>OY776120.1:72160212-73520314 GCA_963675135.1 Galeopsis tetrahit
ATGTTGCACTCCCGTCCTATCCCAAACCGAATCAGGGCTTCTATTAGACTTTATAATTCCCCGTGTTAAAGATATCGCACGTCCATTAATTATTAAAGCTTCTGACTTCTTTAAATAATTAATCTCTATAATTCCTTTGAGTAGTACCACTCAACCTCGTTGTCGTACGGATTAAATCCACCTGCAGGGTTTAGTACGACAATCCTTTATGAGTTTCCTCAAGGGGACGTCATCAGCCTGGATGTACAGGACACGGTGCCCTAATGCCAATAAGTAGACATCATGCGTGCGATGCCACTACCCAAAATACGGAGCGTGAAGAATCTGACAAGATTCTCACCTATGGTACATCAAAATAGTGAACAAGCACCCCACACATCTAAATATCACACTTAGGGTGAAGAATCATAAAAGTCACCAAGACTTCTAGTTCTTCATAACAGTCAGAACAGAAGAACATGTCTTATCTGTGATCCATTCAATACGCCACAGCGCACTAGTATAAACTAATGGCCAAGACAAACCACTAACAAGTTTACACTACAACTTAAACCAATAGTTTTGTCCATAACTATCTCAGTTGTGAATAAATTTTATATCTTACAAGGAACTGACAATGTGATCTTCTGTGTGACTACAAACCCACCACATCGTCTACAATGCAGGATAAGCAGACATACAAGTAATCACAAAGAATGCGATAATGTGAAAAACCATTTATTTCAGATAAAAAGGAAATCAAATATACGTCACAAAAGCCCACTAAAAGTTTGCTTTACAGTATACACTAACAACCTTCCTGAGACAAACCCCACTGATGGAAATGGTGAACTGAATGAGCCAATCCCAGTTCACATCCAGGTAACAACTACCAATGAAGAAGCAGCTCCTGCTGAGGTAGTTAATGGATCAAATAATCAAGGGGGAACTCAAAATGTTGAAAACCCCAATGTCCCTGACATTGAGGACAACACCCCTGATTATGATCCTGATTTAGATCCTGCACTAAATTATCCTGAATTTTATGATCAAAATGACTCAACCTCAGTAGAGGATAACTCTACTGAAGGGATCAGAAAAAGAAGGACTTGGTTGTATGACCATCCTACTAATCTGATACTTGGTAACCCAAGTATAGGAGTCAGAACCAGAAGGTTTCATGGTGAAAGTGCTATGTTCTGTTGTTTCTTGTCAGAACAGGAACCAAAAGACATTGAGGAAGCACTTCAGGATGCCAATTGGATCACAGCAATGCAGGAAGAGCTCAACCAATTCACCAGAAATGAAGTATGGGAGCTGGTTGATAGACCTTCACATCAAGATGTTATTGGAACCAAGTGGGTGTTCAAGAACAAGAAGAATGAAAATGATGTGATTGTCAGAAACAAAGCAAGACTAGTGGCTAAAGGTTACTGCCAGCATGAAGGCATTGACTATGATGAGACATTTGCACCTGTGGCAAGGCTAGAAGCAATAAGGCTCTTTCTAGCCTATGCAGCCCACAAGAGGTTCAAAGTGTATCAAATGGATGTCAAGAGTGCCTTTCTGAATGGAGTCTTGAAAGAAGAAGTCTATGTAGAGCAACCACCAGGTTTTGAGGTTGGAAACCAAGTATACAGACTGAAGAAAGCTTTATATGGACTCAAGCAAGCCCCTAGAGCTTGGTATGACACACTGTCACAATTCCTATTGGATCATGGATTCACCAAGGGAACTGTGGACAGAACTCTCTTCAGAATCTCTGAAGGAGAGGACATCTTGCTTGTCCAAATTTATGTTGATGACATAATTTTTGGATCCCCTAATGAAAAGCTTTGTGAGAAGTTCTCCAAGCTTATGCAAAGCAAGTTTGAGATGTCCATGATGGGGTTGATGAACTTCTTTTATGGTCTACAAGTCAAGCAATCAAAAGAAGGAATCTTCATCAACCAAGCCAAGTACACCAGAGAAATGATCAAGAAGTTTGGGTGTACAACAAGCAAGCCAGTAAGGATCCCAATGAACACAAACTGGAAGATGGATCCTGATGAGAGTGGTGTACCAACCAACTCCACTGAATATAGAGGAATCATTGGATCTCTCCTCTATCTCACTGCCAGCAGGCCTGACATCACCTTTGCAGTAGGTGTTTGTGCAAGGTTTCAAGCAAATCCTAAGAAAAGCCATCTTGAGGCTGCAAAGAGGATCTTGAGGTATCTCAAAGGCACTGAAAATCTAGGCCTTTGGTACCCTGCTGATTACAACATTGAGTTAACTGGCTACTCAGATGCTGATTATGGAGGATGCAGAATTGACAGAAAATCCACTTCAGGAACTTGTCAATTCTTGGGCAACAAACTTATATCTTGGTTTTCCAAGAAGCAAAACACAGTGGCTACCTCCACCACTGAAGCTGAATATGTTGCTGCTGGAAGTTGTTGTGCTCAAATTCTTTGGCTAAGACAACAACTCAAGGACTACAAAGTCAACTCTACTGAAGTGCCAATATTCTGTGACAATAACAGTGCCATTGCCATATCACAGAATCCTGTATTGCACACAAGATGCAAACATGTGGACATCAAGCATCACTTCATTAGAGATCATGTGGAGAAGAAGGATATTAAGTTGGTAAAGATCCACACAGATCATCAAAAAGCTGATATTCTAACTAAGCCACTTGCAGAGGCAAGGTTCCTGGAATTATCAGCAGAATTGGGTCTTCTTGATCCAGGGAAGTTGGACAAATGAGTTCATTCATTAATGGGGAACTAAGTTCGAACTTCAGCAGACTTGGTCAAGTCTACTGAAATTCAGAAGAGATGACCTCAAATGTTCAGGACACTTGTCCACTTAAATTCAGGACAGTTGTCCTCAACTCTTCAGGACACTTGTCCATGTAGGGTCAGATAAGTTGTCTTGGCTATCAAACCAAATCTTGGTCTGATAAGCACCTATTTTAGGTGATCATTGTCTATTTCGAAATCTGTCTCATTGAAAATACAGTTTTCACCTTTCTGGGATTTAATTTGTCTCCCACCCAAAAGGTCACTTTCCATGCATTAAATGCCAAGATTTAACTCTTGTTTGCATTAAACTTTTTGGGACATGATCTACCTCGAAAACTCCCCCAGCCTTAAACAAACATTAAAAACCACCCACGTTTTTGAACAAAACAGTTTTCACTGTTACATTGGTTTTTGACCATTGGATCAAAACTAGACAACTCCTCTGAAATCAATCCTAACCGTTCATTTTGGATTTCCATTTTTGTTCACCTTTGAATTGCATCAAGACCTCACCAACTCATTGAAAAACATTCTTTTTAGAATATTCACAAGTCTTAAGATCCCCCACAAACACTTCTTCCCCAAGTATTCGAAACCCTAGCTCTAAATTTCTTCAAACACTCTCAATCTCTATCAAACCTTTCTCTGTAACTTTCAATGGCTCCCAAGGTTAGACCAGAGATGATTATTGATTTCTCCAACAAGGCTCTAGACCTTGATTTTGGATACTTGAGCAACAAAAATAATCTTCATTTTGAGCCCATATTATCTTTTGAGAGTGGAGACCCTGAGATTACACCAACTCTAAGATGGTTGAGAATAGCTGGTTTACAAAAGTTCATGGAGGAAAGACCAAGTTCATGCTTGGAAGGTTACATGGCTGAATTCTTTGCCTTTCTCAAGTGGAGAGGTGAATCTGCAGATGGTGAAGTTTCCACCAAATTGTCATATGTTGCAGAAGGAGAGGAAGAAGAGAAATTTCATAGAGTGAAATTCTCTCCAGAAGATCTTGAAGGAGCTTTTGGATTGCCTTATGAGGGAAGGAATCCAGAAGTTTATGGTACTGGACATGAAGATGAAATAGCTCAAGAATGGCTATTGGTTCCAGGCCCCATCTCTTCAACACAAAACAAGAAGACTCTCAAGCCAAAATTTCTCAACCTCTTTGAGGTAGTGGCTAACAGTCTCTTGAGCAACAGTGGAAGCTTGGAGCAGGTCAGCCATCCAAAAATTAGAATTATGGCTGCTATTATTGATGCCAGTGACAAGGGCATCAAGTTTGATTGGAGGACCTTCATCATGTCTGAGATGATGAAGGAAAAGGCAAAATTCAAAGAGAAATCTCACAACAAGGTTGTGCTAGAAGGGAAACTCAAGTATTGCACCAGGGCAAGCTTGTTGATTGAAAGATTTTCCCACTACTCTCAGATGCAAACATTTGCAAAGCCCCTCCCAGCCCAAAAGATCTTGTTCAGGAAGCTCAGCAAGAAAACTGAGCAAAGGAGAATGCTTCTGGCCAAACCTGCTGAAGAACAGGTTGAAGAAAAACCTAAGCTGAAGAAAAGAACCAAGGCCAGGGCTGTCAAAATAAAGAAAATGTCTCAATTGTCTTCAAGAGAAGCCTCAGGAGCATCAGCAGAAGTTGATGAAGTGGCAGAAGAGGGAGTAAGTGTGCCTTCTGACCACTCAGAGGAGTTAAGGCTGAAATATAATGAGACAAGGCAAAAGAAGAAAGGAGATAAGAGGATCAGGGAAGTTGTCCCTGAGAAGGATGGTGAAGGAAGTGGGAGCAGTAGGGCCAGCAGGAGAAGGGTCAAACCTACTGAAAAGGTATTGGAGCTGCAGGAAGAAAGGTCACTTCAATTGGCTCTAAGAGAGAGCAGAGCTGAAAGCAGGACCAAATCTAGGTCAAGGACCAACTCATCTGGTTCTGGAACTCCAGAATCCAAGGTCCCTGAAGGTCAATCTATAGAGGCCAACATCCCTGAGTTTCAGAATCCTGAGCCCAACTCCCCTGAAACCCATGTTACCCCTTCCAACCAACCCATTACCCCTGTAAATCTCACTAAGAGATACTCTCCAGAAGGGAGTGTGCAAAGAAGTGGCATTGATGTGCTTGCAGATTTAGCAGTAGATGAGACAAGACTCCTGTCTCCCCTTGACTCATCCATGCTCAATTATTCAAAGTTCTTAGAACATGCACTCAATGAGCCAACCCCCCTGAGTAAAGCCCCTTCAGATTCATTGCTCTCAAAAGCAACTGAAGCACCTTCTACTGCACCAAACCCTTCTGAAGCCAACATCCCTGAATTAAACTTCCCTGAAGCCACTTTAGGAGAACCCAGAGCCAACTCCCCTATAACCCAAAGTCCCCATTCAAGTGGAGATGAGGAGGAGTATACTTATGAAAGTATGCTCAGAGGAGGAGCAAAGGCTACTGTGGACAGTCTGTACCCACAGCTTGCTGAATTTCCAAGAATTCAGAAGATATTTCATGATCTAAGGATGCTTGTTGATGTAAAAGACAAGTCTATGATGGAGATATCACAAGTCATCCATGATAAGGGTGCAAACTGGTGGCAAATAGAGGAAAACAGATTGCTGAACTTTGCTGGAGTTTCAAAGACAAGATTTCTTATTGATGAGGAAATTTTTGCAAAGCTGGTGGCTGATAAAATTAAGGAAGAGAAAGAAAGGAAGGCTAAGGGAATCAAACACCCTGACAAAAGCTCCAATGATGATGATTCCCCTGATGATCCCTCAAACCCTTCTAACCCCAACCCTCCTGAAACCCCTCAAGCCAACCTCCCTGAACCTTCTCAACCCAAGTCTTCTATAGCAGATAGACTTTCAAACCCTCCTAGAACCTATCATAGGAAAGGCTCTGTATCTTCAGAGGTGTTGACCAAGGGTGGCAACACAACCAAAGACACATCTGCCAATGAAGGTTCTTCTGAACCCAAGGCACAGCCTAAAGATGTTGAGGTTCCTATGCTAGAGGCTGGTTTGATTAAGGCATATTCAGTGTCAGGAGAGTTGGACACTGATCAGCCCTTAATCATTCAGGATGACTCAGTGGCTGTTGAAATAAGCACTGTGATCTCCCCACAACTGCCATCTTTGAACCTTGATGAAGGTGGAGATGTTGCAGGTTTAGGAGAAGGAGTTGAAAAGGAGAAGTTAGTGGAAAAATTAGAGGGAGTAGTAGATGAGGGAGATGTGGTGATCACTAGAATAGTGAGTGTACCACCAAATGAGGGTGATATAAGTGAGGAAGGGCAGGCTATTCTTGAAGTCAAATCTGAACTTCAGGAATCCCTTGATGAGAGGAGGCCTATTTCTTTAAGTGAGGAAATTATTGAAGAAGGGAGAAAAGAAAGAGTTGAAAATGAGAAGAAGGCTGCTGATGTATCAGAGTCTTATATAAAAGAAATTGAGGGTGATGAGTGTCTATTTCCTAACCTGTTTGATCTGTCTAATGTTGTAGGTATTTCCCTTGACCAAATTTTTGATGAATTCTTAACAGATGCACCTATCCAAGTAGATACAGGCTCAGCTCAAGCCTTACTTGGTATGCAATCAGAGAAATTGGACTCCTTGGCTCATCAAGTCCAATCTGCTCATGCTGAAACTTCAGGAGCATTGAATGAGCAAGGAAGGACTCTAGCATCTGTAGAAATGAGGCTCACTGGCTCTGAAGATGTTGTGCTACCAACTCTGGAAGCACGGATTAGTGGTGTGGAAACTGGCCTCCAAACCATTTCCACTGAAGTACAAAAAGCCAAATCCACCATGGAAGCCATCTCAGAGGAGGTCAAGAAGGAGCAAAAGCTGCTGAGAGACAATCATAATGCCAATGTCAAGGCTCTCAGGCTAACTGTCAAGCAAGCTCTTGGAAAGAAGACTGCATTGCAAAAGAGAAGAGCTGAAGAACAAAGGCTAGTAATGGTGAAAGCAGCCTCTGAAAAATTTTCCCAAGAGGTATTGGCCAACATTGCTGAAGGTGCAGTAGCCAACCTCACTGAGCTTCTTAAAGCCCAACTGGATGCATCCCTGAAAGCAACCTTGGAGGAGGTTGTTCAACAAAAGATGAAGCCTGTTCTAGCTTTTCTTAGCTTGAGCAGTGATAGGATGCAGAATATACATGATGAAAATGTATATTTGTTGGAGGAGATGAAGTCCCTAAACCAGGCCCAATCCCTAATGGCCACAACAATGAGTGAGCTAAAACCCCAGTGTTTTGATGCTGCCAAAAAGGGGGAAAGGGAAAGAGCTAGAGCAAAAGGTGCCTTGGTAATTGGAAGCCCAGTTCAAGGAAAAGACAAAGCTGCTGAAGGAAAAGGAAAAGAGCCTGCAGTGCTAAACTTGGAAGAATTGGGTGAAGAAGAGCAATTAGCACTTGCATTGAAGAATTCTATGGCCTCAGCTCAAGAGGAAAGAGTAAGGTTACAACAAAGACCAGGTGGTGAGATGTCTGGTTTGGACAAAGGTGATGAAGGTGTCCAAACTAGAGGAAAGATAAAGAGGGCAAAAGGAAAGAAAAGGCAAGTTGAGACATTCACTGACTTTCCTAACAGCCTTGATCTTCCACCTGAGTTCAGAGTTGATGATGATGTGCCTACTTCAAAGAAGGCCAAAACTGCTGAGAAAGTCAAGACTGCTGAAAAAGAAAAGTCTTCTGAATCTGCCAAAGATACTGAAGATTCCAAGTCCACTGAAGATATTGAAGAACTGTTTGCTGAAGGATTTGGACCTGAACCTAAAAAGAAGACAAATGTCCTAGCTCATGATCCATCAAAACTGTTTCATGAAGGGTATGGCAAAGACCCTGAAACACAACAGAAACTGGCCATGATGAGAGCTCAAGAGAAAATGGACTTGTTAGATGAAGCACAAAGAGCAAGAGACAAGAGGAGAGCTAATTTTCAGAAACCAAGAAGAAGGAGAGCAACATACAGCAAGATGAAGCCTCAGCTTCTAATCCCAATGGACACCAAATATCCACACTTGGATAAATGGGTGCCAGTTCAACTAAATGATACATGGGAGGAAGCAAAAAGTGAGTTTGTCTATGACTATTATGTCATTGACAGATGGAATGGAGGAGATGCCAATTCTGCCTTTGCTGAGTTCATGATAGAGTACTACAGAGAACTCTATCAAAAATTGCTTGCAGCTGCTGACATTGCAAGAATTGAACTCACAGCCCCCAAGCCAATCATATACATGCCTCCAAAGCTTGAAGGATGGATTGACCAAGCAAGGATTATGAGAGAATTCACTGAGATCCTTAAGCTAAACAAGATGGTTCTTGGACCTAAGGGAACCAACCAAGAAGTCATGGCATTAAAAAGAAGAGTGTGGGCACAGTATGGAATGCTGCCACCCCCTGAGGATGATCTTTGAAATGGCTAAGTCTTCTGACCTTTCTTGATTGATCAACTATGCTGAAATATGGTCAAGATTGTTGATGTGGTGTGCTAATATGTTTGCTCTGATTTGTTATGGATTGCTCTGATACAAGCTTTGTGCTCTGATGATGAAAATCTTATTTATGTCTTGAATTGTTAGAATGAAAAGCTCTGATGTATTTAAGTGTTATTGATTCATGCTCTGATATGTTAATTTCAACTATCAACATGCTTGTAATGATCTTTGAATGAATGATAGTTGAACTTATTTTGAATCAAGAAACACTCATCTCTCTATGCCTATCTATGAAACCTACTTGCAACAAAAACAGTGAATACACTAACACATTGTCTTTTCAGGAATATTGACCTTAGTCATGTCTTTGGAAGATACATGTAATAGGTGTAGACAAGTCATTTTTGCTTAGAATGTGTAGGTTTTGGCATCATCAAAAAGGGGGAAATTGTTGGGAATAAAATGATATATGTTTTGATTAAATACCAAAACCCCCTGAGACATGCCTAAGTCAAGATGATTGTGTTCTAAGATTGTTAGAACACATAGCATAAGGCTAGATGAGAAGCTGATATGTTAGGCAGCTCTTATATGACTAGATGCACAATGTGAGGGGGAACCTATGATTTAAAAATGATCAAGATAAAGTCCCCTCAAGGCTCAAAATCTGGAACAAGCACTAAGGACAAGCATACTCCATTGAAATCCACATGCTCTGATCAGGAGAGTTGTCCAGAAGAGTTAGTTCTATGCAAGAAGAAGATTGCAAAGCTCAAAAGGACAAGATTAGTCAAATGCTCTGATCAGGAGAGTTGTCCAGAGAGGTTAACTCTATGAAAAACATCATCTCTGAAGCTAAAAGAACAAATATGCTGATCAGGAGAGTTGTCCCAAAAGAGTTGTCTCAGCAAGTTTGAACCAGAACAAAGATTCTAATGTTTGAAGGTCAACCATGCTGAAGACAACCATACCCTAAAGAACCTCATTAAAACATGCTAAGATCAACTTGAAGTGAAAGAAAGGGAAAGAGCCAAGTCATCTGAAGATGAGCAAGCCAACCTTGCTGATAAGCAAATCTGCTGATAGTGATAAGGAGAGTTGTCCATTTGATAAGGAATGTTGTCCTATCATTGGATCAATCTTCAGAAGCCATGTCCAAGTCCTAACAAGAAGTCAGACATTGGGAAAAGTGCTGCAGAAAGAAGACAAAGTCTTACAAACCGTTTATTACCCAAATGAGGACATGTCACTATCAAGAATTTGTCTTCCAGTTTGAAGAACTCAAGGAAGACATTTATAGCAATTTGGGGCTGCCTCTCCAACGGGCAAATTCTCCATTTTGTCTATAAATACAGAAGTGTGAAGACCATTTGAAAGCATCCAACTAGCATTCAACTACCAATCCAACTGAGCAAGTATTTTGAATTTCATAGAACTTACAAGCTTTTAAAAGACTATCTTAGTCTTCAAACACTTCTTCTAAGCTGAACTCACTGTATATCCATACAAAGCTTAGAGAGATATCCTCATCCTTATACACTGATCTCCATTGTAAAGGATATCTCATTAGTTGGAACCATACTTCAATCCTTACCCCTTTCAAGTGAGAAAGAGAGAAGGTTGTAGTAGTAGAAGTGGTAGGAGCTGACTGTTGAGAGAAGAACAGTTCAGTTCTGAGTTGAGAAGAGGGTACTAGAACTCTAGACATCCTAGGGATCAATTCACCAAGGAGTGGTGTTATTGATCAAGTGCACCTTGGCACTATAAAACAAGTTAATTCCAAGAGTGAAGGAATTATCCTGTTAAATCAGGGAAAGTGGATGTAGGAGCTTGAGTCTCTGAACCACTATAAACTCTTGTGTTGATTTGCCTTACAAAGTACTTATAATCATTCAACACTGCACACAAAACTGATCTTTCAAAAGATACATATTCAAAGACTGTGCAAAACTGGACCGTATTGGATTGACAAAGTGATTTCAGAAACTTAAGGAGTCTAAACTTAAAGGGCCAACCACTATTCCGCACCTATAACTCCCCTAGATAGTTATTCAACTAAGTACTCAATAGTACTTAGTAGTTTAATTATCTTAGAAGAGTTTATCATCTTCAGCAGAGTTGTCCAAGACAACCTTGCTGAGCTCTGGTTTGATCATAAGTTGAAAAGATTTGCATACAAGTGTATTCCCCCTCCCCCCCATACACTTGTTATATACTCCTTTCAGGACCAACAGGTGAAGAATCTGATAGTGCTGAAAGCTTCAACTCTTCTGATGGACTGTTCTCAAACAGTGATGATGATGATGATGATGTGTGCAACATGGCTCTTGAGGATGATGAGGTACCAATAGGCCACAAGAAGAGGAGTATTACCAAAAAGACAGCATGGTACCTTGACAGTGGATGCTCAAGGCACATGACTGGAAACAAGGAACTCCTCACTGAGTTTATTGAAAAAGAAGGCCCAAATGTCACCTTTGGAGACAGCTCACAAGCAACAACAAAAGGTTATAGTACTTTGATGATTGGTAACATCAAAGTATCCAATGTATCTTATGTAGCTGGTCTCAAATATAATCTCCTAAGTATCAGTCAATTCTGTGATAAAGATTTCAATGTTGAGTTCTCAAGTGGAAAATGCTTAATTAAAGATAAAACTCAACAAATTCTATTGACTGGAACTAGGAAGGGAAATGTGTATTTTGCAGACTGGGACAAATCCACTGATGCTGCATGTTTCATTGCTAAGAGCACTAGTGAACAAAGTTGGTTATGGAATAAGAGGTTAAACCATCTAAACTTCAAATCAATGATGTTGGTCCCTGAGACGAGTGTAAGATCAGCTGACTTGATGTCTGTTGATTGTGTGGAAAATAAACTAACTCTTCAAAGTAACTAGTCCGCTGATTTCACTAGGGGCCTAGGACTAGTTAGTCGACTGATTAATTACTTATCGGAGTTAAGTGCGGAATTGTAGTGTGCCCATAAATATTATACTCGTCTATTTAATAAATACAGTGTGTAAAACATTTTATGCACAAATATGTATGAAAAGACTTGAAATGTAAAGTGCAGAAATGTAAATAACACATTAATTTATAGTGGTTCGGATATACGTTCCTACGTCCACTCTCACGTCCTAACGTGATGTTTAATCCCTTTAATTTACCAAAAATTACAAGGGCCTTGACCTTTATAGTCCCAAGGGTAGGACTTTGAGATCTGAGCCAGTTCCTTAACTGCTACGGTCTCCACAAGTGATTGTAAGCACTTTCACTTCCCCACAAGTGATTGTAAGCACTTGCACTTGCACTCCACAAGTGATTATAGAGCACTTGGACTCTTTACAGTGACGAACACTCAACTTGGCTTCTAGGGGTTTATGGTAGAAGGTGGGTTTTGTGTATATGAACTAGGTGAGAATTTCCCTTACAATCTGTTTTAGCCACATGCTAGGATTGGGAAATTCTCTCTAAGCTATGGATATATATGAGTGGCTGCACTGGCTTAGATGTTATGAGTTCACTCACTGGGGATGAGGTGATGCCTGTTGAATCTTCATATACGATCTTCTTGAGCTCTTCTTATTTCTGGACTTTATGACCTTTGCTCGACCTCTGCATCTCACACCTCTTCTCTCCTCCCAATGATGTATGAGCTCATTTATATAGTGTTGATGTTTGAATGTTACCGTTGGATGATAGCAATTCAAATCTCCACTAATTGAGGAATTGGCAATCTCTTGATATGATATGATTGAATATTACCATTGTCATGTAATTTCAATCATATCTTTGACTTTCCTTTCTTGTGCGTATCTTGTCAATCCTTGACTTCAACTCTGATTGGCCTTCCTTTAATTGGGTACTCATCTGATCTTTCTTTTAGGCTTCTGCTGTCTTTTATTCAGCTGTTGTCTTTACCCTTCTTATCCTGTAAGATGAGTACAACTCATCTTATTAGGAGACTTCTGGTCTTGGTCTTCTCTTATCTTCTTGAGCATTTGACAAGTCTTCTCTTCTAACCAGAGTCCTATCCATTACAAGATGTATAACAAAGTTGTCTATACAATACAACTTATCATATTACATGTTTGATTTGGTTTATCAAAACTAAACTAAGGATATTCATATCCCAACAAATGAACAAACTTGCTAGAAATGCATTAGTTAAAGGACTGCCTAATGAGGTTTTCATTAAAGAACATGTGTGTAAACCATGTCAAGAAGGAAAACAGATTAAAGCCTCATTCAAAGGTAAACCAGTCATCTCTACTGAAAGGGTACTTGAACTTCTACATATGGATCTTTTTGGACCAATCACCCCTTCAAGCATAAATGGTAGAAAATACACATTGGTTGTAGTAGATGACTTCTCTAGGTTCACATGGGTAGTATTTCTCCTTAATAAGAAGGAAACACAAGTCAAACTACCTGAACTTCTCAAGAGACTGTCAAATGAGAAAAGCCTTAGCATTATCAAGATTAGATCTGATAAAGGCACTGAGTTCATAAATTCATACATCAATGAGTATTGCACATCTAATGGAATAACTCATGAAACCTCAGCAGCTAGAACTCCTCAGCAAAATGGAGTTGCAGAAAGAAGGAATAGAACCTTAAAAGAAGCTGCTAGAACCTTAATTGCTGATTCAAATTTACCTAAGAGGTTTTGGGCTGAAGCTATAAACACTGCATGCCATACTCAAAATAGATGCTTGATTACTAAGGGGCAAGGCAAAACCCCTTATGAACTCTGGAAAGGAAGAATGCCTAAAGTATCATACTTTCACATCTTTGGTTGTAAGTGTTTCATACACAATAATGGGAAAGAACAGTTGAAAGCCTTTGACAGCAAAGCTGATGAGGGAGTATTTCTTGGATACTCTCAAATCAGTAGAGCTTTCAGAGTCTACAACAAGAAAACCCTTATTGTGGAAGAAACACCTCATGCTGTGTTTGATGAATCTGTTCATGAGTCCAGGAATGAAAACTTGAAACCTGAAGAAATCACACAGAGGACAACCAGACTGAGCCTAAAAGACAAAGACACTGAATTCATAGATGTTGTCCAAGCCAACCTACCTGAAAAACTCACACTGGACAACAATCCTGAAGGCAACCTTCCTGAGACAAACCCCACTGATGGAAATAGTAAACTGAATGATCCAATCCCAGTTCACATTCAGGTAACAACTACCAATGAAGAAGCAGTTCGTGCTGAGGTAGTTAATGGGTCAAATAATCTAGGGGGAACTCAAAATGTTGAAAACACCAATGTCCCTGACATTGAGGACAACACCCCTGATTATGATCCTGAATTAGATCCTGCATTCAACTATCCTGAACTCTATAACACTGGTGACTCAACCTTAGTAGAGGACAACTCTACTGAAGGGATCAGAAAAAGAAGGACTTGGTTGTATGACCATCCTACTGATCTGATACTTGGTGACCCAAGCATAGGAGTCAAAACCAGAAGTTTTCATGGTGAAAGTGCTATGTTCTGTTGTTTCTTGTCAGAACAGGAACCAAAAGACATTGATGAAGCACTTCAGGATGCAAACTGGATCACAGCAATGCAGGAAGAGCTCAATAAATTCACCAGAAATGAAGTATGGGAGCTGGTGGATAGACCTTCACATCAAGATGTTATTGGAACCAAGTGGGTGTTCAAGAACAAAAAGAATGAGAATGATGTGATTGTCAGAAACAAAGCAAGACTAGTGGCAAAAGGCTATTGCCAGCATGAAGGCATTGACTATGATGAGACCTTTGCACCTGTGGCAATGCTAGAAGCAATAAGGCTCTTCCTAGCCTATGCAGCCCACAAGAGGTTCAAAGTATACCAAATGGATGTCAAGAGTGCCTTTCTGAATGGAGTCTTGAAAGAAGAAGTCTATGTGGAGCAACCACCAGGATTTGAGGTTGGAAACCAAGTATACAGACTGAAGAAAGCTCTATATGGACTCAAGCAAGCCCCTAGGGCTTGGTATGACACACTGTCACAATTCCTCTTGGATCATGGATTCACCAAGGGAACTGTGGATAGAACTCTCTTTAGAATCTCTGAAGGAGAGGACATCTTACTTGTCCAAATTTATGTAGATGACATAATTTTTGGATCCCCTAATGAGAAGCTGTGTGAAAAGTTCTCCAAGCTGATGCAAAGCAAGTTTGAGATGTCCATGATGGGGTTGATGAACTTCTTTTTGGGTCTACAAGTCAATCAATCAAAAGAAGGAATCTTCATCAACCAAGCCAAGTACACCAGAGAAATGATCAAGAAGTTTGGGTGTACATCAAGTAAGCCAGTAAGGATCCCAATGAACACAAATTGGAAGATGGATCCTGATGAGAGTGGTGTTCCAACCAACTCCACTGAGTATAGAGGAATAATTGGTTCACTCCTCTATCTCACTGCCATCAGACCTGACATCACCTTTGCAGTAGGTGTTTGTGCAAGGTTTCAAGCAAATCCTAAGAAAAGCCACCTTGAGGCTGCAAAGAGGATCTTGAGGTATCTCAAAGGCACTGAAAATCTAGGCCTTTGGTACCCTGCTGATGACAACATTGAGTTAACTGGCTACTCAGATGCTGACTATGGAGGATGTAGAATTGACAGAAAGTCCACTTCAGGGACTTGTCAATTCTTAGGCAACAAACTCATATCTTGGTTTTCCAAGAAGCAAAACACAGTGGCTACCTCCACCACTGAAGCTGAATATGTTGCTGCTGGAAGTTGTTGTGCCCAAATCCTTTGGCTGAGACAACAACTCAGAGACTACAAAGTCAACTCTACTGAAGTGCCAATATTTTGTGATAACAACAGTGCAATTGCAATATCACAAAATCCTGTCTTGCACACAAGATGCAAACATGTGGACATCAAGCATCACTTCATTAGAGACCATGTGGAGAAGAAGGATATCAAGTTAGTAAAGATCCACACAAATCATCAAAAAGTTGATATATTGACAAAGCCACTTGCAGAAGCAAGATTTCTGGAATTATCAGCAGAGTTGGGTCTACTTGATCCAGGGAAATTGGACAATTGAGTCCAAAGGAGTTCATTCATTAAGGGGGAATAAATTTCAAACTTCAGCAGACTTGGTCAAGTCTACTGAAACTCAGATGAAATGATCAGGACACTTGTCCATTGAATCTCAGGACAGTTGTCCACATCTTTTCAGGACACTTGTCCTAGTGGGGTCAGATAAGTTGTCCTAGCTATCAAACCAAATCTTGGTCTGATAAGCACCTATTTTGGGTAATCATTGCCTATTTCGAATTATGTCCCATTCCAATTACAGATATCATCTTTTTGGGGATTTAATTTGTCTCCCACCCAAAAGGTCACTTTCCATGCATTAAATGTCAAGATTTAACTCTTGTTTGCATTACACCTTTTCAAGCCATGATCTACCTTGAAAACTCCCCAACCATTAACTAATATTAAATAGGCTCCACGTTTTGAATAAAACCAACCACTCACTGTTACATTGGTTTTTGACCATTGGATCAAAATTGGACAACTCCCCTAAAGACAATCTTGGTCGTCCATTTTGATTTCCATTTTTGTTCACCTTTGAATTGCATCAAGACTCCACCAACTCATTGACAAACATTCTTTTTAGAATATTCACAAGTCTTAAGATCCCCCACAAACACTTCTTCCCCAAGTATTCGAAACCCTAGCTCAAATTTTCTTCAAACACTCTCAAACTCTGTCAAATTTTCTTATCTGAAACCTTCAATGGCTCCCAAAGTAAAACCAGAAATGGTTGTTGATTTCTTCAACAAGGATCTTGACCTAGACTTTGGCTATCTAAGTCACAAAAACAACCTCACATTCGAGCCAATCCTTTCTTTTGAGAGTGAGGATCCTAATGTTACTCCAACCCTGAGATGGTTGAGAAGGGCAGGTCTCTAGAAGTTCATGCAAGAGAAGCCGGACTCTTGTCTTGAATCCTACATGGCAGAGTTCTTTGCTTTTCTCAAATGGAGAGGCAAACCTGAAGATGGAGAAGTTGCCACAAGATTGTCCTTTATAGCAGAAGGAGAAGAGGAGGAAAGATTTCACAGGGTGAAATTTTCTAAGGAAGAGGTTGAAGCTGCTTTTGGATTGCCTTCAGAGGGAAGGAACCCAGAATTCTATGGAAATGGTCTTGAGCAAGAAATTTCTCAAGAATGGCTCATTACTCCAGGGCCACTATCCTCTACTCAACACAAAAGAACACTCAAACCAAAGTTCTTAACCCTATTTGAGGTAGTAGCAAAGAGTTTGCTCAACAACACTGGAATCTTAGAACAAGTAAGTCATCCTAGGATAAGGATTATGGCAGCTGTGATTGATGCCAGTGATAAAGGCATCAAGTTTGATTGGAGGACTTTCATCTTGTCTGAGATGATGAAAGAAAAGGCAAAGTTCAAAGTGAAAACTCACAACAAGGTTGTGATGGAAGGAAAATTGAGATATTGCACCAGAGCAAGTTTGCTAATTGAGAAGTTTGCTCACTACTCTGAGATGCAAACCTTTGCCAAACCCCTCCCAGCTCAGAAAATACTGTTTAGAAAGCCCAGCAAGAAAACTGAGCAAAGAAGGATGCTTCTGGCCAACCCTGCTGAAAAGGTTGAAGAGAAGCCTAAGATGAAGAAGAGAACTAAAGCCAGGTCTGTCAAAACAAAGAAAATCTCTCAAATATCTTCAAGAGAAGCCTCAGGAGCATCAGCTGAAGTTGATGAAGTGGCAGAAGAGGGAGTAAGTGTGCCTTCTGACCACTTAGAAGAATTGAGGTTGAAGTACAATGAGACTAGACAAAAGTCTAGAGGTGATAAGAGGATCACGGAAGCTGTCCCTGAGAAAGAAGTGGAAGGAAGTGGGAGCAGTAGGGCCAGCAAGAGAAGGGCCAAGCCCATTGAGAAGGTGCTGGAGCTTCAGGAAGAAAGGTCTCTCCAACTTGCTCTAAGAGAGAGCAGAGCTGAAAGCAGGACCAAATCCAAGTCAAGGACCAACTCATCTGGTTCTGGAACTCCAGAATCCAAGGTCCCTGAAGATCAACCTATAGAGGCCAACATCCCTGAAATTCAGAATCCTGAGCCCAACTCCCCTGAAACCCATGTTACCCCTCCCAACCAACCCATCACCCCTGTAGATCTCACTAAGAGATACTCTCCAGAAGGAAGTGTGCAGAGAAGTGGCATTGATATGCTAGCAGACTTAGCAGTGGATGAGACAAGGCTTCTGTCTCCCCTTGATTCATCCATGCTAAATTACTCCAAACTTTTAGAACATGCACTCAATGAGCCAACTCCCCTGAGCAAAGCCCCTTCAGATCCATTGCTCTCTAAAGCAACTGAAGTACCTTCATCTGAGCCTAATCCTTCTGAAGCCAACCCTCCTGAACTTAACTTGCCTGAAGCTGCAATTAAGGAAACCACAGCTAACTCCCCTATAGCCCAAAGTTCTCCATCTAGTGAGAATGAGGAGGAGTATACTTATGAAAGTATGCTCAGAGGTGGAGCCAAAGCCACTGTGGACAGCTTATACCCACAGCTTGCTGAATTTCCCAGAATTCAGAAAATGTTCCATGACTTGAGAATGCTAGTAGATGTCAAGGACAAAACATTGATGGAAATCTCTCAGGTCATCCAAGATAAGGGTGCTAATTGGTGGCAAGTGGAGGAGAGTAGACTGCTACACTTTGCTGGTGTGCTGAAGACAAGATTCCTCACTGATGAGGAAGTTTTTGCAAAGTTGGTAGATGATAAAATCATTGAGAAGCAAGAGAGAAAAGCTAAGGGCATTAAACACCCTGATAGCAACTCAGATGATGATGATTCCCCTGATGATCCCTCAAACCCTTCAAACCCCAATCCTCCTGAAACCCCTCAAGCCAACCTCCCTGAACCCTCTCAACCCAAGTCTTCTGTAGCAGACAAACTTTCAAATCCTCCTAGAACCTATCATAGGAAAGGCTCTGTATCATCAGAGGTGTTGACCAAGGGTGGTAACACAACCAAAGACACATCTGTCAATGAAGGTTCTTCTGAACCCAAGGCACTGCCTAAAGATGTTGAGGTTCATGTGCTAGAGGCTGGTTTGATTAAGGCCTATTCAGTGTCAGAAGAGTTGGACACTGATCAGCCCTTAATCATTCAGGATGACTCAGTGGCTGCTGAAATAAGCACTGTGATCTCCTCACAACTGCCATCTTTGAACCTTGTTGAAGGTGAAGATGTTGCAGGTTTAGGAGAAGGGGTTGAAAAGGAAAATAGAAACAAAAAATCAGAGGGAGTTATGGATGAAAGAGAGGTAGTAATCACTAAGATTGTGAGTGTACCACCATATGAGGGTGGAATAAGTGAGGAAGGACAGGTTACTCTTGAAGTCAAATCTGAACTTCAAGAATCCCTTGATGAAAGGAGGCCTGATTCCTTGGGTGAGAATATTTTAAATGATGGGAGAAAAGAAAGAGTTGAAAATGAGAAGAAGGTTGCTGATGTATCAGAGTCTTATACAAAAGAAATTGAGGGTGATGAGTGTTTATTCCCTAACCTGTTTGATTTGTCTAACATTGCAGGTATTTCTCTTGACCAAATCTTTGCAGATGAGTTCTTGACAGATGCCCCTATCCAAGTAGATACAGGCTCAGCACAAGCCTTGCTTGGAATGCAATCAGAGAAATTGGACTCCTTGGCTCATCAAGTCCAATATGCTCATGCTGAAACTTCAGGAGCACTGAATGAGCAAGGAAGAACTCTAGCATCTGTGGAGATGAGACTAACTGGCTCTGAGGATGTGGTGCTACCCACATTGGAAGCAAGGATTAGTGGTGTGGAATCTGGTCTCCAAACCATTTCCACTGAAGTGCAAAGAGCCAAATCCACCATGGAATCCATCTCAGAAGAGGTCAAGAAGGAACAAAAGCTGTTGAGAGACAATCATAATGCCAATGTCAAAGCTCTCAGACTGACTGTCAAGCAAGCTCTTGGAAAGAAGACTGCATTACAAAAGAAAAGAGCTGAAGAACAAAGGCTTGTTATGGTGAAAGCAGCCTCTGAAAAATTTTCCCAAGAGGTGATGGCCAACATTGCTGAAGGAGCAGTGGCCAACCTCACTGAGCTCCTTAAAGCCCAACTTGATGCATCCCTGAAAGCAACCTTGGAGGAGGTTGTTCAACAAAACATGAAGCCTGTTCTAGCTTTTCTTAGCTTGAGCAGTGATAGGATGCAAAATATACATGATGAAAATGTATATCTGTTGGAGGAAATGAAGTCTCTAAACCAGGCCCAATCCCTAATGGCCACAACAATGAGTGAGCTAAAACCCCAGTGCTTTGATGCTGCCAAAAAGGGGGAAAGGGAAAGAGCTAGAGCAAAAGGTGCCTTGGTGATTGGAAGCCCAATCAAGGGAAAAGACAAAGCTGCTGAAGTAAAAGGAAAAGAGCCTGCAGTGCTAAATTTAGAAGAATTGGATGAAGAAGAGCAACTAGCACTTGCCTTGAAGAATTCAATGGCCTCAGCACAAGAAGAAAGGATGAGGTTATAGCAGAGACCAGGTGGTGAGGTGTCTGGATTGGACAAAGATGTTGAAGGTGTCCAAACTAGAGGAAAGATCAAGAGGGCAAAAGGAAAGAAAAGACAAGCTGAGACATTTACTGACTTTCCTAACAGCCTTGATCTTCCACCTGAATTCAGAATTAATGATGATGAACCTACATCAAAGAAGGCCAAAGCTGCTGAAGAACCCAAAACTGCTGAAAAAGACAAGTCTTCTGAAATGGTCAACATTGCTGAAGGTGCCAAAGCTACTGAAGATGTGGAAGCTTTATATGAAGAAGGCTTTGGACCTGGACCAAAGAAGACAAAGATTGTGGTACTCAATGATCCATCAAAGCTGTTTCATGAAGGGTATGGCAAAGACCCTGAAACACAACAGAAACTGGCCATGATGAGGGCCCAAGAGAAAATGGATTTGATGGAAGAGGCCAACAGAGCAAGAGATAAGAGAAGAGCTAACTTCCAGAAACTAAGAAGAAGGAGAGCAACTTACAGCAAGATGAAGCCTCAGCTACTAGTCCCAATGGACACCAAATATCCACACTTGGATAAATGGGTGTCAATTCAGCTGAATGATACATGGGAAGAGGCTAAAAGGGAGTTTGTCTATGACTATTATGTCATTGACAGATGGAATGGAGGAGATGTCAATTCCTCCTTTGCTGAGTTCATGATAGAGTATTACAGAGAGTTGTATCAACAATTGCTTGCAGCTGCTGATATTGCAAGAATTGAACTCAATGCCCCCAAGCCTATCATCTACATGCCTCCAAAGCTTGATGGATGGATTGACCAAGCAAGGATCCTGAGGGAGTTCACAGAGATTCTTAAACTGAACAAGATGACCCTTGGACCCAAAGGAACCAATCAGGAAGCCATGGAACTCAAGAAGAGAGTATGGGCACAATATGGGATGGTGCCACCAAAAGAAGATGATCTCTGAAATGGCTAAGTCTTCCTGACTCTTATATGCTGAAATGGATAGAAACTTAAGTTGGTTGCTAACTTATGTTTTGGTCAACTATTCTGAAGATGCTCAAGCTGCTAATATGATGTGCTCTAATACCTAAATGCTGAATGATTTAAGAGTATATCATACTTTTGTAGTAAATGTGTGCTTATTTGTAATATTTCTCATGCTCTGATATGTTTTTGTTCAAACTATCAACATGTTGTAATGATTATCATTTGAATGATAGTTGAACATATTTTGAATCTAGAAAAACAAATCTCTCTATGCCTATTCTTGAAACCTATTTGCAACATGAATGGTGAGTACACTAACACATTTTCTTTCAGGGAAATTGACCTCAGTCATGTCTTCTGAAGATAAATGTAATAGGTGTAGTCAAGTCACTTTTACATAAAATGTATAGGTTTTGGCATCATCAAAAAGGGAGAAATTGTTGGGAATAAAAAGAGATATGTGTTGATTAAATACCAAAACCTCCTGAGACATGCCTAAGTCAAGATGATTGTGTTCTAAGTGTGTTAGAACACATAGCATAAGGCTAGATGAGAAGTTGATATGTTAGGCAGCTCTTAGATGATTAGATGCACATTGTGAGGGGGAACCTATGCTTTGAAGATGATCAAGATCAAGTCCCCTCAAGGCTCAAAATCTGGAACAAACACTAAGGCCAAGCATACTCTATTGAAAACCAAATGCCTTGATCAGGAGAGTTGTCCAGAGAAGTTGTCTCTATGCAAGAACAAGACTGTAAAGCTCAAAAGGACAAGCTTACTCAAATACTCTGATCAGGAGAGTTGTCCAAAGAGATTGACTCTGTGCAAAAACAAAAGATCTGAAGCTCAAAGGCCAAGTATGCTAATCAGGAGAATTGTCCCAGAAGAGTTGTCTCAGCTAAATTGAACCAGAACAAATGTTCTAATGCTTGAAGGTCAACTATGCTGAAGAAAAGATGACAACTACACCCTAAAAGACTTCACTATATCATGCTGAGATCAATTCCAAGTGAAGCAAAGGGAAAGAGCCAAGTCATCTGAAGAAGAGCAAGTCAACCTTGATGATAAGCAAAGTCTGCTGATAGTGATAAGCAGAGTTGTCCATTTGATAAGGAATGTTAACCTATCATTGGATCAACCTTCAGAAGCCATGTCCAAGTCTTAACAAGAAGTCAAACATTGGGAAGAGTGCTGCAGAATGAAGACAAAGTCTTACAAGCCGTTTATTACCCAAATGAGGACATGTCACTATCAAGAATCTGTCTTCCAGTTTGAAGAACTCAAGGAAGACATTTATAGCAATTTGGGATTGCCTCTCCAACGGGCAAATCCTCAAATTTGTCTATAAATACAAGAAGTGTGAAGACCATTTGAAGCATCCATTCTACATCCAACTGAGCAATCATTCTGAAAGCTTCAAAGTCCTCAAAAGACATTCTTAGTCTTGAAACACTTCTTCTAAGCTGAACTTACTGTATATCCATACAAAGCTTAGAGAGATATCATAATCCTTATACACTGATCTTCATTGTAAAGGATATCTCATTAGTTGGAACCTTACTTCAACCCTTACCCCTTTCAAGTGAGAAAGTGAGAAGGTTGTAGTAGTAGAAGTGGTAGGAGCTGACTGTTGAGAGAAGAACAGTTCAGTTCTGAGTTGAGAAGAGGGTACTAGGACTCTAGACATCCTAGGGATCAATTCACCAAGGAGTGGTTTTCTTGATCAAATGCACCTTAGCACTATAAAACAAGTTAATTCCAAGAGTGAAGGAATTATCCTGTTAAATCAGGGAAAGTGGATGTAAGAGCTTGAGTCTCTGAACCACTATAAACCTCTTGTGTTGATTTGCTTTACAAGTACTTACATTCATTCAACACTGCACACAAAACTGATCTTTCAAAAGATACATATTCAAAGACTGTGCAAAAACTGTATTGGACAAGTTCCCTGAAACTAAACTGGATTGCATTGATTTGACTAAGTGATTTCAGAAACTAAAGGAGTCTAAACTTAAAGGGCCAACCACTATTCCGCACATATCACTCCCCTAGATAGTTATTCAACTAAGTACTCAGTAGTACTTAGTAGTTTGATTATCTTAGAAGAGTTAATCATCTTCAGCAGAGTTGTCCAAGACAACCTTGCTGAGCTCTGGTTTGATCATAAGTTCGAAAGAATTGCATACAAGTGTATTCCCCCCCCCCCCCTCATACACTTGTTATATACTCCTTTCAGGACCAACATGTTCCCCCTCTCATTGTGCATCTAAATAACTAAGAGCTGCCTAACATATCAGCTTCCCATCTAGCCTTATACTATATGTTCTATCATCTCTAGAACATAGTCAACTTGACTTAGGCATGTCTCAGGGGGTTTTGGTATTTAATCAAAACATATCTCATTTTATTCCCAACACCAACATTGTATAGATCCATGATAGAAAGATTACTTTATCTAACCTCTAATAGACCAGATATTATGTACAGTGTTTTTGTTTGTTCTAGGTACCAAACTAATCCAAAGGAATCTCACCTGAATGTAGTGAAGAGAATTATCAAGTATAATGCAGGTACAAGTGAACTTGGGATATGGTACACTAAGGACACCAACAACACTTTGATTGGATACAGTGATGCGGATTGAGCATGAGATATATATGACATAAAGAGTAAGAGTAGAGGATGTTTCTACATGGGAAACAATTTTGTGGTTAAGCAAGATGTTTCATGCCTTTGAAATTGAAATTGATATCCTTACAATTTTCTATGATAATACGAGTGCATAAACATTTCAAAAAATTCAGTACAACACTCACTCACTAAACACATTTGCATTAGAAATTATTTTATGAGAGATTTAGTGGAAAAGAACATAGTGAAGTTGGAATACGTACTTACTGAAAATCATAATGATGATATATTTACTAAGGTCCTGACCTTGAGAGATTCTCATCTTTGAGGAAATCTCTTGATATGTGTAGTATCTGAGTAATCCTAGATGGATGGTGTCATAAATGTCGTAGCATTTGGGACAACATCGTAAGGTTGTATAGTTGTTATAGATTTAATTTATTTCCTATTTTCGTTGAATAATTCCTTTGTAAAATATTCTTGAATCTGAAATTTGTTGTGCAAAAATAAACATGTCTTACACCTCTCAAATGCATAAAAAAATAGAATGTTATTAGCGTACTAAAAGATGTACCAAATCACTGAGTAACTATGGAGCACGGAGTTCGCTACTACGATGCCTTCTTTTCAAAAGGTGATATTTGGTAAAAACATCAAGAGGTTTGTAATCCATTAAGTAAGTATGGGGCACGGAGTTCGCTACTACGATGTACTCTACAAGAACAATGGATCAATACAAATTAGATGCTATAACACAAAAAGAAAAAAAAATATGGTGCAACACAAATGAAGTAAATTCATGTAAAAACCGTGTTGATGTGTATGTAACAGTTTTGAGCATAGCATTAGATGATTCGATTATATTTTTATAAGTAGTAATTATTTGATTATTTGTGGAAATTTATTTTATTTATTCCTGATTATACTAACCCACATTCTTGTTTTATTTCAGATTATACACATTTAAATGTTAAATATTCTAGAATGTTCTTAATTTAATTAATTATTTAATTATGATTTTACCCACTACTTAACTGTGACCTATTTTTGTGGCTAAGTTTATGGAGTATTATCGAATTTCTTCTAGAATCTTCCTTAGTTAGTTCTTATTATTATACATATTACTTCCAACTATGCATTCTCTCCTATATACTTCTCATAAGATGATATACTAAGCATTGCATTTTTTCGAGTGATTTGAGTATTGCTTTTTAAGATTTGCTAAAGCCTTGTTTGTCTCGGTTATTGTGATTATCTTTTCGATTTCTTGGTGCTCTAATGACAGGAAACAAAGAAACTACCTCACCACACTCAAACTCCCACGAAACTGTCATCTCCATCTCTCTCAAATCTTAATAGTTTCGCTTTCATGGCCGTTTCACACCAAAACTCACCAACTGCTACAAGAAAAGCTGAAACACTTACCCAAAACAACTTCAGTTACACCCGTTCCTACAACTGTTCACATTTAACTCGATTCGATCCTTAACTAGTTGAATCAAGCTGTTGAGAATATGTATCAATCGAATGTGAATTCTGAGAATCTATTTCTACTGATTGGAAATATGTCCATTGACATTTCTCACTACCTTAAAACCCAAAAACACACCACTACACTTGATTCATTCACCTCATAAAAGCTCCAATTTCTAAGTCCTAATACTGAAACAGAGGCAATTGTCTCGAATGCTACCTCTCTGGGGGAGATTGAGAAGGAAATTGATGATTTTCCTGTTGTTGAACAGAATGAGTATGAAAATGCTGAGACATCTGATTCTGAGGACGCTCAAATGAAGGAGGCCGACACGAATGCTAACTCAGGTTAAACTAACTCTTATCTTTCTATACTGATGAATTTGAATAGATTGCATTTGGGAAGAATGTTGAGAAAGAAAAGAGAAAGATGAGCCTTGTTCAACGAAGGAGATCCGGCTATGTGTTTACTACGAGTTGATTACTATAACTCACTAAGGAGAAAGAAGAAAGGAAGTAGTGTTGTTGATGAACCGATTTAAGTTCTTTTCTTAATCGGAGGAAGAAAATTTGGTTACTGAGAAACAAGTCAAAAGGAAGTATGATCCAAAGGGAAAGAAGGTTGTTGCTGAACAAGACTTGCCCAAGAGAATTGAATTTGATCCAGAGGATAATCCCATGGTGTATGAGAGTAAGAAGACTCTGAGGAAGAATGCTGCATCAAATGCTGAAGCAAGTGCCGCAACACCAGACCCTGAAGACAGTAGAAGTGATGATTCTGAGAAGAGCAGTAGTAAAGATTCTGAATCAGCTGAGGAAACAAATTCTGAAGGAGGTAATTCTGATCCTGATAATAATTTTGAGATTGATAGGTTAGTTGCTAAAATCACTAAACTATCTGGATGAAAGTTGTTAATGGAAAGAGAATTAACATTGCTGATTTTGAGAAGTAAAGGGTTGATACAATTTTTTTATTTGAAAGGAAATTGTTGAAAACTGTAACTTTGTGTGATACTTCTGTGTTTGATTGGGTATATGCACTTAATGCTTGACTTAGAAAGAGTACGGGTAGACGTAGATCTAAATATATGGGAATGTACAATTTAGGGGGAGATCAGTTCCATTTACTTCGGAATTGATTAATGATCTCTTAGAGATAGAGCCTGTGATTGATGAAGATGAGCTTGATTTGGACTTGGTTGCTACTTCTATAACTGGTGGTAGATTAATTAGGTGACAAAATTTTATGTTTGTTAAAGATCTCACATCTCTATACTCTGTACTCCATAAATTGATTGTCTACAATAAGATACCCTCTACAAATTCCACTAAGGTGATTAAGGATTAAGCCATACGGTTGTATATGATGATTGTGTTGAAGAATTTCAATCTGGATTTAACTATTTTCACCACACGCAGTTTATAGTGATATTTATTATAAAAGGATTTTACTTTACCCTGTGCTGATATGTTCATACCTCAAGAGGAATGAATTTTTAAACCTAAGGAAACTGAGGTTATTAGAGGCAAGGTACCCTTGATGACTATCTCACCTGCTTTGTTACTTGGTGAAAGGATTGTTGATTTGCTTTGTTACAAAATTCAGATGGTTCTGATCACATAGATGCTCTTATTCCAATTCGACCAGCTCCAGCAAGACCTGAACAGAGAAATGCTACACCGAATGTGAACACATTGGCGGTCACATTGGTCAAAATATTTCTGTTTTCAGATCTTTTATTTTACTTCAACTAAAACATTTACAGGACTCTATTGATGGCCTTCAATTCCTTAAAGTCCAGTGGTTATAAACGCTTTCTACTACCACAGGGGGAGAAACACCATCAACTTCTGGGGTTCAAAGTGAAGAGCTCCATGGAGATGTACCAGAAGTTGATTGTGTACCTGGTGCTATTCATGAAGAGACTGTTGAACCAGATGTTGTAGTTCATTTTGCTACAACGTGCACTGTTGTTGAAGAGGAGGAGGATTAATTTGCTGATGTTGATGAACGTATGGATGCTCTTTATAACATCTAAACAGGTTATGGTAACAACTGAACAGGTTGATACAAGACATGGGGAGGGCTGAACATTATAAGTGATTATGTGCAGGAACATGATTTTGCAGCTGTTGATACAACAATATATGTCACATGTTTAGTTTCTTAAGTATTTGTGCCTTTTATACTTCCCTTGATCTTATGCATTGTTGTTTCTGTGTTTAAGTTGATTTACAAACTTTGTTTTTACTTTCTAGTTGATAGGTTGTCTTTTATTCAACTTGCTTAATTTGTTTGCATTTATGATAATAGATTACTGCTTATGCTTAAATTGTTTTCTTACTTATCTTTATTTGCTTACTGCATGTTGTATATGTTAGTTGTTTATTATATTTTTTCCCTAACTTTGCTCTATTTTCAGTTTGCTTAAACTGTTTGCCTTAAGAGTTATTCTTATTTGCTTACTGAATCAAGTTTGCTTAAATTGTTTGCCTTAAAGAATTATCCTTATTGGCTTGCTGATTTTAGGTCTTTGTTAGTTGTTGATTGTTTTGTCTTTCTAACTTGCCTTATTATTCAATTTGCTTAAATTGTTTGTTTTGAGAATAAACAAGGAGTACATTTCTTTTTGGCTTACTGTCTAAGTACTTAATTAAATGGTTTGCCTTAATAGATTTGAAGTATACATCTTTCAAAATTCTCATATGTTTACTACCTATTGATAATATAAGTCTTGTTTTTAAGTCTGTTTAGATTGTTAGTATTTGTTTTGTATTTCTTTTTATTTTTGCTCTGTTTTCTGATTTTTTGTGTCATACTTAAATGTTAAGTTATCTCTTCCAATCTAACTTATGATTTTAGTAAGTTTATATGTTGTGAATAAGTATACTGTTTATACTTGTTCTGTTTTGGATAAAATTATCTTGATCTTATGGCACAGATCATTGTAAGATTATCCTTGATCTTCATTCGATTTGATCCAACGATTACAACACGTGTTGACTTGACTAGTATTTAGATATGATGTTAACCTCAACTAAATACATAAAACTGAGTATGTATAGAAATATATGTGCATCAGGTGTGTTGTAGTTGAAAGGTCAAATTGGGGGAGATTGTAGATGTTGTTAACTCTTAAATGCTTTAACATTATCAACAACATCTTAATTTGACCTTCCTTGATTTTTTCTAAGTCTTTTCAGAAATGTTACATTAAATGTTGAGCTAAATGCTATCACATTTCAGGCGGTGATCTAGAAGGTTCTACAAGAGTCTGGAACCTGGAAGATTCCAGAACCTAGGAGAACGTGCTAGAAGTGCTAGAAGAGCCTGAAAGCAGCTTAGAACGGCCTGGAACATTGTGGAAGGATCTAGAGAGATCATGGAAGTTAAGATCCTAAAAAATAGGATCTCAAGTTGGAAGCCTCTAGAATTCGTTTTTCTCTCTATAAATACAGAAGGGAGGCTCCATAATTCAGTGTGTACTACTCGATCAATCAATATCCTAGACTAGCGTTCATCCTGTTAGGAAATTGTGGCTCCAGTAGTTATACCATTTAGTTCATACGAAGTATCCCACCCGTATGGCTGTGTGATTTTCTTATCTATTGAGAGTGTAATCATAGATAGACTAGCATTTCGACAGTGTAATTTTATACACTTAGTTCGTTTTCAAAACTGGGCACCTGTCTCATTTATAGTTTTAGTTGTGAAGGTTATTGTTGTAACATTTCACACAACATTTGTACTTGAAGATAAGTATTGATATTTCGTCGTAAGGCTCACATAGATTTTTATTTATAAAATATATGTGAAAAATATTTCCATTGTGTCTCGTTTGTTTTTAGTGTTTCAAGTCTTCCGCTGTGTATCTTTATTTCTGATATTCTGTTAGAGTCAGTGTTGTACAATTTGTCCCAACATTTAGTACAACATTAATCTACTTATACTTAAACACTTAATAACAACACACTTTCAATGTTTATTTAGAACTTAATCAACAAACTCCACTTTTATACTCCCCCTTCCTGTGGGATCGACCTCGTACTTACTTCTCTACAATATACAATTTATACTTGCGGTCGTGTATTTTGGTGTTGTGAAATACGTGAACAAAACTCCACCTTCACAATGTCCTCAATTTTACATAAATATGCTCAAAAGGTTAAAATCGTCGGTTTCGGTTAGAAACCGGTGGTTACGGTTTGCCGAAAAATGTAATCGGAATCGAGTCGATTATTGTTCGGTTTTCAAACCGCCTGTTCGGCCAAAAAAAAATTCATATAAAAAAGTAAGAACTTGTTGTTTGGTGGTCATTACAAAAACCCTCAAAATTTGTTCTTTCTTCTAGAGAGAGAACAACGAAATAGCAAAAAATCTGAGATGTAAAGGATTAATATGAAGGTTTTGAAGGAGTAAAGAGTGATGGGATTGAAATTATGTAGCCATTTGTTGCCATTCACACAAGCTTTCGGAGAGAGGTGTGCAGATCGAGTGAAGAGGAAGAATAAATGGACTACGGATTATGGAGGTACACATTTACCTGTAAATAAATTGATGGCTTGTGATGCTGCAAATAAAGAAGAAATGGAGTATGGGGGAGGTACACATTCGATTAATGCATGTAGAGTGTAGACTATGTGAAAGTGGTACACATTCCAATAAAGAAGAAAATGGTAGGGGTCACGTGATCATTGCTTGTCATCGCCTGCAAAATCTACAACATTGCTACAGCTATAAGAGAAGCCCCAAGAAAGGAAAGAAAAAAAAAGGTAAATTGTCGATTTAACCGAAACCGAACCGCCATTTTAAGGTTTCAGTTTGGTTTTCGAACCCTTTTTCATATCGAGCCATTGAAGTAGGGCGTCGGGCTATAATCGGACATTTCCATCGTGCTATGAGCGGACAATTTCGAAGAAATGGGAAGATATGGGTAAGAGTTTTCGCGGATATCCCTATTACCGGAAAACCTACATAAGTCAAAATGGAAAGAGGAAAAGGAAATCCGGGTTGGATTGCTTGTGTGTCCACGTGACAAATCATGTTTGAAATGGATGGTGTTCATGAATCAGGTAGCTCATTTGGCCACGTCTTTGTGAGCTCTTCCGATTGTTTTCCTTTGTCTTTTGCTCCAAGTTGAAAGTCAAGTGTCGGGACTGGGACTAATGAGTGATAAATATTGTCATTGTCGCATATATGTTGCTACTTTGCACACACTGACTCAATCATGTGTTTTAAAGCAACACAAAATCATTATCTCAACATTTATTCGCCAACCAACCAAATATCAATATGTATCCGGTGTGGCGTCGTGTCGAGCATGAACAAGGTTGAAAGTTACCTTTATAAAGGATACCTTCCGTGGAAAAAGGCTCTTACCGGCCTACGAACAAGGGCCTCTACGATTGATGAATAGAAGACCTACTTACGAAGATGGATCAATTTATTGAATGCAAGAAAGCAGCTCCGAAGTTTTCCTCAAACTGCACTTGAGCCAAGGGGTTGAATGTCGAAACCAACCATCCCCAGGGTGTGGTGAAAATCCAATCAAGATCAGTCTTCCGCTTTCTTAATACATTGATAGCCTGATTAGTAGAGGATTCAAACGCCATAGAATGGTATGGGCTAGATGCCTTCCGATCATCATATGCAATACACGATTTGATCTATGCAATTAGTTGAATACTAAATATCACTAAACCTTCTTTCTAAGTATGATAGAGGTGACGAATGGAGAAAGTTTTATCTCGGTGATTCAAGGAGCAAAAAAGTGATCAATTGTTGAGCTTTTCGAGGTGCTCTTATTAGGCAAGGAGGTCGGATAGTGAAAATTTACGTTCAAATTGATCTAAGTGCTCTCAGGATTCGAATTGGCAAGCATCGTTAAAGGATATATGGAATATGAAGGAGTACATTCCTTATAAAAATGCGATGGAAAATACATAGAAATTGCATTCATCCTAGCACGATTCCAGAGTCTGTTTTTAGCAGCAAATAGGGGGTAGTTGTTTCCCTTTTAGAACCCTAAACCTGGATCTGATTTATAATGTATTAGTCGAACCCTTAGGATTAGGATACGACGCCTTCCTTCTTGAGTATCATGGGATTGAATACCCTGGCCTCCCAGAGGCTCCCGATAAAGCGATTTCAACCTTCCGGACAGTTAAGTTAAATTTTACACAAAATGTCTAATTTTACACAAAATGTCATTACTTTTGGGGTCCACATATGCACACAAGTCAACTTTTTATACATACATATATATATATATATATATATATATATATATATATATATATATATATATATATATATATATATAAGGTTTACAAAACTACTCTCAAAACTCTACTCATTATTACATATGAAAGTTATTTCGGGACAAAAGGAGTATTTTTTTAGATTAAAAGTGATTAAAAAAAAATTGTTGAAAAGTAGTACTCCCTCCGTCCATGAAATGTAGTCTCATTTGTCTTATATTCTTTGTCCATCAAATGTAGTCCCACACACTTTATGGAAACTATCACCCTTCAACCATCACTTAATTACTTAGATTGTCATTAGGGTTGGCAACGGGGCGGGTATGGGACGAGTTTGGCCTATCCCAGGATCCGCCCCGGCAAAAAAGTTTTAGACCCGTTACCCGCCCCGCCCCGCCTCAATACCCGCCTAAACCTGCCCCGCCCCGTCCCACGAACCCGGCGGGTAAACCCGCCCCGCCATCACAAATCTGTTTTTTTATTTGTTATTTTAATAAAATAAAACATAAAAACTACTTTAAACTACAATATATATATAATATACATATATATTTTTTAATATACATATATATAATATACTGTATATACTTTTTTTAAGCCAATGTATATACTGATATATATATATATATATATATACATTTTTAACATACATATACAATTATTAACATACATATATATACTAATATACATATACAATTATTAACATACATATATATACTTATATATTTATATATTTTTTAATATATATATATATTAAATATATATGTCTATACGGGTCGGGGTCGGGTCGGGTATATATAAAACCATTACCCGTCCCATACCCGTCGGGTATTGTTTGACCGGGTATTTACTCGACCCGGGACCCGTTTGACCAGGTATTTACCCGTCCCGTGCGGGCCGATTTCATGCGGGTTCGGGTTTTTACCCGTCCCATTGCCATCCCTAATTGTCATCAACTTTATTCATAAATAATCACTTTATTCACAATGAATCCCACAATACCCTATAATATCCTTACTTTATTATTCTATCTACATTTTTCTTAAAATTTGTGTTCACCCCTAATTGAACTACATTCGTTAGATGGAGGGAATATTATTTTTCCCGCGGTCGCACAAACACATTTTGTGAATCGTTCTCACACTCGTTCCTTGATAATATTAGATTTTCTTACAGGCTTGAAATATATGATTGATTATTGGAGTTATATAGCACTAAATTAAAATCTTCAAAAAATAGCCACGTAAATAAACAGGACATTTTTTAATTTAATTAGATCAATGTGCTTCTTTTTTTTTTTTTTTTTCTAGTACCACAATTTAAATTGTCACATCAAGCCAAAATGTAGATGCCAAGTGTCCTACTAATTAAATGTTGCACAACAAATCTGCAACTACCTTTGCAACGTTGAGTCAATATCGAAGCTTTGATAAATTGAAATAAGATGATGAATATTGACGTCGGCACTTGTATCTGTTTAAGGAACCTATTGAATTTGAATTTATTCACCAATTGTCAGTTTTTTTTTTTTTTTCAAGTCTGGTTATCCGATCAAAAGTTAGGTTAATTCGGATAACCAATTTCGATCCATTATTTAGAATCTCAGTTGAAGTCGGAACAAATTTTGACCCTCATAAATTATTTACACATTAAAAATTTAAACTTAAAATCCAAAAAAAAAAAAAGTTAAATTTCAAGCATACACTAAAGAAGTGAAATATTGGGATTCATCACCTTAATTACGTGTGGATCCGATATTACACGAAGTCGGGGGGCCAATACATGGAACTAAAAGTCACTTGATTGAGACTTGAGACCCTACATAGTTTGACTTTTACCATCAATTTCCCTAAAATATCTTTTCAATCTAAAACTCGATAAATTCAAGGGAAGCAATCCAATTGTTCATTAGCTAAGTTTCAATTAAAGTTAGAGCAAAGTTATATATAGATGAACTCATTTTAAAAATTGTTTATATTATGAGTTTTTTCTAACACTTAGAAAATAAAGGATCTTAAACCTATATCATCAGGCCAACTCCGAACTCCATTCTAAATTAGGGGTGATGGGTGAGATTGTTTAAATAGCTAGAGCACCTTCTTATATTTGCACATATGAAATCAATTTAATGTTGGAATTAATGGGAATTAAATGGGTTTTGACACCCTGATCTAATTTAATTAATTAGACGGACTAAACGTTAATTAAGAAATAATTGAATGTGACATAGTCGATCTACTCGCGGAGTAGATAAACGTGGTATATTTAATATCTCAAAACCGAGTTGAGGTGAGTGAGAAATTAATTGTTGAACTTGGTCTTCAAGATTTAGTCTTCAAGACTTATCCACGTAAGAGATATTTTCGTGATATTCCCACGATTTTCTCAATATTCCCACGATTTTCTCAACAACCTCCTAGGGTTTCTTGTGCCTATAAATACAGACTCTTCCCTCATTCCAAAACTTACGCTGAAATTCGCCCCTCTACCTTTCTCTCTCCTCTCGTCCCTACGCAGTGTATTGAGCTACCGAAAGCCTTACACTGTTCTTTCTTGTGCCGGATTTATTTCCGAGAGTGTTCAGTTCGTACTACGTACGTTCGCCGATACTTCTTATACAGTGGTGCTACTGTGTATTAAGTGAAAGTCGTTTTACCTTTGGGAACGGAACGCCGTAACAGTCGAGCACTATCCTGGGCGTATTCTGTTCTGCGGGAAAAGGGTTTCCCTTGACTCGACTTGTTTGTGGAATTTACTTGTTATTCTGATAATTTTTGATATTGCAGTTTACACGGCGTAAGCAGTTTCCAACAATTGCAGAACAGAATAAATATTAATTTATTTATCAAACGGATAATGAGTTAATGTTTTGGTAACTACTGCATATTTCGAAATTTACCTATTAATCTTATCCATTAATTAGTTTTGGATAACTACTACAAATTTCGCTTTACTCATTAATTAATTATTTGAATCAATTAATTACTGCAATGTCTTCTGAGAGATACGCAGAGTCCGCGACGATTGAATGTGATATCACTACGTGATTCCTCGGAGGAACAGTTCTGCCGAAGATAAGCGGAATCAGTTTTCGTGTTTTCCGTTGAAACTGGCAGCGCCGATTCCGTGCCGAAGGTGGCGGGGCTAATGTAAAGTACGGATAGTACAACAGTTCGCGGGATGAGATTCGTGATATTGTGAATCATGGATTTGGGAGATTTGGTGTTTTTGAGAACATAATTGATTTCTGTTAATTAATTACAAAATAGAGGTATTAATTGATTAATTAATTAATTAATTTTTGAATAATTACTGCAGGTATTTACTCTTTAATAAAAGGAAAAAAAAAAAAACCTCTTTAATAAAAGAAAAAAAAAACCGCCTTCTCCAATTCTTACTCCAGATTAAATTCTGGGAGATGGTCTAAAGCTCCCGATTAAATTCTGGGAGTTGTATAAGACTCCAGATTAAATTCTGAGAGTTGGTCAAAAACCTCCAGATGTTCTGGGAGGTGGTCTCCATCCATTGAGCTACAGGCGCTTACTCATGGATTTTATGAGAGTTGGTCAAAAACCTCCAGATGTTCTGGGAGGTGGTCTCCATCCATTGAGCTACAGGCGCTTACTCATGGATTTTAGAGATCTGGTGATTTTGAGAAGAGTTTCTACGCCTGAAAATCCAATTAAATTGGAATTATCCATTGAGTTGTAGGCGCTTACTCGCGGGGCGTGCCTGGAAATCCAATTAAATTAAAATTGGAATTGCACATCAATTAATCCATAGGATTAAATTAGAGGATGTGTTGATAAATTGATCAAAAAGGATTAAATTGGATTTAATTAAATCAATTAATCGAGAGGATTAAATTGATTAATTAAATCAATTAATCGAGAGGATTAAATTGATTGATGTAATTAATCAGGAGTATCAAAGTATATTTGATATGGAGAATGGCTTCCTTGATATGGAGCATGGCTTCGTTGGATGGCTTCCTTGATATGGAGCATCCTTCATATGGAGCATGGCTTCGTTCGAGCATGGCTTCCTTGATATGGAGCATGGCTTCCTTGATATGGAGCATGGCTTCGTTCGTTGGAGCATGGCTTCCTTGATATGGAGCATGGCTTCGTTGGAGCATGGCTTCGTGGGGAGCATCTCCAGCTTGAGCAGAATTGATGTATTCTTGACTTTGTCAATTAATTACAGAATAAAATAAATTAATAATTAATTAAATTTTGGATAATTACTGAGGAATATCCAAATTTAATTATTAATTATTTCTGGGAATCAAATATTTGTGCTCGAAAGCATAAATTTGTTTTGAATTTAGTTCAAAAGACTTTGACTAGTATAATTTGATCGAAAAATTATGCTCGAGTCACGGGTGACAATAAAAGTCACATTTGAAATTGAATTTAATTTTGGTATGCTGACCAAAGATTAAATTAAGATTTAAGTTGGAAATAATTCCAATAAAAGAAAAATCAAAGATCGATTTTTTAATGTATCGAGGTTGTGTCCAAATTTGGTGAATAAGAGAAATTCACAAATAAAGTGGCAAGCAACTCGAATGTGGGGATATGAATCTCCTCACATGGAAACATTCAAATGTGAGGGAGAGAGGTCTCCGTCGAAATGTTTGAATGAAAAGGGTAGCTAAGGTGTGACCTTAAAGCTAAATATGGAAAAATCTAAAATGGTTGAATTCAGTGGAATGTTTTCCACAAGTAATGTGGATTTGTTTATCATGAAAAATCACATTCGAGTAAAAGCTCCACACGAGGAGGGAAAAAGTACTTTATTAATTTCATTGATGATTGTACACGATTCTGCTACGTTTATCCTTTAAGAAGTAAAGACGAAGCTATAGAGGCTTTTAAACGTTATAAAAATGAAGTAGAGAATCGATTGGACACTCGAATTAAATCAATTCGTAGTGATAGAGGTGAAGAGTACGTAGCTCCGTTTGAACAATTATGTATTGAATCAGGGATTATACATCAAACGACAGCCCCTTACTCACCTCAGTCTAATGGTGTTGCGGAAAGGAAAAACCGAACACTAAATGAGATGATGAACGCAAGTTAATCAGCTCTGGTCTACCTCAGAACTTGTGGGGGAAGCCATTATGTCGGCTAACCACATTCTGAATAAGATTCCTCACAAAACTAAGGATCAAACTCCTTATGAAATATGGAGGAAACGAAAACTTTCATACCAATACCTCAAAGTGTGGGGGTGTTTGGCTAAGGTTGAAGTACCACTTCCTGAACAAGTTAAGATCGGCCCTAAAACCGTCGATTGCATCTTTATAGGATATGCTTCAAACAGTAGTGCCTATCGATTTCTGATTCACAAATCCGAAGTACCGGATATGACAGAAGGCACTACGATTGAGTCAAGGAACGCAGTGTTCTTTGAGAACATTTTTCCTCTTAAGGAAAAAGAGGAAGACTGTTCGAGTAAAAGAACTCTCGAAGCAACAGACGACACTGTTAGTCCTTCCACTCAAGAGAGTGAAGAACCGAGACGCAGTAAGAGAGCTAGAATTGATAAAGATTTTGGTTCAGACTTCATTACTTATGTTTGGAGGAAGAAGAACCTAAAACTATCAAAGAAGCCATGGCAAGACCAGATGCACACCTCTGGAAGGAAGCCATAAAAAGTGAATACGAGTCTATTCTCTTAAGCCACACATGGGAGTTGGTTGACCTCCCTAAAGGTTGTAAGCCCTTAGGATGCAAGTGGATCCTTAGAAGAAAGTACAAAGCAGATGGATCTGTTGATAAGTACAAAGTTCGTCTTGTTGCAAAGGGGTTTAAACAAAAGGAAGGGTATGATTTCTTCGATACATACTCACTAGTGACAAGGATCACCTCCATTCGGCTGTTAGTCGCCATTGCTGCGTTGCACAATCTCGAAATACACCAAATGGACGTTAAGACGGTATTTCTTAATGGTGAGATGGATGCTGAAATATACATGGAGCAACCTGAAGGATATGTTGCTCCTGGAAACGAGAAAAATGTGTGCAAACTCGTTAGATCACTGTATGGACTTAAGCAAGCTCCAAAACAGTGGCACTTGAAATTTGACAATACAATGTTGTCAAATGGGTTTCGAATTAACGAATGCGATAAGTGTGTGTATGTGAAGGATACACCAACTGGATATGTTATTGTGTGCTTATATGTCGATGACATGTTAATCATGAGTAACAATCACGATATCATAGTTAATACAAAGAACATGTTAAGTGGAAACTTCGACATGAAAGACATGGGATTAGCAGATGTGATTCTTGGAATCAAGATAGAGAAAACGTCCAATGGAATTTCCTTGACACAATCTCACTATGTGGAGAAAGTACTAAAGCAATTTAAAGCCTTTGACGATCCACCTGCTAAGACACCTTTGGAACTCAATGTTCACTTGAAAAAGAATAGAGGAGAACCAGTGGCTCAACTGGAATACGCAAGGATCATTGGAAGTGTGATGTACATCACGAACTGTACACGCCCTGATCTTGCATGTTCGGTAAACAAGTTGAGTCAATACACGAACAATCCAAGTCATGAGCACTGGAAAGTGTTGAAAAGGGTATTACGATACTTGAAGTACACCATTGATTATGGGCTTCACTACACAAGACATCCAGCTGTAGTCGAAGGATACAGTGATGCAAATTGGATATCAGACACGAAAGACTTGTTGTCCACCAGTGGATATGTATTCACTATTGGAGGAGCAGCAGTGTCGTGGAGGTCCAAGAAACAAACGTGTATTGCTCGTTCCACAATGGAATCAGAATTTATAGCGTTAGACCTAGCCGCTGCAGAGGTTGAATGGTTGCGTAATTTTCTGGAAGACATTCCATGTTGGAAAAAACCGGTACCTGCGGTGACGGTACACTGTGACAGTCAAGCTGCCATTGGGAGAGCTACGAATGTCATGTACAACGGAAAGTCGAGACACATACGTCGTCGACACAACTCCATTAGAGAATTGATCTCCACTGGAGTAATGTCCATTGATTATGTCAATACGAAGGAAAATATAGCGGATCCGCTCACGAAGAGCATAAACCGAGATCAATTGAACAAGCTGGTAGAAGGAATGGGTCTAAAACCCACAATAAAACCAAAGCAGTGGTAACCCAACCATGATGACTGGAGATCCCAAGAACTTGGTTCAATGGGAAAACGAAGCTGTGGAGGTTAGTGACAAAACACTTGAAAATTACGACTATTCCGGACAGTACTATCTCAAGTGTTAACGACCCGTAAGATGTGGTAAAGGCTGAGTCTTCGACTCTTAATGATTCCTTGAGTATAACGGGATACTCGAAAGGAAGTTACCTATATAAATGAGAAGTGAGGGCCGCTTCGACCAAACATTTATGAATACAAAGGGCGTCCATGGCCAAAACGGACAAAAACGTGAGAACGTTACAAAGATGAGATTGAAGTGTGCTGACACTGTTGTCTAGGTATACACTTTGGAGGAATAGTTCAAGACATCGCGTCCACTAAGCCGCCGGTATATCCGATAGTGTTTGGCTACGGAAAGTTCAAGGCCAAAAACCACTTATCCGGAAGCACGGAGATCTCACTCGAACTGAACACTGAGTCTGATATTGTATAGATACGATTTTCACTCATGTGGGGGATTGTTGGAATTAATGGGAATTAATTGGGTTTTGACACCCTGATCTAATTTAATTAATTAGACGGACTAAACGTTAATTAAGAAATAATTGAACGTGACATAGTCGATCTACTCGCGGAGTAGATGAACGTGGTATATTTAATATCTCAAAACCGAGTTGAGGTGAGTGAGAAATTAATTGTTGAACTTGGTCTTCAAGATTTAGTCTTCAAGACTTATCCACGTAAGAGATATTTTCGTGATATTCCCACGATTTTCTCAATATTCCCACGATTTTCTCAACAACCTCCTAGGGTTTCTTGTGCCTATAAATACAGACTCTTCCCTCATTCCAAAACTTACGCTGAAATTCGCCCCTCTACCTTTCTCTCTCCTCTCGTCCCTACGCAGTGTATTGAGCTACCGAAAGCCTTACACTGTTCTTTCTTGTGCCGGATTTATTTCCGAGAGTGTTCAGTTCGTACTACGTACGTTCGCCGATACTTCTTATACAGTGGTGCTACTGTGTATTAAGTGAAAGTCGTTTTACCTTTGGGAACGGAACGCCGTAACAGTCGAGCACTATCCTGGGCGTATTCTGTTCTGCGGGAAAAGGGTTTCCCTTGACTCGACTTGTTTGTGGAATTTACTTGTTATTCTGATAATTTTTGATATTGCAGTTTACACGGCGTAAGCAGTTTCCAACATTTAAGATATTTATAAAGTGCACCATGTACATTATGCAACTCAAATGTTATTAAATTATATTACTTTACCGCATGTCGTAAATAAATGTCATTTTAGCGATTCATAAAAAATAAGAAACTTAACATTTATATAACTTCGTCTTTATTCTTATTTCTCCAAATCTATTCATATTATCATTTTCATTTTAACGAGAAGGGGTAAAATTCAAAAGAAATGATGTGAAAATAGTTGAAATGACAAATAATTTTAAGATAAAATGTAAAGTCTAAAATGACATTTATTATGAGATGTTGTTTTACCAAAAATAAAATATTTATTTGTTAATACTGTATTTATTGTTTCAAAAAAAAAGAAAAAATTAACTATCTGCATATATGCTTATGAAAGATTTTTATCATCATAAGCAGTACTGACGCAACTTCATGGCCAGTAATTTGTAGTATTAAAGGAAACAATAATGAGACTAATTAAATAAGGACAATTTGCAGTTTTGCACTATATACTTTAATGAAGATCAGGAGACAAGTATTTATCTTATTTGACATGGGCCATTCTAAAACTACTTGTCATGTTGCGGCCGACGAGTATCAGGAATTTATGATGATGCTGACTTTATACTATATTTGTTTTGTTTTGTTTTATTTTATTAATAAGTATTTAAAATATAATTTGAAAATGTTAAAAAAATGTGTAATTTTTTTTTTTTTTTTGGTTGGTGTGTGTGTGTTAGATATTAGGTGATTGATTAGATAAGGAAAATGGAGATGTAGTTGATGATGTGTTTTTGATCGTGGGAGTAGTCATTGCAAGACTTTTTCTTCAATCTCCATAACCACTAATGAATGTGATTTGCACTACAAACTCTCATTCTCCTTCTCACTAAAGCAACCCATACTGTGTACTTTATTCCTTTCATTACTTCTTAATCAAATTTACCGGTTGCGTTGATATAGTAAAAGGAAGTTTCTCGATATATTAAGTAAAATTGGTGGAAAAATTATATATAAATATTAGTATATATTTAGCAGACTATTTTGTTATTATATATATAAATATTAAGGTGCAATTTTTTTTTTTTTTTTTTGCATCGAACCTTCAAAATGTTTGACTGACTCTAATTTCATACTCCCTCCGTCTCAAACTCAAACTAAGTGTCTTATTTACTTTTACACATTTAAAAAATATATATATTACTAAATTGTATAGTGGAATATTTATGTAGAGAATGATAGAAAAGAAAAAAAAGATTGAAAGAAATAAAAAAAAATGAAAAAAAAAAAAAAACGAGGTTCATAGCGAAACTGTTATTTAGACCCATTCCACCCCAATGAGGGACACGGCACAATCCAAACAACAAGAATTATTATTGGTCCGACTTGAAATTATCATTCCAAATCAAATCATCTAACAAAAGTTATTTTGCTTTTGTTTAGTTTGGGTATAAATATATCATCATTCCAATCAATATCAATAAATCTTGTGACAGTCAAAAATATTATATTTGTTTGAAAAAATTAAGAATTATTATTTTATAATAAAATACACTATATGAGACCCATAAGTATAAATGTAGGCATTATTGAAGCGTTGATGTAGACAACTTAGCTTAAGCTAATAAATATTCCTGTCACGCCTCTTTTTGCTTCTTTCCTTCCTTCAAATGCTTTCATGCACCATCAAACAATAATTTGCCTACGTTAGAAACATGTGTCCATTTTCTATTCGTTTTCCTCCAATCTACTATCTATTGCAACAAAACAGTCATTTTAATTAAAACTGTCACACTGTGAAACAGGGTTCAGGATCTCCTGTTACATAATGGTGTTACATTTTCGGTTACATAGTTTAGATTTTTGCCACATGTACACCTATCAAAATTAATAAACGTGTGAGTAACACCCTAACATAATCATTAATTAACCTAATTAGGAAATAACGTGAATTTAAGAAAAAATAAATTAATTCCTTCCAAAATCTAATCCTATAGAAATCCATGCTAACAAAATTAAAAAAATACAGGAGAAAATTTTATTATCATTTTACGTCATTATTAGACTTAACCTATTATTACCCTTTATATATTTGTATATATGATTAAAATAAAAAATATATATGATTCTAATTTATCCTACGCACAAGTGACAATATAATATTAATAACTAAATAATTAATATTATTATTACTTGAAGATCTGAAGAAAAATATAAAAATCTAATTATTTAAAAATATTATAAAATTTTACAAGCAATCTCTTAGCTAGCAGTCAATTTAATTTGTACATAGTAGTATAAAATTTATATGTGATTAAAAATTTTAAAAAATCATAGAATTGTATAAATTCAAATATTAAAAATTAAAAAAATATAAATATAAAATTTTACAAGAAAACTCTTACACAATGCACATGTAAATGTAATTATAAATTAGAATTACATAAAATATATATAATGCAAAATATGCACTTATAAAACGTAATAGCAAATTAAATTTACATAAAAATATACTCCATTGGCATGAATTTTGGTATTAGATTTTGGAAGGAATTAATTTATTTTTTATATATTCACATTATTTCCTAATTAGGTTAATTAATGATTATGTTAGGTTGTTACTCACACATTTATTAATTTTGATGGGTGTACATGTGACGGAAATCTAAACGATGTAATAGGAGATATAACACCATTATGTAACTGGAGATTCTGACCCTGAAACAGAATATAATTTGGACATTGTATTCTAACATTTTAAAAAGGATGAATAATTTGAATTAGTTCGTGAACAGCCTCAATGAAAGCATTTCGGACATAGTCTTTGCCTTTTAACTATATATAGTTGCAGTGCACATTACAGTTACACCCACTTATATACGTATAATTGAGGTGGTTGTTTTTTTATGCATTTGGAGCAAAAAGATTAGGAAGAGACTGTGTCGTATGGGTTTGAGTTGGATAAAACTAGGTTTAATTAGTTTGTCCAATTGACTCCGACAGCATCACAACATTGGTATAATTTTACCGCACACGGTGTTATGTGTTTATATGTCAAATTTAAGAGAAATGTTATATAATTGGAAAAAAAAATATTACTATATAAGTTATGATTAATTAGTTTGAGGGTAATGTAGAAAAAAAATGATAATTAACTTGCATTGAAAAGTGCAAACATCATATAATTTGTAAAAAAAAAACGAGATGTCAAAACGTTAATACATTTTGAATAGGAGAGAGAGTACAAAGGAAAATATATGGACAAAATTGTAATATGACGTTTAATTCTTGTTTAATTCTTCTAGATTAATGTAGAATGACAATAATTTTGCAATAAAAATTCATCATCACTATAAAGACAAACAAAATGGGATAGGGTGACTAGTTAATGATTTAAATGAAAAATACAAAAATATAAATAAAATATAGCTAATTAAGGTAAATTGAGTAAAAACTAGCGGGTCAAACCAAATTAGACTAATCTTCCCAAAAAAAAAACCTCATATAGATAAAACACAAATTTTCAAAAACCTTGTGTTACTACTTTGGTAAGTAGGTGTTACTACAAGGGCAGAGTGGGTTACTGTCCTTATAGTAAATTACTCCCTCCGTTTCATAAAGTTTGTCGCATTTCTCATTTTGTATAGAATTAAGGAACATATTTTTTTGACAAATTTACCCCTCATTATTTTCTCCCCCTCTCTTCTCTTTTTCCTTTTATTTTCCCACCTTCCTTTTCCACCATTTCTTTCACCTTTCCAAAAAAAATCATAATTAATATATTTCCAAAAGAATAGGGGCAATTTAGGGAGATCATTGGTAAAATTAGGAAAAACGACAAACTTTTTTAAACAAGTTTAAAGTTCAAGTGTGACAAACTTTTTGGATCGGAGGGAGTAGTAAGTAGTAACACATGTGCCTATACAATAACATACACTTACTCATATTGTACAATATTAAAAAATTGTGTTACTATATGAACAAAATATGCTACTATAAAGAGAAAAGTGTATTATTGTATCACAAAATGTCATTAATGATTATGAATAAAATACCTTAGATAAAATAGATGAAGATCAAACATAGAAAACATGAAAATGTTTGAAGAGCATTTAAAGAAAGAGATAAGAATTCTAATTAATTAAAGTATTATAGTGTTATTTATTATTGCAGTAACACACAGTTGCCCTTATAGTAATATACTTTGGCCTAGCAACCCGTGAAAATTTGGTCGACCTGCAAATTTTTTAAAAAGTGTCACTATTAGAAATATTTTACATAAGTGTTGTTCAATGAACAAAATATAACTTTGATCATAGACGTGCAAGATACTTGTTATCGAAAAATATCACAAAAATAGAATTTAGATTGTAATCGGTTAAATTTTGTAACACAAGTTACAATCGATCAATTTCGTATAATACATGTTATAATCGATGGAAAAATTTGACCAGGTTGCAAGTTGAAAAGAAAATGTGATATTTACATCTTGGTGTCTCTTTTACTAAACATTAATTTAGGATCTGCTTGATTGAGGTAATGAGATTGTGTATTGGAAATGAAAATAATGAGAAGTCATTTCCATTAATAAAGGTAATTAGAGTAAGATAATTAATAAATTATTTTTATTAAATAATAGGAGTACCAAGTAATATTAATAAGAATGACTCATCATTCATTCTCACTGATTTATATAAATATTTTATACTACATGATATAGCTAAATAAAATAAATTGAGGTAAATATTCACATATAAAATATTTAAAAACTATTTTAATTTGATATATTACATGTGTAAAATATTTTATACAAGTGTTAGTTATTCTCATTAATCAGTTTTATTATCTCCAAACAGGTGACTTGTTTTTTTTAATTTTTTATTTTTAAAAGGAGATAATTATTACCAAATTAATTGGTACTCCCTCCATTCTAAGTAGATGATGTTTTCACCTTTCAATTTCTTTGTAAATTAAAGGATGTTTTACTCTTGTCAATATAAAATTGTAGCTTTTTTTTTTTTAAATTGCCCTTCAAAAAAATTAAATACTCAAATACAAATAAACACTTATTTTGAATAAAATGGATTACTAAGTTTAGATTTTGAGTTTTTCTTTTCATGATATGGATGACAAAGTGCATTTAACCCACATTTGTCAAACTGTCAATTAACCAAGTATGCTGAAACCAAAGTAGATTGTGTGTACGTTAATTTCCTTTTGAAAGGAAAAGAGAAAAGCAAAGAAAAAAGAAACATTCTTTGCTTGCAAGTACCAAATCACAAAATTCGTTTCATTAAATTATCGTACAATAAAACATGAAAGAGAAAATTACAGTGGTTTTTTTTTTTTTTATTTAAAGACATTATTTGAAGGGTGATAGAAAAAGAAAGCTCTTATAAATAGTCAGCAATTCACACAAAAAACTGATAAATCACTGTGATTTCGATTAAAAAGGTATAAATACAAAATTTTAGGTAAAAAAATTCATATGATGTTTATAGAATTTTACGTGCAAGGCGCATCTATTTACTTTATCATATAATTCATGAGTTTATAGAATTTAAATTCAATGATGTTTTAAGTGAAACATGATACAAATAATAAAGTGGAGTTTTGTCTCATGTATCATGTATGTAACTGTGTCACATAAGGCAACCGAATCTCCTCTTGTACAGAAGGTCATGTGCAGAAGGAGAACCATTAAATCTCACACACTCACACGGATGTATATATGTGAGATTTAATGGTTCGTGAACATGACCTGGAAGATGTCCAATTCTGTCACATAAGAGTATAAGACTCTTCTGAAAATTTAAACTAATGACTTTTTCGGTCAGTGTGCTCCATTAAATTGAATAATGCTCTTATATTCAAAATAATACTCCTATTTTTTAGCAAATGAAATATCCTTTTTTTGAAGGTACGTTATAATAAGAGTGGTGAAACATTAAGTTGAAGGTTACATAAGTGATGTTGTTGAAACACCTAAATCAAGTACTATAATAAAGTTAATGCGTAATTTAGAGATTTAAATTAATATAGGAAAAAAAAATCAAAATATATAACCAATCGGCCATCAACCGTTAACCTACCTCTACCTCCTCAGGTGCAGTATAAGCAAACCAAGCATCTCTCTCTCTCTCTCTCTCTCTCTCGACTCCATTAACACACAAGAGAGAGAGATCAGAGGAATAACCATTAAAACAGGGCAACTGCAAATATAACTCTCTCAAAGCTTCACCATCAATGGAGGAGTAACAAGGTTTCGATCAAACATTACCTTCACATTCAATTTCAGGAAATTCAATTTGTATCTTATAAGGAAAAGCTATAGAGTTGCAGAAACAGAGGATGAGAGGGCGTAAATGAGAAGTGAATAAAATTTATGAGGAAGAGAGTGAAAAGCAAAGCTGGGGAAGCACGGCGATCACTTCCTCTCGGAAGGTATTTTCAGTTGCATCAATGAAATCACGGCGGCGTTCGTCTTCTCCAGGATGAGCGACTCTGCTTATAAGGTCGATACGACGTCGCGCCTCGCCCAATGGCGGATCGACACTTTGGCCCCTTTCACTTTCAGAGAATCCGATCCTTTCACCATCGGCAACTGGAATTGGTAATTAAATTCACTCTACTCCCCTTTTTTGCTACATCTAAAAAAGAGTTTGTAAAAAATCCCTAGAATTCCGCCGTTGCTTTTTCAATCAGCTTTTTAAAATTGTGATTTCGTGTTCTGTTAAACTGAAATTGAGGCAGATGAACATTACGAAGAATGAATCGATAACGTGTAATCATCTATCAATACTTTGAGCTAATGTATCTTTTTTCGTTATTTGAATTGAAGGCATTTTTCTGTGGAGAAGAGTCGGACATTGACTATTAGATTGTACCCAGAGAAATCAAATATAACTAGAGAAAATCCTCCGATTGCATCTTTCATAATCAAAGTTATCTGGCCCTCGGGAGATCGAAAATGCTTTGTTCATCCAGGTAAATCATCTCAATCTCCGTATGAAAAAATCTGGTAAATTCTGCACAAACTCTGAGACTTGTACAACTATATTACCTGCAGAAGTTACAGATAAACTGCTCAAGAGCAGCGACTATTTCGTTTGGGCAATTGAGGTTCCATTAACTGGGAAATTCATCATAGACGTTGAGTTTCTTGATTTAAAAACTGCGTCTCCAGATGTAAGATTAGTATTGTAACTTAAAATCGAAATGAAAAACTTGTTCTGGTGAAGAAAAACCTGATTTCCCCCCTTTCCCTCTTATGAATTACACAGGGCACAGAGCCACCTTGCTCGATTTGGAAAGAAGGATCCACGAGGAGACAATCTAGTGACTCGGCTCTTTCATTACTCAATCGCATGCTCTCTGAAAGCATTCATACTGATGTTGTAATCAATGCATCCAACGGAAAACTCTCAGCGCACGGGGCCGTTCTTGCTTCAAGATCGCCTGTTTTTCGCAGCATGTTATTGCACAATCTAGAGGGAAAAGGAATGTCCACTATTGACATGTCGGAGATGTCAGTTGAAGCTTGCGACGCTCTACTGAATTACATGTATGGCAATATAAGGATGGAAGAATTCTTGTCCCACAGGCTTTCCCTTCTTCAAGGAGCTGATAAGTACGATATTTCAGATCTTAAAGAAGCAATCCATGAAAGCCTAGTAGAGGACATTGACACGACAAATGTGCTTGAGAGGCTCGAAAGTGCAACTCTGTATCAACTGCCAAAACTGAAGACCAGCTGCATGCTATATCTTGTGAAGTTTGGTAGGATCTTTGATATTGGAGATGATCTTAAGGGGTTTGTAAAATATGCAGATAGGGGACTTGTGTCTGAGATATTCGACCAAGTTCTTGGCGCGTGGAAAGGGTTCTGAATATTCCTCACATTACAGTGTGCAGCAATTGTTGTAAAAAATGGATGGATATTCTTTTGCTTACTACTTGTACAGATATTATTGATGGTGTATAGGCTGGTGTGCCGTGTGAATGTAAAATGATTGAATCAGAAAGAAGAAACATGTTGGTCATTTGTTTGACATACATACAAAGCAGCTGATTATTTGTATTGACATAAATAGCATCATTATTAATTCCTCCAAAAAACAAAATAGTCAGACAAGTAAAATCCCATGGGATGATCAAACAGGATAATTGTTGAAGAAGTAATTGGAAAGAGAAACAGATGATGAAGATATACAAAGGTTGATTGAACTAAATAAGAGTGCAAATGTATAGGAGGATACCTTGCCTTGCCTTGATGAATTCAGATGTTTGTGGTTCATTTCAAGAAATTCCTCTTTAATGGGGGAAGAACATGGATGGAGGAATATTCTGATAATATACGGACAATATTCCTCCTATATGAGCACTTATTGGGCTATGACGCTATGTACGTACTAATTAACACCCAACTTGAAAATATGTTATCAGTTAACAAATTAGGACAATTTACCATCTATCTTTTTCAAAGTGATTGGCCAAATTATACAACGTCTCACTATGAACCAGTCTCCCACAAGACATAAACAACATAGATTATAGATAAGAGAGTGATGAGAGCAATTCCAAATTGTCATTCTTCCTTGTCACAAAAACAATGTCGAAATGGCATATTATATCCCTTCCAAAATAAAAATAATGTTTGATTATATATTTATATCCAATAAGTTAGGTTAAAAGAACATGTTTGTTGAAGGAAAACATTCAGACGATGACGCAAAAATCAAATAAATCATGTTAGGACTCGTGTCATCCATTCCAATAATCTATCCACAATAATTTCAATGAATCAGAAGTGAGGTGCAAGTGCCAATCAATCCAAGACAGTGGAGTAGAAATCAGCCACCAAAGAGAAATCCAGCTGCTTGTTCTTCATTGCCGTCGAAAAACTTCAAGGCTTGAATTACTTGTTCTCTTCCAAACCCTAGCTCCACTAGCTTTGCAGCTTTAGCTTCAAACTCAGCTCCCTGCACCACATCAATAACATCTCCCAGTAAGAATCGGCTCGTGAAAAGACTACCAGTTCCAATTTCATAAGTAAGACGTCGTTCTACTTTCTTTCATTTGAAATATAAAGTTGTGTTATGCAGAATTATCTCGTCATTTTCTTTAGGATGGAGTATTACGAAATAACAAGTGTCTTCAGAACATATAACACAAGCAAGTGCATACTGAATGTATTATCACAGAAAATAAAGTCAAAAGTTTCAAAGTACCTGAGAAGGATTGCTGCCAGAACTTCCTGTAGTTCATACAAGAGAAAAGCATTAGTTCAAATGTAAACATACCGGCCCCAAAAAAAATAAAGGAGAATTCGTAGCTAAGCATTAGAACATGGCAAGAACTAGAATAAGTCAATAAGATACTAAATACTGCTTCAAGAAATGTTTGAACTAACCAACAGGTCCACTTGGTGAACTGATGTTTTCTTTAGCTCCAGATGTTGCCTGAAAATCAGAAAATATCTATGAGATAACTTGTGGTTTACTTTAAAGCATACAAAATTTAGCAGATAAGCTCCACCAAGAAAGCATGCATCAAAACATAATATTAATGGAAAAGAAGCCCGTCCTCATTGGACATATATGTGTTAAACTTTAAGTCACATAATTTGACAATTGTTTTCATTATGTGATGAAGTTAGAAACTTATGGTCAAGGTATCATCTAGTAAAATGTTCCCAATCTTAAAGACTATAGAAGCACATTTAAAAATTTAGGCATTTCGTTAAAAACCTCAGTATGCAACATAAGTAATTCCATTGAAGAACATTGCTATAAAACTAAGGGATGTGGAAGAAATACAAGTACAACTGAGTAGAAAAAGTCAAGGGTATCATTACTTGTGCTCCTGAGCTAGAAGCTTCCTTGGCATGCCTCTCTTCATCCAAAAACCTTGATGGAATGTCCTTCTCTGAAATTTAGATAACATTATTGTCAAGTGATTCAAACAATCTTAAACAACTAAAGAAAAATATCAAATTACTTCAACATGAAAGTACACGTATTACAAAATGGATAAAAATACTGCCAAAATATTACCTGCCAGAAAAGGTACAGCAACCTCTCCTCCACCCACTCTCAATACATTATCCTTCAGATCAATAATACACTGCATATGGTGGCATTGTAAGTACATCAATTTCTAAATACAATTAAGCACCAGAAAAAAAAAAAAACATATGAAGATAAAGAAGTTAGAAGTTACTTGGTGCTTGCGAAGCATGTCCAATCCAAAGAGAAATTCCATGTTGGGTGCGTCCAGCACCAAGAAGGAACAAGGGTAAAATATACTTCCAATCTATCAAATTATGTAAACAAGATGTGTTAATTATACCAGGAATGATATACTATATGATACAAGAACAGAAGGCATATAAATATCACACAGTAGAGACAAAGTTTACAGAAAAACAAAGTAGCAGAGCAATTGAGTGCATGCCTTGATTGGGGCAACATGAATCCGTCCTAAGATCTCAGACTGACCAACACCATGAGCAATACCCTTATACCGAGTATCTAAAAGCCTCAATAATCTGGAAGAACAAGAAAATATCAATAATACCCCCACGAGTAAACAAATATAACAGATAGCAGGCAAATAGTTTCTACCGCACACAAGAAAGCAAGAGGATATCTTACCCAAGACGTTCAGCACAGCTTTTAGATATAATTGTTGACTGAGCTCCACTGTCAACAAAAGCCTGAAAGAAAGAAATACAGAGTGGTATACTTGGCTAAAAAATAAGAAGCAAGTTGACATATTAACATAGGGATTGTCCATATTATCACATTGGTTTTGCATTCCAAGTTAACCGAAATCCACATTGAACTGGGTGGACTAACGAATTCAACATGGTCATGTAGCTCACAGCTACCAATTGTAACATTTATGGCATCACGATTGTGTGACTGGTAGAAGTATGGTAGATGTCCAAATTTAAGAAATGAAGCCTAAAATAAACTCTTTCCATAGAATCCCAGTATGTTGGTTTTGTCCTTTCTATGCAAGTCAGGCTCGTTCATTTAAAACTTAGCCATCCATAAGAGCCAAATCTCTCATCTTTAACTCTATAAGTGCCAGGTTTTCCCCTTATTTTCCTTTTAATGGACCCGTGTTGATTATTTACTACTATTGCATAGTGGTAGATAAATTGATAGGGCAATTACATAAATAAAACCAAATTACTCTATGATTTTATCAAATAAGTACCTTCATTGGAACGCCATTAACTTCCATGTCAACATATAACATTACCTGGAAAATTGAACACTTATGTAAGCTTTACTAATCAAAATTAGAAATGTAATTTGACAGTAGAATTGGCAATCATATGTACCACTCTTGCAAACGCTTCAGGGTTGTGTTCCAAGGCTGCTGCCCAGTTCTCATCAATTCCTTTCTGCAATCATGAATGGAATTTGTTAGTAACCATTATATTCCCAACAATATGCCCAAACACAATAGTTTGGTAAGACGAGCCCACAAAATAAAGTTTTCTATGAACAAAACATAGTTCATTTTCCGGGCGCACATTAAGATGCTAAACCAAATATAAAATCTCAACCAAGATCATTAATTACTGCACCAAAGAATTTCAGCATAACATGTACGCCAACTATAACGAGTTTCTTTGCATGGAATTTCATATATTATAACCTGGTATATAAAAAGCCCCGAAAAATTTGAAGAGGGATTAGGGAAACTAACTGACCTGTCGAATTGAGGCTTCAATTTTCTTCTGTGCCTCCACATCAAATGGATCTGCATAAAGTAAGGCCTAGGCAAATAAATAGCTAAGAATATTAGATTCCCAAAATTTGAGTGAGAAAACTACCAGAAATTTTAAAATAAATGTTTTATTGTTTCATAAAGAAAAGTGAGAAGACCAATAATGTTAATACATATAATTCGCCAAGAGTTTCAGATAACAGCAATTTGAGTGTATCCAATCCAGTGTGGATTGTTGATTCTTAAAGACACTTGTTTACTTAATTTAGAATAAGATCATATATAATGGCTAATCTTTAGAAAAATGGTGAGTACTTATTACAAGGAGGGTCTAAAGAAGTAGCTAAAGCCAACATATCTTAGCAGCAACGCATCAGACAAGAAACACATATCCATTAACCATTATCAAAATGATAAATGCAGATGTAAAGGAATTGAAAGAATATATATTTCTCATAAACTCTAGGAATGTTTTCATAATTTGTAAAACCAGAGTAACAGGTAAATATTTGTTGAGTAGAACTCAAACAATCAATGGTGAGAAAAGTTGATATGATACTAACCATCTCCTCTTCTTGTTGACGCCTTAATTCACCTCTCTGGCGATGGCGTGCACGCAAAAGGTCTTGCAACTTGTTGATATCATTTCCAAGTACAGATTGTGCCAACTCAGGATCACTCTATAAGTTCAATAATACATTACATGTTAGTAAAAAACTAACTTTTGTTGTTTAACAACAGGTGGGCTAAAGCAACTATGCCAATAATCATAAAGCTAGAAAATAAAGATGAAAGGATTTCATAATGAAGTCAATTGCTACAATTAGCATATCCAAACATGATCAGACGAAAAACGAAGAACACTAGCAAGTGGTATTGCAATATTGTACTTAAAAGATAGCAAGTATGAATAATCAAGTATTTCAGTTATTCAATTGCTCGTGTTACAAGCACATAAGAACAAAACTAAGTTGATGTGACTCAGTCAAAATCCATAGTGCAACCAAGAGAATTTATTTTCAAGCCAGAATCTAGGAATGAGCACGAGGGTGTATGGGCAATGTAAATACACAGAAACATTGCTAGAATGGGCATTGTATTTTGGAGCAAATGAACAGAGCAAAAGTAGGTTCCACCCTGATTAATTTTGTACAAAAGTAAAACATCTTGTCATAATATATGCATGCTGAGATAGCTGTACTGTGAGCATGTGTTTGTAATTATCAGGAATGGAGAAAATGAGAGAACGACCAAGATTGATAATACATTTCTTGACCAAAAGACTTAGGTTACTGAGCCCAATAATGTAATTAGCATGTTGATTCAGATCTTTGTAATTATATACCATTTCTTTTATAATCCCCAAGCAATCTGTACCATTTACGAGGTTCATTGCCTTAGTTAAAAGTAGGCTAATAACAACCAGAATTCATCAATTAACTAAAATCAAGAGAATCTTCGATGGCCTGCAGCTTCCTATAATACCTGAAATAGTTGTGCCATCAAATTAGAATCACCACGCAACTGCTGCTGGAAAGCCGAGGGGTTTACAGCTGAACCATCCGGATTAAAGCCCACAGCTTCACTTGCAGGTGCTCCAGCTCTAAAATATATCAGAACAAAACAATCTTTAAGCAAAATTTAATAAAGGAAACACCTTTGTTTCCAAATATACGCATACCTAAGAAAATATTACTACAACCACCCGAAAAAAGGATAAGACATGAAAAACCAACAATAACATAAATCCAAAGCAATATCCTGTGCAGCTAGTGAACGGCTTCCTAAAGAACAAAATTTTAAGCACTGAATAACATATTAACACCAAATTATTATAAGAAACCTGGAATTAGAAGATGGGGCGTTTGAGACCATCATAACCAAATCTCCATCACTAACACCAAGAGCACTCAATTTCTCCGGATTCCTCATTTCCTTTCCATTATACAGCAATTGCTGTTGCTGGAGTGCCACCTGTGTCTGTTCATCAATGTTAAATTAAAAAAGATTTCAAAAATCAAAAGAATGTATCCAGGAAAAAAACATTAACCAAGAAAACTATAAACAAAGAGGGGCTCATCCCACCTCAACCTCCAGCAGAGCTTTCAAGTTCTCAACCTGTTACAAAAAAGCGACATCATGTTAATACCTCTCACAATCAGCAAGGTTCGTTCACAATACAACACAACACAAATACACAATACCCAAAAAAAAAAGGTACAGGGGAAGGGTTTCTAAGAGTGAATTACGGATTCGTCGCGATCAACTTCGAGCGAGACAATTTGTTCGTCGGCGGTCATTACAGTGATCTTCATCTTCTCCGGCGCGATTCGATTCAAATCAATTCGTCAACTAGATTAGTGTGTAGAGATAAAAGAGGGATTTCAATTATAATCGGAGTTGTTACTGCAAAAAGTAATCTTCGACTCTTTTGACTGATGTTTGGTATGAAAGTGCGGTGCTCTTTAAATAGTTACCGCGGTGGTGACTTTGCGGCTAAGAAAACCTTGTTCTTCTTTTGACCTTCTTTCTTGCCCCGAAAACTTACCTTATTTTATATTTCTACTCTTTTATTTGAGTATGTTTAAGGTATTTTTTCTTTTTTCCAAATTTTTAGTGGTTTGTTTAATTTGAAATCTAAGTTTAATTCTATTTCAAAATTTTAGATTCCATTTTTTTAATTTAATAGTATATCAACTTTTATGAATGTGTAAATATTCAATGTACAACACATTACATTACAATGTATCATTAAACATAATTAAAAGGTGATTTCTTATGGGTTCTAACTTTAAACGCAGTCCCTATAAGTAGACGATAAAATTAGTCCCCTTAATTAGTCGATTCAAGAATCGTATATTGAAACTTCAAAAAAAATTAAAAGGTGGGTGTGCATTGAACAAAAATCAAGATGTCTATAGAGCCACAAGCTAACCGTTCACTTTAGACGGTGCATTAATATTACGGATCTACCTTAACTTTAATAGTTCCGACCTCCAACTCCCTAGGCTAAACAGAACACCAGCGAGCCATGGAAATATATATATGTATATAATTACAAATTAATAAAAATTAATAGATTTATTAATTAAAATTAAATATAAATTCATACTTAATGTAATCAAAATAAAGTTTAACAATATAGGTATAATTTAATATTTATTTTGCATTTAAATTAGGGGACAATAGAAAATCCCAATGCATTAAATAGTTAGTTTTGATCAATTTTATTCTCACAACATTGCTACAAATGTCAATCTCTTGATTGTTTATAATTAAATATTATCTTAAACTTTTTAAGCTCAAATATATACATGTTTGAGTTGGTCTACTATGTTTAGTGTACACGGTGCACACTGATCCAAAAGTTGAGTTTGGGTCGGTCATATATATATATATGTTACAATGAAATTTTAAACAAACTGTCAGTGGCATAGGCAGTTGCAAAGGCCTTTACATTTTTTTAATAATAAAGAGTTATATTTTTCAGTAATAAAATATATTACTCCCTTCCCCAATTTTATTATTCTCACTTTCCTTTTTAAGCTGTCCCATTTTATTATTCTCATTCCCTATTTGAAAAAATTACTATTCACAATACTTTATCTCCAACATTCAACCATCACTTATTTACCTAAATTGTCACTAACTTTATTCATAAACAATCACTTTATCTATAAATGAACCCCACAACATCTCATCACACCCCCAACTTATCTACTTTATACATAAACTAATCAATATTCATTAAAACTCGTGCCCGGACAAAGTGGGATAGCTCAAGTGGTTAGAGCACCACTACCTAGGCCTTAGGTTCTGGGTTCGAGTCATGGGGAGGGGAAAAAAGGGATGGGTATTTAACTTCCATAAAAAATAAAAAAATAATAAAAAATTAAAACTCGTGCCCGAAGAAGTAGGCATAATAAAATTGGACGGAGGGAGTATTGGGTTCGAGTCATGGGGAGGGGAAAAAAGGGATGGGTATTTAACTTCCATAAAAAATAAAAAAATAATAAAAAATTAAAACTCGTGCCCGAAGAAGTAGGCATAATAAAATTGGACGGAGGGAGTATTACTTTTCAATAAATACTCATTTTCAATAACACGAGTTTCACTTTTCAATAATAAAGAGTTATACTACTTTTCAGCAACAAAATTATCACTTGTCAATAATAAAATCTACTACTTTTCAATAACAAGAGTTACACTTTTCAATAATAAAGAGTTATACTTTTCAGTAACAAAATTACCATTTTTCAATAATAAAATCTATCACTTTTCAATAATAAGAGTTACACTTTTCAATAACAAAGACTTACACTTTTCAGTAACAAAATTATCACTTTTCAATAACAAGTGTTACATTTTTCAGTAATAAAACTGCAACTTTTCAATAACAAGACTTACACTTTTCAATAATAACAAAGAATGGTATGAAAAAAATTACTTTAGCTGCAACGAAGCCACGTCAAAATCCAACAAATTATCCTCCAACGGATGAACTTCTATCACCACCGACGTCCTCGACCCTGCATCCACAAACGCCAGACACATTGTTTTCCGATCAATCTCTAATCTCCACCATTGATTTCACCCAGTTAATCCTCCAATGCACATCTTTTCACCCAAAAACCAGATGAATCACTGGAACAACAAACCACTCACTTGTCCTCGAAATTGACTCTGAACCGTAACACGCCCTGAATGCCGCCACTTCCGCCACACTCTTGATCTTCAAATTAGAGGCTGCCTTATCAAAAGCCCGAGTAAAAGGCTTGTAAATTAAAGAATGAAGAGAAGTATAATACCGCACGATATTCAATTTCGTCCCGCCCACGCCATCTTTATCGAAGGAGAAATAGGAATCTTTGATTGGCAGAGCTTCTCCGGACACTGTGATTGATTTGACGTTGATGACATATTCCTCTGACGCATCGCCCATTGTGTAAGAATATAGAATCACATACATAAAATCCACGTGGATCCAAGAAAAAGTAATAAGTGGACGTAGAATAATAGAGAAAGAAACGTACAGAGAGAGATGAGGGTGAAGTTGGAACAAGCTGTCACCAGCTATGCCTCCGCGCCGGCCCCTTCATCCGGTAGCATCTAATGGACGAAGGGATTCGCCAATTCCGTACATCTTGAGTGGTGTGGCTCTGATGTTGGTAGTGGTAGTAGCGACGAATACTATCAGTATGTTGGCTTTGAGAAAAGTGATGGGAAAATAGGGGTTTTATATTGTATGGTAAAAAGCGTATGCACCATACTAGTTTGGTATTTAGGGCATGATTGGTATGATGGAATGAATTTTGGACTGAATGGAAAGAACTCAATAGTGGAATAAAGGTGTGAATGGAATGAATGTCTGAATGATCATTCTTATGATTGGTATGATTAGGAATGGAAAAATTATTCATTGATTGATTCCATTCTTACGATTGGTATAATAAAATTAAATGTATAATAATATAAAGAGTTTATCCTAAATGACTAAATTGTCCTTCAATATATATTTTATAATATCATATTAAAGTAGTCAATACTATTGTTTTAATAATAAAAGTTTACAAAAAATTAATTGTTCATTTAAAAAAATAATGAACATTTACGTATTAGTAAAAAAAAAATCAAATAACACAAATATGTTAGACAAATTATAATACTAACTTCATAAATTCAAATTATACGTTAACGAAATTTATGTATTAGTAAAACAAATGAAATAACGCAAACATGTTAGACAAATTATAATACTAACCCCATAAATTAAAATTATATGTTTAATCAATAAAACTTATTAAAATCAAAATTATGAAAATTCAAATTATATGTTTAATCAATAAAATTTATTAAATTCAAATTATATGTTTAAAAGAAAAAGTAAATTTATGAAAATTCTATTTATTTGTTATGAAGGATAATTTTGTGAAAGTAAAATATGAGTGGTGATTTATTTTTAGAAAATAAAATAAAAATTGATTCCCTATACAATGGAATGACTAAAGATAGGGGGAGGAGAGGAATCACCATTTTTTATTTTTGGGAATCACCATTCCTTAAGGAATGATGATTCCAAATAAAAAAAACATATCAATTGTGAGATTAGGAATTAATTCATGAATGGTCATTCCATTCAAAGGCTATTACCCCATACCAATCATACCCTTATGTTTGTTTGGATGGGGAGATTTGATTTGAGGAGGTATTTCAAATGAGAGGAGTTAAAAATACATGGATTTTAAATGACATGGTTTTAGTGAGGATTTGAAATCTCTCTCAATTTTAACTAAAAAGTGTGTTGACATAAATCTAAGTATTTGAAATCCATTCATAATCCAAACGTATAGAATGGATTTGGAATGTGGATTTGAAATCCATAAGCCCAAATCCACCCAACCAAACACAACTTTAGTGTTCATTTAAGACTTTTCCGTTGTATTGATATTTATCTTGAAATGACATATTTATATGATATAAATCTGTATGAATTTGTTTAGTAGTCAATTAATCTCCAATAATACATTTGAAGATGCAATTTGTTATTAGTTGGAATCTACTAATTAAATCTCACACGTGTTGTCTAATCAATTTTGACATGTGATTTAAAAAAAAAAGGTATTATTATCACGGTTCCAAGTTTCACAATTTTTTTAGTCTCATGTCAAAATTGTGAAACTTGAAACCGTGATAATAATGATATTAGTTTTTAACCTAGAAAAAAAAAAGTTTAACACAGCTCATACACTCAAAATTTGTACTTATTGCCCTCTATATCATTATTTTTTCTTACCCAATATTTTACTTTATCACTTTTTCTAAATTTATGTACTCGAATCACTGTGAAACTGGTTTAAGATGGAAGGAGTATGATTTAATATAAATTCATCCTAATTTTTGGTTTAGTGTATATATTAGAATATATTGATATTTATCCCGAATCCTGAAAATACTTATATATTATGAAAAATGACATATTTGAATAATATAAATTAATTTTCACTATTTAAAAGAGATTATTGTATAATATAATGGGTTTGTTAACTTGTGATTGGTGCAATAATTGCTTGTATTTAGGTTATTTTATTGCTCAATTTATTTAAATTACTTGCATTATTTATATAAAAGTTAACTAATCGCATAAGATATTTTGTTGATTTTATAAGTAAAATGACGATTTTTGAAAGTAAACACATCCCCAGTAATTATTAGAGTCAATTAAAGGAGTGAGTGAAATAAAAGAACTAGAAAAAAGTGGTCCAAAAAGAAGGCCCAGGCTATATACCCCTCTAGACTTGTTAAATATACCCCCACAATACATACAAACCCCCTCGAAATGAATTATGTTAGATGTACTTCCCATAAAATATCAAATTTGTCATTTTCTCTCAAATTTGAACATGATAAATGTACCCCCATTTAAAACTCTAATTCCCTCTTCTTCCGCTTTCTTCCTCCCCTCCCACCCCTTCCTCACTTCGTCCCAGCGCCGCCCGCTGCCGTCCATCGTCGCCCATCATCACCTGCAGCCCGTCGCCACACTCGTTTGCTTCTTATTTTTTGTTATGAAACAAGCTCGCCCCTAAGATGTCCCACCAAAGCCGTCGTCGTCCCCTCCCCCCCCCCCCTCTCTCTCTCTCTCGCTCTCTCTCCCTATATATATACACTAGTGTAAGACCCGCGTTTTGCGCGGGGTTGAAATAAATTTATAATATATTTTAATTTATTCAAATAAAAAATATTATCCAAACAAAAAACTAATCAATAAATCAATAACTATCCAGTTTCAATAAAAAACATTAACAAAAATTCAATAAAATTGTTTCAGACAACTATTTAAAAACCACTCTTTAAAAAATCAACTAAAGTTTATTCATTTCCTTCATCATTTGCCTTAAACTTCTTCTTCGTAGATGACATCTGAAATTCTTTATCATCCCTTTCACATAGAATAGATTCATCTTCATCTAACTTTCTCTTATTTTGTAGGGTTATCTCTACACAATCATCTTCGTTGTCACATATTGACGAAGATCGAAGTATTCCACTGAAATAAGATTTAATTAAATAAAATTAACACACAACATTAAAAAATTTAATAAAATAAATGTATTAAAAGGAATAAAAATGGGTTAAAAGAACTAGAAAAAAGTGGTCCAAAGAAAAGGCCCAGGCTATATACCCCTCCACACTTGTTAAATATACCTCCACAATACATACAAACCCCCTCAAAATGAATTATGTTAGATGTACTCTCCATAAAATACCAAATCTGTCATTTTCTCTCAAATTTGAACATGATAAATGTACCCCCATTTAAAACTCTAATTCCCTCTTCTTTCCCTTTCTTCCTCCCCTCCGATCCCTTCCTCACTTTGTCCCAGCGCCGCCCGCTGCCGTCCATCGTCGCCCATCGTCACCTGCAGCCCGTCGCCACGCTCGTTTGCTTCTTCTTTTTTGTTCTGTAACAACGCGGCGACGTCGCCGCTCGCCCCTAAGATGTCCCACCAAAGCCGTCGTCGTCCCCTCCTCTCTCTCTCTCTCTCCCTCCCTCCCTCTCTATATATATATACACTAGTGTAAGACCGCATTTTACGCGGGGTTGAAATAAATTTATAATATATTTTAATTTATTCAAATAAAAAATATTATCCAAACAAAAAACTAATCAATAAATCAATAACTATCCAGTTTCAATAAAAAACATTAACAAAAATTCAATAAAATTGTTTAGACAACTATTTAAAAACCACTCTTTAAAAAATCAACTAAAGTTTATTCCTTTCCTTCATCATTTGCCTTAAACTTCTTCTTCGTAGATGACATCTGAAATTCCTTATCATCCCTTTCACATAGAATAGATTCATCTTCATCTAACTTTCTCTTATTTTGTGGGGTTATTTCTACACAATCATCTTCGTTGTCACATATTGACGAAGAAGTATTCCACTGAAATAAGATGTAATTAAATAAAATTAACACACAACATTAAAAGATTTAATAAAATAAATGTATTAAAAGGAATAAAAATGGGTTAAAAGGGAATAAAAATGGATTAAAAATGTTAATACCTTTGATTCTGAAGTAGCAACATTATCTTCACTTTTAATAATAGTGAAAATATCAACAGAAGATTCCTACAATTAAAATAAAAACATATTAATATAAAACTTCATTTAAAATATATTATTTTATATATAATAATAAGTATAAAGTACCTTTGAAGAAGAATTTTTGGATTCAATTCTTTTGATCAATTCTTCATCGGAGCAAAGCTTTACAACAGTGTAAGTCGTGTAGTTATTCTCCAAGTTAAACTTAGAAATATGGAATCGAAATGTGAATTTTTTGCCCACTAAATCTTAAAGTTCAAACGGAAATTTGTCACAAACTTCTTTCTAAAAAAAATAAAAAATATATGTTATCAAAATCAATTTAAAATAAATCAATTTTTTTAAAAATGAAAAACTTAAGTATAGCTTATTATAATTTTAAATTACCTCTTCCATTTTATTAAGAATATCCAGAGCTGTTTTGCCAACCAACTTACTTACAATCCGATCAAACATAACTAATGAGGCTGATCCAGTATGATCAACAACACGGATCTGAACCTTAAACCTGAATAATAATTTTAGTTGTCAAAATAGGTACTAATTTAATTAACTGTTATTTCTTTATAAATTTAATAAACATAAAATAAAGATTTCAAATAAAATGCATTACCTAGTGTCAACAGTTTCCGGGTACAAATTGCAGACATCACATCTCCATTTATCTTCGTAGATATGAACCATTTTAAAGCATTGTTTGCATGCATGGTAGTACCAGTTCTGGCCTGACTCTATAGAATGACAAGTAGCAAGTGCAATAAAATAACCGTCCTTCAAAGAAAAAGAAAAAAATCACAACAATTTTTTAGAAACGTTGATAATGATAAAATTATAGTATAAAGATAATTAACAATTATTTGCATAAATACCTCTGTGACATCATAAATGTTTGCGAGAGACATTAATTCAACATTTTCAGTTATCTCATCGTACGCCGAAGAATGGTTGGACTCTGTTTTACTTGAGACATAAATAGGAGCTGGAATCTCAATGTTCCTTGATTTCAAGCTAGAATAAAATAAAATCAACCATTATAAATATATTAAGATAAACAATGTAAATCTAAATTAAATTAGCATTACCTGTTTCTAAAATCATTCACTTCAGAAATATCAGCATTGATTGATAGTCGACTTGCAAACATTGAATTATGGATATTTTTCTCTAAAAAAATTGAAGTATAACATTAAATTAAAATTATCTCATTTGCATTAAAATTAATATAAATTATTTTTAAAAAAAAAATTACCTCTATATTGGAGTTGAATTTTAGCATAATCCAAGATGAAAATGATGGGTTCGTTTGGATTATTTTTGTTGTATTCCAACAACGGTTCAAATTTTCCCTCCCATAGAGTTAACATCATTCTTGTACAACTGTATAAATTTTTTAATATTATTTACTAATGTTAAAGTATAAATTTGAATTTAACTCCAAAATAATAGATAAATTTACCCTTCATCCTCAACTTCAACTTTAACCTTGTCAACGTCTCTTCCGTCGACATCAACAGTTTCGATACCGTGTATATGTACCACAAAAGTAATGATATCTTAAAAGGATAGAGTAAATATTACTCCGTATAAAAGAATTATATATAATATAAAAGAAATTACAAAAATAAATAATGTAAAAATGTAAATATTTTAATTTATTTTACCTATAAGATATTTTGCTTCATCTGAACGGAACAATTTGATTTCCTCAAAACTCTTGAAAGAGTATGGAGATTTTAATAACTCTATATCCGAACAACGTTGGATATCTGTGTTATTTTGGAATAGAAGTTTGTAAAGGTTTTTGGTTGCCAGTAATTTTCCATAATTATTAAGGCCGATCGAAAAGTTTTGTATTATATAACTTGAGTGTTCTTGAATTTTTTTTCTCAAATTTTCAAATTAGAAATTTTCGAAGGGTTGGTCTGCTATGGACTCGAGTGCATGTTGTGCACCCTAGTCCATGTTACACTTTTCAGTTTACTGACTTACACTTTTTGGTAAATGGTGTTGCACTTTTCAATTATTAAACTGTATAATAATATTTTTAGTAATAATTGAAAAGTGCAACACCATTTACCAAAAAGTGTAAGTCATTAAACTGAAAAGTGCAACATGGACTAGGGTGCACAACATGCACTCGAGTGCATACTAGACTTTACCATTTTCTAATGGTGGCCTGAATTTTGCAGCCCTATTCAAAATCAAATATTAATAATTAATTTCTACAAATAGTATTATAATAAGATAAAATGAAGAGGTTCTAATAAATAAATAAATAAATAATATTATAAGAAAAAATACCTTAACTTTAATTGTCCATTGTTCTTTAATTGGACTGATGTTTGAAATTGAAGAGTAAATGGACAACATTTTCTGGAATAAAAAAATTACTATTAATTTAGATAAATTGCTCAAATTGAGTAAAAAATGTGTAATGTGAATTGTTTTACTAAGTAGATAAACAAACCTTTTTAGAGGTTGATTCAGACATGATTTGGAGAATTGTATGAATCAAAAGATAAATATGTCTTAAAATTTTGTTTTGTTAATGATTTACACAATATCTTTATATAGTGAAAAAAATGGATTAAAGTCAAATCCAGTATTTAATAGTCTACAATTATGTTTAATCTAATTCAATAGATTATGAAATTGCTCCAAAAAAATTTACGTTACTTTTTATTTTTAGAGATACGTTACTTTTGTTATATTGTTATGTTAGGTCAATTTGACATATGATTGATATGCATAATTTGGCATGTGATTATACGCCAACCTTTTAATAAAAAAGTAATTATAATAATATTTTGTTTTAATTAGTTTCACTAAATTCGACTTTAATTACATTGTTATTACATAACAATACTCTAATATAATATTCAATGTTCCTCATCCAATATAACACTTTCACTATAAGAAATCTGACTTATAGTGACAACATTCTTTCATTATTGCTTATCTAGTTATAAGTCTTTAGTGACAAAAATTTAAGTATTAATAACAGGACCTCTCACTAAAAGTCAATTATTGTCACTAAAGACTTTTAGTTAGAGAAGGTATAATGACAGGAATTCTGTCACTAAAAATCATTTTTCTTGTAGTGTTTTAACAAAAAAAATTAGTTGTATTTACACAATTTTAATAAAAAAAATTATTTTACTCGATTTAAATTCGCGTGTTTTATGTTCTATTTGCAATTATGCAATTTCTGTAAGAAAATAAAATTGAAAAGAAATAGATTAAAGTCAAATTCAGTATTTAATAATCTATAATTAGGCCAAATCTAATTGAATATATTATGAAATCATTTGAAATTTTTTTTTAACGTTACTTTGTTAGGATATGTCAATTTGACATGTGATTAAACTTGATTTGCTTTTAAATTGTTAGACCTTGGAATGAGTCTCAACCGCATCTACCGTTACTTTTAATAAATAATATTTATAATCTTAAATAGAATAAAATAAAATATGAATTTAATAACTGAATAATATTTTGTTTTATTTAGTTTAAGTAAATTTGACTTTGTTAGGATATGTGAATTTGACATGTGATTAAACTTGATTTGCGTTTAAATTGTTAGACCTTGGAATGAGCCTCAAACTGTTACTTTTAATAAATGATATTTATAATCTTAAATAGAATAAAATAAAATATGAATTTAATAACTAAATAATATTTTATTTTAATTATTTTAAGTAAATTTGACTTTAATTTAATTCCACGCAATAAATGTTTTATATGTTAGATTATAATATGTTAAAAAATAGAAATAATCTAGAATTATGGGTATATAGTTTTTTAAATTACTGAAATTAATGATTGAATTTAATTACACTGTTATAACATAACTATACTTTAATCATCCGATTCAATGTTCCTCATCTGATATCAGAGCACACATTTTTTTAGTTGTATTTGCACAATTTTAATAAAAATATTTATTTTACTCAATTGAAACTCGAACAATTTTATGTTCTATTTGCAATTATGGAATTTTTTTAAGAAAATAAATTTTATTTCAGAATTTATTCTCAGTAGTTAAAAGGTATATTTGAACATGATGGAATTACTATCCAACTCATAATTGACATACAGAATCCAAAATTTCAATATTCTTGATTGAAAGAGACAACAAAAGGTAGATCATATAAAAGTAGAAAAGAAATCTAGGACCATAAGCTCACATGTCGAGCCAGAGGCCGGAGTGCCATTAAAACATTGCCTGGGAAAACCCTCCTTAGGGATAAAATCCAGGTCAAGGAAAAAGGTACACTCCTCTAAAAATCAATGTCTATAGAAAACAGTATATAAATCATTATGCAGAAATGAGAGTAAAAAGTCTGGTGGGTAGCCTCTCCAGGCACAATCAAGACCAGTCTTGGCCACATCATCCGCCACCTGGTTGGCCTCTCTAAAGACGTGTGAGTATCTGATGTGCATGTCCTGTGTAAGAGGGTGGATCTGGCTTCAAAGGCCTTGCAGACGCCAAGGAATAGAGGGATTGGTGCTCATAAAAGTGTCAATCGTGAGTGTCGAATCCGACTCAATCCAAAGGAAGTGTCATCCCTGATCATGTGCATACTTGATGGCCATAAGTACCGCTGCCAACTCAGCCTCAAAAGGGAGACCCCAACCCACCTTAGTAGCGACCGCAGCCACGAAAAATCCCATGAAGGTCCTGAATACCGCCCCCGCATGCAGATTACCCGGGGAAGAAGAGGCACTACCGTCCGTGTTAACCTTGTACCAACTCGGATCAGGCAGGAACCAAATCACAGATGAACCTTGTCTCGTTGGCCTGTGTCTGCTCGAAATACCAAGAGCCCTAACAATCAGTAGATCCCGAACTGTGTCGTCTGAAAAACCCCTAGCTATGTTGTTGGCCTCCTTAATGCCTGAAATTATCTGAGCCATACATCTCCTAACAGAGGGCGAAACTCCATCGAATATTACCTTGTTCCGCAGAGTCCAAACGGCCCAAATAGCAGTGACGAAGCCCGCCCTCCACAACTCCAAAGACTGCGGACCCAACTGAACTCTAGTGGCCTGAGGAAGATGTCTAGGAAGCTGACCCCTGTGTGAATCGTGATCCCAAACATGTGAGTCAAGCTGCGTAAAATCTCCAACGTGAACAGACAATGGGCAAGCAAATGGTCTAGCGACTCGGAATTCCCGCGGCACAACACACAAGTCGACGGACCCTGAATCCCAAAAGACGAGAGCCAATCCGCCTTGGGCAGCTTGCCCCAAACTGCTCTCCAAATCGCAGTGGATCGACACATTGACATGAAGGTGCCCCAAATCCATGATGCCCAACCAATCCTGGGTAAGGGTGATCTGAGCAAATCATATGCCATGCTAGAGGAGAGTTCTCCTGAAATGGAGCCCTCCCAAATACATTTGTCAGGTCCCCTAAGCACCGTGATCTGCAGGATATCCCTGACAATCTCCGTAAATCTCATGATAAAGTACCTCAGAAAGTGTCAGCAATCATCATAGAAGATATCCCCAACCGTGGAAGTGAGGGTAGGAGCGAACCAGTCAGGCAGACCCATCCTCTCAGAGATAGTATAACCGAGCCAATTGTCGTGCCAAAAGCTGATACGAGATTCTCTACCAATCAGCCACCTCGACCCATCCCTAAGTCTTGTATCATGCGGACGAAGGCCAGGTCCAATAGAAGAGACTCTACTATAAGGTCTCAGCATGTGCTCTGAATTAAAGTGTCTTCGATGCAAGAGCTCCGTATGTGGCGATTTGTTCTGAAGAATATCCCAACTCAGCTTACAGAGAAATGAGGCATTTGCCAGTCGTATAGAACGAACCCCAAGTCCTCCTTCCCCCAAAGGGGCATAGACTCGCTGCCAAGAAACCGAACAAGCCCTATTCTTGCGGTTCACATCCCCCTTCCAAAAGAAGTTTCTCATAGCCGACTCCACCTGTCGTAGCAAAGAACTGGGCCATTTGTAGACCATCATCGAATGTACCAAAGAGGCCGTAATGACTAAGTTAATCAGGCAACGACGGCCGGCAAGGGACAAAGTGCTACCCTTCCACCTACTAAAGTTAGCTATGACAGAATCTGCAACTGGCTGTAAATGTGCTTTCCTTGGACTACCGCGGAATATTGGAACCCCCAGGTATGTGAAGGGGAGTGAGCCCTCAGCAATGCCAGTAATCCTGAGTGTCCTACGACGTAGCCTCTGAGGTACAGCTCTCCCAAAGAACACCCTGGACTTCGAAGGACTGTAGATCTGACCCGACAGTCACCCATACCCTTGCAAGATGGAGTGCAGGTTCCTGGCGTTAGCCTCTGTGGCCCGTAAGAATATCATGATGTCATCCACATAAAAGAGGTAGCGGGGGACATTACGAATGGACTGGAGTCTACCTCTGTTTGTCTCCCAATCGACCCATCTTCCAAGAGCCTCCTCCGCAATACAAAACAATAAAGGAGATAAAGGATCACCTTGACAGACACCCCTCGTACAAGAAAAGTAGCCTTTTGGCTCCCTATTAACTAGAACCGAGATCCTAGCTGAATCCAGAACTCCCCTAACCATAGAAATGAAGTCTGCTCTGAACCCCATCCTAGCCAAAACCGCCTCCAAAAACTGCCTGGAGATCGTGTCGAAGGCCTTAATCATGTCCACCTTCAGTGCCATATACCCACGAATCCTCGGATAGTCTAGGGTATTAATGGCATCTGAGGCCAGCGCAATAATCGTGTGGATTCGCTTACCTGGAACAAACCCAAACTGATAAGTAGAAAGACAACCGCTGATGAAAGTACCAAGTCTCGATGATAAAACCCTGGTCATAACCTTGAAGATGAAATTACCCATCACAATCGGTCTAAATTCCTCCACCCTAGTGGCTCCCTCTGTCTTAGGAATCAATGTCATGAAGCACGAATTTAGCCCAGGTGGCAGAAGCCTACTAGTAAAATAGTGTCTGACAGCAGCTATCACATCATGATCCACAATGTCCCAGCAACTTTGAAAGAATGATCTCCCAAAACCATCTGGTCCCGGAGCGCTCGAAGCATCCATTCCAAATACTGCATGCCGAATCTCTTCAGTCGAGGGAACACTCAACAACAATTCGTTCTGGTCAGCGGTCACCACAGTGTGCATAAAACTATCCAGAATGGAGGCATCAAATGATGCAGACATATCATCAGCGAACAACTGAGAGTAGTAGGCAACCACATGGGCACTAATGGCGTCCAAGTCCGTGGTGAGGTCCCCATAAACAACCATTGAAGCAATACTACCCCTGGAGTTCTTAATACGTTGGGAGATATGGAAGAAACGAGTGTTCCTATCACCATCAGTCAGCCATTGCAATCTGTTCCTCTATGTGTAGAATTCTTGTCTGGCAGAGAGCAGACTATTCAAATCGACATGAGCCTGAATCTCCTCCGCAAAGTTGGCCTCTGAGTCCCCTTCCAACTCAATACGATGCTGAATATCCGCAAGATGTCGAGTGGCCGTCTCAATCTGAGTGAACACATTCCTGAAGACCGTCTTGTTCCAAACCCGTAGAGCAGATTTGAGTCTCTTCAACTTCCACATAATCCGGACCATGGGATTCAGATGATCCAACGATTGAGCCCAAGAAGTAACCATAACCGTTCTAAAGGAATCGTGCTAACACCACATACTGAGAAATCTGAAGGGACGTCTGACCTGAACCCAATCTGATCTGACTGTAAGAAGCAACGGATGATGATCTGACTTGAGGCGAGGGAGAGCCATAACCTCAACACCAGCCCAAAGGTCCAAAAATTCCTGATTGGCTAAAACTCTATCCAACCGAGCAGCTGTGTAACCATGAGGACCACTCCGAGTCACCCAGGTGAACTGGGCCCCAGCCGTATCCAAATCAATTAAGTCTGACTCATCCAAGAATTTAGATTAATTCAAATAAATATGTAACTCATAATTGACATACAAAATCCAAAATTTCAATATTCTTGATTGAAAGAGAATTTAGATTAATTCAAATATATATGTACGGTTACTCGCAACACAACTAATGTTCATCTGAATTACATCGAACATAAAATGTAATTTCCAATATGACATATAATCTTGCAAGTATAGGGAAAAAAAAATCAAATAGTAGTAAAAAAAATGTCAGATTAAAATTAAATGGACAAAAATAAAGTTTTGAATGTCCATAAAGTAATTTGTTAAATTTTATAGAACTTTAAAATTCAACAATAAAAATGCAAATTAAATTAAAGGGAGTGATTATTGTTGTATAATTGTAGCATGAATTATGGGAGTGGTTTTTATTACGTGAATATCTAAGCGTAATTCTTTCTTTAATAAATGTTATTCATTAAATTATTTTATCATAATATTTTTTTTCCATTTTGACAGGAGAAAATGAATACTATACACCTTGAAGGTACAATAGATGATTTCAATCATCTAAAATGAAGGTAAAAACAAACAATTGAAAAAATCTATGCCCAGCCAGAAATATTTCACGTAAAGCCTCCATTTGCAATCTTTTAAGATCTGGAGCCAGAAATATTCCACTTTCGTAAATCCTCCGATTGCAATTTGTTAAGATCTTGAGCTAGAAATATTCCACTTTTGTAAATCCTCTGATTGCAATCTATTAAGATCTGGTTTGTGGCTTGTCCTCCACCATTGAAATTGATGGAACCCTCTTGGAGAAACACCATAAGGAAAAAAATTGGCTATTTAAACTAATGGAGCCCTCTCGGAGAAACATATGATGAGGGACAACTTTCAATTGACATTATTCTTAACAATTTTAACAAAGTTTGTGTCATTCACTACATACATAAGCTTGATGAATGTTTAAGGAGAATGAGTGAATCTATCTATATATATAAAAGGAGAATGTGGCTCTCCCGGTGCCGCCATGTGTCTCTCCTACTTTTGCCATGTGTCATTCTTTTGTCGCCACATGACATATTTTTGCCATGTGTATTTGGAGCTGGTAATTTAACAGTTTCTGTTGAAATTGAAACGTTTCTCTTTCCTTTCTTTATGCAACATTTGAGCTATCGAGGGAGTAATTAGATTTAGTCTCCTCAGTTTCTCATCTCTTCTATTGAAGTTTCTGCTCGAATTTCATTTCTACTGTGACGCTGCCGCCAAGTCATAATAACGTTGTCGGTTTGTTGTAGAGTGCGTATCGACCACCTCCGCTGAACCGAGAGTAATTTTAATTGTATGCTTTCTTTTCTCATTCTTGGTTCAGACATTTACTAAATGATGTTATATATATGTGTATTCATACTGCAGGCTGGAGAGGAGAAGTACCGAAATGCATGGGCTGAATTTTTTGAAATAAGTAGACGTGGATATCAAAAGCTTAGGAGTTCGCTTGGAGGAAAAGGTAGAAAGGGGTTTCTCTAGCTATTTTGTTGGTCTATTCAGATCTTTTGGTTAATATCCAGAAAGGTCTCTGTAATGGCTATATTGGTTATTTATAGTAAACTTGTAGTTTTTGTTATTTTATTGATTGATCCTTAGACATATAATACATTGTTATTTTATTAACTTAGTATTCAATTTTTTTTTCAATTTGCATACTTATGGAGCAAATATAACTCTTTTTTGTCCTAATCAGTTGCCTCCTTTTGCATCTGCCCAAGAGTCTGATCGAGTTGTACAGGTTAGTTTCTAATTAGTCATCTACCAACCAAATTTTGGATATGGATATTCTAACATATATTTTTAAATGATCAGATTCCATCAATTTTGAATACAATAACATGTAATTACTGAATAGTGTTCAATTTGGAGGCTAAAATGTATCGTTCTTGCAGGTGTCGATATAAATTTCTGGAGTTTTGAGAGCTGTAGTGGAAATTGGGTGTCAACTTTGGTGGACATATGATTTACGTCAATACCAATTTCTTACATTTGGTTTCATGTACTTTTGTATTAAAATTGTTACCTTTTGCAGTTTATAGGGATAAACCACCTAAACACGCAATAGGATTCAACACAAATAATGTTAGATTTCCTCGGCAACCTAAATCATTTGTAGATCCTACTTTAGGTGCGTAAATACTTTGTCACACAAGTCATATTTTTTATTTTCATTCTACTATTGTGCAACATCATAAAATATTAGAACTACTAGGATCATTAATTAGGGCAAAATCCTGCAGCTAATTACGTAATTTTGGAGCTTATGGTTCCTGAAAATCTGGTTGGTGCAATTTTTGGACCTCATCAAGAATTAGAAATGAGTTCGGAGCTAGTATAATCATCGCCATCCTTCATGTAATATATACTTTCTTAATGTTTCATCTCCTTTTCATATGCAGGTTTAGGGTGGAAAGGTGAACACAATCAAAATCAAAGGCATATACATTTAGGTTAGCGCTTAATAGATAAATAATTTTGTCATTAAAAGTCTATAATATTCTCTTATAATGATTAATATTATACTTTAATTTTAAAATGAGTGTGGACAAAACTCAAAAGATTATTGTTGGGTTGAGGAATACTAAAATGTTAGTAATTGATTGTTCGTTCTATGCATGTTACATGTGAAAAAGATGCAAACAACTTGTCTAATAAATCTTGAAAATGTATTACTGCCATTTTTTAATGAGCATATCTCTTTGTTATCCTTTTTTGTTAAGAGTACATATTGAAGATTCTTTCAAATACTCCGAAGGTGATACACAAGCAACAGTATTGTTTTGTTCCAACAAAGCACAATGTCAATACATTCTCTGTATATAATGTTCTTCTTTAGATATAAGGTGTGTAACATGTCGTGCCAAATAATTTGACCCATTGATTGAAGAAGAAAAAGTTTACATTTAAATAGTATTAGATGTTTGAGATGTTACTTATTTTTTTTCTTCAATTACGAGTGAACATATTAAGATTCCTTATTTAAATGCACAATTTACAACTTTGATTGTCTAGAATTTTATGGGTTTCTCGAAAAGTTTTTTATTTTATTTAATGGTGGTATAATTTTTTTACATATACACTTATTTCTCATGATTTTGATGGAAAAACGGTCGAGTTTTCTTATTTATATATGTTTAAAGGATACATACATGTATATAAATGTTTATATGTGTTTTTCTTCTATTTAATTTATGAGATTGGTGTGATTCTTTTACTCAAGTAAAGAAATAAAAAATTTATAGACATTTTAAAAATCACTTTAAATAATTGAAACGCTAAGTAAAGTGGAAACTTACCGTCCTAGCTTCTTTAGGACCAAATTTTTTTTAGGGGATTCTTTACGACTAAATTAAGCTGAACATTATTGTGAATGTGTGAGGGTGTTAACGATTTCATTTTAGTGTTGCCTTAAAACCATATCTAATAGTTTTAGAATTTTTTTTTCTTCTGAATCTTGAATCTTAAATGAGTTTTTGAATTGTAGTGATGTTTACAATGTTTTCTGTCTTGCACTACAAAATTGTGGTCTTTACTTTTCTGATTTTTAGATGTATTGTTTGTTGGTGTCAATAGATTCAACTTTTTATTAATTTTTTCCACAAATAAAATTTTGTTTTGCCTATCGAATTTACCATTTATCATAACCACGAAAGTTGAAAGCAAAAACGAAAACACATAAATTTTATTGGAACATTTGTGATCCTAACACGGAGATTCATTGTAAGTCATCGAGTCTTTTGACATTGCAAATTTTGAAGATCTCCAAGACTAATCGTCAATTTTTTTTTTTCTATTTAATTCATTCAAGTTTTATAATTGACCAGTGCATTTCACGGGTAAAAAACTAGTTGTATAAAATGAAAGACATAAGCTCCTATTATATAGGAAATTGAATTAAGATCTAATGGTTAAGATTAAACAAAATGAATGGTTAAGATTAAAGGAGAAAGATGAAATGGATGAGGATGAAGGAATTTTGAAATGAGAGAATTTAGAGGAGAGAGAGGTTGAGGTAGAGGGGGTGAGAATGTGACATGTGTCACAACAAAAGTTTGTAAATATATATATATATATAGATATCTCTAGGTGGCGCTGCAAAAGGCAAATACTTGTGTGTACCAGTTACATGTATGTACCTGGTCCAAGTTTCTAAATGGGTTGAGCTGGGTTTTTAGATGTGATTATTCACTCAAAACTACCAGAATGATGGGGGTATCACACAAATCTACCCAAACAAATTGGTATTACTAAAATCTACAAAAATGGGATGAAAGCCCAAATATACCCTTGTGTTACTAAATTAATTCACTCTCCAATTTTGTATTCATTTTCTCTCTCCAATCTCCTCTTTTTATAAACTTTTGAGATTCATTTTCAAATTTACTTTGACCGGCTCTCTCCAAACCCTCCCCCACCCCACCCACCCCTCTCAACTCTCTCTCTATCTCTCTTCCGGCGGCCACAAAAACAGATACTCCGCGAGCTTACCGTAGAAGGTGGAAGCGTGGTCGAAACCAAGGCGGCGGCGCAAGAACTTATTCTGAGGGTGAGGCTAGAGACGACGCAGCCGGAGCTGCAAAGCACTGCGCCCACCCACGTCACCCCTCCTCCCTCGCCACGTCGTCGACAGATCTGTAAAGGCCGCTGCCTGTTCGCACCCCTCCTCCCACGAGCCTCGCCGTCGCTCGTCCGCATTTCGCCGCTGCCTCGGTTTGAGGAAGAAGAAGGTCGTCACCGGATCTGTAAAGGCCGCCGCGAGGTTTGTAGAAGAAGAAAAAGGTCGGATCTGTAAAGGCCTAAATTTGATTCGAAAAAAAAAACAAATTTTTGTTTTGATTTAGGAATTTTTCGAAAAAAACTGTATTTTTGCCTAAATTTGGGTATATTCGAAAATACAGTTTTTTCCGATTTTCTTGATTTAAAACTTTTTCGAAAATTGGTGTTCTATCACTCTATGTCCTGTAATGATTTGTTTTGGAGTTTGTTTCGAAAATTGGTATAATATTTAATTTTGTGTGTTTGGGGTTTGTTTGAATTTTATTTTTTACATTTTTTCTAGTTTCCAGCTTATTTATTTAATTTTTTCTAGTCTGAGTTATTTTAGGGAGGATTCGAGTGAAATGAGGGTGTGTACTCGCCGTGAAATGAGATAAATAAAATAAGAATAAAAAATTATTCCGACTGGTGGTGTTGCTGCAACGGAGGGGCGGCGGAGCTCTACGCGTCACCGTTGCTGACTGTGGTGGTGGTGCCGGCTGTGGTAGTGTTGTCGGAGGTTTACCCCGGCGATTCCAAGGTGCGGCCGACGGCCACACATGTCCTAGGTAGAGACTAGGGTTCTATCCTCATTGGGCTTACTAATGGGCTAGGGTTTGCCAGCCCAGATGTGCACCCTCAGTTTCAATTAATACACCCGTAGGATTCACACCTTTAGTTTCCAGTTTCATTAAATTGATACGTATTTTTGTCCAGTTTCATTAAATTGATACGTATTTTTGTTTCAACTGTATTGATTTTGTTTTCAATTTCAAACTTTAAATTGGGGGAACTTTTTTGTTCTTGGATATTTTTTAAATTATAATTTATATTTTTAATAGTTTTATATTTCTTAAATCCTAATTTATATTTTCAATAGTTTGAATAATTTTTCTGAAAAAATAATCAATGAATTACATTGTTTGTTGCTAGTACACAATGCATTGTAAATATGCATCGTTTTTTCGACATATGCATTATTTGTTGCTAGTATGCAATGTGTGTATGCATTATTTGTCGCAAGTATGCAATGTGTGTATGCATTATATATTGCTAGTATGCAATGTGTGTTGCTAATATGCAATGTATGTTATAAATATGCATTGTTTGTATGCAATGTGTATGTGTTATATTCGAATGCAATGCAATCTGAATTAAAAAAAGTTGAATAAAAAAACAAAAAAAAAACTCTTAATAAAAAATCTGATTAAAATATTTTGAATAAAAAAGCATAATAAAATTTAAATGAAATATGAATAGAACTTGAACAAAACAAATAAACTGAGTAAATTATAAATTAAAATTGTGAACAAAATTTGGAGACCGATTTGACATAAATAAATAAAATATTAGCTTTGTAAAAAAATTGCCAAATTATTTAAATGTACACACTGAAAAAATTATAAGTTAAATTCAAAGTAGAGGAGGAAACTTGAAAGTTTTGAAAAAATTCACAATGGGACAAAGAGGAAGAGGATAGATGAAGGGCATAATGGTCACTTTAACTACACCTTTGTAGATTTTAGTATTAAAAGTTTTAGATTGTAGATATATGTAATGGGCTAGGGCCCATTGTAGATATATGTAATTTTCCCTTTTTAGATAAGTTGTTGTTATTTGCCCCATCTTTTTTTGACGAGTTCACCCCCAATTTTCTAAAAAGAAAATTACATGTAAAAATATATATATTACCCTTTTATCCATTAAATTAAATTACAACTCATTAAAATTTTAATTGTACACCCACCATCGAGTCACCAATGAATCACATATTATATATTTCTTAATTTTTTGAAAAAAAATTAGCAGAAAAACGAATATCGAAAAAAATTATTAGTAAAAATAAAAATCTTAAAAATAATAATTTTTAGATTTTTTTTAAATGATCAAAATTCGGAAAAAAAAAAAAACTTCCGAAATAAATACAAAAATTTCAAAAAAAAAATCCAACTTGGTAAATAGTGAGGAGCTCCCCAGTATAATAGTTGCAAGTTAATATAATGCATTGATCTGATTGTGAGGAGCTCCCCAGTATAATAGTTGCAAGTTAATATAATGCAAGTTACTACAAAAGTATAACAAGTTAATATAATGCATTGATCTGATTGTGAGGAGCTCCCCAGTATAATAGTTGCAATTAGTCAATTTGCAATTGAATTTCAATCTCTGTTTGTTAAAAACCCAATCAATATTGTGGAGAATATGCTCAACTTGGTAAACTTTGTGTTATGTAAAAAAAATTTACTACATGTTTGTTATGATTAAAACACACCGATATTACTTCTAATATTTTATGATAATTTATCTAATATTACTAGCTCCGTTTTATAAAATCAAGCTCTTGATATAACTGCATGAGTGAGCCACTTTGAGTTTATCATACTCCTCTCAAATTGCTAGTATATTATTAGTTTAAATATAATATAGTATTAGTTCATATATTATATAGTTTTACTTTGTCTAGTTTGTTTAAGTATATCAACAATTATTATTTATTCTTTTGATATTAGGTTCAGTAGTATAGTATTAGTTCATATACAATATAGTTTTTGTAACGACCCCAAAATTTTAAAGGAATAAACATAATTTTTTTTTTTTTTGGAGTAAGGGGCATTACTACTTTTGAAAATAACCTAGTAAATTAAATGAATGCGACCATCCAAATCAAGGTGATCACCACCAAAACCCTCAAAATAATTTAGAAGTGACAACAGCGGAAGTAAACTGGTGAGTAAGGTCCTTAAGAATTTGCCTTACAATGAAAAGCTACAGTTTCAAATAGTTAGCCAAACATAGAAATTCAAGTTTCAAAAGACATGAATTAAAGGGTTGCACTTTCGAGATCGAGCGCCCACATCCACCTTCAATCCTCCCGAACATTCCCACCTGAAAGTGGAGGGGGTGAGCATTTGAAAAATACTCAGTGGGTTCACTCAAACACCCACTCGAATATCATACAATATACCGCAATAAAGGTCAACCATGGGGATCAATGTACATAATAAACATAAATTTGAGATTCAATACTCTCAATCATAGCATTAAGTCACATAGAGACAACTCAATTTACATCATTTAAGTATCATCAATCATATGACGACCATGCAACACGTTCAACATCATGTTTTATATTAATAAATAGTGATAGTTATAATATAATACACGTAAGAGCACATCAATCTTGTTGGGGCACGCTTTACCCCGCTCGAGCATCTTGTTCGGGAGCTACCCGAATGTGATCTTTCGATCAAATCTTGGAACGGTGTTACCCGTAATCTTATCATAGCTAGTACGGTTATTATCCGTATAACATACATCTTGAACGGTCTTGACCGTATATCATATATCTTCACATTTGAAACGTGCATGTATGAAACCATTCATGTAACATACTTCTTCACATATGGACATGCATAATCATAAGCATTTATGTATCCATAGAACATACTTAACATAAGTGAACATGTCTAATATCAAATATCCATAAAGCATATATTCCACAAGTGAACATGAACATATTTATACACAAATTCACATAGGACATTTAATACAATAAATCACATGATATGTAAAGTAGGCATTATAAAAGTCAACGAGAGTTACCCCACCTATTAGCTTGGAAAGTTAAACGGTATCCTCCCCTCTTAGTTCCAAGTCATTTCCCACTTCTCGTTCCTTAAATCCTACAATAATAGTTCTACCACTTAGTCCTTAATTAATATTAACAATAATTATAGTCTAAGTGTATGTGGTTGTGGTAGTGTACTTAAAAGAAGTAGAAATGTTGGCCAAACATAGAAATTAAAGGGTTTAGGAAAAGAATGCATTTTCGTAAAAGTTTAAGGACTGAAAGGCAGATTTAAATAATCTGAAAGTTCAATATTTTAATGAAAAATAGTAGGTTTCAAAATTTGGGATTAAATGCCACTGATTTCGTTCAAAACGGATGAAAAACGAACATTTTACGTGCATTTGAAGTTCTAGGGGCATCTTTGCAATTTCTAAAATATTTGTGACTTTTTCGTAAATAAAAACAGTGCATTTTCGTAAATAATAAAAGTGCATTGACAAGATGGAAAATATTTGGCTTGGGCCAAAATGAAAAACCGAAAAATAACGGTTTGACCCCAAGATACAAATTTACCTACAAAACGCAACTCGTAGCTTTATACCTCAATATATTCAACCCCCACAACTCATACCTCCACCACCCACCGGAAAAGCTCCGGCAAGGTGGTCCACCAATAAAAATAGGCGGCGTATCGACGTAGAGTCGCCGGAAAACGAGAGAGAGAGAGAGAGAGAGTATGAAAGTGAGAAGGAAATAAAGTAGATTCTAAAAGTTTTCAAACACTTTGACTGGACATAACTAGAGTTTTATAACTCCGATTTAAACACTAACATATGTTCTGGAAAGCTTATGAAAACAGCTTTCAAACAAGACCAAAAACATAAAAATCGGACTTCTGAACTAAAGGTTATGGCCTAAAGAACAAGTTCCGACTATAAGGGTTTTAACCCATCTTTGACCAGCCATAACTGGAGATATAGAACTCCGATCGAGAATCGGAAAAGTGTTCCAGAAAGCTCTCGACGAGAGCTTTCCAACGGTGCTGGCCGATCAATGATCGGACGTCGGAAAGTTGGCCGGAGTTTGGACGGAAGCTGAAGTGTGTGTGGGTAAGGTGTGTGTCTTGAGTGTGAGTGTGAAGTAAAAATCTTACCCTAGTGTGAAATGCCAAAAATGTGCACAACTTCTAAAAGTGGCTATTTATAAGGTGCAAAATGTCCTAGGGTTTTCTTAGTGGGCCACAAGAATGGGCCTTGTCTTAATATTTTTGTTTGGGCCATTTACTTATTTTATTTTAAGACCATTTCTTATATCAAGTCAAACCTAAATGAATAACTTAACTAGTCTTATGCCATCCACCAACATTAATTTTACTACCATTAGTAAATAAATAATTTAATAGGTGAATAACATTTAATATTATGTAAATTTCACATAATTATGATAAATCACATAATTTCACATAAACAAATATAAGGGCTCAATTCATGAGATTTTTGGGTTCTTACAGTTTTAGTGCATATACGATATAGTATTAGTTCATATATGGTATGATATTAGTTCACAAACAAATAAATTATTATCTCTTGCATTTCTTGTGTATAATTTTATCCATTTGCTTCTAATTGTAGAAAATAAATATATATTGGAAAGGAAAATATAAACTAATACTCCCTCCGTCTCATATTAACTTTCACACCTACTTTTTTGGTCCTTTAGAAACTCCATCCATACAATATCTAAAATATTACTCCCTCCATCCATGAAAAGTAGGGACATGGGGAGGGGGCACGTGTTTTAAGAAAAAGGTAGATAAAGTAGATAAAGTAAGGGTATTGTAGGGTATTGTGGGGTCCATTGTGAATAAAGTGATTGTTTGTGAATAAAGTTGATGGCAATTTGAGTAATTAAGTGATGGTTGAAGGGTAATAGTTTTAAAAAAGGGTATGGGACTACATTTTGTGGACAAAGAATATAGGCAAATGTGACTACTTTTTGTGGACGGAGGGAGTACATTTAATGTCATTATTTTTATGGTACATACATACACACAAGTCAACTCATTTATTTATTTTTTTATAAAATTATATCTCAAAATTCTATTTATTAGTATAATATTTTTAAAAAAGTGGGTGAACAATACGTATGAAAGTTTTTCTGGGACAGAGGGAGTACTATATTGTATACGAACTAGTACTACATTGTATGTAAACTAGTATTATATTGTATGTGAACCAATATTATATACTCAGTACATTTCTCGAGTTTAGATCTTATATCATATCATATATACTTCAAAATTGGAAGACATTAGAGCTTACACATGTATGTGAACTAATATGATGTAACGCCCCCAAAATTCCGGTGGGCGCTACGGTTTGAAATAACACTTTTTGACTTAAATAAATTAAAGCGGAAGACTTTTCAATAAAAGATACACGAGTTTTTTTTTTTAAAAGGATACCGTGCTTGTGCCTAACTCGTGTGTCACCCACATTTCTAAGTCAAATGTGTACTTGACTAAAACATTATAAAATTCAAAATCATTATATAAGTGGTGTGATGTCCGAAATACTTTAACATTAGAAGATACGACAATTTGTAATAAGGTTATCACACATGAAAATTAACCTTTAAAGAGTAGACAAACATTCTAGTAGTTTAAATAGGTTCGATCAGTTGACCTAGTAGTTCATACTTAATTACAGAATTAAACTTAAAGATAACATGAGTCGTAATAATACTAAATACTTTTCTTACGTAAAACTTAAAACTTTAGGAGAACGTTTATTAAAGCTTGCCCAGTCAGTCACACGTCCTCCTCATCGTCTACGAAACCTGATATGATTAAAGTAGCATCATGAGTCTTCTCCCGAAGGAGAAGCCCAGTGGGATAACATTTACTATGCATGTACATTAAAAAGGCTAATTAATATGTCAATCGAGTACACGTCGAGTCCCATGAACCTGACTCACTTCACACAGAACATGGTCTGAAAACTTATCTGTTGCTCACACAGAGCATAATCCGTAGACTTGCCTATTTCACACAGAGCATAGTCCGTAGACTTGCCTATTTCACACAGAGCAAAGTTCGTCAACTTGCTAATTCACACAGAGCATAGTTCGTAAACTTGCTAATTCACACAGAGCATAATCTGAAGATCTGCCTGCTCGTATTCACACACAAATTAATCTAACTAATGCAAATGTAAATAAATGTTACCCACTTTTGTCGTTTGGTGATAGCGGGCTAGCCTCCTGAGGATCTGACTGACTTGCACTACACTCGACACATTTAATTAACTTTTAGGCTTAAAGTCTATATATATATATACATAACTCTTCTTGTACATATCTATATAGGTGACACTATCAAATTATCAATAAGTTTAGAACATCTCTATTTAAGTTTCGTCACATATCAAATGGTCAAACCTAGTTATGAAGCTAGTTGAAATCACATGAAAAATACACGTTGGAGAAGATAATTAAATTAATCATAAGCACCTTTAAAGTGTATTATAAAAATATTTCAATCACACATATAAGTCCAATTTGTTTATTCTGGAAAAATATTAAATTTTCAATAAACAATTTATTCACAAAATTCTGTTAAACTCATTTCATACGTTAAAAATCTAAAAAGACAGCCTGTAGTAAATTATTTATCATAAATCATAGAAAATCTTAAAATTCACAATTTTTGTACAGTAGATTCCAAACATACAGTGGTGCACATAATAATATTTTCATTTAAAAATAACTTATAGAATATTACTTATAAATTTTGTGACAAGAAATTTAAAAATAAGACTATTGAAAAACAAGACCGAAATGGACTGTGACAAGAAATTTTCTAGAATTTGTTAAAACTTTTTGTTTCTTATAAAAATGAGAGGCCAAAACCTACACAACTATATAAAAGGTCAGTAGCAATATCCATAAAAATATTTCATTTTAATATTATCCATTGTTATTTAATCTTGTATTTCTTTTGAGCATCAAAACAGTTTACTTTTATAAAGAACAAATGGACTGTACTTTTTGAAAGACTCTCCGCATTCCTCCGTGTTTTAATTAATAGCCTTGGGTTCTTGGTTAAATTTTAATTTAAAAGAATATCAGAATTTAATGTAACATATTATTGTTGTTATTATTATTATTATTATTATTATTATAAATATCTTTTACTCTATTATTAGCTTATTTTTCATATTAATAATTTACTGGACAAATTACTTATCATTCAATTCTATCATGATTTACTTCATTTTAAACTTATCTCATCATCTTTATTAAATCGTGTCGAGTGAGTCACAATCGAGTCTGATCTTCTTAGTAAGCTATCCTGCAAACTTTGTACAACTTATTGAAAACATTAGTTCATATAAAATCATATATCTTTAAGACTTCAAATAAATTTGTTATTTAATATTTAAGAGATGTTTTAATTTCTAAAAATCGTGAAATGCAAAAATTTAGATTTTAAAAACGGGGTGTTACAACTCTCCCCACCTTTTTAAAAATTTTCGTCCCCGGCCTGAGCGCAAAGTTCTGGGTACTTGTTTAAAATTTCTCCCTCGCGCTCCCAAGTCACCTCTTCTTCCCCGTGCCTATTCCACTGAACTAGGACTAAAGGTATGTCTCTATTCCTCAAGGTTTTAACCTTTCTACCGAGAATGCTTATGGGTCGTTCTTCGTATGTAAGATCCTTGTTGACTTCTAAACTTTCGAGTTCAATGTGGTGAGTAAGGTTTGAGACGTATCTCCGAAGCATTGAAACGTGGAAGACATCGTGAATTTTGGATAACTCTGGGGTCAAGGCGAGTCGATAAGCTACGTCCCCAACTCGCTCCAATATTTCGAATGGTCCAACGTATCTTGGTCTCAGCTTCCCCTTCTTTCCAAACCGAACTATCCCCTTAATGAGAGAAACTTTCAAAAATACTTTTTCACCCTTTTCGAATTATAAGTCCTTTCTTCGTGAGTCGGCATAAGACTTTTGTCGATCCTGAGCAATCTTGATTCTCTCCCGAATCCTTTTGATTGCCTCCACATACCTTTCCACTAATTCTGGCCCCAAAATTTGTCTCACTCTAACTTCGTCCCAATGGATGGGTGTTCTGCATCTTCGTCCATAGATTGCTTCGTATGGTGCCATCCCAATGGAGGATTGATAACTATTATTATACGCGAATTCTACTAAGGACAAGTAATCTTCCCAATTCCCTCCAAAGTCCAAGGTACATGCCCTCAGAAGATCTCCTAGGATTCGGTTTGTTCTCTCTGTTTGTCCGTCTGTCTGTGGGTGAAAAGCAGTGCTGAAATTCAGCTTGGTTCCCATAGCTGATTGCAAACTCCTCCAAAACTTTGACGTAAATCGTGGATCACGATCGGATACAATCGATGTCGGCACTCCATGTAGCCGTACTACTCCATCAATGTACAGTTTAGCCAATCGATCCATTGAATAATTCATTTTGACTGGTATGAATCGAGCTACTTTGGTCAACCTATCGACAACTACCCACACAGACTCATGTTTTTTAGGGCTTCTTGGTAAGCATGTCACAAAATCAATTGTCACATGTTCCCATTTCCACTCTGGAATTTCTAACGGTTTCAGTAGTCCAGCTGGCCGCTGATGATCTGGTTTGATTCTTTGACAAGTGAGATATCGTTTGACAAATTGTGAGATCGACCGTTTCATGCCCCTCCACCAAAAGTTGTTCCTGAGATCTCTGTACATCTTTGTTTCACCAGGATGTGCGGTATATGGTGTGTTGTGAGCTTCCCTCATAATCTCGCCTCGCAATTCCTCCTTCTTTGGTATTCAGATTCTTCCTCTGAACACTAACGCTCCATCAGGGGCTATCGTAAAGTCCTTGGTCGAGTTCTCCTTGACCTTCTTGCTCATTAGTTGGAGAAACCGATCGCCATTTTGTGCTTGTATTATTCGTTCTCTCAACATTGGTTGGACTGACATGGTGGTTAGCATTGAAGTTGTTTGGTTCGATTTGACGATGGTTAAACTCATTCTATCAAATTCTTCGATCAGATGTTCTTGTTGGGTGAGTAATAACGCTAAGTGTCCATCTCCTTTCCTGCTAAGCGCATCAGCTACCATATTCGCCTTACCTGGGTGGTAGAGGATGGTACAATCATAAACCTTTACCAATTCTAGCCACCTTCGTTGGCGCATGTTCAACTCTTTCTGTGTGAAGAAATATTTCAGACTTTTGTGATCTATATAGATTTCACACTTTCCACCATACAAATAATGTCTCCAAATTTTTAGTGCATGAACGACGGCGGCCAACTCTAAGTCATGTGTTGGATAGTTCTGCTCGTGAACCTTCAACTTTCGTGATGCGTATGCTACGACTTTTCCATACTACATTAGAACGCACCCTAGTCCCGACTTGGAGGCGTTTGTGTAGATTACGAACCCTTCTGACCCATCCGGGACTGTCAAAACTGGTGCAGTCGTAAGCTTCTGTTTTTACTCCTGGAAGCTGACTTCACATTCAGGCGTCCACTCGAACCTTTCACTCTTCTTTGTGAGATGCGTGAGTGGTTTTGCGATACGCGGAAAGTTTTGTATGAATCTTCGATAGTACCCAGCCAAGCCAAGAAAACTGCGAACTTCATTCGCATTGGTTGGTACCTTCCAATTCAAATCTGCCTCAACTTTCGAGGGATCAACTTCTATTCCTTGAGCCGTGATTACATGCCCCAGAAAGGCCACTTTATTGATCCAAAACTCGCACTTGCTAAACTTAGCGTACAACCTTTTCTGTCGCAGAACTTCTATGTCTGCTTTAAGATGTTCCTCATGTTGCCTAGTATCCTTTGAGTAAATTAAAATGTCGTCAATGAACATGATGACGAATTTGTCCAGGTATTCGTGGAACACACGGTTCATCAAATCCATGAAAACTGCGGGCGCATTCGTAACTCTGAATGGCATTACAGTGAACTCATAATGACCATACCTAGTCCTAAATGCAGTCTTTGGAATATCACTTTCCTTGATTCTAAGTTGGTGATACCCAGACCTGAGATCAATCTTGGAGAATACACTCACATTTCTCAATTGATCAAAAAGATCTTCAATCCTAGGCAACGGGTACTTATTCTTTATTGTAAGCCGATTAAGAGTCTCTAGCTCCGTAACACCTTGCCTCCAACTTCTCCAAGCTCTCTTAAATCTCTAGCTCCTTACTTCCTCCTCTTCCTCTATGATAGGACTTAATCTTAATGATGCACCAACACTTGGGTTTTATAGGCTCAACAACTGTTGGTAAATCTAAAAATAAAAAATAACATGTTAATAAGTCCAAAAAATTACAACATCAAGAAAAGATAAAATATTCACTTAAACTTAAAAGTCAGAACTTTGTTACCTTTCTTATAAGTCTCAGGTTCTTCAATTAATTCTTCATAAACGGGATGTGTTGAATGTCGAAGCCAATCTTGAGCACAAATCAAAGTTTCAACTATCTTAGGAGTTAGAGAACTCCTAAATGCATCAAGTACCCTTCCACCGACATTAAATGCAGCCTCCGAAGCAACGGTTAAAATTGGAACAACTAAAATATCACGAGTCATTTTTGAAAGAATTGGAAATCGGTTGGAGTTCAACTTCCACCACATTAAAACGTCCAATTTTCCATCTAAAGTGGCTTCACTCAAATAGAGTTCAATCACTTGTACCTTAATTTAGAGAGCGACATATCACTATCTTCTTCACAATTAAGCGCCCCACTTGAACTTGACGTGTTCTCGTTTGCTTTATTCAACGACTGATACTTGACATTATATTCATTGAACACCTCAAAAAACTCATTCTCACCTCTAGAAAGATAATATCACCCTTTTCCGCCCCATACATCTCAACAATAGAATACTCCAAACACCCCAATTTATCACGTGGATCAAACACATTACCCTAAAAGATGATTTTGTTCATTTTTCCCGCATCTCTCCAATATTTATCAAATTTCTTTTTCATAGAATCACCTAACCTCTTAGTCTCAAAATCTGTACTTACCATCCAATCATTCAAAATGCAACACAAATCACTAATCTCACTTAAAAAAGAGTTAGACGTGATATAAGATGAACCAGAAATGCGCACAATCAACTTATGAAAATGCTTCAACAAATTAGCATACTTACTAACATAGTTCCAATCAAGAGCACATGGAGCATTTAAATCCCCCAAATCAATCTTATAACATGGATCCAATTCCTCAAACTTCTCAAATGCCCTTTCAAACTTTTCATCTCTATCAATTTCATAAGTTGAATCTCACCTTGTAGGAACATCCAAACACAATGATTTATTACTTTCAATTCCCTCCAACTCCACACAATCATTAAATCTCTTCAATCTAGCAGGTGAATTCCTAATGTACCTAACTACATCTTTCACACGCTTTACTGAAGGATCAATATCATTCAAACCATCACCAACCACCAAATTAACTACATGTGCAATACATCTCATATGAAGGCATTTACCACTTGCAATTGCAGTTCCCCAATTCACAACTTTTCTTTTCATGAATTTTATAGCCTCATCATTTGAACTTGCATTATCTACGATTATGGTAAACAAATTTCTCAACCCCTAATCAAGAAGACAATTTTCTAGTGCTCTACCAAGGTAGTCACCTTTATCTGCATATGTACATGTTTATGAAAGAGGGATTTCAATTATAATCCGAGTGAATTACGACAATATAATTACTGCAAAAATAAATGTTCGACTCTTTTAACTGATGTTTGGTATGAAACTGCGGTGCTCTTTTAATAGTTACCGCGGCGGTGACTTTGCGGCTACGAAAACCTTGCTCTTCTTTGACGTTTCTTTCTCGCCCCTAAAACTACCTTCTTATAATTTGTATTTTTCTACTCTTAGTTGAGTATGTTTAAGGTTTTTTTTTTTTCTTTTTTTTCAAATCTTTAGTGGTATGTTTAATTTGAAATCTAAGTTTAATTCTATTTCAAAATTTTAGATTCGTTTTTTTTTAAAATTTAATAGTATATCAACTTTTATGAATATATGTAATATATTGAATATACACATTACAATGTATCATTAAACATAATTAAAAGATAATTTCTTATGGGGTCAGTTCATATAGAGTTTTACTCTAATTTTAAACGCGGTCCTCATAAGTGGACGATAAAATTAGCCCCTCAATTAGTCGGTTCAAGAATTGTATATTGAAACTTCAAAAAAAATTAAAAGGTGGGTGTGTATTGAACAAAAATCAAGGTGTCTATAGAGCCACAAGCTAACCGTTCACTTTAGACGGTGCATTAATATTACGGATCAACCTTAACTTTAATAGACCCGACTATCAACTCCCTAGGCTAAACAGAACACCAATGGGCCATGGAAATATATATATATATATATATATATATATATATATAATTACAAATTGATAAAAAATTAATAGATATATTAATTAAAATTAAATATAAACTCATACTTAATGTAATCAAAATAAAGTTTAACAATACAGGTATAATTTAATATTTCTTTTGCATTTAAATTAGGGGACAATAGAAAATCCCAATGCATTTATTAAATAGTTAGTTTTGATCATTGTTATTCTCACAACATTAATTAATTTGCTACATATGTCAATCTCTTAATTGTTTATAATTAAAAATTATCTTAAACTTTTTGAGCTCAAATATATACATGTTGTGTTGAGTTGTTCTCTTATGTTTTAGTGTGCACGGTGCATACTAATTCACAAAAAAATTGAGATATATATATTATATGTTACAACGAAATTTTAAAAAAATTGTCAGTAGCACAAGCGCTTGCAAACGCCTTTACACTTTTCAATAATAAAGAGTTATACTTTTCAGTAATAAAATATATCACTTTTCAATAACCCGAGTTACATCCCCTTATATACTAATAGAGAGTTTAAATTGATGATGTGTCATTTTGTGGTTAATTTGTCTTATGTGTCATTTTGTGGTTGATTTGGCTTATGTGTCACAATTTAATGAAATTGTAAATCCCCTTATATACTAAGGGCATCCACAATGGGAGGTAGAGATCCCACGTGGAGCACTACCTCTACCAAGAAAATAAAAAATCCTGCACTGTGAGGATGCTGAGGTGGCAGAGAAAGAGGTTTGGGGGAAGGGCTGTGACTACCAGGTAGAGATAAAAAAGGAGAAAAAGGGAGAGTGGAGATGGATAGTGCGTGAGGAACAAATATACAAAAATGAATGTATTTTCTTCAGCGTAGACTCACGCGCAAGTGGGCTGTAATATTGTGGGTCCCACCGCTAACTTTTTTTTTTTTTTTAATATATTGAATTTCCGTTTCCTATATACTGTACACATTTAATTTGGGGTTTGTATAACTTTTGAACTACCATATTAATTTTATGTTGTACTCTTAATTTTAATTTTTATTCGCAATAATTTTTATTTTATTTTTGTACTCCTTAATTGTATGGTTTAAATGAAATTTTAACAACCATTTTTTTAAATATTATGTTACACCAAGATTTTTTTTTATTATTTTATTTGTATATTATAATTTTATAATTAATATTTAATTGAATAAATAAATAGTTCATAACAAAAATAGTTAATAGTTAAAGATAATAAATATATATGATTTGACAGTGGGACCCATGAATAGTTACTTTTGAGGTAGGAATGATTGGAAGAGGAAGGAGTGTTTTGAGGTAGGGGTATAAAACTTTTGAGGTGGCACACATGTGGCGCAAACATGGCAAATTCATACCCAAAAATTTCTACCTAGCATAGGAGATGCTCTAATAGAGAGTTTAAATTGATGATGTGTCATTTTGTGGTTAATTTGGCTTATTTGTCATTTTGTGGTTGATTTGACTTATGTGTCACAATTTAATGAAATTGTAAATTTTAAAAAGTATGATGTGTAATTAAGTTATTGGTTGAGTAAGATATGATTCTTAAACTCTTTCCAAATATTATATTCTTATTATTTTAACATTGACTAATTAAATTAATTTTTATTTTATTTACTTAACTTTATTGTATTGTTCATTTTATTCTTTAGTTTAATTTATTTTAGAACTATTTAATGTTCTTCTGAGTACAATACAATCTTAAATTTATTTTTATTGGGGTGTACAATTCTTTATTTAATTAGTTATTAAATTGTATTTTATAATTAATTTTATCTTATATCTCAAGTAATTTTTTCTGCAATTATTTTAAATTTATTATAAGTTTAATGCATTTGAAAAATAGAGCTCGAAAATATATATGTAAAACTTATTATATAATTTTATACATAATATTTATTATATAAATAATTATATTTTTTACAAGATTAACAAATTTGTTATATATACATAATACACTACTTCTATAGTATATAATCCCCTTATATACTAATATAGAGTTTAAATTAATACACTACTTCTATAGTATATAATCCCCTTATATACTAATATAGAGTTTAAATTGATGATGTGTCATTTTGTGGTTAATTTGGCTTATGTGTCATTTTGTGGTTGATTTGACTTATGTGTCACAATTTAATGAAATTGTAAATTTTAAAAAGTATGATGTGTAATTAAGTTATTGGTCCAGTAAGATATGATTCTTAAACTCTTTCCAAATATTATATTCTTATTATTTTAACATTGACTAATTAAATTATTTTTATTTTATTTACTTAACTTTATTGTATTATTCATTTTATTCTTTAGTTTAATTTATTTTAGATCTATTTAATGTTCTTCTGAGTAAAATACAATCTTAAATTTATTTTTATTGGGGTGTACAATTCTTTATTTAATTAGTTATTAAATTGTATTTTATAATTAATTTTATCTTATATCTCAAGTAATTTTTTCTGCAATTATTTTAAATTTATTATAAGTTTAATGCATTTGAAAAATAGAGCTCGAAAATATATATGTAAAACTTATTATATAATTTTATACATAATATTTATTATATAAATAATTATATTTTTTACAAGATTAACAAATTTGTTATATATACATAATACACTACTTCTATAGTATATAATCCCCTTATATACTAATAGAGAGTTTAAATTGATGATGTGTCATTTTGTGGTTAATTTGGCTTATGTGTCATTTTGTGGTTGATTTGGCTTATGTGTCATAATTTGTTGTAAATTTTAAAAAGACGTAATTTCAAATTAAATCACGACCTTTCGGTCATTTGCAATCTAATCTAAACCTTAAAAGAATTTCAAATAAATCATAAATTTTAAATATTATTGCATATTAGACTTCTTACAAGTTTACTTTGTCCCTAAATCAAACTTTTGATATTTTGTTTGATTTAAAAACAATATTGTTTTATTAAGGTGTTGTTATGTCATTAAAAAGTCTAAATTATGTTAGATTCGAACACAATTAAAATTGTCAAAAAAGACTAAATTGCAAAATATTTAGTTTTTTTTTATTTTTTTTTATTTTTATGGAAGTTAAATACCCATTCCTTTTTCCCCTCCCATGACTCGAACCCAGGACCTAAGGCCTAGGTAGTGGTGCTCTAACCACTTGAGCTATCCCACTTTGTCACTAAAATATTTAGTTATTTAATTGTGTTGTGGTTGATATTGAAGGTTTACTTACAATTTATTAAGAGTTATTTTAATATTATTTAAATTATTTGTTTCTGAACTTTTATAAATATTTTTTTAAAAAGTTATTTTCATATTTACTTTATAAAATTAACTAACATAAGTGTAATTATTTTTTATAATTTAAAATATTATGTTAGTTAAACTTTTATATTATAATACAACATTATAATAAATATAATTGAAAATAATGTTAAATTTTTTTAACAAAATAATTATAATTCTGCGAAATCATTTTTTAAAAATATAATTATAAAAATATTAAAAATTAAATTAAGTAAATAAATAAAAATTTATTATTAAATATTTAAAAATATATTTAAAATTCCGTGTAATACACGGGTTCTACACTAGTTTTTTAATAATAAAGAGTTATACTTTTCATTAACAAAATTATCACTTGTCAATAATAAAATCTACTACTTAAAAAAAAAAAAAACTACGTATTTTTCATTAACATGAGTTACACTTTTCAATAATAAAGAGTTATATTTTTCAGTAATAAAATCTACCTCTTTCAATAATAAGAGTTACACTTTTCAGTAACAAAAATTATCACTTTTCAATAACAATACTTATATTTTTCAATAACAAAATTACCACTTTTCAATAACAAGAATTATACTTTTTAGTAATAAAATTACCACTTTTCAATAACAAGACTTACACTTTTCAATAATAACAAAGAACGGTGTGAAAAAAATTACTTTAGCTGCAACGAAGCCACGTCAAGATCCAACAAATTATCCTCCAACTAATGAACTCCGATCACCACCGACGTCCTCGGCCTCGACCCTGCATCCACAAACGACAAACACGTTTTTCGATCAATCTCCACCATTGAATTCGCCTAGTTAATCCTTCAATACACATCTCTTTCACCCAAAAGCAGATCAATCACCGGAACAACAGGCCCTGCACCCGTCCTCGAAATCGACTCTAAACTGTAACACGCCCTGAACGGCGCCACCGCCGCCACACTATTGATCTTCAAATTAGAGGCCGTCTTACCAAAAGCCTGAGTAAAAGGCTTGTAAATCGAAGAATGAAGGGAAGTATAATTTTGCACGGTACTCAATTTCGTCCCACCCACGCCATCTTTATCGAAGGAGAAATAAGATCTTTGACGGACAAAGCTTCTTCGTCGACTGTGATTGATTTGACGTCGATGAAATATTCCTCTAGCGCATCGCCCACTATGTAAGAGTATAGAGTCACATACATAAAATCCAGATGGATCCAAAAAAAAAAGTACTAAGTGGACGTAGAAAAAGAGAAAAGAAAACAGAGAGAGATGAGGGTGAAGTTGGAACAAGCTGTCACCAGTTATGCCTCTATGTCGTCCCCGTCTCTGATGATAGGTGGTGTGGCTATGTTGCCAATGGTAGTAGCGTTGAATACTATCAATATGTTGGCTCTGAGAAAAGTGATGGGGAAAAAGGGATTTTATATTGTATGGTAAAAAGCGTGTGCACCATACTAGTTTGATATTTAATGTTTATTTAAGATTTTTTCGTTGCATTGATATTTATCTTGAATGACATATTTGTATGGTATAAATTCGTATGAATTTGTTTAGTAGTTAATTAATCTCCCATAATACATTTGAAGATACAATTTGTTATTAGTTCGAATCTACTAAGTCTCACCCTCGCACTTGTTCTCTAATCAATTTTGACATGAGACAAATTTTAAAAAAATATTATTACCACGGTTCCGGTTTTCACAATTTTTTTAGTCTCATATTAATTTTTACACTAAAAAAAAAGTTTTATCACAGCTTTTACACTTAAAAAATTTAGGTATTGCCCTCTGTATCATTATTTTTTCTTACCAATATTTTACTTTATCCCTTTTTCTAAATTTTCGTACTTGAATCACTGTGAAACCAGTTTAAGATGGAAGGAGTATGATTAGAATATATTGATATTATGATTAGAATATATTGATATTTATTTTGAATCTTGAAAATATTTATATATTATGAAAATGACATATTTGAATAATATAAATTAATTGTCACTATTTAAAGAGATTATTGTATAATATAATGGGTTTGTTACCTTGTGATTGATACAATGATGGCTTGTATTTAGGTTATTTTATTGCTCAATTTATTTGAATTGCTTGCATTATTTACATAAAAGTTAACTAGTCGCATAAGATAATATTTTATTATTTTATATGTAAAATGACGATTTTTGAAAGTAAACACGTTCTGACGTTCCTAGTTATTGTCAATTATAGGAGCGAGTGAAATCAAAGAAAGAGGGAAAAGGTGGTCCAAAAAGAATTAATTTCAGCATTATTCAAGCCCATTGAAGGCCCATTTAGCACCATTTCAAATTAAATCAAGCCCATTTGCAAAATAAAAGCAAGCCCATTTGCAAATACAATTAGGCGTGGATTATTTGCTCCAATGTTAGATACACCCCGCCACTCTTATTAATTAAATATTCATATACAATACCCATTTTGCCCATTTAGTAAAACATACACAAATACATGCACTCCCCCAATATTCCACAAATAGATACACGTAGGGGTGGGCATTCGTTCGGTTCTGACCTTATTTCAACCGAACCGAAATAACTGAAGTTTTAAAAAAATGAACCGAACCGAACCGAAATTATATAAAAACCGAACCGAATTACAATTCGATTGGTTTGGTTCGGTTCGAACCGAATTTTTCGTGCCTAAAATTAAAAAAATATTATTTAAACAAATAAACATTTTAAAAAATTCAATTCTAAAGTTAAGCCACAGAATCTACAATATCAGAAGAATTCTACATAATAAAAGTTCGTCCATAGAATTATGCATTACAAATTCTAAGAATTCTACCTAACAAATTTTACATAATAAAAGTTCATCCACAAAATTCTACATAATAAATTCAAATCACACAAATAATATAATCTCATTACAAATCCCACATAAATTCTAGTTCATAATCAAACAAATCCCTCATAATATAACCTCATCACAAATTCCATACAAGAAAATCTCATTACAAATCCTTAAATATTACCTAAATAGTTTTAAAAAACAGTACAAATCTTCATGCATAGGTTGAATCCGCCATTTCTCGAAAACCTACGAAAGAAAACACAACAACGATATAAGATTATAACATATGAATTGAAATTATAAACAAATAAAATATAAATATATTACTTAGGGACACCTTTCCCCAAATTATCCTTAGAAGAGACACCTTTCTCCAAATTAAGCTCATGTAAATTGTACCAAATCTTTTCAAACTTTTGAGAAAGACTCCAACATTAAATAAGTACTAATCCATGGCAACATCACAAATTTTTACAACTAAAAGGAATGAATTCACATTTAAAAATGTAAGCATAGTCTACTGTAATAGTAAACACTATATCAAAAGCTCTCATTCTTTTCAAGTACCATTTAGTCGGAAGCATTATACATCACATCCTTAAACCTATCATTTTCAACAAATTTGAGAGGCAGCTCATCCACAATAATCATGCGACTTATAGATAATATGTTGTAAATCAAAATAATAATACAAAATGTAAAATGTAAGCAATCTTTATAAAATATACATGCGACGATAATATGTTGTAAATCAAAACAATAATACAAAATGTAAGCAATCTTTATAAAATATACAAAATCTGCTATTAAATATGTTAAATAATCTACTGTAAAATAAATTAAATAATATGTTACAACAAATCTGAAAATATAATTAATATGTTGCAGTAGATCTCCAGTTATATTCAATGAAATCAAATATCTAAAAACATAATCTAAAAATCCCACAACAAAACTAACATATATAACTTAAATAAAAGGGCATTCAAGCAAAGTAGAACATACTACTGGTGGTGGAAGAGAGGCAGACGTCAAATGTAAAATGTGTAATGAGTGGAGTTTTATAGGGTAATTTTGTAAACTTATATGAATAAAGTAGAGAGTGGTTGGAATAAATGTAAAAGTAATAGTATATTGTGTAAATATGTGAATTTTGTGAGGGTGAGATTTATGGAGGAGTTTTTTTTTTTTTTTTAAAGTTTGCAAATAATTGTGGGACGGACAAATAAGACAAGTGTGCAAATAATTATGGGACAGGATGGAGTACTATTTAATAATAAAAGTCATATGATTCAAGAAAACTTAAAAATAAAAATTACATAACGTTCAAATCAAATTACAATTACAACTGAGACTGAAGAATCCGCATGTTTTGAAAATGTCTATGATATTGTAGAAATACATCATTCTCAACAAAAGTAATCAAACTATCATTTAATAATTGATCACTCATACTACTTCACAACTTATTTTTACATATGTCATTCCGGAAAATACTATTTCCACACTTGCAGTAGCTACATACTAAGAGAATCAACATCAACTTGATGAGCAAATAAATTGTTGGATAATTCATATGCTTCTTTGTCTCGATGAGCTTCATCGAGAGAGTACCAAGATCATGCAAACTCTGAAACTTAACATCTCTTCGCATATGTTCAATGAATATGATAAATTGACATTCAAGAGCCATCATATCAATACTTGTAAACTCGGAGGGATAAATTGTGGCAAGCTTGAGTATTTTCTTCTTATCAAAAGAAGAGAAATCATCTTTGGAACTTAAGCATGATATGCATATAACTAACTTTATATTCATCTCATCAAACCGATCATTGAGTTATCTAAGATGTAAATCAATCAATTCAATGAAAATTTCAACTCGGAAATGTTGAAGGTTTGTACCTTGTTTAACAAAACGTCTTGATTTTCCTCGTGGAATATAAGGAGCATCCATATTGGGAACAACAATGTCATACTTTGTGCACAATGCATTATCTAAGAGAGGTTCTCATTCACTATCTCTTATTTTTTGCAACATAACCTTTGTTAACGAAACAAGAGACATATCATTGACAATATCTTGATCTCTTCTTTGTAAAGCATTACACAAATTATTAGAGTAGCCAAAGATAAGTTGTGTCAAGTGTGCCATAAAAATAAAGTCAAATAACTCAAATGAGTACAAAATTGACTGAGCTTTTATCCTATCCTATGAACTTGAAGCGGTCTTTCCATTCATCTCAAGCACTCAAAAATTGTACGAAACAAGTCAATAGTATTCAAAAGAGTTTTATAATGAGATCCCCAACGAGTGTCACCAGACCTCCTCAAATCAAGATTCAAACCTGATCCACTCTCAATTTCTCTAATTTTCAAGGCTTCAACAACTTTTTTAGCTTAACTTTTCCGAATCATTTTTCTTCGCTTACAAGAAACTTCAATCAGATATATTTGACAAGTTTGCAAGTGTCTCAAAAAGTCAATAACAATCATTGTTATTTTTAGCGACGACAACAAGAGTTAATTAAAATTGATGAGCAAAAACAATGAACATAGTAGACACATGGAGTATCCTTCATAATCAAAGTGTTAAGGCCATTTATTTCACCTTCATATTGCTAGCCCCATCATACCATTGCCCTCGAATTCTAGATGGACTCAACGAATGTTACACAAGCAAAGACATAATTACACATTTAAGTGGCAAAGCAGTGGTATCACCAACATATATAAGTCCAAGAAATCACTCCACTACCATTCACTTTTTATATCAACAAAAAGCAAACTAATGGCTAATTGTTCCTTTTGAGATACATCACTAGACTCATCAGCCAATATAACAAAATAATCATCACCAATCTCTTCATTAATAAATGTTCTTAGTTGTTTCTTTAGCACAATAATTAATGATATCCTTTTGAATTATGAGAGATGTCATTTGGCTATTTCCTGGAGCATTTTTTTTTTTTTAAAAAATAACTTTTTTAACATCATCCTTATGTTCTGCAAGTCATTTTAAAAGTTCAAGAAAATTTCCTTATTAATTGATTCTCCACTCTCATCATGTCCACGACATACCAAACCTTAACGTAAAAGAAGTCTCAAATAAGGAAGTGAAGCTTTCAAACGAGATTCATATTCACTTCGAATCACTTCACTTGCACTATAAAAAACATGCACAATAGATTTTTTTTTTAATCTCTTAAATTTTCATATTTCTCATAAGCAAGATTGTGAGAACTTTTAACACCACCAACATGCTTGTCAAATCTAATTGGTTTATTCAATGACCTAAATCCTCTATTAACAAAAGCATCTCCCCTAACACTAATTTCAACTTCATTCTTAAATAAGTAACAAACAACACAAAATGCTGCATCTTTCTCAATACTATATTCAAGCAAATCATATTTTTTGAACCAATCATATTCTTTGAGGGAAGTCATGAGTTTTGGGTTGACATGGTCCTTTAAGAATATATGTTATTCTCACCGTATTTCGTTGATTTGGAGGATAAACCATTATGCTTATTCTTTTTCTGGGATCATTGGGAAGAAGTTCAACATCATATAAAAATTATTCTTCCTCCAATTGTGCACTTGAACCACTTATACTCATTTTATTTTTTTTAATTTGAGGTGAATTAAATGATGGGTTGAAGAAGACTCTCTATCAATTGGATAAGACACATCTCTTTGGGAAGTGCAAGGAGCTTCTTGAGATTTTATTCTCTTAAACATAAATTCTCGAAGATCGGGTTATTTTTCGTTGTCTTGAGTTTCTTTGACATAAATTTATCTTTCGTCATTTCCTAATTGAAGTAAGTAGTAAATTAGCAATTATAATTTAACAAATTAGCATATATAATTTTACAATAAATCTACAATAATAAAAAAAAAATTCAAATCATTGTCATTTCAAGTTTTAAACTAAATTAATTTAGCACATAATGTAGAAAATTAGCAATTGTAATACAAACCCTAATTCATCGATCCAAATAAATACATTTATAAATTAAACACAATAATCAAAACAAATAATAAGTATAAATAAATATATTTAACAAAATATAAATTAAATTAAAAAATTTACTTACTTAATTCTAATTGACTAAGTCGGTGCAGAATGGAGAATGGAAAAAATGAGTGCGTCGTTGACAACATAATGGAGAAAGGAGACAAGAAGTATATTATTAAATATTTTAATGGGCCGACTTTAATTTAATTTTATTTCGAAAGGAATGGAGTGGGATTTAAATTTTTAATTAGTTACCACTATGGGGGGAATGGGGATGTATTCGGCCTTTTCATGGGCTCGCGTCCCTTATAATAATTCTTCTGGTTGGCCTTCTTCCAAAACACCACATTTTTCGGTAAAATATAAAAAAAATCGCTCCTTCCATTCTCACACCAAGATCAAGGAGAAAATTTATTCTTTGTGGGTTTAGGGGTCACGAAGATACCAAGAATTGTTAGAAAATGTGAAGGACACTATAGATATGTATGATACTTTTTTCCTTTTATAAGTTATGAAATGTATACATGCAAGAATATATTTTCATTTTTTGTTAGTGTTTTTATGTTCCTTGCATATTTTGCGGTAGTTTAGGACTTATAATGAGATGATAATGGTGTTTGGTTGTGTTCTCGCGCCAAAATATTAACAATTTCGTCATTTGAAAGAATTGCCACTAGTTTGCCAATGGGAAACCTTACGGTCGACGAGACGAAATCGACCATAAGATTTTCCATTGATAAAATATTTTCAAAAATGGTTGTCGACAACTTAATATTGAAAATCTATTTTCGACAATACATTGTCGAGTGTATGACTTATGGTCGACAAACTCGTGACGACTAGAATGATTTTGACCGATTTGTAAACGTCGAATTTAATTAATTTTTTTCTCTTTTCAGAATTCGGGGGACGATGAAGATAACGACTCAAAATATGTTGTTGAGGATACCGATGATGTCGTTAATGATACTAAAATTCAGTCTGAGGAGGCAAAGAACCGTGAAGATGAATAGTTTGCTTCACAATATGAAGATCCTCCATGTGATGAAGAGGAGGTTCCATGTAATGATATTGTGATGGACTATACGAATGTCTTCACAAATAAAAATTACTTTGTTAGTCGGTAAGACTTGCAAGAGTGGGTAAGTCTTGTATCTATACAAAATAACATGGTGATTGTTGTGAAGCGTTTCGATAACAAGACCAAAAAGAAGAAGGCACATGTGTTGCTCGTCGTGAATTTAATGGGATGGATAGGAGGAAAGTTGTTCTTCATAAGGATTTGGATTTTGATGATGAGGATAAGGATAAGAAGAAACGGACTACCGGATCGAAGAAGTATGGATGTCTATTTTTATTGAAGGACACCAAAATATCTCCTATGGAATGGAGATTGGATGTGAAGTGTGGGATTCATAATCATCTTGTAGCTTTGTATCTTGAGGGCCACTCTTATGTTGGGAGACTAACTCCCGAAGAAGAACAACTTGTAGTGGACATGTCTAAGTGCAACGCTCCTCCAAATGATACGTTGATGATGCTTAAGAGGAGAAACTCTAACCACTCTACCCCCCCTCCCCACCACCACCATCTACAATGCCTGGAAAAATTACAAGTTGACAGAGTTGGATGAAGTCAATTACAACAATTAATGAGTTTATTGATCGGTAATCAATACTTTCATTGTCATAGAAGTTGTTCGGAGACAAATACCTTAAGAGGGCTCTTCTTTGCACATCCTACCGGAATTCAATTGTTTTGTGCATTTCCTAATATTTTGACCATGGATTGCACATATAAAATAAATAGGTATATGATTCCTTATTTGGAGATGGTCAACTTCACACCTACAGAAATGACATTTCTAGTCGCTTCCGCCTACCCTGAACATGAGAATTGGGAGAACTATATGTGGGCATTAAGTGTCCTTCGTCAAATCTTAGATGATGTTTGTCTACCTATAGTTGTACTTACAGTTAGAGAGTTGCACTCATGAATGTTGTGACTTCAATATTTCCACAAGAAACACATTTCTTATGTTTGTGGCATATCGATAGGAATGTTGGTAGTGTTGTTATTCGAGCTGAGCGAGCCCGAGTACCTAAGGTTCAAATTCGGCTCGAACATATTTCGAGCTAGGCTCGAGCTCGCTCTTTAACACTATCGAGCATGAAAGATGGCTCGACTCGACTCGTTTTTTATTTTATTAAGCTCGAGCTCGAGCTCGACTCGTATATATATTTTTTTAATAGCTCGACAGAGCTCGGGCTCAAGCTCGACTCATATATTTTTTAGCTCGATAGAGCTCGAACTCGAGCTCGAGCTCGTTTAACCAAATTATTTGAGCTCGACAAAGCTCAAACTCGAGCTCGAGCTCAAAATCTTGTAAATACACACATTTAACTAAAATATTGAAATTCATATAAAAAAAATACATATTTAACCAAAGAACACTAAAAATATAAAAGCAAATGCATACTTCAAAAGTACATGCTCGAGTACAATTAAAATATGAAAACAGCATCCACTACTTGATCGATAACAACTATGAATATGAAAGTAACATCCACTAACAAGTTAACAACTAACAAATGTACTCCATCCATCATAGAAAATAAAAATAGATTCCTACATCCAATGATTCACTACTTCCAATTTTTTGATAGGGCAACATCCACTACTTCAATCTTGATCCGGAAGTTCAATTTCTTGATAGGTCGATATAGATGATTCACCAACATCCAATGATTCCTACGAAATAAAAATAAGAAAGTCATTATATATAAAAGATAATCAACCAAAAGTAAAAGTATTAGAAGGTTCATTTCACTTACACGGGGTCTAGTCTTCACACCATAAAGATTGCGGATCCAATCATTGCCACAAAGTAGCATTTGCACCGTCTCAACCGTCATAGAAGCTCGTCGATCATCAACTATTCGACCACAGGCACTAAAAGTAGATTCGGAGGCTACAGTTGTAACCGGAATAGAAAGAACGTCACTTGCCATCCTTGACAATATCGGAAACCTCAACCTTTCCGATTTCCACCAAGCTAAAACATCAAGATTTGCAGAAACATCATCACAACAATACCTATTTTCTTCTAAATACACATCCAAATCCATTTTTTCGGTGGAGTCTTGTCAATTTCATTGACACGCATCAAAAACTTTTCCTTACCGGTAAGAACATTAATTCCAAGCTTCTTAACAGCTGCCCTATTGCTCATCAAATCTTTACCATGTCGATGTAGCTGCTGTTTTTTGGGGCCTTCAGCATGAGATGAGATATAAGCTTCAACATATTCATTGTAAAGCTCATAGATAAGCATCTTGATTTCATGAATTTTATCCAATGCTTCTATCTCACCATAAATAGTCGGAAATGCATGATCAACAAGTGTCATTTTATACCTCGGATCAAGAATAGCAGTTATTGTCAACAACACATTACTATCTCCCCAATACTTATCAAACTTCTCCGACATTGTCATGACCATTTCTTTGATATTACCTGAAGTGTCAACAATCTTTTCATTTAAAAGCTCTTTCACCCTATAAAGTTCAACAAGAAAAATGTTTGAAGTTGGATAATCTGATCCAGAAATCATGTTAGTAATTTCATGGAAAATACCCAAGAATTTGCAAACTTCCTCCACTTTCAACCAATCTTCTTCACTTGGAACATAAGTAAACCCAGGGTCAATATCATTATATCTTGAAAAAACAGCCTTGAATTCTAAAGTTGATGCCAACATGAGATATGTGTTATTACACCTAGTTGGACAATCTAGAATCAACTTTCTAGAAGTAGTTGCTGCTGCTTTGCAATCTTTGCAAAATGAATTAGACGAGATTCTGAATTATTCAAATACTTGACCCCATCTCTAACAACATCAATCACCCCATGCCAATTTTTTAGACTATCTTGCACCAAAACATTAAGTATATGTGCACAACACCTCACATGAAAAATCTTTCCACCAAGACTAAGTCTCTTTCTTAGAGAAAAATCCATTTTAAGCCTTCTAATGCAAACATCATTATAAGAAGCATTGTCTACAGATATGCTAGAAATCTTATCATCAATCTCCCAATCACTCAAGCATTTACTTAAAGCATCAACAATAATGACTCATGTATGGGGAGGTGGAACATTGCAAAAGTCCAAGACACGTTTCTGTAACACTCAATCAGCATCCACAAAATGACCCGTCACAACCATATACTGAAGTTTTTGACCAGATTTCCACAAATCAGTAGTTATACTAACCCTACTAGCACCCCTCAACACAGATTTCAACCTTTTCTTTTCAACTTGATAGATATTATAACAATCTTCTCTAACTTGTTGACAAGTAATCTTTTTGTAAAACGGTGATACAACTTTCATGAACTTATTAAACATTACATGATCCATCATAGAAAATGGATACTCATGCACTAAAACCATGTGAGAAACAAGCTCTCATACCTTATTATGATCATACGAATAGCCGACAAGGGAAGTGATACCATCAGATTGTCCATCTATGAAAGATAATATTTGTTGCTTCGCTTTGGTTTGATCTCCACTGGCTAGTATCTTTTGTAGACACACGTTTAAATGACGCTTGTGTTGAAATGTAGCTCCAGTTGCGTTCTTAGCAAAATATGCCTTGCAATGATTGCATTGCACCTTTTCTGTTCCATTCTTGAACTTGGCAATTTTCATATTCTCCCAAACCATTGATTTTTTTAGCTGTTTCTTTGACTCAAATGGTTTTGTTGGTCCTCCTTCATCACCATCTTTTCCCCCTTCTACTTCTTCGGGTTGGTCACTTGTTGTTTGGAGCTCTTCCTCACTCATCACATCTACACTTTCTTCAATCTCTAACTCTTGACCACCATCTTCATTGATTTGGTCCATACCAACACCTGAGCATGAACCTTGGGTTGAATACATTCTGTTTAGCAATAAATTAAAGTTTACATCAATAAATATATTCAAAATAGGCAAATATACATAAATAAGGCAAATAAATAATTAGGTAAGGAATTAATTATTATATAACTAGACAAAGCAGTTATTCAAAGTAATTATTATATAACTATTAATTATTCAAACTCAAATATTAATACTCAAATTAATGGAAAATACACCTCACAAAATCTAATACTCAAATTACAGTAGCTATTAGAATAAAAATCTTACCAAAAAGTAAATCAAGGAGATGGTGTATCCCCAGGGGTGGTTCGGTACGGTATACCGACCATACTGAACCATACCGTTATAATATCGAAAATTTCGATATTGAAAAAATTCATATCGTTACCGTACCGAAATTATACCGAATTTTCGGTACGGTATATCGGTATACCGTACCATATCGGTATATCGATTCATATCGAAAATATTGAACCATCATTTCATATCGAAATACGGTATACCAATTCATACCGAAAATATTGTAGCATTTTTATACTGAAATTAATTATTTAAGGTTTATTTTATTTATGTTTTAATAATTAAAGATATTTTAATTTAAAAATAATATAAAATTATTATTTTATTAAGGTCGAAAATTTTGATAATTTCGATATTTTTCGGTATGAAAAGCTCGGTATACCGAAATTTCGGTATATTTACCCACCCCTATGTATCCCTAAACTTCAAGTAATTGAAGTAGAGATTGGAAATTGGAAGATCTGTGAATTTAAAAAAAAATGTTATAATGCAATGTATAATAATGAATTAAACCTCCTGTTGTTAATTTACATACCAATTATATACCAATTCCATCATAAAGGAACCTACTGCTATTAATTTACATAACATTATAACAATAAATCTAAATATAAAAATTACTAAAAATGGTTGATAAGTGATAACATAGAAATCTGGAGGGGAGTATACTAAACAGCAAGTCAACAACCCTTTTTATTAACATAGAAATTCAAAATTAATAAAATCTAAAAACAGTGCAGAATTAGGGTGAAATATACCAATTGTTGTGAAATGGTGAATGGAGTGCAGTCCGGCGGCGCGGCGGTTGCAGTCCAGCGGCGCGGCGGTTTCAGTCCAGCGGCGAATGAAGTTGAGGTTACGGCGGTGCGGTTTCGGCGGTGCAATTTCAAGTTTCGACGGCTGCTGCCCACTTGCGTGAAGGAGGGAGAATTGAGAAAAGAAGCAGATTGAAAGTTTTTTAATTTTGCGGCTTAAGGCCCTTAACTTAATTTGTATAATTTACAAATATACCTCTATCCTCTATTCGAGCTTCGAGCCTTAGCGAGTACTCGCGGGTCGAGCCGAGCACGGCTCGTTAAGCATTCGAGCTTTTATGCTACTCGAGCTCGGCTCATTAACCTTTTCGAGTCGAGCCTTACCGAGCCTTAACGAGTCGAGCCGAGCCGAGTCTCGTTAAGGCTCGGTTCGAATAACAACACTATGTGTTGGCGAAGTGCAAGGAGAAGTTATCTAAAAGGAGGCTTGGGACAGATTCTATCACACTTCATGGAAGAATGCTATGGATGCATCGTCTTTGGACGAATTTGAAGAGGTATGTCGGTATTTTCATGATGATTATGCGGATGTCCCTATTGAAAGGGAAGTGTATGAGTATTGCATGAAACAATGGGTTGATCCATACAAAGACAAATTTGTGGCAACTTGGACATATGAAGTCATGCATTTCGAAAACACAACAACTAGCAGGTATGTTTTAATATTTGTTAATATTATAATAAATTGATAAAACTATACATAATTCATTCATAACTATGATTTCAGTGATGAGGCACACCATTCTGCTTTGAAGAGAGCTCGTGGTACTAGCATGGGGAACTTTGAGTCGTGTTGAGCTAAGACGGATAATCTATACAATGCAAGTCACAATGCAGTAAAAACCCCTCTTGAGGAGAGTGTTAACGTCGCTCTACACAAATTCAAGTCTGTGTTGTACAAAGATCTAAGAGGGGTTGTGTCCATTTATGCATTGGATAAAATGTATAAATAGATGGCACAGATTGAAGCTGGGGAATCCAATCCTCTCACTTGCAATCACTATTTGAGAAAAGGTTTTGGGTTGTCATGTACTCATGAGCTTGACGATTACCATCGACTTGGTAAACCCATACCCTAAGATGCGATCGATAAGTTTTGGAGGAAGTTGGACATGGACCCCATGGTAAGAGATGTGAATGATGTCAAAGATGGTGTTGATGACGACCTTGACACCCGTTTTGAAGGTGTCATACAAGGCTTGGTCGTTTGTTATCAAAAGGAAGAGATATCACAAAAGAGGGTCATGTTGAGGCAAGTGATAGAGTGTCACAATCCAGCTACCACTTTTGTACTTGAGCCCGAACAAAAAATTAACACTCGTGGTCGACCAAAAGGGAAAGGGAAGTACAAAGGGTCAAAGAAAAATGACGAAGCTTCAACAAAACGTGATCCGAGTGAGTTTAAGTATAAGGAGTTTATGCCCTTTCACACCTTTAAATTACAACTTTTTGAACATAATATTTCAAAATTACAGAATTTCTTTATATAACCACTTAAAATCTAGTCTTGTTTAGATCATTTATATATTTATTTAATTTCTAATGATAGGAATATATGTAAGGTAGAGGTTGTTTACTTAATAAATACTTTCTAGTTCACTGATTTTTGGAGTGGAACACAGATCTAAGTAAATTCTCCACTCATGTAGTTTTCTCTCAAATTTTGACTTTCTGGTTCACTGATTTCTGGAATTTAGAGATAATCATACCTTATCCATCAATAATATAGGCAAAATTCTTTAAAAGAGTCTTAGGCAATCTTAGTGAATTTTACAAAAATAGGAATGAAAATTAATTGTTATGAACTACAAAAATAGGCAAGCTTAATTTTTACAATCTTAGTGAATTTTTTTTATTGCTTAGTTCCGCTGCTCCAAATGTTGAACAAATTTGATAACTGAAAATAATGATGAGGAAAGTAGAATCAATTATAGATGTAGCTCGAGGAGTTCACTTTACTAGATTATTTATTTGGTCATATAACTAGAGATGCAATTCAGTGATTCTCGATTTTCATGTTTTTTACCATTCTACGCCTGAATATTCATGTGCACGTTTTATAAAATAATTTTTTTTACATTTTGAAATGTGGACCTAATTTATCTGATATAATTTTTTTTTATGAATATTGGTTGTAGTATTGTGGATACTTCTATATGTTTCTTTTGCGAGTTAATTTTTGTGTTTTGGTGTTGCACGATGGACCTCAAATGTACCTTACTTTGAGCTTGCAAGTGATGATCTGTTTGGTTATTGCATTCTTGCAGCATTTTATAACCTTCACAAGAACCGTGTATCTCACAACATGAACCCAATTAATGACTTTATAAATATATATGTATACATGTATGTGTGTGTAAATTTTGTTGGTCCTGAAAGGAGTATATAACAAGTGTATGGGGGGGGGAATACACTTGTATGCAAATTCTTTTAAACTTTGATCAAACCAGAGTTCAGCAAGTTTATCTTGGACAACTCTACTGAAGATGTATAACCTTTTCTAAGATAACCAAGCTACTAAGTACTACTGAGTACTTAGTTGAATGACTATCTAAGTTGGTTATAAGTGCGGAATTAGTGGTTGGCCCTTTAGTTTAAATTCCTTTAAGTTCTGAAATCACTTAAGCAATATAGTCCAGTTTTCAGGGAACTTGTCCAATTCAGTTTTGCACAGTTTTTGAATATGCTCTTTTGAAGATCAGTTTTGTGTGCAGTGTTGAATGTATGAAAGTGCTTTAAAGTAAATCAACACAAGAGTTTATAGTGGTTCAGAGACTCAAGCTCCTACATCCACTTTCCCTGATTTAACAGGATAATTCCTTCACTCTTGGAATTAACTTGTTTTATAGTGCCAAGGTGCACTTGATCAAGAACACCACTCCTTGGTGAATTGATCCCTAGGATGTCTAGAGTCCTAGTACCCTCTATCAACTCAGAACTGAACTGTTCTTCTCTCAACAGTCAGCTCCTACCACTACTACTACTACAACCTTCTCACTTTCTCACTTGAAAGTGGTAAGGGTTGAAGTAAGGTTCCAACTAATGAGATATCCTTTACAATGAAGATCAGTGTATAAGGATAGGATATCTCTCTAAGCTTTGTATGGATATACAATGATGTTTAGCTTAGAAGAAGTGTATGAAGACTAAGAATGTCTTTTGAGGACTTTGAAGCTTCAGAATAATTGTTCAGTTGGATGTAGAATGGATGCTTCAAAATGGCCTTCACACTTCTGTATTTATAGACAATTTTGAGGATTTGCCCGTTGGAGAGGCAGTCCCAAATTGCTATAAATGTCTTCCTTGAGTACTTCAAACTGGAAGACAGTTTCTTGATAGTGACATGTCCTCATTTGGGTAATAAACGGCTTGTAAGACTTTGTCTTCATTCTGCAGCACTCTTCCCAATGTCTGACTTTAAAATTCACTTGTTAGGACTTGGACATGGCTTCTGAGGGTTGATCCAATGATAGGACAACATTCCTTATCAAATGGACAATTCTGCTTATCACTATCAGCATAGTTGGCTTGCTCTTCTTCAGATGACTTGACTCTTTCCCTTTTGCTTCATGTAGATGTGATCTCAGCATGATTCAATGAAGTCTTTTAAGGTGTAGTTGTCTGTATATCTTCAGCATAGTTGACTTTCAAGCTTCAGAACATTTTGTTCTGGTTTAATTGTGCTGAGACAACTTCTCTGGACAACCCTCCTGATCAGAGTATTTTGAATATACTTGGCCTTTTGAGTTTCAGAACCTTTGTTCTTACTTTAATTGTGCAGAGACAACTTCTCTGGACAACTCTCCTGATCAGTGCATTAGAGTATACTTGGCCTTTAATAGACTTAGTGGTTGTTCCAGAATTTGAGCCTTGAGGGGAGTTGATCTTGATGGTCTTCAAAGCATACGTTCCCCCTCAAATTGTGCATCTAATCATCTAAGAGCTGCCTAACATTTCAGCTTCTCATCTAGCCTTATTCTATATGTTCTAACATTCTTAGAACATAATCATCTTGACTTAGGCATGTCTCAGGGGGTTTTGGTATTCAATCAAAACATATGTCATTTTATTCCCAACAAATTTCATTATTAACTTTTCTGATTATGTACATAATATAATTTGAATGACTTATTTGGATGGTGTTAGTTGCCTTCTTTGATGTATGCTTACATAGACGAGGGAGACCTTTAAAGCTAGCTCAATTTATGATGAAATTATACATGTTATTCTTGTTATTATCACATATCTTCCCCACCATCCTCAATAACAATTATTTATTTACCTAAAAATTTTCTGAGACCGTCTTTCTACATAGTCAAATTTGAACATTTCAAATTGGTTGCATCTCAGAGGTGTTTATATAACAGTATCAATACCATGAATGATGCTTAATCTGTTGTATATAGTGGTTGGCATAAAAAAAATGCTACATTAAAAGAAAATCTGCTATATATAGTGATTTTATCACTTTTAGTCCTTTTGATCATCGTGAGCCAGGTTGGGGATGATAATTATTTTATTCTGAATTTTGTAGTGTCATAAACAGGAGACTGATATGCATTTGTAATCTTATAAATGTAGAACATTATAGTTTAGGACTTCGAGTTTGTAAGATGAGTTTGGTGAATAAGCAAACAGAGACTTTGTACATTTTGTTAGAAGAAATAATGCATCAAATGGTGGTGGTAACCATGATAGTTATCGAGTATATGAATAGGAAAAGAGGAAGAAATCGTAGATGTGGTGCATCCTTTAGTTACATTGAGCGTATCCCTGCCCAAATTAGAGAGTTGGCAAGGCTTGTAGGGGGCATTGACCTTAATTGTCTACACAGTCTTCCAATGGACCGGGACACGTTTGCTTGACTATGTTTTGTTTTAAAAAATGTAGGAGGATTGGTTGACTGAAAGTTTGTCACTGTCGAGTAGCAAGTTGCAATGTTCTTGCCTGTCCTAGCTCACCACAAGAAAAATAGAGTTGTGAAATTTAACTTTCAGAGATCCGGACAAACTGTTTCCTATTATATGCATATTATTTTAACGGCAATACTTTCTCTTCATTAGATGTTATTGGTTAAACCGACTCCAGTACCACATGATTGCAATAATACCAGGTGGAAGTGGTTCAAGGTATGATGTTCTTTTAATTGATTTTACAAGTACTCGTTGTTTTACTACTTATGATTGTATGATTGTCATTTTTTATTTTCTTAGGGATGTCTCGGTGCATTAGATGGAACGTACATAAATGTGCATGTGTCTATCACTGATAAATGACGTTTTAGGTTAAGGAAGGGACAAATATCTACAAACGTTCTTGCCATTTGTGATCGGGATATGCAATTTGCATATGTTCGTCCTAGTTGGGAGGGCTTTGTAGCTGACGGTAAAGTACTTCGAGACATAATAGTCAATGGGTTGAAGGTCCCTACGGGTAAATGTGATACGAATGTTGATAAGCACATTCATTTGTTATTATTCATATTCTGATTGTCTATTATTTCAACTCAAGTTATTTATTTTTAAACTATTTTTTGGTGAAAATTATAGGTAATTACTTTCTCTTCATTCAATGTTATTGGTTAAACCGGCTCCAGTACCACATGATTGCAATAATCCCAGGTGGAAGTGGTTCAAGGTATGATGTTCCTTTAATTGATTTTAAAAGTACTCGTTGTTTTATTACTTATGATTGTCTCATTGTGATTTTTTATTTTCTTAGGGATGTCTCGGTGCATTAGATGGAACGTACATAAATGTGCATGTGTCTATCACCGATAAATGACGTTTTAGGTCAAGAAGGGGACAAATGTCTACAAACGTTCTTGTCGTTTGTGATCGGGATATGCAATTTACATATGTTCTTCCTGGTTGGGAGGGCTCTGTAGCTGACGATAGAGTACCTCGAAACGCAGTGAATAGAGTCAATGGGTTGAAGGTCCTACGGGTAAATGTGATACAAATGTTGATAAGCATATTCATTTGTTATTATTCATATTCTGATTGTCTATTATTTCAACTCAAGTTATTTATTTTTAAACTATTTTTTGGTGAAAATTAAAGGTAATTACTTTCTCTTCATTCGATGTTATTGGTTAAACCGACTCTAGTACAACATGATTGCAATAATCTCAGGTGGAAATGGTTCAAGGTATGATGTTCCTTTAATTGATTTTAAAAGTATTCGTTGTTTTACTACTTATGATTGTCTCATTGTGATTTTTTTTCTTAGGTATGTCTCGGTGCATTAGATGGAACATACATAAATGTGCATGTGTCTATCATTGATAAAAGACGTTTTAGGTCAAGAAGGGGACAAATGTCTACAAACGTTCTTGTCGTTTGTGATCGGGATATGCAATTGGCATATGTTCTTCCTGGTTGGGAGGGCTCTGCAGCTGACGGTAGAGTACTTCGAGACGCAGTGAATAGAGTCAATGGGTTTAAGGTCCTTACAGGTAAATGTGATACAAATGTTGACAAGCACATTCATTTGTTATTATTCATATTGTAATTGTCTATTATTTTAACTCAAGCTATTTATTTATTGGTGAAAATTATACGTAATTACTACCTATTTGACAACGGCTAGGAAAATAGCCTTGGGTTCTTGCCATAGTATAAAAATGTGCAATATCACTTAAACGAGTGGGGCCAACAAGTTCCAAACCAAGTACATATCAAGAGCATTATAACATGTGACATGCCCGGGCACGAAACGTTATAATTAAAATGTGCCTTTGGAATAATGAAAATGCGTTGGGGGATTTTTCGGAGTGCGGCTTTCTATCCTATCGAGACGCAAATTAGACTGATAATGACATGTTTCTTGTTGCACAATTTTATTCGTAAAGAGATGTTTGACGTCCCTTTTGAGTAAGGTCTAGATATCGCAGCTCCTATTGATAACGAAGACCCACACGAACATGTGGAATTCATTGCTAGCACCGAGGCAACTGTAGATTGGTCAACTTATCGAAAAAATATTGCTCAAAACATATCGGCATAATTTAATAATGGGTCTTAGGTGTATCGCGTGATAACTTATCATTACTATGGTAATTTTTAAACAATTCTTGTATTTTCTATTATATATAACATGTTTCATGTGACAATTGATGATGCTTAATAATTTGTGTGAATTTATAATTATTTTTGTGTTCTTTCCATATTTATGTTGTATGTTTATAATTATAATTTATAATTAATTTTGTGTTCAAGTGCAAATTAATTTATTTTATGTTTCTTTACTTTCAGGTTGGACATGGCTTCAAATCGTGGCAAAGGCTCGGGGAAGAAAACTATGAATAACCCTCAGGGGGTTTGGAGCAATAGGGAAGAGCAAGTATTAATTGGGGCTCTACATGATTTGGTCAATACAGGATGGAAGAGTGAAAATGGATTTCGTACATGTTATTTGAACAAATTGAAAGATGCTTTGAATGTGGTCTTTCCTGAAACCGATTTGCAGGCCAATCTCAACATCAATTTCAAGATTATCACGTGGGAGAAGACATATGCCTCTTTATCGACTGCACACAAATCTAGTGTTGTTGACTTTAACTCCACTACAAACACACTTGAGTACATTGATGAGCAATGAGAGAGCGTATTGAAGGTATTAAAAAATATCAATTTGCTTGCCAATTTAATTTTTAGTCTGGTGCTATTGTGAAAAATGATTAAATTGATTTGGGTATCTCTTAAATTAATTTGATGATTAGTCGTTATCCTAAAAAAATTAGGTAAAATGTTTTTGTATGCGCTAGTTTGTGTTAATTAGGTAAAAGAAAAAGTAACACGAGGTCAAAATTAAGTTTGATTTGTGTAATTAATTTCAATTTTCAATAGTAACGTTGTATTTAATGAATTAGGTAGATATGATGGAGATAATGAGTTAGTAACTTAGTATATGGTGACCCTTACTCTTTTTTATTCACATAATAATATTTCTTACATTTTTTCTTTGGCCGCAACAAATTTGGAAGCAAGATGATTATTCCTTCAATACTTTTGAAAAGTAATTTGTCTGGTTTTTTTTTTTTTTTGAATTACATTAAATACCAATCCCTTTTTCCCTCCCCATGACTCGAACCCAGGATCTAATGCCTAGGTAGTGGTGCTCTAACCACTTGAGCTATCCCACTTTGTCGTAATTTGTCTGGTTATGACCTTGTGGTGATCGAAATGATGTAAAAACAGTGAACATATTCTAGCAATCTCATGTCTGGATAATTGAAGACTTTTACGATATGTTAGGCTACACTTTTCACGTATCTAACAACTGCAATCAATTTTCTTTTTTATTTTAATTGGCGTTGATTCACATTGATAAGTGCAGAGAACTAAAGTTGATGTAATTATACCATTTGGCATAATCTAATAATAGTTCTTCCAAAACTTATAACACTTTTTTACCGATGCTTTGAAATAATAGTGTGGTAGTGTGGCGTGCTTAAGGTAGTTTAGTTTTCTTTCATTTCCATGTACCTACAAGTAGCTAATTGTGCTAAAAAAGATGTTACGATTAAATTTTAATGACAATTTTTTGTTTGTTATATGTAGCGAGATCCCACTATACGGGGAATGCGTCACAAAGTTTGTTCATTTTTTTTTATACGCACAAAGATTGGTCGTTATTCCTTGATTGGCTACTGATATTTGGAAAGGATAGTGCTACCGGAGAGGTAGCGGAAGACATACGTGATGCTTTTGTTGTCTTACGTAATCAATACATGCCTTCTCAAAATACGGAAGCTACGAAAGAGTTCAACGGTCAAAATTACGTGAATGAAGAAGACAACAACACAAACCCTGCTCACACTAATTTAAACGTGGATGGAGAAACTAATAGTAAGGCCTTTACTGATCAATTTGCACAATCATCATCTAGTTGAGGTAAAAAGAGAAAGTTGAAAAGTGGAGATAATGACATAACATTAGTGGAGATGTTTGGCATTATTGGGAATCTAATACTGAGAGGCTAGACCAAATTGATGGTCGTATGGGATACGACCATGATTTGAAAAAAAAAACCAAGTGTTCGAAATGCTAGGAAACGTACATGGGTTAACCACTATTGATAAGTTGAAAATATGCGAGTACACCAGTGCAAGGATCGAATGCCTAGAGACGTTTGTGTCTCTAGACAATGATGCACGAAGTGTCTACGCTGCACAAATTCTTGAACGAGCAAGGACGAAGTGATTCACGACTTTTGTGTTTTTTTATGTCGACTACATGAAATTGTTAAAATGAAGATTCTTTAGTTTTTGTATAGAGAGAATATAGTAATGTTGTTGTATTCATTTCTGTATGGAACTTTGTTGTTAAATTGTTTGTTTGAGACTTATGGCTAGTTTTGTCATTTTGCTTAAAAATTTTAATTTCAGCACATAGTTATCTTACTTCAAAATATGGCTATCAAACACTCATTAAAAAAACTAGGTTTCTTATAAATCTTAAAGTTAAGATATCTACTTAGACAAGGCTATCAAACAAGGCCTAACTTTCGTTTGAGTCCTGATTCTACAATAGTTTCACTTTTCATTCCCTTAATATGCAACTTGAAAATGTGGGAAGACTCCTAAAACAGTTACATTAAACTTATTCAAAAGAATAATTGAAAATAATTTAGTAATTATGTAAATATAAAATCACTTACATGACTTTCACAACGTTCATCGCTAAGTTTTGACATAAGAGATTTATCTTTGGTTAACTTCATTACATTTTAGGCTCCATTGTAGCTATTGATTTGGTCTTCCTTAACTTGTATCTTGAAAAACATCTCTTTATCAAGGGATTTTGTGAAAGCATCTGAAATTTGTATGTTATTTTCATCTTCATATTCTTTCAGAAGTTGTGTCATTGTCTTTCCAATCAATTGAATACAATGTTGAACCCACAGTTGAAATAAAGTGTTGTCAGTGTCATCTTGAACCCGGACTTGTATCTTGTACCTAATTTACACATTACATAGTTAGAATGTATTATATTGTTTGTACTATTTAACAAATCTGATATTACATATATAGTTAGCATATAGATATATATAAAAAAATGAATCTTGGAATTCAACTATAGTTAATTTTGTTACAGCTAGAACATAGCAATCCATGTTTGGCCTTTTGTACTTTGTGTTTGCATTTTTGACATGTTGATGCAGCGTGCGTGAACAAAACGAACAAGAATCAAAATTTCTTGATTCAAAGAATACCTGAATCTCGATAAAAATGAAGAACATGTCTTCAATAATATCAAATCTTCAAAAATTGCCTTCCCCAAAGTCTGGAAGAGAATAAAAACGAAAACCCTAGTGTATGGAATTAGGAAATTACACAAAAACCCCTAAACAATTGAAAAGTGCAAATAACACCCAAAAAATATTAAAATGCATAACGTCGAAACCCGATTTGTGCAAGTGAAGTGAGGAAACAATGCTTTGGAGATTGGTGGTACTTGACATGTGATTTAGCACGAGTGGCACAACAATTTTTTAAGAAACAAGAGCATCTAAATTATTTTTTAAGTTCTGAGAGGCGGAACTCGATTTGTACAAGTGAGCACACTTCTTGAAGTTTTATTCGTAGCGTCGTTTTCACCTGAAAAAGTGTGCTCACTTGCACAAATTAGGTTCCGACTCTCAAAATTTCAAAAATTCTTCGAATGCTTTCGTTTCTTTAAAAATTGCAATGCCACTCGTGCTACATCACATGCCAATTGCCAAGTACCACCAATCTCCAAATGTTTCAATAGATACAGTACTATACTTGCCGACACCCAAAATGTACCAACCTAGAGACACAACCGTAAAAAAAATTCAATATTAATCATATATTAATAAAATTATCTAATATTTTAACACATGATTTTTTAAATAAATAAACCTCTTTGTTTTTCTTAATATGTTGGATTTTTCGTATTTGAACATCAATGTTGGGTAGGCTGCCAGATTTTTTGTTTGTAGTTTGTAGAAGATATAGAAGTTTGAACTTAGAACATATAGAGGAATATGGTCATCCTTGAATCTACATTTTAAATTTATAAGATATTCAAGTGGTAGACTAATTGTTAAAGAATAAATGTCATCAAATATGAAACTTGAATATAAAATATACCTCATTTTGTATGCCTCAACTTCACTGCATTCAGCATTAAAAACAAGTTTTGTAGCATGGAGAGTTGAATTAAGTTACTATCACTGCATCTAGTAATTATATAATAACAAATTAGTAGATATATTGAAAAAAATAGTTATATAACTGATATTATTCTGCAATAAGTTACTTACCACGATAATACTTTTCCCTACAAAACGGTACAATAAGAATTGTGGGTTACGGTCCAACATTTTCTACGTTCCATCATTTGGTTTACGTACCCTCCCCAGAGAGAACATTTCATTTGCTGCTTTTACAACAGGTAAATATAAGGGTTAATTGCAAAAAAAAAAAAAAAAATCACGATCTATACAGTTTTTTGCAATTTGATACACCACTTTTTTAAATTTTGCAATTTAATGCATCTGTCAATTTTCTGGCGACAATTAAATCATGATGTGATTGTTAGAGATAATTTATTTATTTTAATTTTTAAAACGTATTTAACTAAAAAGAATACTAAAAAATCATTTTAAACTAAAAACAATACCAAAAAAATTATTTTTAAAAATAAACCATGAACCAATTTAATTATTATCATTTCCCCCCAAAACTCAAAAGAATAGGATCGTGTCCTCCAAATCACAGTCCACAAAAAATAATGTGAAATCTTGCATGTTTTTTATTTTATTTTATTTTAAAACGGATTTAAAATACTTTTTTTTATTGACCAGCCATGACATTTACGTGGACATTTGTGTAGAACCTTAATGCGGTTTCGGTATATACATTATTCATGTGTTGCCAAAAATTAAACACTTGCATCGAATTGTAAAACTTAAAAAGGTGGTGTATCAAATTGCAAAGGAAAAAATGATATGTTGTAATTGATAAACACTGTAAAGGTTGTGATTTTTTTTTGCAATTAACCCTAAATATAAATAAATGTAAAAAAAAAATAGTAAGTATGAAAGAGTTTATTTTGAAATACTAGCTCCAAGTCTTCCAATATTATTTCCATTAGAACTCCATCATTTTCACTGTAATTTACCACTCGAGGTTCTTCAATCTTGACTATTCGTCCGATAACATATGCATGTAGATGGATTAATATCACCGATTAGATTTGTTACGTAAGGTGATGCAATAAGAAATATAATGCTTAAAATAATTATTATAGTAAATTAGTTTACCAATCATTTGAGTATCATTCAACTTTTCAACAATGCCTAGTCTAGAAAATGGTTGAAAATCGTATAGTAATGTGGGGAATTCTTCGTAAAAAAACTCTACAACTTTGGTATTATTGATGAAAATAATATGTTTATGATATGTTTTTTTTTTTTTTAAAATTTGTTCTTGTTCAATGTCACCACAAATTTTTTAACTGCAAACAACCTTTCTTCTACCAACGTTGATTCAAATCTGTTTATGTTGGTTTGTTTAATTGTAGCGTGCACTCTTGTACCATGAAATACACAAACAAAACATTAATTCCTAAATGTGATGATTTTGGAAGGTATTTTTTACATGATAATATGTTAATTAATTTGTGAAACTGGTTTTCATACCTTTGTGTCATGGAGTATACATTCCAAATTCTAATAGTTTTTGCTTCCAAATGTAGGTGCACACGATATGCTCGAATCAACTGAATCTTAAGAGCCCATTGTGTCTTAAAATAATCAATCTCCTTGATCAATCGAAAGAGAGGGGTCATCTGCAATAAAAGTTGAAAATGAATTAGATTAAAGGTAAAAACTTGGAATGAAATAGGGAAAAAAAGTAATATAAATCAACAAAATGTATGGTGAGTACTCAGAAACTAACATTGCAAGTTAAAAAGTTTGTGAACTGCAGTATAAACTTGTGTGTTTCAATGGAGTGTTTCAAGTGAATAAGTCATTCATGAATGTGCTTTTATATTGCAGTTATATGTTCTAGAATATTCCTTGAGTGAAAAAAGTAAAACTCTTTTTAGGCATGTAATTGGAATGTGAAGAGGTAGGTGTAGATATTAATTAGGTCTTGAAAATCTAATCAAGTTTTTTTTTTTTTTTTTCGTACGTATACATGATACATGCAATTTTGTTTTTCTCCGTATGGTATTTTTAGTGTTCGCATGCTTGTAGTTAATGATTACTGTTATATTAATTTATGCTTTCTAATATTTGTAGAGTTGGGCTTTAAATTGCCAGTCTTATTATGTATGCAAATTTAGAGTTTATATGTTTCTAGGTTGCTATAGCAATGAATTCAAAAAAAAAAAGTTACTAACTTAAGAATTTTATTTTTTTAGACTTCAAATAATACTTTTATTTTTACCTAAATTGAATTTAAGATATTTTTAGTGTTTGCATGCTTGTAGCAAATGATTAATTTTTTATATTAATTTACTATTATTTATGATATTTTTAGTGTTGAGCTTTGAATCGTATGTCATGCAGATTTATAGTTAATAAGACTTATTCAAAGAATTACAATTTTTTGGACTTACGTAATAATTTTATTATATAATGGCAAACAGGTAGTTGCTAAAAAATGGCAAACTATCCTATTATTATATAATATATATATATATATATATATATATATATATATATATATATATATATATATATAGATATGGATATAGATAGATAAACAACTTTCACATTAAACTATGCGTAAATAGTAAATGATGAAACAAAATTGAGACGGAGGGAGTATGTCAAGAAACCAACACACCATCCATAGAAATGAAAATGCCACCGGACAACGGATAAGCAAAAACGTACTCCAAAAAAAAATGACGAAACTGATAGAAAATAAGTGAGGAAAACAAAGATCAAGAACGACATAGAAGGGAAAGGAAAAAAAAGAGGATTCACTGACATGAGAAGCAGATGGAAGGATACAAATTGTAGATGTTGTTAATTCTTAAATGCCTTAACATTATCAACAACATCTTAATTTGACCTTCCAAGATTTTTTCTAAGTCTTTTCTGAAATGCTACATTAAATGTTGATCTAAATGTTGTTGCATTTCTGGCAGGATCTAGAAGCTTCTACAAGGATCGGGAACCTGGAAGATTCCAGAACATTGCAGAATATGCTAGAGCAGCCTGGAACCATTTAGAACGACCTAGAGCATACAAGAAGGATCTAGAAAGATCATGGAAGTTGAGCTCCTAAAAAATAGGACCTCAATGTGGAAGCCTCTAGAATTCCCACCCTACTCTATAAATACCGAAGGAAGGCTTCATAATTAAGTGTATTCTATTCGATCAATATCCTAGACCGAGCGTTGATCCCTGTTAGGAATTGTGGCCAATAGTTTTACATTTTAGTTCATACGAAATATCCCACCCGTATGGATGTGTGTCTTCTTATCTATTGAGAGTGTAATCATAGATAGACTAGGCATTTCGACAGTGTGTAATTCTTATACACTTAGATCATTTTTAGAACAAGGCACCTGCCTCGTTTATAGTTTCAGTTGTGAAGGTTATTGTTGTAACATTTCACACAACATTTGTACTTGAAGATAAGTATTGATATTTCGCCGTAAGGCTCGCATAGATTTTTATTTATAAAATCTATGTGAAAAATATTTCCATTGTGTCTCGTTTGTTTTTAGTGTTTCAAGTCTTCCGCTGTGTATCTAAATTTCTGATATTCTGTTAGAGTCAGTGTTGTGCAATTTGTCTCAACATTTAGTACAACATATTTCTACTTAAACTTAAACACTTCATACACCGCACACTTTCACAAATGAAATGAAATTAGAGGGTGGAAATGAGATATACCAAAACGTTACAAAGAGGAATTGAGCGAGGATGCGACAATGCAGGTAAATGATTTTTCTGGTTGGTTGTGGAAAGTGTTTGAAATGCTTTACATTGAGAAGAAGATAATTTTTTAGGCATTATATGGAGGGCCTGGAAAAAAAGAAACAACAAGTTATGGAATAACAAGAATGTACGTGGGAGTCTCCATGGTGCCGAGACTAATGATGCAACAACGTGCAACGATAATGAATTCTTAGTTGATTTCTTAATCGAAATACCAATGAATCAATAACAATGAATAAACCTTAATAGTTTTCTTATGAATTTCTTAATGAGGCTTCAATCCAAAATACAACATATTTAAAGATTGTTATCAATATTGGTCCACTCCCTTATTAACCAAGAATTAAATGATATCTTGAAATTATAAGTGGATTGACTTGCATTTGAATAAGAAGATATATGACAATATCTTCAATTAGTTTCATCCAAGTACCTATGGTTGTATGGCATGTCATAACCCGCGGGATTATGTGAAAGTGAATATCGATGCCGACTTCTTTGACGAGCCGATGGCTACTAGTTTGAGTATGGTGATCCATGACGATTCAGGGGTTTTCATTAGTTGTCGGACATTCTGTATTATAGGAAAGATCGATGAGAGGCAGGTGAGATTATGGGACTTCACAAGGCGCTTTCGTGGATAAAAGATTTGGGGGTTTGAAAGGGTGATTGTTGAAATGGATGCTAAATTGGTCCATGACGCAGTTGCCACAATGAGGGTGGACGATTCAGTGTCGAAAATTATGTCGAATTGTGTGTGCAATTATTAAATTTCATGCCTCTCTATTCTATTAGTTTGATTAATTGTAGAGCTAATATGGTAGATCACTATCTTGCTAGAGCTGCTAGGTCCTATTCTAGTCCTTTATATTGGGTCGAGACTTCAAACATTGTGGAAGACCTTTCGATTGTTGCTTGCTCTTACCAATAACGACATGATTGGTATGTGAGAATGAAGTTGAAAATGAATGATCATTCGTGTTTCTATTCCAAATGTCCTGATTGATATGTTTTTATGATAGGAATGGTCATTCCCCAAAGTTAAAGAATGGTTATTCCTTCCACCCCATGATTTTATCTTCGATATCACCCCATGATTTTATCTATTTCTATACTTTTAGGAATGTGTGTGTGTGTGTTTTTTTTTAATTATTTTACAAAAATCCCATATTCCCCTAACTTTAATTTTAACAACATTATTTTATACTTCCAAAACATAACAAACAATAATTAAATCAATATAATTATTATTAATAATTATAATGGTCAAAATAATAATAACATTATTATTTGAAATGTATATAATAACTCCAACAAATCATTATATATTCAATAACCATAAATTTATATAATACCCACACTTTCATTTCCAACAAAAAAAGAATTATTTAACAAATAGAAAAATATTTAGACCAATTGACCATTCTCAATTTAATCTCTCCCAATTCAAATACAAATCCATCCCTATAATACATTTACAAACTTATTTTTATACAATTACGTCACCATTTTTTTAATCTCATTTTCTTTGTACATTTCTTTCACATACTAATTATCTCTTTTATTATTTTTCCACCCACTAATAAAACATTATTATTCATTGGATTACTCCAATCAACTTTTTTCAATCTCGTAATAAATTTTACTTCCCCTGTCCCACATTATATTTCACATTTTTTTTTAATGTTCCACAATTATTCACAACTTTAAAATAAAATTTTATTTATAAAATAATATCCACAAACAATTTTATATAAAATGTGATATTTTTTAACCATGAAAAATTCACTCATTATTACACTTTTAAAAAATATATCAACTTACCTTTGAAAAATATGCTGGACGGAGTCGAGTAATATTTTACCAGACTTTTAAGGAGTAATGCAGTATTAGACCAAAATCTAAGGGCGATCTCAGCAAATTAGAAAATTCATGCCTTGACAAAACACTTTCCGATCAAATCAAACACCCCATGACACCACCTCGCCCAAATGATTTTATTTTTTTTAATATTTTTCTGAATGAATCCATCTTCTTTCTTCTAAATTTGGTCTCCAAAAAGTCTCTCTTCACTATCACCCCACTACCCCCTCATTAGGGCTCCGGTCCCAATTCCTTCATCGGATCTCTCCCCATCCCAATCCCTAAATATCTACACTCATCAATCAATCTACAGATACGCGAATTTATTCAGGTCTCGATTCACCGGAAAAGGCATCCAGATCGATCTAAATCAGATTCCGGCGAAGAAATTTGATTGCCGTGTAAGTTGATACATCTATATGGCTTCCGCGGGCAATCAAAATCCACCTGGTGGAGCCCCTTTCGATATGCATAAACTATTCAAACCGTCTACTCCACCGCCTCAACAACCCACCTCCACGCCCACTTCCAACCCTAGCTCTCAGAACTTCGTCAATAATGTTAGCAACACTAATACTAACCCTAATTTGGCCACAGGACCTTTTCCAGCCCCTTCAGCTTCCTATCCTCCACCCACCGGTGCCGGAAGTGGCCCCTACTCCTATTCCCCTCAAACATCCCCCTATCATTACCATCCGGTGTACACTCCTTACTCAAATCCGCCGCCGCACCAGGAATTTGCTAATGTGCACCCCCAGAGGTCCATGTCTTATCCCACGCCGCCGCTCCAACCCCAACCGCAAACTCCTACTTCACCGCACCACAGTAATTATCAAAACCCCCCAAATCCCCAGAACCCTGGTAACCCTGGGGCTCGGTTAATGGCTTTGTTGAGTGCGCCACCCGCTACAGAGATACCCCAGCAGCTGACATTACCAATCACTCAAATCCACCCCACTTCCTCTACGGGCTCAGACTTCTCTGTGCCACAGAATGTGAATATTTCACCATCTGGGCCGGGTCTGGTAGTTCCACATCAGGGACCTGTGATGAGGATGCCAAGTAGTAAGCTCCCCAAGGGGCGGCATTTGGTTGGGGATCATCTGGTCTACGATGTAGATGTTAGATTGCCTGGAGAGGTGCAGCCTCAACTTGAGGTTACTCCTATTACAAAATATGGGTCTGATCCTGGACTTGTCTTGGGTAGGCAAATTGCGGTTAATAAGACATACATATGTTATGGACTCAAGTTGGGGGCTATCCGGGTACTCAATATTAACACTGCTTTGAGATCCTTACTTAAGGGCTTGGCTCAGGTAGTTTACCATTATGCACATGTAGCTTTTGTTCTTTTGATAAAAGTAATGACCGTTTTTCATTTATTTATTTAATGGATTTTTTTGTGTGCACAATGATTATATATTTCAATGTGGGATTCATTTGCTCGCTGACATATTTTATATTACACGTATCTGTGAGTGCATTTTTGGTTAGTTAACTATTAGTCATATTGCTGTTGGAAGGCAAATCAGTTGATAACTAGCATCAATAGTAGGCGTAATATTTTTGGTGTTCTTCACCTGGCTGGAATATTTTTTTAGCTTTTTAATACGGTCATATGTGCATTTAGTGAAATAGGAGTGGTTTGCTGTGGAAATTAATTTCAACTAATTGTATATGTCATTCTAAATGTGAAGTTTTCCATGTAAATAATGTTATTCAATATCTAACATGTAGTTTACTACTATGTTAGGCCTGAGGGCTGGGCACTAGGTTTCTCACAACCTGGACTTCTTTACTAGATTTGGTGCATTTATCTTTGCCATATCCCATGGCATGATAGCTTATTGGAGTTCTATTTGGCTACTTAAAGATATATGCATCTTTTCCTTAGCATTACTTATTGATTCTGGATATTTAATCGAGCGCCTTGGCTGATCATGATTTATGTCTTTGATAATGTGTTTTCTTCCAGAGGGTCACAGACATGGCTTTCTTTGCTGAGGATGTTCACCTTTTGGCTAGGTAGACTCTTTGTCAGTTGTTTATATCATTTGCTTCAATTGATATCTCCTTAATAATTAATATGCTGACTTGCTTGTGGACAGTGCAAGTGTGGATGGGCGTGTTTATGTTTGGAAGATTACTGAAGGCCCTGATGAAGAAGACAAGCCTCAGATTACTGGGAGGATCATTATTGCCATTCAAATTACTGGAGAGGGGGAATCTTTCCATCCTAGAGTTTGTTGGCATTGCCATAAACAAGTATGCCACTCGTTCTTATTTGTCCTTTTTGGTATAAATCTGGGCCTTTCTTAACCTCCCAGCCATATTCGGGTTAACCAAGTAAATTTTCCTCTTACAGGAAGTTCTTGTAGTTGGTATTGGTAAACGCGTTCTGAAGATTGATACCACAAAAGTTGGAAGAGGTGAAAAGTTTTCATCAGATGAACCCCTTAAATGTCCAATTGAGAAGTTGATTGATGGAATCCAACTTGTTGGGAGTCATGATGGAGAAGTGACTGACCTGTCTATGTGCCAGTGGATGACCACTCGCTTGGTATCAGCTTCAGTAGATGGAACGGTTTGTCCTCAATTTCCCCATACTCTTTCCTAATTGTTTTTTTAGTTTACCTTCATTGAGTAACAGAGAGTAAGTTGATGACTTCTCATTCTATAATATCTACTACTACTTTGCTCCTACTGCAATGTGGATAGGTCATAAATACTTCCACAGAATCATGTATAGTAATATTCTAGATGATCTCTCTCGTTTTCTATGGCGTGTATGAATTAACATTCTCCACATGTTTTCTATATGTATACACACACACACACACACACACACACATATATATATATATATATATATATATATATATGTGCGTAATACGGTTAATACCCCTCGACACACATACACCCTTGGACACAAAATTCTGACTGTGTTCAGGTGAAGTTCTTTTGACCTGGTATATTTGTGATTCAGCAATCAACATGGCTAAACAAGTTTTAGATGAAATGGACATATTGCAACTTCTTTAAGTTTGTAGCCACTGGTACAGATAATATATATATATATATTCTACAGTGATTAATGGATGTAATGGAGTCAATTCTATAAGAATTTAATCAATGTAACTATGTCCACCCAAAAAGTTTTAAAAGAATGTAACAATAGGATCCATGAATAATCAATTATTGGTTTACACTAATACTTTGTAGTAGATCCCTTGTCCTACCCACTTGTGAGGGCACCATGAAGAAGGTGAGGTCCTGGTTTATCAATAAACAGTGCAGTAAACAAAATAGCCGGAGTTGAAAGTGTGGCATATTTTTAAAGAAATTATAGACTTCAAAACTGGATTAGTTGATCGATGGATATGCCTTGTTACCTCTTCTGCATGACATGGTAAAGAAAAGGTATCTTTAGGTTGAATCATTAAGTAAATATTATTTGAATAGGTGTAAAAGCTTATTTAAATTGTATTTCTTCAAGACCAGTAAGATAATATTTTGTAGTGCTGAATATTTAGTGAATTTTTATCTGTTCTTGTCTTCTGAACTTCAGTGTCTGTTTATTTGAGATGATAATTTTTATGATGGGGATATTGTATAGGCTGTACAATTCATTGAAAAAGTTATTCTCCCATTTTCATTTGTCGTCTTGCCTGGACTATGTTTAGTTTATGATCCTGTAAACACATTTCAAACATATTCTACCACATAAATCCACATAATACTACTAAAGGGCCATAAATAAACATTAAAACATAATGCAAACATGAAATTAATACTAAAAAGTCTAGAATAGTGAAGATATACTTCACTCACACACAAAAAACATAAAAAACAGCAATTAAAAAACACATAATATTCAGAAACTAGTCCTCATCAAAATCAAAGCCCTCCTCATCCACATCAAATTGATCATCATCATCAATTTACTCTTCTTCCTCTTTCTCAAATTGAAATTCTTCTTAATTTTTGAAGGGGCTGGAGGAGAGCCCGCAAATAAGGGTTTTGAAAAACCCTAGTTTTTTTTCCAAATACTAAAATGTTTCCTAATTTTTAATTCCTTTCTTATATTAAAAAGGAAAAAGTGTTCAGCAATATTAAAAAGAAGAAAACATTTTTTTCAAAATGAACTAAAAGTGCTACTACTTTTTAAAGATGAAAATAAAATGTACAAGAGGCGCGCCTAAGGCGCAAAAGGCGCCCCGAAAAAGGTGCAAAAGGCGCGCGCCTGGAAAACAGCGCCCTAAAAAAGTGTAGAAAGGCGTTTTACCTATAGCCTCGACCGAGGCGCGCCTTTCAAAACTATGATGTTTACTGACTTGAATACGATGTTATTTGAACACCGCTACTCTTCAGAAGTGGGTTTTTTGCAGTTTTTTTTTTGGCCTTCTTCCAGTACTCTCACATACAAATTTTTCTCATAATATTGTGACTTAAAAGGCCTTTTGGTGCTATAGAATTTCATCATGATAATCAGTTCATGTTTAATTTAAGGTCAAGGTAACTTGACTTGGAACCTCGTTTTATATGGTAACTTACTTGATATAACATTGTTATTAACCAATCAGATATTAAATTGATTACATTGGAGTTTTAGTTTGCATTTTCTGTAATAGTATATTTATCATGGCCACTATACCAAAAAGAGCTAATATAATGCACCTCCTTCTCTCTTATTTTTGGAATTGATGATGTTGAGAAATAATTGAGGTACTAGATAACCAAATTCTGCTTGCATGGTTACGTTATATCGTGTCTACTCTAGTGATTATGCAGTCATTCTTTAATCAACTTGTGAGTCTTCACCTGACTTCTGTCTGTAATTGCAGATAAAGATTTGGGAGGATCGAAAATCACCGCCAATTGCAGTTCTTCGGCCACATGATGGACAGCCTGTTAATTCTGTCACCTTTTTGGCTGCTCCTCACAGGCCAGATCATATCATACTTATCACTGGGGTAAATGCTGTGAGAAATTGCTTAGATATTAGGATATCTTGTTTATTTAAATTGCACATTTAGGACTGAAAGTTCGTCCACTGGGTATATGCAATGAGAAATTTCCAGTATTTCATGATATATTGTTCATTTATTTAGAGGGTGTTGGGTAAGCTTATTTAAAACATCTTACAGGCCCGCTCATCTTATAGCTGTGTTTAGAACTTATAGCAATGATAGATCATACGGAGTACTATTTAATATTATAATTTGTACTTGTGTTTGGGAAAAACAGTATGGTGGAGCTTTTAAGTTTGTTAGTAATGACAATTGTGTAATTAAAAAGCGACTTAATTTTAGCTCCTTACATCTTATTGTCGAAGCAAATAAGTTTTTTTTATAGAAAACATGTGCCTAGCTTATAAGTTCCCAGACATCTTATGATCTTATCCAAACGCCTTCTTAGGTTGACATAATAACATATTTTCCCAAAGTGTGATTCCAGTATTATTGTCCATTCTGACTTTGTTTTTGAATTTATATTCACGTGCAGGGCCTCCACAATCGGGAAATGAAGATATGGATATCATCAAGCGAAGAAGGCTGGTTGCTTCCTAGTGATGCAGAATCATGGCATTGTATTCAGACGTTGGAATTAAAAAGTTCTGAGGCTCGATTGGAAGAAGCTTTCTTCAATCAAGTAGCAGCTTTGCCGCAAGCTGGCCTTCTTTTATTGGCAAATGCCAAGAGGAATGCTATATATGCTGTGCACTTGGAATATGGTCCAAATCCTGCAACAACACGTTTTGACTACATAGCAGAATTTACTGTCACTATGCCAATACTGAGTTTTACAGGGACAAGCGAGTTACTACCTCATGGGGAACAAATTGTTCAAGTATATTGTGTCCAAACTCAGGCTATTCAGCAGTATGCTTTGGATTTGTCACAGTGTCTGCCACCCCCCACAGAGAACGTGTTCTATGAGAGGTTCGACTCTAGTGTCTCAAGGGATGCTACAAATACTGAAGGGGTTGCTAGTGTGGAACCTTCTGGCAGTAAACCAGCAGATATATTCATATCTAGTTCAGCACCCAAGGCATCCACGAACGAAAGTGGCCCTAATTCACCTATAGTTAGATACCCTATTAGTGCCATATCCGGCGAATCACAAGCTGTACAGGAGTTTGCTTCCTCAAGTACAGAGGCGGTTAATTTGTCCAAAGCTGCTATTGATGCAGATGTTTCTCTTGCTGCTTCAACTTCCCTCCCTTTAAGCCCCAGGGTTTCAAGAACTCTTTCTGGTTTTAGTACCTCAAGCGTTGAGCACGGTCCTTCTGCTAATAATCGTACTGCAGAGCAGAAAGTTGTTGACTATTCAGTTGATAGACAAATGGATACTGCTCATGCTAACTTGACTGATGTTGCTTCATTGGATGATGAGTCGAGGAGTGATGACAATAAATTTTCGCAAGAGGATATTTCAGGGGGCCTCAACCATCCGGTCAAGTTCAAAATCCCCACTCATTTGGTAACTCCTGCTGAGATATTGATGGCCAGTTCGTCCTCTGAGGTGAACCACACAATTGACCCTCAAAGTGAGGGCGAACTAAATACTCAGGATGTGATGGTTAGTAATGATGCAAGGAATGTTGAGGTGGATGTTAAAGTTGTTGGCGAAACAAGATTTAGTCAAAATAATGGTATTGGGTCTAGAGAAGAATTTGAAACTTTTGTGTCAGAAAACAAGGAGAAAATATTTTGCTCTCAAGCTTCTGACCTCGGAATGGAGATGGCTCAAGAGTGCCGTGCCCTGTCACCAGAAACTTACATTGTGGAGGAGGCTAGGCAAGTTAGTGGGACTGATGGAACTGAACCAGATACCCAACCCTCTACTGTAGTAGAAGAAGAAGTTATTAACTCTGCAAAAGATGTTACTAGGAAGGATGTCGATTCTTCAACTTCTATACCCTCTCAGCAATCCTTGCCAAATACAAAAGGGAAGAAGCAGAAGGGAAAGAGTGCTCTAGGATCTGGCCTAATTTCACAATCACCTAGTGATTTAAATTCAACCGATTCTTCAGTTGAACCAGCCATAGGATCTAGTACCCGTCCTAGTCCTGTAGAAACTGCATTTTCACAGATTCTTCCCATGCAAGAGATGCTGAATCAGGTTATTTTTCTTTTTCTTGATATTTATGATAAATCTAAATGGTTATTGTTTTCCAACACCACATTTGTCTTGTGAATGTATCGATTCATGATTGCCATGCTCCAGTAATATTCTAAGATTAAAATTGTGTCTTTCAGCATGATTGGTTTTCTGAGAGAACTCTGAAATTCTTAGTTGACCAAATTCGTGTTATATGAGTGTTTGTATCAGGATATCTCTGGTTATAGGAATTCTTTGTTGCTTATTGAAGCCAATCTTTTGTGATTTTATAACAATTCTGATCGAAACATGTGTAAGTAAACATCTTGATAGTTTGCTCTTCTCAGCTGGATTACTTATTTTTTCTGAAAGTTCTATAAGCTTACCTGATTTGTGTTACTTGTTTCATTGAGACTCTCACATAATCAGAACATCAAGAATAGTAGGCTGGTTGCAAAGCTGTTTTTGTGTCTACAGTTTTATATATCTGTTTTTGCTCGTGTATTTACATTTGTAGACAATATTTCCCTAGTTCTTGTTTATTCATTTTCTTTCTCTTTTTTGCAGCTAGTGACTATGCAAAATGAAATGCAGAAGCAGATGGCAATGGTGGTATCTGTTCCAGCTAAAGAGGGAAAAAGACTCGAGGCAGCCTTGGGTCGAAGCATGGAAAAAGCTGTCAAAGCCAATTCTGATGCTTTATGGGCTCGATTTCAAGAAGAAAATGCAAAGCAGGAAAAGGCAGCCAGGGAGCGTTTACAGCAGCTAACAAATACGATCACCAATTGCTTGCACAAAGATTTACCTGCTTTATTTGAGAAAACTGTCAAGAGAGAGCTGACTGCATTTGGGCAATCCATGGCACGGACAATTTCTCCTGTGATTGAGAAAACAATATCCACTTCCATCACAGAGAGCTTCCAGGTTAACATTTTCTCTTTGCTAGAGTGTATTGTCTTATTCCGTTTCTTTGATCTTACTTGATTTATGTGATCAGAAAGGGGTAGGTGATAAAGCTGTAAATCAACTGGAGAAATCTGTCAGCTCCAAACTTGAAGCTGCAGTTGGGAGGCAAATCCAAGTTCAGTTTCAAACTTCCGGCAAGCAGGCTCTTCAGGTATTAATCAAAAGATTGAGGTTGTGTTTTGAGGATATATGTCTTGGTAGAAAGTGTTAGCGATTGATGGATTGAAAATGAGAATGAAAGTGAAGTTTGGCTTTGCCTTTTGGGTGTGTCTCACTGGGGGTGGGGGTATTCTAGATGTCAAGTCCCTTTGAGTGGAGCAAGTGGGTTGAAATGATTTTTTTTTCTTTTTATTAATTGTAAATAGATGTATTGAGATTGAAAATGGGTTTAAGAGTAATACTCCGCCCTTCCCCTCCTAAGCTCCCCTTTGCTTTTTGCACGGATATTAAGAAATATAGTATTATATGTGTTTTGGGTTGTTGAGGTAGAGAGAGATAGGAAAAAGAAAATATAGGGAGAGGTAGAAAATAGAGAAGGTAGAGAGAGATAGGAAAGAGAAAGTGTAGAGAGAGATAGTGGGTGTTGCCAAAAAAGGAAACGGGAAGCTTAGGGTGGGACGGAGGGCGTATTTGATATATATATATATATATATATTTTTTTTTTTTTTTTTTTTTTTTTTTGTGGTAGGGGATAAGCGTTAGTGGTGATGTTAAATTAAATTCTTGGGATAATTACAGTTTGCCTACTGAATTTTGCAACTTTGCCATGCAAACATTTTTCTTGATGCACTTCACGATAATTGCACTTTGCCCTCTAGGGGCAGAGATGTCACACTGTAATGAATCATAAATTTTGTGTGGTAACTTTCAATCCACAAAAATGATCAGATGGTAAAGTGCAAAGAACATGCAAGGTTCAACGAAGAAGTTTAATTACCGCTAAATTCTTTTATTTGGTTAGCTGTGGTGATAATGATCTTCTTTGCCTTGAAAGGAGTTAATCACTCATTGGCAGTATTTAAGTAGGGAACTAAATTTATACTGTGCTTGTGCTGTCTTTCAAACCCCCCCCCCCCCCCACTTCTCTCTTTGTTTCTCTGCATTTTGTGTACAATAGTCCTGTAATTTTTAAAACTACCTTTGGGGGAGGTGGCTTATATTCTACTGCCTGCTGTCTACCCTCATTCCCCCTTTTCATATATTTATTTTTTCCTGAATACATTTTCATAATGCTGTCTTACATTTGTAATGTAATGCAGGAAACTCTGAAGTCTAGTTTGGAAACTTCTGTGATCCCTGCATTTGAGATGTCATGCAGGACCATGTTTGAGCAGGTTGATGCCACATTTCATAAAGGAATGGCTGAACATACGACATCTGCTCAACAACAATTTGAGGCATCACATTCTCCGTTGGCACTTACACTAAGGGTACCAAAGCTTATTATGATTTATTACTAATATTTTCTGTATACGCCTAATCATGTTACTCTTTAGATGACTGCTCATCTATAGCAATAAACTGCTCACCTTGGAGATGAAGTTATACCTATATACTGGTTGTCTGTTTGTAATTTATATCCACCCACTAAACCCAGTAAATTTACCTTATTTTTCAGGATGCTATAAACTCAGCAACATCTATGACTCAAACTTTAAGCAATGAGTTGCTTGATGGCCAAAGAAATTTGTTAGCTCTCGCCGTTGCTGGAACAAACCCTAAAGCACCAAATACGTTGCTTAGTCAACTAAGTAATGGTCCTTTGGGTGCTCTCCATGAGAAGGTTTGTTGTTTTTCTTGATTTATATGAATGCCTATGCTATTGTATCAATTTGTTCTAAAAATAAGTTTTGTATTTCAGATTGAGGTACCTCCTGACCCAACAAAAGATCTATCTAGATTGATAGCTGAACACAAGTATGAGGAAGCTTTCACTGCTGCCTTGCAAAGGAGTGATGTTAATATTGTATCATGGTTGTGCTCTCAGGTATTTCCTGTTCAATGCTTTAATGCTTCAATTTATTGTGATTGGATTACCATGTTAAGAATTTGTATTGATTTTGTTCTTCTCTACTGAACTTGTGAATCTCCCTCTAGATCTTTACCGTTAGGGATGACTTGTCCATTTTGTCAGCACTCAGCAGTGAGTCGTGTCATCTTAAGTTGCTTATATTGCGTAGTTGTAGTATGAAAGAACCAAACAGATCATATAACTTTTTTGACTCAATGTTGACCAAAAATTGTCTAATTAAAAGAAAAACTGAAATATATAATGAGAAACATTAGTAGTTCATACAAAAGAAAATATGGGTTTGTAGGCTGAACAATTAGTACTTAATTCAATGTACAACTAATACTTTTCATCATATAAGGTAATATATTTTTTCATTTTCGACTGCTTTTTTTTTCTATGATTTGTGAACAAATATAAAATAATTTGTTTGAATTTTTTTATTCAAAATTTGGTCAAAATTGTAGTGCAACTGGTTCACTAGGGATGGTAATGTGGCGACTCTAAGATGGTCGCATCCGAACCCTGCTAAGGAAATTATGGACCAGCGACTGTCCTCCCCTGCCTCATTCAAGTAGATTTATTTTGATAATAAATATTAAGCATTTTTATATCAAAAAAAATATTCTGAGCAAACCTTGGGCAGTTCAGTAATTAAAACCGGCTTGATAGGGTTTAGACCTTGTTTGATTGAATTTTTTGTATATCTTGTGTCTGTCATTTCATTGCATGTTAGTTTGGAATCTGATCTTCTCCATGTAAGCTTCTAGACCATGTTGCTTAAGATTCAATTTCATTTTCTTTCAACAAGGTCATTAGAATCCCGTCTTCCAACTCCACCGTCACATTACTTGTACTAATTAAGTTGATCAATTGCTATAGTTTATTAACAAATCGATTATCTTGAACCAGGTTGATTTGCCGGGAATCTTGTCAATGAACCCACTTCCTTTGAGCCAAGGTGTGCTCCTCTCTCTTCTCCAGCAGTTGGCTTGTGATATGAACAATGAGACCTCACGGAAATTAACTTGGATGAGGGAGGTTCTATCTGCTATAAATCCAACCGACTCTATGATTGTGGTGCATGTACGCCCTATCTTTGAGCAAGTCTACCAAATACTGAATCACCACCGCAACCTTCCAACAGCTAGTGGTACTGAGCTCGCCAACATCCGGTTGATCATGCATGTTATCAATTCTATGCTTATGAGCTCTAAATAATTCCAATCTATAAAACAACACAGAAGCATAATTGTGAGAAAGGAGAATCCATGAAGCTGAATCTGTTTCTTCTTCATCCTTAGCTTTAAGTCCAGTGGTTGAAATACGTTATAAGTACATTATGTGTTGGTGAGATTTTGTTGGACGTTTATTATTGTTGATATGCAATTTTGTTTTGTCCGTTGGAAATGTGTGTCTGTCAGTCAGGATATTATGATTACATTTCTTTGTGTTATGTTTATAAACTAGGATTAGTTTTAATGGACAATTAACTATTTGGGTCTAAATTTTTTACTGTTATTACTTTTCTTTATCAGATTTGCCTCAACTGATACCCATTGAAGTTAGGTAGGTCTGTTCCTTCATCCTGTGTCTATTTTTTAACAATGGGAACTAGCGATGATGTTAGGTTGACTTCTTTTGCTTTCTTCTTTGTTAATCGAAAATTGTTGCATAGTGTGCTGCGTTTTTTTTTTTTTGTCTTTTTGCCTGGGGTTTTATGCAAGTTTTTGTGCTCAGCAATTAGGCCATTTGATTGACTCATTCTTGCCTCAACCCTGCTCTTGTGATTTTGTAGCGCACCACACCTTTTCTAGAGAAAAGCAATTTCAACTGATTTGCAAGAGCCTGTGAATTCATTTGTCAACTTGTTTTTCTCCCCCATTACCAGTAGCTTCTTTTTGTGATTCATCTCTTATTCGGTGTTTTGGATCCACATGGTTCTTTGTGTTGAAAAAAAAAACCATTCTAAGGCAGTGATTTATTTTAGATGGTGCTTGGTTGAAAATTCTTCAATGGTAATTATATTGGTGAATGAGAACAAAAAATGATCAATGACTTTATTTTACCTCCAAATGAGGTAATCAATATCCCATTTGGTTCATGATCTTAATTTCTACTTGATCATTCTCCTATTTTGCAACTAACAACATTTTTTTGCCTTTATGTACTTTTTTTTTTTGAAAGGGCCTTTATGTACTTACTATGGAGACAATTCATCATTTAATTCTCCTATTTTGCAACTAACAAACACTTTTTTGCCTTTAAAAAAAAGAGCACAACTCTAATAATGTGTTTACTATGGAGACAATTCATGATTTAAGTGGCAGCTACTACTAGTATATTTTAAAGATTTTGGTAAACAGAAATTCACCTTAACTTGGATAAAATGAATTTGAAAACGGTTGACAGTCCATAGGAGTTTGAGATTGTCACGCAACTTTACTTGTTTCCCTACTCGCTGCTTTGCCAAAGACAAAGAGTGTCTATATTTTTTAAAGCAAGTCTTCTTGGCCAATAAAACGACATATCCATTGACGGATAAAGTAATTAATTCATGTTGCTTCACAACCGTCTTCTCAACTTACACACACATGGAATTAATTTTGCTTCAATCACAACTATCAAAACTTCCTCTACATTATTTTCTTCTACAACGGGGGATGATTTACATTTTACAAGATTAAGAAAAAAAAAAAAAGAGAGAGAGATTATATTAGTAGTAATTTTGTTTCATTTTCCCCCCAGAAATCGGAAAATGAAAAGGAAAATACTAAAAAAGAAATCAGGTGAAAAATTTACATAAGACTTCTTCTTGTGATGCACAATCACCAGCACTGATCGGTCTCCCACCTCCGGGTTGAGTAAAATCTCCCCCGGCCGGGACTCTGATAATTAGACACAACGGATTTATTCCACCGATGTTGCGAATTATCATTCAATTTCAAATCGTAGACGGCTCTGGCGTCAGGATCGGATAGCGTGGCGTAGGCGTCACGGATCTGGATGAAATCGTGGCCGTCCGACGCCGAAGCAACCGAAGAATTGATAAATCGCGATGTGGCATCGGGATGGTACAATTTGGCAAGCGTACGGTAGGCCGATTTGATCTCTACCTGAGACGCGTTGTGCTTCACACGAAGGACCTCGTAGAGGCTCTTCCTCTCGTGCGCCGTCAGCTGAGCCGCCTCTGCGACGGAGGCTCTCACCGTCACAGACATCGTACGGTTTCCGAGTTTTGGAAATGGAAAAGAGGGTTTTAACGCAAGGGTAGGAGCTCCAAGCATTGAATTGAATTGAAGAGATATTTTTTGTTTAGTTTAGAAGAAGAGTGGTTAATGAATGTTGAGAAAAAATACAAGGGCAAGGGGAGTTTATATAAAAGTCAGAAGGAGGGGCCCACAACAAAGATTAATTTTCCTTTTTATTTTACCGACATGGCAGTATTAAAATATTGGGTGTTTGGGCTGAGGGTTTTACTTTCCCTGTGTGCTAAGTGCTAACAACGGCGGAGCCCGCAGCTTCCTTCCATATTTTTCGGTTAACAACAAATATCACAAATAATCTTTATTTCAGAAATAACAAATATTAAAAAATAACGTAAATTTTATTAAAATCTTAAAAATTTAATATAAGATTTTAGAAATTATTACTCCTATACGAAATGATATAGAGCCCACCAATTGTGCCCACCAATTTTTTTGCCCACCGCCTATGTGGCATTACCACGTCAATAAATTCTTATTTATATTTAATTTAAACTTAATCTAATATCAATATTTTATTTTTTTATCCATATCAATATTTAAATTTTTTTTTTTTTTTATATTTAATTTAATATTATCTCTATCAAATTACGGTAACTAACATCATCAATCTTTTCTCAAATCTTTCCATCACCATTAATGGCACAAAGCAGTAGGACATGCAGTGTTTGCAGTCGAAGCGGCCATGATAAACGAACCTGTCCCACTCTAGACCCTAAGAAGTACGCTTTTTTTTTTTTAACTTTTTTTTTAAGCTAACACGACTATTTCATGATGATTGGTAATAGGTCACAAGTAGAAGAACAATGTACGTAAGGGAACTAATGAACAAGTATCAACTTTTACCGAAGCATCTTTTACACATTACCATCAATTTTTTAGGTTTCCTGAGTTTTTTTATTATTTGTGTTTCTTTTGCATGTTGCTGAATTTTTATATTTCTTTCATTGGTTGACATTTAGTTAATTTTTGTTATGACAATGAGATTGTTTTTTATTTTCTTTAACTTTTTTTGTGGAGAAAAATTAATGATGATGGAAAGATTTGAGAAAAGATTGATGACGTTGTAATTTGATAGAGATAATATTAAATTAAATATAAAAAAAGATTTTTAAAATATTGATATGGATAAAAAAATAAAATATTGATATTAGAATAAATTTAAATTAAATATAAATAAGAATTTATTGACGTGGTAATGACACATAGGCGGTGGGCAAAACTGGTGGGCACAATTGGTGTGCTCTATATCATTTCCGTACTCCTATAACATACTATATTCCATTAAAAATACAATAAGATTATATGTTTGTAATAAATATATAGATATCAAATTATATAAATATTGACTAAAGAAGAATAATTGACAATATAATACTATAATTTAAAATGACTAAATATACACTATAAAATACAAATAATATCAAAATGATGACATATGAGTTTAAAATATAGTAGGTGAAATAACATATTTGTTCAAACAATATTAGTACTAACTCATCACATTAGAATACTTTATACGGAGCAGTAGTTTAGAATTTATCTTATTAAAAATAATTTTTTTAATAAATTTACAGTTTTTTCAGATTTTGCTACATTTAGGGATATATATGACATAAAATATTCGTCAATGTTGCTGAATTTTTATATTTCTTTCATTGGTTGACATTTAGTTAATTTTTGTTATGACAATGAGATTGTTTTTTATTTTCTTTAACTTTTTTTGTGGAGAAAAATTAATGATGATGGAAAGATTTGAGAAAAGATTGATGACGTTGTAATTTGATAGAGATAATATTAAATTAAATATAAAAAAAGATTTTTAAAATATTGATATGGATAAAAAAATAAAATATTGATATTAGAATAAATTTAAATTAAATATAAATAAGAATTTATTGACGTGGTAATGACACATAGGCGGTGGGCAAAACTGGTGGGCACAATTGGTGTGCTCTATATCATTTCCGTACTCCTATAACATACTATATTCCATTAAAAATACAATAAGATTATATGTTTGTAATAAATATATAGATATCAAATTATATAAATATTGACTAAAGAAGAATAATTGACAATATAATACTATAATTTAAAATGACTAAATATACACTATAAAATACAAATAATATCAAAATGATGACATATGAGTTTAAAATATAGTAGGTGAAATAACATATTTGTTCAAACAATATTAGTACTAACTCATCACATTAGAATACTTTATACGGAGCAGTAGTTTAGAATTTATCTTATTAAAAATAATTTTTTTAATAAATTTACAGTTTTTTCAGATTTTGCTACATTTAGGGATATATATGACATAAAATATTCGTCAATTAACCAAAATGTGTACGTCTTCAATAAAATTATAATTTTTTTTTTGAATTTATTCCAATACTATATATGATGGTTATATGTTTTTAATAAATAAATATATTAACAAAATGTCGGTATTAAATATTCGTGTGCTGGATGAGATTATTCTGTGTTATGCTATCATGACACATTGAATTGCTTTAATTCAGTTGGCTTCTACAGTCTCAGCGCCGCTTGTTTATAGTAGTACGGAGTATAAGTTTTTCATAAAATTCATGTTGTGCCGTTAACATATAATTTAAATCATAGTGTAGGTTTTTAATTGAAAGTATCACAATTTCTCTATTTAGCACACTTACAATATTATTGATATGCTATGGGATGTTAATATTGTAGCACACCGTCTTGTTAGGACGTTTTGAACCTCTATATTTGGGTAGAGCATCCGTTTATTATGGATGACTTATTTGATTTATGTCCTTTCATTTAATTTATAGTTCACTTAATCTCTTCTCAAATTTTTTTCATTGCCATTAATCTTTTCTCCCCAAAATAAAAATCAATCTCATTGTCATAATAAATACTTCGTATTAATGTTCTTCTTCAACGGTAGAAACTCTGCTTCAGATTATTTGAAATCGACGACAGCCTTTTTGTTAAGTTATTCTTTATATACATTATATCAATATAAGAATGGAAGAAGAACAAGATGATGCCGTGTTTATCACATGTTGCAACTAATTTTATTCCAAAAATTGAACAGAAATTTTAAATATCAGAAGAAGCATTTGAATTTTATAATACATATGCGAAAAGAGGAGGCTTTAGCACCGACAGAGGAAAGGGACCGGGGACATACTCGATGTGAGTGTCAAGCAAAATGACAGTTGAGAGATCTAAGGAGGATAATATAGGGGTTATTAGTTACTCCCTCCGTCCCACAAAGATAGCTCCATATTCCTTTTTTAGATGTCCCAAATTATAGCTCCATTTCCTCTTTTACTTTAGTATTAAATGTTTTATTGTCAATTTTACCCCTAATTAATAAGAGTAATTTGAAGAATGTGATTCTAAGGACAAAATTGACACATTAGCTAAATTTGACTACATTTATTGATTTTTCTTAATCTGTGTGTAAAGTCAAATGGAGCTATCTTTGTGGGACAGAGGGAGTACTTTGTTGAGCAACATAATCATACTTTGACGACTCCTAGTAGAGTTCATCTACTAAGATCTCATCGAAAAATGTCTATGGTTCAAAAAGATAACAACTTTCAGAATCTAATATACCCACATGCCATCAAGTATGATTGTTAGAAATAGATGTTGGATGTCCATCAATGATATTAGGAATCATAAAAGAAGGGTTGAAAGTGAGCTTTTCGAACATGATGCTGAAAGCAATAGAGATGTTAAGTATTGGGGTCCGGAAGCAAGAGGACAGTACACGGTCAGATCAGCTTATGAGATGACAAGAGAAGCAGAGATAGCTCTAAAAACAAATGAGGAATGCTCAGACCAATCAGTCAGGAAGAGTTTCTGGAGAAGGATCTGGAGATTAAATATACCACCAAAAGTAAAGATCTTCTGTTGGAGGTTGGCACGACAATTTCTTCCAACGGGGGAAAATTTATTAAAAAGGAGAATGGACATATCTCAGTGGTGTGCAAACTGTTTGAGCAATGACATCTCGACATTACATACCATTGGTAGGTGCAGCTTCGCAAGGAAAGCATGGAAAGAAACTGGATTTTGGAGTTTCTTTAAGAACAGCCAAGGTTTGCAGCCTATGGAGCTTCTTGGATGGTGGTGGGATGTACTAAATATGAAGGACTGTGAGAAGGGAGTTATGATGTTGTGGGGTATCTGGAGTGAGCACTGTAGGAGAACATATGGTAATGAGAGACAGGATCATCATGAATTTGATGGAACCAGATGGATCCTGGATTACCTGGAGCTATATCAACACTCCCAATATTTAAACAAGGTGAAGGTTGGCAATGAGATGGCTAACAGAAGGAAGGGGCTTACGGTTGAAGTTGATGCAGCCTATGATGTAGGAATGGGAAGATTTGGGATTGGTTTTTGCATTAAAGACGAAAAGGGAGAAACTGTCACGACAGGAGCTAAAAGAATAGCAAATCCAGGGTCGGCTATTGCGGCGGAACTCGTTGCAATATTTGAAGGAATGACGAGGGCAGTGAGTTTAAAACAAGGCAGGGTGACTGTTCTTACAGATTGTATGGCGGCAGTCAACTTACTGAACAACTCAGACAATATTCTAAGCCCGGAAGGGGTGTGGGTGGCCAAGATTAAGGAAGTGTTGAGGAGTGTCGTAGTGTGCGATATTCATCACCACTCAAGAACAGAGAATTGGACAGCACACAATCTGGCTAAGGAGGTTACTTTCTCTCCCTACTCTCACGATTGAGTTTGGAGAATGACTTTTCTGGTGAAAAATGAAGAAGTGGTAGAGGCAAGGAAGACGAAGATTTAATTATGCAACTACTCTGTATTTTCACCCTCAAAAAAAAAAAAAAAAAAAAAAAAAAAAAAAAAAAAAAAAAAAAAAAAAAAAACATTTTGAGATGGAAAAAGAGAAAAATGCAAACTTTTATTTTGCTTATAAAACAGATGATGCAGAGGTTTTTTTCCGATGTTTTTGGACGGATGATGATTCAAGAAGATCATATGCATATTGGCATGCCACGTAGACTGTTGACATAAAAAACAGTGCCCACTAGTGAGCTTTATATCATTTTCGTTTAACTAATATTCATAATTTTTATAAATTAATAAATATAAATAAGTATTTTATTGATATAATTTTTTTTTTACATATTACAAAAAATGAAAAAGAAAAAGTAAAATTAAAATTGTTTGATTTGTTTGGTTGACCGTCTTAATTAAAATCAATCCAATTTATTGAACTAATTTTTTTTTAATCCCTTATTAAATAAATGGTTATTACTCCCTATTTATCTTCTAAATAGAGTTCGAATACAATCAGCATATTTCCATTTAAAAATTTGATCAATTTTGTTGGCTTGATTAATCTTCCTCGAAATCGACTCCTTAGCACAAATGAAAACCACGTTCAAAATAAAAATTCTGAAGTGGCGCCTAAAAGTTCTTCAATTAAATGATAATTAAATAGGAGTATATTGACCAACTGAATAATTAAATCATAACCTTAATTATTACTCCTAATATTTGATTTTGTGGGATAAGGTACAATATATTCTCTTCGACCCTCAATAAAATATTCATTTACTATTTATACAAAATTTAAAAAATATACTAATAATTAATGTATAATATAGGTAAAAAGATAGAAAATAAAAAATATTGAAAAAGGAAAAAAAAAATAGATAGAAATAGTAAAGTATTAAAAAAATAATTTAATTAAAAATCATAAAAATGACAAAATAAGTAACTTAACCGAAGGAGTTAAGTTATGTGTATTTCAATATGGTTCCACGTAAGGGCACTATCTTTTGCAAACCCAGTGGTGTAATGTTCATATCTTTTAGTCAATTTGGGTGACGAATGTCAACAATTATATCAATAACTTTTGGATTATTTAATTTCGCCTTTACTTAAAAGTTCCCATTTCAATTCCTGAATTCATCGTAGTTCAACACGAGGTATGATCTTTGATGCCATAAATTAATATATTGGATGCAACCTTCTTATGCATTTCCTAATTCATCGCAAAAAAAAAAAAAAAAAAATTGATTTAAATATTCACATGAAAATAAAAATATACTATAAAATTAACAAATTATATCACGTAAAATTAACGTGAATAAACTATTATAAATATCACTAAATTTTTATTTGTGGCAAGCATTTTCTTTTATTTGATTTTAAACAATTTCACAATTTGAGCCCATCAGATAAGTATCAATTATTCCATCATTTATAAATGTAAATGAGCGTTGGATTTACTGATTAAGAAATTTAGATAATTAAAGTCAATTTAGGGCATAAATATGTGGTTAAAATTCGGATCAATGCAAGTAAACATAGGTAAAATTTAATTAATACTCCCTCCGTTCCAGAGGAATTTGCACACTTTCTATCAATGGATGTCATATACCAATTTGCACACTCCATAAAAGGAAATATCTTCATAACTCCCACCCTCAAAATATACTCTTATTTACCCATATGCCATTACTTTTCCACACTCAATCTACTTTTTACTTTACTTTATTCATAAAACTTTACAAAACTACCCTTCAAAACATCACTCATTACACATTTTCTTACATATTTCTTAAATTGTGTGCCCACCCAAGTGTGCAAGTTTCTATGGGACGGAGGGAGTATATATATATTTTGCTTTAAAGTATTGTTTTGTTACATGATCAAAATATTGTTACTACAAAGCAAAAAATGTAATACTACAAGTCTAAAAATATTCTGAACACTTAATTTTTTGGACAAATTCTCCAGAATATTTTTGACATGTAGTAATACACTTTTGATCTTGTGGTGATAATATTTTGACCTTGTAGTAATAACTAATAATATACTCCCTCCATCCCAGAGGAACTTGCACCTCTGGGATGACACACATTTTAATAAATGTGTAAGAAAAAGTGTAATGGGTGATGTTTTGAGGGGTAGTTTTGTAAACTTTTATGAAAAAAGTAAGGTAAAAGGTAGATTGAGTGTGAAAAAGTAATGACATATGGGTAAATATGTGTATATTTTGAGGGTGAGAGTTATGACAATATTTCATTTTATAGAGTGTGCAAATTGGTATGGAACATCCATATATAGAAAGTGTGCAAATTCCTATGAAACAGAGGGAGTATTAGTTACGTAGTAAACCACCTGCTTGCAACCTACAAATTTTTTGGGTGGCCCGAATTCAAACTTGTGATTTTTTTTAAATATTTTAATTAAATACTCCCTCCGTCCAATTTCATTATTCCCACTTTCCTTTTTTGATTGTCTAATTTTATTATGCCCATTCCCTTTTTGGAAATAATATTATTCACACTACTTTATCTTCACCCTCCAACCATCACTTATTTACTCAAATTGTCACTAACTTTATTCATAAACAACAACTTCACATATAAATGGACCCCACAACATCACATCATACCCCCAACTTATCTACTTTATATATAAATTAATCAATATTCATTAAAACACGTGCCCGGAGAAGTGGACATAATAAAATTGGACGGAAGGAGTATATTTTATGAGTAAAATGTTTCACATAAGTGTTGCTCTAAAGATCAGTGCAATACACATCAAATGTTATCAATAAAGTATCTTGGATCTTCATATTTTCCACACGACTCCCACCTATAAACGAGCTGCGAGCCTGCGACAATTTTCCTTATGATCAAATCAGTCAAATTCATTGCAATTTGCAACGAATTTGTGACCGTTGCATAAAATTCGTCGTTAATCTCTGTTTTTTTTTTTCATTTCATGTTTCTAGATTTTCTTTAGTATTTCTCAATGCTTCAATTTTTATTTTTTTGTGTTTTCTTATTTTGTTTTTTTCCTCTTTAAATCTAAGCTTATTTAGTGTTTTGAATTGATTTGTGTAGTAATACATATAGTAATCCATTTGTGTTTATATAATAATACAATTTTAATTACTTTGTATTGAGTATATGTTACTATATACTCGTATATTTTTTGCATGATTATTTGAAAAGATTTGATTGACCTATTTTTTTATTTCTTTGCATATTTCCAAGTCCTCATGTATGGTTGGACCTTCTGACCTTTGTGGATGGCGTTTCGAATGTTTACTTGCTAAATAAAGAGAGTTTTTTGATCCTCAAAAAAAAAAAAAAATTAAGCTCAAAAATTATATATTTTAAAATAGAAATAGGGTAATTTAGATAAAAAAAAGAAGAAGAAGCTATAACAATAATTATTTAAAAATAAAATTAAGCCCAATAAATGATTATATAAAATTCTTATAAATAAAGAGTGGAGGAATAAAATTTTGGCGGTGGGTAATTGATTAGAGTAATTGATGATAAAAAGGGCGGGAATAGGTCTCCTTCTAGAAGATGAGCCGTTAATTGCCGCTTCGCTTGCAAGTGGAAACAGTGTAAAGTTGCACGTTAAGTTGAAAGTGACCTCACATCACACGCCCCAACGCTTCTAGAAACAAATTCCGTTTCATTCTCCACTTCAAATCTTAAATACGCCCAATCAAATTATTTGTAGTTGTAGTCTTGTAGATACTTCCATCGTATATGAGCTTTTCATTGTTTTTTACATATAAATTAAGAAAATTAATTAAATTATAGATATAATATAAGTAATTTGATTGTGAAAGAAAAGAAAATAGAGATAAAAAGTAAGATATAAAGTGAAGTGTCAAAATAAAAAATTTAAAAATATTTATAAAAAAAGATACAAGAAAGCTTATAGATAAATAGATAAAATGAAAAATTGAAAATTTATATGTTAATAATTTAATAGAATAAAAATACACACAATTTAGTCGAACACAGTGGGGACCCCACTCACTGTTTTTGTGGGCACCATTTAATTTATCCGGCAAATTTGTCGCCTTCTTCTTATCCGTTTAATTGGAATTGGACCCTCCACAATCACTTAAAAAATACTACTACTAATATAATACTAGTAAATAATTCGACCAAATATCTTCATAATAAATGGTTCAGGAGACTTACTGGATAAACTTGTAAATATCATTTTCATGTTATTGGAACAAAAATGATGACAACCGATTTCGCTCTACTTCTCATAAAAAAATCAGGGTTGTACAAACGAAATCTACAGTGTCATTATTTTAAAATTAAACATATATTTTTTTTAAATTGTAACAATCGAAAAAAAAAAAAAAAAACACACTTACGCAATGTTATTTACGCCTAAAAAATATTTAAAACCAACACCAAATCAAATTTAAATAATTATTGTAGTTGATTTATATTTCACTTTAATTGATCCTAGTGTCTATTTTACTCTGTTTATAAGTCTACTGGTGACACATTTTTTTAGAAAATGAAATTTAGCGAGGTGTGATATGTGTGAAGTTAAAAAAAAAAAAAATAAAATAATTTAATAAGGGGTAAGATAAAATATAAATTTAAAATTAGTGTTAAATTTACAAAAAAAAAATATATAGTGGTGATATTATGGTTTATTTTCAATAAAATATTTCACCTATACAAAAAAATATTCCCGACACACTTTAGATTGTTCCTAGCTTTACAAGATATTTTGATATGTAGTGCAAATAAAGATTCTTCGAAAAATAAGAGAGCAAAAAGAACCTTTTCTCGCTGTAGTTGTGTTTACCTAATAGTAGTCTGGTATAACAGATTATAAAATTAAAATGTTGAAAAAGTTAATAAAACTAAAATAAAAATAATGTGGTAAAATTGATTGTCCAAAAAAAAAAAAAAATCCTATTCTCGTATATGTTAACTAACGAAGTAACGATATAACGATATAAATTATTCTAATTAACGGAAGAGCAATTTCAACTCAATTGACTATTTTTGTATTCAAATTATAAGTTTTTTTTTTTTCCAATTCAAATAAATAGTAAACTTATCAATTAGGAGTTTATATTTTCCCCCAATTAATTTAGGACTAGAAAAATAGAAAATTATTAATTCGAAATATAGAAACTATTAATTTAAAACTTATAAATTTTAAGGTTGTGTTTGATATATCATAATATATAGTTTTATTAATTAATATGCATAATTATTATTTAACCTCATTTTCTTTTCATATATATTCTAACCGCATAAAATTATTATACATTTTTCTTAATTGTGATTTATAATATAGTTAAATGTGATCTCGAATGATTAATTTGCTATTTTGTAGGTTCCAAAACTATATGATTTATTTTTTAGATTCCTAATTGATAGCTTTACAATTTTTTAAAGTTATCAATTTTATTATATTTTGGTTTCTTAACCACAAAAAGTAACTTTTTTTTTTGCAATATTCAGTATTTCTTTCTATTTTTTTTTTAATCTTTTTCTACTACTCTTTACCTCTTTTTTTTCATTTTTTTACTTTAACAATTCACTATACATACATATAATACTATATTTTTTAATTAATGTGAAAAAAAAGTAAGTAGACAACCTTTGAAAAAATGATAGGAGTATTATTTATTTTGATTCTAAGTTAATGTATGTGTTGAGAACTATGATGTTCAAATGGAAGGTTATTTACCTCACACCGAACAATGAATGACAAATTAAGCAAACAAGTAATTAGGGGTTTTCTGGCAAGTTTAATTTTGGAGGCGAATGAATTGACTCAACTCATCGAATAAAGCCAACTTCGAACTAGGCTAATTTTTTTTTTTTTTGAAAGGGAGTTTTTGTTATTAGTTGTGACACGGGAGTGTTACGTAGAAGACAAACGTTCTTCTTACGAAAGAGTGAAAGTATTTTCTTAGAACTTGAAAATATGATTGAATGCTTTTCTGAATACAATATCACCTATATATAGGTGAGATTACAAGAAGGGTGAATTTCTAGATTGATTGTATTCAAACTAAGAATTAAATGTAATTAAGAGAACTTCAGGAAAAAGAGAAAAAATGGGTGAATTTGACTATGGAAGGTGATTAGTCATGCATGTACCACATCAGTCTCCCCCACTTGAAAAGAACTCGACCCCGAGTGATCTGGGTAGGATGAAGGTTCTTCAGGAAAGTAACGGTATAAATCACTTACGTTAAAAGTCTTCGAGATTCCCATCGAGTCTGGAAGACCCACCACATAAGCATTATCATTGATTTTATGAGTGATTTTGTAAGGTCCGTACTTCTTCGGCTGCAACTTGTGATATTTTCCCACTGGAAAACGCTCACGACGAAGAAAGATCATCACATCGTCCCCAACTTAAAAAATATTTGACCGCCTATGTTTGTCTGCAGCATCCTTGAATTTCTGATTAGTCTCCATCAATCTTTGACGCACTTCTGCTTGAATATCCAACCCATCTTTAGCCAACTTTTTGGCAGCTACACTAGCAACACCCGGTAACTTTACAAGATCAACAACGTGACTTGGAGCCTTCTGATAGACTATAGAAAAAGGTGATTTTCCTGTAGAACTATGAACTGCGTTGTTGAAGGCAAATTCTGCTTGTGGTAAGGCATAGTCCCATTGTTTCGGTCGATCTCCGCAAATACACCGAATCAGGTTCCCAAGGGTCCGGTTGACGACTTCAGTTTGACCGCCAGTTTGGGGATGAGCCGTGCTGCTGTAATTAAGTGAGGTGTCGAACATTTTCCACAAGGTAATCCAGAAGTGACTCAAGAACTTACTATCACGATCCGAGGTGATAGATTTCGGTACGCCATGCAGTCGCACTACTTCTCGAAAGAAGAGTCGAGCAATATGAGAGGCATCAGATGTTTTTTTGCAGGGGATGAAATGCACCATCTTGGAAAATCTGTCCACCACCACAAATACGGAATCAACACCCCGTTGTGTACGAGGTAATCCTAGGACAAAATCCATGGATAAGTCCTCCCAAATAGCTTTAGGGACAGGCAAGGGCATGTAAAGGCCGGTATTCTGGGCGTGCCCTTTTGATGTTTGACAAACGTAACACCGACTCACAAACTTTCTCACCTCTCTTTTCAGTTGTGACCAATAATATCGTTCTTCTAAACTGGCCGTGATTTTCTCCCTTCCAAGGTGCCCGCTCAATCCACCACCATGTAAATCACGAATTAGTTTATCCCTCAAAGATGTTCGGGGGATACACAATCGAGCTCCTTTAAAAAGATAACCATCATATGCATAGAAATCTTCAAAAGGAAGATTATCTCAAATTCCTGCAAAATCCTCATCAGTGGAGTATAATTCAGGAAAAATTTTGAAACCTGTTACCTCATGACTCATTGTTACAAGCAAGGACGCACGCCTACTCAATGCATCTGCAGGTTTATTTTGAACCCTAGCCTTATGTTTCAGTGTAAAGGGGAATTGTTGTAAGTACGCCACCCATCTCGCATGCATCTTACTTATATTTTTCTGGCTATTAATGTATTTTAAGGCCTGATGATCAGTATACAACACGAACTGATCTTGAAGGAGATAATGTTCCCAATACTTCAAAGCTCTGAAAACAGCATAGAACTCTTGATCATAAGTGGACCATTTCCGACGCGCCTCGCTTAATTTTTCGCTAAAATAGGCGATAGGTCTGTCTTCCTGGGACAAGACATCGCCTATTCCGACCCCACATGCATCACACTCCACCACGAACAACTTCTCAAAGCTTGGAAGTGCTAAAACAGGAGCCGAACATAATTTCTCCTTAATCGTCTCGAAACTCCCTTGTTGTTCCGGTCCCCAGCGAAAGCTTCCTTTCTTTAGACAATCGGTCATTGGTGCTACTATGGTGTTAAAATTTCGAATGAACCGCCGATAGAATGTGGCTAGTCCATGGAAACTTCGCACTTCCGCCACAGACTTCGGACTCGGCCAATCACGGATTGCTCGAACCTTTTCTTCGTCCACACTAATGCCATCCCCTCCAACCACGAACCCGAGGAAGATAAGGCTCGTTTGCATGAAACTACACTTTTTCAGGTTAATATAGAGTTTATTAACCTGCAATACAACCAACACTTGATGCAAATTGTCTAGGTGCTCCTCCTCGTTAGTGCTGTAGACGAGAATATCATCGAAATATACTACAACAAATTTGTCCAGAAATGGTTTTAGTACCTCATTCATCAATTGCATAAAGGTGCTCGGGGCGTTAGACAACCCAAATGGTAGAACAAGCCATTCGTACAACCCTTCCTTTGTCTTAAAGGCTGTCTTCCACTCATCTCCCGGTCTGATACGGATTTGATGATATCCACTCCTCAAATCTATTTTGCTAAAAATTTTGGTCCCGGACAGATTATCCAGCATGTCCTCTAATCTCGGAATCGGAAACCTGTAACGCACCGTTATTTTGTTTATTGCTCGGCTATCCATCCTTCTTTGGAGTTAGTAATGCGGGGACTGCGCATGGGCTCATACTTTCTTGGATCAGGCCTTTATGTAACAACTCTTCCACCATTTGTTGTAAAATTGCACTTTCTTTTGGGTTCATGCGATAGTGAGGAAGATTTGGTAATGTGGCCCCGGGTACCAAATCAATAGCATGTTGTATACCTCTCATCAGTGGTAATTCTGCAGGAAGGTCTTCGGGTATTAACTCCTGAAATTCTTTAATCAAATCAAGGACACGATCAGGGATCTCATCTCTCTTCTCGGAACCACCGACCACAAATGTCGTCTTCACTACTAAAGCGTGTATTTCTTTAGTGTCACGTGCGTCATCCATCCATTCCTTCACCGATCTGGTTAGGGTCAGGAATTTTTGGGTCTCGTTCTTTGGCTTGAACCCCAACGGCAGCAATGTTATCCTTTTTCCATCTTTGAAGAACTGGTAAGTGTTCTTTCTCCCATCATGAACGGCTGCAAGATCAAATTGCCAAGGCCTACCAAACAGTAATTGACAAGCATCCATATCCACAATATCACACATTACTTCATCTTTATAAAATTTTCCAATGGATAAGGGAACGCGACACCTCTCTTTTACTTTAATTCCTTCCCCTTTAGTAATCCACACAATACTATAAGGTTCGGGATGTTTCTCCACAGATAGTTCTAAAGTCCTAGCCAAGTTATGAGAAATAATATTTTCACAGCTCCCACTATCAATAATCAACTCGAAAATTTGATTAGAAATGGTACACCTAGTTTGAAACAATGCGTTTCGTTGGGAGTCATCCCTCTTTGGCGCCAACAGGACCTTACGAACAACCATTGTTTGTTGTTCGTCATACTCCTCACCATCCGGCTCGTAGACTCCATCCTCCCCTTCCCATTCGTCATCATTATTTCCAGTATGCTTGATCATGTTGATCGGACGACGCTGGGGGCAATTGTTTGATCGGTGTCCAACCTCGTGACACCTATAACATTTGTCACCCGTTGGTCTTGCGTATGGGTTTTCCGCCTTCTTTGCGGCCTCTCTCTCTACCCCACGCTTCATAGAACTAGAAGCCTCCAGGTTGGGCTTGGGATTGGGTTTCGGTGAATCAACGAAATTCTTACGAGGTTCCTCTCTCCCATAAAAATTTCGAAACCCCATTGATTCAGCTCGTTGCGCCATATTGATTGCCTCGCTGAGGGTTAGGATGATTTTACACCCGATCTTCTCACGAATCATAGGTTTGAGTCCATGGACATACCTTGCTACCTGTTGCCCCTCAGTCTCCATCAGGTTGTTACGCGAGGAGAGGCGTAAGAAATCTGAGGTATAGTCTGCCACCGATTTTTGTCCCTGAACTAATGTCTAGTATTGTTGGAATAGAAATTGTTCATAATCTGGAGGGAGAAAACGTGCCATCATCATCCTCTTCATTTTGGTCCACAATCGGACCGGCTGCTTGCCCAATCGTCGTCGTTGGTTTTGGACTTGTTCCCACCACGATGATGCTCCTCCTTTCAAGCGATAGGCTACGAGCTTCACCTGCTTATTTTCTGATATTTCTGCAAAGTCGAAGAATCTCTCAACTTCAGCGACCCATTCAAGAAATCCCTCAATATTAAAATTTCCATTGAAGGAAGGGAGATCCGCCTTCAATCGAAATTCATCATGCCTGTGTTGTCGATTGTCCCTACGATCAGGAATATTATGATTTCCCTGGAATATATTCGCTGCTTCTTCATCTGACGATTCCTCTTCATAGGTCTGTCCCCTGGGATTCTGTTGAGGAATTACACGTTGAGGGCCACGAGCAAATCTCCTGGTTCCTTCATCGTTCTCTGGGTTGTCAAGATGTTCTTCATGACCGCCCTGAGTGTCCTCTATTTGTTCTACGCGAGTAGTTAACGTTTGGACTGCTGTAGTCAAACGCTGCATCTCTCTGATCACGTCAGCGAGGGTGGGTTCGCCGTTGTTAGCCATCACCAAGGAAAGCTTGGCTCTGAATACCAACTGACACGGGAGTGGTACGTAGAAGACAAACGTTCTTCTTACGAAAGAGTGAAAGTATTTTCTTAGAACTTGAAAATATGATTGAATGCTTTTCTGAATACAATATCACCTATATATAGGTGAGATTACAAGAAGGGTGAATTTCTAGATTCATTGTATTCAAACTAAGAATTAAATGTAATTAAGAGAACTTTAGGAAAAAAGAGAAAAATGGGTGAATTTGACTATGGAAGGTGATTAGTCATGCATGTACCACATCAAGTTGCAAGAACAACATAAATTGAGAAGGTATTCCACAACTGGAAATCTATATAAATCATTCCCTATTATTTTCTTTGATGATGAGATCAATATGATTCCGAGAGTAGCTAACCAATTCACATATTGCCGAATTATCCGAAACACAAATAACACCACTATGGCCCACACAAGCCATCGAAAAAGCAATCATAACACAAGCGAACCTCGAGGTCCTCGATTTTATTATCATTAAAAAGAGTTTTAAATAAAAATACAATAATCGGTTGACGATCTCTCAACACTGAAATTATAGCGGGATTGTCGAGTACCCTACAATTCAAACTTAATACAATCATTATCATATGTCGGCCCCATGATCGAGGTACGCCTCTAAAAAATGAATATCATCAACAATCTAAGAATTAGCTCCTTCCAACATTTCCCGGGCTACTAACTTATACCAGGTACATCCCCCTGGATTGATCATAATCTCCCCGTGAGTTCGATCCCTTAGGTCGTAACCACTTATCTCCACGCATCGACGGGGCCATCATGTCCGTAGCTTTGAGGAAACTTCCCCATTCATGAAAAGTGTGCTCACAATTTTTGTACACAGATTTTAAGAAAAGATAGATAAAGTAAAAGTGTTGTAGAGTTTTTATTAGGTAAAAGTAAAATAATTATTTTCAGAAAAAAATCTATACACTTTTAAAGGACATATAAATAAAAAAAGTGAGCACGTAGAATTTTAATGGATGAATACACAATTTTAATGAATGGATGAAGTATAATTTAGATCACATCCTCAAATAATAGTGTATACTCCGTAATATTTTAATTTAGAATCGTGCAATATATTCCAAACTAGAAATAATATTATCCTCACAAAATGAAGAATTTGCGTATATGGATGGAGGATATATATAGTGTAAATCATTTTCAGTTGTCCCTCATATCGACAACTCAACCATTCAGACAAAAACAAATTAAAGGAGGGGATAAATTCAAACATTTTAATCCTAAAATTCAAATTAAAATTTGGATTTCTTGGCACGTGCTAAAGTTACTAGAAGCCTTTCTCTTTCACTCCCCCAATGGCCATACATCTGGAGGAGCTAAGTAGTCGTTATTTCAGTTGTACCTTTTGCAATGGTGGTTGCACCATTTATCTTTCTTTTTTCTAATGGCTATTAGCTGCTAATCAAGTTTGCTCCGATTTGGTTGATTTTTAGAGTGTGATTGTGAGTGATTAATTTGTGGAATTAAGTTTAGAGTAATTAGGACAATAATATTTGAGTAATTAAGCCGTCAAGATATTCATTGGTTATGTCCTCGTCATAATTACAATTAATATTTTATTAACCTTATCTAAATAATGGGTCTTTATTAAAATAATAATAGTAAGATTTAGCAAAATTGTGATGGTTGACAAGGAAGTGGGATTATTGCCGTATGCTTCCATAATATCAATCAAATCAAAGAATATAATAATGCAATTTGACGTTGGAATTACGAATGCTTACATAGGTACTCTTCAATTGTTTTTTATTTTATAATATAAAATAAAATCCATCAATTCGAAATTATCCATTTTCTTTTTTCCAACCTTAATTAAACGAAAGAGAGAATATTATATTGTAATGTATATTTACTGCAAAAAATGTAATTTTGTTCATCATATTAACTTTTAAAATTTAGTTTTTTAGTCCTTTAACATCTACAAAACCGATTAAAATGATGAGATTTAAATTTGACCTGATGGAGCCGATCGATCAAAGATTAAAAATGATTGAATTTTAAAAATTAATTTGAAGAAATTATTTTTTAAAAAGTGTAGTGTACTGAAATTATTTGTACAAATGAACTTTACATGCAGTGATTAATATTAATAAAAAGTCTAAAACGGCTCTTTAAGATATATAATTAATTCGATTTGAGGCGCAAGTATACAAAAAAATCATTTGAAGCTTAATTTATTTGATAATATAGTGTTACATGGCAGGCAGAATTATTACATGTTAGTGACATTTTTACTCATCAATGCAACATTATGAGCAACAACTTGAACTATTATTTTAATGAAAGAAAAAAGATGAAGATGAGTTATTTTTCCGGGTTTTTCGTCACATCCATTATTGATCATTAACCTAAATTAACATCACATCAACATTAAGGGTAATGTAATAAATTAAATTAAATTATAGTAGTCACAGTCAATTATACTTATTTTTTGGGGCAAAATTTATCAACTTGACTGGGCCCGACCAGTGTCATACACACAGACAGTCATTCGTAGTAACGAAAAGCCCAATTAAGACTTTGACAACTTGAGCCCGAAGAAAAACGACATTTACAACTCTTCAAATAAAAAAATCAAATAAATTTCCGATTATTTCAAGTTAATTAAACATACATAGGTGCGAAAAAGTTGATATATGTGTGTGTGATTTATTTTACTACTGTACAATATTAAAATGGAAAACTGTCGTTGCCAGTTATGTTCGCACAGTCATGAGTCGTAATTCGCTACTTGATTTATGTATAACAAATTTGTCTTTCACTCTGAAGTCACATGCAACCATTGACTTAACTAAATAAATAAATAAAAGTATCAGAAATTGGAGAATTTTATCAATTTGACTGGGCAACGTGTCTTGGTGCCGGTCGTGTTGCCCAATTAGCTACACCAAAGTTTTATTTTTGGTTAATTAAAAAATCAATTTCTGAAACACATCATTCAAGATAATAAAAAATATTGGGATATGAATCCTTGAAACAATGTTCTAATTGATGATTGTATGTTTTGATGGCCAAAAGCAACTTAAAGTTAGTAATATATGTGGTTCTAAGTCATCTTAACTGAGTCATATGAAATAAGTTTACTGATCTTAATGAGATATTGAAATCTGAGTTTACTGATCTTATTGTGTTTACTGATCTGATATAAGAATTGTTAGGAACTAAGCTGATGTTTTGTAATGTATAGACAACTTATAGTATAGGACTTTGATATACTCATCTGTATATAGTTCAGTTGGAGTATGGATAGGTTTTATATATGTAAAGTTGTATTTTATTGTATTCAGCATTGTAAAAGTTCAGAACAATAAGTTTAGAACACTAGATTAGAAGAAGATCAGAAGACTATGAAGACTCAGAAGACTACTTCAGAATAAGAAGACTTTAAAGAAGAGTTGAAGAGAAGCTTAGAAGAATTCTAGAGAAGTACAGAACAGTTTTGAAGAACTGTGCTGACTGGCTCAGAACAGTAAAAATCAGAACAGTAAGTTACTGTGCTGATTTGGTGAATTTGAAGAATAAGTTTGGATAGCTTATTTAAAGTGTAACTGAAGATATATTTGAAGATATGCTGACTTGGAATAAGAAGAGAGTTACAAAGTCGGTTACAAGAAGGAAGAAGTTACAAAAACAGTTTTAGAGTTAGTTGAGAGTTAGTTCACAAACTGCTAACTGTCATACTAAGTTCTATAAATACTGTATGATCTCCTACTTGAAGAGACTACTGCTACTACTGAACAATTACTGATCTTAGAGAATTCAAGAGCAAGTCTACAAGCAAGAACTCACAGAGTTAAGGAAATCAATTTAAGGAGAAGCCACTGAATTGAAGAGAAGAAATCAAAGGCTACTCAAAGAGAAGTTTTACTTTTCAGTTTTAAGTTTGTGTTTTGTAAACAAGTGTGCTAGTTACTTGTAGAATTACTAGTAGATCGAAGATACACTTGGAAGTGTAATCGATAAGATCACAGTCTTTATCTTGAGACTTTAAGCCACAAGAAACTCAAGGAAGAGTTAATAAAACATCACAACTGGGATTGTGAGAGTGGATGTAGACTTATTGGTCGAACCACTATAAAATTCGGTGTTCTTTATTTTCTGTTTGATATATCTGTTTATATTGTTTAACCAAGAACAGTAGAATTTACTAAGAGAAGATCTGATTAAAAGTTGAGTATAAAACTAAACCTGGAAGTACTGATCTAACTCAGTAAGAACAGTACTATTCAGAACACTATTCCGCATTATAAACTCTGATATTTTGAAAGATTTTTGAAAGTCTATTCACCCCTCCCCTCTAGACTTTCTTAGCTTACTCAATCTTAACTCAACTTGGGACCAACAAGTGGTATCAGAGCAGTAGTTCTTTGGACTGCTGTTTCTTGATAACCTTGTAGATCTTGAGGGAAATCTCACTGATCTTGATACTATTTCTTGATACTTGTCACTATCTGAATACTTGAAAATTATCTGCTATACTACTGATCCTATTTGTCTAATCAAACATGGATGACACTAATGTGAACAAACTTCCTAAGTTCAAGATTGCAGATTATGACTATTGGAAGCTTAGGATGGAGGTCATCTTTAGCTCAACACATGATCTGATGGTGTCTGTGGTGACTGAAGGACCAATTGTCACCATGGTGGAAAACACTGCTGTTCTGGATCCTTCTAAACCAGTTGGAGCACTGGTCCCTAAACCAAGGTCAGAACTGACTTCTGAAGAAATGCGATAAAACAATTTGGATAGTCTTGCTAAGAATTATATTTTACACACCTTGCCAAATGAGTATCTTGGCAAAGTTTTAAAATGTAAGACTGCAAAGCAAATGTGGGACAAATTGGCTATTCTTTGTGAAGGTACTACTCTGATCAAAGAAAGCAAATTATCCACAGCTGTCCAAAGGTTTGAAACATTTAAGATGAAGCCAGGAGAAACAATTGATGAATTGGATACTCGATTTACAAAGATTATGAATGATCTTGATGTGTTAGGAAAAACTTATACTGAAAGAGAAGTTAACATGAGAATCTTGAAAGCTTTGGATGAAAGGTGGAAAATGGTCAAGATGATCATTAAAACCACACAAGACATTGATTCTTGGCCAGCAGAAACTATGTTCCAAACCCTTAAGGCACATGAGTTTGAGTTAGATGAAGAAGATCCTATTACTGTGATTCATAAGGATAAGAATGCCTCTAAGGACATAGCTTTTAAAGCATCTACCTCTAAGGGGACTAGATCATATAAGACTAAAGCCTCAAGCATAAAAGATGAACTAGATAGTTCTGATCTTAGTCTGAAAGATCAGATGAGCCTTATGATCAAAAGATTTGATAGACTGAATAAGAGGTATGGTAGATACAAGAGATTCTATAAGGAAACCAAGGGTTCTAGTAACAGGGACTCTTCTGTGAACAGAAGGGATCAAAACTCTTCTGAAAGAAGGGATGAGATCTCTAATGAGAACAAGAGAGATAGGAACTCATCTGATAAGAGGGATAGAAAGTATTCTGATAAGAAAGACAGGAACTCAATTGACAAGCATGACAGGAACCGAAATCATTCACCTCTTAAGAGAACTTCTAACAATCCTGTTTGCTACAATTGTTATAAGCCAGGTCATTATGCTTATGAATGTCCTGATCTGAGTTCTGAAGATCGAGAAGAAAGGAAAGCCAGAAGAGACCGAAAATATGCCAAGGGTAAGAAGGCAATGATGGCATACAATGATTCTGATTCAGAATCAGAAGAGTTGCCATCGTCTTCATCTGAATACCCTTCTAGCAATGAAAATGAAGCCTTCATAGCAGATGATGGACTGGTAATGATGGCCAAAATAAATGATGAGGTATCATCTGCTAACTCTTTTCAATCTTGCAAAAATTCTGACACTGATGAAAGTGATGCTGCTGATAGCAGTGTAGGAAGTAGTCTTCATCATTTCCAAGGAGTGACTGAAGAAGACCTTCTACAAGCTAACAAAGCATTCATTGAAATTAGTGATGAGAATATATCTTTAAAGCAAGAAATCATTAATCTGAAAGAAGCTCAGTTGAAAGTGGATCCTAATATAGTTGTCATAAATGCAAGACTATCAGAAGAGTTGTCCCAACTCCAAGAAAAGTATGCATCCATTGAAAAACTATATCAGGGTATGCTTAAAACTCAAGCCACAGAGACTAATGAATTCAATAATTTAAAGATTAAATGTGAAAAACTTGAAGAGCGCAATAGATTCTTAGAATCTGAAGTAGTGAGCCTAGATCGAAAGCTATCTGGGATGATTAACTCTACCAAGATTAATCAAACAATCTCAGACAGATATAGAGCTCCAAATGATAAAAGTGGAATAGGTACTGATATGCCTAGTTCCTCTACTTCAGGAATTAAGAACACTAATGGAGCTAGTTCAAGTTCTTTGCAACTAGATAAAGGAAAAGAACCTATGATTTATGATAATGATCCAAAACCTAGAGTACAGTCTAAATACATCCCTCCTACTACCAAGAATGGTAAAATGAAGAATGTATTAAGACCAGTACAGTCAAGACCACACCAGAAGAGTTATACTCCTCTGACCAGAACAGATCAGTCCTGGTATCAGAAGAGACAAACTCAGAACAGTAGGTCAAGACAAGCACAGACAAGTTGGGAACAACCTAAACCTCCTTTTATAAGGCAGTCTCAGCTGTATTCAACTAAACCTAGGAGATTTGTGCCTCATTATCATAACAAACCTGTTCTTTATCCTCCACCTTTATCTTATGATATCATTGGAGAGGAAAGACCAAAACGCATCTATAAGCCGTATGGTCCACATGCTTTCAGACCCTATTCAAACTATTACAGACATACTGATCTTACTGAAAAAGTGATAAAACTAAGGAAAGACTATCTCAGAAAAATAGATCCTAAGTCTGCTGATAATTCTGAATTGGTTAATAAAGTACTGTTTTGTGATAAATATGGAAGAAAACTGAAGAGGTCTCATTTATTCAAAACTTCAATGTTTATTTGGGCGCCTCTTACTGCTACTAACACTCAAGGACCCCAATAAATAGTGGGTACCTAAATTACATGTGTATAGAGATTTGTACTAACATTTCAGGTACTGATCTTATACCAAGAGGAAGACAAAGCAGAAACTAAGAGCAGTACATCAAATGCCTAAAACTCAGAAGAGACAACCCCATGACAGACCACTACATTCAAAACAGGTAACAAGGTTACTAAAGTGACCTTAATCTCAATGAGGAAGCTGGTAAAGCTGAGGGACACTGAGAACACACATTAAGGGGGAACTTGTGATTTCTTAAAGATCCTTTTGTTGACTCAGAACACTAAGTCACTTTAGCATAAACCTTGATGTGATCATTAAATTAAACATATTTTTACTACTCTGTACTGTTTTACACTTATATCTCATGAACTAACACTTCTACCAAGGTGAAACAGGCACAGAAGAGGAATTCTCCACTGAAGGGGGAACTGATCTGATTACAGATTTGAAAAGTCTACAAATCTGATCTGATTACAGGCCATATCAGTCTACAGATATATTCTGATTAATAAATTGACTTGTATACAGAACTGTTCTGATTACAAAGTTTCTTTGTCTACAGTACCGATCTGATTACAATTCAATTATTCTACAGAACTAATCTGATTACTGATTAAACTGTCTACAGAAAGATTTGATTACTACTAATCTGTCTACATAATAGAACTGATCTGTCACAGTACTGATCTGAGGATTACTGTGCTGATATAAAAAAGGTGAAATCAGAAAAATTGGGTACTGATCTGAACACTACTGTGCTGACCCATTTACTGATCTGAAGATTACTGTGCTGATACATCTACTGATCTGATGACTGAAAAAGGTTTACTCAGCTGATCACAATACTCAGCTGATTCAGATAAGTACATTTTCTTTATATACTAGTAAGAGAATGAAGTGAAATATTTTTGGAAACTACTGTGCTGATATGCATCAGAACAGTATTTTGTCTTAGAATACTCTAAGTCAAAAAAAAAAAAAAAAAACTGCTCAATTTTAGATTACTAATAGAGAAGATTAGTACACTCCTCTATTTTTAACCTAATTACTGTGGTGTATTTATCAAACACAAATTGGCTCCAAAATTAAGAATGGTACTAGAATATGAACACTTCTTTTTAAACACGAATTTCGAGACTTAATCTCAACCATTCATTGTGATAAACAAATTCAATCCTAGCCCTAGATTGGTTTTGAATTTGACAAACACGATCACTTTTCATCTTCATCTTCCTTACGAGTTCATTTCTGGAAAATTCATAACTCAAAATCTACTGCAAAATCTCAATAATCTATCTTCTACAAAACCCTACATTGGCGATTATCAATATTATAAGTGAATCTAACGAAGTCGCAGGCACTTTTGATTCTGATTTTTGGCTTCGAGAGAAGGGCATTTTTGTGGAAAATGCAGTATACTTCAATGGCCGACATAGTGCAGAAAACCAAGCGATTCTGACAATGTGTGAAGAATGCGGGCTGAGGAAATTCCTTGAATCATCTCTGATGAATGTGTTTGAACCAGAAGCGATGGAATTTTATTTGCATCTTGAAGGTGATAACAATGGTGTCCATTCAATGCTCTCAGGGCACAAGGTAGCAATTACAAGAGAAATCCTTGAAGTCATGCTGGATTTACCTCAAGGTCCAATAGATATTCTGACCTACAAAGCAGGGGAAGAGAAAGAGTGTGTAGGCAGATGGTCGGGTGAAGAACCAGAGTATCTAAGCCATCTTAAGAAAGATGTGCTTCCTACTGGTCTTCAATTTCTAATGGACATAGCTGGAAAATGCTTGTTAGGTCAACATCACAGTCAGGATGCTCTAACAAATCTGAAAATCCGAATCATGGCAGCAATCATTGACAGAGTGCAAGGTGATTGGCAAGGGTTTTTCTTAGAAAGATTAATAAGTGAGAAAGAAAAGGTCTTGTTCGATGAGGATACAATGGAATTTTCGATTAAATCGTAGTTAGGGTTCGGAAACAAACTGAGTATATTGTTGCCTCAGTTAGTTGTCAAGAAGGCGTACTGGAGTAATCCCAAGAAATTCCATTATGGAAAATTCTTGATGAAGAAGGAGTCTGTTCGATTTGAACAAGAACATCCTTTGGAGCAACCTCAAGAACCTGAAGCTCAAGAGTCTGGTGCTTCAATGTACAGATCTGATGATAATCAACCAGAGATAAGATCGAAAGCGAGGCATTATCCGAGCAGTACTAGACCAAGAAGAGGAAGGTCTGCTACAGCTGCCTCAGAGCAAACAGTCCGGTTTATTGAGACTGTGGTGCAAGAAAGCTCTGAAGAACAAGAGGTTAGTAATTCAAGTATTGTTGTTTTACATAAAAGAACCAAGGAAAGAAGTGCTTCGAGACCTAGGAGGAAACTTGTTGATTCTTCTCCTACCCCTTCAAATTCTGATCCAAGCCCAATTGATCCCATTGACCACCAACCTTCATGTTCTGGAGAATCAGCTCACTATTTTCCAATTTCTCAGAACACTCCCCATTCATCTCCTCAGAACACTCCCGTTTCAAGTCATCAAAACCAACCCACTCCACCTCATTCACCCACACAAGTTCATGATCACTCTACTGAACATGAATTTGAGCCTTCTTCTGTACCAATTGACATTTCATCATCCCCTGAACCTGAATATATAGCCCCTAAACCTGCTGGTTTAATGGATTATCCTATCTGTGATAAAGAGGATCGAATTAGGATAGATTTGAGATTGGCTTTGTTGAAGTAGTTTCCTGGTTTAGATGAAAGCTCAGTTGAGTTTGAGAAACTTCTTAGGATTGGCACATGGGTGTATCTTAAGAGGAGTACTCTTAAAGAGAATCTAGTTGTTATGGAAGGTATGGGTGGTGCTTCAATCTTTGATGATTGGGAAGCAGAGCAGATGCTTGCAGCTGGTGTTAACTCATTTCTTGAGCTAGTAACCCCAGAGTCAGTGGTGCAACTTGTTGAAAGGTTGACAGGATTTAAGTATTCTGTGGAAAATGTTGCTACTACTGCTGCAGATGAAAATGATGAGGTTGTTATGGAAAGTGAAGAAAGGATTGTTGATGAAGTTGAGAAAGTTGTTGAAGAAGATGTTATGGAAGTTGATGAAGCTGGTGACAATACAACAGAGGTGTTTGAGAACACTGTTGTACTTGAAGAGACAGAAGTTGTTGAAAATCAAGATTTGAATGCTGATGAACTAGAAAGTATGCCATTTCAGTCTGCTGAACCTATCATTCCTGAAGATGTGCAGGAACAGATCAGAACAGTTCCTGTTGAGAAGGAATCTGATAATTCTAGCTTTGAATTGTTGAAAAAGCAGAATGAAGAGCTTCAAACCAAGTTGGAAGCTGCTGTGAGAATGTTTCAAGAAGCTACTGAAAGAATGAATAAGATGCATTCAGAAAATTCAGTTGAAAGAGTTATGGAGCATACAATGACTAAAATCTATGATCTCCATAGACTTCAAGAAAAGAACCTATCTCAGGTGTTGCATGCAAAGACAGGATAAGAAGAGTGATGGAACAAACTCAATCACAACAAGCTCAACTAGTTGTGAGTCAAGATGAGTTGAAAGAAGAAATTGCCAGTTTGAATGAGAAAATCAAGATTAGGAAGCAACAGAAACAACAAGGTCAAGAAATTGTTGAGAAGAAGAAATCTGATGTTGCTGAAAGTTCTATTCAGAAGAAGAGGAAATTAATTTTGTCTGATGAAGAAGAACAAGAAGAAGGGACTGGTAGAATTACCAGATCCAGAAGCAAATTGAAAACTGGTGTTTCAAGTGAAGAACAAGGAAAGCTTGAATTGATGAAAGAAAAGAAAGCTGAAGAAGCAGGGTTGAAAAAGAAGAAGGATAAGGATGTTAAGTTTTTGAAAACAAGATTTGATAATAGAGTTGCAGCTTTGAGAAGGAAAATGAAAGCTCAGAGAAAAGCTGAAGGAAAAGAGTTGGATAAAAAATTTCAAGATGAGAATTTTGTTGATTTTATTGTTCTAACTGAAAATATGGAATATTGGAAAAATCTGAGAAGAAGTGGCAAATTGCAAACTTCATTGTGAAGAAGTTTGGTGATCATCTGAACAAATAAGCTGAATTTGCTGATTTTGAAGAGTTCATGTTGAACATAGATAAAGATTTTTGGGAAGATATAGCACAAGTTGCTGCTCGTGCTGGAACAAGGATATTATATCCTGAAGAACCAAATTGGGAACCTCCAAGACTTGAGAATGGAGAACCTGATTACAAAGATATTAGTAACATAATTGCTGAGATCATTAGAGAAGAAGGAATCACTGATCATCAGCATATGATGGATATCAAAGCAAGGCTTTATGTTGCATTCAGAATCTGAAGATAAAGGAAGAAGATGAAGGACAAGCTCACAAGATAACATTTCTAACCTTAATCTTTATATTTTCTGTTTATCTCATATTTTGTTAGTATGTGTAATATGTGCATTATCTGATCTAAATATGATTATGAATATGAATCTGGAATTTTGAAATGATGAACTGTTATGATAGACTACATACTTAACTACTGATTTATTAACATTTAAGTAGTTTTGGCTTCATCAAAAAGGGGGAAATTGTTGGGATATGAATCCTTGAAACAATGTTCTAATTGATGATTGTATGTTTTGATGGCCAAAAGCAACTGTTGGGAATAAAATGATTTTGATCTAGATACCAAAACCCCTGATTGATGATGTACAAGTTAGTTGAGATATGTTCAAGTTATTGTTCAGGCAAGTTGTCCCAGAACACTTAATGAGTAGTATGCTTAAGATAAAATCTCAGAAATGTTGTGAGATATTAGTGATCAGGATAGTTGTCCAAAGCTGAAATGTTAGGCAGCTTGATAGGTCTATAGGACAAAGCTGCTGATCTATTCAAGACAAACTGATCAAATGGACAACCTGGCTGAAGAAGTTCAAGTAGACTGAAGCTGTGCTCATAAATGCAAAAGATCTAGGCAGTTTGAAGTACAAATGATCAAGAGAATTAAATGTCAAAAGCTTACAGAAGATACAATGAAGCATTTATTGCCAATCATGCCTGAACCAAGCATTAAAGACTTAGAGCATTAAAGAGTGAAGCATTGAATGAATGTTGGAACATTCTAAAACTGCAGCAGGAATGTTCAGGGAGCTTGTCCCATCTGACCGTTGGCTGTGTGTGTAAAGTTTGCCACAAATCAACCTAGGACATTGTGCAAAATTGGAAACTGACACAAGTCTTCCCAGCCGCCTTTGTCAGAAGTCAACACATTCATTCAAGCAACCATTGAAGACCTCTTTTACACAGTGGATAAAAGGATGTCAAGCCTCATAACCGTTTCAATGGTGCTGCAAATAGACATATTTGAATTGCTAATCCCTCCAACGGTTAGTTGTTCAAATTGTCTATAAATACAGAAGTGATCAAAGGAATTCATATCCAACTACAAGCTATCAAACTATCATCAAGCTTTCAAAAGGAAACCAAGCTGTTCACTAGAATTCCAAGTTTCCTGAATCACTTCAAGTCAGCTAAGCCAATCTTTGTAAACATCCTAGCTTAGCATTGAGATATCCTAAGCCTTTACACTGTTCTTACTGTAAAGGATATCTCTATTAGTTGGAACCAAACCTCAAACCTTATCTCATTTAGTGAAGAGAGTGTTTGTTGTAGAAGTGAGGAGTTAAGGACTGTTAGTGTGAAACACAGCCTTAACTCAGAGAGATTGAGAACTAGGACTCAAGTTATCCTAGGGATCAAGACACTAAGAGAGTGTTGTTGATCAGTGCACCTTGGCACTATAAAACAAGCTAATTCCATTGAGAAGGAATTATCCTGTTCAATCAGGGAAAGTGGATGTAGGAGCTTGAGTCTCTGAACCACTATAAATTTGTGTCTCATTTACTTACTGCATTTTTAACTTCACTCCATTCAATCATATTTCAAAGATTCATAACTCAGTAAGTAAGAAAAATCTGTTTTGGACAAAGTCCCTGATAACCTGTATTTTCAGAAATCAACTTGGAGTATTTCTTTGAGTAAAGGCCAACCACATTCCGCACTTAGCAACTCTTTTAGATATTTAGCCAACTGATCACTTAATAGTAATCAGTAGGACAAGTATCTATCAAAGTTCACACTCAGGCCAGTTGTGAGACAACTTGCCTGATAGGACCAGTTTATCAAAAAGGAAAAGAATTTGCATACACAAGTGCATTCCCCCCCCCCCATACACTTGTGTTATACTCCACCAAGGACCAACAAGTGGTATCAGAGCCAGGTTCAAAGACCACTGTTTCTGAAAATCCAACTGATTTTCAAATCACATTTTCTGTGGTCACTGAACTGATCCAAATTTCTGAAAAACTTATCTGTGCTCATCTTCTATTACATTTGTTGAAATGGCTAACAATGCAGTTCCAGGAGATGCTGTCAACACCATCAACAATATGGGTCCAAACCAAGTCAATCATATTTCTCATCACAAACTGCCAATGTTCTCAATTGAGAACTATGATTTCTGGAAGATCAGGATGAGAGCACATCTTGCTTGCCAGCATGATGAGATGCTTAAAGTCATCACTAGAGGGCCATTCACATTCACTAAAGCAAATCCCAAGCTCACTGATGCTCAAAAAGCTGATCCAAGGGAATTGCTGCCAAAAGATGAAGATGACCTTACAGCTGAAGAAAGAAAAAGGCACAACTTGAACTACATTGCAATGAACACATTGTACCAGACAATTCCAGATGCAGTGATGGGGAGAGTGTACCACTGCACATCAGCTAAAGAGATTTGGGATACCTTAGCACTTATGTGTGAAGGTACCCAAAAGATCAAGGAGAACAAGCTTCAAGTGGCTATCCAAAAATATGAACAATTCTCTATGGAGACCAATGAAACTATTGATCATCTTGATGGCAGGTTCACTGACATCATGAATGAAATAAACTCTCTTGGCAAGTTCTATGCCAAAAGAGAGGTTGCTCTGAAGATCTTGAGAAGTCTCACATCCAAATGGGACATATACTCTGTCATGATGCAAAATACCAGTAATCTTGACAACATGCCAATGCAGCAAGTATTCTCTGAACTCAAAGCATATGAGTTTGATCTCAATAGAAAGAAGGTGCATGAAGAGCCATCCTCTTCAAACAAAGGTGTTGCCTTCAAAGTTGCTGAAACAGAAAAGAAGATTACTCAAAGATCCTCTCAGTCTGTTTCAAAATCTGAAATAAAGGAGGAGCTGGCACTCATGGCTAGAAGATTTGAGAAGCTCAACTCCAGATTTGGTAGATACAAGAAGTTCTACCAAGATAACAGAACCAGAAGGAGATTCAGTTCTCCTGAACATAAATCAGAGGACAAAGTCTCTGATGAAAAGAAAGAAGACAGATATGCTGATAGGAAGAAATTCAGCAAAGGTGAACCATCATCATCAAGGAGGAAGGAGTCCTCAAGCAAGAAAGATGATGATGAAGATGTGTGTTACAACTGCCAGAAGAAGGGTCATTTTCAGTATGACTGTCCTGACCTCAGTGCAAAAGAAAGGAAGGAAAGGCAAAACAAAAGAGATAAAAGGCTGAACAACAGGAAGGCTATGGTAGCTGGAGATTCAGCAAGTGAGGAGAGTGTCTACTCTTCTGATGATGGGTTGTTCTCCAACAGTGACAGTGATGAGGACTGTCAAATGGCACTTGAAGATGAAGAGGTATGTTCAACTTCCAACTTGTCAATTAACACACATGAATCTAGTGAAATCCATCTTGACTTTGAAAAGTTGTTGGAAGATTTCACCAGAATGCAAGAAGTATGCAATATGGCTCTAAGAGAAAATGAACAGTTGAGGTCTAAAGTCAAAATGTCCAATCCTCCTGAATCTGAAGTTGACATTAAATCAACTGAGTTGTATCAACAGATTGTGAGAGAACATGAAGAAATGTCTCTCAAAGTCTCTGAACAACAAAAGCTGATTGATGAACAAAATCAGGCTCTAAAGAAAAAGGATTTTGACTCTAGAACTCTACAAGCTAAATTTGACAATCTCTCAAGAGAATTTGATACTCTAAAATTAAGTGAGGGGAGCTTGAAAATGAAAATGTCTGCCTTGAACAAATCTGCTAAGGCAATAGAGGAAATTCAAGGGTTTCAAAGACCATTTGCTCAAAGGGATGGATTAGGCTATAATCCATTTGAACCCTCACCTGGTCTTAGTTTTGCTTCATCAAGCAATTCTAAGATGACTTTTGTAAGATCAGTGGCACAACAAAATGAAAATGAAGTAAATCAACCACTGATCAAGGATAAGGGAAAAGGAATTTTTATACCAACTCAGGTAAACAATGTACCTAAACCCACACCTTTGGAAAAGGTTAAAGGCATTGCTTACAGGAGGAATGCGGTTCAGAAAGGTAGAACTAATGGAAGGCCAACCTATCTGAATCATCATCAGAGGAGTTGTCCAAAACCTGTTCAGAAGAGGCCAACTCAAATGAGGCAACCTCAACTAAATGGATTAAGGCCAATACCCTCTGATAGGTATAAAACATTCAGGAAGCCTGGACCTTACTTGCCAAATGGAAAAGGCCATCCAAAAACCTATCCTCAAAAGTCTTACCCAGCTGCACCTAAGCTTAGTAACTTCAGGAGAAATGTCCCAAAGAAATTTACCAACTCTCCTGAACTCTACAAAGCTAACACTTATACACAGAAGTCACCCAAGGTATTTAAGGGTCAAACTGTATATGTAGATGTAAATGGAAACCAAGTCAGTCACTTTGAATCAATCAAAGTTATCAGGCAGATTTGGGTTCCAAAAGGTACAGCTAACCCTCTAGGACCCAACACTCAAAGGGTACCTAAATTTTGACTTTGCAGGATTGCAAGGACCCCAAAAGGAAGAGAATCATCAACAAGAAAACAGCATGGTACCTGGACAGTGGATGTTCAAGGCACATGACTGGAAACAAGGAGCTTCTCTCAGATTTCATAGAAAAAGATGGTCCTTCAGTAACTTTTGGAGACAGCTCTCAAGGCATCACAAGAGGCTATGGTACATTAAACATTGGTAGTGTTAAAATTACTGATGTCTCATATGTTCTAGGCCTAAAATATAACCTGTTGTCTATAAGTCAAATTTGTGACAAAGGATATTGTGTTGAATTTGCACCAAATGAATGTACTATCAAAAACAAATCAACACAACAGGTACTACTAACAGGGGTGAGAAAGGGAAATGTTTATTTTGCAGATTGGAGCAAAACCCCTGAAGCAGTCTGTCTTGTTGCCAAAAGCACAAATGAGCAAAGCTGGCTATGGCACAAGAGACTGAATCACCTGAACTTCAAAACCATCAACAAGATTGCAAGAAACTCTCTAGTTAAAGGGCTGCCAAATCAAGTGTTCACCAAAGAACATATATGCCAGCCATGTCAGGAAGGAAAGCAGATCAAAGCCTCATTCAAAGGAAAACCTGTCATCTCAACTGAGAGAGTCCTTCATCTACTGCATATGGATTTATTTGGGCCAATAATCCCAGTAAGTTTAAATGGAAGAAAATATGCTTTAGTTGTTGTTGATGATTTTTCCAGGTACACTTGGGTAGTATTCTTGCTGAACAAAAAAGAGACCCAAGTCAAACTACCTGAATTGATGATGAGATTAAGCAATGAAAAGGGCCTAAGTATTGTCAAGATCAGATCTGACAAAGGCACTGAGTTCATAAACTCATACATCAATGAGTACTGTAGCAAGAATGGCATCACACATGAAACTTCAGCAGCAAGAACACCTCAACAAAATGGGGTTGCTGAAAGAAGGAACAGGACCTTGAAGGAGGCAGCTAGAACCTTGATTGCTGAATCCAAACTACCTAAAAGATTTTGGGCTGAAGCCATTAGCACTGCATGTCACACTCAAAACAGGTCCTTAATCACCAAAGGACAAGGTAAGACTCCATATCAAATATGGAAAGGTAGATTGCCCACTGTTGCTTATTTTCACATATTTGGTTGTAAGTGTTTCATCCATAATAATGGGAAAGAGCAATTGAAAGCTTTTGATAGCAAAGCTGATGAAGGAATATTTGTTGGATATTCACAAATCAGCAAGGCTTACAGAGTTTACAATTGCAAAACTCTTATTGTGGAAGAAACACCTCATGTTGTGTTTGATGAATCTATTAATGAGTTCAGGGATAGAAACCTGAATATTGATGAGATAACACAAAGAACAACCAGATTAAGGCTTCAAAGCAAGGAAACAGTGTTTGTGGAGGTTGCCCAGCCTGAACTTCATGAAAATCAAAAACTGGACAACCTACCTGATAGCAATCAACCAGAAGACAACCAACCTGAAGGAGAAATTGAACTGACTGATCCCATCCCAGTTCAAAATCAGGTAACAACTACCAATGAAGAAGCAGGCAATGCTGAGGTAGTTAATGGATCCACTATTCAAGGGGGAACCAATGAAAATGTCAATCTATCTGACAATGAGGACACTACCCCTGAATATGATCCTGAACTTGATCCTTCAATTAACTTTCCTGAATTTAATGAATCTAGTGATCCAACTTCAGATGAGGACAATCCTCCTGAAAGGATCAGGTCTAGAAGGACTTGGTTGCAAGACCACCCATCTAGCCTGATACTTGGTAATCCAAGTGAAGGGATCAAAACTAGAAGATTTCATGGAGAAAGTGCTCTGTTTTGTTGTTTTCTTTCAGAACAGGAACCTAAAGACATTGAGGAAGCACTACAAGACACCAACTGGATCATAGCCATGCAAGAAGAGCTGAATCAGTTTACCAGAAATGAAGTTTGGGAGTTGGTAGACAGGCCAACTCATCAAGATGTCATTGGAACTAAATGGGTGTTCAAGAACAAGAAGAATGAAAATGACATCATTGTAAGAAACAAAGCAAGACTGGTGGCCAAAGGATATTGTCAATCTGAAGGGATTGATTATGATGAGACCTTTGCTCCAGTGGCCAGACTTGAGGCAATCAGACTCTTCCTAGCATATGCAGCTCACATGAGATTCAAGGTGTATCAAATGGATGTGAAGAGTGCATTTCTCAATGGGGTGCTCAAAGAAGAAGTATATGTAGAACAGCCCCCAGGCTTTGAAGAAGGAGACAAGGTGTACAGATTAAAGAAAGCTCTCTATGGCTTAAAGCAAGCTCCAAGAGCTTGGTATGACACCTTATCACAGTTTCTTCTAGATCATGGTTTTGTCAAAGGCACTGTTGACAGAACCTTGTTCAGAATCTGTGAAGGAGATGATATTTTGTTAGTCCAAATCTATGTGGATGACATTATATTTGGATCTCCAAATGAAAAATTATGTGAGAAGTTCTCTAAACTCATGCAAAGCAAATTTGAGATGTCCATGATGGGATTGATGAATTTCTTCTTAGGACTTCAAGTCACTCAATCAAAGAAGGGAATATTCATCAATCAGGCCAAGTACACAAGGGACATGATCAAGAAATTTGGATGTGCTACAAGCAAACCAGTCAGAATTCCTATGAATACTAACTGGAAGATGGATCCTGATGAAGGTGGAGAGTCAACAAACTCCACTAACTACAGAGGAATCATAGGATCACTGCTATATCTCACTGCAAGCAGGCCTGATATCACATTTGCAGTTGGAGTATGTGCAAGATTTCAAGCCAATCCAAAGAAGAGCCATCTTGATGCTGCCAAGAGAATTCTAAGATATCTCAAGGGGTCTGAGAATCTTGGATTATGGTATCCAGCTGATGATAACATTGAGCTTACTGGATATTCAGATGCAGACTATGGAGGATGTAGAATTGACAGAAAATCCACCTCAGGAACTTGTCAATTCTTGGGCAGCAAGCTTATCTCATGGTTCTCCAAGAAGCAAAATACAGTTGCAACTTCAACAACTGAAGCTGAGTATGTAGCTGCTGGAAGTTGCTGTGCTCAGATTCTATGGCTCAGGCAACAATTAAGAGATTACAAAGTAATCACAAATGAAGTGCCCATATTCTGTGACAACAATAGTGCAATTGCCATCTCACAGAATCCAGTGCTCCACACCAGATGCAAGCATGTGGACATCAAGCATCATTTCATAAGGGATCATGTGGAGAAGAAAGATATCAAGCTTGTCAAAATTCACACTGATAAGCAAAAAGCTGATATTCTGACCAAGCCTCTAGCTGAAGCAAGGTTCTTGGAACTGTCAGCTGAATTAGGGTTACTTGATCCAGGCAAAATGGAAAAATGAGGAAAGTAAAGCTCATATGAAGGGGGAAGTTCATCAAAGTGGAACTTCAGCAAAGTTGACCAACCTCATTGAAGCTGTCAGCCACAGAGGGAAACTCAGCAAGGTTGTCCATGGAGTGATCAGCAATGTTGGTCAGGGGATTTGTCCAAGTGGGACCCAGTCAGCAACTTTGGGACCCACTCAGGCAAAGTAATCAGGCAATTTGGTCCACACAGAAACCAAAGCACATCTCAGGATGTTTGTCCTAGTTAATTGGATAATTATTGCTATTATTAGCATTGATTAGACATTTAAGAGGTTTCTTGGTCTAAGAGTAGGACATTTTAGGATGGAGTGTGCTATAAAGATTTTTAACCCCCAAAAGGCAAATCAGCATTTAATGCAGAAATCTTAACAAGATTGCATGAATTCTTGAGCCATCATCCAAACCATTAAATTTCATTCAAAACTCCATCGAACCATTGAGAGTCCACTACCCCACCATATTCAAACGGTTTTTCCAATTACCCACTGTTACATTCCATTAACCAACGGTTAATAAATCTCTTCCATATATAAACTCCTAAATTTTCACTACCATTCTTACGCACTCATATTTCCAAAATTCCTTGAAGTCTCAAAGCCTCTAAACTTGCAACTTTTCTTCAAAACTTTCTTTCTCTCAAATCTATTCATGGCTCCAAAACTCAAGAGAGAAGAACTCGTAGATTTCAATGATTCCTCTCTGGACATTGATTTCTCTTATCTTAGCAACCCAAATTCCCTTTGGTTTGAAAAGCTGGTAGCCTTTGATAGCCCAGATTCAGATGTACAACAAGTCCTCCAATGGCTAAGGGAGGCAGGGCTAGAAAAATTTCTAGGCACCAAGCCTGATTCCTGCCTGAATCCATTTATGGCAGAATTCTTTGCCTATCTCAGGTGGAAGGGCAAGAAGGGGGATGTGTGCACGAAGCTCACATATGCAGAAGAAGATGAAGAAGAAGAAAGCCAACACATAGTCATCTTCACTGCAGAGGATTTAGAAGCCAGCTTTGGGCTACCTTCTGAAGGGATAAATCCAGAAGTATACAAGGAAGAGGATGATCAGGAATTCTACTTCTCTTGGATGATAGAACCTAAGAAACTTGTAAGTGCTCAAAACAAAAACACTTTAAAGCCAGTGTTTAGGCATTTGTTTGACTGTGTTGTAAAGAGCCTGTTGAGCCACTCAGGGAGTGTTGAACAAATCAGTATGCCTAAATTAAGGGTGATGGCTGCTGTGATTGACTCTGCTGAGAAGAGAGTCAAGTTCAACTGGAAGAAATTCATTCTTGACAAAATGATGAATGAAAAATTCAAGTTCAAGGAGGTGAAACACCACAAGGTGGTGGTTGAAGGAAAACTCCAGTTCTGCACAAGAGCAAGCCTACTCTTGGAAAGATTTGCACATTACACCCACCTCCAAGCAAAGCCAAAGCCTTTTCCAGCTCAAAAGGTGATGTTTAGGAAGCTGTCTTCTAAGACAGAGAAGAGGAAGCAGGAAGCAGCTTCAAAGAAGGCCATCACAAGTGTACCAGCAACCAGAGCCTCTCCAAGAAAGAGGAAAGCCCAGCCACCAAAAGTTCAACCAAAGATGAAGAAGATGAAGAAGATTTTGCATGAATCTTCCCAAGAAAGTCAGCCAAGAAGTGGAGGAGCCACTTCTGAGGAAATAGAGAAGGTTGCTCAGGAAGGAGTCAACCCTCCTGAAGAGGGTGAAGTATTCAGAGAAATTGTCCCCCTACAGCCTGAGAGTATAACTGAATTCAGAGACCTTGACCAGCCAACAAGGTATGAAAGAAAAAGAAGGATCATCAAGACCTCTGAGAAGCAAAGGTTGATGGAGGAAGAAAAGCAAAAGAAAGAGTTCTTCAAGGAGATTAGACAGGCCAGCAAGTCTAAATCCAAGTCCAAACCCAACAGCCCTGAAGCCAACTCTCCTGATATTCAATCTAGAAGAATATCACCAAGGCAAGAAGAAGAGGAGTGCAAGACTCCTGAGGATGCACCAATCATTGCCAAGAAGGTGTACTCCCCTGAAGGTGCACCTGATAGATCAGGTATTGATGTGCTGGCAGATTTGGTCAATCTTGAAGATAGACCCTTTTCCCCACTTGATCCAAGACTTCTCTCATATACCAAACTTCTTGAAACTGCTCTTCAAGAAGGTGATCAAGTTGTTTTTCCACCCATTCCAGCCATTCCAATTACCTCTTCAGGCACAATGCTCTCAAAAGCACCTGTATCCCAACTTGCTTTGACCTCTCCTGACCCCAACCCTTCTGAATCCAACCCACCTGAATCCCAGCCAAGCTTACTTGAATCCCATTCCAACCCTCCTGAATCCAACTCTTCTGGAGATGATAGTGGTGAAGACTATACCTATGAGGGGATGTTGAGACAGATTGCAAGAGCCAATGTGGATGCATTATATCCAGGTTTGAAGGATTATCCCAGGCTGCAACAACAGTTCTATGATCTCAGAGCTCTTGTTGAAATCAAAGATAGAACCATTGTGGAAATAGCTCAAGCTATTCAGGATAAGGGTGCCAACTGGTGGCAGGTTGAGGAAAATAGGCTGTTGCATTTTGCAAATGTAAAGAAGACCAGTGTTTTAACCACTGAGGCCCTATTTTGCACCATTGTCCATGAAAAGGTGCTTGCTGAAAGAGAGAGGATAGCACAAGGAATCAAGCATCCTGACAGTCCATCTGATGATGATGATGATGATGATCACACCAATCCCAATCCCCCTGGTATCAATTCAGCTCAGGTACATTACTTGACTTTTCATTCTGTACAGGACTCTGATCATTCAGAGGAGTTGACCAAAGGTGGTGACTCGGTCCAAGATGCATTGGCCAAGGATGGTTCTTTTGAACCTGAGGCACAGCTTGACAATGCTGAGACTTCCATAGGAGAAGCTGGTTTGACTAAAGCCTCATCAATGTCAGGCAAGTTGGACATTGACCAGCCTTTAGTCATTCAGGATGACTCAGTGGACTTGGGATGCCCAAGCACTGTGATCTCCCAACAACTGCCCTCTGTGGATCCTGTTGAGGATATAGAGGTGTCAGGTTTAAACATTGAAGGAGTTGAAAAGGCTGTGAGTGCTGAAAAATCAGAGGGAGGTGTTGGTGAGGAATGTGTGATCACTGGTTCCTTGAGTGCACCACAAATAGAGGGTGAGGAAGTAGAAATATTGGGTGCAGCCCAATATGAGAGTCAGGCTATTCTTCAAGTCAAATCTGAACTTGATGAATCCCTTGGTGAAAGGAGGCCTGATTCTCCAGTGAATGTGAGTCTATCTTTTGAAAATGAAGAAGAAAAGAATAAAGTTGAAAATGAGAGAGAAGGTGCTGATGTATCAGACCTTATGGGAGAAAAAGAAATAGAGGGTGCTGAGGGAGTTTTTACTAACACTGTTAGTTTTGCAGATTCAGTTGCTGTTACTCTTGAACAGATTTTTGCAGATGCCTCCCTGACAGATATACCAGTTGAAGCTGACACTGATCTCAAGCAGTATCAGCAAATGTGTCCACACTGAACCAGATCTACTTTGAACAAGCCAACACCTCTGAGGCTCACTTTCAGATGGCTACTCAGACTGCATCCATCATTGAAGAGCAGTCAGGGAAGTTGGACACACTGGTCAGGGAAGTTGAGAAGGCTCATGCAACCACTGCTGATACCCTAGATGGCCAAGGGAAGACTCTAGCCTCTGTGGAGATGAGGCTCACAGGGTCTGAAGAAGTGATCTTACCTACTATTGATGCAAGACTTTGTGGAGTTGAAACTGGACTGCAAACAGTTTCAACTGAAGTGACAAAAGCCAAAGATGCTATGGGTATATTCACTAGATCTGTGAAGAAAGAGCAGCAGGGTCTCAAAACTTTGTACAAGCACAATGTAAAGGCATTGAGAAAGACCATCAAGGATGCTTTAAGGCAGAGAACAGCAGCACAGAGAAAGAAGGCAGCAGAGTTGAAAGCTGCAATGGTGAAGGAAGCTGCTGAGAAGTTCACTGTTGAACTCATGGCCAAAGTCTCTGATCAAGTTGTGGCCAATCTCACTGAACAACTTCAGGCCAAACTTGATCAATCACTGAAAGCCACATTGGATGCCATAGTTTCCCAAAAGATGAAGCCTGTTCACACCTTTTTGAGCATGGCAGATGATAAGATGCAAAACATTCATGATGAGAATGTTTACCTACTGCAGGAATTGAAGTCCCTTACTCATTCCCACTCACATCTCTCTGTCACCATGAGTGACTTGAAGCCCCAATGTTTTGATAATGCCAAAAAGGGGGAAAGACAGAGAGCAAGGGCAAAGGGGACCTTGGTAATTGGAGAATCCAAGGGAAAGGAGAAGGCCCCTGAAGTTGAGGAGGAAGCAGTAGAAGACATTGGGAAAGGCAAAGGCCCAATGAATGTTGAAGATTGGAGAGTCCATGATGTCAGCTATGGAAAGTCAGGCAAGAAAGCTTCAAAGGCCAGGTGGTGAGTCTACAGGACTTGAACCTCAAGAGAAGGTTGCTGAAGTAAGGGGGAAGGTGACAAGGTCATCTGAAAGAAAGAGGAAGGAACTGGAAACCTTCAATGAATTCCCAACCAGCCTGACTTTGCCTTCAGAATTTCAATCTGAAGAATCTACTCCAGCAAGGAAATCCAAGAGGATAAAGAAAGCAGCTCAAATGCCTGTTATTGAAGAAGAAGAAGTGGAAGAGGAAGGACAGGACAGAATGCCTGAAGTTGGTGTGCCCAAACTTGCTGATGACCCCTCCAAATTGTTTGAAGAAGGTTTTGGAAAAGATCCAGAAACCCAAGAGAAGCTAGCTCTTCAGAGAGCTAAAGAGAGGATGGAGCAATTGGTTGAGGCCAACAAGGCAAGGGATGAAAGAAGGGCAAGTTTCAAAGTCCCAAGAAGGAGAGCCTCATACAGAAAACTCAAACCTAAAATGCTACAAAGATGGGATACTCAATACCCTCACCATGATAAGTGGGTTCCAATCTCACTGAATGATGCATGGGAGGAGGCCAAGAGAAGCTTTGTATATGACTTCTATGTCATAGGGAAGTGGCTTGGAGAAGATGTAGAAGAAGTCTTTGTCCAGTTCATGTTTGAGAATCATAGGGACCTCTACCAAAAGCTGTTTGCAGCAGCTGATATTGCTAGAGTGGAGTTCAAGGCCCCTGGTCCAATTCTGTACATGCCTCCTAAGTTCAATGGGAACTTGATTGATGAAGGGAAGATTCTGGAGGAGTTCATCAACATCATGAAGATGGAGAAGATGAAGATAGGCCCTAGAGGCTCCAACAAGGATGTTTGGGAGCTGAAGAAGAGGGTCTGGGCTCAATATGGCATTGCTCCCCAAGATGATGGAACTCTCTGATGGATAAGTTTATCCCTTCCCTACTCTTGTTTTTATGATTGCTGATTCTGTTGTTATTTTTTTTAGATTAGTGAGTCCTTTGATTTTCAGTCCTGTAATGGTTTATCACATCTATAAAAGGATCACTATGTTTTTATCAAAGAGATAACAACTCATTATCTCAACTAACCTAACATGACAAATATTACTTGACTTATTGTGCTAACAAGTTTCTTTCAGGCAAGTTGACCAGTTCACTATCCCTGAAGGTAATACTTAGTTTAAGTCAAGGTCCCTTTGTAATGGGTTTTGGCATCATCAAAAAGGGGGAAATTGTTGGGAATAAAATGATTTTGATCTAGATACCAAAACCCCTGATTGATGATGTACAAGTTAGTTGAGATATGCTCAAGTTATTGTTCAGGCAAGTTGTCCCAGAACACTTAATGAGTAGTATGCTTAAGATAAAATCTCAGAAATGTTGTGAGATATTAGTGATCAGGATAGTTGTCCAAAGCTGAAATGTTAGGCAGCTTGATAGGTCTATAGGACAAAGCTGCTGATCTATTCAAGACAAACTGATCAAATGGACAACCTGGCTGAAGAAGTTCAAGTAGACTGAAGCTGTGCTCATAAATGCAAAAGATCTAGGCAGTTTGAAGTACAAATGATCAAGAGAATTAAATGTCAAAAGCTTACAGAAGATACAATGAAGCATTTATTGCCAATCATGCCTGAACCAAGCATTAAAGACTTAGAGCATTAAAGAGTGAAGCATTGAATGAATGTTGGAACATTCTAAAACTGCAGCAGGAATGTTCAGGGAGCTTGTCCCATCTGACCGTTGGCTGTGTGTGTAAAGTTTGCCACAAATCAACCTAGGACATTGTGCAAAATTGGAAACTGACACAAGTCTTCCCAGCCGCCTTTGTCAGAAGTCAACACATTCATTCAAGCAACCATTGAAGACCTCTTTTACACAGTGGATAAAAGGATGTCAAGCCTCATAACCGTTTCAATGGTGCTGCAAATAGACATATTTGAATTGCTAATCCCTCCAATGGTTAGTTGTTCAAATTGTCTATAAATACAGAAGTGATCAAAGGAATTCATATCCAACTACAAGCTATCAAACTATCATCAAGCTTTCAAAAGGAAACCAAGCTGTTCACTAGAATTCCAAGTTTCCTGAATCACTTCAAGTCAGCTAAGCCAATCTTTGTAAACATCCTAGCTTAGCATTGAGATATCCTAAGCCTTTACACTGTTCTTACTGTAAAGGATATCTCTATTAGTTGGAACCAAACCTCAAACCTTATCTCATTTAGTGAAGAGAGTGTTTGTTGTAGAAGTGAGGAGTTAAGGACTGTTAGTGTGAAACACAGCCTTAACTCAGAGAGATTGAGCACTAGGACTCAAGTTATCCTAGGGATCAAGACACTAAGAGAGTGTTGTTGATCAGTGCACCTTGGCACTATAAAACAAGCTAATTCCATTGAGAAGGAATTATCCTGTTCAATCAGGGAAAGTGGATGTAGGAGCTTGAGTCTCTGAACCACTATAAATTTGTGTCTCATTTACTTACTGCATTTTTAACTTCACTCCATTCAATCATATTTCAAAGATTCATAACTCAGTAAGTAAGAAAAATCTGTTTTGGACAAAGTCCCTGATAACCTGTATTTTCAGAAATCAACTTGGAGTATTTCTTTGAGTAAAGGCCAACCACATTCCGCACTTAGCAACTCTTTTAGATATTTAGCCAACTGATCACTTAATAGTAATCAGTAGGACAAGTATCTATCAAAGTTCACACTCAGGCCAGTTGTGAGACAACTTGCCTGATAGGACCAGTTTATCAAAAAGGAAAAGAATTTGCATACACAAGTGCATTCCCCCCCCCCATACACTTGTGTTATACTCCACCAAGGACCAACAACAACTTAAAGTTAGTAATATATGTGGTTCTAAGTCATCTTAACTGAGTCATATGAAATAAGTTTACTGATCTTAATGAGATATTGAAATCTGAGTTTATTGATCTTATTGTGTTTACTGATCTGATATAAGAATTGTTAGGAACTAAGCTGATGTTTTATAATGTATAGACAGCTTATAGTATAGGACTTTGATATACTCATCTGTATATAGTTCAGTTGGAGTATGGATAGGTTTTATATATGTAAAGTTGTATTTTATTGTATTCAGCATTGTAAAAGTTCAGAACAGTAAGTTTAGAACACTAGATTAGAAGAAGATCAGAAGACTATGAAGACTCAGAAGACTACTTCAGAATAAGAAGACTTTAAAGAAGAGTTGAAGAGAAGCTTAGAAGAATTCTGGAGAAGTATAGAACAGTTTTGAAGAACTGTGCTGACTGGCTCAGAACAGTAAAAATCAGAACAGTAAGTTACTGTGCTGATTTGGTGAATTTGAAGAATAAGTTTGGATAGCGTATTTAAAGTGTAACTGAAGATATATTTGAAGATATGCTGACTTGGAATAAGAAGGAAGTTACAAAGTCGGTTACAAGAAGGAAGAAGTTACAAAAACAGTTTTAGAGTTAGTTGAGAGTTAGTTCACAAACTGCTAACTGTCATACTAAGTTCTATAAATACTGTATGATCTCCTACTTGAAGAGACTACTGCTACTACTGAACAATTACTGATCTTAGAGAATTCAAAAGCAAGTCTACAAGCAAGAACTCACAGAGTTAAGGAAATCAATTTAAGGAGAAGCCACTGAATTGAAGAGAAGAAATCAAAGGCTACTCAAAGAGAAGTTTTACTTTTCAGTTTTAAGTTTGTGTTTTGTAAACAAGTGTGCTAGTTACTTGTAGAATTACTAGTAGATCGAAGATACACTTGGAAGTGTAATCGATAAGATCACAGTCTTAATCTTGGGACTTTAAGCCACAAGAAACTCAAGGAAGAGTTAATAAAACATCACAACTGGGATTGTGAGAGTGGATGTAGACTTATTGGTCGAACCACTATAAAATTCTGTGTTCTTTATTTTCTGTTTGATATATCTGTTTATATTGTTTAACCAAGAACATTAGAATTTACTAAGAGAAGATCTGATTAAAAGTTGAGTATAAAACTAAACCTGGAAGTACTGATCTAACTCAGTAAGAACAGTACTATTCAGAACACTATTCCGCATTATAAACTCTGGTATTATGAAAGATTTTTGAAAGTCTATTCACCCCTCCCCTCTAGACTTTCTTAGCTTACTCAATCTTAACTCAACTTGGGACCAACAAGTGGTATCAGAGCAGTAGTTCTTTGGACTGCTGTTTCTTGATAACCTTGTAGATCTTGAGGGAAATCTCACTGATCTTGATACTATTTCTTGATACTTGTCACTATCTGAATACTTGAAAATAATATGCTATACTACTGATCCTATTTGTCTAATCAAACATGGATGACACTAATGTGAACAAACTTCCTATGTTCAAGATTGCAGATTATGACTACTGGAAGCTTAGGATGGAGGCCATCTTTAGCTCAACACATGATCTGATGGTGTCTGTGGTGACTGAAGGACCAATTGTCACCATGGTGGAAAACACTGTTGTTCTGGATCCTTCTAAACCAGTTGGAGCACTGGTCCCTAAACCAAGGTCAGAACTGACTTCTGAAGAAATGCGACAAAACAATTTGGATAGTCTTGCTAAGAATTATATTTTACACACCTTGCCAAATGAGTATCTTGGCAAAGTTTTAAAATGTAAGACTGCAAAGCAAATGTGGGACAAATTGGCTATTCTTTGTGAAGGTACTACTCTGATCAAAGAAAGCAAATTATCCACAGCTGTCCAAAGGTTTGAAACATTTAAGATGAAGCCAAGAGAAACAATTGATGAATTGGATACTCGATTTACAAAGATTATGAATGATCTTGATGTGTTAGGAAAAACTTATACTGAAAGAGAAGTTAACCTGAGAATCTTGAAAGCTTTGGATGAAAGGTGGAAAATGGCCAAGATGATCATTAAAACCACACAAGACATTGATTCTTGGCCAGCAGAAACTATGTTCCAAACCCTTAAGGCACATGAGTTTGAGTTAGATGAAGAAGATCCTATTACTGTGATTCATAAGGATAAGGATGCCTCTAAGGACATAGCTTTTAAAGCATCTACCTCTAAGGGGACTAGATCATCTAAGACTAAAGCCTCAAGCATAAAAGATGAACTAGATAGTTCTGATCTTAGTCTGAAAGATCAGATGAGCCTTATGATCAAAAGATTTGATAGACTGAATAAGAGGTATGGTAGATACAAGAGATTCTATAAGGAAACCAAGGGTTCTAGTAACAGGGACTCTTCTGTGAACAGAAGGGATCAAAACTCTTCTGAAAGAAGGGATGAGATCTCTAATGAGAACAGGAGAGATAGGAACTCATCTGATAAGAGGGATAGAAAGTATTCTGATAAGAAAGACATGAACTCAATTGACAAGCATGACAGGAACCGAAATCATTCACCTCCTAAGAGCCCAATTTTGTAGTGGAACGGCCCAGTTTATTGAAATAAGAATGGGTTTGGCTAAATACCCCTCCAACTTTATTAGATGTACTGCCTCTCCCCATTTATTAATTTAATATTCATATAAAATGTTCAATTTGCCCTTTTATTCAAATAATTCAGGATAGATACACCTTTAAACCCTAATTCTAATTTTAGGAGAAGTAGCAGCAGCAGTCCCAACCCCACCGCCGCCGACAACCGTATCTCCACCTCTGGCACATGCCGCCCCACCAAATAAATTTAGATATTAAAAAAACCTTAAGAAATCTAAACAAACAAACAAAAAAAAAAACCGACAAACCAGTGTCTAAAAGAGTAACACTGGTTTGTCGACAAAAAAGACTTGTCAATGACACTTTTTCGAAAGAAAATTTAAAAAATAAATCAACATTTTCGACAATTAATTGTAAAAAATATACACTGTTGTCGACAACTATTTGTCGACCTTGTTTTCTGTTGACCACCCGTTGTCGAAATTAAAAAACAAAATAAGAGAAATCAAACCTGCTTTGAGGCCGACTTCTGTGGATAGAGAGGTAGGGCGTGGGATGGTGGCGGCAGCAGCAGACGATAGGGCATAGGGTCGGAGGCGGTGGGGCGGTCGTCGATGGTGGCGGTGGGGCAACTGTTGATTGGGGGGGGGGAGTTTACCAGAAAAAGAAGAAGAAAAATAGAAAGAGAGATGGAGGTGGGTAGACACGCGCAAAACCGAACCGCCAAACCGGCGGTTTTTAACCGCCGGTTTGACAAACCGCCGGTTACGGTTTACAAACCGAACCGTAACCGAAAAATGGCGGTTCGGTTACGGTTCGGCATTTTGACAAACCGCAAACCGGCGGTTTGGCCGGTTTTGGCGGTTAACCGCCGAACCGGCGGTTAACCGGCGGTTTTTTATTAAAAAAATAATAATAATAATTTTTTTAATACACAATTCTTCTATTTTTTATGTATAAATTTAAGTTATATAATTTTTATTCAATTCTAGTAATGTATTTTTTAAAAAATGAGTTAAAACGAATAAAAAATGAATGAAAACGGAGTGAAAACGAGCGAAAACGGAGATAATATTTTAAAAAAAAAAAAAAAAAACCCTAAACCGCCAAACCGGCGGTTTTCAAACCGAACCGCCGGTTTGAAAACCGTAACCGTAACCGGCGGTTCGCGGTTCGGTTACGGTTCGCCGAAACCCCAAACCGTAACCGCCGGTTTCTAACCGAAACCGGCGGTTTGTAACCGTTGCCCATGTCTAGAGGTGGGGCGGTCGGCGATGGCGGCAGGTGGGGGAGGGCACGCGGCGCGACGATGATGGGGGTGGGGTTTGCGACTAATGCTTTGAAAAAAAGAAAAAAAAAGACTGCAAATGGGGGAGGAGGGCAGGCGGCGCGGCGGTGTTGGGCGTGGGCAGAGGCAATGGCAGTGCAGACAATGACGAGGGACGGGACTGCTGGTGTGGGTGGCGACGACACGGGCGGCGGCTTGGTGGAGAAATTAGAGTTTTTGGTTTTGAGTTTTTTTTTAGGAATGAGAAAGATGAAAGAGGGGAAAAATGAATCGGGTTTTGAATGGGGTATATTTAACAATTAATGTTGTAAATAGAAGAGGGCAATACGGGTAATTTGGGAGAGTATATCTAACATTTGTCACTTGAAGGGGTAAATGTATCGGGGGAGTATATCTAACAAAGTTGGAGGGGTATATAGCCTGAAAGTGTGCGTGTGGTATCTAGTGTTTAAATAAAGACAGAAATGTTGCACAGTATGTTGAGACAAGTAGTGCAATAATGACTCTAACAGAATATCAGAAATATGTAGACACACAGCGGAAGACTTGAAACACTAAAAACGAATAAGACACAATGAAAATATTTTTAACATAGATTTTATAAATAAAAATCTATGTTAGCCTTATGGCGTAAATTCAATACTTATCTTCAAGTACAAATGTTGTGTGAAATGTTACAACAATAACCTTCACAACTGAAACTACAATCGAGGTAGGTACCTTGATCTAAAAACGAACTAAGTGTATAAACTATACACTGCTGAAATGTTAGTCCTATCTATGATTACACTCTCGATAGATAAAGAAAAGCGCACAATCATACGGGTGGGATACTTCGTATGAACTAAAATGTATAACTACTGGCCACAATTCCTAACAGGATGAACGTTAGTCTAGGAAATTGTTCGAATAGAATACACTGAATTATGAAGCCTTCCTTCGGTATTTATAGAGTGGGGTACGAATTCTAGAGGCTTCCATCTTGAGGTCCTACTTTTTAAGAACTCAACTTCCATGATCTTTCTAGATCCTTCTTGCATGTTCCAGGTCGATCTATAAGGTTCCAAGCTGGTCTAGCACGTTCTGCAATGTTTTGGAATCTTCCAGGTTCCAGATCCTTGTAGAAGCTTCTAGATCCTGCTAGAAATGCGACAACATTTAGATCAACATTTAATGTAGCATTTCAGAAAAGACTTAGAAAAAATCTCGAAAGGTCAAATTAAGATGTTGTTAAGAATGTTGATACATTTAAGAATTCACAACATCTACAATCTCCCCCAATTTGACATTTCGACTACAACACACCTGATGGACATACATTTCTCTACATACTCAGTTTTATGTATTTAGTTGAGGTTAACATCATTGCTAAATATTAGTCAAGACAATACCTGGTGTAATCGTTGGATCAAATCGAATGAAGATCAAAGATAATCTTACAATGATCTGTGCCATAAGATCAAGATAATTTTATCCAAAACAGAACAAGTATAAACAATACACTTATTCACAACATAAGTAATTTACTAAAATCATAAGTTGAATTGGAAGAAAACTTAAGATTTAAGGAAGACACAAAAACACATATAAATCGGAGCAAGAAAAAATAAAATAAAAAATAATAAAACATAACAGAACAAGATAAATAACCTGCAGTAAACAATTAATAACCTATAAGCATATTATCAAATGTAAACCAAAATTAAGCAAGTTATATATCAAGTAGGCAAAAAAAAAAAAAACTTCCTATTACCTCGAAAATATAAATATTGTATCAGAATAACAGAATTTTAACTTAAACACAAAAGATTAACAAATACAAGGATAAAACTAAAGACTGAAAAACTTTCAGCACTCCCCCAGTCTTGTTGCATCTGTTCATCACTTAGAGATCACCATATAGTGTCTCCATCTCAGCAGCATCATCATCATCAGTTTCTTGAACAAAGAAAGTAGATGCAAAGTGTGCAACTACATCAGTCACTACAGCATCTCCAGCATCAGGTCCTCCACCAGCTACATCAGTAGCTGTAACTCCCTCATCAGTCATCTCTTCAATTACCACATTGGAGTTAGATGGTGGTGGAACTCCTCCTGTTGTAGTGGAAAGCATATTGGTACACCTGTCCTTTAGGAACTGGAGCTTTTCAATTGATTCCTGCAAGTGCTGTAACTGAAGCTTGATAAATTCCTATGAAACACAAACATTCCCAAAAATGTTGATACAGATGTTCTCAACATTTGGGGTTGCATTCCTCAGTCTTGGTCTGGAAGGTCCTGGTTGATTAGAAGTCGATGGTCTGTGCTGATGTTCAGTACTAGGAGCAGTTAAAGGCAAGTCAAGTACTCTATCCCCAGTGAGTAAGGCAAGAGCAATCGACAGTAATGGAACTCTCCCCCTAAACAGATCAGTGTTCTTGGCAACAAATCCATGGTGCCTCAAGTAATTGAAAATAAAAACAGGATAGGGTAGGTTACATTTCTCAGAAACTCTTCCAGTAAATCTCATCATGTGGTGGAAGATTGTAAGGCCTAAATTGAATTTCTTAAGTACAGAGATTCTATAAATAAGAACAACTTGGTCTTTTGTGATTTTGGTAGTGTTTGTGGTTGTGATCCAATTGTAAATGATGAGCTTATATAAAACAGAGTGTAGGGAAGTAAGGTCTTTGGCTTGCATCTGTCTAGTCCACTTAATTTTTCTACCACCCGTTAATCAGTTATAGTAGAAATTACCACATCCATATTAGGTTCCTCATCTTCCTCAATATTGGTAATTTGCAAAAACTCATTTATTAATTCAGGAGTAAAAGGTACATCCCCCCCCCCTAAAATTAACAGTCCCATACCACTTAGATGATCTTCTGCCAATACTCTTCTTCATACAAGCATAAAATTCATAAGCCCAGTTTGTTAAAAATGATTCACCAAAATTCACAGCATGCATCAAATTCCTTTCCTCTAAGAAACTAATCATGCCTTTGCTTTCAAAATCAGGTATGTTAATTCTCTTTTCAATCAACAATCTTCTTTTAAAGTAAATAGCCAACCTATTCTCTAAAGTCACATAAGAGTCAGAAATACCTTCATCTTCAGAAGTAGGGTCGTCTTCATGATCTGAATCATCATGTGCAGAGCTTTTTGTAGAACTTTTTGCATTGGAAGAGCTATCACCACTGCCATCATCTTCAGGTTTTGGTGTGGCATCCTTTACAGCAGCAAAAGTCTCAGCATTCTTCTTTAGAGACTTGATAATGTCTCTTAGGCACACATCAGAATCAGAATTAAAATCTGATTTAGCAGGTTCTTCTTCGGGATCATCTTAGCCTTCCCTTTGCCTTTAGGTTCAACAATAACTTTCTTCTTCTTGGCTTTCTCAGCAACAATAGCAACTTTAGTTTCTTACTCGGAATCAGTGAACACTTGGATAGGTTCACCAACATCGTTTCCAGCTTTCTTCTTCTTCCTCATGGATTCAGAATAATTCACTCGAGTAAACACACGGTGCGACCTCCGTCTTTGTACATGGCTTCTCTGTCTTTTGCCTTTCTGCGCATTTCTTTTAAAGGAAATAGGTGCAGACTCATCAGAAACAGAGAGTGAGGAACTTGTACCATTTTCAGAGACCTGTGCGTCCTCCATTTCAGCGTCTTCAGGGTCGGATGCAGGAGCAGCTTCTTCTTCTTCAGCAACAACTTCAACATTTCCAGCTTGTGAAACATGATAAGTAGGTTCGGGTGATTTAGGGCTTTTCGATGCAGTGGCCATTTGAGCAGTTTGATCAGCAAGATAGCCCGAGATATCCACCATGATATCTCCAAAAGTCATCACGGGCAGATGACCAGTGGCTCGCAGGGTATTGGACACTTCTTCAACAGCCCTAGTGAACTGTTCGACAGTTGAGTCTTGTGGAATGTTGGTGGTTTGTGGAGTAGGAATGATTGTTGATGGGGTTGCAGAGACATTTGAGTCAACATTTGAGGAGGTTGAGTTTTGGGAAGCCATGGAAGCAAGGATTTCGAGAGGATTTGTGCGAGAAGGAGATGAATTTTTCGAATCAGAGAGAGTTTGAGGTGAGTTTGAATTTCTTTCAGCCATTTAAATGGGGCGGTTGGAATTTCAAGGCAAGAGATGGGAGTATGCACACAAAAGTTTGAGATGTACACGCCCAAAATTAAATCTGCAATCTAATACTCAACAAACTCAAAGAAATCACAATTAGAAAGAATTAAAATCTTATGATCGATATTTATAGAGAGAATAATCGTGTAGTTGAAGGTTTAATAAACTGATAGAATATTCCAGAAATTTTCGATAATACTCCACATAATTAGCCACAAAATGGATCATGGGTAATTAGTGGGTAAAATCTATTTAATTAATTTAATTAAATAATTAAGAAGCTTCCAGAAATAAAAAAATGTAATTCGCATAATCTGAAAAATAAGAACGTGGGTCAGTAATTAATTAAATAAAATTAATTTCAATAAATAATTATAGCTAATAAAAATAAATTCGAATCAGGAAATGTTGTGCTCAAAACTGTTACAAACACCTCAACACGGTTTTTACATGAAATTTCTTCATTTGTGTTGCACCATATTTTATCTTTTGTGTTATAGCATCTAATTTGTATTGATCCATTTTTCATGTAGAGTATATCGTAGTAGCGAACTCCGTGCCCCATACTTACTTAATGGATTACAAATCTCTTGACGTTTTTACCAAAAAATCACTTTTTAAAAAGAAGGCATCGTAGTAGTGAATTCCGTGCTTCATAGTTACTCAGTGATTTGGTACATCTTTTAGTATGCTAATAACATTCTATTTTTATGCATTTGAGAGGTGTAGGACATGTTTATTTTTGCACTTCAAAATTCTTAGATTCAAAGATATTTTACAAATGAATTATTTAACTAAGTAAGAAATAAATTCAACTTATAAAATTCATACAACCCATGATGTTGTCCCAAATGCGCCCAAATGCTAACGCATTTGTGACAACATCCATCCGAAATTTTCAGATAGTGCTCATGCCAAGAGATTTTCTCAAAATAGAGAATCTCTCATGGTCTAAAACTTTTGTAAAAATATTAGCATTCTGTTTTTCAGTAGGTACATACTCCAACTTAACAATATTCATTTCTACTAAATCTCTCATAAAATGATGTCTTATGCTAATATGCTTTGTGAGTGAGTGTTGTACATGATTTTTAGAAATGTTAATGGCACTAGTATTATCACAAAAAATTGTAAGTATACCATTCTCAATACCATAGTCATAAAACATCTTGCTTAGCCACAAGAGTTGTGTGCAACAGCTTCCAGCAGCTATGTACTCAGACTCTGCTGTGGATTGTGAAACACAGTTCTGTTTCTTGCTGTGTCATGATACAAGATTGTTCCCCATGTAGAAACATCCTCCACTCGTACTCTTTCTATCATCTATATCTCCAGCCCAATCAGCATCACTGTAACCTATCAAAATGTTGTCGGTGTCCTTAGTGTACCATATCCCTAGTTCACTTGTACCTGAAACATACTTGATAATTCTTTTCATTGCATTCAGGTGAGATTCCTTTGGATTAGATTGGTACCTAGCACAAACACACACACTGTACATAATATCTGGTCTATTAGAGGTTAGATACAGTAAACTACTTATCATGAATTTATAAAGTGTTGGATTAACATCTTTTCCAGCACTATCTTTGCAAAGTTTCAAAGTAGATCCCATAGGAGTTTTCATCGTTTTTGAATTTTCAAGATCAAATCTTTTAACCAAGTTCTTAGCATACTTACTCTGGGAGAAGAAAATACCATCATTACATTGTTTGATTTGAAGACCTAAAAAGTAATTCAAGTCTCCAACCATACTCATTTCAAAGGTTGCAGTCATTGCCTCAACAAATTTGCTTAACATTTTATCACAAGTAGAACCAAACACAATGTCATCAACATATATTTGAGCAATAAGTATATCTTCTTCGGTGTGCTTAATGAACAAAGTTCTATAGGCCTCTCCTCTAATAAAACCATATTCCAAAAGAAAGTCAGTAAGCCTACCATACCATGCTCTAGGAGCTTGTTTAAGACAATACAAAGCTTTCTTAAGTTTATATACATGATCAGGATATTGTGGATCTACAAATCCTTTAGGTTGTTCAACATATGCTTCTTCATTCAATATGTCATTTAGAAATGCAACTTTTACATCCATTTGATGAAGTTTAATATCAATAAAACATGCAATTGCTAGCAATAATCTAATAGATTCTATCCTAACAACAGATGCAAAAGTTTCATCAAAATCAACACCTTCAACTTGGGTGTAACCTTGTGCTACTAACCTAGCCTTGTTCCTAACAATGTTACCAGATTCATCAATTTTATTCTTGAATATCCACTTTGTTCCAATGACATTAGTATGACTAGGTCTTGGAACAAGTGTCCACACTTCATTTCTTTCAAACTGACCAAGTTTTTCATGCATATCATTTATCCAGTTTTCATCAGTTAATGCTTCTTTAGCACTTTTAGGTTCAATTTAAGATAAATAGCACTCAACATTTACAACATTACACATAGAAGACATGCATATTGTTCTTACCATATCTACCTTATTTGATCTTACGCTTCCTTTTGTTTGCACTCCAATTGTAGCATCACCTATGATCTGGTCAGAAGGATGACTTTTACCTATTCTTGAAGAAGGATTCGTTTTGGGAACATACTGGTCATTCTGTGAATTTACAACTGACTGTTTTGTAGATGTTGACCCAGATGTGTTAGCATTCGGTGCAACATTTTTAGACTTCAGTGTATTCTCAGAATTGTTAGTGACTTGTGATACATCTTCTTCATCTTTGTCATCTGTAAGACCTTTATCATCATCAAACACAACATTAACAGATTCTTGAACAGTGTTAGTTCTAAGGTTATACACTCTATAAGTTTTACTATTTCTAGAATAGCCTAAAAAGAAACTTTTATCACTTTTAGAATCAAACTTATGAAGTTGATCCCTATCATTCAAAATATAACACACACAACCAAATACATGAAAATATTTCACATTTGGTTTTCTGTTGTTCAAAATCTCATAAGGTGTTTGATTAGTGCCATAACGAATATAAACACTATTAATAATATGGCATGCAATATTCAATTCTTCTCCCCAAAATTTCTTAGCAAGACTTTTGGATGTAAGCATGACTCTTGCCATTTCTTGTAAAGTTCTATTCTTTCTTATGGCAATTCCATTTTGTTGTGGAGTTTTAGGAGATAAATATAATTCCATGTTGTTTTTAAATTCTCTACCATAATCAGTTCTAATACGGCCAACCTTCAAGTTAAACACATTTTTGAACCTCTTATAAAGAATTTTAAATGCAACAAATGTTTCAGATTTGTCTCTTAAAAACTCAATCCATGTAAATCTAGAAAAATCATCTACCACAACTAAGGAATACCTCTTTCCTCCAATGCCTTCAGTTTCCATAGGACCCATCAAATCCATGTGCAGTAATTCAAAACATTGACGTGTAGAACAATGTGACAGCATTTTATGCGGCATTCTTACCTGCTTACCTTTTTGGCATGGTCCACATACAATGGTATTGTGAAACTTCAGTTTTGGAATTCTTTTTACTGCATCTGCTTTGATTAGCCTTTTCATTGCTCTGTAATTTGCATGTCCCAATCTTTGATGCCACAAAATATTTTCATCATGTTTTGACAAGTTACTCATATTTGTTCCAATATGATAACACTTATCTGCTGACCTAGTACCAGTCATGACACAATTTTCATCTTTATTAAGAACATAACATGACTCTTTGTCAAATTTCACATGCAAATTATCATCACAAAGTTGACTAATGCTAATCAGATTTGCAAGTAAGCCATCAACATACAAGACATTTTTAACCTTAGGAAAACCTTTAACATTCAAAGTTCATTTATCAATTATCTGTCATTTAGAACCACCACCATATGTAACACTACCACCATTCAAGGTTACATAATCAGATAAGAAGTCTATTTGTCATGTCATATGTCTAGAACAACCACTATCAAAATACCATAGAACGGGTAGATATGCTTTTAAGGAGGTATGAACAACATTACAGGTAACTTTAGGTTTTCATACAGATTTTAGAAACTGTTTCCTAGGATGTGACCGTTTTTTAGGCAACATTTTCTCATTTTTCATTTCTTCAAACCTTTTTATATAGTAAGGACGAATATGACCAACCTTGCAACAGTAATGACATATATACTTTCTTTTAACCTTGTGAGGATCTGATTGTGCAGATGTTACATCAGATGTGTTAACATTTGCCTTCACAAATTTCACAGGTTTTCTAAAATTTTCAGAAATAGAAGTAGTTATACCATCATAACCTAAACCATGATTATTAGACTTACCAGTAGCTATAACATTATTTACCTCAGAAGCACTCTTGAAATATTTCTTGAAACATAAGGTGGAATTAGTTAATTTCTCCTTTAAGTTGCAAATTTTAAGATCTGTTTTGGTAAGAATAACTTCTAGCTTGGTGATTGTGTTTTTCAGATCCTCACTCTCTATTCAAGGAATTAAGAGTGAATTTCTGATTATTCCAATCATCTAACAGCTTTTGGTATGCATTGTCATCAATCATTTTTCCTGCATCATCAACTAAACCATTAAAACATATCAAATTTCGGTGATTTTGTTCTAATGTTACTGCAGATGTTGAGACATCAGAGTCTGTATCATCCAAATCATCATCTAAAGAATCATTATAATCAATTCTGGTAAAATGAGCATATTCATTTTCATTTAACTCATCAAGATCATCATTATCTGAATCATTACTCAAGGTAGCAGTAAAATTCAGTTTTTGCTTAAGTTTGATATTGACACATTCATTTGCATAATAGCCATATCCAGAACATGCATTGCATTGAACTGATTTTCTAAATTCAGGGTCATACTTTGGTTTACCTTCACTTTTTGATAATTTTGGTGTGAATTGACTTCTCCTCCTTTCTGGTTGTGGTATTGATGTATTGATTTGAATCTTAGGCTGAGTGTTTCCTCTAGATTTGTTCACAGATTTCTTAAGAAATTTATTAAAGTGCTTTGTAAGTAAGGCAATGCTGTTAGGATTGTTAAGGCATTCATCAAGCAATTCTTCATCCGAATCAACCTCAGTAATGATAGGTTGATACTCAGATTTGTTTGATGTTTTCCCTTTAAAACAACAACTTTCTTATCATCCTTATTAGTTTCATCAACTTGATTAGTGTTTATTTCATAAGTTCTAAGAAAACTCACTAATTCATTTTGACTTAACTTATTAGTGTCTTTTGTCTCTTCAATACCACAAATTTTAGCATAAAATCTTTTAGGAACATATCTTAATATCTTATGAACTACCCTAATATTAGAAATAGGGTCACCAAGAGAATGTGATTCATTGATTATCTCACTTAACCTTTCGTTATAAGATGAAATAGTTTCATCTTCCTTCATTCAGAGATTCTCAAACTTTGTCCCCAACATTCGAAGCTTAGTCCTTCGAACACTGTCTGAACCCTCACAATGCTCTTGCAACCTGTCCCATGCATCTTTAGAAGTAGAACCAAAAAGATATAATTTTAAACATTGAAACATCAACAGAGGTAAAAATAGCATTTAAAACTTTAGAATTGTATTATACTGTTGTTATTTCATCAGCCGTCCAATCAACTTCTCTCTTGAGTTGAATTTCACCATCTGCATCTGCTAGTCTTTTTGGAGCTTCCCAGCCTGTAAGTACAATCCTCCAAGCACGTTCATCAATTGACTTGATGTATATACGCATCTTAGGCTTCCAATAAGCATAATTCGAACCATCTAAAATGGGTGGCCTAAGTGTCGTGGATATGTGATGTGTTTCCATTGCTAACATAAACTAAAAACACACCTATAAAAATTATCTAAATCTAGTGTCGTCAGGTATCGACTCTGATACCAACTCAAAGTGTGCGTGTGATATCTAGTGTTCAAGTAAAGACAGAAATGTTGCACAGTATGTTGAGACAAGTAGTGCAACAATGACTCTAACAAAATATCAGAAATATGTAGACACACAGCGAAAGACTGGAAACACTAAAAACAAATAAGACACAATGGAAATATTTTTAACATAGATTTTATAAATAAAAATCTATGTTAGCCTTATGGTGTAAATTCAATACTTATCTTCAAGTACGAATGTTGTGTGAAATGTTACAACAATAACCTTCACAACTTAAACTACAATCGAGGCAGGTGCCTTGATCTAAAAACGAACTAAGTGTATAAACTATACACTGTCGAAATGCTAGTCCTATCTATGATTACACTCTCAATAGATAAAGAAAAGCGCACAATCATACGGGTGGGATACTTCGTATGAACTAAAATGTATAACTACTTGCCACAATTCCTAACAAGATGAACGCTAGTCTAGGAAATTGTTCGAATAGAATACACTAAATTATGAAGCCTTCCTTCGGTATTTATAGAGTGGGGTACGAACACTAGAGGCTTCCATCTTTAAAGTAATTTGTAATTATAATATGTTTAAAATACTTTTAATCGTGCAGTAGTCGTGCAACTAGTGAACCTAAATGTTATCCTAAATCTGCCAATCATATAGTATCTATGTGATGAGACTTGTATCATATACTCCCTCCGTCCCAAGGAAAGCTCCCCATGAGCTCTGGACATGGAGATTAAAAAATACCAATATAATAAGTAGATGTATTTGAGGTGATGTAATTGAGAGAAAGAAGAATATAATGAAATGTGAGAGAGAATAGTTACCAAAAAGGGAATGAGTAGCTTTCATTGGAACGAACGAAAAAGGAAAGTTGGGTAGCTTTTACTTGATATAATTTTTTGATATTGAGATAAATGTCTAATTTTGCTTTTCACTTAAAAAAAAAAATTAAATGTGTTTATAATAAATAGTCTATTTAATATTTATTCGGTGTAATCATTTTTTTATATAACTTTTAAAAAATATTACTCCCTCCTGTAAAATTTTGCTCAGACAGATTTTTGGATCCACATAGTATATGTTTATTCTATTTAAATAGTTAACTTTTGAGTATTTTTTCTACTTTATTAACAAGATTGAGTATGTACCAACAATATTGTTTACTCGTTATCCCACAAATATTTTTTATAATTAAAATATGATTATTTTAAAAACATGTATAAAAAGAAGTGAGCAAAATTTTACTGGAAGGGGGAAGTATTTATTAACAAATAAAGTATAGTATAAAATAGAGATGAAATAATGCGGGTGTGATAGATATTTTATTTTAAAAAAAAAACTAAAGAAAATCTATTCCACAATTTATGTGTAGTGACTTGTGACTGTGAGGGAGGGAGCAATGAATAAAGGGACATTTCCACGTCATGATGAAACCATGAATGATCAACAAAACGCTTCTTACTAAAGTTGACTCTTTGTCGGCCGTAGAAATGCGTACCATATTATGATTATCAACATTTTTTTGGTTCAATTATTAGTCCACCACCATTACCTCTGAGCACTTGAACTAAAATGGACTTGTCTCTCGTTGATGGAGAGCTCAGTGTCTCTGGAAACTGCATTCTCACTCACATTCATAACAATATTTTCCTAACACCATCCAAAACCTCAGAGGGCACTTTCATTGGTGTCAACTCTCATCAACGTGGCAGCCGTGTGCTCTTTCCTGTCGGAAAACTCAAGTAAATTAATACACTTCTTAATTACTTTCTGCTTTTCAATCCAGCATTTTCTATATATAGCGTAATGATTTGTTGGTTTGTGGATTCTTTATGATTCTGAATTTGCAGGGGTTTGAGAATTTTATGTCTATATCGGTTCAAGTTATGGTGGATGACTCAGTGGATGGGGATATGTGGTCAGGATATACCCTGTGAAACTCAGTTTTTATTAGTGGAGGTACCCTGCACCACTTCTCAACAGTTTTGTTATGCTGTTTTCTTGCCCATCATTGAAGGGGATTTTAGGGCTGTGCTTCAGGGAAATGCACATGATGAGTTGGAAATTTGCTTAGAAAGTGGTACTTAATTTGATTTTCTGTTGCATTCTCATTGCTCTTATCTTTTTCTTTACATTATGTCAAGTTGGGGTTTTAATTGTTGGCAAAATTGTTAAAACTATGAGGATTTGCAATTCACAGGTGATCCTTCTGTGCAAGAATTTGAAGGGAGGCATTTGGTTTATGTGGCAACTGGGCCTGATCCATTTACTGTAATTGAGAGTTCAGTCAAGTATGTTCACTTTAATCTTTGATTGCTTATATAATGCCTATTGCATGTTCATCTTTCGTAAACTTTGGATTGAAATGCAAGTTGTAGTAGATTATTCTCTTGCATACTTATATATACCATGATTGTAAGCTTAGTCTTAATTAATTATTCAATGCGGTGACATGGTTCTTTTAATGTTCTATTCTATATGATTTGCTGCTTAGAAATGATAGTGCCAGTGCTTAACAGGTCTGTGCAAACTCATTTACAAACGTTTCGCCATCGTGATCAAAAGGAGGTAATACTAGTATTGCATATGTTGATTCGAAACACTCTCAAGTTTTGTCTCTCTGATAAACTTTAATTTTCATCCTTGTTCAGATGCCTGATATACTAAACTGGTTTGGATGGTGCACATGGGATGCTTTTTATACCGACGTTACAGCTGAGGGAGTTAAGGAAGGACTACAAAGGTCTTTGTCTAAGTGATTAAGTTTCTTTCAATTTCACATCTGCTTTAAGAAAGGTCTAACTTTCATGTAATTCGTAGTTTGAAGAAAGGTGGAGCTCCCCCAAAGTTCGTCATCATCGACGATGGATGGCAATCAGTTGGTATGGATGATAGTGCCACAGAGGCTCAAATTGAGGACAGTGCCAAGTAAGCAACTGAACCTAAATGCTTTGTAATATATGCACAAAGAAGCTGATGTTGCATTTTGTTTTTTGGTTTCCAGTTTTTCAAATCGATTGATTCGTATTCAAGAAAATCACAAGTTCCAAAAAGACCGAAGAGGGGTTGACATGGTGAATAGGGGAACTGGATTTGACCAAATTATCACTGAGATAAAAGACCAGTTTGATATAAAGTACAATTCATGTTCTATTTCTCTCTTTTTCTCTCAAAACAACATTATAAACATTCACTTAGTTTTTCAGGTATGTTTACATCTGGCATGCAATAGTAGGTTACTGGGGTGGCATAAAACCGGGTGTTGCTGAAATGGCTAACTATGAGGCCAAAATAGTAAATGCCATTCCGTCCCCTGGGCTGGAGTCGAATGGCATTTGTTTCGTTTTGAAGAGCATCATGACGAACAGGGTGGGCCTTGTGAACCCTGAGAAAGTCTACGCCTTTTACAATGATCTGCACTCTTACCTTGCTTCTGTTGGTATTGATGGGGTTAAAGTAGATAATCAAAGCATACTCGAAACTCTCGGGGAGGGCTTTGGAGGAAGAGTGAAACTTGCAAGAAATTATCATGATGCCCTGGAGGCATCTGTCTCTAAAAACTTTAAGAACAATGAAATTATATCTTGCATGAGTCACAGCACAGATGCATTGTACAGGTAACGGTCTACCTTTAAGCCGACCCTTGTCTTTGTCTAGTTCAAATGGTGAATTCTCTTTGTTTTTTCGTTTGGCTATAGTGCGAAGAAAGCTGCTGTTATCAGAGCATCAGATGATTTCTTTCCAAGAGATCCAGCATCACACACAATCCACATAGCATCAGTTGCTTACAACAGCATTTTTCTTGGAGAGTTTATGCAGCCTGATTGGGATATGTTTCATGTGAGAAACCATCTTCTTGAATAAGTTCCTCAAGTACACTGTATTGACAGTTGTTTCGTTGCTTTCGATATTAGCCAACCCAAGTTATTTGATCTGTGTGAGGAGGTATATTTATATAATTGTATATTGATTTCACATATCTTAATTGCCTTTTTATTTTTAGAGCTTGCATCCTATGGCTGAATACCACGGGGCTGCTCGTGCTGTAGGAGGCTGTGCCATCTATGTTAGGTGCTGTTACTGATGCTCCTGCTTATAATTTCACATTCCCCCTTCATTGTTTAAATCTTACCATCTAATTTTCAGTGATAAACCCGGAAACCATGACTTCGATGTTTTAAAGAAGCTAGTACTTCCTGATGGCTCCACATTGAGGGCCAAACTCCCCGGAAAACCAACAAGAGATTGCTTGTTTTCTGATCCTACCAAAGACAAAAGGAGGTAACACTTGGGCACATTGTGCATATTTTGATCAAATTTTGACTAAAATCCTCGACTTGGTGCATAGTTTGACTAAATTTTGATCTACCAGTTGCACCTGCGCATAAGTTTTTTCCTACAAGAAAAATACTACTAGTAACTAACTAAAATCCTCAACTTGGTGGCAGCCTTCTAAAAATTTGGAATATGAATGATTTCACGGGAGTTGTTGGGGCGTTCAATTGTCAAGGTGCTTCATGGTGTCGGACTAGTATAAGAAATGTGATCCACGATCAACAGCCTCAAACGATCTCTACCACTGTTGGAGCAACAGATGTCGAATATCTGCAGAGGATTGCTGAGAGTGGATGGAATGGAGATTGCATTATGTATTTACACAGAGGAGGTAAGCTTAAAATTGATTTCACCAGCAAACTGATCTTTTAGCTAATAATAGTCGTATATTTATGTATCTATACGCGTTATTATTAAGTTATCGATATGATCCCATGATGTGAAAGTAATGCATGTTCTTTAAATCTAAATCATATGATGCTGATTGTTGCTTGCAGCCAGGCCTATAACTTAGCCTTAGTCATAATCCATACAAAATGTTAGTTATCATCCAAATTAATCATAATGAAGCAATCAGATCTATGTTGAGGTGATTTTGCATGAAATAAATAGAGATTTATAAGTTCATGTGATGAGAAATTGTTTTGATATATTTTTCATGTATTAAAAGTTTTAAGTATTGCCAACTTTAATGTGTACAGGAAAACTCATGTATGTCCCAAAGAAGACATCCTTGTCGATTCAGCTGAAAGCTCGAGAGTACGAAGTATTCACAGTCGTGCCTGTGAAGCAATTGTCTAACGGCATTGCATTCGCTCCAATAGGTCTGGTGAACATGTTCAATTCAGGTGGAGCGATAAAACAAGTAAACTACGAAACGAGTAAGGCTGGAAATGTTGATCTGAGAGTTGGTGGATGTGGCTCGTTTGGAGCCTATTCATCGGCCCGGCCCAGAAGGATCATAACAGACAACGCCAACGATATTGATGAATTCTTTTATGAGGAAACCTCTGGATTCCTCACTCTGAATTTGGCAGTTGCAGCTGAGGAGATGTACCAATGGAACATAACAATTGAATATTGAGCTTTCCACAAGCTGTGTTTCATTTGAATATTAAATAACTACTAGTAATATCTTTGTCTTGTTCCTCATCTTTGTTACAAAATTAAACTCCACTTTTTTTGTGTTTCTGTCTTTTGGCTTTGCCCAAAGATACATGCTCAAATTAAACAAACTTTACTGCTGCTCAAGGTTTGTATATTTCTGTATTTTACTGATATCAAGAATGGATCTGTACTCATTCTAAATTTGTAGTTGAAATGTTGGTAAATGTAAGATTGTTTTTTAGTGGTACGTGTGCTGACCATGGATTCAAAGGAAACTAGTGTATTTAACTCAATTTTAATTAAAGTTTGAATCATTCACAAAAGGTATTTAAATATAGAATAAGAAATATTGATTTATATGAAGGAAAAACAAATTATTCTCTCAATTTCAAATTAGTTTTCACACTGATATGGGTATATAAACTAGAAAAAAATAATGATAAAATAAAGGTAGAGTCCTTTTAACTTTATTAAAGTGATAAAGTAAGAGTATTGTGTAAAAAAATATAATAACATATAAAATTATAAGTGAGAATTTGAGGATAAAAGTTGTGATAAACTTTTTTTGAAGTGTAAAAACGAATAGGGATGGGGTATATACCCCTCCAGCTTTGTTAGATACACTCCCCCGATACAACCACTCCCCTCAAAACACATCTGCGATAGATTCACTCCCCAAATTATCTATTATACCCTTTATCCTAAAATTCAGTGTGATAAATGCACACCCCCATAAAACCCTATTTTCCCTCATTTTTCCCCCAAATCACTCTCCTCACCTTCTTCTTCTTCTTCTTCACGCCTAACTCCTCCATTGCCGCCGCTCCCGCTCGCACTCCCTCGCCGTCGCCGTCTCACTCCCCCTCCCTCGCCATTGCCGTCGCCGTCGCACTCCCCCTCCTTCCCCTCCCTCCCTCTCGCGCCGCCCGATCTTCCCCTCCCTCCCCCTCGCGCCGCCCGATCTTCCCCTCCCTCCCCCTCGCACTCCCTTTTTTTTTCGTCTTTGTAACAGGCGGCGGCGGCGCCTCTTTTGTCGAGCGACCGCCGGCTCTTCCCCCAACCAGCCACACTCCCGCCGCCTCCCTCCCACTTCCGTCGCCGGCCGCCGCTTCCGTTCCGTCCAGGTTTGTTTGGTTTTTTTTTTTTTTTCTCGGCAGGTCGACCGACCATAAACACTCTCATCGACCCTCAATGGTCGATGAGAATGTTTATGGTTGGCCCTTTATTGTCGAATATTTTTATTTTTTAAATTCTTTCGACGAACCAGTGTCGACGGGGATGTGTTTGGTCGACAAATCAGTGTCGACCGGGAGGTTGTTGATCGACAAACCAGTGTTGACAAGAGGGCTTTTGGTCGACACTGGTTTGTCGAATATAAGTTTTTTTTTTTATTTCTAAGTTTTTTTTTTAATTTTTAAATTTGATGGTGATGGTGGTGTTGACGACGGCCGGCTGCCGGAGTGGAGGTGTTGACGACGGCCGGCTGCCAGAGTGGAGGTGTTGCCGGCGGCTCAAGGGGCGGCGGTGGCTTTCTGCCCTAAAATTAGAATTAGGATTAATTCAATTAAATTAGGGTTTTGAAAGGGGGTGTATGTATCTTTAATATTTTATAAAATGGTAAATATGGTATTTTATATGAATATTTAATTAATAAAAGTTGGAGGGGAGTGTATCTAACAAAGCTGGAGGGGTATATACCCCAACCCAAACGAATATGTACAAACTAAAAAGAAAAGTGATTTAGAATAGAGGGAGTAGTTTATATGAAGATTAATATAGAAGGAAAAATATTTGTTTATAGGTTGAACTTTTTTTTTTTCAATACACAACTAATAAATTATCATCATATACATTGATACGTAGTATTGTTTATCATATGATTACATGAACTAATACTATTTGCTCGTTATTTTTAAGATTTAAAAAAAAAAAAGTTTAGTTGATTTTTTTTAATCAAAATTGAGCATCGTCATGATAATTATGGATTTTTTTTTAATATTCACAAGTCAATTACTGGAGCACAAATTGAAATATACAGATGATATCAATCGGTTAAATTGTGGGTTTTAAACTAAAATTGGAGCTTTGGAGAGTTTAATTATCTATAATATTTTTATTGAATGTATATTATTCCATAACAAAAATTGGCTTTAAATTGGGAGTAGTGATACATTAAACTACAACTGGAGCTGTTAAAAAGGTTTTAATGGGATGTTAAAAAGGTTTTAATGAGACGGACCAGTTCACAATCCACTTAAACCCATCATTTTGCGTGTTTTGACGGGTAGGTCCAGGTTGGAGACGGACTGAAAAATACTCAATCCATAGCAGAATACGGACTGACCTACAATTTTTTTTAATATATAAATAATTATTAAAAAAATAAAGTACGAATAATTTTTAGATAATCTTTGATCAAATCCACCTATTTGACTTGAATAATTTTAATATCTTATAATTATAAAGTAGATCTTAAATATATACTTTTTTTTAATTGACAAATCAATTAAACTAAAATTTAAACTTTTAATAAAAGAAAGAGTTTAAAAAAAATTGAATCTACATTAATTATTAAGTCTCTCCTGAAGTCATGTGTAGATGACAACGGTGTATTCACATTCTCAAATTTCAACTTTGTTTAGTATAATATTTTGTGATTTTGTAATTTGTACCTTATTTAAAGTTGAATTGAATCCATAAACTTCTACTTATCACATCTTTACTCACCATTCAACTGTAAAAAAAAAAAAAAGGGTTACTTTTTCATTCAACTTAAAAAAAAAACCACGTGCCAACCCGCCAAAACTTACAATCCATGTGATCTGACCCGTATAGGCCCGCCTTTTAAACGGATTTGTATTACTCAACTGATGCAGCGTGAAAGCGTATAAAATATGAATATACGAAGAACACAAAAGAACACACACAATCCGTTGATTCTACGAATACCCGAAAAAGTGGCAAAACTCAAATACGTTGATTCACACAGAATACCGTAAAAGAGATCCTGAGATAAACTCTCGTTTTTTTATTAATCAAATCACCTCTTTTTTACAATGAAAAACACTCCCTATTAATAGTAGGGTAAACATCAAGAAACCCTAATCTAAGGCCCAACACGATCGTGGACTTATAGTACTGAAATAGGAAATAACAATTATAATTAAAATACAAATCAAATCAAGTCATTAATTTTCAATCATTCCTTAATTGCTGCTAATTGATCTCCATCATCTCTCCCGATGTAGGAAAGATTCGCCCTCGAATCGAAAGCCTGAAGAGCGCGTCGGGATCGATCCGCCACAACATCCTTAGAGTAACCAATAAGTAGTTTGTGTATTGACATATCGTTCCCCATATAGTTTGCATATTGCTCCTTCGAAGACACAAACACCAAATAAAGTCGTAGTGTGGGGCACGCATCCTCTAATGAATTAACCACGACAAAAGGCACCTGTAAAAATGACACACGCATTGCACCATCTTTAAAAAATGAAGAGTCGTCATTGTGAAGAATGACATCTTCATCAAATTTTGGAGGACCATCATAGTCTCCAACCGTAGATATCAAATCTTCAAAAATATCACATTTCACGAAAAGATCATCCACCTCTTCATCAAAAATTGGTAGACCCTCATAGTCCACATTAACATCATCATATGTATCTAAAAAGCTATCAGAAAACAAATTTTGGGTGAGATTGACATTCATAGTGGCTTGATCAATGTGAATCAACATATTAGGAGCGTTGACTGCACTCTGAATACCAACTGATGCAGCGTGAAAGCGTATAAAATATGAATATACGAAGAACACAAAAGAACACACACAATCCGTTGATTCTACGAATACCCGGAAAAGTGGCAAAACTCAAATACGTTGATTCACACAGAATACCGTAAAAGAGATCCTGAGATAAACTCTCGTTTTTTTATTAATCAAATCACCTCCTTTTTACAATGAAAAACGATCCTGGTCACCGTCAACTCAATCCACTTTTTTTATAGAAGGGGGCAGACCGACCCAACGGGCCTAAGCCATTTTGATAGATATAACTACAACATACAACTTTAGTAAAGTATTGTAAACATGAGTTTAAGATTATAATTGTACTCTTTTTTTTTAACATTTTTTGGAGAAAATTATTACTTTGATTATCATGTTTAAACAAAAACAATTATTTAAGAATGAGAATAAAAATACTTGTGTTTGTAATTGTGTTTGTATAGAGATTAAAAAAAGTAAGAGTGAATAGAAAACTTTATGATAAGTTAAAAGTAATACTCCGTATTATATTATTTTATTATTGTTAAAAAATAGGTGTGTAAGTATATTATAAGGATGACATATTTAAATGAAAAGATGGGTCAACCCAACACGAACACGCACTTGCACAAATTAGTAAGAGACAAATTACTCATGCAATGACAAATCTTAAAATGACCATACTAAATTAATGTAAATAGGGTTGGCAACGGGGCGGGTATAGGACGGGTTTGGCCTTTCCTAGGACCCGCCCCGCCAAAATTTTCTAGACCCGTTACCTGCACCGCCCCGCTTCAATACCCGCCAAAACCCGCCCCGTTTCCCCGTGAACCCGGCGGGTAAACCCGCCCCGCCCCGCTATCACTTTTTTTTTAAATTTATTTATTTAAAAAAATAGCACATTAAAATCAACTCTTAAAACTACAATAAAACATCAATTCCAACATCAAATAAAACATACAATTTTAAATAAAACATAAAGTTATAAACAACTAATCACAGAATAAATAAATAATCTAAGGATCTAAGTCTTTTTTTAAAATAGAGTAAATCGGCTGCAATTTTAGAAGCCATCCTAAATCCGCAGAAATACAGTACAGTAAATCAATAAATTCTACAACCACTCTATATAATCTAATTAGTTAGAATTGTTAGATGTCTTACCAATGGAGATGGGAGAATTAATAAATTAATATTATATATATATTAATTTTTAATATATATACGGGTCGGGGTCGGGTCGGGTATATGTAATCCCATTACCCGTCCCATACCCGGCGGGTATTCGTTGACCGGGTATTTACCCGCCCCGTACGGGCCGGTTTTATGCGGGTCCGGGTTTTTACCCGCCCCATTGCCAACCCTAAATGTAAATTACCATAAAAAAAGTACTTTCTCGGATTAATGGAGTCTAATTACTGAAAGAAAAAATAGGTTTCGTGTCGACTATTTCAATAGTGAGACGAAACATAATATTTTGTTTCATAAAAGTTTTCATACTTTCTTTTTTAATTTGTTCTACAAAAATTTGCATACCCCCAAAAAAAAAAAATAATCACAATTTTCACCCTCACAATTTACACATATTTATCCTTCATATCATTACTTTTGAGATTCATCATATACTTCAAACTACTTTATTTACTTCATATATAAAAATTTATAAAGTACACTATAATCATTATAGATATTTTTCTTCAATTATGTGTAAGATTCCCCATAAACTTTTGTGGGACGGAGGGATTGGAGTAACATTTTAAGATAGTGTTTGTAAACTCAACAAATTGTTTCTAAAATCACTTATTTTTAAAACTATTTCTCACAATTTTTGAATAAAAAATAATTGTGAAAACTGTTAGTTGTATTTGTAATCACCCCTAAAATAGATACTCATTGTCCCAATAAAAATAACTCAAATTTTATTTTTTATTCGTTTCAATAAAAACTATCCATTTCTCTTTTAGCAAATTTTCCTCTCTCACATTTTATTATATTATTTTTTCACTCAATCACATAATTATTAATACATCTATTTATTCTATCAATATTTTTTAACTTCCATGTCCAAAGTTTATGGATAACTGTAATTTGTAATTTTGTACTACTAGACTCTGACATGTATAAAACGAATACATTTGTTGATTATAAGTCCAAATAAAACCACTTGTTGCTTGTCGGAGTTAGGTCTCACGAGGTCGGTTTTTTCAGACATAGAAATAGTTCGTGAAATTTGAGGGAGTCGGAAGAGTTGGGAAATCCCATGTTATGTAAGAAAAGAAATGCATGTGTGTTTTGTTTGTCTCGTCCTTCCTCCTTATTGATTGGTGGAAATTCAGGAATCTTAGGCGGATCGGATCACTCATTTGGCCTTTTTCACTTTAACTACTCTTAGTCTTAGGCCAAACTAAACCTTAATCCATCTATCTCTTCCACTTGTAACTTTGCTTACTTTATTGTTTAAACATGTAATGACATGACATGTCTTAATTATTAAAGTTTTGTCTTTCTTCTTATAAAGCAACGAAAATAATACTTAAAAAAGAATGAAACAAAGAAAAGAACACACACAATGAGAAAGTGTTGGCAGAAAATCATTCATTTCTCTAAAAACATAGATTGAATTTAGCATTTTTATGAAATATTTTACACATAAAATATATTTAATTAAAATAATTTTTAAAATTTTATAAAATATAAGTTTAGATTCAGGCCACTTAAAAAATTCACTGATTTCAAACAGATGAATTATTATATGATAAAATATTGACAAAAACGTACTACTACATGTCCAAAAGTATTCTGATAAATTCGCTCAAAAATTTAAGTGTCCAAAATATTTTTAAAACTTGTAATAGTACACTTTCAACCTTGTATTGACAATAATTTGACCTTATAGTAACATAGTTTTAATTTTATAGTAGTAGAATATTTTTAATTTATTATAGTAACATATTTTAACTTTATAGTAGTATAAAATATTTTATATATTCAAAACCAAAAATATGTTACTGGCCAAAGTCGCAATCTCAATTCTAAAATGAAGGGAGATATGATCATCATATATACATGATACATGGTGGACACTATAATATAGCATTAACCTCCATTAATGAAGAGGTTGAATCAAATTCATCAACAACACATTCAATACGTAAAGCTCAAATAGCCTAAGGAGGAAAATTCATAGGGACTTTGCCTTCATCACATATTTATTTGATTGTTAGGTATATGAAATCACACATAATTACTCACTCCATCCAATTTCATTGTTATTACTTTTCTTCTTTAGTTGTTGGATTTTATTATGTTTTTTTTTTAAATAGTAATATTCAGTTGAAATCATTCACTTTATTTATAAGTTGATCCTACAATACCTCATTATACCCTCAACATATTTATTTTATACATATACTAATTAATATTTATTAGAACTCGTGTGCGAAGGAATGAACATAATAAATTTGAATGGAGGGAGTATACATTTTTCTGTCTAGCTCCACAATAAAATTTGAATGCTATAAAACTTAAATTATAAAATGAAATCTCAATTTTTTAAAATAAAATGAGTAGTGATATATGATAATAAAAAAATAACTATATGTTATTGACAAATAAAAAACAAACACAAAAAATTGTACTCCGTATTATTATCATATAGCACATCCGGACCGATTCATATAATTGAATAACAATTTTAATTTTAATTTAATATAAAATAGTAATTTTTTATTGAACAATTAAAAAATATATTTAAATTATTTAAAATTCAATTATATGTATACACAAAATTTTCCTATTTTAAAACTTTTAATATAAAATGCAGTCGACAATATCATTTGTCACAGTGAGAAATGGCATGTATTGAGACTAAATCATGAGATGCAGGCTGGCCACACATGAGTCATGACGCATGTTAGCTGTTTTACAAAATTTATAGAGTATAATTTTCGTGTTAGTTTTTTTGAAAAAAATAATAATATATATTCATACAATTTTTAGCATCTCAACTTTCAGAAATTGTCTATAAATTGTCAAAAAAATGGCTAAGCCTAGCTACATTTAACTTTAAAAAAAATTGCATCTATATATATATATGTTTTTTTATGGAATTTTAAAATAAGTTGTTGACTTATTTTCTGCATAATAAGTTGCTGAGCCAATAAGATGTTTACAATGACAATTGTGTAATTTAAAATAATGAATTTAAAAGAAATTTCTTATTTTGAAAACGAAAGGCAAGGAATCCACACTATTATAAATATACAATAATAATGCAGTTATTTTATTAAGAACTAAAAAACACTTATAAATATACAAATTTATTTGTCACGCGAAGTAATGTCAAATAGGTTAAAATATGAAAATTAAATTTATTTAATAATTGTGATACTAAATATAAATGATGAATTTTAAAATGTTTCACTTGAATTAAACCATCTTGCTTAATGGAATGGAGCACCTAACTAGGAATGACGGTGAGATGGGTACACTTTCGGTTACCTGTCCTTTTGAACCCTAATGGAATGGGCACGAATAATTTTAAAAGGTTTGAGACGAGTATATATATAACGAGGGTTCAGGTTCTGACTTGTATCGTTTTAAACACTTTTTACATGTGTAACAATACGATCCCCACAAGCGTATGAGTCCGATTGTAGTACGTAAATACGACCAAGTAGTTTGTTCGTCCAAGGATCTAGTTAAATGTAAGTGAATCCCTAAAGTTAAGAGTATTCATGTTATTGTAGTAATTAAACGTGTTTGTTGGATTTTCGGGAATTAGAACGAAAGTATTAAACTAGATTAACTAAGATAACAAGAATATAACAAAAGAAATAACGAACTATCTAACTTTCGATAGAAAGTGGAAGAGAATGGTATTGCCTCGAGTGTTTCCATTTTTTGGGTAATTCAATGAGTTAATGAACCAATTGCATGAGTTAAACTATGATTTTGGATTAAGCTAAAGGCTATCACTCTTATGTGTAGACCAATCCCTCGTGATGCTTAGGTGAACACGTGCATTGATTAGCAATTATACAATCTAACCAAATACCATAAGCTTCTAAGATAGTGTCTCATAAACACGCTCAACACGGTTATTAATGCTTATGAGACGCCCTTTCACTATTCTAATAGGCGACCTCTAATCTATTAGTGTGTAGTGTTGTTGATCTAAGCAATCAACCCCCGGTCGGTGTAGTCAATTACTATGTGAATTATAATCAATTAATCCAAGATCACACTCACACTCTTAATCATGCAACCCAATGTGGTCGTTGAAGTTGACACAACCAACAATGCTAGCTAATAGGGTGAATTAATAAATTGAATCATGAAAAACACAACACTAGAAACATAAACATCCAAATCCTAAGCTAATCATGCAATCAATTCATAATTACACTAAACACCCATCAAAACATTCACACCCAAGGCAATAAGAGTTTAGCCCATTGTTCTAGAAGAGAATCTCATGGCTACAACAACAAATAACAACAAACTCATAACAAAATAGCAATAGAATGAAGAATTTAGGAAAGTATCAAATTGAATTGCAAAATAGAGTAATATCACATTGATCATGAAAATGTAGCTACAAAACGATGTAATAGACGATGCCTGATGATAATCATAGCTTGATTCGAAGTAAAAACACCTATTCTAGCTAATCTAATGAGAAATTCAACTAAAACTATAATAAAACCTCCTACTATGTGTTTGTGTGTGTGGAATTGCTTCTCAAAGGAGGAAGACCCTTCTAAAACTCAAAATGAACTCTATTTATAGTTTGCAAAGAAGTTTTGGACGAAATTTGCACTTGGGTCCCTCAAAAATGGAGAAAATGGGCCAAATTCCCGAATTTCATCTCACCCGGGCATGCCACTTGGCCAAAATACGAAAGAAACGGAGCGAGCAGGGCGTGGCCGGGTGGTTTTACCTAGCCAAAATACGGAGGTTTTGATGGCATAGGGCATGGCCGGGCCAAAGTGACCCGCCCGGGTGGTTCTGCCAGGCCAAAACCTTCGGTGGGTGAACTAATAAAAAACGTGGGTGTACAACATTGTCGCCGAGTGGAAGTAACCCGGCCGGGTGGAAATGTGGCCCTGCCTTGTCGTTTTTCGTCCCGTCATATCTCGAGCTTCCGACCTCCAATTGACTTGATTCTTTTTTTCATTCCACTCAATTTTTCGAGACTAATCTAATGGTGCAATCCTCTCTTCAGTTCAATGAGTGCAAATGATGATTGAACACTCGTTTTTGCGATTTTAATGTCTAATTCACCTCGTATTCGTACAAAACGAGCTCAAACACCTTTCTCAATCAAATCAAGCATATTAGTGTGAAAATGCATGAAAAACCCTCAAAGTTTATCACTAAAACACAAGAAATCTTATGCAATTTACAACCGAATCAAGTTCATACCTCGAATACATGTTACTCGAACTCATTTATCTGAAAGAATAATATAATTATACGTATTGTATACCCCCTCCGTCCCTCTTGGGAGAAGTTTTCCATAATTTTCACTACAAAAAAAAGAGGCGTTTTACCGACGAAAATAGAGACGGAAATTCGATCGAAAACGGTGTTTTCCGATGGAAATACCGACGGAAAAATTCGGTCGATGCTAACCTCGTCGGTAATTTTTACCAACGGAAATTTTCGGAATTTTTTTTTAATTTTTTAATTACCGACGGAATATTCCGTCGGTAAACCAAATTCAAAAAAAAAAAGTTGATTCCGGGCCCAAGCCAACGAGCTGGCCCAGCCTAGCCCAGAACCTGCAAGGCCCGCTCAAAGCCCGCAAGGGCCGAGCATAATTGGCAGAATATATTCGGCCTTCATTGGACTCGAAACCCGGGCATAATTGGCAAAATATATTCGGTGGACTCGAAACCCGGGCATAATTGGCAGAATATATTCGGCCTTCATTGGACTCGAAACCCGGGCATAATTGGCAGAATATATTCGGCGGCCTTCATTGGACTCGAAACCCGGGCATAATTGGCATAATATATTCGACCTTCATTGGACTCGAAACCCGGGCATAATTGGCAGAATATATTCGGCCTTCATTGGACTTGAAACTCGGGCATAATTGGCAGAATATATTCGGCGGCCTTCATTGGACTCGAAACCCGAGCATAATTGGCAGAATATATTCGACCTTCATTGGACTCAAAACCCAATTGGACTCGCCAGAAACCCGGGCATAATTGGTAGAATATATTCGGCGGCCTTCATTGGACTCGAAACCCGGGCATAATTGGCAGAATATATTCGGCGGCCTTCACTGGACTCGAAACCCGGGCATAATTGGCATAATATATTCGGCCTTCTTGGACTCGAAACCCGGGTGTGTGGGCGCCTAGTGATTGGACTCGAAACCCGGGCATAATTGGGCATAATTGACAGAATATATTCGGCCTTCATTGGACTCGAAACCCAATTGGACTCGAAACCCGGACATAATTGGCAGAATATATTCGGCGGCCTTCATTGGACTCGAAACCCGGGTATAATTGGCAGAATATATTCGGCCTTCATTGGACTCGAAACCCGGGCATAATTGGTGGACTCCCCCGGGCATAATTGGCAGAATATATTCGGCCTTCATTGGACTCAAAACCCAATTGGACTCGAAACCCGGGCATAATTGGCAGAATATATTCAGCGGCCTTCATTGGACTCGAAACCCGGGCATAATTGGCAGAATATATTCGGCCTTCATTGGACTCGAAACCCAATTGGACTCGCCTGAAACCCGGGCATAATTGGCAGAATATATTCGGCGGCCTTCATTGGACTCAAAACCCGGGCATAATTGGCAGAATATCCGGGCATAATTGGCAGAATATATTCGGCCTTCATTGGACTCGAAACCCGGGTGTGTGGGCGCCTCGGGTTTGTGGGCGCCTAGTGATTGGACTCGAAACTCGGGTATAATTGGGCATAATTGGCAGAATATATTTGGCCTTCATTGGACTCGAAACCCAATTGGACTCGAAACCCGGGCATAATTGGCAGAATATATTCGTGGCAGAATATATTCGGCGGCCTTCATTGGACTCGAAACCCTGGCATAATTGGCAGAATATATTCGGCCTTCATTGGACTCGAAACCCGGGTGTCTGGGCGCATAGTGAGGGGCGCCTACCACTCAGACAAGTCTGTTTTTTTGTTTATAATTGTAATATTAATTGTATATGTACTCATTTTCGACCCTTTTTTTTAAAAAAATTCACAAAATTAATTTCTTTCTATAATAATATTACTAAATTTGTGATTTATAACTATTGTAAATTTAATTTTTTTAATTTATATATTGTAAATCTAATTTATTTATTTTTTGTGTTTTGATTAAAATTCTAAAAAGTTTCTATCATGTATACATGTTTTACTCTTTTTTTTTTAAATAAATCCATTTAATAATTGAACATTCTTTTACTTATATTAGTCACTAAATTTGTGACTTATAACTATTGTATATGTGTGAATATTATTTTCAAATAGTACATTAGTAATTTAATGTAGGCATGCATCATTTTTTTATTCAAAAAAAAAAAAAAATTAAAAACAAATTCATTTAATAATTGACATTCTTTCACTTATATTAATCACTAAATTTGTGACTTATAATTATTGTAAAATTAACTTTTTAATTTATAAAATGTAAATGTAATTTTTTTTTTGTTTTAATTAAATTCTAAAATTCACATGTATAAATTTTTTTTATTTTTGTTTTGATTAAACATTATTTCACTTATATATTAATCACTAAATTTGTGGCTTATAATTATTGTAATTTTTTTAAATTTATAAAATGTAAATGTAGTTTTATTTTTAATTCTTTTATTTATTAATAATTCTTTTTATTTGTTAATTCACACAACAATGGATATAAAAACTACAGAAATTATGTCCAAACAATATAACATAAAAATTTCTAATTTAATCAATAATTTTCTAATTTAATATAAAATTTTCTATTTTAATCAATCATAATTTTCTAGCGAACAAATTTTCTTCTTCAATTAATAATTTAAATTTTGCACAAATTTTTAATTTTAATTTTGTGATTAGCGACGGAAATTTCCGTCGGTAATCACAATTTTTTTAATTTTAATTTTTTTTTAAAATTTTGTGGTTAGAGACGGAAATTTCCGTCGGTAAATCGGTTGACTTTGTAATCGTCGATAAAATTCTGTCGATATTTCACAGTTTTTTTGTAGTGTTTGGAGCACTAATATTAAAAAACGTGATAAAACAAGTAGATTATTAAAGGCGATGTGATTAAATTGAAGAAAAGTATAATTAAATATGAGAGAAAATAATTTACTAAAAAATTAATGATAAACTTTTATTGAAAAAAAAAAGGAAAAAAAGAGAGGACCGTGTCTTTCTGGAGTCGGATGAGCATTCGACTCGAATTAAAAAATGGTAATTTTTAGGGGCTCATAATTATATACTCCATACTAGTGTAGAACCCGTGTATTACACGGAATTTTAAATATTTAATAATAAAATTTAATTTTATTTATTTACTTAATTTAATTTTTCATATTTTTATAATTATATAACATTTTTTTTCAATTATATTTATTATAACGTTGTATTATAATATAAAAGTTTAATGAACATAATATTTTGAATTATACAAAATAATTACATTTATGTTAGTTAATTTTATAAAGTAAAATTCTAAGAAAATTTGTGAGAATCAAACGATGTGAGATTGACATTTAATAAATATGAAAAAAACTTTTAAAAAAATTATAAAATTTCAAAAACAAACAATTTAAGTAATATTAAAATATCTTTTAATAAATTAAAGTCAACCTTCAATATCAACCACAACACCTTACATTTAATAAATATGAAAATAAGTTTTAAAATATTATAAAAGTTTAAAAACAAATAATTCAAATAATATTAAAATGACTCTTAATAAATTGTAAGTAAACATTCAATATCAACCACAATACAATTAAATAAATAAATATTTTAGTTAATTGCAAATTAAATCATAACATTTTCCTCATTTGCAATCTAATCTAAACTTGGTAATTGTAAATAAATCACAAACTTTAAATATAGTTGCAATTTAGTCTTTTTGACAATTTTAATTGTGTTCGAATCTAACATAATTTAGATTTTTTAATGACATAGCAACACCTTAATAAAACAATATTGTTTTTCAATCAAACCAAATATCTAGGTATGATTTAGGGACAAAGTAAACTGGTAAGAAGTCTAATTTGCAATAATATTTAAAGTTTGTGATTTATTTGCAATTTTTTTAAGGTTTAGATTAGATTGCAAATGAGCGAAAGGTCGTGATTTAATTTGCAATTATCTCTTTTAAAAATTAACAACTTCATTAAATTATGACACATAAGTCAAATCAACCACAAAATGACACATAAGTCAAATTAACCACAAAATGACACATCATCAATTTAAACTCCCTATTAGTATATAAGGGGATATATAAGAATATATCTGAAAACTCTTTTTATTCGTTAAAAAAATACAAATTTTAATATACAATTGAATAATTAGATTTTAATTTGAAGTGATTTAGAAATATTTTCAGTCCATATAATTGAAAGGACTACAAAACGTCTTAGACTATACAATTGATAGGATCGGCCTAGTTTACCCCTAACATCTTATTGTGGAAGCAATTAGGAATTTTTTTATTTGTTTATCAAAATACTTATGAAGATCTTATAGCTAGGCTCTCAACCATATATATAAAATGTTTGGAAGAATTGATGTAGCTATATGCATAGATTGTATATATCACGTGCACTTAAGCAATTAAGTTGTTAGGAAAATTAGGTTAAGGTTGATAAATCATAAGTATGCATTAAGGGTAATGAAATGAAAGATCATTGGTAGTTGTCTTGGATTAATTAGCATTTAAGCTAGCTAGCCCATTTCATCAACGTATGATGTATCTTAAATCAAATGTACCTAAAATTATTGGTCACTTGTTACCTTTGCATTTTAAAGTAAATTTGTGCCCAATTTTAATTTCTAATTTCTCAGCAGTGCTGAAAAAATAGCAACGAGAAATTACCATTCGAATTTGACATATATATTTATCGGATCGATCAATCTAAAAAAATAGCATTTTAAATCTCCTTAGGTCATACTGTCCTTAATTACACATGCAGTGAAAACGTAATTTCATTTACAAAGAAGTAATATCCCGACAACGTACGATCAACATCGAAATCCATATAATAATTGAACAAAATTAGGTTTAAGAAAAATGTGGGCGAACACCGTATACCATTTTCATCCGAGATGATCCTCCATTCATCATGGATATAATATAATGAATATACGAAGCTTGACGCATTTAATTCTTCTGCACAAGACCTTAAGGTAACATCCCACACCTAATTTACTTTAGGATTTAAAAATCGGATTTGAAAAATCACACATATCGAATATATTGATTTGACATAAAATTCAACTTTATAATATTATTTCAATCATTATAGTCTCTCTCGACAATAATATAATAAATTCAATCATCACACAATCATCTAATCATTTTAATCTCACTCAACAAGTACATTTTTTTTTATGCCACAGTATCTGGTCCAAGGACCGACTAATCCGGGGGTCCAATCTCACCGTCATACAATAATAATATAATAATACAATTTTTTCATTCACTCTTATACATTAATTTGACATAAAGTTAAATCTTCTCATAGTAAAAACTCAAAAGAAATATACATACTATGTATTACTCCCTCCCTTTTTTAATAAATGATGTTTTCGTGAAAGTGAAATTTGTTAGAATTAAGAAAGAGTATGTATTGACAAGTATACTCTTAAATAATAAATGAGGTTTCTAATCACATTAATTTCCTAATGCACATTTTCCATAGATAAGAACCAATTAGAAATTTTCTAAAGTTAGAGAGAGTATAATTGAAATAAACAGTGTAAAAAATTAAAAAAAACATCATTTAATTGTGTACAAAAGAAATAGGCTAAAACATCATTTATAAACACCCAAAACCAAAGTAAACTACTCCATCATCTAACAATATTTGATGTTGTGCTCCCTCTCACCCATCCACTTAATTGTAATTACACTTTGTATAATAATGTAATTGTGTATGGTCTAAAAGTATGAGTTATTTGACTTTAAGTATTTATTATTTTATTAAAAAATTAGAATTGTATAACATGCAATTGTATCGTTAAACCGTGGAATTAATTGGTGCACAAATGACCAAATCATAAATTATATATATATATATATATATATATAAAAGAGATGCACAATAATTAAAAAGATAAAAGAAATGCGGCCTGACCAATCAAGAATAAAGATTGGTATGTTCATGTATTAATATTTACTATAATACTCTTAAAAGTCAGTTTTTATTTTAATTTTAAGAAAGTTAACTTAGCCTAATACTCCCTCCGTCCCACAAAGATAGCCACATTTGACTTTACACACAGATTAAGAAAAATCAATAAATGCAGTCAAATTTAGCTAATGTGTCAATTTTGCCCTTAGAATTTCATACTCCAAAATCTGCTAAGCATTAATTACTCTTATTAACTAGGGATAAAATTGACAATAAAGCATTTAATGCTAAAGTAAAAGAGGAAATGTGGCTATAATTTGGGACATCCAAAAAAGGAATATGTGGCTATCTTTGTGGGACGGAGGGAGTAATTAATAGCCCAATAAGGTTGGAGATCGAAATATAAATGTTAAAAAAATAAAATACTAGTATGACTTTGTGTGTGGAGTAGACGTATTTAGGCGTGATCTTCAATTCATGGTTTGACAACCAATTATACCGTGTTAAATGATCAGTCCGATGATGAGGATCCGAGTTGTAATTACGTGTAGTCAACGGCCTAGATCTCTTCAGCACACCAAAATTCAATTAATCCTACGGTTCTGACGTGTGTAGCGTAGTTTGACCCCAGTTAAGTCCGCCTCATTATTTCATTTTGACGTATTTGTGTCATTATCCAGTCAGCAACATAAATGCACACACCATTTATATCCAACAATACAACTTATATATATAGGTCAATCCAAAAAACAAAACAAAAATGGAGAACATCAAAAAAAAAAAAAAAAAAAAAAAAAAAACAAAAATTTGGAAAAAGTGTAAAATTGTCAACTAGTTAAATGTCAAACGTGTTTATAGTTATGTATTTCAGAAATGGAGAACATAAAGATTAAGCGAGTGTTTGAAAACACGAAAACACTAGAAGTTGCTTAAAAACATTTTTTTTTTCAAATAGAATCACTTTTGGAGTGTTTGGAAACACAATAAAGTGATTAAGTTAATTTGTTAAAAGTGATTTTGGTGAAGCACATCTCCACCTACTTCTAATAGCTTCTATGTGCTTCTCATCATTACAACAATCAATTTTACAATTTTGCCCTCACAATTTAAATAATATTTCATCTTTACACATTACCTATCCAAATGTAATAAGGGTGTTTTTTGTAAATTTATAAAAAAAGTGATTTATTTTGTAAACACCACAACATATACACAATTGATTTAAAGTGCTTAATTTTAAAACACTATCAATTTTCTATTTTAGTGTAAAAATCAATTTTAATCACTTTAAAGCAATCACTATGTTTTGCAAACACACCCTAATTTATGGACATGGCTAGAAGAGGAGAATCTGATTATGTATTTCAAGTTGGTGTTGTGATTCATTTATTTGTATAATTAAGTAAAGTTGAAAGTGTTCATGGAAGATTGAAAACTAGTGATGTATAGAATTCTTTGTAACATTACGGATTGAGTACCCCTTATACTCCTAAGCAATACCATTCCCCTGTTTAAAAAAAAATTATGTATTTCAAAAATGATTCGGAAGTCAAGATAGTCTTTACATTTAAAAATAAAAAATTAACTAACCACGCACATACATCACACTACACACATATTTACTCTTCATGTCATTATTTTTTTAGATACACAATACACTTAATTCAATCAATTTCTTTATTTTATATATAAAATTACCTCACAACATTTTAAGCATTACATTTTTTCTTAAACTTTGTGTTCAAATGTTTTTCGCAAAACTTCTGAGGAACGAAACAAATATTACTTCACATAGAAATTGAACTATATATTTGTGATATTCTAAAGAAAGTATCTTGAATTGGTGGTTGCATTTTCATTCGTAAAGGGTAGGTATTTTGGTATACTTCTCTTGGAAATATACCAAATTGAACTAAAGTATATTTTAGTTACTAACGCTACAAAAAGAGTTAACATGTAAACCTGTAATTTTTTTAGCTAGGAAAATATAATGATAAGATATGTTAATTTGTTTAGGGCTAGTATTGTACACTAACTCGACTTTTAACACAAATATAATTACACATACTATATTTAAGAAAATTTAAAGTACAAAGATCTAAATGTTGACGAATAAAAATAAAGGGATGTTTGTTTTGAGATTATGTAGGATGGGGGAAATCCTGAATGGGAAAATCCTGAAAAATAGTAATTGTTTTGGAATTTTGAGTAGGATGAGATGTAACTTTATATCAAATCAAATTGTGTAAGAGTAGTTGGATGTAATAGTAGGATGTATATATATTTTTAGGCGTGAGTGTAGTTGAATGGGAAAATTCGAATGTAAAATTCCGAATTCGAACGGGTGAGTTCCAAAACAAACACCCCATAAACAACTCAATTAAAGAAATAAAAAAATTGAAGACCCTTGTCCCCAAAATTGGATTAGCATAATTATACTCCTCAATTTCAAAATAATTACTCCCTCCGTCCCACAACTGTTTGCACACTTGCCTTATTTGTCCGTCCCACAATTGTTTACACATCCATAAAAGGAAACTTCTTCATAAACCCCACCCTCACAATATTCACATATTTACACAAAATGCCATTACTTTTACTCTCTTTCCAATCACCTTTTTACTTTATTCATATAACTTTACAAAATTACCCCTCAACACTCCACTCATTACACTTTTTTCTTAAAAAGTGTGCCCACTTTGTGGTGCAAACACTTCTGGGACGGAGGGAGTATAACTTTTGTTGTTTAGTACTGTATAGAATTAAGACATAAATTATTATTCAAGATGGAGAGAAAATTAGAAAAAAAAATAAAAGAGAGTGAATAATAACCTACTTCAATTATAAAAAAAAATGAAAAATAAAATAAAATGAGAAATTATTGAAATTTACATAGGAAAATTTAGAAAAATATATAAAAAAAATATCAAAACTACAATTTTTTTAAACCAATATTTAAGAGCAAATGAGAAAGTGGGAGGGAGTAATTTGTAAGTCAGCTTCACCTACTACCAAGCGTGAGCACTATGTAATGGGGGCAGTCACTTTTGAATAAACCTACTCATGTATTTTAATGTTAGAACTCTGGTCTCGAGGTGCCCATTTGCGAAATTAATTATACACGCGACCCACTTAATCAATCACAAACCACGTTTTATGCAAATTAAATACGTCATTAGGACCACCTGATTGAAAAAAAATGCACCTATTGGAGTATTAATTATACAATACCCTGTGCATAACACTATTATATATGTAGGGTGGCTATGTCGATCTGCAGTTTTTCACTTAATTAGTAGTTAGGTAACACATTTCACGTGCCACAATTTTTACATATCATGATCATGATGATATATATATATATATATATTTTTAAAATCTAATTTAATCACACAATATTACATTTTAATTATATATATCCAAGATTACTATTTTAAATATATATGCATGCATAAACTCATGGCAGTTTGGTAGGGTTAAATCAGACACAAATTAAATAAATATCTAATCAGATCTAAGATGATTTTTTTAATTAATATGTAAAAATGTCTCGATTGTATGCATGTCGACGGTTAAAGAAACTCAATTAAGTACATGCAAACTTTGAATGTTCTACAAGAAAAAATAAAAATAATTGCAAACGGATAATAGGGTAAGACCCTGACCATTGAATGAGTTCCTTTATTTCAAATTATTTTCCACATTTACATTTCAAAACTTTGAATGAAGATGTTTTTTTAAAACATTGAATAAAGATGTTCTGGTAATAGGTGATTAGTGTGATAAGATTCCCGAAAAATAGATAACTAATTTACTAAAACAAATAATTTACCTCCACGTTACATGAACATGAGAAATTTATTTTTTTAAGCCAAAAACAAGGACAATTATATGTTTGAGATGCATGTTTAAGCCATAATTAAAGTTGTACGGTACAAGAATTATAAAGCACATAATCATCTCAAACAATTTTTGTGGTGCACAAGAATATTATATAATGATGTAAAATATAAAGAATACCTCCGTCCCATGATTATTTGCACACATTTTTTTAAAGATTATTTGTACGCTTTCAATACGAAAATACCATATCCTCTCAACATTATTTTATTTTCAAAATTGTCAATTATTTTTTACCTACTTCACACCTCACCACGTTCATTTTACATCTTCACTAATTCACTTAGAATATCCTCGTTTAATTTACATCACCAATCACTAAATTCACTTTTTTAAATAAGGGTGTTGATCAAACCGTGCAAGTCATTCCGGAACGAGTGGGAGGGAGTATTGAAAAATGGAAGCGGTCATAAAATAGAGGTACAGATAGCGATATTGCATTTGCATCTGAAAAGCACATACTTATTGCCCTATAAATACCTCAACACACTTGTTGCATTTCTCATCAACTCTGTATTCTTTCTCTACGTTGTGCACCAGCATTGTTGCGTTTCGTTTTTTTCTTTTCATTCCAGTTTGGTAATTTATATTCCATTTATTCATTCTTTTGTTAGCTGAGAGTTTAGGAAGAGAAGATGACGATTGGGGCTGGGATTTCTGTGAGTGAAGGGAGGTTGAATGTGTTGGGAGAGACAATACTGAGTGATGTTCATGAAAACGTTACTGTTACACCGGCGGCCGGTGGAATCTTAACAAATGGGGCTTTCATCGGCGTTCAATCTGATCAGATTGGTAGCCGGAGAGTCTTCCCTGTTGGCAAACTCCTGTTAGTTCTTCTTTCTCTCTCTAAACCCTGCATTCTCCAATTTCAATTACTGCATAAATTTACAATAATTTCCAAAAGGGAAGTAATTAGCAGTTAGAAAATGGATAATAATGATAATACTGAACAATGCTGTTCCCAGGCTGGTGAATGACAAACATTATTGTTGCTAAGGGTTCGAAATTGGATCCAAAACCTCAACTGCAACTTGGACAAGGACAAGGAACTTATAGAAATATATCAAACTTATGAGTAGGAAAATCGGAAATCAGGGAACTAAGATGTGCTTAAACTTGATTTGAAATTGACTTTGTTTAATATGTGCAATGACTTGAATCCATATGAACTTTTAGGCGATTTTTCTCTCATTTTTTTCTGGTTTAATTTTTGGTTCTACTGTTTAGACATATACATATCTTTAAGGTCCAACCTAGAGAGATTGGATCATCGATCTTTATAGTTTTATTTTTTCTCTGTTTTCGTTTTACAACTCATATTAGCATTTTTGGTACAATTATCTAGATCTGATTTGTGAAGAGTGTGTTGTTGTCAATGGGAATATAAAGTAATATTAATGAAATCATGACAATGATTTTTCAGGAATTTGAGATTTATGAGTGTTTTCCGGTTCAAGTTATGGTGGATGACACAGAGGATGGGGGCACATGGTCAAGATATTCCGTTTGAAACCCAATTCTTGATTGTTGAAGGACGGGACGGTTCAAGTTTGGGTGAAGACGGGGAGGAACAACCCGCATTATATGTTGTTTTCTTGCCCATTTTAGAAGGAGATTTCAGGGCTGTTTTGCAGGGAAATGAGAAGAATGAGTTGGAGATTTGTTTGGAAAGTGGTATGTGCAATATCTAGAATGTTTATCTACGTTTTTCCTACTTATGAAACTTCTTTCTCATATAATTGAGCAATGTAGGAGATCCTGCCGTGCAAGATTTTGATGGGAGCCATTTAGTGTTCGTTGCAGCTGGATCTGATCCATTTGATGTCATCACTAATGCAGTCAAGTATGTTTCTCTTATAAATCTTTCTAAATGTTGTTTTTCTGACTTTAGATGGTTAAATTAATTACTACGGAGTAAGTTTTATATCTCTGTTTTTTTTTCCACTTAATGTTAGAAATATTGCAACTATTTGCAAGGACAATCGGAGATCTATCCTAATTATGATGATAATTATTGATTCTAGCTGAAAATTATATAATTATGTTTAAAGTGAAATATTATCTTTTGAATTAAAGAATATGTTCATGGACAATAATAAATTGTAAAACAGTTTTATTTTTTTGAGAAAATAAATTGTAAAACATTAATTTGATAATATGGTATCCTATTTACTCTGGATATTCAATTTTCTAAAATCAAGAAATTCTATAGAAAATGTATCCTGAAGGTGCTGAAAGATTGAAAACATATTCCCAATTTATGCAGGACTGTAGAGGGGCATTTGCAGACCTTCAATCACCGTGAGAGAAAGAAGGTGAAGTAATTATTCCCATGTTTTTTTCCTGTTTAGTTTATTCAGACGGGATTTCCAAATTCGGTAATGTACTAAATTGTGCTCGTATCATAACTCAGATGCCAGATATGTTGAACTGGTTTGGATGGTGTACCTGGGATGCTTTCTATACTAATGTTACTGCACAGGGGGTGAAGCAGGGTTTGGAGAGGTAACATACTTGCATACTTGTAAGAACCTAAATTGTGATATTTTTCGGTTATTTATCTGCTATATTTTGTTGTAGTTTCCAGCAAGGAGGGGTTACACCCAAGTTTGTTATAATTGATGATGGATGGCAATCAGTTGGGATGGATCCAATTAGTGAGAAAACAGAAGCAGATAACTCGGCTAAGTGAGTCCAATTATAATCTTATTTTTCACCGTTTATTCTTATTTTGTAGACTAACTGTTGAATTCTCTTGTTCTTTCCTCCAGCTTTGCTAACAGGTTAACAAATATCAAGGAGAATCACAAATTCCAAAAGAATGGGAAAGAGGGTGAAAGGGTAGAGGATCCAACAAAGGGAATCAGGCACATTGTTACAGAAATTAAAGATCAACACTTTGTCAAGTATGTTTACGTATGGCACGCGCTGGCTGGGTATTGGGGTGGGGTCCGAACTGGGGTTGCTGAGATGGATCATTATCAGTCGAAGATGACTTATCCCATCTCGTCTCCTGGGGTTGAATCCAACGAGCCATGTGATGCATTTAATAGCATTGCTAAGAATGGCCTTGGGCTTGTGAATCCTGAGAAAATCTACAGTTTCTACAATGAGTTGCATTCATACCTTGCATCAGCTGGTATTGATGGGGTCAAGGTAGATGTTCAGAACATTATAGAAACCCTTGGAGCAGGCCATGGTGGAAGGGTGAAGCTTGCTAGTAAATACCACCGAGCATTGGAAGCATCGATCTCAAGGAATTTTCCTGATAATGGAATTATTTCATGTATGAGTCACAATACAGATGGTTTGTACAGGTGAATATGGCTTCATTTTATTATTGTAATATAATATGGCTTCATTTTATTATTGTAATATAATTATATGGTATAAGTTCTAGCTATCAGATTCTGATGGAGTTTCTGCTATTTCTTGCAGTTCAAAGCGAACTGCGGTTATAAGAGCATCAGATGATTTTTGGCCAAGAGATCCAGCTTCTCACACTATTCACATTGCATCTGTAGCTTACAATACCGTTTTCCTAGGAGAGTTTATGCAGCCAGATTGGGATATGTTCCATGTAAGTTGGAAGTGATGGTACATTCAACTGTATATTCGAGGGTGATAAATACGTTGATGCTAATTCTTACACTAAATCTAACTGCAGAGTGTGCATGAAATGGCTGAATATCATGGTGCAGCACGGGCCGTGGGGGGTTGTGCTATATATGTCAGGTAATGAAAGAGTAACTGTCTTGTACATCAGTTGTACAGTTCAACTATAAACTACTAATAATTTTCAGTGAAACAACTAATACGTTTAAGTAAAACAACTAATACCATTTAAATTACATTAGAATTTCTCCGTGCACCTAGTGCATACAGTTTTTTGTCCTTACAAAATTGTCATTATGCATCAATCTTTTGTCCATGATGCTTCCATTTTCTTATGTTGGAATAATGTCATCTGCAGTGATAAGCCAGGTCAGCATGACTTTAACCTTCTAAGGAAGCTCGTACTCCCCGATAGCTCCATATTGAGGGCAAAACTTCCGGGAAGACCAACGCGTGATTGCCTCTTCTCTGATCCTGCTAGAGATGGAAAAACGTACATTCACAACTTCTATCTAACCCATATTTGGAAAAAAAAAAAATTTCATCAATTAACTAACAGCAATGATTTTACTACAGTCTGCTAAAAATCTGGAATCTAAATGATCACAATGGAGTTGTTGGCATCTTTAACTGCCAAGGAGCTGGCTGGTGCAAAGTTGGAAAGAAGAACCTCATCCATGATGAAAAACCTGACACAATAACAGGAATCATTCGAGCCAAAGATGTCGATTATCTTCCAAGAGTGACAGATAAGACATGGAACGGAGATGTTGTTGTCTACTCTCATTTAAAGGGTACTTCATACCAAATCTCACTTTGCAACCATACTCATCAGTAACTCATGTCTAAATGACATAATCTGATGTCTAAATTTAATATTTATTTATGTTTGCAGGAGACCTGGTGTATCTTACCAAGAATGCTTCTTTGCCCGTTACACTCAAGTCACGAGAATTCGATGTTTTCACTGTGGTTCCAGTGAAGGAGATGTCCAACAAAATCACATTTGCACCAGTTGGACTTATTAAAATGTTCAATTCTGGGGGAGCAATCAAAGAAGTGAAGTATGAAGTGGAAAAACCTGGAAATGTTCACATGAAAGTTCGTGGTTGTGGCATGTTTGGAGCTTATTCATCTGTTAGGCCTAAAAGAATTCAAGTTGACGCAAAGGACATGGAGTTTGAATACAAAGAAGCATCTGGGCTCGTCTCGTTTGTATTGCAAGTTCCGGAGAAAGAGATGTACCTTTGGAGTGTTACTGTTGAAGTCTGATTTTTGGGGTACATTGAAGGTGAATTCATTGAGTCTGTAGAATAAGATGGAGCAATTGTATGTTGCTCTTGTGAGGACTCGGTAGTAGTTAACTAAAGTTTAATGATTCCTGTTAACAGGGATGTATGAATGTATCAATGATGTTGTCATATTGACACACCAATTTCAATTGCTTTTCTGAATTACATTGCCTTAATAAGTTCAGTTGAGACTTGAGAGTAGCTACTTTTACATTTGATTTTGGTCATCCTCTATTTCAAACAGTGCTTTGTCATTTTGTCTCAAATCACTACATTTATAAATTAAAATCACTATTAAGCATGTTTGTTCTAGACTTCTAGTTAGCCAAAAGTAACAATTAAACTGCCAAAATGACAATGTGCGTGAGAAAGAACGAACCTCGAATTTCGGTAGAACGAAGAACACTTCTTCAATTAAGCTGTCTTCCACAATGTTTATACGAAAATTTAAAAAAAAAGAAATTACAAAAAGTTCTTCAAACAAATCAAAAGGTGAAAAAAAAAACACACACACACACACAAAAAAAAAAAAAAAAAACGCACACAAAAACACAATTTCAACCCTGCAAACGATAAATTTGTCTAAAATGAGCTTAATTTTAAGAAAATTGCAGTACTACTGGTACCACATCACATAAACATATATTATCCCCTGTCTCTTTCAAAAAATGTCCCCTTAGTCTATCAAATTACAAAAGAGCGGTAAGTTTAAAGAAGGGATTAACTTTTATGAAATGGTATAATTTATTAGAGTCTAAATTGGAGCGGGAGGTTTTTCTAATGCCAATTATAAAGAAGTTGCGGGTTACATCAAGTTTATTATTTGAAACCAGAGGATATAAAATCGCAATTTGAACTCGCGCTAGCGTGTTGAACTACTCACTCTTACTCGAGCTTATAAAGAAGGCGCGAAGCCAAAATGCGTCTCCTACCTGACAACTTTGATGATAAAAATAAAGAAAAAGAATTATCCTCTCAACTAGGCCCTATTTACATTTTCCTCATGAAAATTACCTTGTTACATAATAGACATTACATAATAATTTTCATACTTTTAAAATAAAAAAAACTATTTATAAACTAAAACCCAAAATTTTACAATTCTTTTACTCACAAATACATACAAGTTAGGCAAATTTTTTAGGATATTGTATTTTTTAAATTAAATCTTCAACTTATAGTAAAAATGAAGTTTGTTATCATTTTAAGCATAGTCACGGGTTGCAGGTACGCTTATTGAAAAGTCACATTTGAAATCCGCGACTTTTAAAGGCCTCTGACTTAAAATATAAAAATACAGAAATATATATATATATATATATATATATATATATATATATATATTGGACAGTAAAAGGTGTTCTCATTATCACTCGAGTACATGGGGTACTCAACCCGTAATTTTACAAGTAAATTCTATCGTATGCACATATTCTACATTTGCCGCCTACTCAAAAAGAACTTTTACTCAATAAGGCATAGATACGGGTCACAACACCAAGCTGAGATTGATGAATTTGCAGCCACCAAATTCTGTCCTTCTAACCAGGTCCAGAGGTAGATTTTTATAAATTCTGTTCTTTTAACATCTTGTCGTTCATCATTGAATCTCTTTGTATTTCGACATCTGTATTTCCTAAACTACACACACCCAAAGACTTGTTATGAATTTTCTCCTAAGCTTTCCAGGACCCAGGGCTTCGAAGTGCTGTAAGGCGTGAGCTCTAATGGTATTCTGGGGCACCATGTATATCTTTAAACAACAGTAGCATTGGTACCAAATTATTTTTGCAAAATTGCATTCCATCATCAAGTGATCATTAGATTCTGTTGCTTCGTTACACAACTTACACCGTGCGTCCTCTTCCGATATCGCTACTCCTCTTTTGCAAAGGTTGTCCGTAGTGGCGAGTCTCTCTCTAAGTATCTTCCACCCAATTGTTTTGACTTTCTTAGGCGCATATCAGCCCCATAAATTCACAAAATCAGATCTGTCTTCATTTAACTCTGATCTGGCCCCTTTTTCTTCAACTAAACTCGCATACACGCTGCTGGTGGAGTACGTTCCATGCGGTGCAAGGTCCCATCTCCAAATATCATCGGTGTTCTGCATAATTCTGTTCCTGTCTAACACATCGCATAAAGTCGCTAAATCCTCACCCTCCCTAACACTCAACTCCCTATCCCAATTCCAACTCCACTTCCAGTCATTACTCCCCCAATAACCCAAGTTACTAATCACACACTCCTTCTGCAAGCTAACAATCCCCACAAGCGTATGGGTTCGTTATAGTTGAGTAAGTATACGACCTAGTAGTTATCGTATAAGGACCTAGAGAGAGCGTGGAGCCCAAAAACTATAAGTTAAAATGGTGTTATAGAAGCTAAACGTGAGGATAAAGCAAATATCAATAAGAAAAAGAATCAAACAACTAAACTAACTTTCAAAGATGAAAGTGCAAGTGGAAGAATTGCTTCGGGTGTCTTCCTTATGTGGGATCACTAATGAATTAACGAACTAATCACAATAGTTAAGCCTAATGTCTTGAATTATACTAAAGGCTATCACATAAGTGTGCAAACCCCCTCGAAAGGCATAGGTAAACAACGTGCATTGATTAGCAATTATAGGATCTAACCAAATACCATAAGCTCCTAAGATAGTGTTGCATAAGCACTTTCAACACGGTTACTAATGCTTATGAAACGCCCTCTCACCAAACTCCTAGACGACCTCTATTTGTTTAGTGTCTAAAGTTGTCGGTCTAGCCATTAACCTCCTCTCGGTTAGCTAATTACTAATTAACTTATTCAATTGACCAAAGCTCACACTCACACTCCCAATCATGCTACCCAACTCTCGTTGCAATAAACATAATCGAACATGCTCGCTAATAGGGTTGATCAACGAAATGAATCAATCAAAGTACAACTCTAGAAACATTTAACACCAAGACATTAAGTAAATTAAGCAATTAATTCATAAACTCACTAATTAATCACATAATTCCAACACACAAAGCAAAAAGAGATTACCTCATATCTAAATTAACAACTAGAATAAAACTCATATGAAACAAATAACAAAGCATGAATTAAGGAAATATATCACCTCATTTGTCTTCAAATCCTCCAATGCTAACATTAAATTGAAATACTAAATTAAACACTAACTAATCTATTGTTGAGTGGAGTGGTGGGGAGGAGAAAAGATTTCTCCCCCAATGGAGTCGCGTGCCCTGTTTCGCCCCAATTCTCCCGTCTGTATCTGTGTTCCTCCCAGCTCCTTCACTAGTGTATGCGAACCCCCAATTAAAACAATGAGATGGGCTGCCAGCCTTGTAAATGGGTCGCATGGTGGAGTAATTGTCTTGGGCTCAACAAAATTAAATCCAACAGCCATGTACGACTCCTTTTTCCTCTTGATGGCCCATTAATTTAATTAATTAAATGGGCCAATTCCATCCAAGATCATTTTAATTCATGAGCTGACACCTGAGTTCAAACCATTTAATTAAATGGGCATGATAAATTAATTGTCAAACCCAAAATAATTTAACTTCCCAACTTTTCTCGTTTCGACTCCTTCTCGATTTATCCTTTCAATTGTCTTCACAAAATAAATGAGGCGTATTTAGCTATAAAAATGCTAATTTTCCTACAAAAATAGCAAACTATACCATTTCTCCAAATCAAGTGCAATTAGTCAATTTAATGTAAATAATGCATGAAATCCTATAAAATTATACTCAATAAGTTTGTGAATTTCAAACAATTATCACACTAATCAAGTATAAGCCTGGGAATAAATCACGAAGGGTACTGCCCTCCTTAACCCAAATATCACCCCAAAAGATGTATGCCTCCCATCACCCACTAATCTGCTAATCTTATTTTTGGCTTCCACCCCTCCTAACTCATTATATATTTTTTTAATTTCTTTCCACCAACTCGATTCGCCTGTGATTCTACCCCCCTTCGTCTTTAAGCAAACTCCTCACTCCCAAGGCCTCCATATATAGATTTCAAAACTCTTACCCAGAGGTGATTAGGTTCCGTGAGCAGCCTCCAAACCCATTTCTCCAATAACGCCAAATTAAAAATCTTCAAATCTCTGATCCCTAGACCCCCTTTATTTTTATCTTTGCACACCTCATCCCAGCTAACCCAAGGTATTTTCTTATTCTCACTCGCTCCCCCACCCCACAAAAAGTTCCTCTGTAACTTTTTAATCTCACATAAGACAGAAATGAGAATTTTAAAAAAAGACAGATAATAAATGGGTACCAATTAGAGTAATTCTCCCGCCCATCGAGATGTGTTTGTCTTTCCATGCTTCCAGCTTGTTTCGAATCTTCTTCACCATCCCTTCCCATGACGTGGTTTTATGGTGATCCAAGCCCACGTTCATGCCAAAAAATTCCAGCGGCAAACAACCCATGGAGCACCCCAAAAAACCAGCCATCTCCCTTTTCTCCTCATCGCCCAAGTGTATCGCGAATAACCTGCATTTACTGAAATTTACTCCTTGGCCTGATATGAATTCGAAGAGTATAAGAATTTTTTTGATGGTCCGAATGTCCTCCCAACTCCCATTACACAGAAACATTGTATCATCTGCGTACTGTAGGATAAACACCTGAACCAGGTTTTTTCCCATCCTAATCGGATCCAGTGCTCCCGTATCCACTGCCTTATTTACCATTATATTCAGTCCCTCGGCCGCAATAAGAAACAGGAAGGGCGAAAGAAGATCGCCCTGCCGTAGCCCGCGCTCTAATTTAAATTCTCCCGACGGGCTTCCATTGATAAGCACGGTCGTGCTCGCTGTGGATATACACTCCATCATCCATGTCCTCCATTTTGGGTCGAAACCCAAACCGTCCATCATCGCATCTAAGTAAGTCTATTCAACCGAGTCGTAAGCTTTCGCGAAATCCACTTTGAACATTACCCTCCGTTTTCTTTTTCTTTTTGCTTCATCGATCGCTTCATGCACTATAAAAATCCCGTCAATAATTTGTCGCCCTACAATAAAAGTGGATTGGCACTCAGAAATGATTAGTTCAGGAACTTTTGCCAGACGCCTGGCAAGGGTCTTGGCGATAATCTTGTATAGACTTCTAATAAGATAAATAGGGCGAAATTCATCCAGATTTTGAGCATCTGCTTTCTTAGGTATCAACACGATGAAATATGGGTTAAAACCTCTCACCAGTTTTCCATGTTCATGAAAACCAGCCATCATATTTAACACCTCCCCCTTTACTAACTCCCATTTTCCTTGAAGAAGCCGAGGGAGAATCCGTCAAGCCTCGGACTTTTGGTCGACTCACAGTCCCAAATAGCCTTCTTCACCTCATCTTCCTCGAATACAACCGTAAGAAATGCGTTATCACAAGCCTTCAATTTCTTTTGAAACAAGTTCGAATGAAAGAGAGGCCTTACGAAGGTATCAGATTTAAACTGTGAGCTGAAAAATCTAAATGCCTCCCTTTTAACTCCTTGCACTGATTCCACCCACTGTCCATCGACGAACAGACCATTAATGGCATTGTTCGATTTTCTGCCTTTGATAGCTCTATGGAAAACTTTTGTATTCATATCACCTTCCTTCATCCAATTGATTTTAGCCATTTGATGGAGTTGTTCCTCTTTTAGTTTCAAATCATTTTGTAGCCCTGCAAGTACCTCTCTTCTTAGCGCCATATCTCTATCGTCCAGGCCAGCATTCTCATCCAGGTCATCAATCCTTATAATCTCCTTTCTTTTTTCCTCTATGCTTGTATCCAGGTTTCCAAATATCTGTTTGTTCCACTCTTTGAGATCTCCTTTCAGCAATTTTAGTTTTTCTTTTAGAACATAACCACTCCATCCCTGTACATTATAGGATCCCCACTTCTTTGCCACAAATTCCTTGAAATTTGGGTGTTTCATCCACGCGATGAAGAATCGAAACGGTTTTGGACCCCAATCAATACGATGGTGATAAGTGTATATCGGACAATGATCAGAGATAGATCTTCCCAGCCCCTTCACCGTGCTGTCCGGCCACATCTCCATCCATTCTGCGTTCAAGAAAATCCTATCGAGGCGGCTTTTGCACGTCCCGTCTGGGCGGACCCAAGTAAATTTCCTTCCCAGTAGCGGTAATTCGACCAGATTCGCCTGAGCGATGAAGTCTCCAAAGATTTCCATATCTCTCTTATCTTCGCGTTCTCCTCTTCCGGATCTTTCTTCGGCGCATTTAATAGAGTTAAAGTCGCCTGCAATACACAGAAGATTCTATCGACTTTTTTCTACTACGGTCCGCAAGTCGTCACACTCTTCTTTCTTTTCTCTTGTGCTGCACGGGGCGTAAACATTTATAAGGCAACTGTTGGGAATAAAATGAGTTTTGATGAGTATACCAAAACCCCCCCTGAGACATGCCAAGTAGATAAGTCAAAACTAAATGAACATGTTTTAGGACTGTTGGAACATGTAGACTAGACAAGTAGAAAAGCTGATGTGTTAGGCAACTCTTAGAAGAATAGATGCAATAGTTGAGGGGGAACACATGCTTACAAATTAATTAAGATCAAGTCCCCTCAAGGCTCAAGTTCTGGTATGACCTCAAGTCTGCTGAAGGTCAAGTATGTTGATAAAGAGGAATCAGTCTGAAGACAACTTAGTAAATGCCAACATGAGTTAAAATGCATCATCAAAGCACCAATCTACTGCATCACAAAGCTCAGGAGAACTGTCCAACCAGAATGGTTCAGAAGAGTTGTCTCAGTACACTTGAACTAGAATCTGTCTCCAAGACAACTATGCTAAAGAGGTCAAGGTCACCATTCCAAGACATATGCAACCAAAGAACTATACTAAGAAGTCATGGAAGGAGAAAGAGTCAAATCATCTGAAAGAGCTAAAGAGCCAACACTGCTGATGAGTGAACTCTGCTGAATCTGATAAGCAGAGTTGTCCAAATGATAAGGAAGCTTGTCCTTATCTTTAGGAATGTTGATAAGAAGAAATGTCCATGTTTGACCAAGTGAATCTTGAAGTCAGATATTGGGAAAAAGGGTCAGAATGAAGACAAAGTTGTTACAGCCGTTTATTTCCCAAAACAAGGACATGTCACTATCAGAATCTGTCTTCCAGTTTTGAAGAGCTCAAGGAAGACATTTATAGCAATTTGGGACTGTCTCTCCAACGGGCAAATCCTCAAGTTTGTCTATAAATACAGAAGTGTGAAGAACATTTGAAGTAGAGCACTGAACCTCAACCTTGACAAGAATATCCAACTATCCTACAAGTCAAAGTGCTTTCAAGCTTTCAAAGAGACTATCTTAGTCTTCATACACTTCATTCTAAGTTGTCCCCATTGTATAAATCATACAAGAGCTTAGAGAGATATCCTATCCTTATACACTGATCTTCATTGTAAAGGATATCTCATTAGTTGGAACCTTACTTCAACCCTTACCCCTTTCAAGTGAGAAAGTCTGAAGGTTGTAGTAGTAGAAGTGGTAGGAGTTGACTGTTGAGAGAAGAACAATTCAGTTCTGAGTCGAGAAGAGGGTACTAGGACTCTAGACATCCTAGGGATCAATTCACCAAGGAGTGGTGTTCTTGATCAAGTGCACCTTGGCACTATAAAACAAGTTAATTCCAATAGTGAAGGAATTATCCTGTTAAATCAGGGAAATTAGATGTAGGAGCTTGAGTCTCTGAACCACTATAAACCACTGTGTTGATTTACATTCAAGCACTTTACATACATTCAACACTGCATACAAAACTGGACTTTCAAAGATACATTTCACAAAGTGTGCAAAACCTGATTTGGACAAGTTCCCTGATAGACTGTGATAAACTACTTAAGTGATTTCAGAATATAAAAGGAGTTTAAACTAAAGGGCCAACCACTAATTCCGCACATATAACTCCCCTAGATAGTTATTCAACTAAGTACTCAATAGTACTTAGTAGTTTGATTATCTTAGAAGAGTTAATCATATCAATAGAGTTGTCTAGGACAACCTTGCTGAACTCTGGTTTAATCAAGTTTGAAAAGAAATTGCATACAAGTGTATTCCCCACCCATACACTTGTTATATACTCCTTTCAGGACCAACAAGTGGTATCAGAGTAGGGGTTCAAAGACCACTGCTTCTGAAAATCCATCTTAATTTTCAAAATCACATATTTGGTGTGGTCACCGAACTGATCTTATCTGAAATCTCATATACCTGTATCTAATCTATCTTATTTTGAGATATGGCTGACAACAATGCCGTTCCACCTCCTGCTGTTCAAGGACTGAACAATATGGCAACCAATCCAGTCAACCATATATCACATCACAAACTGCCCATGTTCTCAATTGACAATTATGATTTCTGGAAAATCAGAATGAGAGCTCATCTTGCATCTCTTCATACTGACATGTTAAGGGTAATTACAAGAGGACCCTATGTGTTCACTCAGCTCAACCCCAGATTGATTGATGAGCAAAGAGAAGACATAAGGGATGTAATTCATAAAGATGAAGATGACCTCACCTCAGAGGAGAAAAGAAAAGATAATCTGAATTATCTAGCTATGAACACCCTCTATCAAACAATTCTAGATTCAATCATGGAAAGAGTCTACCACTGCACAACTTCCAAAGAAATTTGGGATACTCTTGCTGAAATGTGTGAGGGTACAGAAAAGATAAAGGAGAACAAGCTCCAAGTGGCTGTGCAGAAGTTTGAACAATTCACAATGGTATCAGATGAGTCCATTGACAAGTTTGCTGGTAGATTCACTGATGTGATGAATGAAATCAACTCCTTGGGCAAGGTGTACTCCAAGAGAGAAGTTGGATTAAAGATCTTGAGAAGTCTCACTCAAAAGTGGGATGTATATGCTATAATGATGCAAAACACCAAGGATCTCTCCACCATGCCTGTTGGTCCTTGGTGGAGTATAACACAAGTGTATGGGGGGGGGGGGAATGCACTTGTGTATGCAAATTCTTTTCTTTTTGACAAATTGGTCTTATCAGGCAAGTTGTCTCACAACTGGCCTGAGTGTGAACTTTGATAGATACTTGTCCTACTGATTACTATTGAGTGATCAGTTGGCTAAATATCTAAAAGAGTTACTTAGTGCGGAATGTGGTTGGCCTTTGACTAAAGAAATACTCCAAGTTAATTTCTGAAAATACAGGTTATCAGGGACTTTGTCCAAAACAGATTTTCTTACTTACTGAGTTATGAATCTTTAAAATATGTTTGAATGAAGTGAAGTTAAGAATGCAGTAAGTAAATGAGACACAAGTTTATAATGGTTCAGAGACTCAAGCTCCTACATCCACTTTCCCTGATTGAACAGGATAATTCCTTCTCAATGGAATTAGCTTGTTTTATAGTGCCAAGGTGCACTGATCAACAACACTCTCTTAGTGTTTTGATCCCTAGGATAACTTGAGTCCTAGTGCTCAATCTCTCTGAGTTAAGACTGTGTTTCACACTAACAGTCCTTAACTCCTCACTTCTACAACAAACTCTCTCTTCACTTAATGAGATAAGGGTTTGAGGTTTGGTTCCAACTAGTAGAGATATCCTTTACAATGAGAACAAATGTAAAGGCTTAGGATATCTCAATGCTAAGCTAGGGTGTTTACAAAGATTGGCTTAGCTGACTTGAAGTGATTCAGGAAACTTGGAATTCTAGAGAACAGTTTGGTTTCCTTTTGAAAGCTTGATGATAGTTTGATAGCTTGTAGTTGGATGTGAATTCCTTTGATCACTTCTGTATTTATAGGCAAATTGAACAACTAACCGTTGGAGGGATTAGCAATTCAAATATGTCTATTTGCAGCACCATTGAAACGGCTATGAAGCTTGGCATCCTTTTATCCACTGTGTAAAAGGGGTCTTCAATGGTTGCTTGAATGAATGTGTTGACTTCTGAAAAATGCGGCTGAAAAGACTTGTGTCAGTTTCCAATTTTGCACATTGTCCTAGGTTGATTTGTGGCAAACTTTACACTCAACCAACGGTCAGATGGGACAAGCTCCCTGAACATTCTTGCTGCAGTTTAGAATGTTCCAACATTCATTCAATGCTTCACTCTTTAATGCTCTAAGTCTTTAATGCTTGGTTCAGGCATGATTGGCAATAAATGCTTCATTGAATGTGTCTTCTGTAAGCTTTTGACATTCAATTCTCTTGATCATTTGTGCTTCAACTGTCTTGATCTTTTGCATTTATGTACACAACTTTATTGTTCTTGATCTCTTCAGCTCAGTTGTCCATTTGATCAGCTTGTCTTGAACGGATCAGCAACTTTGTCCTATAGACCTATCAAGCTGCCTAATATTCCAGCTTTGGACAACTATCCTGAACTCTAAAATCTCACAACATTTCTGAGATTTTAACTTAAGCATTTTACACACTCAAGTGTTCTGAGACAAACTTGCCTGAACAATAACTTGAGCATATCTCAACTAATTTGTACATCATCAATCAGGGGTTTTGGTATCTAGATCAAAATCATTTTGTTCTCAACAATGCCCATGCAACAAATCTTCTCAGAACTCAAAGCTTATGAGTTTGACCTCAACAGAAGGAAGCCAGCAGAAGAGTCTTCCCTACCAACCAAAGGAGTGGCATTCAAAGCCAAAGTTGCTGAACCTGAAATGCATCCCACTCCAAGATCATCAAAGTCAGTCTCTAAGGCTGAAGTGAAGGAAGAAATAGCTCTTATGGCAAGGAGGTTTGATAAACTCAACTCAAGGTTTGGTAGATACAAGAAATTCTACCAAGACAACAAATTCAGGAGAAGGTACAACTCTCCTGAAGCACAGGCTGAGGACAAGAAGTCTGAAGAGAAAAGATCAGAGGACTTGTCCTCTGATAGGAGAAAGTCCAGCAGAGCTGAACCCTCCTCATCTAGAAGGAGAGATGATCCAAAGAAAGATGATGATGAGGATCTGTGTTACAACTGCAAGAAGAAAGGGCACTTCCAGTATGACTGCCCTGAACTCAGCTCAAAGGAAAGAAGAGAAAGGCAAGCCAAAAGAGATAGGAAATTCACCAACAGAAAAGCCATGATGGCTGGTGATGAATCTGACAGTGCTGAAAGCTTCAACTCTTTTGATGGACAGTTCTCAAACAGTGATGATGATGATGATGTGTGCAACATGGCCATTGAGGATGATGAGGTATCCTCCACTTCTAGCTCACCATCATTTCTATCACAGAACACTAGTGAAGTCAACTTGAAACTCTCCTTTGGGAATTTGATGGAAGATTTCACTAGGCTACAAGAATTTCATGACAATTGTGTGAGAGAAAATGAAAGGCTTTCAATTGAGCTTTCAAAACCTGCTGAGATAGTTGTTGATATCAAGTCTACCGAGTTGTATCAACAAGTCTTGAGAGAGCTTGAGGAAGCAAATCTCAGGATAGTTGATCAACAAAGACAGATTGATGTTCAACTACTCTCTCAGAAGAGAAAAGATCTTGAACTAAAAATTCTTCAAGGAAAATTTGAAAACCTCTCACATGAGTATGATATTCTTAAATCAAGTGAAGAGAGCCTGAAATTAAAGATGTCTGCTTTGAACAAATCCTCTAGAGCAATAGAGGAAATTCAAAGTTATCAAAGACCTATGGCTCAAAGAAGTGGATTAGGTTTTGATCCATTTGAATCTTCACCTTGTCTTAGTATTGCTTCCTCAAGTAACACTAAGAAAATCTTTGTTAAGTCAGTGGCACAACAAGCTAAAAATGAAATAATTCAGCCACTGAACAAAGGGAAGGGCAAAATGAATGAAATGCCAACTCAAGTGCTTCAGGAGACTAGGCCCAAACCTAAGGAAAAGGCCAAAGCTCCTGAACACAAGAGGAATGTTGGTCAGCAGAGTAGACCCAATGGAAGGGCAACTCTCCTGAACAATGTTCACCAGCTTTGTTCATTTGAGCTCTTAGCAATGAAACATGCAGCATCAGTAGACTTGTCCCAGTCAGCACAATACACATTTCCCTTTCTAGTTCCAGTCAGTAGAGTTTGTTGAGTTTTATCTTTAATTAAACATTTTCCACTTGAGAACTTAACATTAAAACCTTTATCACAAAACTGACTTATGCTTAACAAGTTGTATTTGAGACCAGCCACATAAGATACATTGGATACCTTGATATTACCAATTATCAAGGTACCATAACCTTTTGTTACTGCTTGTGAGCTGTCTCCAAAGGTGACATTTGGGCCTTCTTTTTCAATGAAGTCAGTGAGGAGTTCTTTGTTTCCAGTAATGTGCCTTGAGCATCCACTGTCAAGGTACCATGCTGACTTTTTGCTCATACTCCTTATCTTCTTGTGGCCCTTAGGTACCTGCAATTAGCAAGCTTTAGGTACCCTTTGAATTTTGGGTCCTGAGAGGTTAGCTGTACCTTTAGGAACCCAAACTTGCCTAATAACCCTGATTGATTCAAGGTGGCTAAGTTGTTTTCCTTGTGCATCAACATACACTGTCTTTCCCTTAAATGCCTTTGGGAAAGTATGTGTGAAAGTGTTGACTCTATAAGTTTCAGGAGAGTTGTCAAATCTCCTGAACTTATGAGTTCTTTGTGCAGCTTGAGGAAATATTTGAGGGAAGGCATATTTATGACCATTACCCTTTGGCATGAAGGGTTTTGGTTGTCTCATTTTATTCTTCCTTTGAGTATAGTTGTCCTTAGGTCTGTTCAGCTGAGGCTTCCTTAGTAGAGTTGGCCTAGGCTGATCATACCTTGGATGCATAAGAGGCTAAACCACCTGAACTTTAAGTCAATGAACAAACTTGCCAGAAATGCATTAGTAAAAGGACTACCTAATGAGGTTTTCATTAAAGAGCATGTATGTAAACCATGCCAAGAAGGAAAACAGATTAAAGCCTCATTCAAAGGAAAACCAGTCATCTCTACTGAAAGGGTACTTGAACTTTTACATATGGATTTATTTGGACCAATTACCCCAGCAAGCATAAATGGTAGAAAATACACACTGGTTGTAGTAGATGACTTCTCTAGGTTCACATGGGTAGTATTTCTCCTTAATAAGAAGGAAACACAAGTCAAACTCCCTGAACTACTAAAGAGACTGTCAAATGAAAAGAGTCTTAACATTATCAAAATAAGATCTGATAAAGGAACTGAGTCCATTAATTCATACATCAATGAGTATTGCACCATAAATGGTATAACTCATGAAACCTCAGCAGCTAGAACTCCTCAGCAGAATGGAGTTGCAGAAAGAAGGAATAGAACCCTAAAAGAAGCTGCTAGAACCTTAATTGTTGATTCTAATCTACCTAAGAGGTTTTGGGCTGAAGCTATAAACACTGCATGTTATACTCAGAACAGATGTTTGATCACTAAGGGTCAAGGCAAAACCCCCTATGAACTCTGGAAAGGAAGAATGCCTAAAGTGTCATATTTCCACATATTTGGTTGTAAGTGTTTCATTCACAATAATGGGAAAGAGCAATTAAAAGCTTTTGACAGCAAAGCTGATGAGGGAATATTTCTTGGATATTCCCAAATCAGTAGAGCTTTCAGAGTGTACAATTGTAAAACCCTAATTGTGGAGGAAACACCTCATGTTGTGTTTGATGAATCTATTTTTGAGGTCAGGAACAAAAACCTGGACACTGAAGAGATCACACAAAGAACAACCAGATTAAGCTTAAAAGACAAAGACACTGTATTCATAGATGTTGTCCAAGCCAATCTTCCTGAAGACACAATACTGGACAACAATCCTGAAGGCAATATTCCTGAAGCAAACCCCACTGAAGGGAATGGTGAACTGAATGACCCAATCCCAGTTCACACTCAGGTAACAACTACCAATGAAGAAGCAGGCTCTGCTGAGGTAGTTAATGGATCAAATATTCCAGGGGGAACCATAAATGTTGAAAATGCCAATGTCCCTGACATTGAGGACAACATCCCTGATGATCCAGAATTAGATCCTGCATTCAATTATCCTGAATTCTATGAAACTGGTGACTCAACTTTAGTAGAGGACAACTCTACTGAAGGGATCAGAAAAAGAAGGACTTGGTTGTCTGACCATCCTACTGATCTGATACTTGGTGATCCAAGTATAAGAGTCAAAACCAGAAGGTTTCATGGTGAAAGTGCTTTATTTTGTTGTTTCCTATCAGAACAGGATCCAAGTGACATTGAAGAAGCACTTCAAGATGCAAACTGGATCACAGCTATGCAGGAAGAGCTGAACCAATTCACCAGAAATGATGTATGGGAGCTGGTGGATAGACCTTCACATCAAGATGTTATTGGAACCAAGTGGGTGTTCAAGAACAAGAAAAATGAGAATGATGTGATTGTCAGAAACAAAGCCAGACTAGTGGCAAAAGGCTACTGTCAATCAGAAGGCATTGATTATGATGAGACCTTTGCACCTGTGGCAAGGCTAGAAGCAATAAGGCTTTTCTTAGCCTATGCAGCCCACAAGAGGTTCAAAGTGTACCAAATGGATGTCAAGAGTGCCTTTCTGAATGGAGTTTTGAAGGAAGAAGTCTATGTGGAGCAACCACCTGGTTTTGAAGTTGGAAACCAAGTCTATAGATTGAAGAAAGCTCTATATGGACTCAAGCAAGCTCCAAGAGCCTGTTATGACACACTGTCACAGTTCCTCTTGGATCATGGATTTATCAAGGGAACTGTGGATAGAACTCTCTTCAGAATCACTAAAGGAGAGGACATCTTGCTTGTCCAAATATATGTGGATGGCATCATATTTGGATCCCCCAATGAGAAGCTGTGTGAGAAGTTCTCAAAGCTCATACAAAGCAAGTTTGAGATGTCAATGATGGGAATGATGAACTTCTTCTTGGGCTTACAAGTCAAGCAATCAAAGGAAGAAATTTTCATCAACCAAACCAAGTACACAAGAGAAATGATTAAGAAATTTGGGTGTACAACCAGCAAGCCAGTAAGGATCCCAATGAACACAAATTGGAAAATGGATCCAGATGAGAGTGGTGTTCCAACCAACTCTACTGAATATAGAGGAATCATTGGTTCACTCCTCTATCTCTCTGCCAGAAGACCTGACATCACCTTTGCAGTAGGTGTTTGTGCAAGATTTCAAGCAAATCCTAAGAAAAGCCATCTAGAGGCTGCTAAGAGGATCTTGAGGTATCTCAAAGGCACTGAAAATTTAGGCCTTTGGTACCCTGTTGATGACAACATTGAGCTCACTGGCTACTCAGATGCTGATTATGGAGGCTGTAGAATTGACAGAAAGTCCACTTCAGGGACATGTCAATTCTTAGGGAACAAGCTCATCTCTTGGTTCTCTAAGAAACAGAACACAATGGCAACCTCCACCACTGAAGCTGAATATGTAGCAGCTGGAAGTTGTTGTGCTCAAATCCTTTGGTTGAGACAACAATTAAAAGACTACAATGTCAACTCTACTGAAGTGCCAATCTTCTGTGACAACAACAGTGTTATTGCAATATCTCAGAATCCAGTTCTACACACTAGATGCAAGCATGTGGACATCAAACATCACTTCATTAGAGACCATGTGGAGAAGAAAGATATCAAATTGTTGAAGATCCACACAGATCATCAAAAAGCTGATATATTAACAAAACCACTTGTAGAGGCAAGGTTTCTGGAACTATCAGCAGAGTTGGGTCTTCTTGATCCAGGAAAGTTGGACAAATGAGTCCAAAGGAGTTTATTGATCAAGGGGGAACTGAAATCAAAGTTCAGCAGACTTGGTAAAGTCTACTGAAATTCAGAAGAGATGACCTCTATCATTCAGGACACTTGTCCATTGAAATTCAGGACAGTTGTTCACATCTCTTCAGGACACTTGTCCATGTAGGGTCAGATAAGTTGTCTTGGCTATCAAACAAACTCTTGTTTGATAAGCACCTATTTTGGGTAATCATTGCCTATTTCAATATCTGTCTCATTCCTTTTAAAGATATCACCTTTTTAAGGATTCAATTTGTCCCTTACCCAAAAAGTTGCTTTCAATGCATTAAATGCCAAGATTTAACTCTTGTTTGCATTAAACAATTTGAGACATGATCTACCTTGAAAACCCCACAGCTTTAAACAAACATTACAACTCCACAAACAATTTGAGACATGATCTACCTTGAAGTTCAAAAAGCCAAAGCCACCATGGAGTCTATCTCAGAGGAGGTCAAGAAGGAACAAAAATTGCTCAGAGACAATCATAATGCCAATGTCAAAGCTCTCAGACTAACTGTCAAGCAAGCCCTTGGGAAGAAAACAGCTCTACAAAAGAAAAGAGCAGAAGAGTTAAGGTTGGCCATGGTGAAAGCTGCCTCAAAAAAAATTTCCCAAGAGGTGATGGCCAACATTGCTCAAAGTGCAGTGGCCAATCTTACTGAGTTCCTCCAAGCCCAACTTGATGCATCTCTAAAAGCAACCTTGGAAGAGGTTGTTGAGCAAAAGATGAAGTCTGTTCTAGCTTTCCTTAGCTTGAGCAGTGACAGAATGCAGAATATACATGATGAGAATGTATATCTGCTTGAGGAGATGAAATCTCTGAACTTAGCCCAATCCTTGATGGCAACAACCATGAGTGAGCTCAAGCCTCAGTGCTTTGATGCTGCCAAAAAGGGTGAAAGAGAAAGAGCAAGGGCCAAAGGTGCCTTGATAATTGGTGGTTCAGAGAAGGGCAAGGAAAAGGCTGCTGAAGACAAGGGAAAAGAGCAAGCAGTTCTGAACTTAGAAGACCTTAGTGAAGAAGAGCAGTTAGCCATAGCAATGAAGGCTTCTATGGCATCAGCACAGGAAGAGAGAGCTAGACTTCAGCAGAGGCCAGGAGGAGAAGGATCTGGTTTGGACAAAGGTGCTGAAGGTGTCCAAACTAGAGGTCTAATCAAGAAGGCCAAAGGGAACAAAAGAAAGGCTGAGACATTCACTGACTTCCCCAACAACCTAGAACTTCCTCTTGAATTCAGAACTGAGGAGGAAGAGCCTATCTCCAAGAAGAGCAAGACTGCTGAAAAGTCTAAAGCTACTGAGAAGCTCAAATCTACTGAAATGACCAAGATTGCTGAAAAGGCAAAGTCTTCTGAAACTGCAAGTCTGCTGAGACTAAGTCTACTGAAGGTGCCAAAGCTGCTGAAAATATTGAAGAATTGTATGATGAAGGCTTTGGACCTGGACCAAAGAAGAAGAAAGTTGTGATACTGAATGATCCATCAAAGTTGTTTCAAGAAGGGTATGGCAAAGACCCTGAAACACAACAAAAGCTGGCCAATATGAGGGCCCAAGAAAGAATGGATTTGATGGAAGAAGCCAACAGAGCAAGAGATAAGAGAAGAGCTGATTTCCAAAAACCAAGAAGAAGGAGAGCAACCTACAGCAAATTAAAGCCACAACTACTGATCCCCATGGACACCAAATATCCACACTTGGATAAATGGGTGCCTATCCAGCTGAATGACTCATGGGAAGAGGCCAAAAGGGAGTTTGTCTATGAATACTATGTCATTGATAGATGGAATGGAAGAGATGCCAACTCCACTTTTGCTGAGTTCATGATAGAATATCACAGAGAGCTATATCAGAAATTGCTTGCAGCTGCTGACATTGCAAGATTTGAACTCACTGCTCCAAAGCAAATCATATACATGCCTCCAAAGCTGGAAGGATGGATTGATCAGAACAAAATCCTTCAGGAGTTCTTTGAAATTCTGAAATTGAACAGAATGGTGCTTGGACCAAAGGGCACAAATCAAGAGGCTATGGAATTGAAGAGAAGAGTGTGGGCACAATATGGGATGGTGCCACCTCCTGAAGACAATCTCTGAATTGGCTAAGTCCTCTTGACCCCTATCTGCTGCTCTGAATGTTTTTGACTGATAATTTACTGAAATTGGTCATCTATGCTGAAATTGATCAAGACTGCTGATGTGCTTTGCTGATGACTATTTGCTCTGATACTTAAGGATCAATGCTCTAATAGACTATCTCATCCAATATTGCTCTAATCAATAGATAGTTTATTACTATGAATTTGTAATTTAGAAATTTTATGCTCTGATGTAATGTTCATGCTCTGATATGTTTGTTCAACTATCAACATGCTTGTAATGATCTCTTATTTGAATGATAGTTGAACACATTTTGAATCAAACATTACCAAGCTACAACTTGTCTGACTTATCAACCTATATGCACTGAAAAGCAGAAAATACACTAACACATTTTTCTTTCAGGGAACTTGACCTCAGTCATCTTCACTGTAGTAGAATGTAATAAGTGTAATCAAGTCACCTTTGCATAAATTGTATAGGTTTTGGCATCATCAAAAATGGGGAAATTGTTGGGAATAAAATGAGTTTTGATGAGTATACCAAAACCCCCCTGAGACATGCCAAGTAGATAAGTCAAAACTAAATGAACATGTTTCAGGACTGTTGGAACATGTAGACTAGACAAGTAGAAAAGCTGATGTGTTAGGCAACTCTTAGAAGAATAGATGCAATAGTTGAGGGGGAACACATGCTTACAAATTAATTAAGATCAAGTCCCCTCAAGGCTCAAGTTCTGGTATGACCTCAAGTCTGCTGAAGGTCAAGTATGTTGATCAACAGGAATCAGTCTGAAGACAACTTAGTAAATGCCAACATGAGTTAAGATGCATCATCAAAGCACCAATCTACTGCATCACAAAGCTCAGGAGAACTGTCCAACCAGAATGGTTCAGAAGAGTTGTCTCAGTACACTTGAACTAGAATTTGTCTCCAAGACAACTATGCTGAAGAGGTCAAGGTCACCATTCCAAGACATATGCAACCAAAGAACTATACTAAGAAGTAATGGAAGGAGAAAGAGTCAAATCATCTGAAAGAGATAAAGAGCCAACACTGCTGATGAGTGAACTCTGCTGAATCTGATAAGCAGAGTTGTCCAAATGATAAGGAAGCTTGTCCTTATCTTCAGGAATGTTGATAAGAAGAAATGTCCATGTTTGACCAAGTGAATCTTGAAGTCAGACATTGGGAAAAGGGGTCAGAATGAAGACAAATTTGTTACAACCGTTTATTTCCCAAAACAAGGACATGTCACTATCAGAATCTGTCTTCCAGTTTTGAAGAGCTTAAGGAAGACATTTATAGCAATTTGGGACTGCCTCTCCAACGGGCAAATCCTCAAGTTTGTCTATAAATACAGAAGTGTGAAGACCATTTGAAGTAGAGCACCGAACCTCAACCTTGACAAGAATATCCAACTATCCTACAAGTCAAAGTGCTTTAAAGCTTTCAAAGAGACTATCTTAGTCTTCATACACTTCATTCTAAGCTGTCCCCGTTGTATAAATCATACAAGAGCTTAGAGAGATATCCTATCCTTATACACTGATTTTCATTGTAAAGGATATCTCATTAGTTGGAACCTTACTTCAACCCTTACCCCTTTCAAGTGAGAAAGTGAGAAGGTTGTAGTAGTAGAAGTGGTACGAGCTGACTGTTGAGAGAAGAACAGTTCAGTTCTGAGTTGAGAAGAGGGTACTAGGACTCTAGACATCCTAGGGATCAATTCACCAAGGAGTGGTGTTCTTGATCAAGTGCACCTTGGCACTATAAAACAAGTTAATTCTAAGAGTGAAGGAATTATCCTGTTAAATCAGGGAAAGTGGATGTAGGAGCTTGAGTCTCTGAACCACTATAAACCACTGTGTTGATTTACATTCAAGCACTTTACATACATTCAACACTGCACACAAAACTGGACTTTCAAAGATACATTTCACAAAGTGTGCAAAACCTGATTTGGACAAGTTCCCTGATAGACTGTGATAAACTGCTTAAGTGATTTCAGAATATAAAAGGAGTTTAAACTAAAGGGCCAACCACTAATTCCGCACATATAACTCCCCTAGATAGTTATTCAACTAAGTACTCAATAGTACTTAGTAGTTTGATTATCTTAGAAGAGTTAATCATATCAGCAGAGTTGTCCAGGACAATCTTGCTGAACTCTGGTTTGATCAAGTTTGAAAAGAAATTGCATACAAGTGTATTCCCCCCCATACACTTGTTATATACTCCTTTCAGGACCAACAACAACAACTACTGCCATCAAGCTTCCATATTCCTTTAACTACTAGAAACCCTTTCCGATTCCATGAATCCGAGATTGAAAAAGCCTCTTCGTCCCACATAGTGAGGATGCCACCCGATCGTCCCTCCGCTTCCTTACTTGCCCATCCGAATTTATTGCTCCCCCATACAGATTTGCACAAAAATTTTGTCATTTTTTCCACCTTTGTCTCCTGTACAAAACAAATTTCTATCTTATATTTCTTGACCATCTCCTTCACTTCTTTTCTCTTTTCTCTGCCTCCCATACCCCTGACGTTAAAGCTAAGTATCTTCATTAATCACATTTGTTTCTCCCTCCCTTCAGAATATCTGCTACCTTCTGTGCCTTTTTTTTTCGCTCTTTTTTCCAATATTTCTAGTCTCCTAATCGTATCCTCATCTGATTCACTGCCTTTGATCCCGATCTTTTTCCCCAACTCCCAGGTTTGGGACGCCTCTAAATGAATTTGTCTCTCCTCTGTTACATAGTCCAAATTTCTTGAACCCACATGCACTGCTTCTACCCCTCTGTTCTCTTTTGTTTTCTTTTTCCCTGTGTATCCTTTCTCTCTTTATTCCTTGGTGATCGGTGATGTCGTGTCTGACTGAGGTGACGAAATTTCGCCGTCTGTCCCTTTTATCTCCCCGACATCCATCTGTCTTGACTCACTAGTGGGCCCAGATATCTTGTATCTTCCACTATCTCCGTCCAACTTATGAATTTCTGCTTGTTGAGGCTCAATCACACCTTCTGGACTTAATCCCCTTTCCATCACTTTAGTTTGGGGCCCACACTCCTGAAATAAAATATTTAGGTCCAGGTTTTGAGGCCCAAAATCATCAGGCCCATCTCCACTTAATACCTCCTTCGGACTAATCAGAGCCTCTTCGACTGGGCCCTTTCTAAATTTTGAGGTGGGCCCAGTTTTGGATTTTGAATACGTGGGGCCTAAATAATTCTCTTGTGCCCTTTCTGATTCCTCAACATTAAATGGGTCGCTCTCCTGACAAATTGTGTTCTTGGGAGTTTCACAAGGAGTCGTTATCTCATAATTTGCATTGTTTCCCAAGAGAGTGGACGATGCCAGCATTGAATGGTACTCTCTCTCCGTATTGATGACACCATCTGTCTGCTTCGTCCTGTTCTGTTCCTCCGGCCGCCGTCTCTCCGGCGGTTCATAGTTTGTCATCGCCATAACAGCCTCCCAATCGTCTTCCTCCTCCACCAAAATTCATTTCCCTTTCGATTCCCAATATTCCCCTTCGTGATCAAAATCTTCGTCTTCTTCTTTGATCCGAATATCATGTATATGCCCATCAATCATGACTCTAATGGGTTTACTGTGAATCTCCGGGACAAACGTTCTAATGAGAATTCTCGCGAATTGAAGATTAGCCTTATTTGACGTATCCTCATTAATTTTGACAATGGAGCCAAAACGTGATGTTATCAATCTGAAGAATTTTACATTCCAAGCCTGCAATGGAATGTCATACCAGTTTGTCCACACGACCCTACGCTGCGCATGATCGTCCCACCGTCAATGAGTCCACGCCTTCCAGCCACTTCTGTATCCACTGTGATTGTTCCAATGTTGTAAGGCAATGGTCCCCTCCTAACTCCGGTTTTATCAGGACCATATCACCTCATATGGTTTGTACCTTCCAACTATGTGGTCATTCTCTCCCGATATCGTTCCCTACCTCCGGCCACGAGTACTGTTCTCGGATCTTTCCTAAATAGCACTCCTTGAGCCAAAGCCTCTCTTCTTCCGTCGACTCGTAACGTGACCCTCTAAACTCATCCTTTCCCCCATTCGTTTGTTCTTATTTGCCAACGTGATTGCGAAACTCGCCCTATGTAACATGTTTTCTCGGATTTTGCTCGTGAGCTTTACTCGTGGCACCCCTTTTGATGGTGTCCCTGTAGGAAACATCCTCTTTCCTAATTCCAGCTTTGTCTTCACCGATAGGCAGGTGCCTTCCCCTGAGTGTATTCTGGCTCGAGGTCTTACCTTCGAGACCCTCGACCGAGGCTGGTCTTCCGAATCTTGATAGATTTGCACGAAGTTTATATGACCCGAACCAGACATTGTTTAGCTTCTCTACCACCCGGTCAGTATCCAGCGTGCCGCCGAATCTCACGAATACAAATCTCGCCCCCCTTCTGTCCCTCTTATCGGCAATAAAGCAATCATTTACCCATTCGATCTTACTGATGCTTTTCACCAATTCTCCTTTGCTGCAGTCCTCTGGAAAATTACTGACATAAAAAGTAACGTCTATGAGATGGATGTTGATGGCTTGCCAAGTTTAGCCTTCCCGAGACAAAACAAATGACATTAATGTAGGTGTGAGGAATGAGCAAGAGAAAAAATGTGAGAGTAGGAGAGAAAAAAAAAGGCACGAGATAGGGAAATTTAAAATGTTGGGTGATTAGTGTGAAAATTGCTTGAAATTCATGTGTTTATTTTGCATAATTTTGAGGATTTTGTTGCATTATTCACACTAAATTGACCAATTGCACTTGAAATGAGAAAGGTATGTGTTTTGCTATTTTTTAGGTAAATTGAACATTTGGAAGAAAAATACGTGTCTGAGAATTCATGAATTCAAGAAGATAACTGCACCATTGGACGCGTCTCGAAAAAATAAGTGGAATGAAAAAAGGAATCAAGTGAATCGGAGGTCGGGAGCTCAAGATATGATCGAAACAAGAAAGTGTGAAACTGTAATAGATTCCACTCGGGCAGCCGAGTCAACCCACTCGGTTGACCGAGTCAAATCTGCTTCCAGGTCAATTTTTGGACTTCCAACCCACTCGGTTGGCTGAGTCAAACCACTCGGTTGACCGAGTCAACTTGATGATGCGCGAAAATTCGAGAATTTTAAAGGATTTCAAGGGTTTAAGTGCAAATTTCGTCTCAAACATTCTTCCAAGCTATAAATAGCTCTCCAAATCAGATTATTGGGAGGTTTTGGCCTCACTTTCACACACTCAAACCCTAGAGTACTCTCTTAGGTAGATTTTTACATATTTTGCAAGTTTCATTCCATATATTAGTTTCAAATTTAGTATTTAGGTTGGGTTCTTGAAGATTTTGGCTACATTCACTTGTAATATTCTAGATTGTTGAAAAATTATCAAGGTGACTTCCACCCAAACTCTATTATTGTTATATTATTGATATTTTTATGTCTCTTTCTAGTTCTCTTGTTGTTTTAGCCATGGGTGTTTCATCAAACACCATGGACTAAGCTTTTTATGCTTTGGGTGTTTGAAACCATGTGAATATTTAGTGTTAAAATTGTTTATGCTTTGATTATTGTTGATATTTGGATTGTTGCTTCTCTTATTGAGTTTTATTGGTGCTTTGTGTATTAACTTCTATTAATCCATATTTTGAGGCATGTTTAGCGTAGACGAGAGTTACATGAACATGTGTAAATTTATGGTGTGAGTTGTTGGTATACAAATGCGTTTATTATACTTTTAATTCGTCGAGAGAGAGTTAATCGTATTAGAACCCCCATTAAGAGACGTTAATTACTTGAATGATTATTTGGGTAGTTGGTGAGGATTAGGAATAGGTCTTATTACCGGGTTTGGGAACACCTTAGACGTAAGGCTATAGTACCCGTAGGGAAACAATTTTCATCCTAGCATCTTGATGCTCTTAGCAAGTCCAAATTGAAGCATAAAAACGGTATACACAATCCCACTCGATTTCACTAGATAGAGAACACCCGAAGCATTCCCAAACTTTGCACTTCTCCGAATTTAGATTCGTAGTTATTCTTTACTTTAATTGTCATTTTCTCGTTTTCTTAGTTTAGTAGTTAATTTTACTTATTAGGATTGTGTTTAGTTTAATTTATTGTCTTTAGATTATTATTTATCTTTAGTTTTGCATCCAACTCCCGAAATCGTAGCTACATTAGTTATGACGACATACAACTCTAGGGATCCATTGCACTAGCCCACCTCCCGTGGTTCAATACTACTTGGTCGAAATACTTACATGCATACTACTACGATCCCTTATGCTTGAGGAGAAGTAGTTAGTTAAAACTTATTGACCTAAAAATTTCGTTCAAGTCATTGGGTTGTTACCTTCACAAAAAAAAAATAAAAAAATTGTTGGGTTGTGTTATAATTTGAATTAATTAAATATTCTTATGGATTTATTGCCTATTAATGTATTCTGTGTGTTAGTGGGTGAGGTGTGTCTAGAGCTGTCAAAACAGGTCAACGGGGCGGAGTGGGCCAAAACCGCAAAAGCCCGCCAATTGGAGGGGCGGGCGGACCGACCCATTTACTAAGCGGGCTACCAAAACTCAACCCAACCCACAAAGGGGCGGACCGCGGGTTTCGGCGTGCCAATCCGAGTTTTAAAAAAATAAAAATATTTATTAAATTCATCATCTTCATTTCTAAAATTCAAAGTATCTTAATATTTATCTCTTACAACACACTCATTTTTAAATCTATTATTGTTGGTCCTGAAAGGAGTATATAACAAGTGTATGTGGGGGGGGGGGGGGGAAATACACTTGTATGCAAATCTTTTCTAAAACTTTAACTTAACTGGTTTCAGCAAGGTTGTCCTAGACAACTCTTCTGATATGATTAACTCTGAAAAGATAATCAATCTACTAAGTACTATTGAGTACTTAGTTGAATAACTATCTAAGTGAGTTATATGTGCGGAATTAGTGGTTGACCCTTTAGTTTAAACTCCTTTTTAAGTTCTGAAATCCTTTTTTTTTATACTTAAACTGTTTTCAGGGGACTTGTCCAAGACAATTTTGCACAGTCTTAGGTACATGTCTTTGAAAGGTTACTTTGTGTGCTGTGTATGTATGTGTTGTATGTATGAAAATACTTTGAAGGTAAATCAACACAAGAGTTATAGTGATTCACGGACTTAAGCTCCTACATCCACTTTCCCTGATTTAACAGGATAATTCCTTCACTCTTAGAATTACTTGTTTTATAGTGTCAATGTGCACTTGATCAACCACACCACTCCTTGGTGCCTTAATCCCTAGGATATCAGAGTCCTAGTACTCTCTTCTCAACCCAGAATTGAATTGTTCTTCTCTCAACAGTCAATTCCTACCACTTCTACTACAACAACCTTCTATCTCTCTTTTGGAAAGGTATAAGGGTTGAAGTTTGGTTCCAACTAGGTTGAGATATCATTTACAATGAGCTCAGTGTAAAAGGATGGGATATCTCTCTAAGCTTGTATGGATATACTGTGCCACCTCCTGAAGACAATCTCTGAAACTGGCTAAGTCCTCTTGACCCTTAATTGCCTTAAGTGCTGAATTGGATGAGTTTTTGCTCTTGGCTACTGATATTGTTGATTTGGTCATCTCTGCTGAAAATGTTCAAAAGTCTGCTGATCACATGTCTCTTTATGTCCCTTTATTGCTCTGATCACATGCCTTCCCACTTGCTCTGATCATATGTTTTCTTAGTTAGTTTTTCTCTGATAAAATGATATGTAATTTCTCTGATTCATGCTCTGATAAGTTTGTTTAACTATCATCATGCTTGTAATGATCTATGATTCTATAAATGATAGTTGAAATTTCTGTGAATCAAGAGATAACATCTCATTGTCTCAACTTGCCTGACTTAAACCTATATGCATTCAAACAATGATTACACTAACATATTTCTTTCAGGAAATTTGACCTTAGTCACATCTACTGAAGATAAATGTAATAAAGTGTAGTCAAGTCACCTTATGCATAAAATGTATAGGTTTTGGCATCATAAAAAAAGGGGAAATTGTTGGGAATAAAATGAGAAGTTTTGATTAAGATACCAAAACCCCTTAAGACATGCCAAATAGATAAGTCTGATTTAAATGAACATGTTTCAGGAATGTTGGAACATGTAGCTTAAGGCTAGTTGAGAAGCTGGAATGTTAGGCAGCTCTTAGTATAATAGATGCACAAGTTGAGGGGGAACACATGCTTAGAAGACTACAAGAATCAAGTCCCCTCAAGGCTCAGAATCAAATTGACATTAAGTCTGCTGATGGACAACTGTGCTGATCAAGTCAGCTTGGTTGTGGAACAACCTATCTGAAGATCAATTGAATAGAATGCATCATCAAGACCAAGTCTACTGAAGCATATGTCAAAGCTCAGAAGGTTTGGACAGCAGAGATGTCTCAGCACAATTGAACCAGAACACTTTCAAGACAAGCCCAACTGTGCTGATAAGGTCAAGGCTTCTGATATGAAGTCATGAATGCCCAAGAACCATCAAGATACATGAACTGAAAGAGAAAGAGCCAAGTCATCTGAAGAGCAAAGCCAACATTGCTGATAAGCAATTCTGTTGAAAGTGATAAGCAGAGCTGTCCAAGTGATAAGGATTGTTGTCCCTATCATAGGACCAATCATCAGAATTGATGTCCATGTTTGATCAAGTGAATCTTGGAGTCAGACATTGGGAAGAGTGCTTCAAAGTCAAGACAAAATGCTCACATCCGTTTACTTCCCAAATTAAAGACATGTCACTTTCAAGAAACTGTATTCCAGTTGCAGAGTTCAAGGAAGACAAATATAGACTTTTTGAGGTTGTCTTTCCAATGGGCAAATCCTCAAATTGTTCTATAAACATAGAAGTGTGGAAACCATTTGAAGGCATCCAATTATCCTGCAATCAAGAGGAAACTACAAGCTCATAAGCCTTCAAGCTTTTTTAGAACATTCATAGTTTCCAAAAACACGTCATCTAAGCTGAACTACATTGTATATCCGATGAAGTGTTTTTGGAAACTATGAATGTTCTAAGAAAGCTTGAAGGCTTATGAGCTTGTAGTTTCCTCTTGATTGCAGGATAGTTGGATGCCTTCAAATGGTTTCCACACTTCTGTATTTATAGAACAAAGATTTGCCCGTTGGAAAGACAACCTCAAAAAGTCTATATTTATCTTCCTTGAACTCTGCAACTGGAAGACAGTTTATTGAAAGTGACATGTCCTTAATTTGGGAAGTAAACGGCTGTGAGCATTTTGTCTTGACTTTGAAGCACTCTTCCCAATGTCTGACTCCAAGATTCACTTGATCAAACATGGACATCACTTCTGATGATTGGTCCTATGATAGGGACAATAATCCTTATCACTTGGACAGTTCTGCTTATCACTTTCAGCAGAATTGCTTATCAGCAATGTTGGCTTTGCTCTTCAGATGACTTGGCTCTTTCTCTTTCAGTTTATGTACCTTGATGGTTCTTGAGCATTCATGACTTCATATCAGAAGCCTTGACCTTATCAGCATAGTTGGGCTTGTCTTGAAAGTGTTCTGGTTCAATTGTGCTGAGACATCTCTACTGTTCAAACCTTCTGAGCTTTGACATATGCTTCAGTAGACTTGGTCTTGATGATGCATTCTATTCAATTGATCTTCAGATAGGTTGTTCCACAACCAAGCTGACTTGATCAACATAGTTGTCCATCAGCAGACTTAATGTTAATTTGATTTTGAGCCTTGAGGGGACTTGATTCTTGTAGTCTTCTAAGCATGTGTTCCTCCTCAACTTGTGCATCTATTATACTAAGAACTGCCTAACATTCCAGCTTCTCAAATAGCCTTAAGCTATATGTTCCAACATTCCTGAAACATGTTCATTTAAATCTGACTTATCTATTTGGAATGTCTTAAGGGGTTTTGGTATCTTAATCAAAACTTCTCATTTTATTCCCAACAATTATCATAATCTACAATTTAACAATGAAACTTTAACTAGAAGGTCGACGTCTGACATTGGAACTAAAATAAGTGGCGCGAGCAACGCGAATTTGTAATGCGAGACAGAGACTTGTTGGGATTGACTATTTTTTACTTCTAAATTTTAGTTGTTAATTACACGCGATGTCTAGATTTTGAGTTGTTGAATAAGTCTCAAAGATCAAGATGTGATAAACTTTTGTTATTTTTCTATAATATTAAATTAATTATAATAATAGAATAACAATAATATTTCTAATTTTTTATTTAAAATAAAAAAAAGGCGGGTTGGCCCACTGGCCCACCCCCAACCCGCCAAAACTCGCGGCCCAAACGGAGCGGTCCCTGTAGGCCCACTTCCTAACGAGCTGAGAAAAACTGAGCCCAACCCGTATTTTTTTATGGCGGGGCGGGCAGGCCCAACGGGCTCAGCCCATTTTGACAGCTCTAGGTGTGTCGTATAGTGTGCAGAATTAACATCTTAATTATTATTGCAAAAATACACTTAATATTATAAAAGGTTATTTTATAAATAAATAAATTATACTTCGTATTAAAGAACTAGTCAAACTTATTACGTTTGTTTCACAACTGTTTGCACATTTAACTTATGGATTGGTCTTATGTCACTACAAAAAATGCCTCAATTAGAGACCAAAGTTTTGAGACCGGCATAAATCAGTCTCAAATTGAGACTGATTTGGGACTGATCCTAAAAAAATTTGAGTTTTGAGACTGTTTTCAATTCGGACTTTAATATTATGTTTCCAGACCGCTTAGAGACCGAATTTCAGTCTCTAAACCGAAATTAAAATTTAGATTTTGAATTTTGTTTAAATACCGACAATTCAGTCTTTAATTGGTATCAAATATTTTGAAAAGTATAATTTGAATTGACTACCAATTTTGACCGCTCGTTTAAAGACTATTTTCAATTCGGTCTTTAATATTATGTTTTTCAGACCACTTAGCCACCGAATTTTAATCTCTAAATCAAAATTAAAATTCTTATTTTGAATTTTAATTGAAATTAAAATTCTTATTTCGAATTTTAATTGAAATTAAAACTCTGATTTTGAATTTTAATTGAAGACCGAAAATTCATTCTTTAATTGGTATAAATAATTCTGAATCCCAAAATTTTAATTAACCGTATCAACTTTCATCGAACCTGGCTCTATGAGTTTGTTCGAGAGGGAGGAATCAGAATTAGGAGAAGAGGAATTTTCGTCCATCATTGAGAGAGATAAATAAGTTGGCGATTATATCTATATTATATTAGATATTCATCCTAATATTGTATATATATATAATTTTTAACAGTGGAGACCGCATATTTTGGTCCCAAATCGGTCCCAAATCAGTCGTTTGTTTTTATAGACCGATATTTTCGGTCTCGAATAGGTATCAAATTAAACTGTTTATTTTATAGATACCGATTTTAGTGGTATCTGAACACTCCAGAAGAATATTCTTAGATACTTTTTAACAGTAGAGACCGCATATTTCGGTCCCAAATCGGTCCCATAATCAGGTGGTTGTTTTTATAGACCAATATTTTCGGTCACGAATAGGTATTTAATCAAGCTGTTTGTTTTATAGATAATTTTTAACATAGTAGAGACCGCATAATTCGGTCCCAAATCACGCGGTTGTGGTTATAGACCAATATTGTCGGTCCCAAATGTCACTCTCTCAATTTAAACCGATAAACTAGCTTCTAAATAGACAATTCCTTGATTTTACTCTCCAATATCAGTTTGAAGATCTCGTTTCGAATTCAACCGTAAGATTTCTCATTCCCTCTTTATTTAAATTAATGTTTTCTCATATTAATTAATTAAGTGTTCGTTGATAATTTTATTTTCATATAATTAATAGATATGTATAATAGTAGTAAATAAGATAGACCACTGACGTTGTTATGATATCAAATCAAATACTAATTAGAATTAATTATTTTGAAAGATATCATAATCGTATATGTACTATTATATGTCCAATTAAACCTGTTGAAAGTATGAATACATGTAAATTAGGTTTTAGAGTGAATTAATTGTCTAATATTAAATTAAAACTGTTAAAATATTTCACTCAAAAAATTTTGTACAATTTTATCTATACACATATTATAAGACTGAGTATAAGTACAATTTATTCATAATAATCAATTTAGAATTCCACAATTAATATTTTTGACTTAAGTAGTTAATACTGACAAATTAAGTTTTTATGAAAAAACTGAATTCCCCAAATTTTACTTTATATGGTATACGATTCAAAGTTGATCTACGTGAAAGTCAAACAAATTAAAGATCTTGAATTAATTTCTCATAGAGCATACCCTGTTTGCTATCAAATTTTTTAGCTTTAAATTTTGGATTAACGATGGGCTCCACCACATTCTTCTCACATATCTACCAAATTAAATATTATTATTAACATTATTAATTTTAGTACAATAATGCAACAATATTTATTCTTTGAATATAATAATATAGCAATATTTATCTTATATACATATGTCAATTATGTAATCATTTTGATTTTGAGTATGTATAGATGGAACTACCGGATCGTCGGTGGATGTATTATACTCCTCGATTCGTTAATGGAAGTACGAATAGTGAATTTTACAATCAAGTTCGCAAATTTATTGATTTTGCGAAGACGAGACCACAATATATGTTTAACGATAAAATCAAGTGTCCATGTACATTGAAGAAGTGTCAAAATAAAATATTTAAAAGTAACATTGATTTTTTAAAGTAACATTGATTTTTTACAATTAATTCAATGATTTTTATCAGTTAATATATGTGAAAATGATTTAATTATTTTGGACTTCTTTAAAGTAACGTTGATTTTGAAAATTTATTATTTAAAACATATATAATAAAGAAATTAATTACATATGTATATAATTATTTTTAAAAGTTACACAAGATAATTACTTGTCAAAGTGGTGGGTGCCCATTTCTGGGCACCCATCCACCAGGGATCAATTCCCACAAAGACCAAAATAAAATGGCCAATTAAATAAAGTGGGTGTGGGTGTGGGTTGGCGGTGCGGGTCGGGTCGGGTCTCGAAGGCGGGTGTGTGTGTGGGTTGGCGGGTCGAGTCGGGTCTCGAAGGCGGGTGTGGGTCGGGTTGGCGGTCGGGTCGGGTTGGCGCTGCGGGTGTGAAGGTGGGTGTAAATAAAGAGGGTGGGTGTGGGTCAGCGGGTCGGGTTTCGGGGGCAGTAGCTGGGTAAGATCTGAGACCGATGTGAGACTGTTTTAGGCCCGAAAATAGGTCGGGCCGACTCACGTTTAGGGATCGTTTTAAGACCGAATTGCCGGTCTCTCATTTAGAGACCGACCGAAAATCGGTCCTTAATCTGAGACCGATGTGAGACTTTTTTAAGCCCGAAAATAGGTCGGGCCGACTCACGTTTAGGGACCGTTTTAAGACCGAATTGTCGGTCTCTCATTTAGAGACCGATCGACAATCGGTCCCTAATTTGAGACTGTGCCATAAATTCGGTCTCTCAATATTAGGTACCGATGAAATAAGGACCTCCAGAAATCGGTCCCAAATCAGTCTCTAACGTGTGTTGAGACCGCCTTTACAGTCTCAAAATCGGTCTCTAATCGATGCGTTTTTTGTAGTGTGTAGAATCAATTTCTTATAAGAAATTGAGTTGACTTGTTCAACCCTAAATCATAAATATTCAAGAATATTGTTAATAAATTTTTTTACTTGGTCAATTTTATTTTTTTATTATTATTATTTTTTTTTTTTTTTTTGTAGTTTTTTTTATTGGTAATTTTTTTCCGAAAATGTCTATGTTGAAAAGTGTAAGTCAATATTACTAAAATGTGTAACACATTTTTTTATTAAAAAGTGTAAGTCACTATAATCGAAAAGTGCAACACAACTTTTAATGAAAAGTGTAAGTCATTATAGCTAGAAAGTGCAAGTTATTATAACTAGAAAGTGCAACACAATATTGTATTAAAAAGTGCATGTCAATATACTTGAAAAGTGCAACACAATATTTTAATGAAAAGTGTAAGTTATTATAACTGAAAAGTGCAACACATTTTTACTGAAAAGTGCAACACATTTTTACTAAGAAGTGCATGTCTATATAATTAAAAGGTGCAATATAACATTACCAAAAAGTGTACGACAATATAACTGAAAATATTATTTTTAAAAGTGTAAGTCACGATAATTGAAAAGTGTAACACTAAAAAAAAAATCTGAAAAAAAAATTATGAAAAAAAAAATCGAAAAATTATTTTTTTACTGAAAAAAAAAAGTTGACCAAGTCAACAGTCAATAGTTGACTGTTGATTTGGTCAACTCAATTTCATACTCTCTCCGTCCCACAAAGATAGCCACATTTGACTTTACACACAGATTAAGAAAAATCAATAAATGTAGTCAAGTTTAGCTAATGTGTCAATTTTACCCTTAAAATCTCATACTCCAAAATCTACCAAGCATTAATTACTCTAATTAATTAGGGGTAAAATTGACAATAAAACATTTAATACTAAAGTAAAAAAGGAAATGTGACTATAATTTGGGACATCCAAAAAAGGAATACGTGGCTATCTTTGTGGAACGGAGGGAGTATATAGAATCAATTCCATATGAGACCCACCCTAAACTTATTTGTCTATTCCACAATTATTTACATATCTATAAAATAAAACTCTCATAACTCACCCTCACAATGTTCACATATTTACTTAAAATACAATTACTTTTACATTCTTTTCAATCACCTTTTTACTTTATTCATATAATTTTACAAAATTACCCTTCAACACTTCACTCATTACATTTTTAAAAAAGGTGTGCCCATTTTATAGTACAAACAATAATTGGACCTATGGAGTATTTATATAAAATAATACCTAACATAAATACTTATTATTTATAAAATAATACCTAATCTAAATTAATAAGGGTATGATTGGTATGTGGTAATAGATTTGGAATGGAATGAGCATTCATGAGTCTATTCCTAATCTCACGATTGGTATGTTTTTTTATTTGGAATCGCGATTCCATAGAGAATGGTGATTCCCAAAAATAAAGAATTGTGATTCCTCTCCATCCCCCTGTCTTTCCCCATTCCATTCTGTGTGGAATTAATTATTTTTTAATTTTTTAAAATAAAATCATCACTTATATTTTATTTTTACAAAATTATCCTTCCTAATAATTAAACAAGATATTCATTAATCACGATCTTTAATCAAAACCTTGAACCCTAATTCACAAAGATGTCAAGGGGTGAAGGACGTTGATTCTCTAAGAAAGAAGAACTAGACAGATGAATTAGAGAAATATCCAGAAGTTCTGTTCTATACTATATATCTGCGCGTATATATATATATATATATATATATGAAACAAAAGAAGAAAAAATAATTATAGGTATATAATTGCAGTTTAATTGTGTTCATTCATGATTTAAAAGATATAATATATATATATGAATCGTTTCTTGATTGCAGAAGAAATCGTAAGATGTTCACTGTTTTTTCTAAATTAAAATTTATTTATCTAAAATTTTATTATTATATTAATAATAGCAACTAATTTAATATATTTTTATAAATATATATTGAAGGGTATTTTAGTCATTTAATATAAACCATGTACATTATTTTGCATCTCATTTATTATACCAATCATGAGAATGGAATCAACCAAGAAATGATTTTTCCATTCCTAGTTAATACCAATCATGAAAATTTCATTCAAACATTCATTCCATTGAGACCTTCATTCCATTCATGAGTTTATTCCATTCAGTCACAATTTCATTCAGTCATACCAATCATGCCCTAAGAGATTAACACGTCACTGTTAAAAAAAAAACTCATAATAGTGTAATTTTATCACTATTAATTGTACTAATAATATAATTAATTATTTATTATTAATATCTCTATTATATGATTATATCTATCATTAAATTTTAATTTTTTATCTAAACAATTTTTTTTTTTTAAATATATACCCAACTAAAGTGAAAATTAAAAAAAATTAATAAAGGAAGTATATTATCATTTCAATAATTATATATAGGCATATATTTCCAAATTTAAATTTGGTACACTTAAACTTCATCATTTTTTTTTTACGCAGTTTCATTAGTTTTAATTAAAATTTAGAATTTTAATTTTTGTAATATTTTTAAGTATCTTAAATTCAATTTTTTATTCTTCTTGTTTCACTGAGTTTCTTCCATTCCGATTTTTTTTATTTGAATATAATTGTCCAAAATTAAAATATAGGTAAAAATTTAAAAATAGATTTTATTTTATATGGAGTATGTACAATAAAACTGAAAATTTGTTTAACGGTGACCTAATTACACACCTCACTTACTAACACGCAGTGCACATTAATAGGCAATAAATACATAAGAATATTTAATTAATTAAAAAAAACACACCCCAACATTTGCAACAACTTCCCTCATCCATGTCTCATTTTTCTTATTTTTTCTCTATTCAGTATTTAATGTCACTTGCCTTTTGCATGTCTGGGGAAGGCTAAACTTGCCAAGCCATCAACGTCCGTCTTACATTACTTAATAAGCGCGCCTCGAAGGTGTGACTATTATAAAAAAATATTATTTCTATATTTTAAGTCATAGGCCTTCAAAAGTCGTGGATTTCGGATGTGACTTTTCAATAAGTGCGCCTGCAACCCGTGACTATGCTTAAAACGATAACAATCTTCATTTCTACTATAAATTGAAGATTTGATTTAAAAAATACAATATTCTAAAAAATTTATCTACAAGTCAACTCATTTCTTCTAGGGCTGGCAAATCGTGCTATCGTGTCGTGTTTCATGTCGACACGATAGTGACACGACACGATAAGTTCAAACACAAACACGGCACGATAAGGATTTGTGTCGACACGACACAAACACGATAATTTTCGTGTCGACACGACACGACACGATAACAACACGATAATTTTCGTGTCGACGTGACACGACACGATAACAACACGTAACACGATAACTACACGATAAGAAAATAAATCATTTTAAAATTGTATTAAATATATAAAAAATAATATATTTATATAAATATAAAAAATTATCATGTCATTATCGTGTTATTATCAGATACGTGTCATTATCGTGTCGTGTCGTGTCATATCAGGCAAATTTAGATTATGAAAAGTTTTGATTAAGATACCAAAACCCCTTAACACATTTCAAATAGATAAGTCAGATTTAAATGAACATGTTTCAGGAATGTTGGAACATATAGCTTAAGACTATTTGAGAAGTTGGAATGTTAGGCAGCTCTTAGTATAATAGATGCACAAGTTGAGGAGGAACACATGCTTAGAAGACTACAAGAATCAAGTCCCCTTAAGGCTCAAAATCAAATTGACATTAAGTCTGCTGATGGACAACTATGCGGATCAAGTCAGCTTGGTTGTGGAACAACCTATCTGAAGATCAATTGAATAGAATGCATCATATAAAAAATTATGAAAAAAATTGAATAACTTTTACACTATTTGGGAAGAAAAAAAAAAGACTTTGTCCAACTTCATTGTGCACATTGACACAAATTTTAATGAATACTCCCTCCGTCCAAGTGAAAGCTACTCAACTTTTCTTTTTCATCTGTCCCAATGGAAGCTACCCATTCCTTTTTTTGGTAACTATTTTCTTTCACATTTAATTATATCCTTCTCTCCCTCAATCACATCACTTCTAATATATCTACTTATTATATTAATATTTCTTAATCTCCGTGTCCGAAACTTATGAGGAGCTTTCCTCGAAAAGAAGGGAGTATTAGTTAGTGCCAAAGTCTTGTATGTACTCAAGTACACCATGTACTTGAGTAGACTTTTACTAGTCAAATGTTGACCGTTGACCACCGTTGACCGGTCAACGGTCAAACTTTGACTTTTTTTTTTTTTTCGATTTTTTTAAAATTTTTTTTTTCAATTTTTTTTTTCGATTTTTTTTTTTTTTTTTGAAAAAGTGTATGTTATTATAACTAAAAAGTGTATCTTTGTTTTTTTAATGAAAAGTGTATGTTATTATATTGAAAAGTGCAACATTGTTTTTAATGAAAAGTGTATGTTATTATAACTGAAAAGTTTATGATATTATAATTGAAAAGTGTAAGTTATATATTAATGAAAAGTGTATGTTATTATAACTGCAAAGTGTATGATCTATTAATGAAAAATGTATGTTTATATAATGAAAATTGTCTGTCATTATAACTGCAAAGTGTATGATCTATTTAATGAAAAGTGTATGTTATTATAACTAAAAAGTGTATGTTATATTAATGAAAAGTGTAAGTTATATATTAATGAAAAATGTATGATATTATAATTGAAAAGTGTATGATATTATAACTGAAAAGTGTATGATATTATAACTGAAAAATGTATGTTAATGATACACCTTTTGTTTATTTGTATTTGCACTTTCATAATCTAGAAAAACTGTTGTTAAATTTTTTTAAAAAAATTATTATTAATTTTACACGTTTTATTGTTATTATAAATGCAAAGTGTATGATCTATTTAATGAAAAGTGTATGTTATTATAACTAAAAAGTGTATGTTATATTAATGAAAAGTGTAATTATATATTAATGAAAAATGTATGGTATTATAATTGAAAAGTGTATGATATTATAATTGAAAAGTGTATACTAATGATACACCTTTTGTTTATTTGTATTTGCACTTTCATAATCTAGAAAAACTGGTGTTAAATTTTTTTTTAAAAATTATTATTAATTTTACACGTTTTATTATTTTTTTACTTGCACTTTTATTACTATTAATTATATTATTAGTAAGTGCAATTAATGATATTACTAGTACTTACACTTTTTTTATAATGTATAAAAAATCTCTGATGCTAATTTTTTTTTTAAATTATTATTAATTTTACAAATTTTATTATTTATTAATTGCACTTTTAACGCATAAAAAAAATGTTGCTATTTTTTAAAAATTACTAATTTTTCTTTTAACGCATAAAAAAAAATGTTGCTATTTTTTAAAAATTACTAATTTTTTTTTTAAACTGCTGCTATTTATTTTAAAAATTTTATGAAAAAACTGTTGCTAAAATAAAATATCGAAAATTGTGTGTTAAAAGGGAATCGAACTTGGGACTTGATGTTATTAGGGGTGAAAACGGATCGGATATTTCCCGACCGATCCGGAACCGTATCCGGTCGGATACGAATTCGGTATAAAAATTTAGTATCCGGGCGGATAAGGATTCGGATACGGATAGTTGACTTCGGATTCGGATTCGGAATACATAATATCCGACCGTATTCGAGTTTTCCCATATTTTATCGGATATTATTCGGATAATAAATCCGGATACCCGAATTTTTTAATATATTTTATTTTATATTAATTTTATTAAAGCTCTATTATAACTTATAACATTATTGGGCCTTATTAAAAACTAAAAAGTGGTGCACAAAAACTTATATGCAATATTGCATACATGCATTTCAGTCATTCACACACATGTTTTTTATAAATACACCCACAAGCTTAATTCACACACATTTTTTATAAATACACCCACAAGCTTAATTCACACACACATTTTTTATAAATACACCCACTGACAGCTCAATTCACACTCACGTTTTTTTATAAATGCACCCACTGACAGAAATTGAACATGGTCGTCTTCTCCGAGCAGTTTTCGGTCACCTCAGGCCGCGGTCGGACGCTGCAATTTACGATGACCTTAATCCTTAAATATTTTATATTTCTTTAAATATTCTTTAACACCAATTATTATGAGTCAATGTTATTTTGTATTACGTGCAATAATATATCTTACTACATGCAATAATATATGTTACTATATATTATAATGTGGGTTACTTAATCAATAAAAAAAATATAAAAATATAAAAGAATCAGTATTACTATATAAAATTGTGTTATTACTACATGTAATAATTTGTTTTACTACATAAAAAATTATATGTTACTACATACTACAGTTTGAATTACTACATTGAATAAACGTTTGTTACTATAAGTAACTTTATCAAATGATCTAATATTTTTCGCATCATCCTACAATAAAACCATTTGTATTACAACATGATTATTGTGTTTACTACATTCGATAATATATGTTACTACATATTATAATGTGAGTTACTACATCAATAAAAACACTAGAAAAAACGTGTGAATTTGTATTATTATATAAATAGTTTGTGTTATTACTACATAAAATAATGTGTATTACTACATATTACAATTTGAATTACTACATTTAATATCCCGCGTTCGACAATAAAATAAAAGATAAAAAAATCACAGAAACGAGTAAAATAAACGGATTAAAAATTTCGAATTAAGTTGTTAGTTGGTGTATTTATAAAAAATGTGTGTGAATTAAGTTTGTTGGTGTATTTATAAAAATTGTGTGTGTGAATTAAGCTTGTGAGTGTATTTATAAAGAACATGTGTGTGAATGACTGAAATGCATATATGCAATATTTCATACAAGACTAGCCCAAAGTGGTGATGTTTACGAAGGATATATTTTGATGATTTCATGTTTGTTGATTTTTTATGTGTTTCAATCACATTTTGATGATTTCCATTTGAAATATATTATCCGATTATAGTTATTCGAATCCGGCCCGGATTCGTCCGATATCCGTTCCGTATCCGTATACCGAATATTCCGAATTCGTATCCGAATCCGGCTTTTCCGTATTCGACTCCGAATTCGAGAAAAAAATATGGTTTAGGATACGGTATAAGCACTATCCGTCCGTATCCGATCCGTTTTCACCCCTAGATGTTATGGCAATCCAAGGACAACCATTAGGCTACAATGGATTTTGTTAAATGTTTTATTATTTATCCTATATATAATATATATTATCTATATAGCTGGACTCAAGTACACCGTGTACTTGAGTACACAGCAGCCCTACCCTTAGTTAGTATATTTATAAAATGGATATGTTGGAAGTAGGAGTGTTCAAAAATAAACCGGATCGACCGGTTAGATTCCGGTCCGGTCTCCGGTCCGGAAAATTTTGGATTCCGGTCTTTTGGTTCGGTCCAAGACCGAAATTTTTCGGTCCGGACCGGTTTGGACCGGATTTTTTTTTAATTTTTTTTATATTTTTTTACTAATGCACTCTCAATTATTTTTCAAAACTAAGTAATTGGTGAAAATGTGTTGAGATCTTATTACATTTTTTACAAATATATAATTTAACAAACATATTTAATTTATTTTTAGGGTCAAAAGATCATTAATAACAATGTAAATAAAATTCACATTGACGTAATGAAGAGCAAACACTTTAATTTTCATACACAAATTCATCAATCTTGTTCTTGCTTCCATAAATTAAAAAAAAAAAAAAAAAAAAATTCCGGTCCAACCGGTCCGGTCTCCGGTCCGATCTTTTGGTAAGATTCCGGTCCTGGTCCGGTTTTGGACCGGTACACACCCCTAGTTGGAAGGTAGAATGAGATAATGTGGGTTCCATTTGAAAATAAAGGAATTGTTTATTAATAAAATGATTATAATTTAAGTAAATAAGTGATGATTTGAGGGTGAAGAATTTAGAGATTAAGTAATATAAATAATATTATTAAAAAAAAAAGAATAATAAGATTTAACAACTAACAAATATTGTAAATAATAAAATTAGTCGGAGAGAATAATATTTTTATTAAAATATTAATTTTTGCATAATCTAATTTGACAGCTCAAGAGTTATTTCAATAACCACCAAACACCTCATATTCAACTTCTTCATTAATGTGAGTTTAAAACGACAACATAGTAATATTCAACGTCTTATTAGCCAAAAGTAAAATTAAATGGCATCTAACTTATGAGATCGCTTCTTACCGTTTTAATGTTTTACTTTCAACTTGCATACTTGTCACGCCCAATTTTCATAAAAATAAATTTTAAAAAAATGACAAAATTATCGTGAAAATTGTTATTGAGTGAGTATGCAAGTACACTCAGTGGAGTCAAGTTATTCCAAATTAATTACTGGATATAAACAGTCAAGTCATCAATGTAGAACAAGTAACATTTGCATATATTGTTAATAAACTCTATATACTTTGTCAAGTTTAAATTAAACATATAAACTTTGCTATTGAATACCAACCTTAAAGTAAACACATATATTTTGACAACATTAAAGTAATTAACACATATACTTTGTCAACATTAAAGTAAACACATATACTTTGCCAACATTAAAGTAAACGCATATACTTTGCCCACATATACTTTGCCAACATTAAAGTAAACACATATACTTTGTCCACATATACTTCGTCAACATTAAAGTAAACACATATACTTTGCCCATATATACTTTGTCATTTGTAACACCCCGTCCTAATTATAATAATGAATAATACATAAATAAATTAAATAAAAGAGAATCTAATTTTAGCAGATTTTACTTGATAAATTTTGGGTGTATATGTTTCGAGATTTTGAATTTTACAGGAATCAGACAAGCATTTTGAGTCGAGCGCACTCCTAGCACATTAAAATAAACGTTTTAATCATAAGACGTTAAGAGGAAAATTTTAAGATCCAACTCGTAAGAAAAATTAAATATTTCAATGAATCTAGAATTTTATTTAATTAAGGAATCGATTCAAATCGATAGAAATTCTAAACAATTAATTCTAACTATTCCGTAAATTTTATTTAACAAAACTACGATATTAAAATACAGATATGGGATACAAAGGTCAAAGGTGTAGTAAATACCGAGTATTAACGAATATGGGGGAAATTAGAAAATATCTTCTTCACCTTACCGAAATGTCATATAACATAAATGGGTAGGGGGACTCCACGTCCCCAATTACTGTTTCCCCACACCTCTGAAGATGCTCTATATAAACCCCCCCCCCCCCATCAGTGAATTACTCACAACAAATTCCCCATGAAAACACGCCCAAGCTCTGTCCAAATGAAAGTATGAAACTCCAAATGATGTTAAAAGGTCAATTTTCACTGTAAGAGATAACCTTTTTCACCCTTGGTTGGTTCTTCCTCAACTTTCCACCATCCTCGTCAAGCTCTGGTTCGTACATCCAAACAAAAGTAAGGAAAACACTACCCTAGCCTTTCTTTTACTTCTCTCCCTGCTTCATTATTTCAAATCCTACCTCTAACGCTTCTGTCATTCCCTTGCAATAATAATGAAGGAAATCTTGTCGACTCTGTCCTCAATCGATCCTCCAAGTTTCCACACGTTTCTGACTCCAAAGCCGCAGTCTAAGCCAAAAACTACACAGGTTTTTCAACACACAGCCCTTTTATGTGCTAATTGCGAAATTTCGATTTACGATCACGACTTTCGGTGCTTGAATCCAGTGGGATTTGTGTTATATATGTGTTATAGTGATAAGACTATGTGTTCGACATGTTTAATTGGTTGGAAACACGAACTAAATGTACGAAAAATGTTTTTGAAACTCAACAAACAAGCTGAAATTTTGATGTTGGAAACAACAACTTTAGGAGCCCATATCTTTTAATAGAAAAACGATTTTGACATAAAACCAAAGAGGGCATAATATTCATACAGTGGAGAGTCTAAATACTAAAATGGCTCAAATTGATCGAGTAAATTGGGAGATATTAATTTTTGAAAACGTGACAGTAATCTGGGAAAAATCAGAAACAGGACATTTGTGTTCGAGGTTCAAACTTTGGGGCCGTTTTTACTAGGGGTGGGCATTCGATTGGTTCGGTTCTGGACATTTTTCAACCGAACCGAAATAACTGATTTTTTAAAAAATGAACCGAACCGATTTTTTTTATAAAACCGAACCGAATTACAATTCGTTTTGTTCGGTTCGGTTTAAACCGAATTTTCCTGCATAATTTTTTTAAAAAAAAACAAGTTAACAATTCTAAAAGTTCAATTCTGCATAGTGCATACTGCATAAAATCAAATTCAAATTAAATTCAAATTCCCATAACCCGTGACGGATCCAGGATTTCAAGTTGGGGGTCAAATAATAATAATAAAAAAAAATAAAAAAATGAAAATTTAAAATAATAACAAAATATTTAAATATTATTTTATTTATATATAAACTAACCAAATGGAGCAAATATAGCAAAACTCATCATATAATTCGGCATTCTAATTTCTGTTATCTCCTAATCTCCAAATTAATCCCCCACCCCTAAATGGTCAAATTAGTCACCATAAATAATTAAATATCAATAATATAAGTCACTTAATTACATAAATAAATAAATAATTATTTCTCCAATTATACAATTTAATAAATTTTAGTCGGTTTGTTTTACAAGAATCAATACATAATACATTAATTAACAAGATGCATATATATTCTTGAACTTTAAATATAAAGAATTTATTCCATATCAAAAAAATTTAAGTGAAGACAGTTTTGAGAAACCCTAAAATTTGAAAAACCCTAAATTCAATAAGAAGACAAAAGAATAGAATAAAAATTATTGTGGTGGACCAAACAAAAAATAAAGAAAGATAAAAAAGTTAAATTAATAATAAACAAATTTTACCTTCAATATCTAAAATTAATGGGACATATTTTTCTTGATCTCTGTCTTGAAAGCTCTGCTGCGTGCGTTGAATGAAAAGGCGGAGACACTCTATTTTTTAATTGAATTACTTATTTAATTACTTAATTTGTAGGATGAGGCGAAATTGCAAATATTATATAATAGTAGCCGATTATGCAACCACTTTCCAAGTACATGGTCGTCATATATAATCCATACTACCATAACATAATCTCATTACAAATCCCACATAAAGTCAAATATATAATCAAACAAATCCAACATAACCTATAACAAATCTGAAAATATAATTAATCTATTATACTATACAACTTTTAATTAATTAATATACTATACAACTTCTAATAAATCTGGAAATTGCAATATTATGCCATTTCAATTATTATAAGCTATATCCCTCACTCTCTCACCCCATTTATTTTGCCCTGCAATTTACAAACATTACAGAGAAGATGTCAATTGAATTTTAAAACATTGAGAGATTCTTTGCTTGTTCTACTATTTAGGTTGAAAAAGAAGTAAGAAGTAAAAAATCTGGAATCCATCCAACTCAAATACTCAAGAGTCATGATTCACGAAGAAAAAAAAAATTAAGTGTCACAATCGCAAAAATTTTCTTCTTACTTCTTACTCATGATCTGGAAAAATCTGAACATATATATATATATATATATGTTGGGAATAAAATGATACATGTTTTGATTAAATACCAAAACCCCCTGTGACATGCCTAAGTCAAATTGATAGTGTTCTAAAAATGTTAGAACACATAGCATAAGGCTAGATGAGAAGCTGAAATGTTAGGCAGCTCTTAGACAATTAGATGCACAATTTGAGGGGGAATCTATGCTTTAAAGATGATCAAGATCAAGTCCCCTCAAGGCTCAAATTCTGGAACAATCACTTAAGAGCAAGGACACTCTATGGAAAACCAAATGCTCTGATCAGGAGAGTTGTCCAGAGAAGATGTTCTTATGCAAGAACAAGATTGTAAAACTCAAAAGAACAAGTCCAATAAGATGATCTGATCAGGAGAGTTGTCCAGAGAAAGCTAGCCATATGCAAGAACAACTTTACCTAGCTCAAAAGGACAAGACTACTCAAGGGTTTTGATCAGGAGAGTTGTCCAGAGAAGCCAACTCTATGTGAAAAATGCTCTGATGCTAAAAGACCAAATATGCTGATCAGAAGAGTTGTCCAGAAGAGTTGTCTCAGCATGATTGAATCAGAACAGATGCTCTAAAGGTTGAAGGTCAACTATGCTGAAGAATTAGAGACAACCATGCCCTAAAGAAATACAATGCAACATGCCAAGATCATCTTGGAATGAAATAAAGGGAAGAGCCAAGTCATCTGAAGAAGAGCAAGCCAACCTTGCTGAAAAGCAAAACTGCTGATAGTGATAAGGAGAGTTGTCCAGTTGATAAGGAATGTTGTCCTATCATTGGATCAACCTTCAGAAGCCATGTCCAAGTCCTAACAAGAAGACAAATATTGGGAAAAGTGCTGCAGAATGAAGACAAAGTCTTACAAGCCGTTTATTACCCAAATGAGGACATGTCACTATCAAGAATCTGTCTTCCAGTTTGAAGAACTCAAGGAAGACATTTATAGCAATTTGGGGCTGCCTCTCCAACGGGCAAATCTTCCATTTTGTCTATAAATACAGAAGTGTGAAGACCATTTGAAGGCACCTCAACCTTGACAAGAATATCCAACTATCCTACAAATTGACAAGTGCTCTCAAGCTTTCAAAGAGACTATCTTAGTCTTTATACACTTCTTCTAAGCTGAACCCAATTGTATATTCATACACAAGCTTAGAGAGATATCCTATCCTTATACACTGATCTCCATTGTAAAGGATATCTCATTAGTTGGAACCTTACTTCAATCCTTACCCCTTTCAAGTGAGAAAGTGAGAAGGTTGTAGTAGTAGAAGTGGTAGGAGCTGACTGTTGAGAGAAGAACAGTTCAGTTCTGAGTTGAGAAGAGGGTACTAGGACTCTAGACATCCTAGGGATCAATTCACCAAGGAGTGGTGTTATTGATCAAGTGCACCTTGGCACTATAAAACAAGTTAATTCCAAGAGTGAAGGAATTATCCTGTTAAATCAGGGAAAGTGGATGTAGGAGCTTGAGTCTCTGAACCACTATAACTTCTTGTGTTGATTTACATTCCAAGTACTTTCATACATTCAACACTGCACACAAAATTGATCTTTCAAGGATAAACATTCAAAGACTGTGCAAAACCCTATTTGGACAAGTTCCCTGAAAACTGGACTGTGTTGCATTGACTAACTGATTTCAGAAATTAAAGGAGTCTAAACTTAAAGGGCCAACCACTATTCCGCACATATAACTCCCCTAGATAGTTATTCAACTAAGTACTCAATAGTACTTAGTAGTTTGATTATCTTAGAAGAGTTAATCTTCTTCAGCAGAGTTGTCCAAGACAACCTTGCTGAACTCTGGTTTGATCAAAGTTGAAAAGAATTGCATACAAGTGTATTCCCCCCCCCCCCCATACACTTGTTATTTACTCCTTTCAGGACCAACAATATATTTATTAATTATATTTATTTTTATTTATAATTCGATCGGTACGGTTTATTCGGTTTTTGGAAAATATAAATCAAACCGAAAAAACTGAAATTTTAAAAAATTTCAATTGAACCGAACCGAACAACCGAAAATTGTCGGTTCGGTTTTTCGGTTTTTTCGGTTTTATGCCCACCCCTAGTTTTTACCCGACTTTGAGACATGTTTTTCACGAAACATTTTATTTCCATTAAACTAGAAATAATGTAATTTAATTACCTTGAAGAAAAATGCTTTTTGGGTTATCCGTCTAGCGGGAATATAATCACGAACATAGGAGAAAATTCAATCATTCTATGCCCTTTTACCAACTAACAAGGACCAGTTTTGAAATTTGCATAAAATACACTTTCTGTTTAATTTCCATACGCTCACAAATAATTTTAATCGACCAAACAGTCTGTGATAATGTGTTACAGAAATCGCGATGCCCAAATGGACGGCTAAGACCAGAATTGATAAAATGCGAAAATAACACCTCTTTTCATTATAAAGCCTAAAGAACGAGATTTAACGTTCTCGCTAAATTCTCAAGTGACCAAACAAATATTTAAATATACTTGTTCATATTATTCCAATGTTTTTAAAAAACCAAAGAAAGAATGTTTTGCTTTGAATATAATTATATGCATCATTTCAACAACCTTTAAAAATTATAAATAATCAAGGATGAAAAGGGATCATTAAAATACGAAAAAATTGTGTTAGGTGAAGTGCGGCACAAATCAGAGCTCGGACGGTCCCTGCGTTTTGGTTGCTAAAATATAATCAAGGAGTTTGTAACTTTCTTTAAAAGTTAACGAGGTGGGTGTCATTACTGTATTTGTTGTAATGTTATATGGACTGTTGGTGTATTCTGAACTCAACTAAACAAACACGAACATATAACTAAAAATACAACAATAATTATTATATGATATTATAATATTATGATATGTGAATTACGATTTCACGAAGGTGGTGGGAAAGTGTTTATGGGGATCGCATGTGACAGAGTAGCTACCAGTGTCCCAAATATGAGTTTCATGGAGGAGGTGTGAAAGTGTTTATGGGGATTGCATGTGGTAGAGTCGCTACTAGTGTTCCAAAAGGAGGTGGAAGCATTTAGGGGATAACATGTGGTAGTGTCGCTACTAGTGTTCCATATAATATACGATAATGATGGTATACGATACATATAATTTATAATAAAAATGTCGAGGATTATGAGTAAGAAGATACCATGAATACTCAGTGAATAACAAATTCACTATCCAAAGGAATAAGAATTATTTACAATAAATTACTAATATTAAATATTTCGGCATACTGCCAATCTGTATAATAGCGTACAAGATATCCACTGAGATTTCTATCTCACACCCCCAACATAAACATTTTTTTCAGGTTTCAACTTCGAGGGGCCGGAGTTGTAGCGGAGATGACACGGAGTTTCCCGATAAATAAAATGTTATGAAACTTTATACTATTCATGCTTATTAAAATAAATGATGTCGCTTGCATAAACACGGTTTTATTTGTATGCCGAGTAATAGACTTTCCTAAAAAGTTGCTCGTTGATTTATATGTATGTTTTCCATAAAACATTTACTACTTATCTTATGAATTTTAAGTTTTTAAAATGGGCCCACACTACTTCTATTGCAACTTATATATGTCTTTAAATTATTTCCGCTGCAAAACTCTTATCATTTCACTTGTGTTATTATATACTTTAAAGAAATTTTCAAGCTCGGTTTTTCTGTTACTAAGTAACGACTCGAATTTAGAGTGTTCGAGCCACAAGGGCTGCATTCCGGATTCGGGGAGTTACACCATTGAGCACAGCAGGTTAAACCCGAGGACCCGTCGATCCTGGACCCTCGTCAGGATCTCTGGCTATTAGAAACTTTGTCAATTGAATCACATGCACACATTAACTTCATCACTCAAACAGTTTATTTAAAGCATTTAATAAAGAATAACAAATGCATTAAAAACTCTACCAACCATTATAGAGTACTATAAAGCAATAAAAACCTCACCAAAAATGAATGTCGTGGATACAATGAATGTAATGAAAACACTTTAATCCTCATCACCTAGAATAATTAAATAATGGATCTTAGAGATTGATATAATTATGTGGACGTGTATATATTTAATCAAACATTTAAATTTAATATCTATATCTATAACACAAATATATATATGAGAAATGATATGAAGCCCATTAATGACCTACTTATGGAGCTAAATGATGATTTGATAATCCTCATCACGTAGAATAATTAAGTAATGGATCTTAGAGATTGATATAATTATGTGGACGTGTATATATTTAATCAAACATTTAAATTTAATATCTATATCTATAACACAAATATATATTTGAGAAATGATATGAAGCCCATTAATGATCTACTTATGGAGCTAAATGATGATTTGACATTATTCAAGTCATCATATTAACTTATTTAATTAATATAAAATATGGAAAATATATAATTGCATGTATATCTCAATCTCTACTCATAAAATTAGAAAATAAAATACTTGATGATTTTTTAAAAATTATTTTTAACGGGTTTTATTATTCCATAATTATTAAATAATACACATTTAATTTATTTTTTTTACTTAAAAAAAATCATTCATTTATATATTTAATTCTTTTAATAATAAAGAAATAAAATTTATAAAAAATAATAGTTTAAAAAATAATGACTACATTAATTTACTTAACCCTAAACTCTAAACCCTAAACCCTAAAACCCTAAACCCCTAATACCTAAACTCTAAATCCTAAACCTCTAAACCCTAAAAAATTATTATTTTTTGTTGGGATATGAATCCTATAAACAATGTTCTAGATGATGAAAGTATGTTTTGATGGCCAAAAGCAACTTAAAGTTAGTGATATATGTGGTTCTAAGTCATCTTAACTAAGTCATCTGAATATAAGCTTACTAATCTGATGAGAAACTTAAATTGAGATTACTAATCTTAATGCTAACTGAAGTAAGTTTACTGATCTTATTAAGTAATATTAAGAATAAAATTACTGATCTTAACTGAGTTATGTGAAATAAGATTACTGATCTGAGTATGGAAACTGAGAATATTTTAGTGATCTTATATGATATATTTGAGATCTGAGTTACTGATCTGATGTACTTACTGATCTGATATGCTTACTGATCTGACATGTAAGTTACTGATCTTAAGTGTTTACTAATCTTATGAGTTACTGATCTTATGAGTTACTGATCTTATTGGTTACTGATCTGATATATGAACTGTTAGGAACTAAGCTGATGTTTTGTATTGTATAGACAACTTATAGTGTAGGACTTAGATATACTCATCTGTATATAGTTCAGTTGATGTATAGATAGGTTTTATATATGTAAAGTTGTATTTTGTTGTATTCAGTATTGTAAAGCTCAGAACAGTAAAATCAGAACTGTTGGGAATAAAATGATTTTGATCTAGATACCAAAACCCCTGATTGATGATGTACAAGTTAGTTGAGATATGCTCAAGTCATTGTTCAGGCAAGTTGTCCCAGAACACTTAATGTGTAGTATGCTTAAGTTAAAATCTCAGAAATGTTATGAGATATTAGTAATCAGGATAGTTGTCCAAAGCTGAAATGTTAGGCAGCTTGATAGGTCTATAGGACAAAGCTGCTGATCTATTCAAGACAAACTGATCAAATGGACAACCTGGCTGAAGAAGTTCAAGTATACTGAAGCTGTGCTCATAAATGCAAAAGATCTAGGCAGTTTGAAGTACAAATGATCAAGAGAATTAAATGTCAAAAGCTTACAGAAGATACAATGAAGCACTTATTGCCAATCATGCCTGAACCAAGCATTAAAGACTTAGAGCATTAAAGAGTGAAGCATTGAATGAGTGTTGGAACATTCTAAACTGCAGCAGGAATGTTCAGGGAGCTTGTCCCATCTGACCGTTGGCTGTGTGTAAAGTTTGCCACAAATCAACTTAGGACATTGTGCAAAATTGGAAACTGACACAAGTCTTCTCAGCCGCATTTGTCAGAAGTCAACACATTCACTCAAGCAACCATTGAAGACCTCTTTTACACAGTGGATAAAAGGATGTCAAGCTTCATAGCCGTTTCAATGGTGCTGCAAATAGACATATTTGAATTGCTAATCCCTCCAACGGTTAGTTGTTCAAATTGTCTATAAATACAGAAGTGATCAAAGGAATTCAGTATCCAACTACAAGCTATCAAACTATCATCAAGCTTACAAAAGGAAACCAAGCTGTTCTCTAGAATTCCAAGTTTCCTGAATCACTTCAAGTCAGCTAAGCCAATTCTTGTAAACATCCTAGCTTAGCATTGAGATATCCTATTCCTTTACACTATTCTTATTGTAAAGGATATCTCTTTTAGTTGGAACCAAACCTCAAACCTTATCTCATTTAGTGAAGAGAGTGTTTGTTGTAGAAGTGAGGAGTTAAGGACTGTTAGTGTGAAACACAGTCTTAACTCAGAGAGATTGAGCACTAGGACTCAAGTTATCCTAGGGATCAAAACACTAAGAGAGTGTTGTTGATCAGTGCACCTTGGCACTATAAAACAAGCTAATTCCATTGAGAAGGAATTATCCTGTTCAATCAGGGAAAGTGGATGTAGGAGCTTGAGTCTCTGAACCACTATAAATTTGTGTCTCATTTACTTACTGCATTCTTAACTTCACTCCATTCAATCATATTTCAAAGATTCATAACTCAGTAAGTAAGAAAATCTGTTTTGGACAAAGTCCCTGATAACCTGTATTTTCAGAAATCAACTTGGAGTATTTCTTTGAGTAAAGGCCAACCACATTCCGCACTTAGCAACTCTTTTAGATATTTAGCCAACTGATCACTTAATAGTAATCAGTAGGACAAGTATCTATCAAAGTTCACACTCAGGCCAGTTGTGAGACAACCTGCCTGATAGGACAAGTTTATCAAAAAGAAAAGAATTTGCATACACAAGTGCATTCCCCCCCCCCCCCATACACTTGTGTTATACTCCACCAAGGACCAACAAGTGGTATCAGAGCAGGGGTTCAAAGACCACTGTTTCTGAAAATCCAACTGATTTTCAAATCACATTTTCTGTGGTCACTGAACTGATCCAAATTTCTGAAAAACTTATCTGTGTTCATCTTACATTACATTTGTTGAAATGGCTAACAATGCAGTTCCAGGAGATGCTGTCAACACCATCAACAATATGGGTCCAAACCAAGTCAATCATATTTCTCATCACAAACTGCCAATGTTCTCAATTGAGAACTATGATTTCTGGAAGATCAGGATGAGAGCACATCTTGCTTGCCAGCATGATGAGATGCTTAAAGTCATCACTAGAGGGCCATTCACATTCACTAAAGCAAATCCCAAGCTCACTGATGCTCAAAAAGCTGATCCAAGGGAGTTGCTGCCAAAAGATGAAGATGACCTTACAGCTGAAGAAAGAAAAAGGCACAACCTGAACTACATTGCAATGAACACATTGTACCAGACAATTCCAGATGCAGTGATGGGGAGAGTGTACCACTGCACATCAGCTAAAGAGATTTGGGATACCTTAGCACTTATGTGTGAAGGTACCCAAAAGATCAAGGAGAACAAGCTTCAAGTGGCTATCCAAAAATATGAACAATTCTCTATGGAGGCCAATGAAACTATTGATCATCTTGATGGCAGGTTCACTGACATCATGAATGAAATAAACTCTCTTGGCAAGTTCTATGCCAAAAGAGAGGTTGCTCTGAAGATCTTGCGAAGTCTCACATCCAAGTGGGACATATACTCTGTCATGATGCAAAATACCAGTAATCTTGACAACATGCCAATGCAGCAAGTATTCTCTGAACTCAAAGCATATGAGTTTGATCTCAATAGAAAGAAGGTGCATGAAGAGCCATCCTCTTCAAACAAAGGTGTTGCCTTCAAAGCTGCTGAAACAGAAAAGAAGATTACTCAAAGATCCTCTCAGTCTGTTTCAAAATCTGAAATAAAGGAGGAGCTGGCACTCATGGCTAGAAGATTTGAGAAGCTCAACTCCAGATTTGGTAGATACAAGAAGTTCTACCAAGATAACAGAACCAGAAGGAGATTCAGTTCTCCTGAACATAAATCAGAGGACAAAGCCTCTGATGAAAAGAAAGAAGACAGATATGCTGATAGGAAGAAATTCAGCAAAGGTGAACCATCATCATCAAGGAGGAAGGAGTCCTCAAGCAAGAAGGATGATGATGAAGATGTGTGTTACAACTGCCAGAAGAAGGGTCATTTTCAGTATGACTGTCCTGACCTCAGTGCAAAAGAAAGGAAGGAAAGGCAAAACAAAAGAGATAAAAGGCTGAACAACAGGAAGGCTATGGTAGCTGGAGATTCAGCAAGTGAGGAGAGTGTCTACTCTTCTGATGATGGGCTGTTCTCCAACAGTGACAGTGATGAGGACTGTCAAATGGCACTTGAAGATGAAGAGGACTGCAAGGACCCCAAAAGGAAGAGAAGCATCAACAAGAAAACAGCATGGTACCTGGACAGTGGATGTTCAAGGCACATGACTGGAAACAAGGAGCTTCTCTCAGACTTCATAGAAAAAGATGGTCCTTCAGTAACCTTTGGAGACAGCTCTCAAGGCATCACAAGAGGCTATGGTACATTAAACATTGGTAGTGTTAAAATTACTGATGTCTCATATGTTCTAGGCCTAAAATATAACTTGTTGTCTATAAGTCAAATTTGTGACAAAGGATATTGTGTTGAATTTGCACCAAATGAATGTACTATCAAAAACAAATCAACACAACAGGTACTACTAACAGGGGTGAGAAAGGGAAATGTTTATTTTGCAGATTGGAGCAAAACCCCTGAAGCAGTCTGTCTTGTTGCCAAAAGCACAAATGAGCAAAGCTGGCTATGGCACAAGAGACTGAATCACCTGAACTTCAAAACCATCAACAAGATTGCAAGAAACTCTCTAGTTAAAGGGCTGCCAAATCAAGTGTTCACCAAAGAACATATATGCCAGCCATGTCAGGAAGGAAAGCAGATCAAAGCCTCATTCAAAGGAAAACCTGTCATCTCAACTGAGAGAGTCCTTCAACTATTGCATATGGATTTATTTGGGCCAATAATCCCAGTAAGTTTAAATGGAAGAAAATATGCTTTAGTTGTTGTTGATGATTTTTCCAGGTACACTTGGGTAGTATTCTTGCTGAACAAAAAGGAGACCCAAATCAAACTACCTGAATTGATGATGAGATTAAGCAATGAAAAGGGCCTAAGTATTGTCAAAATCAGATCTGACAAAGGCACTGAGTTCATTAACTCATACATCAATGAGTATTGCAGCAAAAATGGCATCACTCATGAAACTTCAGCAGCAAGAACACCTCAACAAAATGGGGTTGCTGAAAGAAGGAACAGGACCTTGAAGGAGGCAGCTAGAACCTTGATTGCTGAATCCAAACTGCCTAAAAGGTTCTGGGCTGAAGCCATTAGCACTGCATGTCACACTCAAAACAGGTCCTTAATCACCAAAGGACAAGGTAAAACCCCATATCAAATATGGAAAGGTAGATTGCCCACTGTTGCTTATTTTCACATATTTGGTTGTAAGTGTTTCATCCATAATAATGGGAAAGAGCAATTGAAAGCTTTTGATAGCAAAGCTGATGAAGGAATATTTGTTGGATATTCACAAATCAGCAAGGCTTACAGAGTTTACAATTGCAAAACTCTTATTGTGGAAGAAACACCTCATGTTGTGTTTGATGAATCTATTAATGAGTTCAGGGATAGAAACCTGAATATTGAAGAGATAACACAAAGAACAACCAGATTAAGGCTTCAAAGCAAGGAAACAGTGTTTGTGGAGGTTGCCCAGCCTGAACTTCATGAAAATCAAAAACTGGACAACCTACCTGATAGCAATCAACCAGTAGACAACCAACCTGAAGGAGAAATTGAACTGACTGACCCCATCCCAGTTCAAAACTAGGTAACAACTACCAATGAAGAAGCAGGCAATGCTGAGGTAGTTAATGGATCCACTATTCAAGGGGGAACCAATGAATATGTCAACTTATCTGACAATGAGGACAACACCCCTGAATATGATCCTGAACTTGATCCTTCAATTAACTTTCCTGAATTTAATGAATCTAGTGATCCAACTTCAGATGAGGACAATCCTCCTGAAAGGATCAGGTCTAGAAGGACTTGGTTGCATGACCACCCATCTAGCCTGATACTTGGTAATCCAAGTGAAGGGATCAAAACTAGAAGATTTCATGGAGAAAGTGCTCTGTTTTGTTGTTTTCTTTCAGAACAGGAACCTAAAGACATTGAGGAAGCACTACAAGACACCAACTGGATCATAGCCATGCAAGAAGAGCTGAATCAGTTTACCAGAAATGAAGTTTGGGAGTTAGTAGACAGGCCAACCCATCAAGATGTCATTGGAACTAAATGGGTGTTCAAAAACAAGAAAAATGAAAATGACATCATTGTGAGAAACAAAGCAAGACTGGTGGCCAAAGGATATTGTCAATCTGAAGGGATTGATTATGATGAGACCTTTGCTCCAGTGGCCAGACTTGAGGCAATCAGACTCTTCCTAGCATACGCAGCTCACATGAGATTCAAGGTGTATCAAATGGATGTGAAAAGTGCATTTCTCAATGGGGTGCTCAAAGAAGAAGTATATGTGGAACAGCCCCCAGGCTTTGAAGAAGGAGACAAGGTGTACAGATTAAAGAAAGCCCTCTATGGCTTAAAGCAAGCTCCAAGAGCTTGGTATGACACCTTATCACAGTTTCTTCTAGATCATGGTTTTGTCAAAGGCACTGTTGACAGAACCTTGTTCAGAATCTGTGAAGGAAATGATATTTTGTTAGTCCAAATCTATGTGGATGACATTATATTTGGATCTCCAAATGAAAAATTATGTGAGAAGTTCTCTAAACTCATGCAAAGCAAGTTTGAGATGTCCATGATGGGATTGATGAATTTCTTCTTAGGACTTCAGGTCACTCAATCAAAGAAGGGAATATTCATCAATCAGGCCAAGTACACAAGGGACATGATCAAAAAATTTGGATGTGTATCAAGCAAGCCAGTCAGAATTCCTATGAATACTAACTGGAAGATGGATCCTGATGAAGGTGGAGAGTCAACAAACTCCACTAATTACAGAGGAATCATAGGATCTTTGCTATATCTCACTGCAAGCAGACCTGACATCACTTTTGCAGTTGGAGTATGTGCAAGATTTCAAGCCAATCCAAAGAAGAGCCATCTTGATGCTGCCAAGAGAATTCTCAGATATCTCAAGGGATCTGAGAATCTTGGATTGTGGTATCCAGCTGATGACAATATTGAGCTTACTGGATATTCAGATGCAGACTATGGAGGATGTAGAATTGACAGAAAATCCACCTCAGGAACTTGTCAATTCTTGGGCAGCAAACTTATCTCATGGTTCTCCAAGAAGCAAAATACAGTTGCAACTTCAACAACTGAAGCTGAGTATGTAGCTGCTGGAAGTTGCTGTGCTCAGATTCTATGGCTCAGGCAACAATTAAGAGATTACAAAGTAATCACAAATGAAGTGCCCATATTCTGTGACAACAATAGTGCAATTGCCATCTCACAGAATCCAGTGCTCCACACCAGATGCAAGCATGTGGACATCAAGCATCATTTCATAAGGGATCATGTGGAGAAGAAAGATATCAAGCTTGTCAAAATTCACACTGATAAGCAAAAAGCTGATATTCTGACCAAGCCTCTAGCTGAAGCAAGGTTCTTGGAACTGTCAGCTGAATTAGGGTTACTTGATCCAGGCAAAATGGAAAAATGAGGAAAGTAAAGCTCATATGAAGGGGGAAGTTCATCAGAGTTGAACTTCAGCAAAGTTGACCAACCTCACTGAAGCTGTCAGCCAAAGAGGGAAACTCAGCAAAGTTGTCCCTGTAGTTCTCAGTAATGTTGGTCAGGGAATTTGTCCAAGTGGGACCCAGTCAGCAACCTTGGGATCTACTCAGGCAAGGTGATCAGACAGTTTGACCTTCACAGAAACCAAAGCACATCTCAGGATGTTTGTCCGAATTAATTAGATAATCATTGCTATTTTTAGCATTGATTAGACATTTAAGAGGTTTCTTGGTCTAAGAGTAGGCCATTTTAGGATGGAGTGTGTTATAAAGATTTTTAAAACCAAAAAGCAGATGATACTGACAACATGAATTCTGCACGACAGGTTCAATATTTAAATTCTTGGACCCGAAAGGGACTTCTCCGGGAAAAGAAGTTCACGACCCGTGGGCCTTCTACCTCCACGCGGCATTGCTCCGTCAGGCTTTCGCCCATTGCGGAAAATTCCCCACTGCTGCCTCCCGTAGGAGTCTGGGCTGCATTTAATGCAGAAATCTTAATAAGATTGCATGAATTCTTGAGCCTTCATCCAAACCATTAAATTGCATTCAAAACTCCATCGAACCATTGAAAGTCCACTACCCCACTATATTCAAACGGTTTTTCCAATTACCCACTGTTACATTCCCTTAACCAACGGTTAATAACTCTCTTCCATATATAAACTCCTAAATTTTCACTACCATCCTTACGCACTCATATTTCCAAAATTCCTTGAAGTCTCAAAGCCTCTAAACCTGCAACTTTTCTTCAAAACTTTCTTTCTCTCAAATCTATCCATGGCTCCAAAACTCAAGAGAGAAGAACTCGTAGATTTCAATGATTCCTCTCTGGACATTGATTTCTCTTATCTTAGCAACCCAAATTCCCTTTGGTTTGAAAAGCTGGTAGCCTTTGATAGCCCAGATTCAGATGTTCAACAAGTCCTCCAATGGCTAAGGGAGGCAGGGCTAGAAAAATTTCTAGGCACCAAGCCTGATTCCTGCCTGAATCCATTTATGGCAGAATTCTTTGCCTATCTCAGGTGGAAGGGCAAGAAGGGGGATGTGTGCACAAAGCTCACATATGCAGAAGAAGATGAAGAAGAAGAAAGCCAACACACAGTCATCTTCACTGCAGAGGATTTAGAAGCCAGTTTTGGGCTACCTTCTGAAGGGATAAATCCAGAAGTATACAAGGAAGAGGATGATCAGGAATTCTATTTCTCTTGGATGATAGAACCTAAGAAACTTGTAAGTGCTCAAAACAAAAACACTTTAAAGCCAGTGTTTAGGCACTTGTTTGACTGTGTTGTAAAGAGCCTGTTGAGCCACTCAGGGAGTGTTGAACAAATCAGTATGCCTAAATTAAGGGTGATGGCTGCTGTGATTGACTCTGCTGAGAAGAGAGTCAAGTTCAACTGGAAGAAATTCATTCTTGACAAAATGATGAATGAAAAATTCAAGTTCAAGGAGGTGAAACACCACAAGGTGGTGGTTGAAGGAAAACTCCAGTTCTGCACAAGAGCAAGCCTACTCTTGGAAAGATTTGCACATTACACCCACCTCCAAGCTAAGCCAAAGCCTTTTCCAGCTCAAAAGGTGATGTTTAGGAAGCTGTCTTCTAAGACAGAGAAGAGGAAGCAGAATGCAGCTTCAAAGAAGGCCATCACAAGTGTACCAGCAACCAGAGCCTCTCCAAGAAAGAGGAAAGCCCAGCCCCCAAAAGTTCAACCAAAGATGAAGAAGATGAAGAAGATCTTGCATGAATCTTCACCAGAAAGTCAGTCAAGAAGTGGAGGAGCCACTTCTGAGGAAATAGAGAAGGTTGCTGAGGAAGGAGTCAACCCTCCTGAAGAAAGTGTGGAAGTCAGAGAGGTTGTCCCACTGCAACCTGAAACAATCACAGAATTTAGAGACCTTGATCAGCCAACAAGGTATGAAAGAAAAAGAAGGATCATCAAGACCTCTGAGAAGCAAAGGTTGATGGAGGAAGAAAAGCAAAAGAAAGAGTTCTTCAAGGAGATTAGACAGGCCAGCAAGTCTAAATCCAAGTCCAAACCCAACAGCCCTGAAGCCAACTCTCCTGATATTCAATCTCAAAGAATATCTCCAAGGCAAGAAGAAGAGGAGTGCAAGACTCCTGAAGATGCACCAATCATTGCCAAAAAGGTGTACTCCCCTGAAGGTGCACCTGATAGATCAGGTATTGATGTACTGGCTGATTTGGTCAATCTTGAAGATAGACCCTTTTCCCCACTTGATCCAAGACTTCTCTCATATACCAAACTTCTTGAAACTGCTCTTCAAGAAGGTGATCAAGTTGTTTTCCCACCCATTCCAGCCATTCCAATTACCTCTTCAGGCACAATGCTCTCCAAAGCACCTGAATCCCAACTTGCTTTGACCTCTCCTGACCCCAACCCTTCTGAATCCAACCTACCTGAATCCCAGCCAAGCCTACTTGAATCCCATTCCAACCCTCCTGAATCCAACTCTTCTGGAGATGATAGTGGAGAAGACTATACTTATGAGGGGATGTTGAGACAGATTGCAAGAGCCAATGTGGATGAATTATATCCAGGTTTGAAGGATTATCCCAGGCTGCAACAACAGTTCTATGATCTCAGAGCTCTTGTTGAGATCAAAGATAGAACCATTGTGGAAATAGCTCAGGCTATTCAGGATAAGGGTGCCAACTGGTGGCAGGTTGAGGAAAATAGGCTGTTACATTTTGTAAATGTAAAGAAGACCAGTGTTTTAACCACTGAGGCCCTATTTTGCACCATTGTTCATGAAAAGGTGCTTGCTGAAAGAGAAAGGATAGCACAAGGAATTAAGCATCCTGACAGCCCATCTGATGATGATGATGATGATGATCACACCAATCCCAATCCCCCTGGTATCAACTCAGCTCAGGTACATTACTTGACTTTTCATTCTGTACAGGACTCTAATCATTCAGAGGAGTTGACCAGAGATGGTGACTCGGTCCAAGATGCATTGGCCAAGGATGGTTCCTTTGAACCTGAGGCACAGCTTGACAATGCTGAGACTTCCATAGGAGAAGCTGGTTTGACTAAAGCCTCATCAATGTCAGGCAAGTTGGACATTGACCAGCCTTTAGTCATTCAGGATGACTCAGTGGACTTGGGATGCCCAAGCACTGTGATCTCCCAACAACTGCCCTCTGTGGATCCTGTTGAGGATATAGAGGTGTCAGGTTTAAACATTGAAGGAGTTGAAAAGGCTGTGAGTGCTGAAAAATCAGAGGGAGGTGTTGGTGAGGAATGTGTGATCACTGGTTCCTTGAGTGCACCACAAATAGAGGGTGAGGAAGTAGAAATATTGGGTGCAGCCCAATATGAGAGTCAGGCTATTCTTCAAGTCAAATCTGAACTTGATGAATCCCTTGGTGAAAGGAGGCCTGATTCTCCAGTGAATGTGAGTCTATCTTTTGAAAATGAAGAAGAAAAGAATAAAGTTGAAAATGAGAGAGAAGGTGCTGATGTATCAGACCTTATGGGAGAAAAAGAAATAGAGGGTGCTGAGGGAGTTTTTACTAACACTGTTAGTTTTGCAGATTCAGTTGCTGTTACTCTTGAACAGATTTTTGCAGATGCCTCCCTGACAGATATACCAGTTGAAGCTGACACTGATCTTCAAGCAGTATCAGCAAATGTGTCCACACTTAACCAGATCTACTTTGAACAGGCCAACACCTCTGAGGCTCACTTTCAGATGGCTACTCAGACTGCATCCATCATTGAAGAGCAGTCAGGGAAGTTGGACACACTGGTCAGGGAAGTTGAGAAGGCTCATGCAACCACTACTGATACCTTAGATGGCCAAGGCAAGACTCTAGCCTCTGTGGAGATGAGGCTCACAGGGTCAGAAGAAGTGATCTTACCTACTATTGATGCAAGACTTTGTGGAGTTGAAACTGGACTGCAAACAGTTTCAACTGAAGTGACAAAGGCTAAAGATGCTATGGGTATATTCACTAGATCTGTGAAGAAAGAGCAGCAGGGTCTCAAAACTTTGTACAAGCACAATGTAAAGGCATTGAGAAAGACCATCAAGGATGCTTTAAGGCAGAGAACAGCAGCACAGAGAAAGAAGGCAGCAGAGTTGAAAGCTGCAATGGTGAAGGAAGCTGCTGAGAAGTTCACTGTTGAACTCATGGCCAAAGTCTCTGATCAAGTTGTGGCCAATCTCACTGAACAGCTTCAGGCCAAACTTGATCAATCACTGAAAGCCACATTGGATGCCATAGTTTCCCAAAAGATGAAGCCTGTTCACACCTTTTTGAGCATGGCCGATGATAAGATGCAAAACATTCATGATGAGAATGTTTACCTACTGCAGGAATTGAAGTCCCTCACTCATTCCCACTCACATCTCTCTGTCACCATGAGTGACTTGAAGCCCCAATGTTTTGATAATGCCAAAAAGGGGGAAAGACAGAGAGCAAGGGCAAAGGGGACCTTAGTAATTGGAGAATCCAAGGCAAAGGAGAAGGCCCCTGAAGTTGAGGAGGAAGCAGTAGAAGACATTGGGAAAGGCAAAGGCCCAATGAATGTTGAAGATTTAACTGAGGAAGAGCAGATTCAAATAGCTGTCAAGGAGTCCATGATGTCAGCTATGGAAAGTCAGGCAAGAAAGCTTCAAAGGCCAGGTGGTGAGTCTACAGGACTTGAACCTCAAGAGAAGGTTGCTGAAGTAAGGGGGAAGGTGACAAGGTCATCTGAAAGAAAGAGGAAGGAACTGGAAACCTTCAATGAATTCCCAACCAGCCTGACTTTGCCTTCAGAATTTCAATCTGAAGAATCTACTCCAGCAAGGAAATCCAAGAGGATAAAGAGAGCAGCTCAAATGCCTGTTATTGAAGAAGAAGAAGTGGAAGAGGAAGGACATGACAGAATGCCTGAAGTTGGTGTGCCCAAACTTGCTGATGACCCCTCCAAATTGTTTGAAGAAGGTTTTGGAAAAGATCCAGAAACCCAAGAGAAGCTAGCTCTTCAGAGAGCTAAAGAGAGGATGGAGCAATTGGTTGAGGCCAACAAGGCAAGGGATGAAAGAAGGGCAAGTTTCAAAGTCCCAAGAAGGAGAGCCTCATACAGAAAACTCAAACCTAAAATGCTACAAAGATGGGACACTCAATACCGTCACCATGATAAGTGGGTTCCAATCTCACTGAATGATGCATGGGAGGAGGCCAAGAGAAGCTTTGTATATGACTTCTATGTCATAGGGAAGTGGCTTGGAGAAGATGTAGAAGAAGTCTTTGTCCAGTTCATGTTTGAGAATCATAGGGACCTCTACCAAAAGCTGTTTGCAGCAGCTGATATTGCTAGAGTGGAGTTCAAGGCCCCTGGTCCAATTCTGTACATGCCTCCTAAGTTCAATGGGAACTTGATTGATGAAGGGAAGATTCTGGAGGAGTTCATCAACATCATGAAGATGGAGAAGATGAAGATAGGCCCTAGAGGCTCCAACAAGGATGTCTGGGAGCTGAAGAAGAGGGTCTGGGCTCAATATGGCATTGCTCCCCAATATGATGGAACTCTCTGATGGATAAGCTTATCCCTTCCCTACTCTTGTTTTTATAATTGCTGATTCTGTTGTTATTTTTTTTCTAGATTAGTGAGTCCTTTGATTTTCAGTCCTGTAATGGTTTATCACATCTATAAAAGGATCACTATGTTTCTATCAAAGAGATAACAACTCATTATCTCAACTAACCTAACATGAAAAATATTACTTGATTTATTGTGCTAACAAGTTTCTTTCAGGCAAGTTGACCAGTTCACTATCCCTGAAGGTAATACTTAGTTTAAGTCAAGGTCCCTTTGTAATAGGTTTTGGCATCATCAAAAAGGGGGAAATTGTTGGGAATAAAATGATTTTGATCTAGATACCAAAACCCCTGATTGATGATGTACAAGTTAGTTGAGATATGCTCAAGTCATTGTTCAGGCAAGTTGTCCCAGAACACTTAATGTGTAGTATGCTTAAGTTAAAATCTCAGAAATGTTATGAGATATTAGTAATCAGGATAGTTGTCCAAAGCTGAAATGTTAGGCAGCTTGATAGGTCTATAGGACAAAGCTGCTGATCTATTCAAGACAAACTGATCAAATGGACAACCTGGCTGAAGAAGTTCAAGTATACTGAAGCTGTGCTCATAAATGCAAAAGATCTAGGCAGTTTGAAGTACAAATGATCAAGAGAATTAAATGTCAAAAGCTTACAGAAGATACAATGAAGCACTTATTGCCAATCATGCCTGAACCAAGCATTAAAGACTTAGAGCATTAAAGAGTGAAGCATTGAATGAGTGTTGGAACATTCTAAACTGCAGCAGGAATGTTCAGGGAGCTTGTCCCATCTGACCGTTGGCTGTGTGTAAAGTTTGCCACAAATCAACTTAGGACATTGTGCAAAATTGGAAACTGACACAAGTCTTCTCAGCCGCATTTGTCAGAAGTCAACACATTCACTCAAGCAACCATTGAAGACCTCTTTTACACAGTGGATAAAAGGATGTCAAGCTTCATAGCCGTTTCAATGGTGCTGCAAATAGACATATTTGAATTGCTAATCCCTCCAACGGTTAGTTGTTCAAATTGTCTATAAATACAGAAGTGATCAAAGGAATTCAGTATCCAACTACAAGCTATCAAACTATCATCAAGCTTACAAAAGGAAACCAAGTTGTTCTCTAGAATTCCAAGTTTCCTGAATCACTTCAAGTCAGCTAAGCCAATTCTTGTAAACATCCTAGCTTAGCATTGAGATATCCTATTCCTTTACACTATTCTTATTGTAAAGGATATCTCTTTTAGTTGGAACCAAACCTCAAACCTTATCTCATTTAGTGAAGAGAGTGTTTGTTGTAGAAGTGAGGAGTTAAGGACTGTTAGTGTGAAACACAGTCTTAACTCAGAGAGATTGAGCACTAGGACTCAAGTTATCCTAGGGATCAAAACACTAAGAGAGTGTTGTTGATCAGTGCACCTTGGCACTATAAAACAAGCTAATTCCATTGAGAAGGAATTATCCTGTTCAATCAGGGAAAGTGGATGTAGGAGCTTGAGTCTCTGAACCACTATAAATTTGTGTCTCATTTACTTACTGCATTCTTAACTTCACTCCATTCAATCATATTTCAAAGATTCATAACTCAGTAAGTAAGAAAATCTGTTTTGGACAAAGTCCCTGATAACCTGTATTTTCAGAAATCAACTTGGAGTATTTCTTTGAGTAAAGGCCAACCACATTCCGCACTTAGCAACTCTTTTAGATATTTAGCCAACTGATCACTTAATAGTAATCAGTAGGACAAGTATCTATCAAAGTTCACACTCAGGCCAGTTGTGAGACAACCTGCCTGATAGGACAAGTTTATCAAAAAGAAAAGAATTTGCATACACAAGTGCATTCCCCCCCCCCCCATACACTTGTGTTATACTCCACCAAGGACCAACAAGAACACTAGATTAGGAATAGATTAGAAGAAGATCAGAAGACTAATGAAGACTCAGAGGACTACTTCAGATTAAGAAGACTTCAAGAAGAGTTGAAGATAAGCTGAGAAGAAATCTGGAGAAGTTTTGAAAAGTTTTTGGTTACTGTGCTGATTGAATCAGAAGAGTAAAAATCAGCAGAGTAAAATCCGAAGAGTAAAAATCAGAACAGTAAGTTACTGTGCTGATTTAGTAAAATTGAAGAATAAGTTTGGAAAGCTTATTTAAGGTGTAACTGAAGATATTTGAAGATATGCTGACTTGGAATAAGAAGGAAGTTACAAAGTCGGTTACAAGAAGAAGTTACAAAAACAGTTTAGAGTTAGTTGAAAGTTAGTTCACAAACTGCTAACTGTCATACTAAGTTCTATAAATACTGTATGATCTCCTACTTGAAGAGACTACTGCTACTACTGAGAAATTACTGATCTTAGAGAATTCAAAGAGCAAGTCTACAAGCAAGAACTCACAGAGTTGAAGGAAATTGAAGAAGAGAAGAAGCCACTAAATTGAAGAGAAGAATCAAAGGCTATTCAAAGAGAAGTTTTACTTTTCAAGTTTAAGTTTGTATTTTGTAAAACAAGTGTGCTAGTTACTTGTAGAATTACTAGTAGATCGAAGATATACCTGGAGGTATAATCGATAAGATCAAAGTCTTAATCTTGGGACTTTAAGCCACAAGAAACTCAAGAAGGAAGAGTTAATCAAACTTCACAACTGGAGTTGTGAGAGTGGATGTAGACATTTGTCGAACCACTATAAAATTCTGTGTTCTTTACTTTACTGTTTGATATTTGTTTGAATTGGTTAATCAAGAACATTAAGAATTAACAAAGATAAAGATCTAGATAAAAAGTTGAATATAAATTTGTTTGGGCTCATTAGTAATCTGATTATTCCGCATTGTGTATTCTGATATATTGAAAGATTTTTGAAAAGTCTATTCACCCCTCCCCTCTAGACATTTTCACTAGCTTACTCAATATTATTAACTCAACTTTGGGACCAACAAGTGGTATCAGAGCAGTAGTTCATTGGACTGCTGTTTCTTGATAACCTTACAGATCCTGAGGGATATTTTACTGATCTTACTGTTATTTCTTGATACTTGTTACTATCTGAATACTTGAAATCTATCTGCTATACTACTGATCCTATTTGTCTAATCAAACATGGATGACACTAATGTGAACAAGCTGCCTAAGTTCAAGATTGCAGATTATGACTACTGGAAGCTTAGGATGGAGGCCATCTTTAGCTCAACCCATGATCTAATGGTGTCTGTGGTGACTGAAGGACCAATTGTCATCATGGTGGAAAACACTGCTGTTCTGGATCCATCTAAACCAGTTGGAGCACTGGTCCCCAAACCCAGGTCAGAACTGACTTCAGAAGAAATGAAACAAAACAATTTGGATAGTCTTGCCAAGAACTATATTTTACATACCTTACCAAATGAGTATCTTGGTAAAGTATTAAAATGTAAGACTGCAAAACAGATGTGGGACAAACTGGCTATTCTTTGTGAAGGTACTACTCTGATCAAAGAAAGCAAGTTATCCACTGCTGTCCAAAAGTTTGAATCATTTAAAATGAAGCCAGGAGAATCAATTGATGAGTTAGATACTCGTTTTACCAAAATTATGAATGATCTGGATGTATTAGGAAAGACTTATACTGACAGAGAAGTTAACTTGAGAATCTTGAAAGCCTTGGATGAAAGGTGGAAAATGGTCAAGATGATCATTAAAACTACACAAGACATTGATTCTTGGCCAGCAGAAACTATGTTCCAAACACTTAAGGCACATGAGTTTGAGTTGGATGAAGAAGATCCTATTTCTGTGATTCATAAGGATAAGGATGTCTCTAAGGACATAGCTTTCAAAGCCTCTACTTCAAAGGGGTCTAGATCATCTAAGACTAAGGCTTCAAGCATAAAAGATGAACTAGATGGTTCTGATCTAAGTCTGAAAGATCAGATGAGCCTTATGATCAAAAGATTTGATAAACTGAACAAGAGGTATGGCAGGTACAAGAGATTCTATAAGGAAACTAAGGGTTCTAATAACAGGGACTCTTCTGTAAACAGAAGGGATCAAAACTCTTCTGAAAGAAGGGATGAGATCTCTAATGAAAACAGGAGAGACAGGAACTCATCTGAAAAGAGAGACAGAAAGTATTCTGATAAGAAAGACAGGAACTCAATTGACAAGCATGACAGGAACAGAAAACATTCCCCTCCTAAAAGAACTTCTAACAATCCTGTTTGCTATAATTGTGATAAGCCAGGTCATTATGCTTATGAATGTCCTGATCTGAGTTCTGAAGATCGAGAAGAAAGGAAAGCCAGAAGAGATCGAAAATATGCAAAGGGAAAGAAGGCAATGATGGCTTACAATGACTCTGATTCGGAATCAGAAGAGTTACCATCGTCTTCATCTGACTACCCCTCTAGCAATGAAGATGAAGCTTTCTTAGCAGATGATGGACTGGCAATGATGGCCAAAATAAATGATGAGGTATCATCTGTTAACTCATTTCAATCTTGTGACAATTCTGACACTGATGAAAGTGATGCTGCTGTTAGCAGTGTAGGAAGTAGTCTTCATCATTCCCAAGGAGTGACTGAAGAGGACCTTCTACAAGCTAACAAAGCATTCATTGAAATTAGTGATGAGAATATATCTTTAAAACAAGAAATCATTAAGCTAAAAGAAGCTCAGTCAAAAGTGGATCCTAATATAGCTGTCATAAATGCAAGACTATCAGAAGAGTTGTCTCAACTTCAAGAAAAGTATGCATCCATTGACAAACTATATCAGGGTATGCTTAAAACTCAAGCCAAAGAGACTAATGAATTCAATGATTTAAAGATTAAATGTGAAAAACTTGAAGAGCGCAATAGATTCTTAGAATCTGAAGTAGTGAGCCTAGATCGAAAGCTATCTGGGATGATTAACTCTACTAAGATTAATCAAACAATCTCAGACAGATATAGAGCTCCAAATGATAAAAGAGGAATAGGTACTGATCTGCCTAGTCCATCTACTTCAGAATTTAAGAACACTAATGGAGCTAGTACAAGTTCTTTGCAACTGGATAAAGGAAAAGAACATATGACTTATGATGATGAACCAAAACTCAAAGTACAGTCTAAATACATCCCTCCTACTACCAAGAATGGTAAAATGAAGAATGTATTAAGGCCAGTACAGTCAAGACCATACCAGAAGAGTTATACTCCTCTGACCAGATCAGATCAGTCCTGGAATCAGAAGAGACAAACTCAGAACAGTAGGTCAAGACAAGCACAGGCAAGTTGGGAACAGCCTAGACCTCCTTTTATAAGGCAGTCTCAGCTGTATTCAACTAAACCTAGGAGATTTGTGCCTCATTATCATAACAAACCTGTTCTTTATCCTCCTCCTTTATCTTATGATATCTATGGAGAGAAAAGACCAAAGCAAATTTATAAGCCTTATGGTCCACATGCTTTTAGACCTTATTCAAACTATTACAGACATACTGATCTTACTGAAAAAGGGATAGAACCAAGGAAAGGCTATCTCAGAAAAATAGATCCTAAGTCTGCTGATAATTCTGAACTGGTTAATAAAGTACTGTTCTGTGATAAATTTGGAAGGAAACTGAAGAGGTCCCACTTATTCAAATCCTCAATGTTCATTTGGGTACCTCTCACTACTAACCCCCAAGGACCCCAATAAACAAGGGTACCTAAGTTATTAAGATCACTACCTTGCAGGATCGACTGGACTTATACAAGAAAGGTGGTTCAGTTGGTGAGACCTGGTACATAGACAGTGGGTGCTCACACCACATGACTGGTACCAAGGCCTTACTTACTGACTATCATGAGAAGGAAGGACCAAAAGTCATCTTTGGTGATAGCTCAATAGCAATCACAAAAGGATTTGGATTCATCAAGAATGGAGATGTTGAAATCCAAGATGTTTCCTATGTTGAAGGTTTGAAGTATAATTTGTTATCTGTATCTCAATTCTGTGACAGGGGATACAAGGTTCAGTTCAAGACCAGAAGATGTGAAATAATTGATAAAAGGACTCACAATGTTCTACTTGTTGGCATAAGACAAGGAAGTATATACATTGTGAACTGGAATAGTTGTCCTAAGAATGCCTGTCTTATTACTAAGAGTCCTAAAGAAAACAGTTGGCTCTGGCATAAACGCCTCTGCCATCTAAACTTTAAGATAATCAACAAGATTGCTAGAGAACATCTTGTTGAGGGCATTCCTAATGAAATCTATTCCAAGTCACAAGTATGTGATTCCTGTCAAAAAGGTAAACAGGTAAAGGTTTCATTTAAGTCCATTCCAACTCTTTCAACAAGCAGAGTTTTAGAACTCTTACATATGGATCTTCATGGTCCTATCAATCCTCCTACATTGAATGGAAGAAGGTATACTCTAGTTGTTGTAGATGATTATTCTAAGTTTACTTGGGTAGTCTTTCTACACAAAAAGAGTGATACACAAACACTACTTCCAGATCTATTGAAGAAATTGCAGGTTGAAAAAGGTCATCCCATTGTCAAGATTAGGAGTGACAAGGGGACTGAATTTATTAATTGTTACATTTCTGACTATTGTTCTAAGTCTGGCATACAGCATTTGACAAGTGCAGCCAGAACCCCTCAACAAAATGGTGTTGCAGAAAGGAGAAACAGAACACTAAAAGAAGCTTGCAGAGCCATGATTGCAGAATTCAACACACCTCAGAAATTTTGGGCAGAAGCTATTAACACAGCTTGTCACTCCCAAAATCGAAGTGCTCTTAATAAGGTGCATGGTAAAACACCTTATGAGGTATGGAAAGGTAGAAAACCAAGAGTTTCTTATTTTCATATTTTTGGTTGTAAGTGCTTCATACATAACAATGGCAAAAGTAAATTAAATGCTTTTGATGCAAAAGCTGATGAAGGGATATTCTTAGAATACTCTTCTGTAAGCAAAGCATTTAGAGTGTTTAATTACTCTACCCTATGTGTGGAAGAAACACCCCATGTTGTCTTTGATGAGAATGTACAGGACTCTGCTGATCATCAGCTCAGTAAGAAAGTTGACAAACTACAGCTTCAGATCAACAATGAAGATGATGATACAGGAATATATGAATCTGTACAAGCTTATAATCCTTTCGTGAATGTTCTAGATCAAGAGTCTGACAAAGAAAAGGTAAAAGACAAAGGTGAGTCATCTAAAACTTCTGAGATAAAAGAATTGAATGACTGCTCTCCTGTGAACAAAACTGCTGATATAAATAATACTGATCTGCATGATAATTTGCATGATGTAAATGATGATACTGTTAAGAATAGAAGGACATGGAAATCTGCTCATTCTACTGATCTGATTCTAGGTGATTCTAGTATAGGTGTTAAAACTAGAAAACAATTGTTTGATTCAAAGGAAGAACCTAGTAAGTCTTTATTTTGCTGGTGTTGTTTTCTATCATCTATTGAGCCTAAAACTGTGATTGAAGCTTTAAGTGATAGTAACTGGATTATAGCCATGCAGGAAGAACTTAATCAGTTCACTAGAAATGAAGTCTGGGAACTTGTTGATAGACCTAGTAATCATAATGTTGTAGGCACTAAGTGGATTTTCAAGAACAAAAGGGATGAAAATGATCTTGTAGTTAGAAACAAAGCTAGATTAGTTGCTCAGGGCTACTCTCAAGCTGAGGGTATTGATTATGATGAAACTTTTGCCCCTGTAGCTAGACTAGAAGCTATAAGATTGTTCCTTGCTTATGCTGCACATATGAAATTTACTGTATATCAAATGGATGTGAAAAGTGCATTTTTGAATGGTATACTTGCTGAAGAAGTTTATGTAGAACAACCACCTGGTTTTGAAGTGAATAGTCACCAAGTATACAGGTTAAAGAAAGCACTCTATGGATTGAAACAAGCTCCAAGAGCATGGTATGATACTCTTTCTCTATTCTTACTTGAAAATGGTTTTACAAAAGGCAAAGTTGATAGAACTTTGTTTAGAAGACAAGAAGGTAATGATATATTACTTGTTCAAATTTATGTGGATGATATTATCTTTGGATCACCAAACAAAAACTTGAGTGAAAGTTTTTCTACACTCATGCAAAGTAAATTTGAAATGTCTATGATGGGAGAAATGACATATTTTCTTGGTCTTCAAGTAAAACAAACTTCAGAAGGTATCTTTATAAATCAAGCAAAGTACACTAAGAATTTGCTAGAAAAATTTGGTATTAAAACCTGTAAGACAGTTGGTGTGCCCATGCAACCTACATACAGAATGGATCCTGATGAAGGAGGTAAGTCTTCTGACCAACCTCACTATCGTGCTTTAATTGGCTCTCTACTCTATCTAACTGCCAGCAGACCTGATATTGCTTTTTCTGTTGGAGTATGTGCAAGATTTCAAGCAAACCCCAAGGAAAGTCATCTGGAAGCTGCTAAAAGGATATTGAAATATCTAAAGGGGACCATTAATCGAGGATTATGGTATCCTGCAGATGATGATATATCTTTAAGTGGTTATTCAGACTCGGACTTTGGAGGTTGCAAAATAGATAGAAAATCAACTTCAGGTTCATGTCAATTCTTAGGAACTAAGATCATTTCATGGTTTTCAAAGAAACAAACAAGTGTGGCAACTTCTACTACTGAAGCAGAATATATGGCTGCAGGTAGTTGTTGTAGTCAGCTTCTTTGGCTAATACAACAACTCAGAGACTACAATGTTGTAGAATCTAATGTACCTATATATTGTGACAGTAATAGTGTCATTGCCATCACTCAAAATCCTGTTCTTCATACTAGATGCAAACATGTTGATATTAGGCATCATTTTATTAGGGATCATGTTGAAAAGAAGAATATTAGAATGGAAAAGATTCATACTGATATTCAACGAGCTGACATTTTTACAAAACCATTGGCTGAAGTGAGATTCAGAGAATTGTGCATTAGTTTAGGATTGATAGATATGGATTCTGTGTGTATATAGAACTGTGCTAACATTTCAGGTACTGATCTTATACCAAGAGGAAGATAAAGCATAAAGTAAGAGCAGTACATCAAAGTTCAACAGTCAGAAGAGACAATCCTATGTCAGATCACTAAAACAGGTAACAAGGTTACTAAAGTGACCTTAATCCCAATGAGGAAGCTGGTAAAGCTGAGGGACACTGAGAACATACATTAAGGGGGAATCTGTGATTTCTTAAAGATCCTTTTGTTGACTCAGATCACTAAGTCACTTTAGCATAAATCTTGATATGATCATTAAATTATGCATATTGTTACTAATCTGTGATGTTTTACACTTATATCTCATGAACTAACACTTCTACCAAGGTGAAACAGGCACAGAAGAGGAATTATCCACTGAAGGGGGAACTGATCTGATTACAGATTTGAAAAGTCTACTAATCTGATCTGATTAAAGGCTATATCAGTCTACAGATATATTCTGATTAATACATTGACTTGTCTACAGAACTGTGCTGATTACAAAGTTTCTTTGTCTACAGTACTGATCTGATTACAATTCAGTTATTCTACAGAACTAATCTGATTACTGACTAATCTGTCTACAGAAAGACTTGTTTACTACTAATCTGTCTACAAGAAATCTACTGATCCGACACAGTACTGATCTGAGGATTACTGTGCTGATATCAAAAAGATGAAATCAGGGAATTTGGGTACTGATCTGAGGATTACTGTGCTGACCCATCTACTGATCTGAAATCTACTGTGCTGATTCATCTACTGATCGGATTTCTAAAAAGGTTACTCAACTGATCACAATACTCAGCTGATCCAGATAAGTGAAATTTTCTTTATATACTTGTAAGAAAATGAAGTGAAATAACTTTGGAAACTACTGTGCTGATTTGCATCAGAACAGTCTTTTGGTTTAGATTACTCTAAGTCAAAAATTGCTCAAAATTTTAGATTACTAATAGAGAAGATTAATACACTCTTCTATTTTTAACCTAAAAATTGTGGTGTATTTATCAAACACTAGTTGGCTCCAAAATTAAAGAATGTTACTAGAATGTGAACAGTTATTGTTTAACTCGAATTTCGAGATTTAATCCCAACCATTCTTTGAAATAATCTAATTCAATCCTAGCCCTAGATTAGTTTTGAATTATAACAAAAACAAACTCACTTCATCTTCTTCATTCTTACGAGTTCATTTCTGGAAATATCTTAACCTCTTAACTTCTGCAAAATTTGATTTCTACAAAAATCTCAAATGGCAACTGTCAATATTATCAATGAAGCTAACCAAGTGGCAGGAACTTTTGATTCAAATTTATGGATACGAAAGAAAGGAATTTTCGTGGAGAACGCTGTCTACTTCAATGGCAGACACAACGCTGAAAATCAAGCTATCTTAACTATGTGTGAAGAATGCGGACTACGGAAGTTTCTGGAGTCATTTCCCGTAAATGTCTACGAACCAGAAGCGGTGGAATTCTATTTACAACTCCAAGGAGACAAAAATGGTGTTCACTCCATGCTTGCTGGACACAAAGTCACCATTACAAGGGACATTCTCGAAGTAATGTTGGACTTACCACAAGGTCCAGTAGATATTATGACCTACAAAGCTGGAGAAGAAAAGGAGTGCGTGGGAAAATGGTCAGGTGTTGAGACAGAGACCTTGACGAATTTGAAGAAGGATGTACTTCCTACTGGGTTGCAGTTCTTGATGGATATTGCAGGAAAATGCTTGTTAGGGCAACATCATAGCCAGGATGCCTTATCGAGTTTTAAAATTAGAATTATGGCTGCAATCATCGACAGAGTGGAAGGTGATTGGCAAGGATTCTTCCTGGAAAGACTAATGACTGAAAAGGAAAAGGTTTTATTTGATGAGGACACTTTGGAATTCTCACTGAAATCAAAGTTAGGGTTTGGAAACAAGCTGAGTTTCTTGCTGCCTCAGCTGGTGAAAAAGCCATATTGGAGTAATCCCAAGAAATTCCATCATGGGAAGTTCTTGATGAAGAAGGAGTCTGTTCAATTTGAACAAGAGAACCCCTTGGAACACTCTCAAGAGATTGAAGCAGAAGAGTCTGGAGCTTCAATGTACCAATCGGAGGATGATCAAACTGAGGTTAGATCAAAATCAAGGCATGATCCGAGCAGTACTACTTTAAGAAGAGGAAGGTCTGCTACAACTGCCTCAGAACCAACAGTTCGATTTGTGGAAACTGTGGTGCAATCGAGCTCAGATGAGCCAGAGGTTAGTGTTCCTAGTCCTGTTGCTATTCATAAGAGGACTAAGTCAAGGAGTGTTAGGAGGAAGTTGGTTGTTGTCTCCCCTACCCCTTCTGATTCTGAACCAAGCCAACCTGAACCCCAAAATCCTCAACCTTCATGTTCTGGAGGATCAGATCACTACTTTTCTGAGACTCAGAACACTCCTCATTCATCACCTCAGCTCACTACCTTTGAGCCTATTTCTATTCCTACCCCTCAACAACAAACTTCACATCAATCTTCACCACATCAATCTACTGAGCCAATTGATATTTCATCCTCTCCTGAACCTGAATTTATTGCTCCTAAACCTGCTGATTTGATGGAGTACACTATCTGTGATAAAGAAGATAGAATCAGGATTGATTTAAGGATAGCACTGTTGAAACAATTTCCTGGATTGGATGAAAGCTCTGTTGAGTTTGAGAAACTCCTTAGGATATGCACATGGGTGTATCTTAAGAGGAGTACTTTGAAGGAGAGTTTAGCCATCATGGAAGGTATGGGAGGTGCTTCAATCTTTGATGATTGGGAAGCAGAACAAATGCAAGCAGCTGGTGTTAACTCTTTTCTTGAGTTGGTCACTCCAGAATCTGTTGTACTTCTTGTTGAGAGATTAACAGGGATCAAGTACACTGTTGAGATGATTGCAACTCCTGTCTCTGATGAAGATTTGTTTAGTGAAGAGAAAGGCGTTGATGAAACTGAAGCTGCTAAAGAAGATTTTATGGATATTGATGAAGACATTGTCAATGCAACAGAAGTGTTTGAGAACACTGTTGTAATTGAGGAAACTGAAGTTGTTGAAAATCAGGATGTAAATGCTGAAGAATTGGAAAGCATTCCTATTCACTCTACTGATCCTATTGAGGATGTGCACGAACAGATCAGAACAGGTTCTGTTGAGAAAGAATCTGATGTTTCTGAATTTGAAATGCTGAAAAGGCAGAATGCAGAGCTTCAAGGCAAATTGGAAGCTGCTGTCCAGATGTTTCAAGAAGCTACTGACAGAATGAACAAGATGCATTCTGAACACTCTTATGAGAAGGTAATGGAGTATACAATGTCCAAGATATTTGACCTTCATAGAGTACAAGAGAAGAATTTGTCTCAGGTGTTGCATAAGAAGCTGGAGCAACACATATCTTCCCTGAAGGAGTGGCATGATGAAGCCAAAAAGGGGGAAGACAGGACAAGACAAGTGATGGAACAAACACAGTCACAACAAGCTCAGCTGGTTGTAAGTCAAGATGAATTAAGAGCTGAAATTCATATGTTGAATGAAAAGCTGAAGCAAAGAAAGCAACAAAAGCAACATGGTCAAGAGATTGTTGAGAAAAGACCAGAGATTGCAGGAAGTTCAAGTCAGAAGAAAAGGAAGCTAGTTCTATCTGATGAAGAACAACAAGAGGAAGAAGCTGAAAGAATGACTAGATCAAAAAGCAAAATGAAAGTTGTTATGACAAGTGAAGAAGAAAGCTTGAAAAAGAAGAAAGAAAAGGATGTCAAGTTCTTGAAGACAAGATTTGATAATCGAGTCACAGCTTTGAAGAAAAAGATGAATGGTAAAAAGAAAGCTGAAGGAAAACAGTTTGACAAAGATTTTCAAGATGAAAACTTTGTGGATTTCATTGTTTTAACAGAACATATGGAATACTGGAAGAATTTGAAGAAGAAATGGCAGATTGCTAACTTCATTGTGAAGAAGTTTGGTGATCATTCGAGCAAGGAAGCAGAATTTATTGATTTTGAAGAATTCATGCTGAATATTGATCAAGAGTTCTGGGAAGACATAGCACAGGTTGCTAATCGTGCTGGAACTAAGATTTTGTGCCCTGAAGAATCTAATTGGGAACCTCCAAGACTGGAAAATGGAGAACCTGATTATAAGGAGGTTAACAACATTATTGCTGAGATTATTAAGGAAGAAGGAATCACTGATCATCAACATATGATGGATATCAAAGCAAGAATGTATGTGGCATTCAGAATTTGAAGATACAGAATGAAGATGAAGGACAAGCTCAGAAGATAACATTTCTATCCTTAATCTTTATTTCTATATTTTGTGATCATTTCATATTTTGTTAGTATGTGTAATATGTGAAATATCTGATTTGATTGTGAATATGATATGATTTCTGAATTGATGAACTGTTATGATAGACTACATACTTAACTACTGATTTATTAACATTTAAGTAGTTTTGGCTTCATCAAAAAGGGGGAAATTGTTGGGATATGAATCCTATAAACAATGTTCTAGATGATGAAAGTATGTTTTGATGGCCAAAAGCAACTTAAAGTTAGTGATATATGTGGTTCTAAGTCATCTTAACTAAGTCATCTGAATATAAGCTTACTAATCTGATGAGAAACTTAAATTGAGATTACTGATCTTAATGCTAACTGAAGTAAGTTTACTGATCTTATTAAGTAATATTAAGAATAAAATTACTGATCTTAACTGAGTTATGTGAAATAAGATTACTGATCTGAGTATGGAAACTGAGAATATTTTAGTGATCTTATATGATATATTTGAGATCTGAGTTACTGATCTGATGTACTTACTGATCTGATATGCTTACTGATCTGACATGTAAGTTACTGATCTTAAGTGTTTACTAATCTTATGAGTTACTGATCTTATGAGTTACTGATCTTATTGGTTACTGATCTGATATATGAACTGTTAGGAACTAAGCTGATGTTTTGTATTGTATAGACAGTTTATAGTGTAGGACTTAGATATACTCATCTGTATATAGTTCAGTTGATGTATAGATAGGTTTTATATATGTAAAGTTGTATTTTGTTGTATTCAGCATTGTAAAGCTCAGAACAGTAAAATCAGAACACTAGATTAGGAATAGATTAGAAGAAGATCAGAAGACTAATGAAGACTCAGAGGACTACTTCAGATTAAGAAGACTTCAAGAAGAGTTGAAGATAAGCTGAGAAGAAATCTGGAGAAGTTTTGAAAAGTTTTTGGTTACTGTGCTGATTGAATCAGAAGAGTAAAAATCAGCAGAGTAAAATCCGAAGAGTAAAAATCAGAACAGTAAGTTACTGTGCTGATTTAGTAAAATTGAAGAATAAGTTTGGAAAGCTTATTTAAGGTGTAACTGAAGATATTTGAAGATATGCTGACTTGGAATAAGAAGGAAGTTACAAAGTCGGTTACAAGAAGAAGTTACAAAAACAGTTTAGAGTTAGTTGAAAGTTAGTTCACAAACTGCTAACTGTCATACTAAGTTCTATAAATACTGTATGATCTCCTACTTGAAGAGACTACTGCTACTACTGAGAAATTACTGATCTTAGAGAATTCAAAGAGCAAGTCTACAAGCAAGAACTCACAGAGTTGAAGGAAATTGAAGAAGAGAAGAAGCCACTAAATTGAAGAGAAGAATCAAAGGCTATTCAAAGAGAAGTTTTACTTTTCAAGTTTAAGTTTGTATTTTGTAAAACAAGTGTGCTAGTTACTTGTAGAATTACTAGTAGATCGAAGATATACCTGGAGGTATAATCGATAAGATCAAAGTCTTAATCTTGGGACTTTAAGCCACAAGAAACTCAAGAAGGAAGAGTTAATCAAACTTCACAACTGGAGTTGTGAGAGTGGATGTAGACATTTGTCGAACCACTATAAAATTCTGTGTTCTTTACTTTACTGTTTGATATTTGTTTGAATTGGTTAATCAAGAACATTAAGAATTAACAAAGATAAAGATCTAGATAAAAAGTTGAGTATAAATTTGTTTGGGCTCATTAGTAATCTGATTATTCCGCATTGTGTATTCTGATATATTGAAAGATTTTTGAAAAGTCTATTCACCCCTCCCCTCTAGACATTTTCACTAGCTTACTCAATATTATTAACTCAACTTTGGGACCAACATTTTTAATTTTTAATTTTAATTTTTAGAGTTTAGAAATCTAGGATTTAGGATTTAGAGGTCTGGTTTTAGGGTTTGGAGGTTTAGGATAAATTATTGTACTTTAGTCATTATTTTTAATCCATTAATTTTGTGTTATTAAAAAAATTACATATATAAATGAATTATTTTTTAAAAATAGAGTACAATAAATATTTTCAAAAAAAGTAGAGTACAATAAATAAATTAAACATGTAATATTTAATAATTATATACTAAGGAGGGTGTATTCAATTGAGATTCTATTGGATTTTTTTGAACTTTAAAAAGTACGTGGATTTATAAAATCTACAGAGTTCATGCAGAGTTTGAATGACTTTTTTTTATTGATTTATATGGATTTTCAAAGATTTGTTAGGATTGTGGAATATATTTTTTTTTATTGATTTACATAGATTTTCATAAACTCGATATTGATGCGAAGAATTTTTTTTAAATGTGAAGTGTTTTTTTTAAATTAATATTATATATATATTATATAAAATATTTTACCAATAATATATATATATATAAAGTATTTTATCAATAAAAAAAATATATATATTATATACAGTTTATATATTAATTCGGGGCGGGCGGATACCCGCGGGTCGGGCATAAGACCCCGACCCGACCCATACTCAATACGGGGCAAATCTGATCTAACCAAAGCTCAAGAGTGGGGTGGGTACCCGCGGGTCGGGTCAATATTGCCATTTTTACTTCTGATTTTTGTCTTTAGAGTTCTCTATGAGAATCCGTTGAAATCTCTTGTTTTTAGAAGATATTTTGGATAGTGCAATTTATTTATATTTTTGAAGGAGAATCCAACAAAATCCATAGAGTATTAAAATTCATAAACTGTTGAATACCTAAAGATTTTTAAAGACTTTTTAAAATCTGTATTGAATACCTCAAAATTTTGAAAGACTTTTAAAAATCCGAATTGAATACCCCACACTTTAAAAGTCCAAAAAAATCCTATAGAATCCACAACCAATACAACCCCCTAATAATAAAATCTGTTAAAATCTTAAACATGCAATTATATATTTTTCATATTTTAAACTAATTAAATAAGTCTCATATCATTTCTGTATATATTTACTCGCATATATTTATACTAATATTTTATATAATATCTTATATATATTAATAATATATGGTAAAATGCTGGGGTATTACAATACTTTCCTTTAAAAGTTGTAGCTAAAAATTTTGCATACTTTTAAATAAAATTAATAATCACAATCATCATCCTTCCAATATACATATATTTACTTTTTATATAATTACATTTGAAATTCACTGTACACTCAATTCAATTACTTTATATATATAAATTTACAAAATTATCTATTAAATTTTAATTGTTACTCTACATTTTTTTCCTTAAACTCTACCCAAAAAGCACTACAAACTTTTTAGGGAGGGATAAAGTACTATTTATTTGATATTTTAGCTGGTAAGAATGCTTGTATTCGTGATTTCTTTTCATCAGATAGGCGATCTTGGGTATTTAGATGGGTCAAAATCTTAAATGCTAATGAATTTCTTGGAATTGTGGAAATGTATTTGCAGGGTGAGGCTAAATCTGAATAACAGCCACGATTCTCTTATTTTGAATAACTCGAAGGACGGATGATTCAAGATAAAGTTGATGTATCGAGCCGTCTCATTAATCGAGTCAATAGTGGAGGCCTCAAACTTCTCGTGGACGAAAATATGGTGGAAAGCAATCCCATCGAAGGTCTCGACTCATTCCTGAAAGGCTCTAAAGGAAAGATTAACCACCACGGATAATCTTGCTCGGAAAGGCATCTTGATAGGAAACAACTCAGGCCACTGTCCTTTATGCAGGTCTGCTCCAAAGTCCATTTACCACTTATTTATTTCTTGCCCATTTGACTTACTGATTTGAAATGATACGACCAAGTGGATGGGATGTCATTTACTTTATGATGGTTTATATTTACCAACAATGGCTTACAAGGAGACGAAAAGAAATTAAATAAGTGTAAATAAAATTACAATATCTTCAAGCTTTCCAAAAGAGGCAACTTTCTTCTTTGGGCAGCTTCTTGAAATGACAGGTCCGAATTCTTTGAATAGCAGCACTGAAGAAACAGAAAAGGTTAGGGAAGAAAGGCGAGTCAAGGTGATACATTTTCCCGTAAAATAAACACGTCCCGGCTAGTATTCACGGATTGACGAGATGTTTCGAAAGGTAAAACGGCTTCATCTTTGCACGAGCAACACAAAGCTCCGACGAACTGAAGACACGTCTGAACTAAACTGGACTGCACTCTAAAATGTAATGTAGAATGCAGTTTTGCTGGAAAATTTCAAGTACTTTGATGCTTGCAAAAGGTTAGTTTTTCCAAAACAATGCACTCCTATTTATAGGCAGTGCCACTCAGGTAGGGAGCAGACGGGTATTTATGGCAGTAACTACCACCACATGACTGGTCATTATTCCAGGAATGATAACTGCTCCTAACTTCGTGTGGGCCAAAACCCAATTTTTAGAGCTCTAAAAATATAGATGGGCCCCCAAACCCAAGCCCAAAGTCTAATTGCCAAGATCCAAGGCCAAGGCCTGGGCCCGGGCCCACGGACCCGGACCCGGCTCGACCCGGACAGGCGGCGCGCGCGCGCGTGTGGCTCATTTAATTGTTCAATAGTCACTATAATTTGAACTCTCTTAACTAACTCATATTAATAAGGAAGAGATTAATTCTCACATTAATCAATGCGAGATAGTTATTAACACTAATCCCAAACATCAATTTTAAGTCTTAATCTTCGTACATTAATTTCTCACTCACCGAAATTCGGTTTTGAGATTTTAAATATACTACGATCATCTACTCCGAGAGTAGAACGATCCTATGACATTTAATTTCTCGGAAATTAAATATCCATACCCTCAAATAATTGATTAAATAATAATCAATTAAATATATTAAGAAATTGAATAAATCCAAATTTCTCCAACAATCTCCCACATGAGTGGAAATTACCACCTATAATCATGCAGACTCGCAATCCAGTTCCTTTGGGACATTATTGCATCCGGAAAGGTGGCTCGTGACCTTGAACCTTCCGTAGTCAAACACTATCAAGTACACCGGCGGCTTAGTGGACGTGATGCCTTGTACTCCTCCTCCTTAGTGTGCACTTAGACAACGGTGCTGACACAACAACATCTCAAACGTGTTTCGTTCTCACGTTTTTGTCCATTTCGGCCATGGACACCGTTTGAGTTCTTAAGTGCTATTTGTGAAGCGGCCCCACTTCTCACTTATATAGGTGGTCTCCCATATTGAGTATCCGCTATACTCTACCTCCTGGAGGTCTTTGAGAACCATTAAAAGTCATAGACTTAGCCTTACCACAAATCTTACGGGACAACACTTGGTGTTGTGCTTTTCTAAGGAATGGTTTGGATAACCAAGTGTTCCAACTCAACATTCACAGCTTAGTTTTCCCATTGAACCAAGTTCTTGGGATCTTCAGTCAACATGGTTGGGTTACCACTGTTTCAACTGTTACTTTGTGGATTTTAAACCCATTTCATATATAGAATCAATTTCATAAGAGACCTACCCGAGATATTTGAAATTCACCATACGCTCAATTCAATTACTTTATATATAAAAATTTACAAAATTATCTATTAAATTTTAATTGTTACTCTGCATTTTTTCCTTAAACTCTACTAAAAAAGCACTAAATTTTTTTTAGGGAGGGATAAAGTACTATTTATTTGATATTTCAGCTCGTAAGAATGCTTGAATTCGTGATTTCTTTTCATCAGATGGGTGGTCTTGGGTATTTAGATGGGTCAAAATCTTAAAAGCTAATGAATTTCTTGAATTCTTGGAATTGTGGAAATGTATTTGCAGGGTGAGGCTAAATCTGAATAACAGCCACGATTCTCTTATTTGGAATAGCTCGAAGGATGGATGATTCAAGACAAAGTTGATGTATCGAGCCATCTCATTAATCGAGTCAACAGTGGAGGCCTCAAACTTCCCGTGGACGAAAATATGGTGGAAAGCAATCCCATCGAAGGTCTCGGTTCATTTCTGGAAGGCTCTCAAGGAAAGATTAGCCACCACGAATAATCTTGCTCGGATAGGGATCTTGATAGAAAACAACTCAGGCCACTGTCCTTTATGCAGGTCTGCTCCAGAGTCCATTTACCACTTATTTATTTCTTGTCAATTTGCCTTACTGATTTGAAATGATATGAGCAAGTGGATGGGATGTCATTTACTTTATTCCACCAATATGAATTATGATGGATCATTATTTGGAATTTGTTAGCTATGGGAAGACTACAGTAGCCAGAAGAATTTTTGGATTAATTTGGCACTGCACTATTTGGAGAATTTGGAAGGGTAGGAATGATCGGATATTTAACGAAACATCATCTACAACTGAAAAGATTACGAATGACATCAAGTTTAGCTCTTAAAAATGGTTAAGAGCTCACTTTTCGCAGTCCTTTTGTTACTCATTACATAATTGATAATTGGAATTGCTCTCCCATAGAATGCATTCCAATGAATTTGTAATCACTTGCGTTTGGCAATATGCTTATGACTGTATGTATGGTCTATTTGACTTATTGAGTACTTCTTATACCCGTGATTAATACCATTTTACCTTTAAAAAAAAATACTTTAAAAAAAAATACTCCCTCCGTCCAATTTTATTATTCCCACTTTTCTTTTTTGGTTGTCCAATTTTATTATGTCCATACCCTTTTTGGAAACAATACTATTCATACTACTTTATCTCCACCCTCCTACCATCACTTATTACCACTTTGTCATTCACTTTATTCATAAACAATCATTTATTTATAAATGGACCCCACAATACCCCCATCGTACCCTCAATTTATCTATTTTATGAATAAACTAATCAATATTCATTAAAACTCGTGCCCAAAGAAGTGGGCATAATAAAATTGGACGGAGGAAGTACTATTTATTTTTTTGATATATACTCTCTCCTATTCATATTATAGTTGTTTTGACCTTTTGTTTTTTTTGCAAAATGTAAGTTATTTTGTATTTTTCAATGTAAATTAATTGCATTTATTTCAAATTTATCCTAAAGATTAATAAATATTTACACACATGTATTTTTTTGAATAAAAATTATAAGTATTTATTAAGTGTAAAATGAGAAAGTCAATTGTTTTCACATATAAAAGCATGACATATAGTATTAAAGATTCAGCATAGAACCCAAAAAGTTAAATAAATGAATTAATGAACTTTCATAATGCAATCCCAAAGTAAACAGCTAGATGAAAGGCATTAATAGTTGGGTGGTCAACGGTAGATTGAATAGTAAAAGAGATTGATAAAATTCCTGCAGCAGCAGCAGCAGCAGACTATTCCAATATTTGTGTTGTTATCATGGGAGTAACACTAACAGAAAACAGTGAACCAATCCCATTACTGCAGCTCGGCCACCCCACTCAAGACTCGGCCCCATCTGATTTTGATCTTGATTTAGATTTAGTCAACTCTTCTCCTCCTAATCCTAAAAGAACTGGTTTTCATTTGTCTTAATCCATTTAGTTTCATTTCATGTGTTTTCTCTGAAACTAACCGATGATGAATGTGAATGTGAATGTGAAGGGAATACATGGACGGCTTCGGCCCATATCATTACCGGAGTAATCGGGTCGGGCGTGCTATCTCTCTCATGGAGCATGTCGCAGCTGGGCTGGATCTGGGGACCATTTTTTATGCTCCTTTTTGCCCTTATTACATTGATTTCAAGTTTCCTCCTCTCCAATTGTTACAGATCTCCTGATCCTCAACATGGTCCTATCAGGAATAGATCCTATGTTGCAGCTGTTAAATACAATTTAGGTATGCCCCTCTTTTACTTTCTTTCTTTGTTTCTTGAGGGAATGTGCTGAAATAATTGATTTTATTCTGTTTCAAATCAAGAATCATGTAGTATGTAATTAAGATTTGGAATTTGTTAGGGTGTTTTTTTTTATGGAAAAGTCTTGTGTAAATTAACTTTCCCTTTTTTCATTTTGGGTGTGTTTTTAAAGAGTATTAATTGTTTAGGGTGTTTTTCCATTTTTAATGTTTGATCGAATAGTGAGAGTATGATGTTTGAGTGACAATATATTGCATTACAGGAAAGAAGAATGCTTGGATATGTGGACTACTTATTCAGATTAATTTCTATGGAACAGGAATTGCATATACTATTACTACTGCTATCTGCATGAGGTTTTTCTTCCTTTTATTGCCAGATTAATAGTTTCTTGGCTTGGTTATTGAAATTTATCGAGTGTTTTGACTGATATTTAGGCCTCCGATTCTGCTGAATCTTGCTCGGTTTTGTGATATGCAGAGCGATACAGCAGTCAAATTGTTACCACAAGCATGGGCGCGATGCTCCTTGTGAATCTGGAAACACATTGTACATGCTTTTATTTGGACTAGTTCAGATATTTATGTCTCAGATACCCGATTTCCATAGTATGGAGTGGCTTTCTATAGTTGCTGCAATCATGTCCTTTTCGTATTCTTCAATCGGATTGGGACTCGGAGCTGCAAAAACCATAGGTTTGCATACATCCTTTAATATGTTTTTCCATTCAGTTTCTGCTTTATTCATATATACTTTGTTGATCAGGAAATCAAGTGATCAAGGGTAGCATAAACGGAGTTTCAACTTCCACCACGATGCAGAAAGTGTGGCGAGTTTCTCAAGGAGTCGGTGATATCGCTTTTGCCTATCCGTACCCCATGATTATTCTTGAAATACAGGTGAAGCCCTTTTCATACAAGCATTCACATTCCAGTTTAGTATGCTGATAAATTAGCTCATGTGTCAGTTTTATGGTGAGTTTAAGTATGTCAATTATTATATTGAGTTGGGAGATTATTAATGTTTTGAGATGTCAAATTTCTATTAACATGTAAATTTGTCACTCGTGAAGGATACTTTGAAATCCCCTCCATCAGAAAGACAGACCATGAGGAGGGCATCATTGTATTCAATCTGTATCACCACGTTCTTTTATCTCGGCTGTGGAGGCTTCGGATATGCTGCATTTGGAGACCAAACACCTGGAGACCTCCTGACAGGATTTGCCAACTTTGGCCCGTTCTGGCTTATCAACTTCGCTAATGCTTGCGTTGTTCTTCACTTAATTGGAGGGTACCAGGTAAATGATCAGCACAAATTAAGATCATCTATTCCATTTTAGTGTTTCATTACCTTTAATATATGACACATTCCATAAATGATTATCTAAGATGCACGTGTCATGTATTACAAGTAGTGAAACACGACCAAAATAAAGCAGGGAATATGTTCTGCAACGCCATCTGTTCTTCACCGTGTATACCAATTCACAAACATGTCTCGATTTTCAGGTGTATTCTCAGCCGTTGTTTGCAGTGGTGGAAAAATGGTTGGCTGATGAGTTGCCATTTTCGAACAGAAACTATGCAGTGAAACTTCCTTTAGTTCCAGCTTTCAGTTTGAATCTTGAGAGGCTGTGTTTTCGAACAATGTACGTTGCATCAACAACAGCAGTGGCGATGATATTTCCGTACTTCAACCAGGTTTTGGGAGTGCTGGGAACCATCAATTTTTGGCCCCTGTCGATATATTTTCCAGTGGAGATGTGGTTGAGGCAGAAAAACGTTAGGCCTTGGTCGAGCATGTGGATTATTTTAAGAAGTTTTAGTATTATTTGCTGTTTAGTAACTATGTATATTTTTGCTGGATCCATTCAAGGAATCATTGAAGCTCGTTTCAGCTAGCAACTCTTCTAAATGGAATTGGATACTTAGCCCTAAAATCAATAAGAATGTACTCAAATCAAATCATATTTAGATATCCGCTTAAAATATACTACCTCATTCCCCCACTTAATGTACTCTCTTTATCCAATTTCATTATTCTCACTTTTCTTTTTCATTGTCCAATTTTATTATATTCATTTCCTTTTTAAAAATAATACTTCACACTATTTTTTCTTAACCCTCCAATCATTATTTATTTACTCAAATTGTCACTAACTTTATTCATAAACAATTACTTTACCTATAAATAGATTCCACAACATTTCATCATATCTCCAACTTATCAATATTCATTAAATCCCGTGTTCAGAGAAATGTGCATAATAAAATTGGACGGAGGGAGTAATATTTATTGTTTGCATGAGATTTAAATGTTTAATGTATGAGTTGTTTATTAGTATTAAAGTGATAATTTTTTTTTTAAATGTAGTATGATCTTTTCTACTTTAATGGAAAAAACATGTTGAGTTAGTGTAAGAAAAGTAATGATATTTGAGAAAAATTGTTAAAGGGCTCTTCTCTTTTGTTGGAATGACAGTATACACTTTAGAGATTAATGTGTTACCTAAGATTAGTGTAAAGTTAACTATTCCTTCCGTCCCACCATTTTTTGCACACTACACTTTCACCGTCACAGTTTTTAAGAAAATGAAAGAAAGTGATTGGTGATACTCAGTAGATAAAAGAGGAATTTAATTAGGTGTAAAATTTAATGTATGTGAAATAATTTGATGGACCACACAGCACACGTGCTACCCTTCCAGTCGTGTCAAACCAATCCCGTGAGTCATGCGCCTTGACCTTGACATTTGGACTTTGAGGTCCATCCATCTTTTTGGAACTTTAATTTCTTTGGCTTGACCAATACAGAAATAATAGCAGTTCAATTCATTTCGTGGGAGAGGCTAACTCATTTGAATTCATATTTAAACTTGAAACTGCACGAATTTGGACAATGGGAGTGTCCAGTTACATTGATAGCATTTTGAGTGCACTGCAGTCCAAACTTGTTTTCTTTCTCTAGAGCAAAGACAAAGTCATTTTATTTTACGTTATAAACATCACGTCATTTGGAGAGTTGTTTGATTTAAGGTAAAAAAATATCACCTTGTTTTTCCCTCTAATGCTTTCCTATTCGTTCGTTTGATGTTGCTACTTTCACTGTACCTACCTACTATTTTCGAAAGCTGTAGAAAGTAGAACATGCTACTTCTAATCCCATCATAAGTTGAAGTTGAAAAAAATCAGTGTTATTTTATTTACGTTGTAGTAGTACTTTTCAATTTATTTTCTTTTCTTTTACGGTCTTCTTGTAACCAACAATTTTTTCGTTGATCGGGACTCTGGACAACAATATTAAACTCTACTCAATACTGAAAAAAAGTAGAGGAGGAGCTAGGAAGAAGAAGAAGAAGAATGGGAATGGATGAGCATACCTCTTCTTCATTCTTATTGTCCTCTCCTTCTCCTCCATCATCATCATCATCGCATCCTAATACAACAGGTTAAGCCCCATCTCTCTCTCTCTGTTGTTTCCATGATTCTGAGAAACCTTCAATATCAGGTCAGAATAAGAAATTTAATCCCAACTTTCTGATAAACCTAAAATAGGATTATGAATAGTGTCGATCTGCTGCTTATTTTGTTAAAACTAAACTGCCCATCTCGCTCGCAATCCATAACTGATTTTAAAAAGGGGGTCGGTCAATAAATGGTAGAATGATTAAGAATTACTGTGTAGAGTAGTTATATAATAACAGGGGGGTATTGATTCGTCCAGGGAGTATGTGGACTGCTCTAGCACATATAATAACTGCAGTGATTGGTTCGGGTGTGCTGTCGCTGTCATGGAGTATGTCCCAGCTCGGATGGATCGCTGGTCCCTTCACAATGTTAGCATTTGCATCACTTACCCTTGTTTCCGCCCTCCTTCTAACCAATTGCTACAACTCTCCTCATCACCTCCACACAAATACCTGCTACTTGGATGCTGTTCAAACTATTTTAGGTAACAACTAATATTCCTCAATTCAATCTTAATTCTATTGCTCCTCCTGTTAATTGCATATCTTGGTTCTATTCTTCAATGGAAATGGTAATGATGATGGTTACGTTGTAGTGTTTTGCTCTAATTTTGAAATAAGTTGAGACAAAATTGGGGAATAGTGGAATGATTATAAGAGAGGAAGTAGTTAATCAAAACGGGGTAATGATTACTTATATTCAGCCTCATTACATCGTATGATGAAAATGAACTGATCATCTTTTACTCGCATTAACCACCAGAGTTACCTCATGCTCGCTCTTTATCATTACTATTAGTATAATTAAAGATTTTTGAACCAAACGCCCCCTAAGAAAAATACTTCAAATGATCTTGAGCCGATGGAATCCAAGCACTACTCAGTTGAAGATCAAGTATTCCTGAGTTTTAGACATTGCAGTCTATTTATTGTAGGAATGTTGTTTAACTCTATAAACAAAGTGATATCCTAAATCTGGGATCTAGCCTATTGCAACTACTTTATATAACTTCTTAATAGAATGCAGTCAAAATGTTTAAGAATATGTGATCAAATGATATTCATTTGATTATTCTAAAAAGAAATTACCAGCTCGCTCTTTAGAGCAGATTTAGAAACTAGATATTACAATACTTTTTGCATTTGATATCTCAGGGAAGAAGAAAGCCTTGGTGTGTGGAGTTGTTGTTCAAATTAATTTCATAAAAGTAGGTATTGTCTACACAATTACATCCTCCCTTAGCTTGAGGTATGTATTTCATTCAGCTTCTTCACCAAACCAAAAGGAGGAGTGGAGGGAACCCTTTGTTTTGGTTTCAATATAGGAGTATTATGTTATGTTACTCTTTTAACGAGCAGTTGGATTTTCAAATGACGCAGAGCAATTCAAAAGTCAAACTGTTACCACTATGAAGGGCATGCAGGTGCTTGTGAATATGGAAGCACATATTACATCCTTGTATTTGGGATCATTCAAGTAATACTTTCTCAGATACCAGATTTTCGCAATACTGAGTGGCTCTCTGTCATTGCTGCAACCATGTCGTTCGTATATTCTATCATTGGTTCAGCTCTTGGCTTGGCCAAAGTAATAGGTATGTCAACTGGCTGGAACTTTTTCCCACTTTCCATTGCTCTTTGACATTTTGGCCCTGAATCTCAACTTTCAGAAAACGGAGAAATCAAAGGTAGCATCGGAGGAGTTCCAACTTCAACTGCTGCTAATAAAGTATGGTCAATTTCTCAAGCGCTTGGAGATATTGCCTTTGCTTTCCCTTTCTCTCTTGTTTTTCTGGAGATAATGGTGAGTTAATTTACAATTCTTGATCAGAACTAATCAGTGATGAAAAGTTAATAGATAGATCAAAGATTAAACTTTCATAATACATGTAGGATACTCTGAAGCCAAATCCCCCAGAAAAAGTCACCATGAAGAAGGCATCTGTAATGGCAGTGTGCATCACAACTTGCATCTACCTATGCTGCGGAGGGCTTGGTTATGCAGCTTTTGGGAATTCCACTCCCGGAAACCTCCTAACTGGTTTTGGTTTTTACGAGCCTTTCTGGCTGGTAGATATTGCTAATGCATGCGTCTTCGTTCATCTTCTAGGTGGATATCAGGTATCATCTCTCATATATGAGTAACTCTTCGACACACTCATTGCCTTATTCTATGCAATCTGCTGTTGATCAGATAGTCTTTTGTATGTTCATTGCTAGGTGTATACTCAACCATTTTATGCAAGTATCGAGCAACGAGTTGCAGAGAAGTTCCCGGATAGTAGATTTGTGCATGGTGAACTCAAACAAATGCCAGCTTTTAGACTGAATCCTCTTAGGTTGTGTCTCCGAACTGCTTACGTTGTATTCACCACCGCTATTTCTGTTCTTTTTCCGTACTTTAATCAAGTTGTGGGGGTAGCTGGATCGATTACCTTTTGGCCCATTGTTATATACTTCCCTGTGGAGATGTACCTAGTGCAGAAAGATACAGGGCCTTGGGCATGGAAATCAATCCTGCTTAGGGCATATTGTTTTATTACCTTGGTTATGATCATATTTGCCTTTGTTGGCTCTGTCAAAGGTGTCATTTCTGCAAGAAGCTAGCTAGGGTACAATATACTCTACTCAAATAACTTTAATATGAATTGCTATGTACATAAAGTTCAATTTCCTTCATTCTCATGCTTAAGAAATTAATATAATTTTGTTTCATTAAATTCCTATTTTATTGCTGTTTTGGTTTCTAATATATTTATTTAATTCACAGCGACTATCATTATAATTTATTTATGCATAAATATAGACATTTGTTATAATAATCTTTATACATTAAAATGAAGTAAGCCAACGTTAGCCAATTATATATGAAATTATTTTAATTTATGAAATATTTTACTCCTACATCATTTTATGACTTTTTTTTTTTTTTTTTGGAAATTAAATTATATTAGTTGCAAGTAAGGCATGAATCGAGAAGGCCATCCACAAAATTTGGTGGTTCAATCCAAGTATGAGGACTTCCGAACGATCGAGAGTTCTTAGCAAAAGCATGTGCCATTTTATTGGCATTATGAGGGACATGTGATACATGAAAATTCAAATTTGATCCTAAAGTTTGCTTCCCTATTTTTATTAAATCACCAAATGTTGTGTCCCTAATATTGCTCACGTTTTTTCAAAATTCATCAGCCACTCACTTAGCATCTGTCTCTACCAATACTCTCGTGAAGCCCAACCTACGGGCCCAGATCATTGCTTCATTGACGCCCCAAGCTTCGCCCTCCTCAACACGGAGCAGGCCCGACTTTGTCAATGTTCTGGCCGCAACAAACTGGCATTCCTCATCTTTAATAACCATGCCGACGCCAGATTGCCCCACTTCCTCAAAGAAGGCTGCATCCACATTTGTTTTGACGTAATTCTCGGTCGGACGATGCCACTCCGGGCATATAGGTGTCGTATCTAACCTTCGAGATGGGCATCGAAGTTCCTTCCAATCGTTCAGGAAGCTCGTTGCACGATGTAAAATTTGAGTCGCATTTGATCGAGCATCCGACCAAACTAAAGAATTCCTGCTTCTCCATAGTTGCCATGAAACACATACCATTGTTTCTTTTTCCACTATTGATAGTTTGTTCAGCAGATTCAAAAAAAGGTTTGAGTGCCCTTCAACCATCTCTATTTCTCTCTCTATAATATCCCATAAACCACATTCACGCCAGCAACTCTGAGCCAATTCGCAATCAACAAAGCAATGCCATATAGTTTCTGAATCAATATTGCATGTATAGCATATTGAATTATCACCCACTCCTCGTTTGAACAACTTGTTTTTCACAAGTATCCACCCTTTACATATTCTCCAAAAGCACTCCTTAATTTTGGGTGGGACTTTCAATCTCCATAATACATTCCACGGAGACTCGTCGAGGTACAAGAATCTAAAACGAGTTTAGAAGCCAGGGTGTATGCTGTCTTGACCGAATAATTGCCATCTTTCGAAAAGTGCCACACGAGCTTGTCCTCTATATTCGCAGGTATGGTTCGCAAGATGTGTGCACTATCATCACTGCTAAATACTTGTTCAATTAACCCCACGTTCCATTCTCGGGTACCAGGAATGAACAAATCATTAACCACCATATCATCAAATGTAGCCACAGGGTCTGTGGAGATAAAGAAGGACCGATCCAGATTAATCCATGGACCACCCCAAATTCTAACAACGTCACCCTTACCGACTTTCCAACGTATTCCTCGTCGGACTAAATCTCGTGCCTCATGGATTCCACTCCATGTGAAACTCAGGTTACTACCCAGGCTCGCATCAAAGAAACTCGAACGATGGTAATATTCGCCTTTAATATGCAACTAAGCAGAGCATTCGGTTGCTTAAATAACCTCCACCATACTTTCCCGAGCATAGCGATATTGAAAAGGTGTAGATTCCTGAAACCCATACCTCCAACAAATTTATGAGCACATAAAGAATCCCAACTTTCCCACTTGATGCCCTTGCGCGGATCCGAGCCATGACCCCACCGAAAGGCGTTCATCATACGTTGCATCTCATCAAGCAGGCCCACCGGAAGGAGAAACATGTCCATACAATATGTCGGGATCGCCTGAGCCGCCGATTTCAATAACACCTCTTTTCCGGCCTTAGATAGTTTTTTACCCCTCCATCCCTGTAGTTTGCTCCACAATCTTTCCCGTAAATAATTGAAGATGTCTTTTTTATTGCGGCCCACCAAATATGGTAATCCGATATATTTTCCTATGTTAAGTGGGCTGCTAACTCCCAATATTGAGCTAATTTGTCTTCGAGTATCAATGCTGACATTTGCACTATAGAAAATCCCTGATTTAGAATAGTTTATTGCTTGCCCTGAGGCATTCTCATAAATGTTGAGAACCCTTTTGAGATTAGATCATTCTTCAGAAGTCGCTCTACAAAATAAGAGACTGTCATCTGCAAATAGAAGATGAGAAACTGATGGTGCCATTCTACACACTCTGCTTCCATGTATACCACCCCGACGATTCTCATATTCCAGTAAACTTGACAAGCCTTCAGCGCAGAGAATGAACAAGTAAGGGGACAGAGGGTCCCCTTGTCTGAGGCCCCGACCTAGAGAGATATGTCCAACCAAATTTTCATTCACTATGAACGAGTATGTCACTGTCCGAACACACATGTTCATCCACCCAATCCATCTTTCATTGAAACCCATCCTCCGTAGGATGCCTTCTAAATATGCCCAATCGACCCGAACATTTTAGGGCTACATCCCTTATTTTCCCTTTCCTCCTATTTTCCATAGAATGGATGGTTTCGAAGGCAATGAGAGAGTTTTCATGAATAGAACGCCCCGAGATGAAGGCTGACTGTGAGGTGTCAACAAGGTTCGGAAGAACCTCTTTAAGTCTATTGCACAATACCTTTGAGATTATTTTATACGTAATGTTGCACAACGAAATTGGCCTAAGATCTTTGACGGATTTAGGATCTTGACACTTCAGGATTAACGCCACATTTGTTTCATTAAGATTTTCGAGAAATGATCCTGATTCTAACCAACCTATACTTTCCTGTACAACATCTGCCCCTACATGAGCCCAAAATTTCTTGTAGAAATCCGGGTTGAAACCGTCTGGCCCAGGGGCTTTGTCCTTGTGCATATGTTTTATTGCCACTCTAAATTCCCCCGCGTCGAAAGGCCTAGTGAGACAATCATTATCAGTCGTTGGTATTCGACTTCGGATTGTGCTCAAAACCCTATCCACATCTTCACTTCTCTTAGTAGCCGTGAACAATTCCGCGAAGTAATGGGCAACCACCTCTTCCATGCCCTGTTGAGATGTGGTCCAGGTATTTCGATAATTAAAGAGACCCGTCAATTTGGTTGCCCGTTTCTTCGTTGTTGCCATTTGATGATAGAACTTAGTATTGAGATCTCCATCTTTGAGCCAGAAGACTTTAGCTCGTTGTTTCCAGTGTCTTTCTTCTTTTATGAGAAGTTTAGCTAAGTCCCTTTTTGCTTCTGCAAGCCTGTGCATCACATTTCTATCATCCATGATACGTTGTTGAAGGAGTCCAATCTCCTCCTCAAGAGCCTTTTTATTTCGAGACCAAACTAAAGCAATATGCTTCCCCCATTCATCAAGTACCCCTGCAGTAGTATGCAATCTTTTGGTTAGTGGAAAATCACCAAACCCCATCCAACTCTTTTGGACCACCGATCGAATATCCGGCTCTTGCAGCCACTTATTTTCAAACTTAAATCTCCTCAATCTGCGACATGTGGTGCTCGGCCCTGTTTCGAGAAGAATAGGATTATGATCCGAAATCGGAGCTGTCAAATTCCGAAGTCTGGCATTTGGGAATTTAGTATGCCATTCGGGAGTCCCCATTGCTCTGTCGAGGCGCTCTTCAATCAGATTATGTCCCCCAGTACCTCGATACCACGTGAACCGGTATCCTTCCAACCATATATCGGATAAATTACAGTCTAGTACAACTTCTCTAAACCCTCGAAACAAATAATTCGGATGAGCTCAACCACCTCTCTTATCATACTCTGAGAAGAGATCGTTGAAATCCCCCATGCATATCCAGGGTAGAGTATTGTTACTCGCCAATCTTCTTAGTAATGCCCAAGATTGGTGTCGTCGATTCCTCTCCAGGAATCCATAAAATCCAGTAAATTGCCATGTATTGCCACATTCATCAATAGCTAGATCGATATGATTTTGGGAGTAGGATAACAGATTACCAATCGACACAGATTTCCAAAGCATACAAAGCCCCCCACTACGTCCCACACAGTCAACAAAGAATGCACAATCATAATTCAAACGAACTTTTACTTCATCAATTTTTGCAGCATGAGCTATAGTGTCACATAAATATATAATAGTCGGCTTTCGAACTCGAACGAGTTCGCACAGAAACGGGATTGTTGCCGGGTTGTCGAGCCCTCTACAATTCCAACTTAGAATTTTCATAGGACCAGAAAATGTAAAATAATCCAGTGAGAAGCAACTGTGTAGTTTCCAACTGATCGGAGTGGTAACACCAAAGAGACGCAACAAAATTCACACGAGGGAGACAACAATGAACCGCTCAAAAAAGAGGGATACAATCAAAGGCTCTAACTAATGGAGAGAATTCATATAGCTTCCAACGATGGGAAGAAGTACAATCGGAGGGGACAATACTAACCAGTTGCTAGTCACGCATGGATGACGGTGGATACCGGCAGTAGTCAACGCGCAGGTGGCATAACGCTTGATTTCTATATAGTAGTAGTTGTGTCATCATTTTATGACTAAAGTAATAAGTATTAAGTTATAATAAAATGCAATTAATATTCACATAATTTATTTGATGGGTAATGCTTATTATGTTTTGATGGTTACCTTGATTGTGCACGAACTGCAAATTTTCTTGGATTTTTTTTTTTTTTGGAAAATGTACAAGTGAATGTGATGTGTCTTTTGCATTATTTTATAGACCACCGTATGAAAGTAAACTTTGGCAAGTTATATTTTTCACCTTTTTCATGTGGTAACTCGTAAGTGGTAACTTATCTATTTTGCTTTTTTTTTTTTTTTAGATTCCTTTAAGAAAATGTCACTTTTGTTAAATTCATTTCTAAACTTTGCATTTTTTTTAATTAATGCTCTATGTAAGTAGTAAGAATCAAAGATAAAAACTTGTGTGAGATCGTCTCACCGTAAGATCACTATCACTTTTCAATATAAATTTATAACTTTTTAATGTGAAGTTTATCACTTTTCAAACTTTTACTTTAAAATGATACACTTTACGTAGTATATTTTTTAAAAAGTGATAACATTCAATTATAAAGTAATATCTATCTCACGATAAGACGGTGTCATGCAAGACTTTCTCGAATCAAAATATATTTAATTGAAAACCTTCCAAAAAAAATTAATTGCTCCTCGGGCGACAGAAGAGGTAGAATATATTGTGTGTGGCATCCTCCTACATACATGGTCATTTCAATCATATGGAATGTCCTTAAGGGACAAACGATTCACCTAATTAACAATTATTTCATTAATTATACTTTGGGTTGGGGTAGGTGGCAATATTTAGAGAATTTTTATTTTATTTCTGCAGAATCATTTAGGGCATGTTTGTTTTGGGACTCACCCGTCCGGATGTGGGACGTAACTATTAGGCATATACAAATATATTAAGAGATATTATATATATCTTGTATAATATATTTTATATATCTTTATATTCCTTAATTAGAGATTTAGGATAGATACGTTTTGTATCTATAAATACTTCCTTCATGTACTCTTTACATTCATTCAATGAAATCGTAATTTCATAAAATCATTGTTTCTCTATATGGTATCAAGAGCCTCTCGGCTCACGCCTCGATCCCACCCAAACCCTCGTAATTGTTGTTCGATGTTCTTCGTCGTACAAAACCCACGATTACCCCAACCTCATGAAGACAAGTTTCTTCTTCCCCGTAATCGTTGTTCGACGTTCTTGTCGTACAAAACTCACGATTACCCCAACCTCAAGAAGACAATTTTCTTCTTCCCCGTAATCGTTGTTCGACGTTCTTGTCGTACAAAACTCACGATTACCCCAACCTCAAGAAGAAAAGTTTCTTCTTCCCTGTAATCGTTGTTCGACGTTCTTATCGTACAAACCTCACGATTACCCCAACCTCAAGAAGACAAGTTTCTTCCTCCCCATAATCGTTGTTCGACGTTCTTATCGTACAAAACTCACGATTACCCCAACCTCAAGAAGACACGTTTTTTCTTCCCCGTAATTGTTATTCGATGTTCTTGTCGTACAAAACCCACAATTACCCCAACATCAACGAGTCGTACGGCTAACGCCTCGATCCAAAACCCTCCCCTGTAGTCGTTGCTCGACGTCCAGTGTCGTCCAAACTCCCGACTACCACCCTTAACCGTTGCTCGGCACCCAACACCGATCAAAACTCACGGTTGCAACCCTCTCACGGTAACCAATTTTGGTTAAAACAACTGTGCACTCACGAGAAGCTTTCTTCTCCAAAATCTCCATCCATTGAAGCCCATGCAAACTCCCCAAGTTACCACACCCGCAGTTCTAGTAAAAACACCCCCTCCCAGAATCCATGCACACTCTTCTACACACTCGGGTAAATACACCCCCTCGACTCTACACACTCCCTCCACAACTACATACTCGCTTGCTGCCCAGATGGGCCAGATCCCCTACTCCACTGCTGCATACACCCACAACTCTGGTAAATACACCCCCTAATCCACTAAATACACCCGCCCCTCAAATCCACCCACTGTCTCGATCAACCCACTCACAACTTACTAAATACACCCCCCTACTGCCCATTTTTCGTACCCGACCCTCAACTTCGAGTTTCACATGTTTCGTCTGTGGATCAATTTGTTGATGCTCTTACCAAGTCATTTTCTCGTTCTCGCCTACAACCACTTATGATCAAGATTGGACTCTCCTACTGTGCTCCATCTTGAGGGGGCGTATTAGGCATATACAAATATATTAAGAGATATTATATATATCTTGTATAATATATTTTATATATCTTTATTTTCCTTAATTAGAGATTTAGGATAAATACGTTTTGTATCTATAAATACTTCCTTCATGTACTCTTTACATTCATTCAATGAAATCATAATTTCATAATTCATTGTTTCTCTATAGTAACGTCCCATGTCCTGTTCTACTTCGGGATTTCACATCCGGATTTCTCCATCCAATTACATCCACACCTAAAAATACCTATACATCCTACCATTACATCCTACTATTACATCACATCCAACCACTCTTACACAATTTGATTTGACATAAAGTTACATCTCATCCTACTCAAAATTCCAAAACAAACACACACAATTACTATTTATCAGGATTTCCCCATCCAAGATTTCTCCATCCAGGATTTCTCCCACTACAAAAAATTGTTCAAATAACGAGGGGAATTGGCGAGGGGTATTTTACCCTTGCTATTTGGCGAGGGATTTAAAGAGGGGCACAAATAACGAGGGGATTGGCGAGGGGCGGAATCACACTCGCTATTTAGCGAGTGGAAACAGATGCACTCGCCAATTGGCGAGGGATATGGCGACGGTGTGTTTTGCACTCGCTCATTGGCGAGTGCATTGTGGCCCTCGGGATTTGGCGACGGTCCCCCACTCGCTAATTGGCGAGGGGGGGGTGGGGCCCTCGTAATTGCCCTCGCCTAAAGCCCATTTTAAAAGCCCTCCTCCTTCCCCAATTTCGCGTACAGCCGCTTCACCCCCAATTTGACCCCACCGCTGCAGCTGCTTCCACCGCGCCACCGCCGCTGCCGGAGCTACCGATCGAGGCTAATTTTTGGATATTTCTGTTCTACACTTCGAAGGGTTCATTTCTACGGTAAATTTATGCGTTTTTATTGATTAAATTAAAAGTTGTATATATATGTTTGTATTATATTATATATGTATATATATATATATGCATGTATATAGTTTTGTTGTGTAATGTTAGGATTGTAATTATGTTAGAAAAATATGTATATTGTTTATTAGGATTAATTAAGATTGTTAATTGATGAAAGTTATAAAAATTGTTAATTGTTATGAATTAATGTGTTAATATAATTATTGTTATGTTTTATATATGCATGTATATATATGTGTTAATTATTAATTGGTGTGTTAATTGTTATGCATGAATGTGTTAATTGGGAGAATTAATTTTATAATGTATTGTTGGAAATAAGTGAAATTAAATCGATGTTGGAGGCCGGGATGAGTTGTTTGTTTGTTGTAGATTGTGCGTTCCGACTTGAGTAATTTTACTCAAGTCGGAAATGGATGCACTAGGAACCTAAATATTTGGTGATACGATAGATTTAGAAGAAACTCTGCCGAAAATTTTAAAAATATATATATAAACTATATATTTACATTTGAAATAGATCGATTAACATGAATTATTCAAGTCGTAGTTGGATGTATAGGCCAAGATTGGTCAATGGGATTATGAGCCCCGAATTTATTAGTGGTGTAAATGGATTTATTGAAGCTGCCACTAATAATCCGAATTCGATTTGGGAAGGAAAAATTAGGTGTCCTTGCTCGAAAGCTAGATGTCGAAATGAGACTTATAGAGATCCTAATGAAGTGAAGTCTCATTTATATCGAAATGGGTTTACACGAAATTATTATAATTGGATTTATCACGATGAAGAGAGTTGGGGTCCACGTCCATTTCAAAACACTAGTGCATTTGCGTCAACTTCAAATGAAGTTGACCCTATGGGACCTAGCTCGTACCACACTATGGTAGAAGAATTAATGGGTGACCCAAACATTGATTTTGGAATCAACGCGGAAGAGGAGGCACATAATGAAGAACCCCCTAACGAGAATGCGTCACAGTTCTACGACATGCTTCGTGCAGCGGACCAAGACTTGTATCCCGGTTGTGAATCTCATTCGCAGTTGTCGTTCAATTCCAGATTGTTGAATATTAAAACCGTAAACAGATTGTCTGAAAGGGGATACAATCAAGTCGTTGAGTTGATTCGTGAGATTTGTCCTTCAGAAAATAAGGTTCCCAAGAAATTTAACGACACCAAACACTTGATGAGTGGGATGGGTCTTCCGGTAGAAAGGATTCATTGTTGTGCACAGAACTGCATGTTATTTTGGGGTGCAGACAGCGAACTAGAGTTCTGTAAGATTTGTGGTGGACCATGGTATAATCCGAGTAGGGTTGATGCAGATGGTCGGTTGAAAAAGAAACGTCTGGTTAAGGAGATGTTCTACTTTCCCATAATTCCTCGTTTGCAAAGATTGTACATGTCCAAGGCCACTGCGAAGGATATGACATGGCATGCCTCGTGCAGTTCTGATGACTCTGGTGTTATGCGTCACCCTGCAGACTCGTTGGCTTGGAAGCATTTGGACTGTTCGTATCCTGATTTTGCAGCTGAAATTAGGAATGTTAGGTTGGGCTTGAGCACAGACGGTTTTGCACCGTTTGGAATGACGGGGAAGCAATATTCGTCATGGCCAGTTATTCTTACTCCGTACAATCTACCCCCGTGGTTATGCATGAAAGATCAATTCATGTTTCTTTCGATTCTTGTGCCTGGGCCAAAAAGTCCGAAGTACAAGCTTGATGTGTTTTTACAACCTCTGATAGCTGATTTGAAATTTGTATGGGAATATGGGGTGCAAACGTACGACGTCTCTAGGAAGCAAAACTTTTTGATGAGAGCTGCACTGATTTGGACCATTAGCGACTTTTCAGCGTACTCAATGTTGTCTGGTTGGAGTACAGCTGGAAAGCTTGCTTGTCCGTATTGTGGGGAGTACACTGATGCATTCACTTTGAGGCTCAGTCGAAAGCAATCGTGGTTCGATAACCACCGAAAGTTCTTACCACCTAATCATACATGGCGAAAGAACAAGACGGCATTCAGGGCTGGAGTAGCAGTCACAGATGATCCGCCACCTATCCGAACAGGTGCGAGTCTCCTATACGAAATTGATCATTTGGGACTTAGAAAGGTTACAGGGGAAGGTGCTGAGGCACACAACAAAAAAATTGACAGAGGGTGGAAGAAAAAAAGCATTTTTTGGGATTTGCCTTATTGGAGTACTTTGTTAGTTCGACACAATTTGGACGTGATGCACATTGAGAAAAATGTGTTCGATAACGTGTTCAACACAGTGATGAGTGTGGAGGGGAAAACAAAGGACACATCAAAATCAAGAGATGAGTTGAATGAATATTGTCGTCGTCCCTCTCTCAAGAAATGTCCACGTACAAACAAGTATCCCAAGGCTTGTTATGCGCTTGATAAGAATGAAAAGGATGTTATCTGTAAGTGGATAAGTGGGTTGAAGTTTCCCGATGATTATGTGTCTAACATGTCTCGATGTATTGACTGGACGAAGTTGAAATTGTATGGAATGAAGAGTCATGATTGTCACGTGTTTATGCAGAGACTACTACCGATTGCTTTTCGTAATATTCTGGAGACTCATGTGTGGAAAGCAATCACTGAGCTTAGTCTTTTTTTTAAGGACTTAACTTCTACGACCATAACAGTTGACAACATGACTCGGTTGGAAACGGATATCCCAGTAATATTGTGCAAGTTGGAACGTATCTTTCCACCCAACTTCTTCAACTCCATGGAACATCTACCTGTGCACCTTGCATATGAAGCAAAAGTTACTGGTCCAGTTCAATACAGATGGATGTATCCATTCGAGAGGTATTTTAAGATATAATGATCATATTCAATGTTTTTATTATCTTAATCACGATCCTTGAATTCTAATTATAGGTATCTTCGCACCTTGAAACTGAGTGTGGGTAACAAAGCACGTGTTGAAGCTTCGATTGCAAATGCATATTTAACCAGAGAGGCGTCAATGTTTTGTTCTCATTACTTTGAGGATCATGTTATGACGAGGATACACAATTTACCTCGTAATTACGATGGTAGTGGAGATGTACAACAGTATGTGGATGGTACACTTTCCATATTTAAGGCGTCTGGCAAGCGATTTGGGAAACCAAAGAAGAGATGGATTTTGGATGAGGAGAAAAAAGTTGCTCATACGTACGTGTTGTTGAATTGTGATGAGGTGCAGCCGTATGTTCAGTAAGTGAATCTGGCCATAGTATAAATATATATATATATATATATATATATATATATATATATATTATATTGGTTAGTTTTGAGATGTCTTATTAATCAAAATACGTATGTAGGCTATTCATGCATCAACTTCAAGTTGTTGAACCAAATCTCTCGGCTGCTGCATCGGACAATAGGCTACAAAATGAATTTGCTTCGTGGTTTGAAGAAATTGTAAGTCATATTTTATACAAATATATATATATATATATATATATATATATATTTAATAGCAATAACGTAAATCTCACATAGAGTCGACTTATATAGGTGAAGATAAATCCCGTGGAGAACAAGTTTATTTGCGATCTTTCTGCAGGTCCGTCTGGTCACGTAGTTACGTACTCAGGGTATTACGTGAACGGGTACAAATTTCACACTATGACTTATGGTGCATCTAGAGCAACATCAAACAGTGGGGTTTGTATCAAGGGAAAAAACTATGATGCAGATGAAGAGGATTTCTACGGGAATCTCGAGGAAGTAGTCGAATTGGACTACCAGGGGTACCACGAGAAGAAAGTGGTTTTGTTCAAGTGTCAGTGGTTTGATAACTCAGCCAGTGGTACAAAAATTGATCCTAACTACAAGCTTGTGGATATTCATCAGAGGCGACGATACGGTCGGTACGATCCATTCGTACTAGCAAGTCAAGCCACTCAAGTCTACTATTGTTCGTACCCTGGACCCCGTACTGATTGGATAACTGTATGCAAAATCAAGTCGAGATCCTTCTTGGACGCACAACAGTCATCCACTACTGACGATGTAGCAGATGTTCCCGCGTTCCAAGAGGAAAGCATAGAACATCAAATGATTGTACAAGTAGATGATGATCCTGTTATATTAACTGATACTACCGGTACATTGATGGACGTAGCCGGAGACGAAGAAGCAGAAGAAGAAGAAGAAGAAGAACAAGAACAAGAAGATGAGGATGAAGATGAAGAAGATGATGAAGAAGATTAATATTACTAGAGTGTTCATGTATATGTTATATTATATAAAGAATGTTGATTATGACTCGGTTTCAGTGTTCTTAATGCATGTTTATGATTCAGTTTGAGTGTTCATAGATGTTATTAATTATATCAAGAATGTTAATTTATTAATTGTTATATTTTAATATTTATTTTTACAGATGGGTGGACATGGTTCTGGTGGTCATGGACATGGTTCTGGCGGACATGGTTCTGGTGGTCATGGACAGCGTTCTGGTGGTCAGGGTTCTGGTACTGGGCAGGATTCGGGTGGTAGAGGTAGAGGTGAGACGCCGCCTGTACCTATACCACATCATCCGGGTTTCTATTTGCCAGATATGACTGGGATCGTCCAGATGCCCCAGATGCAGGGATCGACCCCCTATCTGTACTACACACAGGTTCCCCAGATGCCCCCCATGTATCCAGCGCAGGAGGATCCACCGTTACCGGACCCAGTCGGACGTGCGTCTGTCGAGACAGCGGCCAGCCAGGCGCCAGACGCACACGAGAGTCGTATTCGTCTTACGATCTTTCGTGGAGCGTAAGTATTACATATCTTATAATTTTCATTATAATGAATTACATAATTATTCATTTTCAAATTAATTATGTGTACGTAACAACAGGATGATGCCTTCGGGTCTAATCTCGACCACCATCAGACATATTATGTACCAGAATATGGAGGTTGGCGCACACACATTCGGCTTGGTATCCCCAGGTGTACTTCAACGGTGGTGGGATACATTCCAGGTATAATTTAATGATGTGTAACATATCTATTCATTCACATTTTGTTATAATTAATCAATTTTTTTTGGCAGAATGAGGTTACGTGGGATCCAGAGACTGTTGACACTGCATTAGTGTACAGGCTCTTTCTTGAGAGAGCAGCAAATCGATACAGTGACATGTTGAACCACTACAAGGGATTGTGGGAGCATGAGAAGAAGAAGCCGAATTGGGACAACGATGTCTGGGAGCACTTGCTTCGCCACTGGAATCATCCGGACACAATTAAGAAGAGCGAGCAGTGTCGGAAGAACCGTCTATCAGAGCCTGGAGGCCCGGGTACCGGTTTTGCTAGACATAAAGGGGGATCTCGTGGGGCAGCCGAGGTGGCCAGACGGATTGTAAGTATTTATGTTCAATTATATAAGTAATTAATTTGAGTTCATTTTAATTAATTTAATTTTATGTTCTTCAAAATATAGGAGGAGAGGACGGGACGACCAGCTTACGACTGGGAGATTATCGAATATTACCACCGTTACAATAACGGAACGTACACATACGGGCATATAGGTGATATTCTGGTAAGTGTATACATATATTATATTAAATATAATATTTAATTGTATTGACATGTATATTAACCAAATTTTACATATGCACAAATAGGATCAGGTGCAAGAGGAATTGTCACATCTCACCCAGCCGTCATCTGATCATGATCCTTCAGATGATGGTTCCAGTAGCCAGACCCCACCCTTGCCGGAAATGTCTGAGTTGTACGTGAAGAAAGTTGGAAGATCTCACGGTCGCGTGAAGGGTCTTGGGCAACTAGGAAAGAACAGACGTGTCACTTCTGGTCCTGGTGAGACATCTTCCGGTACGGCGTTTGGACGATTTAGTCAGGCCGACATCGACAATGCTCTTTTGGAAGAGCGGAGGGCTAGTGAAGAGAGAGAGCGTCTCATACGTGAAGAACTGCAGCAATCAGTCACTCAGACGGAGGAGCGCTTACGTCAAGAGTTTGCTGCTCAGATGGCATCACAGATGACATCAATGATGAGACGGTTCAGAAGGGGGTCGGGTAACGGGAACGGGGATGATGGTGATGATGACGCTGCTGAGGATGGTCGATGATTGATACATTTTAAGTTATGTTGTCTTGTTGGATTTTAAAAAATTGATGAAGTTGTTTGGGATTTTTTTTTTTTATGTTGTGTACTTGAATTGAAGTGAACGTACGAGACAATGTTTTATTTTATATGGTTTTAATTCATATATATTGCTTGTGTATGATTAATTAAGTATTGATCTAATATATAATTAATGAATTGAGTTAATAGCATATAGTTGGTAATTTATTAAATAAATTGAGTTAATAACATATAGTTGGTAATTGAGTTAATAAGTTATTAAATTTAGTAATGAAGGGCTTTTGTTAAATTAATTAAGTATTGAGCTAATATATAAATTAATTGAGTTAGTAATCTATTCAATTAATTGACTTAATTAATAATAAAAGAATAAATTTGAGTTAATACATAGATGAGTATAAATTATTAAATTTAGTATTAATGAAGGGATTTGTTAAATAAATTGAGTTAATTAATACATATATATATATATAAGTGTAAGTTATTAAATTTAGTAATGAGGGGTTTGTAAAAGAATAACATATAGTTGGTAATTTATTAAATTAAAGAATAAAAACAGAAATTAAAAGGGATAAATATATAATGCATTTGAAATATTACGACTAAAGCTCCTAGCTTAATTGGCACACGGGGGCGCATAAACTCTTAAGAATCCGGGAGGTCGCTAGTTCGACCCCCCATGCGCGCGCCCAGTGTCAAATAAATACAATAAAGGGTGGCCTGGTGGTGAGGGGTAAGGGTAGTGGCCTTAGAGACCTGGGTTCGAAACCCAGGTCTGTTTTTTTTTAAATTCAGCGTATTGGCGAGGGGCGTCGCGCTCGGGAAAAGGCGACGGGATTTGCCCTCGGGAATTGGCGAGGGTTATGACTCTCGCGACGGGATTCACTCTCGCTATTTGGCGACGGCACGCGCCCTCGCCAATTCGCGAGTGTGTTTGGCCCTCGCCAATTCGCGAGTGCGATTCTGCCCTCGTGATTTGGCGAGGGTGCCCTCGCCAATAAATTAGCGAGGAGCAATTAGGCGACGACGACTGCCCCTCGCCTATGTTGTCGCCAAATTGCTTAGCGAGGGCTTTCCCCTCGCCAAAACCCTCTCCATATGGATGGTTTTTTGTAGTGTTCCATCCTACGTAATCCCAAAACAAACATCCCCTTAAGGAATTAGAAGTCTCTTTTAGTGCAAGTTTCAAGTTATGGTTAATATAAGGAGAATTTCTCTAAACTAAATTGAGGAGCTCTCTATTACAGAAACATACATTACTAGGAACTACAAAATGGGTCTAAAGTTATAATTGTGCAGACTGTTTTTTTTGTTTTTTTTTTAGCAGTACGTGTGATAATACGGAGTATTATAAATTAAAGTTGCTATCTTTTACTCTTTTTTTTTTTAGCAGTGTGTACGTTGCTGGATCATTAACTAATATTACTATAAATCAAAGTTGTAACCATTGTGCCCTTATTTCATGGTATGGTTAATATATAATCGTTAAGAATTGTGACCTTATTTTGCTATACATCGGCATGATTGATCATTTTAACCCATATAATCATATGTATATATACATATAAATTAATGATGACAATTTTGAGTTATAATATTAGTACGTTAATGATCCATCAGCACTCAAGAAAAGTAAAAGGTAGCAGCTTGTTGTATTTTGTCTTGGCTTCTAAGCAAAAGTAAAGCAAAATGAAGGTACAATTATAATTTTAGGTCTCATTTTATAGTTTTTAATAATGTTGCTATATAATGATTGCATTTGTTTGAAATAGAGAACTCTTCCATGTAGTTTATAGTAATCCCCTAAGTACTATAAATATGTCATGTGATGATCAATTCAATCTTCATTCTTGAAAACATTAAAATGTGTCAGAAGTCCAAAAATATGTCATTTAATGATCGACTCTCATAAGTCCATGCATAAGAGTGCGAATTGCGAAAGTGAAACAACATCATGGGAAAAAAATGAACACTTAGAGCTAGATTGGTTAATAAATACTTTTTTTTTTCTAATATAATAAGGTTTATTTTGTAGGTGGGTTTGAATGATCAATGAGATTGATATTACAATTGCATGTTCATAATGCCCTTATTTCTCTTCTCACATAGAAGGATAATTTGGTATTTTTGCAATTGAAATTAAGAAATATGTCCCCCTCAACCTGCGTAATCATCGCTCTAAGAGATAACTTTAAAAATTGAACATGGGCTGAAGTTTACTCCTAACATATGATTATATGAGTTAAAATGATCAATCATGCCCACTCCATCAAATCAAATCAAACTAGCCCCTTAAGGGTATGTTGGGATTATAGTGGATGGGGACATTCATGACTTTGAACTCCTAGTATTTGAAAATTGGGTCAAAATGTATATATATAGGGTATGATGGTGATAAGATTGATTGATGTTGTATTGCTCCATTCTTCTCAATAAAAATTTCTTAATTTTTTTTCATCCGTTGATCTCAATAATAAAAAAAAAATTAACTTCTCCCTCACGTACATTTACTTATTTAGTTTATTATTCTCTCTCAATTATATACCTCTAATACATTTACTTATTTAGTTTTAGTGAGGCAGGGAAAAAAAAATAGAAGTGAAGTTTGTTAAGTAGTTTTCATCAAGAGTGATAGACTTAACAAAACTCAATTATACTACGGATTACTATATACTACTAATGTTGATTTGTTTGGTAAGTTAAGGACGATATCATCCTTAATTTCCATTTGGTTGGTCATGATATGGAGTAGTTGAGTGTTGGAATTCGCTCAAGATACTATATATGTTTGGAAATGTATATATATATTTTCATCTCGTTTGATATATATATATATAATGAGTATTAATGTTCAATAAATATATATATATATATATTCTGGAATCATCTAAGTTAGTTATACTACTAACTAATTTAACTGCTGCTAACTGATTTAGTTAGTCGGTTAGTACTCAACTGCCATAACTAATTAACCTCACTAGGCTTACTACTCTAACTGCAAGTAATACTTTATAGAATGAATCTTGCATGTGTTTTGTTGAATTAATAGCGCGAATGTGAGTGCATATCTTCAAACTTGAGAACTCAAATTCAGACCTGGACAGAGTCTGAATTTATTTAGACCTGATATACTATACTTGTCATGCAACGAATTTAAGAACAAACCCAAATTCATGAATATATTAAACGAAAGCCTCATTGTTAGCTCTTAATATAGATAGAACTACGCTCATTACGCAAACTCGGAACTAATAAAAGAATTAACATTTATCATATCTCCACGGAATACTCGATCAAATCTAAACGCACTCTCTCACCCTCAACAACCAAATACAAAGTCACTATTCAAGGAATAAATATATACTCCATATATCCTAACTCTTAATTCACTCAACATTTAAGCATATTCGATATAATTAGATGAATTATTTCTATATAGAGAACACCATCTCACACTACAAAATATTGGCCAAAAGGCAACGGCAGGCTACCGTTGCCAATTGGCAACGGCATTGGTAACGGACAGAAAAAAGGCGACGGGGGCGGGTGCCGTTGCCTTAAGGCAACGGATAAGGCAACGGGAGTAGGCCCCGTTGCAAAAAGGTGACGGCTTATAATGGCCGTTGCGAAAAGGCGACGGCAGTGGGGCCCGTTGTCATTTGGCAACGGGCCCCCCTCGCTAAATGGCAACGACAGTGGGCCCGTTGCCTTCCCCGTCACCTTAATTTAGGATTAATTTTTATTTTAATGTTGTGTTTGATGTTATTTTAATTAAATGGATAAGTGAATTGATAATTTTAAATGGATAAGTGAAAATAATTATATTTAATGTTGTGAATTGAAAATTAGAATGAATTTAAATGACGTGATTAGAATAAATTTACATGTATAAGCGAAAATAATTATACTCAATGTTGTATGTAATTATAATGTTGTGAATTGAAACTTAGAATGAATTTAAATGACGTGATTAGAATAAATTTACATGTATAAGCGAAAATAATTATACTCAATGTTGTATGTAATTATAATGTTGTGAATTAAAAATTAGAATGAATTTAAATGATGTGATTAGAATGAATTTAAATGTATAAGTGAAAATAATTATACTCAATGTTATATGTAATTATAATGTTGTGAATTGAAAATTAGAATGAATTTAAATGTTGTAAATTGAAGATTAGAATAAATTTAAATAGTGTGAATTGATACCGTAATTAAATTATTTAATTTAAAACATATAATTTAGTTAATTCTCATTTAGAAATAAATATGATATGCTTTGATAATTTAATAAGCAACAATTAAAGCTAGAATGGATATTGAATTAAAGAATTAAAAACTAAAATTAAATTGAATATATATTAATTGCATTCACAACATGTCGACTAAAGCTCCTAGCCTAAATGACACACAGGGGGCGCCCAAAAGCCTTCGAGACCGAGAGGTCCCGAGTTCGAACCCCGCAAACAGCGAAATTCGCGAAAAAAAACCCGAAAAATGGGTGGCCCAGCGGTGGGGGTGGGTGTTGGTGGCCTCGATACCTGGGTTTCAAACCCGAAAAATGGGTGGCCCAGGGTGGCCCAGCGGTGGGGGTGGGTGTTGGTGGCCTCGATACCTGGGTTCGAAATCCAGGTTCGCATTTTTTAAATGTTCATAAAAAGACGACGGCAAAAAGGCAACGGCAGTGGGCCCGTTGCTAAAAGGCGACGGCATGTGGGCCCGTTGCTAAAAGGCAACGGCTGTCGCCCTCGCCAAAAGGCAACGGCCTCCACGCCGTTGCCAAAAGGCAACGGTTTTCCCCAAATCCGTTGCCATTCAAATAGCAACGAGCATATTGGCAACGGCAGACATCCGTTGTCTTTGCCGTTGCCTTCATCAATAGTGAGGACAGATCCGTTGCCTTTGCCGTTGCCATTTCCCCATTATTTTGTAGTGTCACCATCTGACTTGAACATCAGAAATCCGTACCGAAACCTCCCGGACGGATTCTCTTGCATGCAACTCGCTTTCGACAAGGAGATTCGACCAAATTCCAAGCATTCGAGAAGAATATATATGCTCAAGAATGAATTATCATTCATTTTCTACACAATATTTGTTGAGGAGTAACACTTGTGTACACTCAATTGCATGGTGCAGTTGAGCTACAATTTTAATTTGATTCTAATATGGTGGATTAAAAATTGAATTGGACAATTGATAATATAAACATACCCCCATCCCACAAAGATAACTACATTTTCCTTTTTTGAATGTCCTAAATTATAATCACATTTCCTCACTTAAGTATTAAATGCTTTATTGACAATTTTACCCTTAAATTAAACTCACCTCATAATTACTCTTGAGACCTAATTGCTTTGGAATTTACACCAAATTTAAGAGTAAAATAGACATATTAGTTAAACTTGACCACATTTATTGATTTTTTTTTTTAATTTGTGTATAAAGTCAAATGTAACTATTTTTGTGGGATCGATGGATGGAGTATCACTTTAAAATCCAATTGCAATCAAGATTTTGCTTCTGTTGGGTGCTGAAATCAAGCATGAACATTTTTTTTCAAATATCATTATTGTGCATATAAACTACTTCCTCCGTCCATAATAACTTAAACTTTCACATTCTCCTTTTCAAAACGTCGTCTCACAATAACTTTCATACACTCAAAATGAAAAACTATTTATACATTTCACCCTCACAATAGCCACAACTATACACAAAATTTCATTACTTTTGGGTTCATGCATATACACAAGTCTAACTTATTTATTTACATTAAAAGTTTGCAAAATTATTATATTATTTTTAATATATGTGTTCATCTAGCTATGAAAGTTATTACGAGACATATGAAATATCACTTTTATGCATGTTGTATATAAAGTGTCACTATTTAAAAGTTAAAACATTTTTTTTAAAACCGGTGATAGTTTACTAAAAAAAAGAGTATGGGTAAACTTGAATTTACACAACAAGTTACTCTTTATTGTACAAGTAAAAAAAAAATTCATAATTAAATAAGAGATTTGGTAGCATAAAAAGAAAATTGTAACTTATAAAAAAATAAGTTAAAATGAGCAACACATGGAGAAAACGTGAGGGAATATTATATATATTACTCACTCCCAATTACTCCCTTTTTGATCACACAAATTATCGTCGGTTTCCTGGCAGTTGTTTGTTTCAGTCGTATAGATTTTTTTGGGTAAACCTCCACGGCCATGGCAATACAGAGAATTGTTGAAGATGGTCGCAGCTCACCACCGCCATTGCAGGAACCCTTGCTTGCTTCTTCATCTTCTGAGCTAAATACAATCCATGCCCACAGAACAGGTGATTCATTTCCGTTTTCTATTGACATATTATTGAAATTCTAAAAACTTTCAGTCCTCTGTTCAGCTTGCAATTCAATTAGTAATTTGCGGTTTAGTAGTATAAGTAAGTAATGCTCATGATAGAAACAATAGTGACTTTAATCTTTGCGATGGTATAAATGTTGCAGCCTCTACAACAATAGTCCCAAATTGGTTAAGATATGAGAATAGTTCTTTTGGTTTATCAAAATGTGAAGTATCTTTATTGGAATAAGGTCTCTTGGGAAAGGCCAAGAACAAAAACTTGCACATTCAGTGTACAATACCATGTTGGATTTTGTCATCCTCCAATTGGTAGATAATATAATGGTTCTGTTTTAAACTTCACAGCTTATGCATTAATTATTGGAAAATAACTAAGAGATAATCTGTGTGATCCTTAAACCAAATGTACAGGTACTGTATGGACTGCTTTTGCACATATAATAACAGCAGTGATTGGAACGGGGGTGCTATCGTTAGCATGGAGTATGTCTCAGCTTGGATGGATTGCTGGCCCGTTGACCATGTTGGCATTCGCATCGGTTACCCTTGTTTCTATGAGTCTTCTCAGCCATTGCTACAAATCTCCTAACCCTAGTGGTGGCTTCTACAGAAATGGCTCATATTTGGGTGCTGTTAGGAGAATTCTAGGTAAGAAATCAGTTATATATATTAATTCTTATGTCGGTAAATTGTTTGTTCCATACCTTCTGATGGCTTCATTTCCCACCCAGTTTGAGGTTTTATTCTTCAACATTTCTAGCATTTCAGTTGCTATGTTTCTGTTAATTTAATGTAGAGTACTTCAAGATGGAGCTTTAATGATTCATGCATCATGAGTTAAAGAATTTCTTCCTTTCAATTGACTATAGCTGTTCTAACAAAGTGGAATCCTGAATGTGGTATTAACACTGGTGGGAGATGTCTCTTCAATTGCAAGCATTTGATATGCATGTTAAAGTGTTTTTGACCTTATGGTTTATAATTTGCTTATTTCAAAGGATAATTACCAGTTTTCCCTTTGTATAAATTTAACATTACATTCTATTTTTGGCATCCTAGGAAAGAAGAACACGGTGTTCTGTGGCATAATTGTTCACATTTATTACATCAAAATAGGTATTGTCTACACTATAACATCTTCCATCAGCCTGAGGTATGTATGTTGCTGCGCTTCTTCATTGTTTCCTATTCGACAAACCAACTAAAGGTGTGGAATACCTAGTTTCTAAGCCCTTTTGTTTTGGATTGGTTTTAGTTTTTTTTTCCTGCATTCTCCACTGTTTCCATATACTGGATAAGTTATGGAGTGTGTATTAGACTATTAGTAAATAGGATACATAGAGTTCCTGTATACTAGGTTACTGCAAAATGAATTGATATTTTTCCAGACTGATATGCTATTTAGTTACAGTTCATCCGTGTTATATAAAAATCCTATGTGCATATGACAAGTTACTTAAAACATGTGTTATTCTGAATATTTGTAAAAACAGTGCAATATCATTTGTTACTTTATCCATTGTGAGAACATTGTGTTAACCCACTATTCTTTCAAATGGCCACAGTGCAATTCAGAGGTCAAATTGTTATCACTATGAAGGACATTCAGCTGCTTGCCAATATCAAAATGCTTACTGCATTCTCATATTTGGGATTATTCAAGTAGTACTTTCTCAAATACCCGATTTCCAGAATACCGAGTGGCTGTCCATAATTGCAGCAACAATGTCATTTGGGTATTCTCTCATTGGATCAGGCCTTGGCTTGGCCAAAGTAATAGGTACACAAACTGAAAGTAACTGAATGGGGATAAAACTTTTCCCATCGGTCTAATATTTTGTTGTCTCAATTTTTAAAACTACAGAAAATGGAGAAATCAAAGGTAGCATTGGAGGAGTTCCAACTTCTAGTGCTATTGATAAAGTATGGTCAGTTTCTCAAGCGATTGGAGATGTTGCCTTTTCTTTCCCTTGTTCTCTTCTTTTTATGGAGATAATGGTGAGGAAATTTAATCACTTTAATTAGTACCATGAAAGTTTACAATCCTTGATTCTAGGATGAAGGACTAATAGTTAAAGATCAAACTTTGTAGGATACCCTGAAGTCAAATCCATCAGAAGAAGTCACCATGAAGAAGGCATCCATAACGTCAGTCTGCATTACAACTTTCTTCTTCTTGTGCTGCGGAGGATTTGGGTATGCAGCTTTCGGAAATTCCACCCCCGGAGACATCTTGACTGGATTTGGATTTTACGAGCCCTTTTGGCTCGTTGATTTGGCTAATATTTTTGTTGTTGTTCATCTTATCGGTGCATATCAGGTACTCATCACCCATATTTGACGGAGTTAAAAAGTTTGTTGGTCTCATAACTTATATACTGTCAAATTTTGGTCCCAAACAAGTTCATCTTTTCGATTTAGTCGCAATATTTAAAAAAAAAAGTTCAATTTTGGCCCAAAATCGCAAAAATTGAAAACAACATCGTTTTATGTCACATGAGGATTTAAGTAGAGGCCAAATTTAGACAGTAGACAAGTTATGGGGCTGATTTCGGACATTCCCCTGACATAAAACAACACCGTTTCCAATTTTCCAGGGTTTTTTTTACCAAAATTACAAAATATTTAACATTGGGACTAAATAAATGTGAACTATTTCTGGACCAAAATTTGATAGTAGATAAGTTATGAGACCATAACTTTTTAACTCCATATTGACTGCCTACTTTTCTCTGGGCTGCTTTTTGTTAACTCTCTTTTCAAATGCAATAATCAGGTGTACTCTCAGCCATTGTATGCAAGTATGGAGCAATGGATTGGGAAGAGATTCCCTGATAGTGGACTTGTGAGCAAAGAAACGCCATCTTTCAAACTGAATCCTCTGAGGGTGTGCCTACGAACAGCTTATGTTGCATTCACCACAGGTTTTGCATTTATGTTTCCATACTTTAACCAAGTAGTGGGGTTAGCAGGGTCGATTACCTTTTGGCCTGTTATTGTGTACTTCCCAGTGGAGATGTACTTGGCACAGAAGAATATCGAGCCTTGGGCATGGAAATCAGTTGTTCTTCGGGGGTTTAGCTTTATTATCTTGGGTATTATCATCTTTGCCTTTGTTGGCTCTGTCAAAGGTCTGATAATAAGCTAAGATGGTATATAGCTACTTTTCAGCTACATATGAGATTGAGAAATGGGTCAAATTGTATGAATGAACTCTGTAAGTGTGTGAATAATATTCTTTCTGGTATTGGGATGTGCACATATTGTCTTCTACAAAGCCATATTGCTTCCTCTCTGTCTATAGACCATTCTTTCTGAAGTTGCATGTAATTACTGTGAACCATGTATTAATTGTAACTTCTGTTCCATGTTATTCACTATCTTTTGAAATAAAAATTGCACAATGGTTGATTAAAATATATATACAATGTTAAAGAGTTATGTATATATAACTTTTAGTTGCATGATAAGACAAAAGAAATACTTTACTCAGATTGCAGCAAATAGTCTTTATTGTAAGCATACACTTCCTAAGTCAGCCCATCAAGTTTCCTTTCATAATACTGAACTCTTGGAGCTTTTATTTCATTTAGAATAGGAATATTTTATATGATTATTATTGGAGTGAAACAATACAATTTTCATTAAGCTTATGTTAAAAGAGGAAAATGATGAAGTGAGGCGGTAAAAATTCATAATTTAATTAATATAGAAATAGATATTAAAAAAAAAGATTAATGGGTAAATGTATAAAAATTAAATGTGCTTAATTAAGATTCATCTAATGACCCTAATACTGTCCCACACTAGAATTTGTCAAAAAGATCAAAGGGAGAGTGAGCAAGAGAAGTAGGCAATAACAAATAGTAATCCTTCGTCTTTAAAACATAACTTTACAAAGTGGAGTACAATTTTTCCATTTTTATAGTTAGTTAGAGGTAATACATTTTGTAAGGAATTAAGATACTAGGGTAATTCTTACTGTAGTCACTTTGTCGAATCACGCCACGTAGCGTCGTATACATCGTAACGACCTGCTACATGTTATACAGGTTTAAGTTATTTAAATTATTTTTTAAATTTTATTTTATTATTTACTGTATTACCCTTCTTTAATTTAAATTATTTATATATATATATATATTAAGTAAAATTACTATTCTACCCTTTTTTATACAAATATTAAATAAACAAATCCAAAAAATAATTAAATAATAGATTAGTTAAATTAGAAATTATGTTTTTTTTCCTTCCCCAATTCCATCTAGTCTGATCCTTGCATAATTGATTCAATCGCCATTATCAGGTTTGAAGCAAGGTGTTATTAGGTTTGAAGCAAGAATGAGTTTTTCTCACTGATTCTGCTTCTCCAATCCACAGTCTCGACTAGCTAACTCCAAGAAGCAAGAAGGAGCTTTTCTTCGACGCTCGCTCAATTCCAGATTGACTGCTTGTGGCTCGCTCACTCCAAGAATCAAGAAGGGTTTTTCTCCGACCTCCCGCTCACTACGCCTCTCTCAGTACTGCTTCACTTTTCCGACGACTGCTCGCGGCTCGCTGACTCCAAGAATCAAGAAGGGTTTTTCTCATACCTCTCGCTCACTACGCCTCCGGCCGCCCTACTATCGTCGGATTCGCAGTCGCGCCCCATCTAGGCTTTGTCCTTCGCCAAACCCTAACAACTATTGATCAATTTCCAAGTAAGCCAAACCTTCAATTGATTTAATAATTTAATTATGATTAACAGGGCACAAAGAGTATATTATTTGCACCACTTCTATCAGATAAATACATGATATTGAACTTCTCTAGGGCTTGATACAGTTGAATTTTCCTAGATGTTGCCTCATATGCGGCATGAGATCAATTAACGTGATTTGGCGAGTGTAATCCACTCTTTTTTTCAATTATATGTTATGGAGATTGTTTAAGTGTGTGTGTGATGATATATACCTACCATTTTGCTATTAATCAAACTGCGTGTGGGGGTGTAAATGAGTATATATATATATATATATATATATATATATATTTGTGTATATTTGTTTTCTCCCATCAACACACATTTTCCACGAATTTACTGACTATAAGCCACTGGTTTTAGCTAATTAGAATTGGGGTTTCCAGAATTTATGGCATCTTTTAAATGTTTCTCGATAGTATTTACTGTAATTTTTGGGTTGTTTTGTATTTCAAGAACTGCTGATTCCATTCCCTTTGTCGCTTTTCATGATAATTTGCTCTACTTTAATAGATTAGGTTATTTTGATTTCATTTAGTTTAGTATTTCATCAATGAGTGTACTGGTCGGTTGTTTATGAAACTCTTGTTGGTTTATAAATTACCAACAATGGCTTACAAATAATTTAGACGAAACATAAAAAGACAGTAAATAAGAAATTATAATGTCTTCAAAATTTTCTAACTTTCCAAGAGGCAGCTTTCTACTTTGAGCAGCTTCTTCGAATGGCAGGTCCAGAAGTGAAAGAAACAACATTGTAGATAGATATAAGAGTTAGGGAAAAACAGCCAAGTCAAGGTGATACATTTTCCCGTAAAACAAACACGTCCCGGCTAGTGTTCACGGAGTGACGAGTTGCTTCAAAAGGTAAAACGACTTCGTCTTTGCACGAGCAACACTGCAGCGCACAAAGCTCCGACGAACTGAATACACGCTTGAACTGGATCGCACTCTAAATGTAATGTAGAATGCAGAAAACAGAATGCAAGTTTGCTGGAAAATTTCAAGTGCTATATGTTTTGCAAAAGTAATTTTTTTCCAAAATAATGTATTCCTATTTATAGGCAGTGTCACTCAGGTAGGGGGCAGACGGGCATTTATGGCAGTAACTGCCACCACATGACTGGATATTATGGCAGGAATGGTAACTGTCATTTTGGGCTGTGACTCTAATTTCGTATATGTCAAGACCCAAAACTTTAGAGCTCTAAAAATATAGATGGGCCCCAAACCCAAGCCCAAAGTCCAATTGCCAAGATCCAAGGCCCACGGACCACGGCACGGCCGGACGGGCGGGCGGCGCGCGCGCGCGTTTGGCTAATTGAATGGTTCAATAGTCACTACAATTTGAACTCTCTTAACTAACTCCTATTAATAAGGAGGAGATTAATTCTCACATTTATCAATGTGGGATAGTTATTAACACTAATCCCAATGCATCACTTCGTCTTAATATTCGTACATTAATTTCTCACTCACCGAAATTCGATTTTGAGATTTTAAATATACTACGATCATCTACTCCGAGAGTAGAACGATCCTATAACATTTAATTCCTCGAAAATTAAATATTCATGCCCTCAAATAATTGATTAATTAATAATCAATTGAATATTAAAAAATCGAATAAAACCCAATTTCTCCAACAACTCTGGATTAATAGAGCATTGCAATCTGTTTAAAATTAGTGATTATTCTTTTAAAGGTCAATTCAAGGCCAGAATCTTGCTATTGGTTTTGGGCGTTTTGAAGATTGACTTTCTGTGGTTAGGATATGGATGTGAGATTTTATAACGAATGCTTAGGAAATATCTAATTTCTAGAAAGCTCTATTTAGATGCACCCTTTAGAGGTATAACAGCCTCCTGGGTCATTTCTATCTGTTATGAAGTCGAATCTTTTAGTATAGCGATGCTAATCGATTCCATACTTGATTTGAACATGCTCCATTAAGATAGATATTAAATGTTTTCTTTAATGTATTTTGGCCACCAAAGATTAAGTATTTTTGTTAGTTGTGACTTATTTTGTTAATATCTCCGCCTCTATTATTTTATTTTTCTGTAATGGTTGAACTAATATCAAATTTGTGTATATTTACAAGATATGACATTGGAGTTTACTTACAACCGAAAGGTTGTTGGTCAAGCAAAGATTAGTTGTCGCAGCAAGTTATCCATGATTGATTTCGTGTTCAACGAACTAGATGATCTCCATAAAGAACAGTTTCAAACGTCATGTTTTAAAAATCTTTTGAAGTTGAGGAGGATGGGCATTGGATACCAGCTCTTCCACCAGCTACTTACGAGGCAGGTGCAAACACAGAAAAACAACGTAGTTTGGTTCAAATTTGGCGATAATGTCTGTAGGTTTGGACTAGAAGAATTCACCCTAATAACTAGTTTAAATGTCGGTGATCTTTAGGGATGGCAATTTCAACCCGGCCCACCTCGACCCGCCCCGTGCTATTTGGGTCGCCCCGCCCCGGACCCGTATTGAAATGGGGCAGGTTCGGGTATCACCCTCGACCCGTGACCCGGGACCCGTTTTTATATTTATTTTATATATATATTATACATATAAATATAATATATCTTTAATATTTTTATGTTAATTAATATATATAACAATAATTCACTTTCATAACAATAATTCTATGGGGCCATGTCCATACAGAGCGCAAAGCTCTGGCTTTAAACGGGACCCCCGCAAATGGGCGGTGGGATTGGTCCCCCGGGATTAGTCGGTCCAAGACCGGATACCCGAGACTTAAAAAAAAAAAATCACTTTCATAAATGTGAAAATAAATTTATAAACATGCTTCTAAGACTATTTTACTTATTTTTCAATACAAATCTAAATTTTATGTTATGTGTTTTAAAAAAAAAAAATTATTTTTTTATAATGGGTCGCCCCGATTTGCACCGACCCGCCCCGTGACCCGAACGGGTCGGTCCGATCCGTACCCGAATTGAAACGGGTCGGGTCTGGGTATCTGGGTACCCGACCCGGCCCATTGCCATCCCTAGTGATCTTGAAGAGGAGGTTGTAGTGGAACACACAAACATTCGCTTGTTGGAAAGTTATTTTCCTACGAAGAAACGTAAACATAAAATAAATAAGGGAAGAATTGAAGAAAGCCTTTTCGAACTGTCGTGTCCCTGAGGACAACTACAAATTAGGTTTGCTTGTCTGCTTAGTGTGGGTACTATTAGCAAGTGAGGAGAGAAAATTTGTGAACCCGTGACTGTTTTGTGTTGTTGAGGACGCGGGATAAACCAAAGGAGAATATGAGGACGCGGGAAAAAGCTAAAAAACTAATGGTACGTTTACTCAAAACCACCTTCGTCTATATTTATGTCCAAAAGTTGATTGTTTGTTATGCGAACTTGTGTTTGGTACGTTTAATAACATGTTATTGATCATGTTTAATAAGTATGTATGAGATTTAATTTCCTTGTATATATAGAGGAGTCGAGATTGGCGGGAGGTGAATTAATCGACGTGGAGACCTCTTTGACAAAGGACGTGAGATCAAAGTCAAAAGTTGTTGGTACGGTTAATAGGAACGATTTACTTTTATTTTATCTCTCAGTATTTTTTTACATGTTAATTCGCATTTTGTAGTAGTTGGGGCTCGAAAGCGCAAACTTGGACCCACTTCATGTTCTCCTTACCCAGATCCTTCACACGTGGGAAAATTGGTAAAAAAAACATTGATTGATGCACATAGACCTTTTGGCGAAGGCAACCATAAAATTGATCTTGATAAATGGTTAGAAGATCGAAACGGGAGGTAATTGCATCTGCATGCTTTAAATATAAGTAGTTCGCTTTCAATATAGGTTATGGTCTAACACTGTTCTTTTTAATGTGTGCAGAGATTTATTAAATACGCCTATTTGCTCTATATCAAAAAAATTATTTATTGACCTCTTGGGCAACAAATGCCTTACAATTGATGTAAGTTCACAATTCTACTATTATAGTAACTTACAAATTTTAATTTATATTTTAATCAGTGTTTCTTGTACAGCATATTGACCTTGCCTTGTATCATATACGAGAGCGGCTTGTGAAATCTCCGTATCAGGATTCATGTATCCTAGACACGTATTTTGTTCGACTTGCGAATACAGTTAATTCGTTTATGTGTGAAATACCAAGTTTAAGTAAAAAGGATAAATTGTTGATAAGGGAATCATTATGTTGACGATTATTGTGAAGAGAAGAGCGTAAAACATTTACTTCGATATGTCGTGGGGGACTCACCGGTGTTAGGAAAGTCTTGGAAGGATTGCAGATTCTTATATATCCCTTTTAATTGTCTCGAGCATTGGCTTGCACTGAAAGTTGATATGAAATCCGGAGTGATTGAAATTTATGATAGTATGAGTAGTCGTCGTAGATATGACATGATGAGAACCTTTGCAAAGATCCTTCCCAAGTTGATACGATCAAAAGTAGATGAAAAAAACGACATCAAGGTTTTTGAATTAAAGAGTATGCCATGTGGTCAACAAGTTAATGGGTAAGAATGTTATAATTTTTTTAGCGTTTGTTTTTTTATATAGTCGTTATACTAAAACTCATTCTGATGCAGATATGATCGTGGTATGTTCACGATAAAGTGCATTGAGCGTTTGACGCTCCAAAAAGATGTTAGTACAATTTGTAGCAATGACATGCCGGAATTGAGGAAGAAATTAGCACTTGACATTTTTTGTCATCATTTTGACCTATGCATGACTTGTAATTGAATCATGTAGTCCACAAATAATGTAGACGTTTTTTTTTTGTTCATGAACAGAATATGAATGTTTTCATACTAAATTTATGTTTAGAATTTCATCTTTGTTGTTATTGTTTTGTTCAGGCGTTGATTAAATTCTATAATGTAGTCATTTCAAATTATTCTTTTTGCATCAAGATTACTAATAAGGATACTTTTTCTCTAAATTTCAAATACATGTCTTGAAATTTAGAGAAAAAGAGTAATAATACCCATTTCAAATATTGTGGCCTAAAAAGAACATAAAATACATGTTTTAAATTTAGATAAAAATGACGGAAAAATATATGAACACATTAAATTTAGTACACCACTGATTAATAATCGGCCATTTCACTCAATCACTATATTCTAAGTTGTATAAATCATGTGTTGTTTAACAATCAGACCATCCATCGTTTTTGAACACGTTAAAAACATGTTAGGTGGTAAAATGATGTCATCGGAAAACTTAAGGTTCATATTTGACACACGAAAATGAGATAATTAACGACCCGTGTGACATTATAATGGAACGAAGGTCGTTACCATCACTAACGACACCTTACCGACCATTCTCCTAGATCCATCTGATATTTTATACGAGTACTGTGTAGAACATGGATATCGACGTATAACATGTGTTGAATACCCCGATAAACATGAGAACGACCCATGTGACATTCTAACGGAACGAAGGTCGTTATCGTCACCAACGACACGGTACGTTGTGTTCAAGTGTCGGACAACTTCCATGACCATTATTATTAAGGGTGTAGAGTGAATATTTGCGTTTCGGTTGCCATGTTCATTGGAAAGTACACCACTGATTAATAATCGGTCATTTCACTCAATCACTATATTCTAGGTTATATAAATCATTTGTTGTTTATCAATCAGACCATCCATCGTTTTCGAACACGTTAAATTTGGGGTTAACCATGTCGTCCTCTTCTTAAAAACATGTTAGGTGGTAAAATGATGTCATCGGGAAACTTAAGTTTCATATTTGACATATGAAAACAAGATAACAACCTGTGTGACATTATAACGGAACGAAGGTCGTTACCATCAGTAACGACACCTTACCTACCATTCTCCTAGATCCATCTAATATTTTATATGAGTACTATGTAGAACATGGGTATCGACGTATAACATGTGTTAGTACCCCGATAAACGAGAGAACGACCCATGTGACTAAAATGTATGATATATAAAAGAAAAGGAATCGATTAATTAGTTCAACCTATTGAACCAAGAATCGATTACTGATCGGTCCAATTACCTCTTCCAAATTATTTTTTATATTTAATTAAAAAAACCTGAACAGAATCGGAAAAACCAATCAAAACTTATATAAAAAAGAGATTATTGACCCAAAGGAACAAAATTAACCCCTTAAGTGTTAAAAAGTACTTGTCATATTTGTTTCCACTTGTCAATACAAAACACCTCATCAAATGTCTCAATTACCCTTTCATTTGGAATTAGTTGCAACAATACTTTTGATTTCTTTATTTGCTCTTCCCTAAAAAAAAATCAATCGTCCCTTTTTTTCTCTATCTCCTATTATTTGTTTCCTCTCTCTCTCATTTTCAAAATGTATTTCCTCTCTCTCTCATTTCAAAATGTATTTCCTCTCTCTTCTCTCACATTTTGGAAACACACAGACGGCTCTCGAGGTCCGGTCATGAACGCAGTAGATCGTTCATTGGAGTAGATCCGAGTTATGGAAGAAGAAGCTGTCGACGAAGGCCCGATGAAGTAGATCTAATCTTTTTTCTGGCCGGAATATTGTTGAGACGAAGAAGGAGTTCGGGCTCGTTCGCCGGAGTAGATCGTCTTCTCCGATCTACGCAGAGCCTGAATGTCCCGTCAAGGTGCTCATCTTCTCCGATCTACGTCGCTCGCGTGATGGCGGCATAGATCTAGGGTTTTCTGAAAATATGTTTTCCCCTATTTCTTCCATTATTTCTTCCTACGCATTTTCCAACTTGATTATATATGCTAGAAATATTTTTGGAGTGGGAATTGAGAAAAAAAGATAAATTCGTGGAGTGGGAATTTCAGGTAAGCCCTTCCTTCTTTCTTATACGGATCTGTGCTTTCTCATTTTTGGTACAACATCTACTTCACGTATCTCATTCGACTCTACGATGTTTCGAATTTTTTTGTGTCTGAAATAATGGATTTGCTTATTTGATTGTAATTCCAACTCTATCGATCCAAGCTGTAAATTCTGGGTCTGATTTTTTGTTTCTGAAGTTTCTTTTTCTCAAGTCCCAGATCTATGAGAACAAAGTTTTTTACTCTATTTTCAAAAAAAGTTTTAAATTCGAGAGATTTGCGTATGGTAGTTAAATGTTGTTCCAATAGTGTTTAATTTTATCTCAATTAGTTGAATATTGTTCTTTCGTTTTACACAAATGGAGATTGTCGAAGAGTTGGAGAATACTTTGTTGGGAAGTTGAATATGTAATAATTAATATACTCTAGTATTTTTCTGGTTGTTGTGAATCGATAAACATTAATCTTAGTGTTCAATAATATATCTGAAATTCAAAATATATATATATATATTTCAATATATGACTAGTGTTCTATATATAATTACTAGATGATACTCCGCGTGTTACGCGGATGACTCATAATTTTTTACAACATAATATTTTAAATATGTATAAATTAAATTTTTATCATATAAAATAATAATAATATAAATAAATATATTGTTTCTAAATTTTTTTAATATTAGTTAAAGCTTCATTTTTTTAAATAAAACCTTTGAAAAATTAATTCGTTGAAATTCTATCACTTTTTTTATTATTATAATTATGTGAAAAAAGATATTATAATTATATTTTTAGTAATAATATATACTCCACTATATATATTAATTAGGAATTGATTGAGTAATTATACCTTTTTTAACTATATTTACACATGGTATTAATATCCATGACACACCATTATTATTAATACACTAAACTCTTTATATATTCGACACCTAATTATTTACAAAATTATAACTTCTCTATTAATTGACACATCATTCAAATTCACGAAAAATCGACACATAAACAATAAGAACTCCCTATTAGTATATAGTGGATATTCAATATATATATATGGATGTTCAATATAATACACATTTTATTTTATTTTTTCTGGGTATATCTAGTCTTGTATGTGAACATTTTAATTAAATGTAATTATATATGTTCAATAATTATCACCGTATTCAATATATATTGATATCCAGTGTTCTATATTTAATTATATTCAATATATATTGATATTCCGTGTTCAGTATTCAATATATATGTCGATATTCAATATTTAATTATGTAAAAAATATAAATTAAAATATTTGATATAATTTGACATAGTGATTATGTATGAGTTATTCATATTATTTTCTAAATCAAATAAATATTTTTATATAAAAATTTTGAATAAATAAAATTGAACTAAATATTTTTTACTTAAAATTTCGAAAAAAAAAATCAATAAAAATCAGAATTAAAAATAATTTGAATAAATTTTTTAAGTAAAAACTGAATAAAAGGATTGAAAGGGGGTGGTGTCTGACGCGTGAATTGAAAGAGGAGAGGGAGTGGGGTGTCAAAGCTGGGTTTTGCTTTTGCAGAGTGATTGGACATCGCAGTTGACGTTTGAGCTCCTTTTCCCAACTTCCAATACCAAAATTGAGGAAGATCAATTAAAGGGCAAAATTGTCTTTGCCCATAGAAATTTGTATGTCCTACCAACTTTAAAAGTGACATGTATCATTAACCTCTTAGAGGCCAATTTATGCACAGAGGCCAATCCTCCCTATAAAAAAAATCATTTATTCATTTATGATTTAAGATCAGGTTTGATTTCACGTTTTTCTCTATCATTTTCACGCCTTAAAATTCAACTTAAAACGTTTTAAACTTTTTTTTCACCATTTTACCTTAATATTTAATTTAAAAATTCACTATGAATTAGTTTGGGGAGCCACTACTAACACCCCAAAAAGTGTTAAACATACCCCAATTTTTTTAGGACTAAATTAAGTGTTAAACATACCCCAATTTTTTTAGGACTAAATTAGACATATGTATATTGACTAAGTTATCCTTTTAAATTCTACAAATTAAATACACCCCTTAAAGTGTTATCTACACCCCAACCTTAAATCCGCGGTATTATGCGACAAGTTTTTTTGTTTTAAAATTAACAAATCCCATATTTTATGAACTAAATTCAAATTAGCTCATCAAATATTTGAAGTGCGGCACTTCTATGTCGCCGGCCACCGATAAATTATTTTATTGCTCTCCCTCCTTCAATTTTTTCCATGTTTCCATACAAGATAAATAATCGAAGGTGCGTATCAATACGAAATTGATTTCGAATCTGATGTTCAGATCCCGCGCGAATTGAGTCAGATTCTCTCTGATGAGAGTCGATTCGGTGGCGTACTCGTCGGGAACGAGCGTCGATATCCTGAGAAGCGGCGGTGCGGTGGCGTTGCGGGCATCGGCTTTATTAGCGAGGTCTTTGATGAAGGAAGCCCACTGGCTGCCGAGGCCGATGGGAGCCATTATCTTCGTTAGAGGAGCTTCAACTTGCATTCTTTTTTTTCTTTTTTTAAAGAAGATGACGCTAATGTGGAGAGAAAGAGGTGAAAGGTAAAAAATGGATGGAAGGGTAAAATAGGAAAAGAATGGGGTATGTTTAGTAATATATGCTTATTTTTAAATTTTATTGGGTTGGAGTTAACAATTGGAGTGTGATTAACATTTATTGGGGTGTTATTAGTGGCTCCCATTAGTTTGTCTTAAGTTGTAGTGTGTTGTCTATATCTTTTATGTGCTTATTTTAGTGTGAATCTTAAAAAATTTAAGTGAATTTTATTTATTTTTGAATGCAACATAGAAGATATATTGAAAGTCTGAAATATTTGAAAAAAAAATTGATAAGAGATCATTTTTGCAGACGATTGCTTACTATTCTTTAAAGACAATCATGACGAATGCAAAAACCAGAAATTGGCACTCAGACAGTATGAATCTGCCTCGGGGCCATTGATAAATTACCAGAAATCGGCTATTATTTTTAATCTAACTACAAGCAAGAAAAGTCAGACGATCATCAAGGGAATTTTTAGGGTTAGGATTGAACAAAGTCATAAGATGTATTTGGGGCTACCAAGTACAAACTCTTTCGGCCAAATCCAAGAGAACCCAATTTCGGTTCATCATTGATAAGGTCCAGAAGTGGGTTCAGGGTTGGAGGAATCGGGATTTCTCATTGTGAGGTAGAGAAGTGTTGATCAAGGCAGACTTACTAGCGATACCAACATATACGATGCAATGTTTCAGGCTACCAACGACTATGTACGATGAATTGGAGAGAATTTTCTCAAAATTCTGGTGGGGTTCAAATGAAGAGAAAAGAAGAATTCACTGGAATTCTTGGGACAAGCTTTGCAAGCCAAAGGATGAAGGGGGTATGGGCTTCAGAAAGCTAACAGTTTTCAATAAAGCTCTGTTAGCAAAACAAATTTGAAGAATGAGTACACAACCAGATACTCTGGTGGCAAAGATTTTTAAAGCACGCTACTTAAGGCACTCGAATATCATGGAGGCATAATTAGGGATGAACTCATCCTTTGTCTGGCGTTCTTTGTATTGGAGTATGGATGTTATCAATAATGGGGCTAGGTGGAGTATTGGCAATGGGAGGGGAGTGCACATATTTAAACATGCATGGGTTCCGATGTTGGCAGAGGGAAGAATCAAAGCACAAATTGTGTCGGGATCGATGGTTAGCAGGTTCCTACACAATGATGGAACCTGGAATGAAGAGTTCCCTATGAAGTCGAGGCTATTATTCGAACACAAACAAGGGGAGAGGGGGATCAAGACTTTAGATACTATAGTAAAACCACAAATGTGAGGTATATGGTGAAGTCGGGTTATGTGGCTGCATGTGAAAAAATCAAAGAGGAGAAGCATGAGGCAACTACTTCAGACACAACCGAGGGAAGAAATTCTGGAGACGACTAAGGAAGCTCAACATTCCACTTAAGGTTCAAATTTTTTGTTGGAAATTGGCACATGATTTTATTCCTGTGGGTTATAATCTGAAGAAGTTACAACCTTACATGCTCTTAGATGGTGTAGACAAATTAAGAAAATGTGAAACAAATTAGGTATCGGAACTGCCTTAGGTTTTAAAAAGAATGTGTAGTCCATTAATTTCTTGGCTGATGTGTGGCCTATATGTGATATGGGAGAGAGTGAAAAAGTGGTGATGATGTTATGGGGAGTATGGAATGAACATTGCAGGAGAGTTCATGATAGTAAGGATCTTAAATTGGGGTTGGATTTTGCAAAAAAATTGCAGTGGGTTATTGAGTACTTGAATGAATTCCAACATGCGAGAAGTAGGCATATTGCCAAGAAACATAGCCAAAGGAGACAACCGACAGAAGCCCGAATCCGTATTGAGGTTGATGCAGCGTTTCATGCTTTACCCCGTACGTATGGAGTGGGGATTTGTGTCAAGAATGGGGAGGTCAATATTATCAATGAAAGGGCTAAGCAAATTATACAGCCGGGGTCGGTGCTTGGAGCCAAATTGATAGCCATTTTGGAAGGAATTAAGGAGGCAATTGCTATGAATTGTGAGGAAGTGCATATTTTTTCGGATTGCCTAGAAGCAGTCCAGTTGATTAATCAGGAAGAAAGGGTCTCGTCACCTGAACAAATTTGGTTGGAGAGGATTTCGGAGAGGAGGACACAAGTCGTGTGCGACATAAGTTATCATTCGAGATCAAACAATTGGAGAGCCCATATTCAGGCTAGAGACGCAGCCCTTGCTCCATCCTCACACGATTGAGGTTGGAACTGGCATTGGTAGAACTTTTGTGGTTAAAAAAAAAAAAAAAACTTGAGTTAACAATTTATGTCTGGCCCAAACCTTACTACAAAAAACTCATCCGGCCCATTTTATCCCAAAATTGCGAGTTAAAGGGGAGGATAAAAATAAATTGCACGGGTCTAAAATGGGTGCACCAAAGTGAAAGAGAATTGTTTTTATATGTTAGGTAGGTCCATAAAAGATTGACGAGTGTTTCCCCAGCAGAAGGAAATTAAATAAAAGTGCATTAGAATAATTATATGATGGAAGTAGAGTAGTTAGTTATAAAATGGGAATCAATCGGAAAACATATAAAACAAGACTCAGCCGCGACGTAGACTAAACCCCCCACCAGTCCCTCTTGCAGGAAAGCTTTGCAATGGATGTGTCTAAAATACTTGTTTATTATTCAACAACGAACCAAAGCTCTCTCTCTCTCTCTCTCTCTCACGTGACACATAACACATGATCCAACATAACAAAATGATGTATGTAATGTAATGCATTTGCAGTCAACCGAGGAGGAAATGGAGGGAGTGGTTGACCTCACAACAGCGTCTTAGGGGTGAGCTACCGGCCCTCACCCTCACACTTAGGGGTGAGCTACCGGCCCTCACCCTCACACGCTCCACCGTGTTTATTTCTTTATTCACATCATGCACTTTTTATGCTTTTATTTTTCCTACCTATATAACTTATAACCCCCCTCTCTCTTCTTCTTCATCCGTACACCCCCAACTTAAATCCCACTTCCACCTCTACTTTTTATTTTTTTAAAAAAATAATACACAGCAGCAACATTCATCATGGGTCGTATTCCGTGCTGTGAAAAGGACAACGTTAAACGAGGCCAATGGAGTCCCGAGGAAGACCATAAACTTTCATCCTACATTGCTCAACATGGGACTCGCAACTGGCGTCTCATTCCTAAAAATGCTGGTTTTCCATCAAAACCTACCCTTTTTCTTATCCCATTAATTCTTATCTAACAACTCATCACCAGACTTATGATTTTATTTAGGTCTCCAAAGATGCGGGAAGAGTTGCAGATTACGATGGACTAACTACCTCCGTCCTGACCTTATTCACGGTCCTTTCTCAGAGGCTGAAGAACACACAATCGTTACTCTTCATTCTGTCCTTGGAAACCGGTATATCCCAATCGATTAATTTCTATCAACTGTAAACATATGTACCTATATCTTACCTCGGTTTTGAAAAACAGATGGTCTGCAATAGCCTGCCAGTTGCCTGGGCGTACAGACAACGACATCAAGAATCACTGGAATACCAAACTGAAGAAGAAGCTCTCTGGAATGGGAATCGATCCAGTGACACACAAGCCTTTCTCTCACCTCATAACCGAAATAGCAACACTCCCAGCAACACAGGCCCCCAATTTGGCTGAAGCAGCACTCGGTTACTTCAAAGACGAAATGCTTCACCTCATTACCAAGAGGCGTATCAACCTCCAGCTGCAAACAAACACTTCATTCCAACAACACAGAAACAACGAGGAAACCATAAAAAAGATGAAATTTGAATCATCAAATCTGCAAATAAACAAACCTTGGGAGTGGGACAATGTTGGAGCAACATCAGTCAATCACCATGGGACCTTCAGTTCTCCTGCAGGGTCAGATTCGGGATTCCACTCTCGATTAGCTTCCATTGGAAACAGCAGAGATTTACCTCAGTGGAGCCAAAGTATGACCACGGGACAAACATGCATGGCTGGGGATGAACATGGGGATGACTCGGGAGGTGGAAAAGAAGCAACGACTCAAGCCAACATTTTCAACTCCGACTACTCCCTGTGGGATTTACCGTCTGATGATCTAATAAATTCTATAGTCTAGAAAGATTTTTCATGCAAGATTATATTACGGATAAGAGTATGATAGGACTCCAGGGTGACAAAATTTGTAAATAAATATAACTAGAAATCGTAAGAATATATCATTACGAACATGGTCATATTATATCAATACACATACAAATACAAATAATGTTTCTTTATTTCTATTGCCATTGGGAAGGCAAGCTGTTTTAGTGTATAGACATCAAGCAAAGTATGAAGATGAAGAAGAGGTATCAGCCAGAACCTGCAAGAATCCATGATAAATACCTCAATTAGATATTCATTTTCATTATGTTAATGGTAGAGAGAAGAGAGATTTTTTCATAAAGTTAGACCTCGAGTTGCTCTTCAGTGAATGAGTCTTTCTGTAAATTCCATGTATCTGCATGGGTGCGACGGAATTCAGCAACCGCTTTTGTAACGGTAGATTTCAAGGGTGACCGCTCTGAGACAAAAAGGGCCAGCAGCGTAACATGCTCAGGCAACCAACTGCAACAATTGGTAATAAATTAGTGAAAAACATAAGATTAAGCATATATTATAACTAAAAAAACTACCATTTTGAATATATCTAGAGCTTATGTTCTTGATGAGAAAGGAATGGGCTAGGAATAAGACTTTTAGAGCAAACAAAACAAAAATAAGTATAATGTTTTGGAACAATGACCTCAGCACTCTCTAATTCCTATGTTTTGTTTTTGGGAATTACACATAAATGTTAGAATATGCAGTCGCATCTTGTAAACAAAATGCATCAACGGATTTATGATTAATTCTTGAATTTCATAGCAGACGTTCATCTCTCTAATGGGCGAAACAGGATTTAAATATGATACGTCTAGAAACTGCTCATGGAAACTATTTTTCACTACATACTCGACCTCACAGGTAAAATTTGTAGTTTGGGCTTAACTACTTAAATTTCTCTCTTAAGTAACATTCATAAAGGTACTAAATTGATCAAAAAACTAGAATAGAGATGTGGAATTGTTTTACTGTAACTATCACAATCCTGGAAGAATTTGCTAATACATTATAGTCAACTGACCTGGGCATATCATAAGGAACTGATAGTACACAAGCTGCCAAAGCAAGTATTGATCCATGTACAGATGCAATGGGCAATGCAGAAACCTTGCTTCTGTAATCGCAAAGGAGTAACGTTATATTATCACATATAAAGCAGGAAGAGCTCAGTACAACCAAAGCTCCATACAATAGCATCATTGTTAACTGACAAAATAATATCTCCAATAATCACATCCTGGAGAGGATTACCAACATAAAATGAATTCGTTATTGTAACGTGAGCAACGAATATATGGAGATATACATTTTAGAGTAGATTATCTCGGTAGATTTAATTGGATTGAGTTCATAAGTGAACTTTATTAGAAACACCGCAATCAGAAAATAAAGCTAACATGGTTAAAAAAATCTAGAGAGACAAGTAGCAAGGATGACTCGCATAAATGTTCCTAAAATTCTTTTGCACAGCCAAATATTCAGCAGGCACCATGGGAAGAATTTAAGTAATGAGTTGCAAGAGAAGCACACATGAAAAGATTTAGTTCTAGGCTTCTAGCAGAATGCTTAAGAGGTGCATGTAAAAGAAAAACAAAACGCATTAAGTAAAAAAAAAAAAATCCCAGCTCGGAAAACAACAGTTATTGACATGTTCGATTTTGCGTAAGACTTTCCCCGGGGGGGTGGGGGGGAGAGAGAGAGAGAGAGAGAAAAAAAAAATAAAGGTCCCATAAAATATAAAAATATTTCGAACGAATTCAGCCTCTCAGTTTCTAGCATATTTCAGGCTTTGATACAGGGTGTTTACAATGCAATCTCATAAGGAATTGCATAAGCAGAAGTTCTGACAGGAGCACAGGGCTTAGTAGGGGTGTTTGGAAACCATATAAATGGGGGAGAATCACTTATTTAAAAAGCTCCTTCTCACAGCTTTTGAGAAAAAGTGATTCTAGCAGCTGTTTTTTGAGTTTGCATACACAGCCTTATTACCCATTGATGATAATCAGAAACATATTGGAAAATAAGAAAAAATACATGAAAACCTCAAGCCATAAATCTACCTGTTCTTCCTTTCTTTCAGTACAGCATTAGCTTGCTCATAAGCTCTTCGGCGAAAATCTTCGACTAGGTCTTCATCTCCACCTTTCATCAGCCCAGCTAAAACTGCAGCTGCGTGCTCCCTCACCTGGCAAAATAAATAAATAAAATTGTGATGAATACTTCTGCCAGGAACCATCTTGTGAAAGGAGACTTGTCCTTGATAAAGAGGGAACTTCAATATACATGATTAGAATAATGTTAGGAAATATAGGATTCAAAGGACTTAATTGGTATGGAAAGCCTCAATTGCAATAAAAACTTGCCTCTAGTTGATTGTCTGTCAGAAGCTTCTCCACAGCTTGCCAGATTTGTTGTTTATCCGTGGTAGAGAGGATAAACGCATGCCTTCAGGAAGAGACAAAGTAAATTAGACAAACTAGTGGAAATGGCACTTCATACCCTTTTTAAAGTAATCACTGAACTTTTTAACTTATGCGATGTCATTTTGTTTTTTTGTGTTAGAGGTCTCTACTTTTAAACTTATAGTTTTCATTGCAATATTATTTTATTTAGCAGAAGAAGAAGAAACATTGATATTAGCTTCCCAACTTCCAAAAAGTAACTTGTTAGAAAATATCCAGTCCTATATGACTATAAGAGCAAGAGAACATGTACTGAAGGGAAAAAAGTATGAAATCTTTGGACAGTTGCAAACTATTACCTTTATATGCTAAGAAAACTTGACTAGAGGTCACTATGTCCATAAACCATATGAAACTTCAAAAGGGTAACAATCCAAGCAATAATACACATGATAAATATCATGACAAAATAATACTGAATAGTGTAGGGCATTAGAAATGCACCCAGCCCTGAATCAACTAGCATACCTGTACATGAAACTTCGCAAAAAGGTCAAAGTTGCAGATCGAGTTCTCCAATTTGGATCATTGGCTAAAGAAAAAATAATAGGCACAGCTTTTCGAAGATAAGGCTCCCCAGTCACTCTCCATTTTAGTAATTCAAAAGCAGCCTTGGCCAGATTTGACAGGTCTTTATTTGATGTTTCCTTCAATATTGAGATAAATATGTAAGTTTATACCAAGCCCCAAGGTAAATATCCTTGCAGGGTAAAGTGCACAATAACAGAGAACTGCTCTGAGCCCCTAAATGAATTATCATTCTATGATATTATCTCAATGCCTTCCAATGTAGTGACAGCAGCTCATGATAGATTATATGGCTCATAATTATACACTATGAGTTACCAGGGACAGAGGAAACCTGGGACCAAGGGAGGCATTGAGCCCCCCTGAAATTTTTTTATGAAAGAAAAAAAAGTTAAGGGTATATAGTAAATTTCAACATTATTTAATCCCAAAACCAAAACAAACAAAAAAATAAAAATAAATAACCCCAATACTTTTTTAGTAAGTTGTACATGTACTTTAAAAATATTAGAGCATATTGTGATAATCCTAAATTGCAATAAAAATGGGAACCCTAAATAATGGGAATCAGTGTCCCAGAGAAAATACAAAATATCTCAAATTAAAATTAAAAATGATAATCCAGTTTTCAGAATATTATACGAGGATATTGCATAAAATTCTAAATTTCAAGCACCTCATTAGTTTATTAAAAAACAGAGAACTGCCTATAAATTTGGGACTTTTGAGCTTTAACTAATTCTTCTTCCAAAAGAAAGTGCTTCCTTCCAAAACTATCTAATTATAAACTATATTTTTCTCCCTACTGTTTCATGCCCATAGGCCCCAAGTCGGTCGTTTGTCCATTTTCATGAAAAGAAGTATAATAATTATTAAAATATGAACACGACCACCATCTGTTAGTAAATAAAAGTTGTTGAAGCAGTTTACCTTCAGAATATCAAAAAACAGAGAAAGAGAGAACCAAAAAGGAATAAAATACCTGTAAAGATATCACTGGGTACAGAAGTTCCACAATAACATCCAACAAGGTTGAAGACCTTCCAGACTTCAAAGATGATATGATAAAATGATACAACTGCACACATGAAGAGAGAATGTAATAATTTTACTGCAAGCAAATAGCATCAGATAAGACTTCACAATATGATAATTGATCGTTTGTGCATAGACAAAAAGATACCGTTTCCATCCATCTGATATCGTCTTTAGAATGGTCACTTGAAGCCCCATTTTCCAATATTTCCTCTGCTGGTACCTCCAAAGTGTCTGATACACTAACATTTTGTATCTTAGTTACCAGTTCAGAAGCCCGTTTCACTAGATACTGATCCCAGTATTTTACATCATCTTTATCTGCAGTGATGGCTCCTCCTTCATGCAACTGACCATTGCAACAGGATGCATAAAGTCGAAGGTTCGAGCATAATACAGAAAGGGTAACACCGATGGCTTCTCTCACCTGTTCAAAAATAGGGATTAATTAGAGGAATGAAAGGAGATCTCTCTGAAGTGGTGAAGATCAGAACAAGTTCAATTTGGAGACTGGAATTCTATAAGAAATATCCACACTCATATACAAGATAGTAGATAAAGAACTAAAAATGCACCTATCCGGAGAAATTGAAAGAATAAGCAAACTAAACAAATCATTTCTGGCCTGGCTATAAAAGTATTATAATTATTGCAAGAATCATTCTGTTAGAAGTTCCTACTTTAATAGCATTAAAATTTATCAGACGAAGGAATTCAAGATATCAAAGTTGAGTTTCAGATATGCAGTCATTCACAAGTAAGAGAAAATTGTACTCCCTCCGTGTTTTACTTGACTACCCATTTGACCCGGGCACGGGTTTTAATGTAAGAGTTGTTTAATAGTATTTATAGAGGATAATGTGTTTAACGTGATAAAGTGAAAAAGTTACTTCTTTTTTAGGAAATGGATAATCGAGTAAAAAACGGACCAATAAAAAAAAACAGGTAATCTAATAAAATACGGAGGGAGCAGCATTTAAAAGATGGCACACGAAAAGGGGGGGGGTCCAGTTCTGAGAAAAGAACAATAAAATACAACTCACAGGAAGGAACTGATCCCAAAAACTACAAAACCAGATATCACTTACTTGTGCAGACGAGTGATTCATGTTGCTCAGTAACTCTTTGAGGAGATTATAATGAAATGATAATTCAATTTCAGGCATTCTCGGAGGAGAAACTTCTATGAGGACGGCTGAAAGAAAAGTATAGCGTTTGGCAACTACAGAAGTAGTGACTGTTTGTGGTAAAGGTTTCATCAAACAATCAATTATTTTTTCTCTCAAAAGAGGAGCTCTAGTTCCAGACTTTCCCTTTCCAGTGACTGCATAACGTATACTTGCGGTCCACTCTGGAATAGATTCAACAGAAGGTGCATTAATAATATTTTGCAACTGGACCACCATCCAGCTATCGAATGCTTCTGACACACCAAGGACATCAGAATGTAGCACTCCAGCTAATGCTTCAGCAGCAACACATTGCTTTGACCTCTCCTTAGCATCCACAAACTCTTGTAATGAAGTTCTCAGAGCCAGCAAAACGGGCATACCACATTCTTGGATTAGCCTTTTAAAGATCCGGGCAAAATTGGAGTAAAAAGTATCACTTCCGAATAAAGATATCCAACTTGGAGTACGAGGCCATGAAGCAGAAAAATCGAAATAGAAACGAGTTATTGATTTGTCAGCGAAGCTCTGCATGGAAGAACTTCCATAATTTCCTTTGGAAGATGCAGTATCCAGATCACTGATAATATGAACATTTGAAAGACTATTCAAAGTCTCACTGAAAAAGCCTTCTTCCTGAAATATACCACTTAAAGCTCCCTCAAGTGATGACTTGGTATCTCTCGATAAATATCCATGACCATTGGTGCTGTTATCTGCTGATGATTTGTATGGTGACTCTTTCAGAAGTGTGTTTAAAGCGGAGATTGCTAAAATTCTAGTCTGTGGAAGTTGGCTTTTCAGATTCTTCAAAAAGTGACCTGTAATTGTCAGATTCTTAATAAGGGAAACTTGCAAACTATAGAAGCAATTTTGATATTTGAACAACTGACAGGGTATAAAATAGTATATAGAAATATTGAAAACAATGATGTCAAGATTAATGCAGGAAGGAAGAACAGATTGAACTGGGGTTTATTATCCTACCAGCAATTTCACTTATAACTTTTGTGGGTACAGTTGGATCATTTCTGGATGATACAGCCAGCAATAGAAGAATTCTATTAGCCATTAAATTATACCTGAAAAGGGGCCATGAGAAGTTAGGTGAATCTAAAAGCATGCTCAAAATGTCATCACAGCCGCAGCAGATGTACAATTATTAATGCACTTCTGAATGAGAATTGTACTTTTACATTCTTTTTGTATCTAAGAACTAATGAGCAGAAACAAAATTCAATCATCACATTCGATTTAGAAGATAAACTAAACATTAATTTTACAAAAAAAAAAAAGGCGTAGATGATCTGTACCGCCAATGCAAGTTGGTGCTATCAAAACTCAGAGAACTAATTTCAGCAACCAAGTCTGCAAATTCAGTGTTATCTGCATGATCGCCTTGTCCCCCAAAAATGCTTCTTGACAATCCCGCGAAATAGATGTTATACTTGACAAAAAGCTGTAGAGATATCATAGGTTTATACACTGACACCCCAAAAATCTACGGCAGTACCCAAGTGGGGTACCAAAGGAAAATTGCAAATTGCAGCAGTAATAAGAGAAGTGAAACCATTGGATCATCGAGCTCACCTCAGTAATTGCTTTCTGAGCTTTTTGGGATTCGTTATGGGAGCTTCAGGTCACAAAAAGATCATTAAGCCACAGTTGTGATTTACTAAAAAACGTGTCTTAAAAAAGACAGCATATAAATAAAATTAAATAACAATAAAGGATTACCTGTGTAAGATTCCAAGAAGAAATGAAGAAAGAGCCTTCCTGTCCTGGATTCAAGGTAGAAGAGAAAGTGTCAGCAGAACTCAAAAAAATCATTTCACAATATTTTATTTAAGCAATTTACTGAAACTGATACCGTTGTTAAACGCTTGAGAACGGTTTGGGATGAAAGGACAGCGCAAGAACCTAAGACTGCATTTTCAGGCAAACTTGAGTTCCTAAGATTTTCAGCAAGACTTAGCACACATTTTGAAATTGTCGATGGCCATCTCTTCATCATCTTCAGGATAGATTTTGCAGCAAGTCTGAGGACAAATGTATACATACAACCAGTGTTACCACAAGAAGGGGAGGTCACTGTTTTATTGTGAGCATAACATGCATTCTACTCTTGCGTGCATCAGTGGAGGATACAGGATTTATACTTTTTTTAATAGTTATACCACACACACAACCAAATCTAAACAAGAACAATCCATATACATTAATATAATTATATATAACTTGGGGGGGAGGGTGGAGGAGGGAACAATCATCACTTGCCCTCCCCCAGATCTGTCGATGTTTGCATGCACACCAATATGGATTGAACATATTTTGACAGATACTCACAATTGATGAGCCATGGTTTTTTTCCCATATATAAATAAACACAGGCAAATATAAAATAGTAACATAATTTCAGACAAAAATGACAAAATAGCCGTGAACTCCATTCTTAACTGCAGGATGACTGGGAAGAATATGTTAAAATAGAATGTTGTGCATTACATATATAATCAGCTCATAGAACAAGACATTTTGCCAGAGAAAAACATATGCATAAAAATAACTAAAGATAGAATTGAAGGCAAGACATCCTTAATTGCACTGACTAGATAAGGGAACTAATCAAGCCTACACCCACATTCCCCTTTAGAGCGAATAAAAAAAAGAAAAAAAGAGGTTCTTACTCCACAGCGTGGTTGTACAAAATTAAAGGGATTAAGAAAATTGCTAAACTCACCTTCTAACAGTTTCATAACTATGCAACGAGAGATTAAGTAGATCATCCATTAAAAGAATCACGTGGTCTGATGGAAGCATGTTCCCACTCGTACGGAACAAATGATATGAAGACTGTGATGATCTCCAGGTGTTGTGCATATATGCTTTGTCTATTAGTGCCCACCTAGGCCTATAACAAAACACCTTTTCAGCATCCTCAAAGTAATAAACGCGTAGAAAATATAAAAAATACAGAAATCATGGGATAACTCACCTTCTTTTTCCTTTCGAATGAGATGATACAATAAAATTAATCGGAGGCTCTACAATAGCAGTAGATTCCAGCTTCCAGGCCTGCCTGTGATTAGACCACTCCTCATATTCCGAACTGCCTGCAGGATATCATCACAAAGAACGATTATATGTTTAAGTAGCAAAGAGAAAAAGATCATCCCAATGAGGTGCCCTCACCATAATTTCCCAAGGTATCCATTATGCGAATGAGAAGTAAAAATAAGATGCTATCATCAGACTTCTCCTTCAACAAATATCTGCAATATCATGAAATAGTGAGTTTTAAAAAGATATCATACAACATGAATAGAGAGGGAAAAGTGGTAGCACTGAAGGAAAACAAATTTACTTGCAAGTTTCGTGGATGACGTCAGCAGCTTTTTGACGTAATTCTGAGCTGCCAACACGTGAACCTGTTGCCCCAGCAATCAGGAAAGGAGAAGAGCCTGCCTCTTTAACCATCCCATTCTCAGAGGATGGCTTGAAATCAGGTAAACATGACAAAACACCTTGTAATGAAGAGTCAACACGCAGAAGAGTCACTTTTAAGTGATCTTTCTCATCTCCTGAAAATTAAAAGTGCAAATAAGTTGGTCAGTGCCCAATAAATAATCAAGAACGAAGAAAGGCTGTCATGTCTGTTTTAATGGTACGTATATACATGCATACAATCAGGTATAATAAATTGTCATATATGTCCCAAAAATTTTTTTTTTATTGAAACTCATTCAAAAGAACTGTTGAAGAAGAGAACTCATGTGTACCTGGATCAGAGTGGATTTTGGACTGGCATATAGTTAGCAGGTCATCTAGTGCAGATTCAAAGTGTAGACTTAGAAGCTCGTTTGCAAAATTTATTTCGTCCTCTGTGGGGACATGCCACTTTGCTCCCATCTCTGGCTTATCCAGTGAAAAATCTTTTGTGTCAATCCATTCCTCAAGTGAAGCCCCAAAAGGATGACGCATAGTACACCTAAAAAGACAAGATATTTAGCCACATATCAAATGATGAACATGTGGATATTTGCAGACGCTGCATAAAGTATGTGGAGCCATAATATAGCATAATTAAGTAAAAGAAGGTATACTTGTACTGATCAATGGGGTAATAGTGAACGAAGCTTCCTAAAAGAGAACGAAGTATGTGGTCACCAGCTCCATTAACCTGCAATTTTATGAGACATTTTAAATCTTCAACTGCATGAAAAGCTAAAAGTTCATCTAAGCTGTGGCATAGATACGCATATCTCAATATGGGTCCCAGGGCTATCTCATCAAAGAACGATGCTGATAGTAAAGAAGAGTCATCATTATATGAGACTAATATCCAAAAGGATTATAACTGATGTGTGTGAAACCAACAAATCCCTTTCAAGTATTCAAACAACTAGTTGGCATTACATATGCATGAGAAATCTAGAGGGTCTCATAATCAAGTCAATCAAAGCAGAAAGAATACCTTCCAAGATGTTGAATCAAAGGCAGAAACAAGAACTTCTTTGAATTGCTCCCTGTAGCGCAAAAGTGCTGGACCTCCATAACTGATTGCCACTGACAATACTTTCAACTGGTATTCAATAGCTGTTTCAAGAGCTGGCGATAGGGTGGATTTTTCCTAGACAAAAGACAAATATAAATTGATAAAATGTCCTGGAAGAAAATTAACCCATCAAAGACATTTACACGAGAAGAACCTTTCTTGAGGATGACACATAAGAAGTTGCTCTATTTCCAAAACCAGTGGTTGGTGTTGCTTTCAAAGAAGAAGTAACTGACTCTAAAATTGGTTTGATAAGTTGACCAGCTGCATCGTTTGGATTTGAATGAACGCAAGCACAACAAAGCAGCCCGACCTCTGCTATTGCCCCAGGAAGAATATTCGTTGTGACAAACTTGGAAATTTTTTTGAGTGCCTGTATAATATATATAGTACATAACATATTCCCAAGCCAAATTGAAGACAGTGTAAATACATGTATAGGTTCATCTATAGCCCACTTACCTGCTTGTAGAGAGAATCCGAGAGCCTCCCGAGCAATATTTCCAGCATACAGAAGTAGTATGGACCATCCTCCACTAGGAATGTCCCTGATGTTGATGGTGAAAAAGTGCCTTCATTCCTGCAGCAACACTGACTACTTACTCCAAGTTTTATGAGAAAATAGAAGCTGTAATACACTACAGTCATACAGTGAATGAACTAGTGAATATGCACCTAAAACAGAAACATAAGAAAAAAGGCAAAGTATCTGATGTTTTCTTACAAAACACTACTAGGTTCCAAGTGTTGGAGCAAAGAAAATAATCGACACAAGAACTCGTCAAGCCACTCAGAGAAGCTAAATGATGGGAACAGTGATCCCTCATTTATATCGTCATCCACAGTAGACATCTGCAAATAAAACTATGAGTCAAATACAAAATTACTATGCATAATTGAGCAGATGTATCATGTAAAAAGCCTCACATTAGAGAATAGAGAACCAAGCAGCTGCATGGTTGCCAAGGTTTTCGGAGGATCGTTGGCATCCATACCAAGTAAAGCGTTGGTCAAGGAAATCATCAAAAGATCAGCATATGAATCAGATCCACTGACAATAGTCGAGTCCATGGGCAAGGTCGATAAAGATGTAAAAAACAAAGTTCTTCCAACAAACGCTATCGATGTCACAGCACTCTTCAACTGGTGGGTGGCTGTCATCTGATTATATACCATAATGTAAATTAATATGATAGAAGTTACCCAAACATATATATACTCCATATATATATATATATATATATATAAGTAGCTGCTTTCTTCAAACTATTTCCTCCCATACATCTTCATTGAACAAAACTCACAAATTATGATTCTTGGATAGCCCAAATATAAGTAAGAAAGTGGAAGTTATAGTATCATTTCTCACAATCGGGACTTACAGTCTCCAAAGCCATGTGGAACCTCAAAGCCAGGAAAGGCAGAACCAAAGATGGCTCCACATAAGACAAAATAGAAGTTGCAGTAGCCACTGTTTCAGAGAGCTGGTCATTTTTGCTATATTGTCCACGGTCAATTAACTTCAGTATGGTATTCACGAAAGAAACCCTGTCAGACTGCAACAGGAACAGTCCAGATTGCTCGCTGACATCTTTGTTCCTGAAACAGTGTATTTCTCAAATTATATCAACATAGAATTTTTATAAAGTCAATTTTTAGAAATCGCTTACAGTTGTTCATATTGCAAGCGTTTTTTGAAGACATCCACCAAGTGGAACAAAAAGCGCTCCAATGAGTAAGTCCAGCGCCCACCATTTGAAGGATGGTAATATCTAAAATTACAAAATACAAATTGTTATTGAACTGTACACCAAGATTTCAGAAAAAAGAAAGTGAAAAAAAAGTTCCAGAAAACAAACTGCTCTAAAAGGTTGGCCAACTTCGCAAAGTGGCTTTGAGCTGAACCACTAGGTTTCAAAAGATGCACCTGCATTGGCATTGAGATGAAGTGCAGCCATATTATGAATATGTCCTTTTAACTTACGGTGGACCAATTACTAGACAGAAAATGTAAGTCTTACAATAGATTTTGCAATGGCTTTGGATGGAGTGACAGACCGATTTGCAAACAAAAATCTCGTATTTCTAGGAACACCTACAGAGAATGGATATGATCCGCCCCCACTAGCCACAGGAACCTGTACACATATCAAAAAAAATTATTTCACTACGCAACAGATTTTACTGGAACGTTAAAGGGCGTGTTTGTATTCTAAGCAATGACATTATTATTCCAAAATTCAACTTCTGGCCACAAATTTATTGTCTGATAAGTTCAATGCCACAAAAATTACAAACAAATCATTAATGCAAAAGGAGATAGTCGACAACCGTTTAAAAACTTTAATAATTTCCTAAAAAGAGGCATTGCAAGTACACACAGAGAACTGTTCCACACATATTCCCATAAAATACAATTTCATATGTTAAACTAATAAGCAAAAAGATCAATTGGAAATCCAAAGCTCAAGTCATGACCAGGAAAACTATGTGCCAACACCAGCTTAAAGCATATTATTGAAGTTCAATTGGCATTCCTTATTCATTTCAAGTATTCTTTTGGTGCCTTTCTTCTAACTCCTCCATAAAATGTTAGTACAGATTCCCTGAATGGTAAACTGTAAAATGTAATAAACATCAACGCCACTTACATAAACACAAACTTACCTCAAACATATTCAAGTAAATGTTGAATAGATCTGGCAAGAAACCCTCCCAGTCAATGAACTTGTAACTTTTTATGACACGTGCAGTGACAGAGGCCCACTGACTGTTCCAAAACTGACAATTTGGTATTGAACCCCAATGATCTAAACATATTTTAATCCATTCACTGCAACAAAGACGGAACAAATCAATGTCCTTCTGTAATCATGTCTAGTTTCAGATAATGAAGTTACAAAAAATCACAGGCTTTCCTTACTGTTGAAAGAAGTCCTGGTTCTCTAAGTTTGTGGGGAGGAAAAGTCGCACAAACCCAGCACCCTCAAAAGAAGTATTATGCCACGGATTTTCCAATATGGATCTGAAAAAGAAAAAAAAAATCCAGTAATGATACATGTAACTAATATTTGATGTAACAGCCATACACTGGAAGAAATATACAATGATTAACAAAGGCTGGGCATGAGAGCAATTCCCATGGGAAAATTATAGCAGACATTAAGCACTATTTGGTGTGAAGGTTAGTTGATTAATAAAAGCAGAAGTAAACAATTTCTTTATGAACACATTACAACACCAGTTTGAGAATTTGCAAGAGATCACAAAATATAACAGCAACAATTACAGAATGATCACTTAATAGAACGAGAAAGATACCTGAATTCAGACCATATCTCAAAGGCAGACCCTGGAGGAAAAAACCTCCGGCAAGATCGAACAAGGGAAGTAACTGTTTCAAAATGTCGTTGTCTCAGTCTCCACCCTTCAGGGCCAGTATTCCTGGATTAGAAATGAACATATAATCATATGCATATACTGAACCAAGTGGAGGTAAAGAGCCCCAAATAATTCCAGAGATTACTAGATTTATAAACCACTAAAGTAATTTATGGGGACTGCACAATGAGAACCTCCCCGATTTAACCACACCAAACACATGCCATACATTACCTTTTGTCAGTGAAGCTCTATGATCTTTATCCAACACATGACCTCCAGGAAAAGGGTTTGCCAAATGAAAACCTATATAAATATATAGCTTAAAGAACAGAAGCTGAGCAAAATGCTCATCTTTAACACCATACTTAGGTCCTAGTAACAAGGAAAAACAGTAGGAATGTTTTTTTCTGGAACATGTATAGAGAAACCAGGTATCCACATTCCACAAGAATCTCCCAACTAAATGTGCTCAAATTACAGCAGGAAAAGACCTAGTCCGCTATGTACATGTATTTTAACCCAGTAATAATTACGTCCACATAATTATTTTGAACAGACAGCAGAAAGTAGACTAAGGAAAAAATAAATTATGTAGAGTTTACCTTGTAAAGTGTGTTCGAATCAAAATATCATACAGAGGCCTCCAATGAACTTTTAAGGACAACTTTTTCCTGTACTTATTCAACAATTTCACCAGAATGTTTCCCCATCTAACCTATTTTAAACAAATAATAGATGAACTCAGAGCAGATAAAAAATAGGTAACTTCATTGGGAACAAGATAAATAAAATAGTAACCTGTGCATATAGCTTGTTATCTGATATTTGAAACAGTTCTAGGCCAACTTTTACAATAGCAGAGACATCTTCAATCGATAGGTCACTTTTTGCCTTAAGAAAACTGCATAATCACGAATGAAGAAGAAACCTTAATCAATTAAAGAACCATGTCAACTGATGATATTATGAATCCCATCTTTTACAAGATTGATATACACTCAGTGGTTGCAAAAGAAAATATGCACCTTAAATATTTTCTAAACTATCTCAAACAGCAAGACAAAATCCAATTCCACTAATTGTCATCACACAGCTAAAAGAAGGTAGTGGCACTGTGGAATGTTTTATATTAAAGAAAAGCAATATACACTGTTTGAGACCATTACACAAGCATATCAGAAAGCAATATACATAAAGACAACACAGAAATAGTACTCAAAATTATACACCAACACAGTAATAGCATTCAAAGATTATACATGAGCCAATAAAAAAGGTTGATACTTATGGAAAGACTTTAAGAAATGTGAGCAAGGTAACCATAGAATTACCCTGTATGCAAGGCAATATAATAACTAGAATATCAATAAAAGGCAAAGGCAACTCTGCAAAATCAGAAACATTTGAATGAAAATGAATTCAGATTCACTGTAACTATCTGAGAGCATTCTTGAAAAAATAAACGATCATGCAATAGCTTTTTCTCCATTCCATACCCAGTCGCAACCGATGAACAATATCAAAGTGTTAACATGTATGGTGATATCATGTATTTGCAAATTGAATGGCGATCTAAACAAGTTTGAGTATTCAAAAGTATTTAATTAGCAGATGTCACTAGAGCTACCAGCTCAAACATGGCCAAAATAATTAGAATGGCTTGAATAATCTTTATAGTATCAAATTGTGTGTGTGTGTGTGTGTGTGTGTGTGTGAAATGCAGTAGTACAAAATGGTGTTGGCCCCAACCCATGCCCTTCGCCATCACTTTCATTCAATCCATGATCAACCAACACCTTAAACCACCGCTTCATGACATCAATCATACTATCAGATGTTGCTAATTACTTAAATCGGATATAAGCAATTCAAAAAAGGAACACCGTTTCAAGTTTATGAGTGTTTTGCATTTAAATAGTAAGTTTCACTATTTTGTTGGTTTTGAAATTGTAATATCATATTGGTAGATAACGGATATATTTCTCGTGTTACATGGTTCTTCTGGTTGAGTAACACCTCACTGCTATTTTGCAACCAAAAGCTGAGTAGAATGTGAATATTCCACCAATTCCCCTCATTATGAAAAAATAACTAATCGGATTATGCCAAATTACTCCATTCGAATACAAAGGAAAAACGTAAAAGGAAAGAATTGGTTCTACTTTTAACTCGGATACTGTTGCATATAAACTAAATTGAAGCACAAAGATATATTCAAGGTAAATAGTATCAAAAAATTAAGAGTGCAAATACTTAACAGGTCAATAACGGAGACCCATTTAAGAGTAGAGTAAACCGATTCAGGATCATCGGGATTGTAAGACTGCTCAACTGACTTAACGACTCCGGCGAATGCCTCCTTCTCTCGCTTCGTCTCCTCCGCCACGGGCGGCGGCAGAAATGCGTTATACAGATGCATAGAGTACAGAGTTCGATTGCAGAAACGAAAGAGCCCCCTTGCACAAGCAGTGTAGCGAAAAAAATAGAGTACGATATAACGAAATTTAGCAATGAGAGAAAAAACTTGGGATATTTATATATATATTTCTGTATACACTGTCATAAATTAGTCTAATTTAGACTTTGTTTATCTTTTTGTACAAGAAATGAAATACAAACCGACTGGTAACCGGAACAGATGGTGGCCGCCATAAACGAGTCTAATTTAGACTTTCTGGACAAGAAAGGGAAAGGCAAATACCGACTGGGAACCGGAACGAAAGGTGGCCACGATTAAAAATGGCACTAAATCCACTGTAACATTTTGATTTTCCTTTCTCTGTTAAAAGTTGAGTTTTTACTGTGCTTTTTTATAAACTACGTAGTGCAGCTGCCGCATTACACGAATTTTTAAAATATACTGTGTATTATTTTAATGCAATATATAATTATACAAATAAAATTTAGATATTTAGATCGAATCTATGTTAAGAGGGCGTTTTGGTTCGAATTTAAAGAAATGTTAATGTGAATTATTGAGTACCGAATGATATCTAATTACAATGAAAATGATATCTAAAATGTTAATTTTAGAACATGTTTAGTTATGGATGGTGGTAGATGAAATGAGGATGGAGATGTAAAAAGTTAGATCAATAATCTAGTTAATATTAGGAGATACTTAGTTTAAAGGTACTAGGATGATAGGATGTGAATGGAATAAAAATAAAAATTATGATCACATATGTCAACGGAGAAAGACGTTTGTTTGGCATCTTTTAGCAATTCCTTTAGCTCCCATATCTTTTGTAGGAATGATTTTGATTATACACTAATATTAAAGTCACTCTCTTTACATTTCTCCCTCCCCTACCCACACGGGCCACACCAAGTATGCATAAGTATATGTTTAGTTAGAAATTGAGAAATAGAATCAAATGAAGATTTGGTGGAAGAAAAGTAAGAGACAAAATTTATGGATATAGGAAAAGTAAGAGAGATAAAATGGTTTATATTTAGTAGAAGAAAAGTAAAAGATAATATTCACGATTGATTGAACTAGTGTATAGGTAGATCTATATTTATATATATATATAATGAGGGTTGCATGCGTCTCTCCAACATTCTTCACGTAAGCATTTTAGGTTGTTTCGCCACGTGTATGTTACAAGTATAGGAAGATGGAGAGTTGCCACGTGTACGTTACAAGTATAGGAAGATTGAGAGACTCTCAAGTTTCACCCTCATTTCTCTGTCTTCTTTTAATTTATGTGACTTTTAATTTACTCCTCATTAATTGTGTATCTTCAACTCATAGTGGTAGTGAGATCATTCAGGTTTAGGTTTCATGTTTCACTGCAACAAAATTGCAGGTAAGTTTTGGATAATCATGCTCAAACGTTTCCATTCAGAATTTAATTAGAACTACAACTACACTACACATTCATTAACATGAACAAATACATACACATGGATATAGCATCTAAAGCTTCCACTTTGAGCTTTGATTCAAAATCAAGTTTGTCAACAAACCTCTTTAAAATTTATTTTTCTCCATATATATAAAAGGGGGATTGAGTCTCTCCAACAATCGTCACGTAAGCATTTTAGGTTGCTTCTTCTTTCGCCACGTGTACGTTACAAATATAGAAAGATGGAGAGTCGCAACGTGTACGTTACAAGTATAGGAAGATGGAGAGATTCTCAAGTTTCGCCCTCCTTCCTCATCTTCTTTTAATTTACGTGTCTTTTTAGTTTACTCATCATTAATTATGTGTCTTCAACTGATATTGAGATCATTCAAGGTTTAACATTCATGTTTCACTGCAACAAAATTGCAAGTAAGTTTTGGATAATCATGCTCAAACGTTTTCATTCACAATTTAATTAGAATCACAACTACACAAACACTACACATTCATTTGCAGGAACAAATACATACACGCGGATATATCATTTGTTTGCTTTTATTACAAATCAAGTTTGCACTTTAAAGTTTATTTTCCTACCGGTTCATAATTTTCAATTTTTTGATATGTCAATATGGGTATTGTTAAGATTTTTGGGATGAAATTTAGTTTTTGTTTATCTTGATAATTATATATGTATTTCAATTTACAGATTTCAGCCGAAAAATAATGACGACAACGCTAATAAGGTAAGAGGTTTATGGTTCTAGTGTGCGTGAAATAGAAATGAGAATTGCTCAAAGGTCTGGTGTTAAAAGTTGAGGTAAAAAATAATCATGTTGATATGTATAGAGTTGAGGTATATTAGTTTAGGTAATAAGCAGGTTTTGATGGACAATTATTCATATGTTTGGATTATAATCCATTCAATAATTCAAATCTAACTTTGTTTTTTGAATTTTGAATCCAAATCATGACATTTTTTTTTTAAGCAAGTACTTAAGATGAAGATGGGGTTTAATGTGATTGGATTTGTCCAGATAAGAAAAAATTGAGATGGTGGAATTCTATCTAGAGATTACAATTTTTGAATGAGAATTGTGTATCTCGTCATCGTAGATCACATGTCAATTGCAAAAAAAAAAAAAAAAAAAATCTATTTCTGGTAGCAGTGTAGATAAATAGATTAACAATCAAGAAAACGAGTAGTCATAGGAATTTTTTGTTGGTGACAATTAGAAATGCATCGGATAGATACAAATGATAAATGGTGATACTGATTTGTATGTGAATTGTAGATCAAATTAAGAGGCGGTGGAGTTGTCAGACAACTAATTATGAATTACACCAAATGTCCATAACAAAATGTATTGGCAATCTGAGTTCTATTTCACGGTGGAGAATGACAACAATAATAGATGAATGTGTTATTCAGTTGGTATTCTATCTTACTTTTCTCTCACAGTTTATGTGTACATTGAAAATAATGTGAGACTAATAGTAAATAAACTTGTCATCTCTAGTTCTTGACTCTTAGTTGAATGACATGTTTGTCATTTGGTTAAGAAAACATCATGCTCTGATATAGGCACATTTATTCATAATTGAAGAATACGAGTTTGTATATAAGGGTATGAATGTTTTCATATAAAGTAGGTTTCTTTAGCACGCTAAAAAATATTATAATGTTTTGAGCCATCTATTTTAATGTTCAATAACTACGTTATTTATATTGGTGACTTATCCAGACTGACGTGTTACTACATTAATATTAGATATTTCATCGTACCCTCATGATTTTATTTTGCAACGTACTGATTTTTTTTATTATTATTATTATTATTGTTTAATCATTAAGTTTAGGGGGGTGTATTGGTTGTGGAGTCTGTATGATTTTTTTAGAATTTTAAATTTTGGGGGTATTCAATTCGAATTTTTAAAAGTCTTTAAAAATTCGGAGGTATTCAATACGGATTTTAAAAGGTTTTAAAAAATCTTTATGTATTCAACAGTCTATGGATTTTGTTTGATTCTCTTCCAAGAATATAAATAGATTTCACTCTAGCTCCAAAATCTCTTCTAAAAACCAGAGATTTCAACGTATTCTCTCAGAGAACTTTGAAAACGAAAGGTCAAAAGAAAATTTTTGTTGCTCTTTGTTTTGGATTTTGAGTATGAATTGGTTGAAGTTGTTTGCTATTAGTTTGTCATTTCGTTTTGGGTGATTTTGGGGTAGGGTGTGTGTGTAGGTTTTTGTTTGTTTTGTGATGGAGACTCGACTGCTAACCTACTGCATTTTTCGTTGTAATCAATTTTGATTTACTTTGCTTCTTGTACAAAGATTATTAAGAATATAATATTAACAAGATTTGTATACTCCCTCCGTCCGCCTATAAGTTTCCCATTTTACCATTTTGGTCTGTCTGCCTATAAGCTTCTCATACCCTTTTTAGTAAGTACTTTTTCTTACACATCACTGTATATCTTACTTTTTTTCTCTATCTCTCTCCTTCTTCCAATCACATCACTTGTACTATATCTATTATTTAATCACTTTTCTTAATCTATGTGCCAAAAAGTAACGGGAAGCTTATAGGCGGACGGGGGGAGTATATCCTTTGGATTTTATTAACTATTAGAGTCAAAATCCAAGACCCTGTTACAATTAGGGTAAAAAATTCTCAACATTACAATTAGGGATAAATTACTACTTAAAAAACCAATTATGCCCTTTCTTTTAAACAATTAACTTCAATACTATATTATTTACATATTTCATGTTTTTCACATATAGAAACCCTAAATCTATTATCGTTGAAACATAGCAACGCAACCAACTCTTTCCCTCCTCCCACCGTGGCGCCGACAATTGCGATCGACTCGATACCTCTGCCCAACTGTTGTAAATTTTACCTTTATTCGTGCGTTTCTTCCTCCTCCTCCTTGGGCGGCGTCCTCCGCCGCTCAAGATCCGTCGCACAGTTTCTTTGATTAAAATATGGTGAGGTTTCTCTGTTTCTAACACTATTCCCATAAATTCGACGGAAAAATAAATGGAGTGGTCCACGACATGCACTACAACTCACATTAGAGACAATCCCAATGGAATCAAATCCCTCCCAAAATCGAACCCCCCTTTGGACAGGTGCAGTCCATAGCGAGATCGGTGTGAGTGTGTGCGTCGATTGTCGAGAAAGGATGTCGAGTGTCGAGTTTTGGATGTAGGCGTCGAGCGTCGAGACCGGATGCTTTGTAGTGGCAGCAGCAGGCCGATCTGTTAAAAAATGTGTCGATACCCATATGGATTCAAGAGCATGTAAGTTAATTTAATTTTGAGATGTTTGGCAAAGGTTGTTTACTTTATTCAGTTGAGTAGTTTTGATGATTTCAATTTGGAAAATCTTTAAATATATTAGGTTTGTGTAGTTGTTTTGGTGGGGTACTTGCTGGCATAAAATCTATATGAGGGCCTACTGAATATGTTGAATAACATCTTTCATTTCATATTGCATTTTAGTGAATCTGTTTTGGCTTCTCTGTTTATAGTTTTCATTCCATATAGATTTTTTATTTTTCCATCTCGAGTTTAGAGTTTGTGAATAGACTTTTGGTTTGCTTTTGTCCAAGTGAATCATCGTGCTTTGTTCGTGCAATTACTTTACATCCATGTTGTTTGGATTCTCTATTTATATCACAAATGTTGAGCCTTGTTGAGTTTTCTTTCTTATCATAGTAATCAGTAAGCCCGGAATGATTTATCATCATTAAGATTCTATCACACCTAGGATTATTCTTTATAGATTTAGAAGTGTAAGGATAAATAAGAGAAAGTGAATCATTTTTAACAGATATACGTGTCACTAATTGGTTATACTATCGTATATTTGATGTCATCATGATGTGGATTTTTTACTAGCGATCCCCAGTGTACCTTACCTTCTGGCTTTTAACATCTTTACCTCATTCATAGTACTTATTCCTAACTTGTATGCAGGGATGGCAGGATAAAGGTTATTGGTGGTGATAATATTGAAGAGCTTTTGTTTTCCCCAAAGTTGTTGCCTTACAAATACTTGGAGGCCTGTCTTCATTTTATCAAATATCGCAGGAACTTAAAATGACATTTGTGCTAATTGATCAATGAAAATGTGATTATATTCTGCTTATTCCCATAAAGTCTTATTTTTTGTTTCTTATTGAATTGTGTTATTCTTCTGTAACAACTTTATCTTTTGGGAAATTCATCTATTGAATCACTATCTGTTTCAGAATACTCAAAATTGACATCGGTTCAGAATAAATGATGCAGTTATGCCCGACGTTAGTTATGGCTGATGCAGCTGATAACAAATTTTGCTTTTTTCTTAGGCAAATCACAGAATAAAAGTTGATGTGATGATTGTGCAATTGTTGTGAAGATTAACCAGTTGTTGATAATTTAGTTAGATGTGAAGGTTTTTTGCTATGATGTTGTGGGGTTTTGCTGATAATGCAACATGCATTTTTCGTTGCATATGTAAACCAAATTTATTGCATATATTTGTATGTATAATGCATATTCCGAATATTTTTAAATAAAACTAATATTCCAGAACATCTCATTACAAATATATTATTTTATTGCATATTATGAAGTGTTTTGATTTATATGCAACATATTTTTGCATGTCAATGAGAATATGCAACATTTTTTCTATATCCAACTAATTGATTTTGTAATTTTTTGGAATCGAACTGAGAGATTAGTAAATTTTTCGATTTTTGAAAGGATAATAAATGGACGTAATTTTTGAGATTGTGTTTCAGAAATCGTTTTTTAAGTCATATGCAACATATATTTGCATATGTCAATGAGAATATGCAACATTTTTTTTAATTTTGAAAAGATAATAAACTAGCGTGATTTTTGAGATTTTTTTACAGATTTCATTTTTTAATAGTTGACTTTATAATACTAATTTTGCTGAAATTAAAATTTTAAAATTCAAAATCCATTTTAGATTAGGGGTATAATTGTACATTTATGTGCTAATTTGACCTTATTTATAACTCCATAAAAAAATGTCTTTAATTGTAAAAACTATAGGTGGATTGTCCTTTAGTGTAACTTTCCCTATCTTTTAATATTGTGTTCATCCTTATCTCTTAAATATTTTATAAATACATGTAAATAAATTAAAAAAAGTGTATTCCACAATCTTGTCAAGTCTATGAAAATCCATATAAATCAATAAAAAAGTATGTTAAACTCTGCATGGAGTCTATGGATTTTCTAAGTCCACGGACTTTTTAAAATTAAAAAAAATGCAATAGAATCTCAATTGAATACACCCCTTAGTAGTTTTAATACAAGAAAGTTTCTCTATTATATACACTAGTTTCCTCCAAGTAACCAATCTAAATATATATAAAAACAGCCAAGTCTGCAAGTCCAATTTTCCTGCCCATTTTTCACTCTTCACAAATTTATTTACTCTTACACGTCTTCCATTGCTGCTGATATAAATTTTTTATATTTAAATTTTATAGTTTTAGAATCTTGAAGTAGTTCACATAATTGCATTTTTTTAAGAGCCCTATTTGATTGTGACTTGGGAGTCTGACAATTTATTTTTTTAACAAATGAGGTTAATTATTATGGGAAATAACTTTCTAGTACAAATGAATGACTTTTATTTTAAACTAATACAACCACTTCAAATCATTACTCTCCACCACAAAATGACATGTAAAATGTCCATTCTACCCTTATTTTTACTTAATTATTACAAAAATATCTATCCAACTACTTTTTCTTGAAAAACTACAATTCTTGGACATTGTGCTCAAATTTTAACAAGTTTTTTTATACAAATTTTATTAATTCAGATTTTGTATTCAAATTTATTATAGTGATTTTTTTTTAAGGTTTTTTTATAAAAAAAATTATTTCAAATTTTTTTTATTCAAAGAAATTAATAAATATTGCATAATTCTACATTGCACATTTACCAATACATTACACATCTACACATATATTGCACATTTGCACATATATTACACATTTACACATATATTGCACATTTACACATATATTGCACATTTGACATTTCTTTTTTAAATTCAACCAACAATCACAACAATTATTCAAAATTAATTCTACCTATCCTTCAAAATACATAAATTTACAAACAATCCAAATAATTATAAAGAGAAATTTAGAGGGATTGTAGGCACAATTTATGAAGAAGATAATGAAAATTCTTCTTCTTTATCATCTTCCTTGTACAAATACATACACACTCACAAGGTTCTCCTGTAAAAATTCAAAACTTCAATTTTATTATTTGTTTCTCATTTTATAAACACAATAGACACACTTCATAAACACAATAGACTTCAATTGTATTGTTTGTCTTGCTCCTTATGCAAACAATCCAATCTTCCCCTTTTATCATTAATTTCTGCAAAATAAACATCACTAATTAGCTCAAACATTTAAAACTTCCAACACTCAATTTAAGTATTCACTAGTTTCTGAATCTGCTATTTGAAATGCCTTAACAAATTGAATATTTAACATGTAACATTAAATTAGGAGAAAAATATTTAATATGAATATTCCTAATGACCGGAAGAACATTCTTAATAACCATGTTCTTCTCACCTAAAAAATCATAAAAAATTCTCAAACAATTTTCCAATTTCAGAACCCCATCTCAGAAAATTAAGAAGCATATTTACAATTAGCAGTCGAGTCACCATCGAGTTTCAAAAAAAAAAATCAAAACACATTATTTCAGACATTCTTTCGAAAATGCAACAAATATTCAGTAAAAATATCAAATTTTTCGGAAAAAAAATTCAAACAACACGGATCTATAATCGAAAACAAAGATCCAAGATCTGAAAATTTTCAAATACAGATCCATCTTAAAAAAAAAAAAAAACTGAAATTTTATAAATGAAATAATTTAAAAATTAAAAAGTTCAAATACTAACCTTCACACGAACATCTTTCAAATTTCAAACAGAGCGGACAACGGCGGCCTTCAAAACGGAGGCGACAGTGACGACCTTCTTACCGAGCCGACGGCCTCTGTCTACAAACCCCGGCGGCGGCTTCTCTGTCTTCAAACCTCGACGGCGGAAGCGAAACGCAGATGAGGGGTTCGAACGGGCGGCGCGAAAGAGAGTAGCAGCAGCGGCGTCGTTGGAGGCTGCCGAAAATGGAGAGGGGTGTTGAAGGAAAGAGTAATTGTTGCAGGACAGAGAATGGAGATGAAGAGTTTTGAATTAATTAGATAAAGAGAGAGAAAGAGGATTTGAGGTTGAGGGGCGAGCGTGAAATGTAAGAGAGAAAGGAGAATTTTTTGGACTTTAATGCCACTAAGGGCAAATAAGACATTTTAAGTTTCAATTTGTATTAGGTAGTAATAAAAAAAAGTGATTGTGTTAGGGTGAGATAGAGTTCCAAAATATGTACCTTAGAGCAGATATTCACTAATTATTACTTCATATCAGCCTTAAAAAACCCTTCCATATCTATTGAAAATTTCAGAAGTTTTAAATTAATTTTTTTATTTTTCTGCAATTATCAGACTTGATTAGTGGAATTTCACTGTAAAAGTGGTGTCAAACAATAAATTCTACTCAGCTTCTTTCTAAGCAAAAATCACGCAATTTAAGCTGAATTTCAAATTTGGAACTTGTGTGAACCCTGTATACGTACAACAGTCATCTCACCTCACCTAACCTAACCTTCATTTCATCTTAATTTCAGAGTAACATTACATAGTCTTAGCTTCAACCCGGATTCACGTCGCTGCCGCCATCCCATATCTATTGTCGTCGCCAACAGCCCAGCCCGTTGCCACACCCACCCGTTGCCGCTAGCCCAGCTGCCCGTCGAGGTTCTTTTCTCTCTTTTTTTTCCTTTTTGTTTCAATTCTTACAAATCTTGATTTTTGTTCTTCTGCTTATATTGTTCATCTTGGATTTTTTTATTTTATTTTATTTGGTGAAAGAATTATAATAAGGGTGAAAAATAAGTAAGATTTTGGTGTTTTTTGGGAGAGAGAATGCAGGTTTTCTTTATTTGTGAAGAAGACAGAAAAACTTGCATTTTTTAGTTTAGTTGATTTTTTTTTCGGTTTTTTTGCTTTTTTTAAATTTATACCCGAATTTTTGATACATATTCAGAACATAATTCCAAAAATCTACTAATTTTTCGATTTTTTTTTATAAATATGAATGTGCTAATTTTTTTTAAAGTATGGTTGACTCGGTGGAGACTCAATTACATTGTTAATATATAAATTAATGTTGATTGTGTTATATTTCCTGATGCTATTTCTTCTCGATTTGCTTTGAATTGCAGTATAACTTCTTCAATATTCTCTAAGAATAACAATGGAGTAGTCTCTGAATTACATTCTCCTCTGTAAATGGAATGCGCCCTTTGAAGTAACCTATGAAAGGTATGTAGCAAATTCACATATTTGCCCACTTTCATGGACATTTTTCTTCAAATCGCATTTTTCACGTCTTCGTATCCGTCACTGAATCACCATCGTTACCATCGCACAAGCACAAAAAAACTTGGTCGACATGTCCCCTTCCACTCTCCGGTCGCATGCACATGACGAAAAACTTAGGGATTTGTCCACAAAAGATACTGATTCAACCACCGTGGCCGCCGTCACCACCGCGAGAAAGTTCACCTTAACCTCCCGCAATCCCGACTCCTCCGTGAGTTTGCAGTTTTCAATTTTGCACTTTTGAGTTTGCAGATATTGTGACCAATTTCAATTTCAATGGCAAATTTGTGACTTCAATTTTAATTTTGATTATTGTAGAATTTTATAAATTTTCATTGCTTGGTGTTGTACTATAGTTAATGTTTGACTAGATTTATTACAGATTTTGATAAACAATAATCATATTTAAATGTATCTCACATAAACACATAATGAATTTTAACAGGAGTTGCGGCTAGAGAATTTGACATATAATGTGTGTCAATGGGCTTCAGCTGTAGGTCGTGATTGTGAAGAGAGCCAATATAGAAGAGGAGGTCATGTCTAAGGTTAAATAAATGGTTGACTATCACAGGAGAAAACTGATGAAGATTGCTTATAAAATATGAGTCATTTTTTCGAGAGGATACGAAGATGTCTTTTGAGAGTTTGCAAGATTGGCCAGTAAACAGTAAGTTGCATATAGTTGAGAGTAGTGGAAAAGAAATTGTGATATATACACATGTTGAATAGTTGTTGTATATGTCTACATTACAAGGATTGTTGCTTTCGTCTTTCTCTACTAATTTTATAAAATGTTGTCATTTTGTCCCTCGCTCATAAAATTTTCCCTCCTTAGAGATATACTACCTCCGTCCCTGAAAAACTTGCATTTTGTGACACGTAGTTTAAGAAAAAAGTGTAATAATTAGAGTTTTGGGGGTACTTTTGTAAACTTTTATATATAAAGTAAATAAAATAGTTGAATTGAGTGTATGATAGACCCCAAAGTAATGACATGAAAGGGGTAAATATGTGTATATTGTAAGAGTAAGTGTGCAAATTTTTTAGGAACAGGGAGAGTATGTTTTTAATAAAATTACTGTATATGATAGGAGTTCTATTTTTAGTTTGGTATTCATCGAGACTCAATACCAGTGAGTATCTCCATCGAGTTGCTTATGCATTGTGTTGAGTATCCCACTACTTGAATATCGGTACGTATAAAGGTAAAAAAATGGTATGTATCCATTGCAAATACAAAAAATTTACTGTACACTAATTGTTTTCTTTTTAATTTTGAGTCTTTTTTTGACATTGTTTTGCAGGTTCCGGTTATAAATTTTTAGAGTATCCAAGATTGGCCAAGACGTAAAATTGATGTCTTTTTAGAGTATCCAAGATTGGCCAAGAGGTAAAATTGTAACAGATTGAGATATTATGAAATATTATGACCTACTTAGTGTTAAGTGTCAAGTTGAATGTTGTAAAATTGTAACATGTTAGCTTATCTATTTATAATTTAGTGTAGCTACAAACATTAGTTGAGTGGTTAAGTTGTAATAATTGAATTTGAGACTTATTTGTATCAAGCTTGTTATATGCACAATGTGTATTGCTTTGTTAAATGAGTGATGAGCAATAATAAGTGTTATAGTAAGGCTGAGATAATCATTTTCATTATACATGTTTCTTTTTTCAATTTGTAAGTGTTTCAGAATAAACATTAATAAAATAAAATGCATATTTCTCTTTACAGGTTTGTATACAATTCTTTTTTAAACATTCAACTACAATTATCACTGAGAAAGGTACGTAAATATTCAAAGATAAAAAATTGTATGACAATTATTTATTTTACTATCTTAATGTGTTAATGAATTTATGGAACACTTACCTAATTATATTTTAAAGTGAAACCTAACTCAAATATTAAAGTGGAGTTTCATATCATGTGTGGAACCACCTCATACAATACTTAATTCATCATATCGAAATTACTTTCCTTTACCATATATATGGATAATTTTTAGGACTTTCTGCCAAAATATTTAACTAGAAGTTCTAAATAAATATCCTCACACATCACTAATTATTTTAACAATATTATAATAAATATCATAAGTTGTGTATCGCACGGGTGAAATACTAGTTAAATAGTAAATCAACAAAGAACTCCAAGAAAAATATCCTTGTCTCTTCCTACTATTGTTCGAGCACAAGTAATTGCAAGAATCTAGAAAACTATTTCAAATAATCACTATAATTTTATTTATTTTTTAAAATGAACAAAGGTAGTAGAAGAAAGTAGCGCAAAAATGGGAAGACAAGAAATCCAATGATTGCTTTGGTGTATTCTGGGGATATCTTCGGCGACTGTGGACCGTCAGAGTCTCTTTTCTGGCGGCCATAAGTTCCATCTTCTTCAATCAAAAGGCCTCAGTTTGAGTATGCATGCAGCGAAGGAGATTTCTTCTTCAATTAGGGTGCCCTAATTTGAGTATATATGCATGTGAGATTGACGCTTGACGAAGACCTAGCAGCGATACCTCTGCCATTTTTGTTGATTGAAATATGTAAATCAAAATACAGATCTAGTTATTACCGTTCTAAAAACAAACCATTGCTGCTTCTCTAAGCATTAATTTAATTATCACGGTCAGGCTTCGATGATTCAATCTAAATGTACTTAAAAATAAATAATTGTTGATTAATAAAAAATATATATATACACAGATGTCCTGCAGGGACAATATCATCAAGCTAGAGTTTCATATGATTAGCATCTCATAATGATAAACTGGAGGATATTGAGAATGTTTAACATCATTAATTTGTGCAAAGTGCATAGCATGAGAAATTTCGTGGTTGGCTATTCGAACTCAATATAGTTAAAGCATGTCAAATTAAACTCGCATATAAAATTTTGTTAGTTTCACTGTTTTAGGAATAAATTAACAACAAGTATGAGGAGATGTATCACACCTGTGGACTTCCAGATTGTCTCTTTGCCTATCACAGATGATCAGATAGAGATTCAAACTTGAGGGCTAATCCATGGATAAACGAAGACATAAATGGAGTAATTGAATAATTGGTGAGAAAAAACGTTTTTTTTTTCCTTTTACAGAAGGAGCATATGAACAATTTTTTTTAGAAAGACAAAGAACAGTTCACGTTTGTGTTGGGGGAAGACAACAAACCAACTGTATTATGTTGTGCCATATCAGTAATAGAAACATATGACACATCATACACAAGACAGAAGGAGGAGATGTTTCAAATGCACACGTGGCAAAAGCAGGAGAGCTCTCGTCCTACTTATATATATATATATATATATATATATTTATCTGTGTTTGTTTGTTTTAATAGAGTAACATTTGTTTAGTCTCTTCGTGAAACTTTTCATGGTGAAATAGCAACACAATCTAAATTTTAGGCATTATTTACAATAGTTTCATTTTTACGTTTTAATCATTGTCTGACATCAGAGTCGCAAGATTGGGTAGAATATTTTCAAAAACTATATTCGATTATATTCCATTGTTTAGAAAATAAAAATATTTTTTTGTGATTTATTAAGTGTCTTATGCAAATGTAAAATGGGTGTCATTTGCATATATTTATCATCTAATCATCTTCACTGATTCCTGTAGCATGTCACTCCTGCCCTTGGAAAATCTTTTGATTCTACATGGATTCTTTAGAAGTCTAACAATATGTCATATTGTGCTCCCAAAGGGGAGAAGTCCCCTGAAAAATTTAATATCAAGTTGCATCATCTAATGAGTTTGCTTTGGTTAACGATGCAAATAATAATGGTTTCTTTTTCTACAAGTATGCATAATTGTTATTGTTATTTTCACTGTTTTAATGACAATATAACATCAAGTTAGACTTGAAAGGGTTTTGAAAGCAGACAAACACCCATAATGATTTTAGTTTTTAAGTCACATCTTCAAAGGAAAAGAAAGGTATAGGATGTTTCATATGGAATTTTAAATGTCCTCAAGTTTAACATGTAATTTTTATTGTTAACTTGCTTCAGGAAATTGTTTGTTCAATGTCTGATCAATCATAATATTTTAGATTAACTTTCTATTATAGTATTAGAGATAAGGGATTTATGTGTATTAGAGATTAGATATTTGTTTCAATACTTTTGATTTGATATTAGGGATGGCAATGGGGTGGGTATGGGACGGGTATGGCCTATCCCAGGACCCGTCCCACTAAATTTTTTTATACCCGTTACCTGCCCCGCCCCACCTAAATATCCGCCTAAACCCGTCCCGTCCCGCCCCGTGAACCCGGCGGGTATACCTGCCCTACCCGCTAGTTTTTTTTTTTTTGAAAGAAGTAATTTTTTAGACATACAAAAATATATACAGAATAATAAATAACTCTAATCACTTTAACACATTAAATTTAAATAACAAGATAATTAATTCCATTTATTTCATTTTTATTCAAATTTCATTTATTTAGAAAATAATTATAGTTAATATCAAATATAATTATAGTGGACAAGATAAAATATAATTATAATTAATTCCTTCTTCATATTTTAATTCTTCTGCTAATTTAAAAAGATAAAACTAACAAACCTATTAAGTCTTAAGTCTCAAATTAGAAAAATAATATTTAGTACAATTAATCATAATCATCTGTACTGTAATTAATTACTTAATTAGTTAATTAACAACACAAACCCAAACCAATTCCACCAACATATTACATATTCCTTCGAAAAAAAACTGCAAAACACCAATATATATAAATTTTAAATTATGATGAAACATAATAGATAAAATAATATATATATATATATATATATTTAATATATATCTATACGGGTCGGTTCGGGTCGGGTATATATAAAACCATTACCCGTCCCAAACCTAGTGGATATTGTTTGACCGAGTATTTACCCGATCGGGACCCGTTTGACCGGATATTTACCCGCCCCGTACGGGCCGGTTGCGGATCCGGATATTTACCTGTCCCATTGCCATCCCTATTTGATATGTATAGACCATTATTTTGATTATGTGCAATTTTTGTTATGAATCGAGTCATTTACATTTGCTTACAATTCATTGTTTACAATAAGAGGTCATGGGAGGCATTGACTCGTGCAAGTCTGGTTTGAGGCCTTCATAGAGGGATAAAGATGATTGAGAAGTAAGATTGACTTTGAAGGCCGGAATGGTCAAGAAGGTTGTAGCGAAGGATTTTAATATTAAAATTAAAGGTCTTCACATTAATTTTAATGTTTATAAGTATATCAAGTCTCACTGCTTAGGATGATCACAAAAAAAAAAAAATGTAATTAGGTCTACATGTTTTATTTTTACTTATTTTTCAACAGTTTTGTTGCAATTGTTGAAGTTAGATTTATGATTTTAAATTTCTTTTAGTATTCATAATTTCATTGTTTTTTAGCGGGCAGGGATAGAATGAGATTCTTGATTATTGCAATTTTTTATAGTTTTTTTTTTTATTCCTCTCATCAAGTAGAGCCGTAGAGGTAATAAATTACCTTGGTTTTGTTGCTCTATGAAGCATCTATTTGTCTTTGGTTAATTAACTGTAATTGTAATTTTTGGTAATGTGGAATTGTTCTCACTTTAATGATTATAGATTGTATAGTCTAACTAACCCATCTCTTTTTTATTTTGTAGACATTTGTGCATATAGATGAGTAAATTATTATACTCACTATTTTATTGTTCTAACTTTATATCTTGACAATCTTGATAATTGTAATTAGAATCATTCTAGACCATTTTAAAAACTATAACTTCTATTGTGCTCAATGAAGTTAGAAGTCGGTTTTGAAAACTCTAAAACTCTTGTGATGTTACAAAATCAATTATGTTACTCATTATTCAAACTAAGACAATTGTAACACATTATATGAAGTTGATAATTGATTCATGAAATGTCATACATAAGTCATGTTGTTAAGCTTAGTGAATCGAAAATGGAAGAGTTACGTTGCAAAGCAATGAATTGCAAAAACATATTTTTATCAACTCTCTATATGTCAAAAAATAGCTTTCACCAAAAAAAAAAAAAGCTACAACAGACCCGTGGGCAAAACACTAGTATATATATATATATATATATATATTTTTTTTTTTTTAAAGTCTCGTTTAAATTTTTCATTCTTAATACTCCCTCCATTTTTAATATATGTAATTTTAAAGAGTTTAACTAAGATAAGGGACAATTCTATAGACACAACTAGAAATAGAGACAAAAAATTAATGTATTAGAATTAAGGTCAAATTCATAACCAAATAACCTATTATGCCCTTATTATTATAAGAAACTAATAATGTAAATTAAAATTAGATTTTAAATTTTAAATCAATATAATATAAAATTAGAATTTAAATTTTAAATCATTCCATGGTCAATTATCCAATCTTCAATATCTCATACCCAAATCCCACGATACGCGATCATCACCCAACTTCCAAAAATATAGAAATTCTGGCGATCACCACCGCACTGCCCAAAATACAGAAATTCTTGCATCATCACCGCACTTCCTAAAATTCAGAAATTCCGGCGATCATCACCGCACTGGCCAAAATACAGAAATTTCGGCGTTCATCACCGCACTGCCCAAAATACATAAAGTCTGATCTGCAATATCTCGTCCGATAATCATTCCATTATCAAGGTATGCAATTTTAATCGGTGTTGTATTAATTCAATTTTAAGTCTGATCTGCAATTTCTGCATCGTCACTAGTTTATATTATGCGATTTAGGGCTTTATTGAAGGAGTTAATTGGAGAAGCGAATTTACAGAATCAGAGATGGAATAGGCTGTTATTTTAAAGTTCGAATTCGAGGATAAAACCAAGTTGATCCGTGTTCAACAATCTTCAAAGTTTGAAGACATTGTTAATGAAATAATCAGTATGTGGCCCATATTATCTTCTTCTAAGATAGACATGTGTTATTTTGTTGGTTGCATAAATAATTGTTCTTTATCATCTGATTCTGATTTGGTTAGTTTAGTTGAATTTTGCCAGATTTCATCGGAAAAATTAGTTGAAGTTTCTGTTTGTTCTACACAGTCTAAGAATTTAGTACTTGATATGCCTAATTCACAAAGTTTGGGCGTTAGTTTGCCAATCAGTGATTATCGTGTGAATGCTTCTGCATCCCAGGCTCAATTGTCAAATATACTTGATAATCCTGTTGACATTGCTTTCAATCATAGCCCTCAAAATTCTTCTTCAACAGAATTTACTGGATTGGGTAGTTTACCAAATTTTGATATATGCCCTAAGGAGAAGACTAAAGCTTATTTGTCTGATAATTGGGGTAATATAATGAAAGTGGGTGCAGTTTTTGGTGGCGGTGCACCTGAGTTTAGAATCGAGTTGATTAAGTACTCCACCAAGCTCAATTTCAAGTTTAGATATGTTAAGAACTGCCCTAGGTACATATATGTTGAGTGCAACCAGAAGGTGTCATCTGGTTGTGAGTGGTTTATAAAAGGAAATCATTTACCTATGAATTCAGGGTTTATTGTTTTCAAAGCCAATCTAGTACATAATTGTGTTGGCAACCTTCTAAACGAGAAAAAAAATAGGTTCGGCACAAAAATCATCAAAGACATTCTTTTGCAAAATGTGAAGTCCAATCCTACAATTACTGGAAAAAAGGTACTCGAACATATTAATGATGATTATGGATTTGAAGTTCCTTATTGGAAGGCGTGGCATGGAGTTGAGGCCGCAAGAAACGATATATTTGGAAGCTACGACGAGTCGTACGATCAATTACGATGGTATGGTGATGGAATTAAACGTACCAATCCTGGAAGTATAGTGGACATAGAGACTAACAATATCACCAACCACTTTGAAAGAATATTCATATCATTCAATGCTTGCAAGGAAGGCTTTAAAAGTTGTAGGCCAATGATTTTCATAGACGGTACATTTATGAAGGGAAGGTCAAAGGGGGTATTGCTTGCTGCAACCGCAAAGGACGGGAACAACGGTAATAATTAAATAAATATTTTATTGATTATCTATTCCAGATATGCTATTTTTATATTTATATATACTTTGAATGCATATTATTATTGAATTTGTATGGTTTAATATTTTGCATCCACTGAATGTGTTCTTATTATGGTTTTTGTATGTTTTCTAGGATTGTTTCCTGTTGCATTTGCTATTGTATCTTCCGAGAGTCGTAACAATTGGGCTTGGTTCTTAACTAAACTTCGTGATCTTATCACTCACCCAAAAAGGGTAATTTACATTTCTCATAGAAATGTAGGATTGATGTCCGCCTTTTACGATGTATGGAATGATCCTGCCCACTTTTATTGTATGTATCATTTGCTGTCAAACCTTAAGGGTAGGTACGGTGGTGGATGGAATACTCAACATCGTGAAAATATGGCTGGTTTGTTCAAAGAATGTGCATATGCACCTACGATCATCATATTCAAGGAGAAACTTGAGCTGTTTACGAAAGTGGGGGGTCGAATTGCTGAAAAATGGCTTGAAGATTTACCTTATGCAAGATGGGGAGTCTCACACTCACCGCATCTTAAAAGGTACGGGGAAATGACATCGAATGCAGCTGAGTCATTTAACTCTTGGATACGTGAAGCTAGATCTTTTCCTATAACTCATATGATTGACTCTATAAGGAAAACGATTTCTGGGATGTTCGTAGAGAGGCGGGAATTCAACAATAAGTGGACAGGTGTACTGGTTCCTAGTAAAGAGGCTCTTTGGCATGAATTGGGAAATATCAGTGCCTCATGGACTGTCTCGTTGTATCCGAACGGTCAGTTTGAGGTATCTTCAAAAACATTTGTCACTGTTGATCTTCAATATAAGATATGTACATGTTTTGAATGGCAAATCAAAAGGGTTTCCATGTGCCCATGCAGTGGCTGTGATTAAGAAGCACTGCACATCCCTTCATAATGTTGTTAAGGATTGTTTTTTCACATCTAAATACAAACAATGTTATGAGGTGGACTTGTACCCTGTTCCCCAAACAGAAAGATTTGAGACTGAATCTGCTGCAGACTCTGAAAAAATACTACCTCCAATCCTTCCGAAGCCCCCAGGTAGACCTAAGCAGAAGAGGATGACGTCCTACGGTGAATTTCCTAAAGTAAAATCTACAATTTGTAAGAGGTGCGGTAAAAAGGGCAGGCACGATTCTTTGACATGTGCCGGAGTTTTTGGAACTGATAAAACTAATATTGCAAAGTAGTTTAGTTGATGTATCTTGTTTATAATTTTTAGTTATTTGTTGCAGTATCTGGTGTAATTGTGTTTTACCACTTTTCTGGTTTTATGACATTCAAATTTCTTAATTTCTTAATAAATATCAATTTAATATACTGAGTTATACATTTTCTCATTGTCCTTCTACAATTAAATTTTGTAATGTGTTATTTGGTTAATCATATTGATTAAAGTGGACTGATCATTTATTTTTGTATTCATTAATCACATTATTATATATCCAGTAGTCTTTATATGAATCGGAATTGTATCTGAATTAAATATCTATATTTATATTATCTTTTGTTCATATATAATCTTTGTTAATATATGAACAAAAAGATTTTATTATGTAATATGGAGTACTAAACATAATTTCATACATATTTAATAGTGGTTAACTAATATTGTGAACAATTTGTAATTACAAATACTAGTTAAACTGTATATACTATTTGAGCAAGATATATTCCAAATATATTATGTTTTATTTTCCATAATATATACTGTATTTTTTTAGGATATTTTATTTGCATATGCTTTACAAACTTAACATATATGCAATGCATATTTGCACATATGCACTAAATGTTTAGCATATATTCATTGGTATAATATAATGTTCTCTTCTCCAGTCATAATATAATTGCATTAAACTTAATATTTTTTACCGCACATGTCAAAGAATATAATGTTCTCTTCTCCAGTCATAATATTATGTTCTCTTCTCTTCTCCGGTAATATAAAGCATATGTGCCAGAGTTTTTGGAACTGATAAAACTAATATAATGTTCTCTTCTCCAGTCATAATATAATATTATAAGTCTAAACTTAATTTATTTTTTAGTTTAATATATTCATTAATTAGTTATTTTAGGGATGGATATAGTTGACTCCAGTCATAATATAATGTTCTCTTCTCCAATCGAATAAAATACTGGCATATCATAATAATGAATCTTATATTAAAATAGTGCATACAAATATAAAATTAATATATAAAGATTTTAATTTATCAATAATAATTATTGACAGTTATTACCACTTACATTTTATGGAAGGTTACAATCCACAAGTTTTAATTCAACCATCATTAATATAATATCAGAATAACGAATTCCTTATTAAAATAATGCATACAAATATAAAATTAATATTAAAAAATTATAATTTATTAATCATAATTATGGGCAGTTATTACCAGTTACATTTCATGGAAAGTTACAATCCATCAGTTTTAATTTAATCATCATTAATATAATATTATTAATTTTAAATATATCCACTACTTCCCACAATTATTTCACGTAGTCCAAACCAACAAAATATATTTGACCTTTTCATACATAATGATGTATAATTTTAATCTTTTTATCGTAATAATAATAAATATGGATAAAACTAATGTATTTTTCATAAATATAGCACATATTACAATGTGCATATTTTTTTGGCATATACATGCGCATATATTCCATCAACGTTTTTCAACTGTTTTCACCCTTTTTCTGCTACCTCCACTCTCATCAACGTCATCGATGTGAATTCCACTTCTCTTCACCCTTGACATTTGCATTACATTAAAGCTCAATTAATCTCTATTATCAATCAATACACTTCTACTACAAACACAAATATATCTTCCTAAAGCAGAATATATACTATTTCTGTAAAATATAAGTATATTAATTATTAATTGAAATCTACTTTGTCGATGTTAGTAATAAGTAGAAACTTCTTAGGGCTCAAAATTAATCATCAATCACACATGCAAAAAAACTTCAAATTTTCCCAAGCCAATAACAGAGTGCACAAATTGCATGTTTTAAATTTCAAATTAGCATTTTTTAAACTTTATACAGAAAAATCCATAAAAACCATCATCAAAGAACTGCAAAAATACACCCAAGAGTTATGCACACTTTAAAACCATCATCAAAGAACTACAAAAATTGACTCAAAGAACTGCAAAAATATACTTACAAGTTATACACAAAAGTTTTGCAGAAAACCCAAAACTATTTCAAATCGAAAATTAGAGTGCAAAACTTCAAATTGCATGTTTTAAAATTTATACCGAAAAATACCAAAAAAACCATCATCAAAGATGCAAAAATAGACTCAAGAGTTATATACACTTTAAAACCATCATCAAAGAATTACAAAAATTAACTCAGAGAACTGTAAAATTTTACTTACAAGTTATCCACAAAAGTTTTGCAGAAAACCCAAAACTTTTTCAAATCGAAAAACAGATTGCATGTCGAAGTTTCAAAAATCTATTATCCAAAAACACAAAAAACCATAATCACCGAACTGCAACCTCTACTACGAATGTGCAAAAAATCACAAATTTCTCTTGATAATATACATACCTTGCTCGAGCCGTCGAAATCAAACGATTATTCAAGAAACCGAGACGAAATCAAACGCTTAATGTGCAGAAAACTCAAGCTCCTCTCTTACGAAATTAATGTAAATTAGCAAAAACTCACAATTTTCTCTTGAGAATATAAATACCTTGCTCTTGTCGAAGAAATCAAACCCTGATTCGCCGAAACCAAGACGGAATAAAACGCGTAATGTGCAGAAAACCCCAGTTACTCTCTTCCGAAATTAATGTAAATTAGCTTCTCCAACAATCTAGCTCTGTTTTAGGAATGTTTTAAATTTTGAGAGTATTAATTGACCCCGATTTTCGTTAATTGCTGTTTTTAAAAAATACTAATTTGAATATAATATTTTGAAGTAATTGAATATTCAACTTTCAAACTTAATTAGAAAGTAAGGTTAAAATTGTACATTTATATACCCAATTGTCCTTCTTTTTAACTTTTCAAAATTTTGTTCTTATTTTTAAACTCTATAGGTGAAATGTCCTATATACTAACTACCCCAATTTTAAATTATTTTTAAAATACATGTCATTCTACATTTTTTTTAAAAATTAACTACTTTATTCATTTATCACAAATAATTCCCATAAATGAATATATATAGTGGTATAAATAGAAAAAATTATGGAAAATCATAAATTTTGTTAATACCAAAATTAATTTGATTTATGAATATTAGCTACATTTTTTATTAAACAAATTTTCTATACCAAAATTAGTTACTCAATAGTTATAATAGATATAAATTATATAAATTGTTGTGAAAAGCCAAAATGACATATATTAAAATAGGTCCTCTCTAATTGAATGAACTTTTTTTTTTTTTTTTTGTAATTAAAACAAACATGATCTCCTCTTATTAAAGTCATAATTGCTTTGAAAATTGATTAAAGTTATAATATATATAGTAAGTAGAAAATATAATTACATCCACATAAAAAGAATATTAATTTTTGGGTTAATTGCAAAAAAAATCACGACCTTTATAGTATTTATCAATTATAGCATATTCTTTTTTTCCTTGCAATTCGATACACCACCTTTTTAAGTTTTGCAATTTGATGCATGTGTTTAATTATTTTTCGACAACACATGAATGATATATATACTGAAGCCGCATTAAGGTTCTACACAAATGCCAACGTAAATGTCTTGATTGATCAATAAAATATTTTTTATATATTTTATATTTTATTTTTTGTATTTTAAAAACGTTTATAAATAAACAATATGAAAAACATCACATTATTTTTGTGGACTATGATTTGGAGGACGTGATCTTATACTTTTGAGTTTTGGGGAGAGGGAAATGATAATAATTAAATTGGTTTATGATTTATTTTTAAAAATATTTAGTATTGCTTTTAGTTTTAAAACGATTTTTTTATTATTCTTTTTAGTTAAAAACGTTTTAAAAATTTAAAAAAACATTATTCATCATTCGTGACATATATGTGGCACCTTGACAGCTCTGAGAATTAAATTATAATTTAATTGTTGCCAGAAAATTGATATATGCATTGAATTGCAAAAATTAAAAAGGTGGTGTATTAAATTGCAAAGAAAAAAAAAATATGTTGTAATTGATAAAAACTGTAAAGGTCGTGATTTTTTTTTTTTTTTTGCAATTAACCCTTAATTTTTTGAAAAGGGAAATAACTAAATACATAAAAAAATCAGCATGAACAAGTTAATCCCGACAATGACGAACCAAACCCAACTGGACAGGAGTTATGATTGAGTAGAACTTTCGATGGTGAATTTTCGTTGGTTTCAGCCTCCGAGTCTCTTGTAGAATTAGAACTACTAGTTAAATCCTCTTTTTTATCTGTCGGCGAATTAGTATAACTATAATAAACAAATATATCTTCACCTTCACTTCAAAATACATGAGAATCACATTCATCCCAATTAAGGTATATTCCTGGACATATATCCCTGAATACAACACAAAAGGTCTACCCATATATTTTATGATGCTACATACTTCTACTTTTTTAGATTTTTCTTCAAAATTCGACTGAATAATATTTTATACTAGTGTAGAACCCGTGTATTACACGAAATTTTAAATATATTTTTAAATATTTAATAATACATTTTTATTTATTTACTTAATTTAATTTTTCATATTTTTATAATTATATTTTTTAAAAAATGATTTCGTAGAATTATAATTATTTTGTTAAAAAAATTTAACATTTTTTTTAATTATATTTATTATAACGTTGTATTATAATATAAAAGTTTAATGAACATAATATTTTGAATTATACAAAATAATTACACTTATGTTATGTTAGTTAATTTTATAAAGCAAATTTCTAAGAAAATTTGTGAGAATCAAACAAAATGTGACATTGAAATTTAATAAATATGAAAACAACTTTAAAAAAAAAATTATAAAATTTCGGAAATAAACAATTTAAGTAATATTAAAATATCTCTTAATAAATTGTAAGTCAACCTTCAATATCAACCACAACACCTTACATTTAATAAATATGAAAATAACTTTTAAAAAAATTATAAAAGTTCGAAAACAAATAATTCAAATAATATTAAAATAACTCATAATAAATTGTAAGTAAACCTTCAATATCAACCATTACACAATTAAATAAATAAATATTTTAGTTAATTGCAAATTAAATTATAACCTTTTCCTCATTTGCAATCTAATCTAAACTTTAAGGTAATTGCAAATAAATCACAAACTTTAAATATAGTTGCAATTTAGTCATTTTGACAATTTTAATTGTGTTCGAATCTAACATAATTTAAACTTCTTAATGACATAACAACACCTTAATAAAACAATATTTTTTTCAATCATGCAAACCAAATATCAAAAGTTATGATTTAGGGACAAAGTAAACTTGTAAGAAGTCTAATTTGCAATAATATTTAAAGTTTGTGATTTATTTGCAATTCTTTTAAGGTTTAGATTAGATTGCAAATGAGCAAAAGATCGTGATTTAATTTGCAATTACCTCTTTTTAAAATTAACAACTTCATTAAATTATGACACTTAAGTCAAATCAACCACAAAATGACACATAAGCCAAATTAACCACAAAATGACACATCATCAATTTAAACTCCCTATTAGTATATAAGGGGATTATATACTATAGAAGTAGTGTATTATGTATATATAACAAATTTGGTAATCATGTAAAATAATATATTTATTTATATAATAAATATTATGTATAAAATTATATAATAAGTTTTACATATATATTTTCGAGCTCTATTTTTTAAATGTATTAAACTTATAATAAATTTAAAATAATTGCAGAAAAAATTACTTGAAATATAAGATAAAAGTAATTATAAAATACAATTGAATAACTAATTAAATAAAGAATTGTACACCCCAATAAAAATAAATTTTAGATTGTATTTTACTCAGAAAAACATTAAATAGTTCTAAAATAAATTAAACTAAAAAATAAAATGAATACTAAAATAAAGTTAAGTAAATAAAATAAAATTTAATTTAATTAGTCAATGTTAAAATAATAAGAATATAATATTTGGAAAGAGTTTATTAATCATATCTTACTCAACCAATAACTTAATTACACATCATACTTTTTAAAATTAACAACTTCATTAAATTATGACACATAATCCAAATCAACCACAAAATGACACATAAGCCAAATTAACCACAAAATAACACATCATCAATTTAAACTCCCTATTAGTATATAAGGGGATTATATACTATAGAAGCAGTGTATTATGTATATATAACAAATTTGGTAATCATGTAAAATAATATAATTATTTATATAATAAATATTATGTATAAAATTATATAATAAGTTTTACATATATATTTTCGAGCTCTATTTTTTAAATGCATTAAACTTATAATAAATTTAAAATAATTGCAGAAAAAATTACTTGAAATATAAGATAAAAGTAATTATAAAATACAATTGAAAAACTAATTAAATAAAGAATTGTACACCCCAATAAAAATAAATTTTAGATTGTATTTTACTCAGAAAAACATTAAATAGTTCTAAAATAAATTAAACTAAAAAATAAAATGAATACTAAAATAAAGTTAAGTAAATAAAATAAAATTTAATTTAATTAGTCAATGTTAAAATAATAAGAATATAATATTTGAAAAGAGTTTATTAATCATATCTTACTCAACAATTAACTTAATTACACATCATACTTTTTAAAATTAACAACTTCATTAAATTATGACACATAAGCCAAATCAACCACAAAATGACACATAAGCTAAATTAACAACAAAATTACACATCATCAATTTAAACTCCCTATTAGTATATAAGGGGATTATATACTATAGAAGCAGTGTATTATGTATATATAACAAATTTGGTAATCTAGTAAAATAATATAATTATTTATATAATAAATATTATGTATAAAATTATATAATAAGTTTTACATATAAATTTTCGAGCTCTATTTTTTAAATGCATTAAACTTATAATAAATTTAAAATAATTGCAGAAAAATTACTTGAAATATAAGATAAAAGTAATTATAAAATACAATTGAATAACTAATTAAATAAAGAATTGTACACCCCAATAAAAATAAATTTTAGATTGTATTTTACTCAGAAAAACATTAAATAGTTCTAAAATAAATTAAACTAAAAAATAAAATGAATACTAAAATAAAGTTAAGTAAATAAAATAAAATTTAATTTAATTAGTCAATGTTAAAATAATAAGAATATAATATTTGGAAAGAGTTTATTAATCATATCTTACTCAACCAATAACTTAATTACACATCATACTTTTTAAAATTAACAACTTCATTAAATTATGACACATAATCCAAATCAACCACAAAATGACACATAAGCCAAATTAACCACAAAATAACACATCATCAATTTAAAGTCCCTATTAGTATATAAGGGGATTATATACTATAGAAGCGGTGTATTATGTATATATAACAAATTTGGTAATCATGTAAAATAATATAATTATTTATATAATAAATATTATGTATAAAATTATATAATAAGTTTTACATATATATTTTCGAGCTCTATTTTTTAAATGCATTAAACTTATAATAAATTTAAAATAATTGCAGAAAAAATTACTTGAAATATAAGATAAAAGTAATTATAAAATACAATTGAAAAACTAATTAAATAAAGAATTGTACACCCCAATAAAAATAAATTTTAGATTGTATTTTACTCAGAAAAACATTAAATAGTTCTAAAATAAATTAAACTAAAAAATAAAATGAATACTAAAATAAAGTTAAGTAAATAAAATAAAATTTAATTTAATTAGTCAATGTTAAAATAATAAGAATATAATATTTGAAAAGAGTTTATTAATCATATCTTACTCAACAATTAACTTAATTACACATCATACTTTTTAAAATTAACAACTTCATTAAATTATGACACATAAGCCAAATCAACCACAAAATGACACATAAGCTAAATTAACCACAAAATGACACATCATCAATTTAAACTCCCTATTAGTATATAAGGGGATTATATACTATAGAAGCAGTGTATTATGTATATATAACAAATTTTGGTAATCTTGTAAAATAATATAATTATTTATATAATAAATATTATGTATAAAATTATATAATAAGTTTTACATATAAATTTCCGAGCTCTATTTTTTAAATGTATTAAACTTATAATAAATTTAAAATAATTGCAGAAAAATTACTTGAAATATAAGATAAAAGTAATTATAAAATACAATTGAATAACTAATTAAACAAAGAATTGTACACCCCAATAAAAATAAATTTTAGATTGTATTTTACTCAGAAAAACATTAAATAGTTCTAAAATAAATTAAACTAAAGAATAAAATGAATACTAAAATAAAGTTAAGTAAATAAAATAAAATTTAATTTAATTAGTCAATATTAAAATAATAAGAATATACTATTTGGAAAGAGTTTATTAATCATATCTTACTCAACCAATAACTTAATTACACATCATACTTTTTAAAATTAACAACTTCATTAAATTTTGACACATAAGCCAAATCAACCACAAAATGACACATAAGTCAAATTAACCACAAAATTACACATCATCAATTTAAAGTCCCTATTAGTATATAAGGGGATTATATACTATAGAAGTAGTGTATTATGTATATATAACAAATTTGGTAATCATGTAAAATAATATAATTATTTATATAATAAATATTATGTATAAAATTATATAATAAGTTTTACATATATATTTTCGAGCTCTATTTTTTAAATGCATTAAACTTATAATAAATTTAAAATAATTGCAGAAAAAATTACTTGAAATATAAGATAAAAGTAATTATAAAATACAATTGAATAACTAATTAAATAAAGAATTGTACACCCTAATAAAAATAAATTTTAAATTGTATTTTACTCATAAAAACATTAAATAGTTCTAAAATAAATTAAACTGAAAAATAAAATGAATACTAAAATAAAGTTAAGTAAATAAAATAAAATTTAATTTAATTAGTCAATGTTAAAATAATAAGAATATAATATTTGGAAAGAGTTTATTAATCATATCTTACTCAACCAATAACTTAATTACACATCATACTTTTTTAAAATTAACAATTTCATTAAATTATGACAAATAAGTCAAATCTACCACAAAATGACACATAAGCCAAATTAACTACAAAATGACACATCATCAATTTAAACTCATTATTAGTATATAAGGGGATTTTGAAGAAAGTCTTTGTAATATCGAAGGAAAAAAAAAAAAAAAAAGGTTTAGATGAAAAGAAATATATATAGAAAGAAAATATATGTTGGATGAAATATATATTTTCAAATCATCACATTTTCATCTAAGAGAAAGGTAAGTATGGAGTATTTAAATTTGAAAGTTCGAAACTACCCTTATCTATTCGAACATACTAATCATTTAGAATCACCCATTATCAATATATTCTTTTATTTTTTTGTGTAGATACAACTATAGTCTATTATAATATGAGTCAAAATTGTACAAGTTGAACCATGCAATTGATACGTATAAAAATGAATTTCACGTAATTATAGGACTGGTGATGATGTTAATGTAAAGTAATCAGATGAAGACAAATTAGTTGAGTGGATATATGACATGTTCAATGACGTTGGAAACAACCGTGAGTTTGTCAATTGAGGTCACTACTAAAAATTTGGGCGAGTTGACATAAGTTCAAAAATGTTTGCATAGTTGTTTTAGGGGGTTGTCCGAAACCATTTTTTCAGTTAAACAATTACTTTAGTGTTATATCACTAGCACTTACATCATTCACTCAATTAAATTGAAGCCTTAGTGTTATAGAAAGCTACTGTGTAATTGAGAAAAAAATAGAGATTAGAGAGAATTATCTTGGAGAGTTATAAAAATTGTTCTAATTCTTGAAACAAGAGAGTTTGTATCTTATAATCTTGTTTGATATCTAGTGAAAAGTGTTTTGATCCTTCCGCAAAAATAGATCATTTGATCGAACCACGTAAAATCTTGTTGATCACTGTGTTAAATTTGATTCTTTAAATTTGTGTTATCTCTTCTGCAAATAAATTTGAATTTCTTTAGAAGCTTGTTCTAATTTAAACAGTTGAATTGGTATTGTATTATATCAAGAAATATAAAGTTTTTTCCATACATAATTACAGAGATTACACAATTTATAGCACTAGCATCTAAAAAGAACTATAGGCTTCACCCCTAACAAAATGACATTAAGATTTCATAAATGAAAAGGAAAAAAAAAATAGGCGTTTAGATTGAGCATTGAGGAAGTTTTAAAAAAAAAGATTGAGCATTGAGGTAAGCACTGCAATTAATTTGGTCGATTAAGGGGCGTTCTTATATGGGTTCAGAGATATTAATTGGACTAGTTTTTTTGCCGTTACGATGCACGAGACTATTTTAATTTACCTGTGTCATGAAATTTTTTGAGCTCAATTTAATTTCTAATTTAATTATACTCAATTACGTTGCACATATTTTTTGATATGTAGATATATTTTGATTTCTTTTTTTTCTACATTTATGGACAATAAAGATATGTATAAAAAAGAAAAAAGACCTGTAGAGACAAAAGTAAGTCAAGAGCTTACTTGGTATTAAACACATAGAAGGTTCCAATTAGGAAAATAAGCATTCTTATAGAAAAACATTATTATAACTTTAAAATTCTTCATCATCTCAGACATCAAATCTTCATAAGTAGTCTCATCACCTCCTTGGATATTCACATCCCAGCATTAGATTATGTTTTTGGATCATTACACATCTCGGCCTCGTGAGGCTTATCTTACTTGAATGTTGAATTAGTTTTCTCTTGTTCGACTTTTGGCTCTGGCATCTATTGATATTTCTTTCGCCTGGACTTGGAATTAGGTTCCTCATGTTCAAGCATATGTCGATCGATATTCAACTCAGACTTCTTTCTTTTTATCCATTTGGCCTTTTGAGCATTTGAATCATTTTTATCTTGTTCGGCCTTTGGCACAGGCATTTGTTGCTCAGGTTTTAATTTCTTGCTCAGTCTCGAACTCAATTTTCTCTTGGTTGGCCTTTAACTCAGGTTTCACGTGCTCAACATTAGGCTTGTGTTCCCTGTATATTTTTAGGGCAAATTAATATTTTATCGCATAATTTTGGGAAAATTCAAATAAAATATGTAGTCAAATATGAAAATAATTACCAGATTCTCCCTCGAGCAACTTTGTATTAGAAAAATGCAGTCAAGGTCCGGGCTAAGGAATAAAAATGTTTGAAAGCTCAATATTTTACCTGAATTTATGGAATTGATCCTCGGTGTTGCAGCTAGACCTGTCAAGACGGGCCGGCGGGGCGGGACGGGCCAAAACCGCAAAAGCCCGCCATTTGGCGGGGCGGGGCGGGCCAGACCGTTTGTTAAGCGGGCTGCAAAAACCTCAACCCAACCCAAAAATGGGCGGGCCGCGGGTTTAGGTGGGCCAACTTTTTTTTTTTTTTTTAACAAAAGTATTTATTAAATTTATTAAGAAACACAAAAATTACAGTATATATCAAGAATTATAGTGTTAATAATTAACAACAAAAAAACTAAATAGACTATAAATTACAATAATATTATTTATATATATCAGAAAATGAAGAAAGAAGGAAAAAAAATGGAGCTGCTTCTATAATCTGTCATTTACTAGAGTTTTTTCTTTTAGTTAGATTTATTGTATATTTTTTTTAAACAAAGTTGGATAGTTCAAATGGTTAGAGCATCATTACCTAGATAGGTCTTGAGTTCAACCCCTACAAAAGGCAGAAAATACATTTTTTTTATATTTTTTAAGTAAATATAATATTTTTTAAAAAAAGGCGGGCCAGCCCGCCAAAGCCCGCACCAACCCGCCAAAGACCGCGAACCAAACGGTCCGGCCCGCCTGGGCCCGCTTCCTGGCGGGCTTGGAAAAGCTTAGCCCAACCCACTATTTTAAGTGGCGGGGCGGGCTGACCCAACGGGCCCAACCCGTTTTGACGGCTCTAGTTGCAGCCATCTTTCTATTTGCAGAGAAATGATGGCTGAGAAGTGTTAATAAAGCAACTGTAATTGTAAGATAAAAACTTGTCCAAGTCTAACCAAAGATTAAAATCAAGAAACATATAAAAATCGAAAACGATGTTGTGTATATACTCCACATCAAGAAGATCAATCTCATACTTTGCTATGGTTTTATAGTGTTTTGTTGTTATATGTCTCCAGAACAATTCATAACTACCATAAAACTATACACAGAGTCGGCGTTAGGTTTGCTAAAATAATTAATTTTCTACTTTCTCGAATGAAGAAACAAATTTTCTTGCATAAACGAATTGTTTTAAACCTAAAGAAGAGCAATGTATATAAAAACCATATAATTGAACTGTACGGTTTTGCGTGATCTGACCTTGAGCAATCCCGACAATGCTTCGGCCCAGCTTGTTTTAAGTAACTTGTGGTATCCATTCGGGTTAAGAAGCCATATAAAATCCACACCACACATATTCCCATGATGGTTACGGTGGATCACCCACTGCGTGAACGAATATGGCACCAAAATTCGCAACTGTAAAAAAAGGTAGAAAAAGCAAAAACCAAAAAGAAATGAGCATATGCATCAGTATATATATGAGCAACATCATATGAGGATATAAATCCAAGATACCTGATGATCTTATAAACATCACCACTCTTTCTCCCGTTCCAGTCACTATAAAACAAATTAAAACACACAAAAAATCTGAAATATACCATTGCCTCGATTATTTGTTCTGCTAAGCTTGAAACTGTTGTAACCAGCATCCCCGAGCCTTTTATCATATATACTTACCAGCTCCTCATTCCCAACCCAGAATTCCTGCACAATCTATATCTATATATTTACAAACTCCTAAGGTGCCACATGTCACCACTATATTCTTCTACTTCAAACTCTTCTACTAAAATCTCTCAATTTCAAAAATACTCAATTCTCATTCATTCTAACCTTTATTTTTTAATCTCATCCATTCATTTTATCTCTTAATCTTAACCATTCATTCTTATTCTCATCTCCTATATAAATCTCATATCTTTTCTTTCATTTCAATCACTCAACCTTTCACACTTTTCATTATGTAATCACAGTATCATTGTTTCATGTATCTAATCAATCGTGTATGGTATACAATCTGCAGCACATGAAATTGAAGATCGATGTATATTATAGCAATATCGAGAGGGGACGTCAAGCAAATACAATAAATTTTGACCATTCGATAGTGACTAAAGGATTTGGTAGGTTAACTAATCATGTTTATCTTAATTTTTTTATATGGTATTGTATACAGTATATACATATGTGATATGTGAGGAGAATATTTTAATATACTCTAATGTGTATTCAAATGTTGTTTTGCAGAAATAATGATTTTCACCTCCAATTCTTCATTCGAGAGATGTTAAGCAGTTCAAATATCGCGTCTTAAACCCAACAACAGCCACTTTCCTTCCTTATTTTTCATTCACGATCAATATACATATCTACAAAAATGTAAATTATAAAGTCATTTGTAATGCACAAGATAAGATAAGATATGTACATTTCTTCAATTTTTTTTAAATACAATAGAAAGTTTGATAGAAGCGTGTATACTAAATATTTATATCCTATATATCTTATAATATAGGAATATTTTGTAATATAAATATATATATATATATTTATATATATATATATATTTAGGAAATTGAATTTCATCAATCCATTTACATTTATTCACAATTTCACATGTTCTTAAATTAGTATTTAAAATTATATGGAAATATATTGGAAACTTAAAGTGTTGACTTATCCTTCTAAAATTTGATAGTACACGAAATTTCTTAAATTCACATGATTTGAAACTGAATTTCATCAATCAAAAAATTTATTGACACCAAAATTTAAGTATTCCACAAGATTGGCTAAGAATTTTTAATTTGAAAATTAATGAAATACAAAAGTAATTAATATACCTTATTAATTTAAAAAATCAATTTTTCTTACATTAGTTTCAAATTTCTTTCAATAACTACATGATTGCTCAAGAATTTATAATGGAAAAATTAATGAAATACAAGAGTACACTAATATTAATATACCGTATAAATATAAGATATTGGCCAATGATTTTTCTAAATTTTGGTAAAAAATTCAAATTTTAATTACAATATTGAATAAGAATTTTTAAATTGGAAATTAATGAAATACAAGATCTATACTCCGTATATCATATAAATATAGAATTATCAGTGTGAGACCCGCCTATTATCCAGACTGAAAAATAATTATTACATATTTTAATTTATATTTTAGAGTAAGTAAATAATTTTTTTGTTCCATAATATGACCATTGAAATTTTTTTAAAAAAACTTTTAATTAAATTTTGATTTATATTTTAAAGTTACCATAACATTTAAATTTGAAGACATGTTAATAAATTATAGGGTACACCAAAAAATTCCATAATTTTTGGGGAGTAGCTGTGATTATTCCATAATTTTTGCTAACTAATTATACAATTATCTACGTGATGGAAGACAATTAAAGAATTCTACTATTAACTAAGGAAATTACCATCATCCAATGATTTCTAGGATTTTGTAATTAATGAATTTTATTGCTATTACCAAAGAAAATTTATCACTAATTTTTTAATTAAGGAAATCATTTATTATTTTAATTAAGAGAATAGTTAAGATATGATATAGAAAATAAAAATCGTGTTTTCAAGAAATTGTTCAACTTATGAGATTGTTAACTTTTTGTTTTTAAATAGCTAAAAATACATTAATAAGGAACAAACCGTGTATTCTTTTATCAATTTAATTATTTATGGTATTAATTTATATTTGAAAACGTTTTACTTCTTTCGTCCCTTATTTGAATGTACTCAGTAGTTTATATATTAGTACTATTATGAATAAAATATTTTATTTTATTGATGGTGCAATATTCAATTGACGAGAATATGATAAAAATATAATTTTATATGAGAAAAGTAATGACAGTTATGATAATTTTGAAATATTTAAAAATAATAAAATTACATTTTACCATTTTAAGAAGTGACAACCTAATAAGGAAGCCAGGAAGGGACTAATCGAAAAAAAAAAGAGCAATTGAATTAGATATGGAGGGAGTTTATGAAAATTAGGAAGCCATAGAGATAATGTGGCAAGCAATAAAAGTTAGATAATTAATCAATATTCGATTTTAATACTTCAATATTTAATTTTAAATTTTATACAAATATTGATTTGTGACTTATTAATCGAATTAATCAACTTTCATGAGTGATGACCATGCACTGTATTGATTATGAATTAACTTCAACCAAATCTCACAATTTGACAATTTTTACGTTAATTTGTTATATACTTATATATGATATCATTTAAAATTTATATAAAAAGTAATATATTAGGTATATGTTTGATCGACGAGTGAAGAATTATACACACACTCCTTGAGATTGAATTATTTAAAAAAAAATTAAAGGACCGGAGTAGTTTAAGTTGAAATGTTCCAAGCTCAGGTCATATATCTTTACAATATAATTCACTCATTTTTTAAAAGTTGAGTTATGATCACACATTTTATTTCGAGGCACTTGATCGAAACCTAAGAGATATATTTAGAAGGTATGATCGATGTCTATTTTGGATGATTGAAGAAATGTTAGTAATAAAGTTTAATTTATCACGAGAATGACATCGAGTGTTTCAGATGACATGACTCCCGTAAAATTTTGAAGAAGACAATTTCCTCTTCTATTGTCTTTTGCAATGACGATAAATAAAAGTCAAAATCAGTCTCTTTCCATGATAGGTGTGTACCTTCCTAAACCTTTGTTTACATGGACAATTATGTATTGCAACATCTAGAATAAGAGTAGATTGAAAAGTTGTAGTCTACCCTTAAATGGAAAAATACATGAGCATATAATATAATCTATATTGCAATCATATTTCTACATACAATTTATAATTTATTATATTTATTTCTTTATAATTATTTTATTCTATTATTGTTTATATATATAATATAATCTATATTACTATCATATTTTATTTTTTAATAGAATAATGAATTTACAAATACATATGTTTTTTAAATAATAAATTTATTTCAACCCCGCGTAAAAACGCGGGTTTTACACTAGTTCATCATAAATATCAACCAAAATCACATGCTTATTATGAAATACTCTCCCATCCGTCCTAGTGAAAGTTTATCCAACTTTAATTTTTCTTCCGTCTTAATTAAAACTTGTGTGAGACCGTCTCACAGACGGATCCCACAGACCCATTTTGCTGGCGCCATCCAAAACCCACGGACTTACCTGGACTTCCGCCAATTAAGGCTTACTCCACAGGCCTTATATGTTATATAACTTTTTATTGGGCCTCCTTTATCTTAATCAAATTTTTTGGGCCTCCTTTGCATATTCTAACTCCTTTATTGCAAAATATGAACAACTATATTTATTTCTAGTTTAATTACAATTATTTAAATAAACGTAATTTTTAATATAACTTGTACTTAATCTCGGTTCTTGTATTTGCTTGATTATTTTTAAATTCCTTTAAAATATCATTCGTTGTGCAAAATATTTATTTGTGGACATAACTATTTTTACTAATTGCATTGATTTTCTGAATTAATTGTCATTTTTTTATTTAAAAAAATATAATTACTTAAAAAATAATAAAAATTTAGTTAAAAAGTGATAATTTTTTATAAAAAAATGATTATCACTTTTTAGTTAAATGTTATTACTTTTCAATTTTAAGTTAATGAATTTATAGATCAATGGACATGGTTATTTTTATTCAAACGTTAGTTTTTTAGTTAATTGTCAACTTTTAATTGATAGAATATTACTATTTAAAAAACAATAATATTTTAATTTAATTTTAAGTTAAAGAATGAATTTATAGATTTGTGGACATGGTCATATTTACTCAAACATTAGTTTTTGAGTTAATTGATAGAATATTACTATTTAAAAAAGAATAAAATTTTAATTGAAAAATGATAATGATTTTATTAAAAGCAACTATCACTATTTATTTCAATATTATCACTTTTTTCAATTTTGAATTAATGAATAAGATTATATATATATATATATATGATTATCTTTACTAATTGCATCAACTTTCTGAGTTTATTGTCATTTTTTACTTAAAAAATATCAATAATTAAAAAGAGTTTATTGTCATTTTTTACTTAAAAAATATCAATAATTAAAAAGTAATAAAGTTTAGTTGAAAAGTGATAATGTTTCAATCAAAAGTGACTATCACTTTTTACTTATACATTATCACTTTTTGCATAAACATTGTCACTTTTCAAATTTGAGTTTATTGGAAATGATTATTAATTGTGTTAGTTTTTAAAGTTAATATTTAAAAAGTGATAATGATTTACCAAAAGTGACTATCACTTTTTATTTAAACATTTATAATTTTTTAATAAACATGATCACTTTTTAGTTATGGTCACTTTGTTAGTGACAATATTTATATAAAAAGTGACCATGTTTATGTAAAAAGTGATAGTTATATTTAATAAAAACATTATCACTTTTAACTCAAACTTTATCATTTTTTTAATAGTGATAATTATATCAAGTAAAAAGTGACAATAATTAACTCTGAAAAGAAAGAATTTCGTCTCATCTAAAAGTTCGAACTTGTAGAGAGGGTGGAAATTAATTCTTGTATATTAATTCCTAACACCCCCCCCCTCACTCGTGGGCCGGATTAACACCTCTTACCCTTTTTGGGGAGAGGCCCATCGAGTGGACAATTTAAATGGGTGGAGTGCTTTCAACAGGAATCGAACCCAGGTCGTTTTGCCCGGTTTGCTCTGATACTATGAAATAATTTCGTCTCATCTAAAAGTCTGAATTTGTAGAGAGGGTGGAAATTAATTCTTGTATATTGATTCCTAACAGCAGAATTAGGCTTTTTCACATGGTATCAGAGTCAACTCTCTACTTCGATGTCTGGATCCATCTGTTGAACCACGTGTCGACCTTGTCCCCGTCTCACGTGAGGGAGGGTATTAAGGTATCCCACATCGGATAGAGAGATGGTCTTGGGTGGGCTTATAAGCCTGGACAATCCTCTATCCGATGTGGGATACCTTAATACCCTCCCTCACGTGAGACGGGGGAAAGGTAATCATGTCTACTAACCTATAATCTTATTCATTAAGTCAGAATGTTTATGCAAAAAAAAAAAAAAAAGGCAATGTTTATGTAATTATATTTAAATAAAAAGTGAAAATCTATTTTAATAAAATACATTATCACTTTTAACTAAAACTTTAATTACTTTTTGGTATAAAAATATATCATCATTATTATTATATATTACACTTTTAAGCATATAATTTTGAATTAGAACACTATCACTCAGATTAAAATATTATCAATTTTTTTTAAGTAAATTATTAAAAAACATTAAAACTGATAAAAAAATTATACTACATTGCATTTAAAGTACAAGTGGATAATATTTAAATAAAGGCAAAAACTTATGTGAAATCGTCTCATAGATCCCTTTTAATTCATATTTTAAAATTTTGGGTAGAATAATACTATTTTTTTTTTCAAATTTTTTATTTGTAAAAAAAGTGATAGTATTTAATTAAAAAGTGATAATGTTTTTAACAAAAGTGACTATCACTTTTTACTTAAATATTATCACTTTTTAATTAAACACTATCATTTTTTTTACATGAGGGTTAAGAGTGACCCGTCTCACGGATGAGGGTTAAGGGAGACCCGTCTCACGGATCTCACGGTATCACGTGTTACTAATCCTTAAGTAAAAAGTGATAGATGCATACATGTAAAAAAATGATAGATTTATATACCTGAAATACTTAAAGTGATATTCATATAATTGAAAGTGATAATATTTTTAAATGAAAAATGCTTACTTTGCTTATATAAATAATTTTGAAATAGTGTAATTCTTGTTGAGATCATGGAAATAATATTTTGGTCGAAGTCTTTCAAAACGGATGTCTAATTCAACTAAATTCAAGTTTCATAATTATTATTTTTTCAAAAAATAAAAATAAATCACACACTAAATTTTTTTCAAACAAAGCCACCATATAAGAAATTTCCTAGGTCCAATCCAGTTGGTTTAAGGGCCACGTAAATGTTAGTTAAATTTTCCAACATGGATAGCCCGCTTTTATCAATGGGATTTGCTAAATATGTTTAATTGGGCTTCAACATTTTACTCTAATAGATAGCCCTCTGTATTCTAAAAAAATGGATCAAATGAAGGATCCGTCTCACCAAATAAGATCCGTGAGACGGTTTCACCCAAGATCTTCCCTTAATTAATTAATGTAATGGAATCACAACTTTAACTTAATTTTAATGTGACCCTTAATTAATTAATGTAATGGAATCACAACTTTAACTTAATTTTAATGTGACCCTTAATTAATTAATGTAATGGAATCACAACTTTAACTTAATTTTAATGTGATAAATCAGAATTTTGATTAGATAAGAATTTACATTAAGGAAACAAAACAAAAAATTGGTGGGGGTGGGGGAAGATTATTAATTAATTCGGGATAAAGCGGTTTTTTTTTAAACAATTAGTTTTATGTATTATCAATTTATTTTATTAACAATTAGTTTTTATTTGGTTGTATATATTGTTCAGGAATGTTGCTGAAAATTTTAGTTCATGTCTCAATTGGCAACTAATTTGGATGACGATGAGGGTTTAGAATAAATTTTGAATACTATTTCATATAAATTGTTATACTGTTATTAATTTATATTTAAAACATATTACTTGAATGTTAAATAATATTAATAGATTAATTTTTTATCCAAATTAATTTTTTTCATCAACAATTTAATTAGCAATTTTCAGATTTTTTGAACTTGGACATAAAGAGAAAATGGGTCAGAATCCATGCATCCTATTTTGAGGAATTTTAGCATCTTACAAATTTAGTATGGGTTAGTATTTTGGGAGACACTTACCCATTACATTGAAAACAAGACTCATCCCAATTTATTAAAATGCATAGCAATAAACAAATGTAATAGTTTCATGTCAGAAACTAAATAGTGTGGGCTAGCACAAGGAGGAGTCAGAAGTATCCATGTACGCGAATGTGATAAAAGCTATATTCACCAATAGAAATTCATCCACCACGTGAGGTGCTTTAAAATTTTAACCCTACTGATTTAAGATGAGACGAAATTCTTTCATGCATTAAAGCTTCGAACACACGTTCTGTGTTCATTTTGTGTTGAAAACAATTCGACTAACTCGTACTTAATTGTTCACTCAATAAATCTCCTATACAAAAGGTAAAGCCGATAATTTAGTTCACGAACTTTTAAACGAGACAAAATTGTTTTGAATTCATTATCTCATAAATTACCGTGTAGGTCAAAACAAGCAAAATTATTAATTATATTTTGCATGCAGGGGCATTAACTTATTCGTGTGGTATTTAGGGACTATTGATTGATTCTGATAAAGTCCCACTTCTTCGACATCTGGTCTCTATGCATCCTATCCTTTACACCACCTGTCTAGTCTCCAATACTAATTTTAAAAATATTTTTTTAATTAGAATTATGAAATATCTAAAGAAAACTAGATGAATCGGCCCGATTTAAAACCCGGGTCGTCGTGGTATGCAAAATTGACAATTAAGGGTACGGATTTAACGAGATAGGAGTGACGAAGAGATTGTTAAAATAATTATGCCTTATTCAAAAGTTTGAACTTGTCGAAAGGTGGAGAATTAATTTTTATATATTAATTTATATTACTCCCCTCACTCGTGGGCCGGATTATCACCTCTTACCCTCTGAGAGGAGTCCATCGAGTGGACAATTTTAAATGGGTTGAATTGCTTCCAATAGGAATCGAACCCAAATCAAAGAAAAATTAATGAAGATAAGTTAAGAGTCACATTTGTGTCCTCTCAATTATATGAAATAATAGATATAATATATTTCATATAATTGAGTCACAATTTTAATGTAATTCTAATTTAATAAATCAAAATTTTATTTAGATAATAAAAATTATAATCAAATTACTCCGAATTCAAGCATACAAGAATTTACCATTAAGGAAACAAAACCAAAAATTGGGTTGGTCGGTTGGGTGGGGTGGGGGTAGGGGTGTAAACGAGCCGAGTGAGTAGTGCTGAGCTCGAAATTAACTCGACTCGATTGTTATACTCGAAGCTCGAAACTCGACTCGACTCGACTCGGTCGAGCTTAAAATTTTAAAGATCGAGCTCGACTCGATAAGTAACTTGATAAGCTCGAGCTCGACTCGACTCGATTACCTATATAATTTTCAAAATTAATTTTAAAACATTTTTTTCTAAAATAAACTCGAGCTCGACTCGGCTCGTCTCGTCTCGACTCGATTACTCGTATATAAATATAAATTATATATTAATGGTAAAATAGTAAATATTATTCAAGCTCGATTAGACTCGCGAGCCTTTCGAGTCGAGTATTTATGAGCTCGAACTCGAACTCGGTAGCTACTCGAGTAGCTCGAAACTCAACTCGACTCGACTCGATTAACTTCGAGTCGATTTCGATCTTTTTTCGAGTCGAGCATGAGTAGCTCGCGAGTAGGCTCGACTCATTTACACTCCTAGGTGGGGGAAGATTCTTTGGGCCAAAGTGATTTTATGCAAGAAAATTGAAAAAATGTTGATTTTAGTCAATTTTGATCTAAAATTGATAACTTTAAATGATTTTGTTACATAGTGTATGGGGTTCTAAAACACTATTTACCACTAATTGTATAATTTATATTTATATACATGTAATAAATTTATTATAATGCATCCACCAATCAAGAATTAATAAACAAAAAAACCACTTGCAACTTATTTACGATTCAATTTAATTTGAGTCATAGACATTTAAATTTATTTTGTAAATGAAACCTTAATGGATAAATATGGGCACGATTTTTAAGAGTAACTAGATTTATTTTTGCGTTAATTATATGTTTTTTCTTAGTATTTGGGCCGATTCCTTGGTTGTAACTTGAAGGATGTGGAACAAAGCTTTTTAAACCATTATTAATTTTAAGCCCAGAAAAAAGTGTTGAGTATTAATAAAATATTGAGGATATTTTGTATTAGAGTTTCTTTATTTTACATATTTATTTTGAGTTTTTTTTTTTTACTTTCTCCTCATCAATTTAATTAAAACTTTGCGTTTCAATTTAATTTAATTTTCGATTCAGTTTGAGCAAGTTAAAATATTCAATTAGGGTGTAAGTAAGTCTAGAGCATTCAGAAAAAAATTGAAATCGACTCAAATTTAATCGAGTCGAGTTTCGAGCTACTAAGTTTGAGTTCATAAACACTAGACTCAAAAGATTAGCGAGCCTAATCGAGCTTGTACAATATTTACTATTTTATCATTAATTATATAATTTATATTTATATACATGTAATCGAGTCGAGTCGACCCGAACTCGAATTTTTTTTGTCATTAATTATGTTAGAAAATAAGTACAGTATTTTACATTTAATGTTGTTAGAAAAATGATTTTTTTTTTAATGTAAATAAAGTAATGATATTGATTCAATATTTAAATGCTTTGAGTGAATAATTAAAATACTTTTTTACTGTTTTAGGTATATGAATTAGACAGTAAAATAAATGGCAAAATAACTAAATAGAAATTGAGGGAGTATTTTTTTTTTTAAAGTATTTGGACCGGTTCCTTGGTTGCAACTTGAAGGATGTGGGCGCAAACCGCGCAATGTAGGACAAAACTTTTTAAACAATTATTATTATTAAGCCCAGAAAAAAATGTTGAGTATTATAAAATATTGAGGATATTTTGCATTAGGTTACTTTAGTTTACCTATTTACATATTCTGACTTTTTTTTTTTTTTTTAACTTTCTCCCATCAATTTTAGAATTTATGAATATAATTCATATGAATAGGAATTAACCACGTTGACGCCTTGTATGGCCACATTAATTTGTCGGTATTTTGTAAATTGCAATTATTTTAAGCAGGGTAGGAAATCTAGACAAATATGAAATGAATGAACTCGATAAATATGGATTCTTTATTTTATTAAAAAAAAAAATCTGTAAATTTAAATTTTGTAGAGATAAGAATATATAATAAAATAACTTTTAAAAATATTAAAGAATGGGACTTACTCAATATATTTATTTCTTTCTAAAATTTAGAAAAAGAAAGTATGTTTTTAATCTACAAAAAAAAAAAGCCTAATGAATTCATTGAAATGCATTGAAGAAGTGGTGAGGTAGCTTGTTTGAAATGCCAATGATAAGACATAAAAGTATTTTTTTTTACGTGTAAAATATTTTTTTATTATTTTTCAGTATTCTTATAAAAATTGTAAAATATTAACAAAAAATTATATAAAAAAAAATTAAAAAAATTGCATGAGCTTTTCATTGTCAAAACTTTTAATTTATTCCTTGTATAGTATATGTGGGTAAGTTTTTTTTGGTCGGGCAAAAGCAATTATATTCATAGCATAAAATTCATACATGTGAAAGCTCGATGCAGAGGTGCTTCTAAAATGACATCGGTTTGATTTGTTTTGGGATGGACTTTGTGAAGATTTTTTTTTTTTTAAATTTAATTTTTGTTGCAACAAAAATTTCATTAGTTAATCCATGCTAATAACAAACATCATAAACAAGAAAACCGCAGTGAAATTTGTTATTGTAGATACAAATTTTTATTCTTCTAAAGTACTCTACAATATTTTTTTATAAGTTTTTAAAAATTTGTAAAGAATGATCTATATTTCTAAACAATTTTTAGTAGAAATAGGGTAGGTAAGTGTTTGAAAATATATATTAGAACGATCGGCTCAAAACATGATAGTGTGAATTACTTTACAAATTACAAATTGTTTCTTATTTTTCCCCTGCGTCCTCTTGAATTTTTATATATAATACTCCCTCCATCTAGATGTAGTACAAGTGATAGGATGGTGAGAGAGAAAATAATAGATGAATGTGAGATGAAGTATGATAAAATAATAGATAAAATATAAGTGATGTGATTGGGAGAGAGAAAATCATATGTCAAAAATGGAAAAAAATGAAATGGAAAACTTATTGTGGGACATCATAAAAGAAAAGTGGGACGGAGGGAGTAATACGTATTTTGTATTATTAAAAATAACATAATATTATATATTATATAAAATGTTTTTATTTTATATATTAAGAATAATATAAGTATTAGAATTTTTTTTATATGTAATATGTATTTTGTATTATTAAAAATAACATAATTTTATATATTATAAAATGTTTTCATTTTATATATTAAGAATAATATAAGTATTACAAAATAGTTTTCTAATTTATATTATCATTATCCTTGAACATATGAAAAGGGTAATTAAGAAAACTTGTTGCGTCCTTATAAATTTAGAAATCTGAGATTTTTCATTTTTTATTTTTCTGAAACCAGAGTGTTTTCTGGTAAAAAAAACTGTACAATATTCTACGATTCAACTCGAGATTATGCAGAGTTTTGATTGAAGATTTGGAATCACAGATTATTATTTTGGTGAAGAGAAATCCTGTGCAAAAGTAAGGTAAAACCATTCATTTTTTCCTTCCTATTTTTTATTATGGTAGTGAACAATAATATTTTCTCTTTTAACCCATTGAAATTTGTATAGGATTTATGATTTTAAATTCAAGTTTATGAAAGTCTTAGAAGTTATTCGCATGGACGAAGATTATTCATTTTTGAAATTTTTTTTAGATACAAATTTTGCACAATATTTTTATCCTTAACGTTTCTTGAAACACAATATATTGGAATGAGATAAACGTTTCTTGAAACACAATATATTGGAATGAGATAGATTTTTGAAGTGAAGTTCAAAAAAAAATAAATTCAGTTCTCTGGTTTTTAATCGTCATCTACTACGTTAATTTGAATTTTGATGAATACAAGTCCTCTGGCGAATTCAGTTGCAGAATGTCAATTTTTATGAATGAAAGTCTTTTGACGAATTTTAACCGTAGAAAGACCTCAGAAATTAGAATGAAAGAGTGTAGATTAGTCCTCACAATTATTGAAAAACACACCATGTAAATGTGATATAATAAGATTTTATAAGAAACAATAATATTTTCTATTTTAACAAATTGAAATTTGTTAAATTTTAGCAATATAAAGTTATATTAGCAAAAAGATTGAACTTATGTTATTTGAAATTCAAGTTTATGAAACAGGAAGGTTGCTCGCAAAGTTTATGAAACATTGGATTGGGAGTTGCTTGCAAAGTTTATGAAACATTGGATTGAAAGTTGCTTGCAAAGTTTATGAAACATTGGATTGGAGGTTGCTCGCAAAGTTTATGAAACATTGGAGGTTACTGTCAATCTAACATTTCCAACCAGCTAAGATTTGGTAGGAGATTGATTTTTAAAGTAAACTTTAGAAGTTTTTATGAATGGAAGCTCTTTTTGACGAATTTCAACTGCAGATGTAGAAAGACTTTTACACAATAAAAAGATCCACTCTTTCCTTTCTATTTCTTATTGTTACATTGCAGAAAAACATTCAAGTTTATGAAACACATGCCTAATATTCTGATTTTAAGATTTTTGAATAGTTTCATGATGATCAGTCCTAACTTTAACAGTTACACTCTTCTTATTTCTTATTGTTGCAGTACAAAAAAAGATTTAGGGAGTCACGTTCTCCTTCTTATTTCTTATTGGTGAGTCTTTTTACCATTCACGACAGAGTCTATGGAAAAAACATTGATGGGCAAATTTGTTAAATTTTAACAATAAAAGATACGAACATATGATTTTACATTCAAGTTTATGTAATAGTTTCAGGAGTCTGAAAATTGTTACATTTATTTTGTAAAAAAAATAAAAAAATCCATGAATGAGTACCGTTGTTGATGTACTCAAGATCCTGATTGACTGATTGATGTACTTAATATTAATGCAAAACAGCAAAACATGAGTTTTGATTACATGGTTGTTAATCGTCATCTTCTATGTCAATTTTGGTGAATGGGAGTCTTTCTAGTAATTTCAGCTATAAAATGTCAATTTTGTGAATGGAAGTCCTTAGCTTAGCAAGTTTCAGCTGTAGAGAGACTTCCACTCTTCCCTTCTTCTCATTCCTATTTCGTATTACGCAATATGTTCATAGTTATTTGATAGTAATAAAGTGGGGTGAATATGTTCATAGTTATTCATTTAGCTACTTCTTTATTAAAGTCTCAAATGAAGGTGGGCATGTATGAGAGATTCTTTTACATGACCCGACCTCTTAGAAAAACGGGTCGCATTGAAACCGATTGAGAATCTTGTGGGTCACTCTATACCTTGAAAAGAGTTATACGTAATTGAAAAGTGTAAGTATATTTTTAAGAAAATAGGACTTATTGCAGGGGTAATGTTTTCATTAGGCTGTTGTCATAATTGATAAGTATTTGTTAAATGCTATAATTGATAAAGAATAATAATTTGAATTAATAACATCCTTAAAGCATGCGTGGGTGCAAGGAATCAGATGGGTGATTGGGAATGGGAATACAATCAAAATTCGTAAGCATGCGTGGGTGCAAGGAACAACATCTAGCACCATCAAGTCAGAAATTGCTACCACCCCCAATGTCAATTTTTTCCTTGACGAAAATAGGGAATGGAAAGAGGAGCTAGTAAGAATTGCTTTTAACCACCACGAGGCTGAAGGTATTCTTAGGATACAGATGGGAAGTAAGGAAGATGAGGATAAGCGTTTCTGGATGAATGACGACATGGGTGAGTATACTGTGAGCTCTAGATATAATAGGGACTACGAACTGGCCAGCAAGGACCAGAAAGAGCGTTTGCGTCCAACAATGAATGGATAACTCTCGAGTGGAAAAGGGTGTGGAAAATGAGACTTCCCCGGAAGGTAAAGATTCTTTGTTGGAAAATGTGTTGTGATTTCCATCCAAACTGAAGGAAATTTAGCCCGAAGACATATTCCAATTCGAACCATCTGCGGATTATGTGGTGGCTCCTTCCCAACTACAGCTCACACCCTTTTCCATTGCTCAGAATTTAAAGGCGTGTGGATAAAGACGGGATATAAAGAAGTTACCAACGGGGGGTAGGAGCGGACACGATAGAAACCCTTGAATACCTTCGGATGAAATTACAAGCCACTGAATTTGAAAAAAAAATTGTGACGGTGGCATGGGAAATTTGGAGGGAGAGATGCAGAATCCTCCACTCAGATGGAAAACCCACGAGGAAGATTGACAAAAAATACGGGAGAAATTGTACTTATGTATTTAATGGCATTCCAAGCACAGACTAATAAAAGACTAGCTCATCATAACAAAAATGATGAAGAAGATGTTGGGAATAAAATGAGTTTTGATTATGATACCAAACCCCCTTTGACATGTCAAATAGATAAGTTAGATTAAATGAACATGTTTCTGAATTGTTGGAACATGTAGCTTAAGGATAGTTGAGAAGCTGGAATGTTTAGGCAGCTCTTTAGATTAACAGATGCACAAGTTGGGGGGGAACACATGCCTAGAAGATCATAGTGATTAAGTCCCCTCAAAGGCTCAAGATCAAATTGACAACAAGTCTGTTGTATACAATTAATAGACATCTATGCTGATAAAGTTAGCTCAGTTTTATACAAATCCATTTGAAGATCAATACATCATAAAGCCTATATGCAGTAATGCATATGTCAAAGATCAGAAGATATAAGCAGCAGAGTTGTCTCAGCACACTTGTACCAGAACTGTTACAAAGCCATCCCAACTGTGCTGATGAGATCTAATCCACTTAATCAAAGTCATGTATGTCTAAAGATCATCAAAGACTCATGCATGAAGAGTTCAAGAAAAGGGAAAGAGCCAAAACATCTGAATAGCAAGACAACCGTGCTGATAAGCAAACACTGCTGATCTTGATAAGCAAAATTGTCCAAGTGATAAGGAATGTTGTCCTTATCTAAGGACCAATGATCAGAAGGAATGTCCATGTTTGATCAAGTGTATCTTGAAGTCAGACATTGGGAAGAGTGCTCTAAAGTCAAGACAAAATGATTACAACCGTTTACTTCCCAAATTAAGGACATGTCACTATCAAGAAACTGTCTTCCAGTTGCAAAGTTCAAGGAAGACATTTATAGACAATTGAGGCTGCCTCTCCAACGGGCAAATCCTCAGTTTTGTCTATAAATACAAAAGTGTGAAGACCATTTGAAGCATCCAACTACAATCTGAGAACATCAACTACACTGAAGCTTCAAAGTTCTCTAAAGACATTTTTAGTCTTCAAACACTTCATTCTAAGTTGAACCTCATTGTATATCCATACAAAGCTTAGAGAGATATCCTATCCTTACACACTAAGCTCATTGTGAAGGATATCTCACCCTAGTTGGAACCAAACTTCAAACCTTATACCTTTCAAGAAATAAAGTTAGAAGGTTGTAGTAGTAGAAGTGTAAGGAGTTCACTGTTGAGAGAAGAACAATGCAATTCTGAGTTGAGAAGAGGGTACTAGAACTCTGATATCCTAGGGATCAAGGCACCAAGGAGTGGTGTGATTGATCAAGTGCACCTTGGCACTATAAAACAAGTAATTCCAAGAGTGAAGGAATTATCCTGTTAAATCGGGGAAAGTGGATGTAGGAGCTTGAGTCTCTGAACCACTATAAACTCTTGTGTTGATTTTCTTTCAAGTATCTACATACATACAACTCAGCACACAAACTGATCTTTCAAAGATACATTCCTAAAACTGTGCAAAACAAGTTTTGGACAAGTTCCCTGAACTGGATAAACTGTTAAGGTGATTTCAGAACTAAAAAGGAGTTTGAAACCAAAGGGACAACCACTAATTCCGCACATATAACTCCATTAGATAGTTATTTAACTAGGTACTCAATAGTGCTTAGTAGTTTGATTATCTTTTAAGAGTTAATCATATCAGCAGAGTTGTCCAGAACAACTTTGTTGAAGTCTATCTTGGTTAAATTCAAAAAGATTTGCATACAAGTGTATTCCCCCCCCCCCCATACACTTGTTATATACTCCTTTCAGGACCAACAAGTGGTATCAGAGCAGGGGTTCAAAGACCACTGCTTCTGAAAATCCTTTTTGATTTTCAAAGACACATTTTAGTGTGGTCACTGAACTGATCTTTTTCTGAAATCTTATCACATCTGTATCTAACCCCTTTTTCTTGAGATATGGCCAACAACAATGCTGTTCCACATGATGCTGTTCAAGGGATCAACAACATGGCCACTGATCCAATCAACCATATATCTCATCACAAACTGCCCATGTTCTCAATTGAGAACTATGACTTCTGGAAAATCAGAATGAGAGCTCATCTTGCATGCCTCCACAATGATATGCTGAGAGTGATCACAAGAGGACCTTTTGTGTTCACTCAAATCAATCCCAGGATGACTGAAGATCAAAGAGCTGATATAAGGGAGGAAATTCCCAAGGATGAAGATGATCTCACCACTGAGGAGAAAAGAAAAGATAATCTGAATTATCTAGCAATGAACACACTTTACCAAACTATTCTAGATGCAGTAATGGGAAGAGTCTACCACTGCACAACAACCAAAGAAATTTGGGATACCCTTGCTGAAATGTGTGAGGGCACTGCCAAAATCAAGGGGAATAAGCTCCAAGTTGCTGTGCAGAAGTTTGAGCAATTCATAATGGAACCTGAGGAGTCCATTGACAAGTTTGCTGGTAGATTTACAGATATCTTGAATGAAATCAACTTATTGGGCAAGGTGTACTCCAGGAGAGAAGTTGCTCTTAAGATCCTAAGAAGTCTCACTCAAAAGTGGGATGTATATTCTGTAATGATGCAGAACACAAAAGATCTCTCCACCATGCCCATGCAACAAATCTTCTCAGAACTAAAAGCTTATGAGTTTGATCTCAACAGAAGAAAGCCTGTTGAGGAGCCCTCATTACCAACCAAAGGAGTGGCATTCAAAGCCAAAGTTGCTGAACCTGAAATACAGTCCACTCCTAGATCATCAAAGTCAGTCTCTAAGGCTGAAATGAAGGAATAAATGGCCCTCATGGCTAGAAGATTTGACAAGTTGAACTCAAGGTTTGGTAGATACAAGAAATTCTACCAAGACAACAAGGCCAAGAGAAGATACAACTCTCCTGGGGCCCAGGCTGAGGACAAAAGGCCTGAAGAAAGAAGATCAGAGGACAAGTACTCTGAAAGGAGAAAGTCCAGCAGAGCTGAACCTTCATCATCCAGAATGAGAGATGACCCAAAGAAGGATGATGATGAGGACTTGTGCTATAACTGCAAAAAGAAAGGACACTTTCAATATGACTGCCCAGAACTCAGCTCCAAGGAAAGAAATGAGAGGCAAGCAAAAAAGGACAGAAAGTTCACAAATAGGAAAGCCATGATGGCTGGTGATGAATCCGACTCTGCTGAAAGCTTCAACTCTTCTGATGATGGACTGTTCTCCAATAGTGATGATGATGATGTGTGCAACATGGCCATAGAAGATGAGGTATCTTCTACTTCAAGCTCACCATCATTTCTATCACAAAACACTAGTGAAGTTAACTTGAAACTTTCTTTTGGAAAGTTAATGGAAGATTTCACTAGGTTACAAGAATTTCATGACAACTGTGTGAGGGAAAATGAAAGGTTATCAATAGAACTTGCAAAACCTTCTGAATCAGTAGTTGATGTCAAGTGTACTGAGTTGTATAAACAAGTCTTGAGAGAAATTGATAAAGCTTCTTTCAGGATAGTTGACCAACAAAAGCAGATTGATGAACAACTACTTACTCAGAAGAGAAAAGACTTTGAGCTAAAAAATCTTCAAGCAAAGTTTGAAAATCTCTCACATGAATATGATATTCTTAAATCAAGTGAAGAGAGCCTGAAAATCAAGATGTCTGCTATGAATAAATCCTCTAGAGCAATAGAGGAAATTCAAAGCTTCCAAAAACCTATGGCTCAAAAGAGTGGATTGGGATTTGATCTATTTGAATCTTCACCTTGTCTTAGTATTGCTTCAACAAGTAACACTAAGAGAGTCTTTGTGAGATCAGTGGCACAACAAGCTGAAAATGAAATAATTCAGCCACTGAACAAAAGGAAAGGGCAAAATGAATGAGATGCCCACTCAAGTACTTCAGGGAACTAGACCCATACCTAAGGAAAAGGCCAAAGTCCCTGAATACAGGAGGAATGTTGCTCAGCAGAGTAGACCCAGTGGAAGGGCAACTAATCTGAACAATATTCAGAGGAGTTATCCAAGGTATGTTCAGCCTAGGCCAACTCTACTAAGGAAACCTCAGCTGAACAAACCCATGGTCAACTTTCCTCAAGGGCAGAATAAAATGAGATAACCAAAACCCTTCATGCCAAAGGGTAATGGTCATAAATATGCCTTTCCTCAAAGACTCCCTCAAGTAGCACAAAGAACTCATAAGTTCAGGAGATTTGACAACTCCCCTGAAACTTACAAAGTTAACACCTTCACACATTCCTTCCCAAAGGCATTTAAGGGAAAGACAGTGTATGTAAATGTTAGAGGAAAACAACTTAGCCACCTTGAATCAATCAGGGTAATTAGGCAAGTTTGGGTTCTTAAAGGTACAACTAACCTCTCAGGACCCAAAATGCAAAGGGTACCTAAAGCTTGATAATTGCAGGTACCAAAGGGCCACAAGAAGATGAGGAGTATGAGCAAAAAGTCAGCATGGTACCTTGACAGTGGATGTTCAAGGCACATGACTGGAAACAAAGATCTCCTCACTGAATTCAATGAAAAAGAAGGCCCAAATGTCACATTTGGAGACAGCTCACAAGCAACTACAAAAGGTTATGATACCTTGATAATTGGTAATATCAAGGTATCCAATGTATCTTATGTGGCTGGTCTCAAATATAATCTCCTAAGCATAAGTCAGTTCTGTGATAAAGGATATAATGTTGAGTTTTCAAGTGGAAAGTGCTTAACCAAAGATAAAACTCAACAAACTCTACTGACTGGAACTAGGAAAGGAAATGTGTACTTTGCTGACTGGGACAAGTCTACTGATGCTGCATGTTTCATTGCCAAAAGCTCAAATGAACAAAGTTGGTTATGGCATAAAAGGCTAAACCACCTGAACTTTAAATCAATGAACAAGCTTGCTAGAAATGCATTAGTTAAAGGACTACCAAATGAAGTTTTCATTAAAGAGCATGTTTGTAAACCATGCCAAGAAGGAAAACAAATTAAATCTTCATTTAAAGGAAAACCAGTCATCTCTACTGAAAGGGTACTTGAACTACTGCACATGGACTTATTTGGACCAATTACCCCAGCAAGCATAAATGGTAGGAAATACACATTGGTTGTAGCAGATGACTTCTCTAGGTTCACATGGGTAGTATTTCTCCTTAATAAGAAGGAAACACAAGTCAAACTCCCTGAACTACTTAAGAGACTGTCAAATGAGAAAATCCTTAACATCATCAAAATAAGATCTGATAAAGGTACCGAGTTCATTAATTCATACATAAATGAGTATTGCTCACAAAATGGAATAGCCCATGAAACTTCAGCAGCTAGAACCCGTCAGCAGAATGGGGTTGCAGAAAGAAGAAATAGAACTCTCAAAGAAGCTGCTAGAACCTTAATTGCTGATTCAAACCTACCTAAAAAGTTTTGGGCTGAAGCTATAAACACTGCATGCTATACTCAGAATAGATGTTTGATTACTAAGGGCCAAGGCAAAACCCCTTATGAACTATGGAGAGGAAGATTGCCTAAAGTGTCTTACTTTCACATATTTGGTTGTAAGTGTTTCATTCACAACAATGGGAAAGAGCAGTTGAAAGCTTTTGATAGCAAAGCTGATGAGGGGATATTCCTTGGATATTCACAAATCAGTAGAGCCTTCAGAGTTTACAACTGTAAAACCCTTATTGTGGAAGAAACACCACATGTTGTGTTTGATGAGTCTACTCTTGAGAACAGGAACAACAACCTAGATACTGAAGAGATCACACAAAGGACAACCAGACTGAGCTTAAAAGAAAAATATACTCCATTCATAGATGTTGTTCAGGCCAATCCTCCTGAAATCACTAGACTGGACAACAATCCTGAAGGCAATATTCCTGAGGCAAATCCCACTGAAGGAAATGATGAACTGAATGACCCAATCCCAGTTCATAATCAGGTAACAACTACCAATGAAGAAGCAAGCCCTGCTGAGGTAGTTAATGGATTAAATATTCAAAGGGGAAATGAAAATGTTGAAAATGACAATGTCCCTGACATTGAGGACAACACCCCTAAATATGATCCTGAATTAGATCCAGTATTAAACTTCCCAGAATTTTATGATGCTAGTGACTCAACCTTAGTAGAGGACAACTCTATTGAAGGGATCAGAAAAAGAAGGACATGGTTATCTGACCATCCTACTGATCTGATACTTGGTGATCCAAGTGTAGGAGTCAAAACTAGAAGGTTTCATGGTGAAAGTGCTTTGTTCTGTTGTTTCTTATCAGAACAGGAACCAAGTGATATTGAGGAAGCACTTCAAGATGCAAATTGGATCACAGCAATGCAGGAAGAGCTGAACCAATTCACCAGAAATGATGTATGGGAACTGGTGGATAGACCTTCACATCAAGATGTTACTGGAACCAAGTGGGTATTCAAGAACAAAAAGAATGAGAATGATGTGATAGTCAGAAACAAGGCCAGATTGGTGGCCAAGGGTTACTGTCAATCAGAAGGCATTGATTATGATGAGACTTTTGCTCCAGTAGCAAGACTTGAAGCCATAAGGCTGTTCTTAGCCTATGCTGCCCACAAGAGATTCAAAGTCTATCAAATGGATGTCAAGAGTGCCTTCTTGAATGGTGTTTTAAAAGAAGAAGTCTATGTAGAGCAACCACTTGGTTTTGAGATTGAAAACCAAGTCTACAGATTGAAGAAAGCTCTATATGGACTCAAGCAAGCTCCTAGAGCTTGGTATGATACACTGTCACAGTTTCTCTTGGATCATGGATTTGTCAAAGGAACTGTGGACAGAACTCTCTTCAGAATTTGTGTAGGAGATGACATCTTGCTTGTCCAAATATATATTGATGACATCATATTTGGATCCCCCAATGAGAAGCTATGTGAAAAGTTCTCCAAGCTCATGCAAAGCAAGTTTGAGATGTCAATGATGGGGATGATGAACTTCTTCTTGGGCTTATAAGTCAAGCAATCAAAAGAAGGAATCTTCATCAATCAAGCTAAGTACATCAGAGAGATGATCAAGAAATTTGGGTGTGCTACTAGCAAGCAAGTAAGGATCCCTATGAACACTAATTGGAAGATGGATCCTGATGAGAGTGGTTTTCCAACCAACTCTACTGAGTATAGAGGAATCATTGGTTCTCTTCTCTATATCACTGCCAGTAGACCTGACATCACATTTGCAGTAGGTGTATGTGCAAGGTTTCAGGCCAATCCTAAGAAGAGCCATTTAGAGGCTGCTAAGAGGATCTTGAGATATCTCAAAGGCACTGAAAACCTAGGCCTTTGGTATCCTGCTGATGACAACATTGAGTTAACTGGCTACTCAGATGCTGATTATGGAGGTTGCAGAATTGACAGAAAATCCACCTCAGGAACATGTCAATTCTTGGGAAACAAGCTCATCTCTTGGTTCTCAAAGAAGCAAAACACAGTGGCTACCTCCACCACTGAAGCTGAGTATGTTGCAGCTGGAAGTTGTTATGCTCAAATCCTATGGTTGAGACAACAACTAAGGGAATACAATGTCAACTCTACTGAAGTGCCAATATTCTGTGACAACAACAGTGCCATTGCAATATCACAGAATCCAGTGTTGCATACAAGATGCAAGCATGTGGACATCAAGCATCACTTCATCAGAGACCATGTGGAGAAGAAGGACATCAAGTTGGTGAAAATCCATACTGATCATCAAAAGGCTGATATTTTGACAAAACCACTTGCTGAAGCAAGATTCATGGAATTATCAGCAGAATTGAGACTTCTTGATCCAGGAAAGTTGGACAAGTAAGCCAAATGGAGTTAATTAGTCAAGGGGGAACTGAAAGTGATCCTCAGCAGACTTGGTCAAGTCTACTGAAATTCAGAAGAATTGTCCTCAATCTATTCAGAGATATTGAGCAGGACACTTGTCCAAAGGAATCCAGGACACTTGTCCACAAAGTTCAGGACACTTGTCCATGACACTTCAGGACACTTATCTTGTGGGGACAGATAAGTTGTCTTAGCTATCAAACCAAATCTTGGTCTGATAAGCACGTATTTTGGGTAATCATTGCCTATTTTGATGGCTGTCCCATTCCTTTTAAAGCCATCACCTTTACAAAGATTTAATTTGCCCCCTACCTAAAAAGTCACTTTCAATGCATTAAATGCCAAAATTTAACTCTTGTTTGCATTAAACATTTCAAGCTATGATCTATCTTGAAAACCCCCCAGCCTTTAACTAATATTAAATTCTCCCACGTTTTGAATAAAAACGGTTTCCAACACTGTTCCATTGGTTATTAACCGTTGGATCAAGTTCTGGCCAACTCCCCTGAACTCAATCCTAGTCGTTCAAACTTAATTTCCTCATTTGTAAACCCTTGAATTGCCTTACGACTTACCTACTCAATGACATACATTCCTTTTGGAATATACTCTAAGTCTTAAGAAGCCCACAAGTTTCATTTCTTCCCCACACACTCAAACTCTCTTGAAACCTTCCATTTTTTTTCAAACACTCTCAAAACCTCTACTGTTCTATTCATTGCTCCCAAAGCAAGACCAGAGATGGTTGTTGATTTCCCAAACAAGGCTCTTGACCTTGATTTTGAATATCTCAGCAACAAAAATAACCTCATTTTTGAACCAATAGTCTCCTTTGAGAGTGAGGATCCTGAAATCACCCCCACTCTAAGATGGCTGAGAAGAGCTAGACTTCAGAAGTTCATGGAAGAGAAGCCCAGTTCCTACCTTGAGAGCTACATGGCAGAGTTCTCTGCCTTTCTCAAATGGAGAGGTAAACCAGTAGATGGTGATGTGGCAACCAAGTTATCTTATATTGCTGAAGGAGAAGAGGAGGAGAGATTCCCTAGAGTCAAATTCTCAGTAGAATATTTGGATAAAGCTTTTGGATTGCCTTTAGCGGGAAGGAATCCAGAATTCTATGGAAATGGCCATGAAGGGGAAATAGCTCAAGACTGGTTACTTGTTCCAGGCCCCATCTCCTCCACCCAACACAAAAGGACCCTCAAACCAAAATTCCTCAATCTCTTTGAGGTGGTCACAAAGAGCTTGTTAAGCAACACTGGGAGTCTAGAGCAAGTGAGTTCTCCCAGAATCAGAGTTATAGCTGCTGTGATAGATGCAAGTGACAAGGGCATCCAATTTAATTGGAGGGAGTTCATTATGAATGAGATGATGAAGGAGAAGGCAAAATTCAAAGTGAGAGTCCACAACAAAGTGGTGTTGGAAGGAAAGCTCAAATACTGCACAAGAGCAAACCTATTGATTGAGAAGTTTTCACACTACTCTGAGATGCAAACTTTTGCAAAACCCCTCCTAGCCCAGAAAATTATGTTCAGGAAGCTTTGCAAGAAGAGTGAACAAAGGAGATTGCTAATGGCCAAACCTGCTGAAGCTGAGGTTGAACAAAAGCCCAAGTTGAAGAGAAGGACTAAGGCAAGGGCTGTCAAGACAAAGAAACTATCTCAAATTCCCTCAGAGGAGAATTCAGGAGCATTAACTGAGATTGATGAAGTTGATGAAGTTGCTGAAGAAGGTGTTCAAGTGCCTTCTGATTCAGGAGAAATTAGGGACAAGTTCCCTATGGTGCTAAAGAAGAAGAAGGGTGAGAAGAGGATCAGGGAAGATGTCCTTGATGAGGAAGGAAGTGGGAGCAGTAGGGCTAGCAAGAGAAGGGCCAAGCCTACTGAAAAGCTGTTGGAACTTCAGGAAGAAAAGACTCTGCAAATTGCTCTAAGGGAGAGCAGAGCTGAAAGTAGAACCAAATCCAAGTCCAGAACCAATTCTCCTGGTTCTGGAACTCCTAAGTCCAAACTCCCTGAAACCCAACATCATGAGCCCAACTCCCCTGATACCCACAAAACCCCTGAAAACCAACCTATCACCCCCCTGAACTTAACCAAGAGGTACTCACCAGAAGGAGCTGCAAATAGAGGTCCAATAGATGTGCTAATTGACCTTGCAGTATATGAAACAAGACTCCAATCCCCACTTGACTCATCCATGCTCAAGTTCTCAAGACTCCTGGAAAATGAACTTCTAGAACCAACCCCCCTGAGCAAAGCCACTTCAGATCCATTGCTCTCAAAAGCAACTAAAGCAACCATTGTAGCACCTAATCCTTCTGAAGCCAACCTTTCTGAACTCAACCTTCCTGAAGCCATTCTTCAAGCCAATTCCCCTGAACCCAGAGCCAACTCACCTATAACCCAAATTCCCCATTCCAGAGGAGATGAGGAGGAGTATACCTTTGAAGGTATGCTCAGAGGTGGAACATGTGCTACTGTGGACAGTTTATACCCACAACTTGCAGAATTCCCAAGAATTCAAAAGATGTTCCATGATCTGAGGACATTGGTGGATGTTAAGGACAAGTCAATCATGGAAATTGCTCAAGTCTTCCAAGATAAGGGTGCAAACTGGTGGCAGATAGAGGAAAGCAGACTACTGCACTTTGTTGGAGTAAACAAGACAAGATTCCTCACTGATGAGGATGTTTTTGCAAAGTTAGTAGCTGATAAGATTGCTGAAGAGAAAGAGAGACTTGCTAAGGGAATCAAGCACCCTGATAGCATCTCAAATGATGATGATAACAAGGATAATCCTTCAGATCCCAAACCCCCTGGTCCCAGCCAACCCTCAACCCAACTCCTAACCTATCATAGAAAGGGTTCTATTTCATCAGAAGTGTTGACCAGAGCTAGTGACACAGCCAAAGATGCATCAGCCAATGAAGGTTCATCTGAACCCAAGGCACAACTTAATGATGCTGAGGCTCCCATCTTAGAAGCTAGTTTGGCTAAGGCCTCATCAGTATCAGGAGAGTTGGACCCTGACCAGCCCTTAATCATTCAGGATGACTCAGTGGCTGCTGAAATAAGCACTGTGATCTCCCAACAACTGCCTTCTTTGAACCCTGTTGAGGGTGGAGAAGTTGCAGGTCTAGGTGAAGGTGTTGAAAATGAGAATTTAGTGGAAAAACCAGAGGGAGCAGTAGATGAGAGAGATGTTGTAATCACTAGGATAGTGAGTGTACCACCACATGAGGGTGGAATAAGTGAGGAGGGGCAGGTTATTCTTGAAGTCAAATCTGAACTTCAAGAATCCCTTGAGGAGAGGAGGCCTGACCCCATGTGTGAGGAAATTATTATTGAAGGGAGAAAAGAACAAGTTGAAAATGAGGAGAAGACTGCTGATGTATCAGAGTCTTATGCAAAAAATATTGAGGGTGCTGAGTGTTTATTTCCTAACCCTTTTGATTTGTCTGATATTGCAGGTATTACATTTGACCAAATTTTTGCAGATGATCTTCTCACTGATACACACATTCAAATAGATTCCAGTTCAGCCTAAGCCATGCTTGGAGAGCAGTCAGCTAAGTTGGATTCCTTGGCTCATCAAGTTCAAACTGCTTATGCTGAAACTTCAGGAGCCCTAGATGAGCAAGGTAGAACCTTGACATCAGTGGAAATGAGACTGACAGGCTCTGAAGATGTAGTGTTGCCCACCATTGAGGCAAGGATTAGTGGAGTGGAGTCTGGTTTGCAAACAATCTCTATTGAAGTCCAGAAAGCCAAAACCAGCATGTAATCTATTTCCAAGGAGGTCAAGAAGGAGCACAAACTTCTTAGGGACAACCACAACAACAATGTGAAAGCCCTGAAATTGGTTGTCAAGCAAGCAATTGGCAAAAAAACTGTTATTCAAAGGAAAATAGCAGAGGAAATGAGGCTAGCTATGGTGAAAGCAGCTTCAGAGAAGTTTACTCAGGAAGTAATGGCCAAAATTGCTGAGATTGCAGTGGACAATCTTACTGACTTCTTAAAGGCAAGCCTTGATGCATCCCTCAAGACAACCATGGAAGAGGTGGTAGAGCAGAAAATGAAGCCTATTCTAGCTTTCTTAAGCTTGAGCAGTGACAGAATGCAGAGCATTCATGATGAGGAGATGAAGTCCTTGAACCAAGCCCAATCCCTTATGGCCACTACAATGAGTGAGCTGAAACCCCAGTGTTTTGATGCTGCCAAAAAGGGGGAAAGGGAAAGAGCAAGGGCAAAAGGTGCCTTGACCATTGGAGAGAGCAAAGGCAAGGAGAAAGTGCCAGAATCCAAAGGCAAAGAAGAAGCAATCTTGAACTTGGAAGAGTTATATGAAGAAGAACAACTGGCCATCGCCATGAAAAATTCAATGGCATCAGCTCAAGAGGAAAGAGCAAGACTTCAGCAGAGGCCTGGAGGAGAAGTGTCAGGATTGGACAAATCCACTGAAGGAGTCCAGACAAGAGGCCAAATCAAAAAGGCTAAAGGAAACAAGAGAAAAACTGAAACTTTTACAGATTTCCCTAACAGCCTAGATCTACCTGTGGAATTCAGGGTAGAAGAAGAAGAGCCTACCTCCAAAAAGGCTAAAGTTGCTGAGAAGGCCAAAGTTGTTGAAAAGACCCAGACTGCTGAAGAAGACAAATCTGCTGAGAAGAGCAAATCTACTGAAAGACCCAAGATTGTTGAAGTACAAGAAAATGTTGAAGTGCTGTTTGAAGAAGGTTTTGGAGCAGAACCCAAGAAAAGGACAATAGTGCTGGCCAATGATCCATCAAATCTATTTGAAGAAGGATATGGCAAAGATCCTGAAACTTAGCAAAAGTTAGCTATGATGAGAGCTCAAGAGAAGATGGATTTAATTGAAGAAGCAAATAGGGTCAGAGATAAAAGAAGAGCAGACTTCCAGAAGCCTAGAAGGAAGAGGGCTACTTACAGCAAGATGAAGCCACAACTGCTGATCCCAATGGACACCAAATATCCTCACTTGAATAAATGAGTTCCAATCCAACTAAATGACACTTGGGAAGAGGCAAAGAGGGAGTTTGTTTATGACTACTATGTCATAGGCAGATGGAATGATGAAGAATTGAACTCCACTTTTATAAAGTTCATGATTGATTATCACAGGGAACTTTACCAGCAAATTCTTGCAGCTGCTGACATTGCAAGGATTGAGCTTACTGCCCCCAAGCCAATCATCTACATGCCCCCCAAGAAAGAAGGCTTCATAGACCAATCAAGAATCTTCCAAGAATTCCTTGAGATTCTAAAGCTGAACAAGATGGTACTAGGACCAAAGGGAACTAATAAGAGGCTATGGAATTGAAGAAAAGAGTGTGGGCACAGTATGGGATGGTGCCACCTCCCGAAGATAACCTCTGAACTGGCTAAGTCCTCTTGACTCTTGTTTATCATAAGTGCTGAAGTGGATAAAGTACTTGGTCTTGGTTGCTATCTTGTTGATATGGTCATATCTGCTGAATTTGCTCAAGCCTGCTGAAACATGTCTTATGCTCTGATAGATATCTATTGCTCTGATACTTTTGCTTAGTGTAATAATGCTCTGATCTTTTAATATGTAATATTCTTGATTCATGCTCTGATATGATTGTTTAACTATCATTATGCCTGTAATGATCCTTAAATTTATGAATGACAGTTGCACATGTTTTTTAATCAAGAAACAACTTCATATGAACTTAACTTGCCTAACTTGAAACCTATATGCAACCAAAACAGTGATTACACTAACACAGTTTCTTTTCAGGAAAATTTGACCTAAGTCACTTCTACTGAAGAAAAATGTAATAAGTGTAGTCAAGTCACCTTTGCATAGATTGTATAGGTTTTGGCATCATCAAAAAGGGGGAAATTGTTGGGAATAAAATGAGTTTTGATTATGATACCAAAACCCCTTTGATATGCCAAATAGATAAGTCAGATTAAATGAACATGTTTCTGAATTGTTGGAACATGTAGCTTAAGGATATTTGAGAAGCTGGAATGTTTAGACAGCTCTTAGATTAACAGATGCACAAGTTGAGGGGGAACACATGCCTAGAAGATCACAGTGATTAAGTCCCCTCAAAGGCTCAAGATCAAATTGACAACAAGTTTGCTGTATACAATTAATGGACATCTATGCTGATAAAGTTAGCTCAGTTATATACAAATCCATTTGAAGATCAATACATCATAAAACCTATATGCAGTAATGCATATGTCAAAGATCAGAAGATATAAGCAGCAGAGTTGTCTCAACACACTTGTACCAGAACTGTTACAAAGCCATCCCAACTGTGCTGATGAGATCTAATCCACTAAGTCAAAGTCATGTATGTCTAAAGATCATCAAAGACTCATGCATGAAGAGTTCAAGAAAAGGGAAAGAGCTAAGACATCTGAAGAGCAAGACAACAGTGCTGATAAGCAAACACTGCTGATCTTGATAAGCAAAATTGTCCAAGTGATAAGGAATGTTGTCCTTATCTAAGGACCAATGATCAGAATGAATGTCCATGTTTGATCAAGTGTATCTTGAAGTCAGACATTGGGAAGAGTTCTCCAAAGTCAAGACAAAATGATTACAGCCGTTTACTTCCCAAATTAAGGACATGTCACTATCAAGAAACTGTCTTCCAGTTGCAAAGTTCAAGGAAGACATTTATAGACAATTGAGGCTGTCTCTCCAACGGGCAAATCCTCAGTTTTGTCTATAAATACAGAAGTGTGAAGACCATTTGAAGCATCTAACTACAATCTGAGAACATCAACTACACTGAAGCTTCAAAGTTCTTTAAAGACATTTTTAGTCTTCAAACACTTCATTCTAAGCTGAACCTCATTGTATATCCATACAAAGCTTAGAGAGATATCCTATCCTTACACACTGAGCTCATTGTGAAGGATATCTCACCCTAGTTGGAACCAAACTTCAAACCTTATACGTTTCAAGAAAGAAAGTTAGAAGGTTGTAGTAGTAGAAGTGTAAGGAGTTCATTGTTGAGAGAAGAAAAGTGCAATTCTGAGTTGAGAAGAGGGTACTAGGACTCTGATATCCTAGGGATCGAGGCACCAAGGAGTGGTGTGATTGATCAAGTGCACCTTGGCACTGTAAAACAAGTAATTCCAAGAGTGAAGGAATTATCCTGTTAAATCAGGGAAAAGGGATGTAGGAGCTTGAGTCTCTGAACCACTATAAACTCTTATGTTGATTTACTTTCAAGTATCTACGTACATACAACTCAGCACACAAACTGATCTTTCAAAGATACATTCCTAAAACTGTGCAAAACAAGTTTTGGACAAGTTCCCTGAACTGGATAAACTGTTAAGGTGATTTCAGAACTAAAAAGGAGTTTGAAACCAAAGGGCCAACCACTAATTCCACACATATAACTCCATTAGATAGTTATTCAACTAGGTACTCAATAGTGCTTAGTAGTTTGATTATCATTTAAGAGTTAATCATATCAGCAGAGCTGTCAAGAACAACTTTGCTGAAGTCTATTTTGGTTAAATTCAAAAAGATTTGCATAGAAGTGTATTCCCCCTCCCCCTCATACACTTGTTATATACTACTTTCAGGACCAACAGAAGATACCCAAAACAGCTCGGATAGGGCGGATAAGTTCCTCTTAGAAGTGGATGGAGCACACAAAAGTGAGGAGAGACGTTTTGAAGTCGGGGGACTCTTACGCTCGGAAAATGGCAAAATTGTGACAACGTTTGCAGAGAAGATTCGGCCCCAGTAGAGTGCTTTTGGGGCCGAGTTGATGGCTATTTGTAAGGGGATTCGAGAAGCTCTTGTCTGGACTAAGGGGCATCTGGAAGTGCGGTCGGATTCTCAACAAGCTATTTCCACCTTCTCCGCTTGAAGAGTACTTGTGGGCCCGAGGCATGCATTGTGAGATAAATTTTTTTCCTCACCCAGGAATTTATAGTGTGCAAATTCAGACATCGGCCCAGAAGTGACTTGAAGGAGGCAAATTATCTGGCTTAAGTGGGAGCAGACTCTACCATTTTACAGTAATAAAATGGAGTAGTCAATGGTTGACATTTGAACTTATCTTTATAGTCCAATTTTTTTCGTCTTAATATCTACTATTTAATTGGTTGATTTGGTAATTAGCATTAAATAAACCCTCTAAGACTATTTTTGATCTGCCTATGATAATGTTGTGATTTTTTTTTTTTTTTATGAAATAGTTAATTCAATTATTGTTTAAAAAAATACTTTAGGTTAATTAAAGTTCAAGCAACAAAAGAACGAATTTATGACATTTTTTTTTATTATATAAAATATTTCATAAATGAAATATAAGTAATAATTAAGATAAAAATGGGCTAAAAATTCAAAATGAGCTAAAAATTCAAATGTAAAATAATTAGTTTTAAAAAACTATCTCAAATAGACATATTTCACACAAGTGATGTTCTTAAAATAATAGAAGTTGATTGACATTTTCTTTACTTTACCCATTTTTTGTCTTGATATTTTAGATTGATCATATAAGTATATAAAGATGTGTCAAAAAATATATTCATTAATACTATAAATAAAAAAAAAAAAGATAAACATTGTGAAACGTCCAATCAAAATTAAATTTGCATCCAAAATTGAGCACACAAAATAAGAAAGAGAAAATGAGTTGTTTTTGTGGGCTTAAGAGTAATTTTGTGTAAAAAATGTTAATATTGTAAAAGTTGAGTGTATGAAAGATTTTCTATTTTAAAGTGTGTAGATTCTTTCAGTACATTCAAAAAAGATTGTGTGCAAATTATTATACGAAAAAAGAGGTGACAGAATAAGATTGATAATTAAACTTTTCGAAAATAAAAATAGATAAGATCAAATACTCGTTTTCTCAAATGTTATGAAGAACATAACTTTCAATTATACAATGTCAAAATATCAACATTGAATCCAATATATTTTCCATTTCTCCCAAAACAAGATCCGTGTTTTGTCGAGTTTCATTGGAGTTATGCAAAACTTATGGAGTAAGTTTTAGCATGATTAATATAGGCTGAGAAGGATCATTTCCAAATCGTACTCTATGTTAGTTTCTATGTTTTTTATGAACAAAATGCCTACATATGTATAAATTTTTTTTTTTTTAACTAAAATTAAAATATGTATAACATCGCCTTTATCAGCTCAACAATTTACTTGTAGTCGAAATTACTTCAAATTAAATTTCGCTATTAAAATGATCTATTAATTGATCAGTTTACAAACCGACTATATATGATTAATAAAATTTAGATTTATATTTAGCATTTTTCTTGGAAATATTAATTTTTTTTAACCTACCAATTTAGTATTTCTTTTATTGTTTTGAATTTTCTCCACCTTTTTTCATGATTTGAACTCATAACCTAGCTCATGATTTAATTAGTGATGATCTTATTTGGTTATTTACCATGTCCTTATGTACCATAACTAAGCATAATTAATAAAGGCTTAAGAAACTTATATTAGTTTTATATATTTGATTAAAAATATCCTTAATGCATTGAGTCAAATAGTCATATATATAGTATGCATTCGGTTAATGAAAGGGTCTCGTATAAACATTATATAAATTTCAGGAGTGAATCTTTTCCCATTTCCACACCCAAATTACTACGCACAATCAACATTATTAAAAAAGTATTTTTAAGTTTCAATGTTTTGTTATATCGTAATTACAAATATACACTACAAAAAAATTGATTTTTAGTAACAAAATCCTCTCACTATTGCTTCTCTAGTTAAAAGTCTATAGTGACAGGAAATTGACTAAAAGTCAATTCCTCTCATTAAAGGTTTTTAGTTAGAGAAGCTATAATGACAGGATTTCTGTCGCTAAAAGTCACTTTTCTTTTAGTGATATATACTTATTCATCATTTTTAACGTTTCACTGAAAGTCATACATGCACACTCACTATTTTTTTTCTATTTCTCTCTACTCCAACAACTTACTATACATATAATATTATATTCTTTAGTATGAAAATTGTAAAAAAGACGTGAAAGTAAAAGTGAACTTAAATCGTAAATTAATGAACAAATAAAAAAAATTGATTCAATCGATTTTAACTGATTTTTCACGACTGAACTTCAAAAACGATTTTAAAGGGATAGCTGGACCGGATCAATTCTAAAAACAATGATTTTAACTCCAATTCATAAAAAAAAAAAAAAAAAAGTAATCTTTTAAGGAGTTAATTGGCTAAAAATAGAAAAAGAAAAGTATATTGAGGCTATTTTTAGTGAAGCCTCACGTGTTAACATGAATGACCAGATTCACATTTTTTTTACTTTGTTAAACTGTGGTCAATTAAGCTCACACGAGCCAGATGTCCACCTCCATGCATTTGCCTATATAAACCCCCATTCCCTTCTTCTTATTCTTCATCTTCTTCAACTTCATCTTCATCTTCATCTTTGTTCTAATATTCACAACAACATCTCGTATACTATCTTTTATCTCTCATTTTCAAAACTAAGATGGTGGTATTATCTTACCCAGCTGTTGAAGATGTAACAGCCTTCACAGCATGCAAGTCCCCGTCAACTGCCTCATTTCCAGAGGCAGTGGTCCCTGTAATAGACCTTTCCGATCCCAATGCCAAAACCCTCTTAGTTGAGGCCTGTATTGACATTGGTTTTTTCAAGGTCACCAATCATGCCTTTTCCATGGAGTTTTTGAATAAGTTTGAGGCCGAGTGCATCGATTTCTTCGAGCTGAGCCAGGACGAGAAGCAGAAATCCGGCCCTCCCGCCCCGTTTGGCTTCGGCTCCAAGGGCATAGGCCGGAACGGGGACATCGGGTGGGTCGAGTTCCTCCTCCTTTGCGCCAAATGCCACACTCGTGTCCCCGGAATTTCAGATACTCTTTGGTAAGTTTTCTAAAAAACTTTGCTCACTTTCTTTATTTCACAGTCAAAAGTCTGTTTACCAGACTGCTGACTTGACTGTGATTACTTTTCTTATTTGTCTGTCTGTCCGTCTGAATTGACTGTTTTGATGCACAGGGGGCTCGTTACGGAGTACGTTACAGCCGTGAGAGACATGACCTGTTTGGTGGCAGAGATGATAGCCGTAGGATTGGGACATGTGGATAAGCATGTCCTGAGTAAACTGATGAGCGACGAGAAGAGCGACTCGTTCTTTCGGGTGAACTACTATCCGGCATTTTCCGATATTAAAGAATTGCGTGGTTGGAGCTTGATTGGGTTTGGTGAACACACCGACCCGCAAATTCTATCAGTTTTAAGGTCAAACAGCGCTTCCGGACTACAGATTTGTCTTAAAAATGGTGCATGGGCTACTGTCCCCTCTGATAACACCACATTTTTCTTTAGCGTCGGAGATTCCCTTCAGGTACCTACCTTCACTTCTGCAAGAAAAAAGTTTTTTTTTTAGTAACAGAAAATTGAGAATTAATTTTTGTCACTAAAAGTAATTCATTCACTTCTGACATCTTTTTCAAAGTGTTAAAACGTCATACTTAACTGCAGGCAATGACTAATGGAATGTTTCAAAGCATCAAGCATAGGGTGCTGGCAAACGGTTTGCAGGAGAGATTATCTATGGTTTACTTTGCGGGTCCCCCGTTGAACGAAAGGATCGTGCCTTTATTCTTAAATGAAGGCGAAGAAAGTATGTACCGGGAATTCACCTGGGACGAATATAGGAAGTCGGCTTATAAGACGAAACTGGGATATAATAGGCTGAGTGATTTTGAGAAATTTCCTTGTGTTGGCCCATAGGTGTTTTTGGGGAATACTCTACTGTACTATACTACTACTACTGCTTTGTTTTCATTTTTTTCATACTGTTGATGTATAATATCCTAATAATGTTTGTAATATTTCCCACAACTCACAAAAAAGGTTGTTTTTTGGAGGTTGTTTTTTGTGTTACTTATAAGAAAATAGTTTCTTTTTGTCTCAATTCAATTCCATCTCTTTTTATTTCATCACCTAACTTCTCCTTTTGTGTTTAATTGCAACAACTATTGCCTCTTAAAAAACAAACAACAACAACTACTGAGTTTCAATTAAATGAAAATGTTGTCAGCAATTTATGGACCTAACGCAATAAATGTGGCGGTTATTACATCAACAGTTATCACATATAATTGCTCAATATATCAGTATCTAGTATCTAGTATCGGTTCGTTTTTATAATTCTCACTTTCCTTTTCCGTCTATTCATTTTGTTTGATTCTCATTTCCTTAGGCTTAAAATAACTCGTTTACCCCGTTTCAAAATAAGCACGACACTTAATTAGTCGAAAAATAGTTAAAAGGGTGTCTAATTTGAAACAAAATTTGAATACAGATTGTGAATCTAAGACAACAGACAACTAGAATGTTTGTAAGTTTGTGTTTTTCTTTCAAAATTCTTCTTTTGACTTGGTTAGATCTTGTGAAGATATGTAAATATTTTAAGTGGAAATTGTCCAACTCAAAATTGTCTGTCCGGATTTTTCAAGCGTTCAGACTTGCATACATCATCAAATCAGTAATTAACTGTACCTTAATTCAATGTTTTCATAATCCACTAAAATCGGATCGATAATCACTTAGAAAACTGTTTTAATGGTTGAATGAACCCGACAAAATCGACCAGAATCACTTAATTTACTGTTTTCATAACCGAAACCTCAAATTTAGAATGATGGTACCTTAACTCACTGTTTTCATAATCGACTGAACAAGTTGTTTCAACCGAGGACCGGTCCCAAAACTGATCAATATCATTTAGAAAATTGTTTTAATGGTTGAACCGGACAAAATCTGCTAGAATCGATTTTTCCTTTTTTTAATTTTAGAATTACAGTACCTTAATTCACTGTTTTCATAACCTGAAAAAATCTCAAATTTAGAATGACGATACCTTAATTTACTGTTTTCATAACCCGAAACCTCAAATTTAGAATGACAGTACCTTAATTCACTGTTTTCATAACCGATCTGTTCAATTGGGAACTAGCCCAATATCACTTAAAAACTATTTTTATGGTTGAACCCGTTGAAACTTGTCAGTTTTTTTTTCTTCTACAATAAAATAAAATGATGTAACGTGGGGAAGTCATATAAATCTAAAAAGGATGGACCATGGTTGAATACAAATTTATGAGGGTCTATATCAAGGTATTTATTTTCTTAGATTTGATATTCTTCTTTACCTTTTGTCTTGCAATTATATGCCTACTTTGGTGAAAACGACGTCCAACATGAGGGCTCTCTCTCTCTCTCAAGATTCTTCGACATATATGGTGTTTAGGTCTTAATGTCATTGTTGTTGCTTGCCTTTTTCTTTTTCTATAACTTTTTAAAGAAAATTTTGCTTTCTATTGCGTGGGGAGTTTTTAATTTTGGTCCAAATTATAAATATATTTTGTGTATCATATATGTGTACAAAATATATTTTGTATTTTGTATTCTTAGAAAGGCTCTCGTGAATAAAGGATTTGGGTTTAGAGAAGGTGGAGGTAGAATCGTAGAAGTAGACACCAAGTTGGTTTTGGATGCAATGAATTCGTAACAACAATTAGATTCAATTTTTGAGAATTTTATTGATGTCTGTAAGGCTATTGTTGTTGTTACTATTCCATTTTATTCTATTAATCATGTTTGTCGAGTTGTAAATGAGAAGACGAATCGACTTGCTGGCGCTGCTAGGAAGTTCGTAAGCCCCCATAACTGGTTTGACCCCCGTTTTTCGTGGAGAGCTTGCCTTGCCTAATGGTATTTGTTGAATAAATTAAAGTTTTAGCTTAAAAAAGTATGTGTTTGTAATACGTTACAATACAATAAAATATTATTTTTATAATTCAAATTATGGATGCACCTTCATCTTATTTTCACAATATGACGTTCTTTTAAAGGGCAATAAATGCCCGATCCAAAACAAGTTCACATTGTTGCCGTCAATTGACGGCTAGGCTCTGTTTATTTGACGGTTTGAGATATAAAAGTCAAATGCTATTAAATGTACGTCACGCTGTTCTTTAAGTTTTGTGATAAGGAGTGTTAGAAAATTGAGGTGTATGTGTAGACGAAGATTAAATGTTGATACAGACTTAAACACGAAAGTCGAGACTAGAGTTTGACTCTATCTCCGTAAGACGTTATTGTCCCGTACACAGGTGCAATACGGATCACTGACAACCGTCCCCAAGATACAACGACTTAAAACTTCACGACTGTTGCACTACAAATCGGAAGCTATCGGCGAATCGCAAAATGGATATCCGGAACTTTCGACTTGACTCTAATGCAACAACTACAACTCTAAAATGCCAAGTATGCGTATGTAGTTTTAACTCAAATTCTCACTTCTTGACTATGAATCAATGGAAATGAATTTCCGAATGATTGAAAGAATTGACCAATGTAGGGGAATCTATTTATAGACTTCCAATAGTCTTTAGGTAATAGGTGTGACTCTTCACAATAAACTTATTTTCCCAAAAGTTGCAACCTTTATAAATAAGCAACTATTCACAAAAGGTATGTCTTTTAAATTAATACAATAATTCTAAAAGACACAACCTTTGGATAATCAATTATTCACCAAAAGATATGTCTCTCAAATTAATACAATAATTCTAAGAGACACAACAATCCATCACCATTACCATTATAAATACATTCAACAATGTATTTATCCACACATTAAATGACCAACTTTAATATTAATTTCTCATTCACCCAAATCAAATCAACTAAATCCATTTACGCAAAACGAATTATAAAATTGTCACTTAATATTTTATAAAATGTGGTCAAAACCAACATTTTCCAACAAGGAGTAGTCATGAGATTCATTTTCTTGAATTATTTGAGCACGCTTAGTTGACAATATTTATTCCCATAGATTTAGACCTTAACTGGGGGAACAAAAATAATTCGTTGAAATTGACTTTGAGCCCCACAAAAACAATACAAATTGAAATTACTTAATTCTAAATTTTAATTTTATATTAGGGTCCAAATAGTTTGCACATCGTACTATTAATCCACCACTCATTTCGGGTCAATTTATAATTAATAATCAGCTGAAATTAAGTACCTAAATACCTAATTGTTTATTTAATTTCAATCACCAAATTATTGACTTTGGGACAAGAGAGATCTTTAATTTTCGAGTAAATAAAATAAAAGATTGCATATATAGTCTAATTCTAGTGTATTTATAAATAATAATATTGTACACATGTCAACAATTCTCACACCCTAAAAATAATCTTAAATTTGCACACTTATGCTATGTAATTACTGAAATTGTCCAAAAACAACTACTCCCTCCGTTATTTTTACTTTTTTTTTTTGTCGAATTTCATTATTTTGGTTTCATTTTCTGAAAATTAATCACCATTTATTTATTTAAATTGTCATCGTTTGATTGATAAATAATCACTTTATTTATAAATTGATTTTACAGTATTTTATCATACCCTCAATATATCTATTTTATATACTTCATAAATTAATATTTATTACAAGCTAGTCATACTAAAAAAATGTACATAATAAATTTGGATGCATGAAAGTATTTCATTTTCAAATGACTTTCACAATCTGTACGTCCATTTTGAAATGCAAAATTTATTGCGTATGGAGGTAGTAAACAAAAAATCAAGAGCCCACATTCAATTACCCGTGTCGAGTTATAGTAGGCCCCAAAGGCTCTAAATTGGGTTTATATAGCTTTCTGAAATTATTTATGGATTTGACTATTTACACCTCTATTTCGGAGAGATGCACTCCCCTTTTAGTATATTAATAAAATAATAGGATAAAAAATCAAAAATATCCTTTATTAAAATCCAACATACTAGATGCACCCCTCTTACTGAACGTCGTCGACACCATTTCCGACGACCATCAAACTAAAAAAAATACAAAAATTATAAAATATACATAAAAAATCACAATTTTTTTTTATAAATTTCGACCGACCAGTGTCGACCATATACACTCCCGTAGACAAATCGTTTTCGACGGGTGTCGAAAACCATTGGTCGAAAAAAAAAAAAAATTTTTAATTCGACCAGGTAATGTCGACCAAATACACTTTCGTCGATAACAATTTTTCGACGAGAGTGTATATGGTTGACATTACATGGTCGAATTTGTAAAAAAAAAAAAAGGAAAAAAAAAGAGGAAAAAACTTGCAAAAGAAAAATAAGGAAATAAGAGAAAAAAATTACCGGTACGTGGGTGGAGGCGGGTGCGGGTGCTGGAGCCACGACGGCGGGTGCGGTGGATGGGGTGGCGGGGGAGAGGGCGATCGGGACGAAAAAAAGGAAAAAAAAAAAAAAAAGGAGTCGCGACGTGCGTCGCGACATCGTGTGGACAGGGAATGGTGCGGCCAGATGGGGGAAGGGGTGGGGAAAAAACTTGCAGAAAAAAAAAAGGCGGGGTGGTGGAGAGGGAGAGGAAGCGACGACCGGGAGCATTGGTCGCGGCGGACGCGGTGTTGGCGGCGGGGGACGGCGGCGGCTAGTTAGGGTTTTGTGTGGGAAATGAAATGAATATAAAAGGGGAAATTAGGATTTTGTGTGGAAAAGTAGGTTTTGGAAGAGGGATATGAGTAGTAATAAGAATTTTATGAAGAGAATGACATTTAAGACAATCAAAGGGTGTGTAGTTTATTTTAGGTGAAGCTTATAAATAGGGGGAGTGCATCCCTCCTAAGTGGAGGTGTAAATCGTCAAACCCATTATTTATTAGGAGTACTATTAATGTAGATTAGATAAAATGCATTAAAAAAAAGTAACAAAGTTAAATAATAAAATATTGTAAAAATAAAGTATAGAATAATAAAATAATAAAATATAATTCAATTTTGAGATGTTTAAATTTTTATAGTTTAGAGTGATTTTTTTATTTTTTTATTATCAAATTAGAAATTATGAATCCAATTTGAGAGATTCATTCATAACAAATAATGAATATCTTTAATCCATCTATTTGTTAGTTTCAATATGTCCTAAGGGGCTTCCTCTTCTTTTTTTTTCATTTTGAAATCCTGAATTTTGATGAGTCTGTATTTTTTACAATTTTTCTTTTTTATTGCAACTAATCCTGATTTTTTGATGAATCTGTTATTTTTTACGGTTTTTTTTAATGCAACATTTAATCTTTTACCCCTTATTTTCTAATTATTCTTATTTTCTTCTCTTTTCTTTTTTTAATGCAACATTTAATCTTTTACCCCTTCTTTTCTTCTTATTTTTTCTAATTATTCTTATTTTAATTTATTTTATTATGGTTCAGATTATACTCAGTACCAAGTTACTTCAATACTTTCTGAATAATCTTTAATTCATTTATTTGTTTGACGATTTGCTTCAATTGTTTATTATTAACCATTTTTACTACACGAAACTAGATTTAGCCCGTTCGAAAAGTCTGTCATCACAACTATTTTTCAGATGATTTTCATTCATCTTACTAGAATTCTAGAATATTGTAGATGAAATATTTAGGGATTGAATGATTATGAGATTTGAGATTTTCATACCAATTCATTAGAGATTTTACAATTCTCTATTTTAAAATTGTCAAACTCTCATCAAAAGTTAATTTAAATCCTTAATCCATTTATACAAGTGCCATTTTAAAAATTATTTCTGACTATAGCCGGCGTTGTATGTTATATAAATTATATGTCATGTGATTGAATTCAGCAAACCCAACAGTATATTTTTTTTTATTAAGTAATAACTAAATAATTTTATGTTCCTCGTAATTTTTTGTATTCAATTTTTTTGTTTCCTAACCCATTGTTTTTACAATAATTTTCTTAATTTATAAAAACTAATGTATAGATAGATTTACCCCTCAGCAAAAAGAATACATAGATTGAGAATAACTATGATTCTTTAGACCAATGAGAATAGATGAACATAACATTAATTTCATAGGAATCCATTTATACAGTTCCATTTTTTCAAATTATTCTCTGTTAAAGAATCGTTCTCTTTTATTTGTTATATAAATTTCAGGTCATGGGATCGAATTTAACAAACATCAACAATATCATTTTTTTTATTAAGTAATACTAAGATAATTTTATGTTCTTCTACGGTTCTCTAATTTTATTAGATAATGTAATTTTTTGTATTTTCTACATTGTGTACACTTTATTTGGTCAAAAATATTGATATTGATATTGATATTTTGGGTAAATATGTGAATATTGTGATGATAATGTTTTCTTTTTAGGATGTACAAATAATTGTGGGACGAACGAAAAAGACTAGTGTGCAAACAATTGTTGAACGGAGAAGGTATTTGTTAATAATTAATTTTGGCGTCGAGCTTTAAATCGAATTGGATCGATGGGTTTTGCAGTTTTAAAAATATTAATTAACCATGCATTTTAGTCTTGGAGTAGGCACATTATTTTTCATGTAATAGGGTGGGACATTTATGTTAGGCTTATTCATTGATGCCATGTATTTTAGATTTCTCTAAAATTTTAGGTTGATATGAAACCAAACAGCATATATTTCATGTTATATTGGGAAAAAGTTAGGATTTACATGAAAAATCACTACCATTATGATCTTAAACAAGAACGGACAAAAGCTCAAAATGCATAATTGAATTTTATTATTTCTGATTTGAGTGATGCAATTAAAGTTAGGTTTAGGTCCTAACTTTTGTCGGACCCTTAAATTCAAGGATCACGGTCCGTAAGTAGAATTCAGTCGGATTTGATATCTTCCACTCTAATACGAGGTTGATTGTTCAAACTTATATTTTTTAACACCTGTGATTAATGTGAAAATTGCTTGAAATTCATGTATTTTTATTTTGCTTAATCTTATACAATCTCATAGATTATTTGTACTAAATTGAAACTAGAAAAGTATGTATTTTGCTATTTTAATAGGAAAAATTAGGATTTTTTTTAAATTAATTAATTGAATAATTATAAAATGGTGTAGAAGGATTTACGTGTACATAGGGGAAAATGATTTTTGAAAGAAGTTATGAGAATAAAATGAAAACTTGAATAAAAAGTAAAAAATGCAGAATTGTAAGAAATGAGTTTGTATTGAGGAGGTAGAAATGACAAAATTTATAATTAGTATTAAGTTATTAACTCTAAGGGAGATTGTTAATAAATAAAAAATTAAACGGTTATTCCATATTTATTATTGAGCCTCAAAGTCCAATTTCTAGTAATAAGAGACAATAGTTTTGGGCCGAGTTATGCACTATTATTGGGCTTGTAATATTCTCGAAAAATAAAATGTAAGGCACTGACTATATACCCCTCCAGCTTTGTTAAGTATACTCCCCCGATACATAAACTCCCCAAAAAAATGACTTACGTTAGATGTACTCCCCTCAAATTATCCAAATTACCCTCTTCCTCAATGACATAGGTTAAATGCACCCCCCATTAAAACCTTAATTCTTCCCCCTCCATTTTCTCTCTTATCCCTCAAACAAATCTTCCATCAGCCATCGCCTCTCCAAATCGCCGGCCACGGCGCCGCTCCTGCCGCCGGCACGATTGCCCCCGTCGCCAAACCCCTTTACTCGTCGCCTCACCCCAGCCTTCGTCGACCGCTGCCCCTTTTCCTCTTTCTTTCTATTTCTTTCTTCTTATTTTTTTTTTCTGCCATGGAAATAGGCCACGGAGGTCGGCCAACTCACGATCGTTCCCAGGCCGCCGTGCCTCCACCAATCGTAGCGCCGCCCCCTCTACCTTCCCCATTCACGCGGTCGGCTTCCCCCTCTTCTTCTTTCTCTTTTTTTTTTTTTTTTTTATTTCTGCCCTAAATCGGCTATGGAAATAGGCCATGTAGCGCGACCTCCTCCCCCCTCTTTCGTTGTGCTCCGCTCTCACTCTCCACACGACAGTCCGTCCAGGTAAGTCCTCTTTCTATTTTTTTTTTAAGTTTCAACGAACCAGTGTCGACGAAATGTATTATCGTCGACAAATTGTTGTCGACGAAATGCATTATCGTCGGCAAATTGTTGTCGATGGAATGCATTATCGTCGGCAACAATTTACCGATGATAATGCATTTCGTCGACACTGGTTCGTCGAAAATTTTAAGTTTTTTTTTTCGACAAACTAGTGTCGACCGAATGCATTATCGTCGACGACAATTTGTCGACGATAATGCATTCAGTCGACCCTGGTTTGTCGAAAATATGTTTTTGATTTTTATTTTATGTTTTAAATTTTTTGTGTAGAAAATGGGTTAGTATTGGTCGCCGGAGGAGGCGGCGGCGAGTCGGCAACGGTGACGACAACTATTAGGGTTTTAAAAGTGAAGGAGTGTATTTATCATGATTATTTTAATTTATTTTAATATAAGAGCAGTTTAGGTATTTTACACGAATATTATATTAATAAATGGGTAGGGGGAGTATACTTAACAAAGCTGGAGGGGTATATAGCCAGGGCCAAATGTAAAAATATAAACTTTACAAACTGAACATAACTAAATTGGGCGCGGCTAAAGGCACACATAGATCCTATGAGGACACCCACGCGACGAGGACACACACAAAATCGATGAGGACACCCACGAGTAAATTCCAAAATTACCCCCTCCCTCAATTAAAATCCTAACTCATTCATTTCATTCTCTCCTCTTCTAAAATTTAGACACTCACCTCCATTTTTACACCTCCATTTCTCTCTTCCCATCGGCGGCGCTGCAGCGCCGCCTACCTACCACTCCACCGTCGCGGCGGTCCACGCCGACAACGCCGCCCATACCAGGTAGGCCCACGCCGACCACGCCCGCACTCTCTCTCCCTTCGCGGCCGTTCGCGGCCGCCTCCTCTCGTCGCCGTCCCCGTCTCCCCATCCAACACGCGCGACAACGCCGCCCTCTCTCCCAACGTCGACGCGGCGCAGCTCCACCTCCCCTTCCCACGCGGCGACAGCGCCGCCCTCACTCCCTACGTCGCCGCCTCTTCTCCTCCCTTGTCTATCGCGACCGCCATCTCTTCTCCTCCCTTGTCTGCGGCGGCCGCAGTCGCCCTCCTCCCAGAGACGCGGCCGCTCGCACCGCCACCCTCCTCCCTCCGCCACCGCCGCCCGTTCCAGGTAGGATTTTTTTTTTTTTTTGGAATTTTAGGAAATTTAGGGTTTTTAGAAAAATTAGGGTTTTTGGAGGTTCGTGATTTATTTTCGAACCTATTGAGTTTGTTTTGGAAATATTTTCGAACAATCTGTGTTTGTTTTGGAAAAAATTTCGATCATTTTGTTCGATCTTTTTTTCCGGACAAATTGAGGTTGTTTTGGAATTTTTTTCGAACAATCTGTGTTTGTTTTGGAAATTTTTTCGAACAATCTTTGTTTGTGTTGGAAAAAAATTCGAATTCGATCTTTTTTTTTCGTACAAATTTAAATTTGTTTGGAATTATTAGTAATAAAATTGTTAGTCGAATATCGATCTTGGAATGGTCAAGAGAACCAATGTGTTGTTTTAGCTAGAGTGTTTGATGTATTTCTGTAATCTGTACTGCTGTTTTCCTCGAGGCATTTCTAAATGCCTCTAATATATTTCACATCCAAAAAATTGAGCCTTCATTTTTGTTGTTTTGGTGGGTGGTGATGGTGTGAAATGATGAATCGGGTGAAATGAAATGGGTGTACTCATCCGTCCTTTTAAAAAAATGTGAAGGAGGGGTACAAAAGACATTTTGCATGCCCCTATTGATAAAAAAAAGTTTATGTGGGTGTACTCATAGGATCCTTGGGTGCCTTTAGCCGCGCCCAACTAAATTATGACAAAACAATGTTTACATTATCTTCTTGTCTTTGAATTTCTTATTTTGTTGTTCGAAAGTGCTCTTCAAGTATTCAACTTCCTTTCTTTTCTTCTACCTCAGACGAGTCTCTTCTTGAGTTGAGGAGCTTTGTTGTCCTCTTCTGAAACATCTTCAAAAGTTTCCTCAACCTCATCAACAGTCAAGAGCTTCTCCCCTTAGCTTGTTATCTTTCCAACAAACATTATCATTTCAATAGTTGCTAATCTCCTAGCCAACTCTTCTTGAACACTCACCTTAGCTTGTTATCTTTCCAACAAACATTATCCTTTCAATAAACTGTTAGAAAGAAGATGACGAAAATATAAGGGCAAAATTTGTCATAGAATTATAAGTTAGACATTTTTTTTAGGGAAGAAGTTCCCCTTAAGAGTTTGTTAACAATATAAGACAATCCATAAGTCCTATAAACAAAATAAGCTAGAAAGTTTTAGTAAAACAATTAAGACCAAAACACCTTACAAAATTCCTAATATGCCCTACATATTATAATTCAAAATTCTACCATTTTCAACTCTTTCCAAAATTACAGTTTCTCTTTCCTTTTTTCGAATTTAAATCTAATTTGAATCATTCAATTAAATTTGTTGATCATCTTTTCGCCTTCATTCGATCATTCAATTCAATTTAATTCAATGGCCGTCTCCCATATTTTGAATTTGGGTGAGTCTGGGAGAATCGAGACGACGGACTGTTGAGCGAGCTCATCAATGGCGGATTTCACTTTCTTAATTAACCAATCGACGGTCTTACTAGGGCGGTCATAGCCGAGGCCGGCCACCCATTGATTCTCGTGATTCCTAATCTCTGCTGTTTTTATCATCGATTCTATTTGGAATTTACGGCGTCTCGGAAGAACTGTTTCATAGGTAATCTAATTTTTTCATCGAGATCTGTTTTTTGGGGGTTAGATCGTTTCTCGCGTGAATTGCCGTTTCTAATTAATTGATTCTCGCAATTCCTAATCTCGGTCGTTTTTATCTTCGATTCTATTTAAAATTCACAGCGTCTCGGATTCTGCTCGTCGGCGGTTGTTGATTCTAGCCGTCGTTGAATGATTATCACCTCACCGACGATTTTCAAATCGGCTGTAAGATTAGATTGTTAATTGGCTTAAAATCAGATTGTTGATTAATTGTTAATTGTTAATTGGGTGCAAGTTTTTGAGCTATTTTCAAATGATCTTAAGACAAAAGGAAAGTTTTTGATTAATTGTTAATTGGAAACTATTTTACCCAATGAATCAGATAGATTGTGTTTTTACATTTTGCATTGTCTTGTCCACAAACATATGAAGAATTGTTTTTTCTGCTATTGTTGGTATGGATATGGATTGTCATATTGGAGGCTTTGATGCTAATAAATCTGCTTTTTATAGCATTTTAGGAAATTCTGCTTGTTTTTAATTAGTGCTAGTAAATATTTGGAGAATTAATTTTCTTCTAATTCTACTTCTTTGTTGATAGATTTTTCCTGGGTTCAATCGAAATGCACCAGGTATTCACCAAGATCAACGATATTCTCAATCTCTTGCAGTGAGTGCACATGATTCATCCGCCTATAATACTATTGATGAATTAAATCAAGGAGTTTGTGATATACAAGCTATTGGAGTTTGCACTAATTTGTAAGCATGTTTCAGAATTCTGGCATGTTTTCTTATTCATCTGGATGTAATGCTTTAAGAAAATAACAATCACATCTGAATTTCATAAACTAAAATTATATTTCTGTTGCAGGAAGCTGATGTTATGAGAAGCAGATTGGAGGAAGCTAAACAGAGGAAGGTGATTCTTGTTGTTGAAGTTGGGTATACACTTAAAGTTTGAGTTTTGCTGATTACGCAACATGCAATTTTCGTTGCATATATAAACCCAATTTATTGCATATATTTGTATGTATACTGCATATTTCGTGTATTTTCGTATAATGCAATTTTTAGATTCAATAGTTTATTTACTTCACGAACTAGAAAAATTATAATTATTATATCATGTATGATAAGGTGTTATATTATTATTATGCAATGCACATATTAGATATATGCATGTCACGGAGAATATGCAACAATTTTTTATATGCAAAGATATTACCCAACATATTTATGACTATATTTGACTATTTTCATAGCTAAAATAACACATGCACATATTAAAGTATATGCAAGTATCGATTGCATAAAAAAAAAACGTATACATATTTGAAAGTATATGCACTTATCGATTGTATTTAATAAAATATGCATATATGCATCTTGCAAAAATATTATAGACTTATTCAACAAGTATTTGGTAATACAAGTTGTTCATCAAATTATTTAAACACTTTTAGAGGTGTATCGAGTAAAATAATTTTTTTGAATGTATTAATTTTATTAAGTATTTTATAATATAATTTATATTTTAATAAAGATGTGGTAATATTTTCGATTAATAAGAAAATTATTGAATATATAAAAATATAAATGTGAACAGGCAAAAGGAGTGATCTCGAATTTTAGGAAAGTAATTTGAAATGGAAATTGCGCTATAATCGAGGGATAATCTCGAATTTTAGGAAAATAATTAATTTGAATGGAATCTCTTAGCTTTTTAAAACTTAATTCGTTTGACTTTGTATATTATGCATTAATTAAATTAAATGATTCGAAAATTAAAATTAAATGTAAGATAAGGGTAAATTGGTACAATTATGTGGCATTTTGTCCTTACTTGTTTTACTATTTTTTTTTAACTTGAATCATAAAAACTAGGGATGGTTTGTCCTATATTGTAGTTAATTGGAACATGGTAACTCTTATATTCAACAACTAGTGTAAGACCCGCGTTTTACGCGGATTAAAATAAATATAGTAGTATTTTTTTTAACTTATTAATTTAAAAAATAAATTTTGAAATATGTATAAATTTGTTATTATTAAAAGATAAAAAAAAATGTTATAGCAATGTAGATTACATGTCATATATATAAAAATAATACTCCGATAGAATAAAAAATTATAATTTTATTTATATAAAAAAAATTAATATACAAAATTATAAACTGCGAAAAAAAAATTGTAGACAACATTTGATGTACGTACATACAACTCTTTGTGTGTGAACACAGGTTTCGAAAGGTAGACATCTAAATGCATGAAAAGAGATTGACCTTAACTTTTATTTATCATCATTGTAAAAGACAATTAAATAGAAAATTGTCTCATTCGAAACTTTACCGAAGTCGTGTCATCTGAAACACTCAATGTCATTCTTGAAATATTTTTTTTACTACCAACATTCCTTTAAAAAGAATTTGTGCTTCAATGATGTGATTTTCAAGTCTTGTAACAATCGGTCTAATTCAATTGCACAAACCAGACTTTAGATCAATATTTCTAAGCAGCATTATAGGGACACCTATTTTGAAAACCAATCGATTGTTTGGTAGACCAAAACACGTACACTTAAAAAAATTGAGAAAATCAATTGAAAACACATGTACCACTATGTCTGAACTCTGATGGATAAACACAATTTAAACTCAAATATTTCCTTGTATCACCAAGTATCATCGCCAACACTGTCTCGTTAATGCTTTCAACTTCCTTATGTGTTAGATAAAGGATAACTCTATCCTCAAAAATACATATCCATACCAAAATTATTAGAGATGGATGTGTAAATGTTGTCAACTATAGTAACAACATGACCATGTGCATCTAAAATCAAATTACCTTCAAGGATATCAATATTCACAAAACCCTCATCATTATCTTCAAGATCCTCATCGCCAACTTTTAAAATTCAATTTGAGAATTCACCTATCTTATCAGATATATTAATTATTACCGTTAGAATTTCTAGTTTGCAACCTAATGTTCCTCATTAGTTTCAGCACCTTGCAATGTTCACATACATACATAATTGGTAGTAAAGTAAACTATATGTTCTCTAAAACATTTGAAAATAACATGAAGTAGTTGCATGAAATCTCCAATAATGAAATGTATATGTTTTGAAATTATTTGTATCTTTCAAAAGTTTATTTTTTGAATTAAATTTTATCTACCAGAAAAGAAAATGAGACAATGGAGAGATAAAAAAATAAAATTATAATTAAAAAACTTAAACGGGTGGAGAGAAGAAAGATTGTTTATGATAAACTAATTCCATAAAAAAAAAACATGTATAGAATTTAAGAGATTTAAAAAGGAGACTTTTGGGAAAAAGTAAAAAAATAGTAATTTTTAAAACTAAAATAATGTTAATAATATAGTTGTTATAATGTCGTAATTGTACAGTATAATGTTATTTAATTAATAACAGGTTGTATATTGGGATATTGAATTAACAACGTGTTAATATATAGATGGTAGAGTAGTAATACATTTTTAACATTGTAATTACAATATCTGGGTTATGTAATAACATAGTTTTGATTATGTAATAAAACAATACTTTAAGAAGAAAAAAATACTCTCTCCATTTTTTTAATATATATCATTTTAGCTTTTGACAACCATTTAAAGTTATAAATTTATATTTATAATACCACTCATTAATTATAACTATTGACTAACTAATTTTGGTATAAAAAATTTATTTACTAAAGAATCTGGTCAAGAATATAGTCAATATTCATAGACCAAATTAATTTTGGTATAAATAATATATATAATTTTTTATTATTTTTATTAACTATTTATACTGTTGTATCAATTTATGAGAAATATATGTGATAAACGAATAAGGATAAAATAGTAAAATACAAAGTAAAAAAAAAAAAAAACTCAAAATGATATGTATTTTAAAAATTGTTCAAAAGTCAAAATGATACTCATATTAAAAAATGGAGGAAATATTTTAATTAAGTTTCTCGAACGACCTGCATTGACCCATAAATTTTTGGTCAAAATTTACATTAATTATCTATATTTCGTGTATGAAATATTTTATATAATTTTTTGTGTTTTTTTGTGAGTATTTATTTTAAATCTTATTTCAACATTCAAATAATATTTTAAGATTTTGATATATACACAATTCCAATAAAATTGTAGGAAAAATTATCATAATCTTGAATAGATTACATGCAACAAAATATTTATTTATAATATTTTAAAAATTCAATTTTTAAACTTTAAATTTTAGAATTAAAACTTACAATGAAAAATCAATAGAATAACAAATTTCAAATATAAAATTATATCATTAAAAATCAATCAATTTTAACGTTGATTTTATTAAGTGGTGACAATTAATTACCAAACATTACAGTGGTAAATTTTAAAATAACAAAGTTCTATATATACATAATATATATCTTAATTATAATTACAATAATACATGCAACAAAATATACACAATTCCAATAAAATTATAGGAAAAATTATCATAATCTTGAATAGATTACATGCAACAACATATTTATTTATAATATTTTAAAAATTCAATTTTTAAACTTTAAATTTTAGAATTAAAACTTACAATGAAAAATCAATAGAATAACAAATTTCAAATATAAAATTATATCATTAAAAATCAATCAATTTTAACGTTGATTTTATTAAGTGGTGACAATTAATTACCAAACATTACAATGGTAAATTTTAAAATAACAAAGTTCTATATATACATAATATATATCTTAATTATAATTACAATAATTACAATAATACAATAACAAAGGAGTATATACATAATATATTAAGACTTAGTTTGATATGGTAGATTAATTTAAAATAGAAGATTAATCGGACTAACATAAATGTGTAATCAGATCTATAAAAATTACTAAAAGACATAACACACTGTCTACAATTTAATGTGAATTAGTTGAAAATTTTCAAATTTGATCATAAATAACTTAACATATCTAGCTATCTAATAAAAAATTAGTCAAATGTATTAAATACCAAATTTACAGAATTGTCACTTTAAATATAAGTGAATGAATTGAAACTTGATTTTTGCATAATTATAACAATAATTTAAAAAATTAAATGACTGGTTAATTTTTTAAGTATATTGATTATTAATTAATTATCTAATATAACACAGATATAAAAGGTATAAAATGTGAAATCAATTAATATAAACTAAACGTTGACATAAAAGACGTACAATTGGGATTATATGTCTAACAAATCCTTCAAATAATTAATTGTTTAAAAAAATTAAACATCATAATTTTTGGAATTCATTAATACAGAGGGTGTATTAACTACAAATCATTTGAAGGTTACTATTTTTGTAGTCAATTACATTATTACATGGAAATCAACATAAATCTCAATTAATTCAGGTTTTAGCATGTCAACCTAATATTAAAGTATACCTCGATTAAAAGGCAATTTTTTTAATAATTGTTTCTTTCCAAAAATTACCCAAATTTTTTTAAATTTAAATTTAGGCATCATTTCATTCCTTAAATGTTGTTGTTTGGATAAAGTAGGTGAATATTTACATTTAGGATATTAGTTCATTCCACATTGACTTCAACAATCATGTACAATCATTTAAATCTTCACTTTTAAAAATCTTGAATAGAAAAAAATAAATCAATATTTTAATTAATACACATAAAATGATTCCTTCCAAATTAATTAATTTGTATTTAACTTACAATTATCTTTTCATTCACAACAATTTCCACACTCAAATTCAGAGGATAACAATCAATATGAGTTATTGGGTTCATTCGGGAAGACATAGACGGGGCTCATATTGAAATCTTTCAGTCTTTTTCTCTTCATAAAATCAATATGGAAAATTTCCTTCGACTCCTCAACGTGCCGAATTGGCAAGAAATAAAAAAAAAAATTGAAATTATCTCACTGAAACAAAGGCTGTCCCAATAAATCAACACTTTCCTTAGTTGCACTCCTTCCACAGCTAGAATCATCCGTTTCATCGAAAAAATATGTCAATTCTCCATATCAAGTTGCTTCGTGTAGAGAAGGCTTTCAACAATTTGGCGCAAGAAATCTCCTTCAACCCTTCTCAATAACACCCACCAAAATATGTTGAGCCTTTCGTATTTAAAAAGCACCATCATAGACTATGTATTTTGACATATTTCTTTCGATCCGCAAGACGAAACAAAACTTTAGAGATCTGCAAAACGAAACAATGATATTAATTAGAGAAAATTCTGAACTAAAACAATGATATTGATAATAAAAGAAAATAGTCTTGAAGAATGTTTGAGGTGAAATGTAGTGAATTGAGAAAAATGAAAGAGATAAACTCCTATTATATAAGAGATTGAATTATGATCTAATGGTTAAGATTAATACATTTAAATGAACGGTGAAGATTAAAGAAAAAGAATGAAATGAAGGAGGGTGAAGAATTTTTGAAATGAAAGGATTTAGAGGAGAGAGATTGAGATAGATAGGATGTGGTAGTGACACATGTCACTTTAAGAGTTTGCAAATATATATATACTAGTGGAAGACCCGCGTAATACGCGGGATTGTGAAAAAAAATATTATTTAAAAAATAATTATTTTTTTTACTTAATAACATTTCATATAAACTACAATGATTGAACTACATCAAATACATGCAATAAAAATTTATTGAGAAGATCATCCATAAAATTTGAAGATCATCTCAACATTGATGCTCATGTAGGACCGAGAAGTCCAACAAAAGAAGACTTATTTTAAGGGGAGTAATCATCTAAAAATTACCAACCATTCAATATCATGTGGGTAGTTGTTAAAAAAAAAATAAAAAATCATGTGTGTAGTTTTTCTAATGTCTTGACTATCTATTCACCAATAACACCGCCTACACATGAAGAATGTCGTTGATGAAGTAACTATCGTCATCACATATGAATTCCATACATGATAAACTATTAAACTTGTTAGTACGCCGAGGTTCGTTGAACGTGCGACTTCTATTCACCCAACATTAAACTCCTCTGAAGGCTTCTTTAAAGTAGTATAACTATTATTTTTTAATCTAACCCAAATGCTGACGTGACAAAGATAGAGTCACTGACTTTACTTGTATTCTTGAAGAATATATGTGTGGGAGTAGAAGAGTTGAGGGAACCAATCATACATAAAATGTATAAGAAATATAAAAATTAATGTTTATCAAATATGAACCAACTATTTATAAATCAGGGTCAAACACAAAAAAAATTGTGGCAGAAAAAAAAGTTGTTAGAACCGTCAAAGTGGAAGATTAGATAAACAACAATATAGAAGTAACATTAAATAGCAAATAACGAAGGATCAAACTTATACACACAATTAAAATGCAACCTCAATTAAAGTAAGCACTTCTATAGTTTTATGACATAATTTATAGGAGTAACAAACTAAATTCAACAATGGATAACATCTTAAACAGACTAATAAATTATGACATTATTAACTCAAAAATTTCTTAAAAAATACTCCTCCCCCAAAACTTTTCATATTTTACTTTTTTGTTTGTCCCTCAAAAGTTTGCATACCCCAAAATAGAAATAATGATCACAATCCATACCCTCATAGTGTACACAAATTTACCATTCATGTCATTACTTTTGGGACTCACCATACACTCAATTCACCTACTTTATTTACTTTATATATAAAAGTTTACAAAATTACCCTTCAACACTCCCAACATTACACTTTTTTCTTATACAATGTGTCCAAAATTTTCAGGAATGGAGGGAGTACTTAAATAATTGATATATTTGAATTCAAAAGAAGAGAATAACCCGATCGATTTTTCTCTTTCCTTCCCCTTTTTCTATTGTCACTTTCTCTATAAAATGTAGAGATGAATGAGAAGCTTGGCTATACAGCACTCCTCATAGTATATACAACGTTCACTATCAAAAGAAGCGTAACCGTCGGTACTCTTATTCAGGAACAAACAGAAATGTCAAAATTGACATATGACATAGACAATAAGAGAAAACGTATTGAAAATAATAAAATACATTGAAAAAAAAAACTTTTTTTAGTAAATCTGCAACAAATTTAAATCAAATATGAGAAGTCGAGGTTGAATTTCAAAAAAAAAAAAAAAACTTAAATCGATTTGAAAATTTTAAGGTCCAATTGCCATTAAAATTTTGAGAATCTATAACAATACATTTACTAATTTTATGAAAATAATATTCAATTTTTTTTTTTTAGAATATATGTACATAGAAAATCATAGAATAAAATAAAATTGTAAAAAAAAAAAATCAGAATAAATTGAGAGAAAGAAAATGCTAAACTAACGGCACAATTTACGAAACATTTACAATTACAACAAAAATATTAGGAGCAAATGCGAGACATTAGAAGGCGGTACCACGCGAGACAACAGACGTCAGGAAGAAAGGAAGGCGAAGAAAGTTTTTTATCGTAATCTGTATTCGTCGAATTTTAAGATTTTAAAATGAGTGAGAAAATAAGAAAAAAGAATAAAAAATGTAGCAAAAATTTATAAAAGGTAAATGAGAGAATTGTGGGATTGTCGAATAGACTTTGAGAGATTCAATTTTTTTTTTTGGTAACCCGTTATTAACATGTTTAGCTCTTGATCTGTTAATATTAGGTTTAGGTCTGAACTATTACATAACCGTTCAGAGTTAATCGGTTAAGGCTCTAATCCTTTTAGCCTGTGACTTTATAGAAATTGAGACAATCAGATAAACATCTCTATTTAAGATGATAATATTACACTTGAATTGATTAATGATTAAGATTAATATATTACACTTGAATTGATGAATAGATTTTATTGATCTTTATTGGGTCGAAATGTATTTGTTACAATTAATTCCATAAAAATTGTTAATATATAATTAAATTGCTACTTCAATTAATTAGGAAACTGTAATTAACATTGTTGGTCCTGAAAGGAGTATATAACAAGTGTATGGGGGGGGGGGGGAATACACTTGTATGCAATTCTTTTGCTAATTTGATCAAACCAGAGTTCAGCTAGGTTGTCTTGGACAACTCTGCTGAAGAAGATTAACTCTTCTAAGATAATCAGACTACTAAGTACTATTGAGTACTTAGTTGATTGACTATCTAGGGGAGTTATATGTGCGGAATAATGGTTGGCCTTTTAAGTTTAGACTCCTTAATTTCTGAAATCACTTAGTCAATGCAACACAGTTCAGTTTAGCTTCAGGGAACTTGTCCAAATCAGTTTTGCACAGTCTTTGAGTATGTATCTTTGAAAGATCAGTTTTGTGTGCAGTGTTGAATGAATGTAAGTACTTGTAAAGCAAAACAACACAAGAGTTTATAGTGGTTCAGAGACTCAAGCTCCTACATCCACTTTCCCTGATTTAACAGGATAATTCCTTCACTCTTGGAATTAACTTGTTTTATAGTGCCAAGGTGCACTTGATCAAGAACACCACTCCTTGGTGAATTGATCCCTAGGATGTCTAGAGTCCTAGTACCCTCTTCTCAACTCAGAACTGAACTGTTCTTCTCTCAACAGTCAGCTCCTACCACTTCTACTACTACAACCTTCTCACTTTCACTCTTGAAAGGTGTAAGGGTTGAAGTAAGGTTCCAACTAATGAGATATCCTTTACAATGAAGATCAGTGTATAAGGATAGGATATCTCTCTAAGCTTGTGTATGGATATACAATTTGGGTTCAGCTTAGATGAAGTGTTTGAAGACTAAGATAGTCTTTGAAAGCTTTGAAAGCACTCTAGCTTGTAAGAACTTTGAGCTTAGTTGGATTGTGTTGAGGTACTTTCAAATGGTCTTCACACTTCTGTATTTATAGACAAAATGGAGGATTTGCCCGTTGGAGAGGCAGCCCCAAATTGCTATAAATGTCTTCCTTGAGTTCTTCAAACTGGAAGACAGATTCTTGATAGTGACATGTCCTCATTTGGGTAATAAACGGCTGTAACAGTTTTGTCTTCATTCTGCAGCACTTTTCCCAATGTTTGACTTTTTGTTAGGACTTGGACATGGCTTCTGAAGGTTGATCCAATGATAAGACAACATTCCTTATCATCTGGACAACTCTCCTTATCACTATCAGCAGTTTTGCTTTTCAGCATGGTTGGCTTGCCCTTCTTCAGATGACTTGGCTCTTTCCCTTTATTTCTCTTGAGTATGGTCTTAGCTTATTTCTTTGAGGACCTTTAGGGACTGGTTGTCTCAATCTCTTCAGCACAGTTGATCTCAGGCTTTCAGAGCACTTGATCTTGGTCAATTTAGCTGAGACAACTCTTCTGGACAACTCTCCTGATCAGTATATTTAATCTTTTTGCATCAGAGCACTTTGTGCATAGAGTTGACTTCTCTGGACAACTCTCCTGATGAAAACCTTTGAGTAGTCTTGTCCTTTTGAGCTAGATAAGCTTGTTTTTGCATATGGCTAGCTTCTTTGGACAACTCTCCTGATCAGAGCATATGAATATTTTCTCTGGACAACTCTCCTGATAAGAGCATCTTCATTGGATTTGTCCTTTTGAGCTTCACAATCTTGTTCTTGTATAAGAGCATCTTCTCTGGACAACTCTCCTGATAAGAGCATCTTAGATTTCATAGAGTGTCCTTACTCTTAAGTGATTGTTCCAGAATTTGAGCCTTGGGGGGACTTGATCTTGATCATCTTCAAAACATAGGTTCCCCCTCAAATTGTGCATCTAATTGTCTAAGAGCTACCTAACATTTCAGCTTCTCATCTAGCCTATAATCTATATGTTCTAACATTCTTAGAACATATTTATATTGACTTAGGCATGTCTCAGGGGGTTTTGGTATTAGATCAAAACATATCTCATTTTATACCCAACAATTTCCCCCTTTTTGATGATGCCAAAACCTTTACAACTTAAGAAAAAGTGACTTGTCTACACCTATTACATGTATCTTCAGAAGACATGACTGAGGTCAATATTCCTGAAAAATAATGTGTTAGTGTATTCACTGTTTTTGTTGCAAGTAGGTTTTAAGATAGGCATAGAGAGATTTGTGTTTCTTGATTCAAAATAAGTTCAACTATCATTCATTCAAAAATCATTACAGGCATGTTGATAGTTGAAATTAACATATCAGAGCATGAATCAATAACACTTAAATACATCAGAGCATTTCATTCTAGTAATTCAAGACAAAAATAATATTTTCAGCATCAGAGCACAGAGCTTGTATCAGAGCAATCTTTAATAGATCAGAGCAACCAGATTAACACATCAGCAAACTTGACCATATTTCAGCATAGTTGATCATTCAAGTAAGGTCAGAAGACTTAGCCATTTCAAAGATCATCCTCAGGAGGTGGCAGCATTCCATACTGTGCCCACACTCTTCTTTTCAGTGCCATGGCTTCTTGGTTGGTTCCCTTAGGTCCAAGAACCATCTTGTTCAGCTTAAGGATCTCAGTGAATTCCCTCAGAATTCTTGCTTGGTCAATCCATCCTTCAAGCTTTGGAGGCATGTATATGATTGGCTTGGGAGCTGTGAGTTCAAATCTTGCAATGTCAGCAGCTGCAAGTAGTTGTTGATACAACTCTCTGTAGTATTCTAGCATGAACTCAGTGAAGGCAGAGTTTGCATCTCCTCCATTCCATCTGTCAATGACATAATAGTCATAGACAAACTCCCTTTTGGCTTCTTCCCATGTGTCATTCAGTTGAATTGGCACCCATTTATCCAAGTGTGGATATTTGGTGTCCATTGGGATTAGAAGCTGAGGCTTCATCTTGCTGTAAGTTGCTCTTCTCCTTCTTGGTTTCTGAAAGTTTGCTCTTCTTTTATCTCTTGCTCTGTTGGCTTCTTCCATTAAGTCCATTTTCTCTTGGGCCCTCATCATGGCCAGTTTCTGTTGTGTTTCAGGGTCTTTGCCATACCCTTCATGAAACAGTTTTGATGGATCAAGAGCTAGGACTGTTGTCTTCTTCTTAGGTTCAGGTCCAAATCCTTCAGCAAATAACTCTTCAATGTCTTCAGAGGACTTGGTACCTTCAGCAGTTTTTCCAGATTCAGAAGATTTGTCCTCTTCAGTAGTTTTGGCTTTCTTTGATGTAGGCTCATCCTCATCAATTCTGAATTCAGGTGGAAGATCAAGGCTGCTAGGAAAGTCAGTGAATTTCTCAATTTGTCTCTTCTTTCCTTGGGCCTTCTTGATCTTTCCTCTGGTTTGGACACCTTCAGCATCTTTGTCCAAACCTGACACTTCACCACCTGGTCTTTGCTGTTTCCTTGCCCTTTCTTCTTGAGCTGAGGCCATTGAATTTTTCAATGCCAATGCTAACTGCTCCTCTTCATCCAAATCTTCCAAGTTCAGCATTTCTGGCTCTTTTCCCTTTCCTTCAGGGACTTTGTCCTTCCCTTTCACTGGACTCCCAATTACTAAGGCACATTTTGCCCTTGCTCTTTCCCTTTCCCCCTTTTTGGCAGCATCAAAACACTGGGGCTTTAGGTCACTCATTGTTGTGGCCATTAGGGATTGGGCTTGGTTCAGGGACTTCATCTCTTCCAACAAATATACATTCTCATCATGGATATTCTGCATTCTATCACTGCTCAAGCTAAGGAAAGCTAGAACAGGCTTCATCTTTTGTTGGACAACCTCCTCCAAGGTTGCTTTGAGAGATGCATCCAAATTGGCTTTTAAGAGCTCAGTGAGGTTGGCCACTGCACCTTCAGCAATGTTGGCCAATACATCTTGGGAAAACTTTTCAGAGGCTGCTTTGACCATAGCTAGCCTTTGCTCTTCAGCTCTTCTCTTTTGTAGTGCTGTCTTCTTTCCAAGAGCTTGCTTGACAGTTAGCCTGAGAGCTTTGACATTATCATTGTGATTGTCTCTCAGCAGCTTTTGTTCTTTCTTGACCTCCTCTGAGATGGCTTCCATGGTTGATTTGGCACTTTGAACTTCAGTGGAGATGGTTTGGAGACCAGATTCCACACCACTGATTCTTGCCTCAAGAGTTGGTAGCACAACATCTTCAGAGCCAGTGAGCCTCATTTCTACAGATGCTAGAGTCCTTCCTTGCTCATTCAATGCTCCTGAAGTTTCAGCATGAGCAGATTGGACTTGATGAGCCAAGGAGTCCAACTTCTCTGATTGCAGTCCAAGTAAGGCTTGAGCTGAGCCTGTATCAACTTGGATAGGTGCATCTGTGAGGAACTCATCTGCAAAAATTTGGTCAAGAGATATACCTGCAACATCAGATATATCAAACAAGTTAGGAAATAAGCACTCATCACCCTCAATTTCTTTTGCATAAGACTCTGATACATCAGCAGTCTTCTTCTCATTTTCAACTTGTTCTTTTCTCCCTTCATAATTGATGTTCTCACTCAAGGAATCAGGCCTCCTTTCACCAAGGGATTCCTGAAGTTCAGATTTGACTTCAAGAATAACCTGTCCTTCCTCACCTATTCCACCCTCATATGGTGGTACACTCACTATCTTAGTGATGACTACCTCTCTTTCATCCTCAACTCCCTCTGATTTTTTAACTAATCTTTCCTTTTCAACTCCTTCTCCTAAACCTGCAACATCTCCACCTTCATCAAGGTTCAAAGATGGCAGTTGTGGGGAGATCACAGTGCTTATATCAACAGCCACTGAGTCATCCTGAATGATTAAGGGTTGATCAATGTCCAACTCCTCTGACACTGAATAGGCCTTAATCAAACTAGCCTCTAATACAGGAACCTCAACATCTTTAGGCTGTGCCTTGGGTTCAGAAGAACCTTCATTGGCAGATGTGTCTTTGGTTGTGTTACCACCCTTGGTCAACACCTCTGAAGTTACAGAGCCTTTCCTGTGATAGGTTTTAGGAGGATTGGAAAGTCTATCTGCTACAGAAGACTTGGGTTGAAGGGGTTCAGGGAGGTTGGCTTGAGGGGTTTCAGGAGGGTTGGGATTTGAAGGGTTTGAGGGATCATCAGGGGAATCATCATCATTAGAGCCACTGTCAGGGTGTTTGATTCCCTTGGCTTTTCTTTCTTTCTCCTCTTTAATCTTATTGGCTACCAGCTTTGCAAAAATCTCCTCATCAATGAGGAATCTTGTCTTTGAAACTCCAGCAAAGTGTAGCAATCTGTTTTCTTCTATTTGCCACCAGTTTGCACCTTTATCTTGGATGACTTGTGATATCTCCATCATAGATTTATCTTTCACATCAACAAGCATCCTCAAATCATGAAAGGCCTTCTGAATTCTTGGAAATTCAGCAAGTTGTGGATACAAACTGTCCACAGTAGCCTTGGCTCCTCCTCTGAGCATACTCTCAAAAGTATACTCCTCCTCATCTCCACTTGAATGGGGACTTTGGGTTATAGGGGAGTTGGCTCTGAGTTCTTCTAATGTGGCTTCAGGTGGATTGGGTTCAGTAGAAGGATCTTCAGTTGCTTTAGAGAGCAATGAATCTGAAGGGGCTTTACTCAGGGGGGTTGGCTCATGAAGTGCATGCTCTAAGAGCTTTGAATAGTTGAGCATGGATGAGTCAAGGGGAGACAGGAGTCTTGTCTCATCTACTGCTAAATCAGCAAGCACATCTATGCCACTTCTTTGCACATTTCCTTCAGGAGAATATCTCTTAGTGAGATTCACAGGGGTAATGGGTTGGTTGGAAGGGGTAACATGGGTTTCAGGGGAGTTGGGCTCAAGATATAGAGTTTCAGGGAGGTTGGCCTCTATGGGTTGACCTTCAGGGACTTTGGATTCTGGAGTTCCAGAACCAGATGAATTGGTCCTTGACATGGATTTGGCCCTGCTTTCAGCTCTGCTCTCCCTTAGAGCCAATTGAAGAGATCTTTCTTCTTGAAACTCCAAGACCTTCTCAGTAGGTTTGGCCCTTCTCTTGCTGGCCCTGCTACTTCCACTTCCTTCCTTCTCAGGGACAACTTCCCTGACTCTCTTATCACCCTTCTTCTTTTGCCTGGTCTCATTGTACTTCCTCCTCAATTCTTCTGAGTGGTCAGAAGGCATACTCACTCCCTCTTCTGCCACTTCATCAACTTCAGCTGATGCTCCTGAGGCTTCTTTTGAAGACAATTGAGACATCTTTCTTGTTTTGACAGCCCTTGCCTTTGTTCTCTTTTTCATTTTGGGCTTCTCTTCCTCCTGTTCTTCAGCAGGCTTGGCCAGTAACATCCTTCTTTTCTCAGTTTTCTTGCTGAGCTTTCTGAATAGGATCTTTTGGGCTGGGAGGGGTTTTGCAAAGGTCTGCATCTGGGAATAGTGGGAAAACCTCTCAATCAACAAGCTTGCCCTGGTGCAATACTTGATTTTCCCTTCTAGTACCACCTTATTGTGGGCTTTCACCTTAAATTTAGCCTTCTCCTTCATCATTTCAGACATGATGAAGGTCCTCCAATCAAACTTGATGCCCTTATCACTGGCATCAATAATGGCAGCCATGATTCTGATCCTTGGCTGGCTGACCTGCTCTAGGCTTCCAGTGTTGCTTAGGAGACTCTTAGCAACTACCTCAAAAAGATTGAGGAACTCTGGCTTGAGAGTTTTCTTGTTTTGAGTTGAGGAGAGAGGGCCTGGAACTAATAACCACTCTTGAGCTATTTCCTCTTCATGTCCAGTGCCATAGACTTCTGGATTCCTTCCCTCATAAGGCAATCCAAAGGCTCCTTCCAGATCCTCTGAGGAGAATTTCACTCTGTGGAATCTCTCCTCCTCCTCTCCTTCTGCAGTGTAAGCTAACCTGGTTGAGACTTCTCCATCTTCAGGTTTGCCTCTCCACTTTAGGAAGGCAAAGAATTCTGCCATGTAACTTTCCAAGCAAGAGCTTGGTCTTTCCTCCAAGAACTTTTGGAGACCAGCCCTTCTCAACCATCTTAGGGTTGGAGTAATCTCAGGATCTTCACTTTCAAAGGAGAGAATGGGCTCAAAGTGAAGATTGTTTTTGTTGCTAAGATAGGCAAAATCTAGGTCTAGATCCTTGTTGGAGAAATCAACAAGCATCTCAGGTCTAACCTTGGGGGCCATTTGAAGTTTGCAGAGAAAGTTTGATGAAGAATGAGAAAGTTTGAAGAACTTTTGAGTTAGGGATTCGAATACTTGGGAAAAAGTGTTTGTGGGTATCTTAAGACTTGTGAATATTCTAAAAAGAATGTTTGTCAATGAGTTGGTAAGGTCTTGAGATAATTCAAAGGTGAACAAAAATGGAAATCCAAAATGGACGGCTAGGATTGATTTCAGGGGAGTTGTCCATTTTTGATCCAATGGTCAAAAACCAATGTAACAGTGAAATAACTGTTTTATTCAAAACGTGGGTGGTTTTAAATGTTTGTTTAAGGCTGGGGATTTTTCGAGATAGATCATGTCCCAAAAAGTTTAATGCAAACAAGAGTTAAATCTTGGCATTTAATGCATGGAAAGTGACCTTTTGGGTGGGAGACAAATTAAATCCCAGAAAGGTGAAAACTGTATTTCAAGGGACAGATTTCGAGATAGGTATTGATCACCAAAAATAGGTGCTTATCATACCAAAATTTGGTTTGATAGCTAGGACAACTTATCTGACCCTACATGGACAAGTGTCCTGAAGAACTGTGGACAAGTGTCCTGAATTTCAAGAGACAAGTGTCCTGAAGAGGTAAGGTCATGTTTCTGAATTTCAGTAGACTTGACCAAGTCTGCTGAGGTTTGATTTTGTTTCCCCCTTAATCAATGAGCTTCTTTGGACTTATTTGTCCAACTTCCCTGGATCAAGTAATCCCAACTCTGCTGATAGCTCCAGAAATCTTGCCTCTGCAAGTGGCTTGGTTAGTATATCAGCTTTTTGATGGTCTGTGTGAATTTTCACTAGCTTGATATCCTTCTTCTCCACATGATCTCTAATGAAGTGGTGCTTGATGTCCACATGCTTGCATCTTGTGTGCAAGACAGGATTTTGTGATATAGCAATGGCACTATTGTTATCACAGAAAATTTGCACTTCAGTAGAGTTGACTTTGTAGTCTCTTAGTTGTTGTCTTAGCCAAAGAATTTGAGCACAACAACTTCCAGCAGCAACATATTCAGCTTCAGTGGTGGAAGTGGCCACTGTGTTCTGCTTCTTGGAGAACCATGAAATAAGCTTGTTGCCCAAGAATTGACAAGTCCCTGAAGTGGACTTTCTGTCAATCCTACATCCTCCATAATCAGCATCTGAGTAGCCAGTTAGCTCAATATTGTCATCAGCAGGGTACCAAAGGCCTAGATTTTCAGTGCCTTTGAGGTACCTCAGAATCCTCTTTGCAGCCTCAAGGTGGCTTTTCTTAGGATTTGCTTGAAATCTTGCACAAACACCTACTGCAAAGGTGATATCAGGTCTGCTGGCAGTGAGATAGAGGAGTGAACCAATTATTCCTCTATACTCAGTAGAGTTGGTTGGAATACCACTCTCATCAGGATCCATCTTCCAATTTGTGTTCATTGGGATCCTTACTGGCTTGCTAGTTGTACACCCAAACTTTTTGATCATCTCTCTGGTGTACTTAGCTTGGTTGATGAAGATTCCTTCTTTAGATTGCTTGACTTGTAGACCCAAAAAGAAGTTCATCAACCCCATCATTGACATCTCAAATTTGCTTTGCATGAGCTTGGAGAATTTCTCACACAGCTTCTCATTAGGAGATCCAAAAATTATGTCATCCACATAAATTTGGACAAGCAAGATGTCCTCTCCTTCAGAGATTCTGAAGAGAGTTCTGTCCACAGTTCCCTTGGTGAATCCATGATCCAAGAGAAATTGTGACAGTGTATCATACCAAGCCCTAGGGGCTTGTTTGAGTCCATATAGAGCTTTCTTGAGTCTGTAAACTTGGTTTCCAACTTCAAAACCTGGTGGTTGCTCCACATAGACTTCTTCTTTCAAGACTCCATTCAGAAAGGCACTCTTGACATCCATTTGGTATACTTTGAACCTCTTGTGGGCTGCATAGGCTAGAAAGAGCCTTATAGCTTCTAGCCTTGCCACAGGTGCAAATGTTTCATCATAGTCAATGCCTTCATGTTGGCAATACCCTTTTGCCACTAGTCTTGCTTTGTTTCTGACAATCACATCATTTTCATTCTTCTTGTTCTTGAATACCCACTTTGTTCCAATAACATCTTGATGTGAAGGTCTGTCCACCAGCTCCCATACTTCATTTCTGGTGAATTGATTTAGTTCTTCCTGCATGGCTGTGATCCAGTTGGCATCTTGAAGTGCTTTCTCAACATTACTGGGTTCTTGTTCTGACAAGAAACAACAGAAAAGAGCACTTTCACCATGGAATCTTCTTGTTTTGACTCCAATACTTGGGTCACCAAGTATTAGATCAGTAGGATGGTCAGATAACCAAGTCCTTCTTTTTCTGATCTCTTCAGTAGAGTTGTCCTCTACTGAAGGTGAGTCATTTTGATCATAGAATTCAGGATAATTTAATGCAGGATCTAATTCAGGATCATAATCAGGGATGTTGTCCTCAATGTCAGGGACATTGGCATTTTCAACATTTTGAGTTCCCCCTTGATTATTTGACCCATTAACTACCTCAGCAGGAACTGCTTCTTCATTGGTAGTTGTTACCTGGATGTGAACTGGGATTGGTTCATTCAGTTCACCATTTCCATCTGTGGGATTTGTCTCAGGAAGGTTGCCTTCAGGATGGTTGTCCAGTATTGTGTGTTCAGGTAGATTGGATTGGACAACATCTATGAATTCAGTGTCTTTGTCTTTTAGGCTTAATCTGGTTGTCCTCTGTGTGATTTCTTCAGGTTCCAAATGATCATTCCTGATCTCAAAGATAGACTCATCAAACACAACATGAGGTGTTTCTTCCACTATAAGGGTTTTCTTGTTGTAGACTCTGAAAGCTCTGCTGATTTGAGAGTATCCAAGAAATACTCCCTCATCAGCTTTGCTGTCAAAGGCTTTTAACTGTTCTTTCCCATTATTGTGAATGAAACATTTACAACCAAATATATGAAAGTATGACACTTTAGGCATTCTTCCTTTCCAGAGTTCATAGGGGGTTTTGCCTTGCCCCTTAGTGATCAAACATCTATTTTGAGTATGGCATGCAGTGTTTATAGCTTCAGCCCAAAACCTTTTAGGTAAATTTGAGTCAGCAATTAGAGTTCTAGCAGCTTCTTTTAAAGTTCTATTCCTTCTTTCTGCAACTCCATTTTGTTGGGGAGTTCTAGCTGCTGAGGTTTCATGAGCTATTCCATTTGATGTGCAGTACTCATTGATGTATGAATTAATGAACTCAGTGCCTTTATCAGATCTTATCTTGATAATGCTAAGGCTTTTCTCATTTGACAATCTCTTGAGAAGTTCAGGTAGTTTGACTTGTGTTTCCTTCTTATTAAGGAGAAATACTACCCATGTGAACCTAGAGAAGTCATCTACTACCACTAATGTGTATTTTCTACCATTTATGCTTGAAGGGGTAATTGGTCCAAACAGATCCATATGTAGAAGTTCAAGTACCCTTTCAGTGGAGATGACTGGTTTTCCCTTAAATGAGGCTTTAATCTGTTTTCCTTCTTGACATGGCTTACACACATGTTCTTTAATGAAAACCTCATTAGGTAGTCCTTTAACTAATGCATTTCTAGCAAGTTTGTTCATAGATTTGAAGTTCAGGTGATTTAGCCTCTTGTGCCATAGCCAACTTTGTTCACTAGAACTTTTAGCAATAAAACATGCAGCATCAGTAGACTTGTCCCAGTCTGCAAAAAACACATTTCCCTTCCTAGTTCCAGTCAATAGGGTTTGTTGAGTTTTATCTTTAATTAGACACTTTCCACTTGAGAACTCAACATTGAAATCTTTATCACAGAATTGACTGATACTCAGGAGGTTATATTTGAGACCAGCTACATAAGATACATTGGTTACTTTGATGTTACCAATCATCAAAGTACCATAACCTTTTGTTGTTGCTTGTGAGCTGTCTCCAAAGGTGACATTTGGGCCTTCTTTTTCAATAAAATCAGAGAGGAGTTCCTTGTTCCCAGTCATGTGCCTTGAGCATCCACTGTCAAGGTACCATGCTGTCTTTTTGTTCATGCTCCTCTTCTTGTGGCCCATTGGTACCTGCAATTAGATAGGTTTAGGTACCCTTTGAGTTTTGGGTCCTGAGAGGTTAGCTGTACCTTTGGGAACCCAAACTTGCCTAATAACCCTGATTGATTCAAGGTGGCTAAGTTGATTTCCTAGTGCATCAACATACACTGTCTTTCCCTTAAATGCCTTTTGGAAAGTATGTGTGAATGTGTTAACTCTGTAAGTTTCAGAGGAGTTGTCCACTCTTCTGAATTTAAGAGTTCTTTGTGCAGCTTGTTGAAATCTTTGAGGAAAGGTTTTCTTATGACCATTACCCTTTGGCATGAAGGGTTTTGGTTGTCTCATTTTATTCTGCCTTAGAGGATAGTTTTCCTTAGGTCTATTCAGCTGAGGCTTTCTCAGATGAGTTGGCCTAGGCTGATTATACCTTGGATAATTCCTCTGAACATTGTTCAGGAGAGTTGCCCTTCCATTGGGTCTACTCTGCTGACCAATATTCCTCTTGTGTTCAGGAGCTTTGGCCATTTCCTTAGGTTTTGGCCTATTTTCCTGAATCACTTGAGTAGGCATTTCATTCAATTTGCCCTTTCCTTTGTTCAGTGGCTGAATTACTTCATTTTCAGCTTGTTGTGCCACTGACTTAACAAAGATTCTCTTAGTGTTACTTGTGGATGCAACACTAAGACAAGGTGAAGATTCAAATGGATCAAAACCCAATCCACTTCTTTGAGCCATAGGTCTTTGATAACTTTGAATTTCCTCTATTGCTCTAGAGGATTTGTTCAAAGCAGACATCTTTAATTTCAGGCTCTCTTCACTTGATTTAAGAATATCATACTCATGTGAGAGATTTTCAAATTTGGCATTTAGAATTTTAAGTTCAAATTCTTTTCTCTTCTGAGAGAGAAGTTGATCATCAATCTCCTTTTGTTGGTCAACTATCCTGAGATTTGCTTCCTCAAGCTTTCTCAAGGCTTGTTGATACAACTCAGTAGACTTGACATCAACAGCTACCTCAGAGTTTTTAGAAAGTTCAATAGCCAATCTTTCATTTTCTTTCACACAATTATCATGAAATTCTTGTAATCTAGTGAAATCTTCCATCAACTTTCCCAAGGAAAGTTTCAGGTTAACCTCACTAGTGTTTTGTGAGATGAATGATGGTGAACTAGAAGTAGAGGATACCTCATCATCCTCAAGAGCCATATTGCAGACATCATCATCATCATCACTGTTGGAGAATAGTCCATCAGAAGAGTTGAAACTTTCAGCACTATCAGATTCTTCACCAGCCATCATGGCTTTTCTATTGGTGAATTTTCTGTCTCTTTTTGCTTGTCTTTCTCTTCTTTCTTTAGAGCTTAGTTCAGGGCAGTCATATTGGAAGTGCCCTTTCTTTTTGCAGTTGTAACACAGATCTTCATCATCATCCTTCTTGGATTCATCTCTTCTCTTAGATGAAGAAGGATCAGCTCTACTGGATCTTCTCCTATCAGAGGACTTGTCCTCTGATCTTTTCTCTTCAGGCTTTTTGTCCTCAGCCTGATCTTCAGGGGAATTGTATCTTCTCCTGAATTTGTTGTCTTGGTAGAATTTCTTGTATCTACCAAACCTTGTGTTGAGCTTGTCAAACCTTCTAGCCATCAAGGCTAGTTCTTCCTTCATTTCAGTCTTAGAGACTGACTTTGATGATCTGGGAGTGGGTTGCATTTCTGGTTCAGCAATTTTGGCTTTGAATGCCACTCCCTTAGTAGGATTTGAGGGTTCCTCAACAGGCTTTCTTCTATTGAGGTCAAACTCATATGCTTTAAGTTCTGAGAATATTTGTTGCATGGGCATAGTGGAGAGATCTTTGGTATTCTGCATCATCACAGCATAGACATCCCACTTTTGAGTGAGACTCCTCAAAATCTTTAATCCAACCTCTCTCTTGGTGTAGACCTTGCCCAATGAGTTGATTTCATTCATCACATCAGTGAATCTACCAGCAAATTTGTCAATGGACTCTTCAGACTCCATTGAGAATTGTTCAAACTTCTTCACAGCAACTTGGAGCTTGTTCTCCTTGATTTTTTCAGTGCCCTCATACATTTCAGCAAGGGTATCCCAAATTTCTTTGGCTGTTGTGCAGTGGTAGACTCTTCCCATGATTGCATCTGGAATTGTTTGATAAAGAGTATTCATGGCAAGATACTTCAGATTATCTTTCCTCTTTTCATCAGCAGTGAAGTCATCCTCATCCTTGGGAATCAGTTCCCTTACATCAGCTTTTTGTGCATCTGTTACCCTGGGGTTAGTTTGAGTAAACACAAAAGGTCCTCTTGTGATTACTCTTAACATGTCAGTATGAAGAGATGCAAGATGAGCCCTCATTCTAATTTTCCAGAATTCATAATTGTCTATTGAAAACATGGGCAGTTTGTGATGAGAAATGTGGTTGACTGGATTTGTGGCCATGTTGTCCAATCCTTGAACAGCAGGTGGAGGAACAGCATTGTTGTTGGCCATATCTCACAAATAATCAGTTACTTAGCAAGTGATGGATTTCAGATGGAGATCAGTTCAGTGACCACACAAATATGAGAGTTTTGAAAATCAAGATGGATTTTCAGAAGCAGTGGTCTTTGAACCCCTGCTCTGATACCACTTGTAGGTCCTGAAAGGAGTATATAACAAGTGTATGGGGGGGGGGGGAATACACTTGTATGCAATTCTTTTGCTAATTTGATCAAACCAGAGTTCAGCTAGGTTGTCTTGGACAACTCTGCTGAAGAAGATTAACTCTTCTAAGATAATCAGACTACTAAGTACTATTGAGTACTTAGTTGATTGACTATCTAGGGGAGTTATATGTGCGGAATAATGGTTGGCCTTTTAAGTTTAGACTCCTTAATTTCTGAAATCACTTAGTCAATGCAACACAGTTCAGTTTAGCTTCAGGGAACTTGTCCAAATCAGTTTTGCACAGTCTTTGAGTATGTATCTTTGAAAGATCAGTTTTGTGTGCAGTGTTGAATGAATGTAAGTACTTGTAAAGCAAAACAACACAAGAGTTTATAGTGGTTCAGAGACTCAAGCTCCTACATCCACTTTCCCTGATTTAACAGGATAATTCCTTCACTCTTGGAATTAACTTGTTTTATAGTGCCAAGGTGCACTTGATCAAGAACACCACTCCTTGGTGAATTGATCCCTAGGATGTCTAGAGTCCTAGTACCCTCTTCTCAACTCAGAACTGAACTGTTCTTCTCTCAACAGTCAGCTCCTACCACTTCTACTACTACAACCTTCTCACTTTCACTCTTGAAAGGTGTAAGGGTTGAAGTAAGGTTCCAACTAATGAGATATCCTTTACAATGAAGATCAGTGTATAAGGATAGGATATCTCTCTAAGCTTGTGTATGGATATACAATTTGGGTTCAGCTTAGATGAAGTGTTTGAAGACTAAGATAGTCTTTGAAAGCTTTGAAAGCACTCTAGCTTGTAAGAACTTTGAGCTTAGTTGGATTGTGTTGAGGTACTTTCAAATGGTCTTCACACTTCTGTATTTATAGACAAAATGGAGGATTTGCCCGTTGGAGAGGCAGCCCCAAATTGCTATAAATGTCTTCCTTGAGTTCTTCAAACTGGAAGACAGATTCTTGATAGTGACATGTCCTCATTTGGGTAATAAACGGCTGTAACAGTTTTGTCTTCATTCTGCAGCACTTTTCCCAATGTTGGACTTTTTGTTAGGACTTGGACATGGCTTCTGAAGGTTGATCCAATGATAAGACAACATTCCTTATCATCTGGACAACTCTCCTTATCACTATCAGCAGTTTTGCTTTTCAGCATGGTTGGCTTGCCCTTCTTCAGATGACTTGGCTCTTTCCCTTTATTTCTCTTGAGTATGGTCTTAGCTTATTTCTTTGAGGACCTTTAGGGACTGGTTGTCTCAATCTCTTCAGCACAGTTGATCTCAGGCTTTCAGAGCACTTGATCTTGGTCAATTTAGCTGAGACAACTCTTCTGGACAACTCTCCTGATCAGTATATTTAATCTTTTTGCATCAGAGCACTTTGTGCATAGAGTTGACTTCTCTGGACAACTCTCCTGATGAAAACCTTTGAGTAGTCTTGTCCTTTTGAGCTAGATAAGCTTGTTTTTGCATATGGCTAGCTTCTTTGGACAACTCTCCTGATCAGAGCATATGAATATTTTCTCTGGACAACTCTCCTGATAAGAGCATCTTCATTGGATTTGTCCTTTTGAGCTTCACAATCTTGTTCTTGTATAAGAGCATCTTCTCTGGACAACTCTCCTGATAAGAGCATCTTAGATTTCATAGAGTGTCCTTACTCTTAAGTGATTGTTCCAGAATTTGAGCCTTGGGGGGACTTGATCTTGATCATCTTCAAAACATAGGTTCCCCCTCAAATTGTGCATCTAATTGTCTAAGAGCTACCTAACATTTCAGCTTCTCATCTAGCCTATAATCTATATGTTCTAACATTCTTAGAACATATTTATATTGACTTAGGCATGTCTCAGGGGGTTTTGGTATTAGATCAAAACATATCTCATTTTATTCCCAACAAACACTTTCTATCTCATTAAACTGCGCATTTAATTTGAAAAAAAAAACGCACGTGTATTACTACAAAATAGTAGGAGTAATAATCAATTGAAAAGTCGGGATATATATTTAGTATACATTTCACATACAAAATTAATGTAATATCATCATATGAATTTAGTTAACAATACAAATCATCTTATACTCCTTAAGATGCTAGTTATTCCATGAACAAATAAATTAGTAATTGGTACTCGTTTTGATTATGAAAAAATAATGTAGTTAGTAATACTTATTTAAATACCATTAATTCAAATAAAAATCTAAATTGATAAATTATTATAGAAGTATAAAAAATATAGAATATAGTGTTATTTATAGAATTTATAAATTAAAACATAGTATTATATTTTAAAACTTTAAAATGAATCGGTTAATAAACCTCATCAAATGTCTTTTTTAAAATATTATATTAAAATTATTTTAGAAAATTAAATTAACATGGTCACATTTTTTCCTATAAAAGTACAATTTTTTAATTTGAATAAGTCACGTAAGTACTGATTAAATTAGTTTGTACAAAAAATGAGCTTAAATTATATATGCTAACTCCTACGCAAATAAAAATGGATGAGTCATATTTCAAACTAATTTAATTTCAAAAAAATGATGTTAGCAATCAATTTTATATTAATGATTGGGTTCTAACTAAATTAAAATAGTAAAAACATACAACAATAACAATCAAGGAGATTCTATGTCTTATTTACAATATTATATTTAGATTATTTCAGAAAATTAAACTAATATGATCACATTTTTTTCTGCAAAATTTGGCAATTGTTTAATTTGAAAAAGTAATTATGTATGTTCTAACTAAAGTAGTTTATACAAAAAATGAGATTTAATTATACTCATACATAATATAAAAATGGATGAGTCATATTCGATTAATTAATTGACAATAAAGAGTATGAAATGGTCAAAAGTTATATTCCTAAAATCATGCCACAAAAATTAATTTCCAAAAATCAGGTTAGCAATCAATTTTATATTAACGTCTAATTAAACAAAAACTAACTAAATATAAAAAAATAACAATCAATGAGATCTTATGTCATAAATTTAATTAATTACTGGACAAAACTAATACACATCTAATTTTATACTGTAATGATAAATTATTGTTTTTATAGCCTTTCTAAGATATTAATTTTTTATATGAAAATTGCTGAATTCTAGTTACATTAAATCAAATTCTTAGATTACTTGAAGAAAATTTAAGCTGAACATTATGTAAAATTCAGAATTCAATATATATAATTGCCGACAATTAAGGAGTAATCTATTATGTAAAATTCAGAATTCAATATATATAATTGCCGACAATTAGGGAGTAATCTATTAAATGGGGGTTGAGTATATAATATAGATGGTGTAAAATTAATTTGGTAAACTTTTATTGAAAGAAAATAGTACAAAGATATTGGAAGTTATTGATATCAATTGATTGAAATAAATTTAGTTTTTCAATTTGTAGAATTTAAGGTTTAATAATTAATAAAAATTGTATTTGTATTTGTATTTTTTGTTATCAGTCAAAATCAATATATATATTGATATTTTGGGTATAAGAAATATCCAGAGAAGTACACATACAGAATTGAGAAATGGGTTGTTGTTCATTAAATCATAATGCCACAGTCCTAAACACGCAGTAGGATTCTTACGCCAATCATCATACTATAAGAAATTACATCGAATCGAGAATTTAATTGTGAATCAATTCCATAGCCTTGCTTTGAGTTTCTTAATGAATTTTTGTATTTATATATTCTTGTATAATATTATAAAATAAATTTATATAATTGATTGTAAATTTAATTGGCATATTAGTAAGCAATTCAGGGATTCGATTTAAGATCAAATTGAATTATTGTTTCTTATTTTTCTTAATCTTTGGATCTAGATTGATTACTTTTTTATGCACATATAAACACAATTGGATTAAAATTATTCAAATTTAATTTACCTATACACACAAATTAAGTATTACAAAAATGTATATAACAAAAACAATCATTTATTCATCTTTATAGAAATACGTACAACAAAAATCAATACAATACAACAAAATTAATCCTCGTAAGTGGCTCAATATGATTTTTTTTTTTTAACCATAGTGACCCATTCACATAATTAGATGATGGAGGCTTTGAGAGAGCACCATAAATGATGAAGCCATCCTATTCTTCAAAGTTTGATACATAAACCTGTAAAAAAAAATAAAAAAATCAAGACAATATTCAAATTGTGTCACATATTAAATCGGACAATAAACCCAAAAAAATATTGGGAGAAAGAACATAACAACAAACCTAAAAATAAAAGCTATTTAGGTGCACATTAAAGATTATAGATCTACAATATATTTTGACGAAGATTCGCTAATTGAAAAATGAAAATGCATTATACACGAAGAGTGCACATGAAAAAAAAAACAGCATTCAAGGATGAAAAGAAAACATCATTCAATAGAAAATGATGAAAACTGAATGTCAAAGGATTATTATATAGGAGATTATATTAAGATTGAACGGTTAAGATTAATTTGTTTAAATGGATGGATTAGATTAAAAAGAAGAGTATGAAAAGGTGGTGAGAAGAGAGAATTTGAAATGAAGACATTTGGGAGGAGAGAGATTGTGCCAGACGAATCAGACTGCGACACGTGGCAGTCAAAAAGTTTGCAAATATATATATATATATAGATATAGGAGATTGAGATTCTCTAATGATTGGAAATCATAGGATTTACAAGATTTGTTATCACTAGAGATGTCTATTAGGGCTATAGGACCAGCCCTACAGGGTTACGGGCTAAACGGGTTAGGGCCTTATCCGGTTCATACTTAACGGTCCTACAATTGTTGGGACCTAACCCTAACCCTAGCGGGCCACGGGCTAAACGGGCCACTAACGGGCTACAATAATTTTTTTACTTTTAAATTAAAGGTCCCAATTGACACGTCCAACAAAAAAATAAAATAAAAAAATACTCCGTATATAATTAGTTGATGATAGTTAAATGAGAAAATAAAAGTATAATTTAAACACAATTCTAGAACTTATTGATTCTTAATATAGTCAAATAAAGCTAAAAAATATTATAATCCAAAATTTTACAAAATTTATTTGCATGTTATATATTTTAAAAAATATATATATGGTAACAATTCGGGCTAGCGGGCTGGCCCTGTAGACCTGCGGGCTAACCGATCCGGGTCAAAAAAGTCCGGATTTAAACGGGCCTATGATTCATGAACCCTAACCCTACATTTTTCAGGGTTAAACGGGCCGGCCCGGTTAGCCCAACCCGAATAAACATCTCTAGTTATCACTAAAGGTCATAGGTCAAATATAGTGTGAATGAATCTTTTTCTTATGTTTAGTGTTCATGTAAAACTTTGCTTTTAAATTGATCTTTTGTATTTATTGTTATATTTAAAAATGGATCGCTCATTTAATTATAGAACAAAAAATGCCAGATATTAGACAAAAAAAAAAAAAAAAACAGTAGCCTAATGAAAACAAGGTTCTAAATCAAAATGCATGTTTGCATTTTTTTCTATGTTTTTCACTTATTTTATTAATAACTAAAAAAAATGTAATCATGTTGTCACATATTCAATTAAAAAACTTTGCTTTTAAATTGATCTTTTGTATTTATTGTACACCGTGATTATATTTAAAAATGGATCGCTCATTTAATTATAGAACAAAAAATGCCAGATATTAGACAAAAAAAAAACAAAAAAAAAAAAAACAGTAGCCTAATGAAAACAAGGTTCTAAATCAAAATGCATGTTTGAATTTTTTCTATGTTTTTCACTTATTTTATTAATAACTAAAAAAAATGTAATCATGTTGTCACATATTCAATTAAAAAACAGATTACTAATTGAAATAATTAAAACGGAAAATGGTTATAACTAGATCCATATTAGGATATGGGTCCACTTTTCTAGATTTTTACTTCATAAATTTAAAACAGATTTTTTAAACAAAAACATTGCTTAGCTTAGTGGAGGTTGCCTACCCCTAATAATTTAGGTCATGAGTTCGAAACTTTAATTTTGTATTCTACTATTTCCTTTTCCATTTTTTTTTAACATTTTGCCCCTTCTTTTTGCTACTGTTTTAATTTTACTTTTATTCTTTTTATTTGTACATTTTATTTTTTCATTTTGCTTATTCAATTTGTTCTTTTCTTTTTCTTTTTCTTTTTTATATTCCTCATTTTTTTTGCTTTTTTTTTTCATTTTGATCCTTTTTGTTTTTTTTTTTTCATTTTGCTCTATTTATATTATATATATAAAAAAAATCTCTCTTTATTTATACAATGTCAATGTGGAATGTCTGGTATATAAACCATTATTTTAGGTCAAAAGTCTCGAATCAAGCTTTATAGAATTTTGGATTAGGAACTAGAAAATCTAATTCTCTAATCTTTCAGCTAGCGCTATGTTTAAAAAACAATAAAGAAGAATATAACTCATACTATCTCATTTTATTTTGCATTAATGTTTCAACAATATAACTAATTTACTCATCTTTCAGCTAATACATTGTTTCAGTAACTGCAGGAAGAATATATAACTATTACTACCTCAATCTTATGTTTCTCCATTCATAGAATATGAATGGATGCATCAATAAGCAAGTAGCATACCAAATTACCAACCACGAGAACATAAGATTTAAAAAAAAAAAAATGTCGGACGTAAAGCCCTATACTACTTGCCTTTCTGGTACATCTTGTTTGTCTCAACACCATGCACCAATACGACTTATATGACTATGATCATTGTCAATGGAACACATTACTGTCATAACAACTGAAGTTCCTAAAACAATTGTTAAGACTACAATTAGAATAAGGAACGTAAATAAATTAGAAGCATTGAGTTCATACAACAAGCAATAAAGAAGAAACAAAAGACAATGATGCATAACATATAAAGCATACTCTAGACATAAAAATGGAACATTGGCTCTAAATCCCAATTTTTTGACAACAGATCAGTGTAGAGTGAAAACAATTGTAATTTTCAATAGAAAAGAAACAACACATAAAAAATGTGTTGTATAGCCTTGGGCAAAAGTATCACTTGGAAAGATCCCTACACTATAATATTGTTCCCTAAACTCGAAAAATGTATAGCATTAGTTCATATATGGTAACAGTATTAGTTCGCATACACTATAGTATTAGTTAGTATATTATTCATTCATATGCATGTATAACCTCTAACGTCTTCTAGTTTTAAATTATAATATAATATGCTATAAGCCCTAAGCTCGAAAAATATATAGTATCGATTCATATATAATATAGTATTAGTTTTCATACACTATAGTATTAGTTTATATATTTTTTTTCAACCTCACCCCGAACTACTAAAACTTTAAAATACATCTTCACTGTTTACAATTAAAAGAAAATGAACAAAATCATGAAAATAAATTTACAAAATCACCATTAACATGGACATAGTATATCACCCATTGTTTGCCACTCATACATCATTTAGAAAAAAAACTGTTCTAACCAATTTGAATATTAAAATATACACATACACCAAATTACCAGCTACTTGTGGCTGAGAAGATAGATAGCTATTTAGTAGCATTTCAGCCAAGACATACACCAAACACTAGAAATATGAACAAATATCCATTTTTACTTCAATTAAATATTCTTTCAAAAGTCTTGTAGCTACAAGCAGAAGCTGGGCATGGTCAATTTGAGTAGCACCATGCTCGAAATATATACATAGTATCAGTTCATTTACAGTATAGTATTAGTTCGTTTACAGTATAGTATTAGTCACATTCACTATGGTATTAGTTTAATACAACTATAAACTCTAATGTCTTCCAGGTTTGAAGTATTATGATAGGATGGATATAAGCTCTAAGCTTGAAAAACCTATAGTACATTAACATCTATGCCACTTTACCATCTTCAATCATCAAAATTCTATAAGATCAAACTCGAAGACTAAGTGTCAGCTCTTCTGACTTGCGCTGCACAAATATATACTCTATATTCGCAATTAAGTTGTAGTTGGATCTCAACTTTTCATTCTCATTTCATACTGGATGAGGGATGTAACCTTTCAGTTCATAAAAACTATTCCATCAGGAAACACATAAATCAAACATAATCAAGTTATCAGTATTGTTTCAAGACAAAAGAACAGAGCCAAATACTATATTCCTACATCTTTAAAAATTAAATGCGTGGAAGATGGAATAATAAATAAGAAGATAAATGCACTGTCAAATAAAAAACCAAAAAAAACTCCTAACAATTATTTTTTCCTAAGCACACAAGCGACAAAACAAGAGGTATGAATTTGCCCAAAGATAATATAGTTATAAAAAAGAATGCATGAGTTGCCATCTCTAAAAAGAGTTGGGTTTCAACTTTAAAAACAAATAAATCATTCTCAAGTAGACCAGAGATTAAACAATGTAAGATTGCAAAATGAATATATTCAATTCCTTCCGAAAGCACAAACTACACGCCATCTTCCATTAGTAAAGAAACAAAGTAGTAACATAGGCTTCCAAAATACGTTGTGTACTTACCATCACAACTTCACCATTTTCTCAGAACAAGTTAAGATAAAAAGGTAAGGATGTTGTCCACATTTAATTAGAAACAATAATACATAAAATGAATTGATAATTCTGCACTTCCACATCCTAGGTCACCTAAGTATACATTCTGAGTTAATTGTCTCCAAAACATACAAAAGAGGAAATGTGAATTCAAATGAAACCACCAAAATCTACATATTTATACACAGTGCATAGTAAAGAAATAGCATAATCACCAATTCTCATCCTACCTAATGCTACATCAAAAGCAAAGTTCCTCTTGAAGATGTTGATCTTTAACCTAGCTAGCGTGCGTCTATATTACCATAAAAACCTAGTTCATAGATTAAATTGGGACAATAACATAAATCTTACTTGCTAAGAGCAGGTTCATCTTATTCGTAAAAGTATCGGCAACAATCATGCAATCGATTGCCTCGGGCTGGGCCTGAAAATGATTTCGAGATCACGTACTTCGCCATCTTGGATACCACGACAGGGAGGAGGTCGACGGCGGAGGGGCAGAAGCGTAGAGCGTCGGGTGAAGGAGGACGCAACGGCGAGGGAAGGGGTGGTGGTGTGGATCGAGGTGAAGGAGAAAGCAAATAAACGTTTCTCAATCAAAAAAGAGATTGAGACGAATTATTCAGCAAATTGTTAAAGACAAAATTCATTAAGAGGGTGAGTGGATTAAATTACCGCAACCAATAAATGCGAGGAGCAAGAAAACTTAATCTGCCAAGCTCAATTTTGGAGTGAAAATTATACTGGCTAAAGCAGAATATGAGGAGGATTGGTGGCGAGTAGGCCGCCGGGGGTTTCATCACTCGCAGAGATTATTTGGAAACACAAACGTAAAAGGGAATGGGTAGGGTCAGGCTAGCTAATTGGATCCATTTTTTAAGATGGATCCAGTTACATATATGTACATGGTTCATATAAGTATTTGCCAATAAATAGTTTTGTACTGGAACTAAAAAAAAATTGTAATCTGGGGTGTATTGGTTGTGGATTCTTTTTGGACTTTTAAAGTGGGGGTATTCAATTCGGATTTTTAATAGTCTTTAAAAATTATGAGTTAGATTTTAAAAAGTCTTTAAAATTTTTTAGGTATTCAGATTTTTTTGGATTCTCTTTAAAAAATATAAACAAATTGTACTATCTAAAATCTCTTCTAAAAACAAGAGATTTCAACGGATTCTCTCAGATAACTCTGAAGCCGAAAGGTCAGAAGTAAGGATGACAATATTGACCCGACCCACGGGTACCCACCCCACCCCACCCCACGAGTTTTGGGTCAAGTCGGATCCGCCCCGTATTGACAATGGGTCGGACCAGATCCGCAAATATTCCCGAATTAATATATATATATATATATAAATTAATAATATATATATAAAATATATTATTGATAAAATACTTTATTTATATACATGTAATATATATATATATATATATATATATATAATATTTTTTTTTTAAAAAAAAAAAACTCTCCACATTAATAGTTTCAACGGGGTTCTTTTCACAATTCTCTAAATGTTAATTTTATAAGTTTTATAAGTACTATGTTATGTTAATTTTAAAACGTATTTATCAAAATACTTAGTGACTGTATCTATGATTACCTATTTGAAAGAACTAATGGATGGTGGGGAATGAAATTCCCAAGCTATTGACTCCCTCCTTGCTTGATTTGATGAATAATTGGTGAAGAAGATGATGATTACCTCCAAGTGTGTGTAATTGTGTGTAGAGTTCTTGAGAAAAGGGGTAAGGTTTTGTTTGAATTCAAGGGGTTTTTATAGTGTTGGGGTAGGGTTTGGGTGTAAGAATTGCAAGTAGGTCCCTTGAAAATGAAGAAAAATTAAGTTTGACACTGAAAATTAGGTGGCCCGGCCGGGCGGAGTGATGGGCTGGCCAAATGGGGCAAAACAGGGGCGGAGTGGCCCGGCCGGGCGGAAGCTACGTATTGGAGGTGTAAATTGGCCTGCTCGGCCGCCCGGCCGGGCGAGTGATGCGTATTGGCTTCGTCCTTCATTTTCGTCCTCCAACTTCGTCCCTCCGTATCTTGAGCTTCCGACCTCCAATAGACTTGATTCTTTTTGCTATTCCACTCCATTTTTCGATCTGGATCCAATGGTGCACTCCTATTTCCGGTACAATGACTTGTGCTAGGTGTTTTGCTCCCAAAATCCATCGTTTTACCTACAAAATCGACAAAACACTACCTCTCTCTTATTTCGACCAAAACAATGATAATCAACCCATAAATCAATGAAATCACACTAAAATGAGCTTTACATGTGTATAAAAAATGTGTAAATTTTAACCGAATCAAACATCTAACTAGTGCAGTTAGGACCCCACAACAGAATGGATTAGCACAAAGGAGGAACAAAACACTGAAGGAAGCAGCCAGGGCAATGATAGCTGAGTTCAACACCCCAAAGAAATTATTTGCTGAAGCTATCAACACTACTTGTCACACTCAGAATATATGTGGTCTACACAAGGTACATGGTAAAACTCCTTATGAGTTATGGAAATGAAGAAAACAAGAGTTTCTTATTTTCATATCTTTTGATGTAAATGTTTTATCCATAACAATGGGAAGAGTAACTAAATGCTTTTGATGTCAAAGATGATGTAGGAATATTCTTAGGATATTCATCATCATGCAAGACATTTAGAGTATTTAACCATACAACCCTTGTAGTGGAAGAAACGCCACATGTGATATTTAATGAATCTATACATGAACACTTTGCTGATTTTGATCAGCTAACTAAAAAAGTAATTGATCTGAACCTGAAACCTAAAGATAAATCTGAAGAATTAGATATTGAGCAAATAAGTAAGGACTTGAAGGTTTAAAATTTGTTTTCTTTACTGATATCAAGTATTTGTAATATTGTTATCATCTGAATATGAAATATTACTAAGTGTTTTGATAAGCTGATACAAGTTAACTAACTAACTAATCTGATAACATCAAGTAGTTTTTGCTTCATCAAAAAGGGGAAAATTGTTGGGAAATAAACCTATCTCCTGAATGAAAAATTGATGAATGATAGTTTTGATGGCCAAAAGTAACTTGAAGTTGATTAGTAAGTAATATGTTAGATAAGTTATCTTGGTAAGCAGATATGTAAATTGATATAAGTGGTCTGATATAATATCTAGTCTTCTGATAATAAGTCTAAACTGATGTTTTGTATAGACAACTTATAGGATAGTATAGTGTACTAAGTTGTATGTAGTTCAATAAAGTATTACTATTATAGTATAAGAACAGGTTAAGAAGACCAAATCAGAAGACTTGAAGTTTAGAAGACTTGAAGACTGAGTAAAAAGACTAATGCTGACATCATCAAAAGAGAAGATTAGCATAGTGCATATCAAACTAAAATAAGACTAATTTTATGGAAGTTATTGATGGAAGTTAATGAAGCGGTTATTTCAAGAAGAAGTTAAAAAATGAAGTTATTTTCTGTTATAGAAGTTAGAAGTTAGTTCCAATATGGTTAGTTTTACAACGGCTAAATTGAGGATCTAAACATCTATAAATAGTAGGATGATATACATTGAAAGAGTTACACACAAGAACTAAATTAAACATTCGTATACAATCCAAATATTCAAGATCATCAAAGCAAGAAGATCATCAAAGCAGGAGATTGTTGCAAAGCTCGAGAAGAGTTCAAGAGACGAATCAAGTTGAAGAACAATTTCAGAAGCAAACTAAGAGTTTACTTTGTTTGTTGTAAATTCATTGTAAGAGTGTTAGTTTCTCACAATAACTAGTTGATCGAAGCATCTGGTGGTGTACAAGATCAAGGTCTTAATCTTGGGACTTTAAATCACAAGACAATGTGATTGAAAGGGAGTAAATTTCACTATTGGATAGTGAGAGTGGATGTAGGCTTATTGGCTGAACCACTATAAATTTTTGTGTCATTTACTTACTGCAATTTACATTCTACATATTGATCATTTGCATAAGATTTGAAAACCAGCTGATATAAAACAAGTTGAGTAGATTAAAAGGTTTTTAAAAAAATGAACGGATATAAATAAATTTGGGCCTAATCATTCTTTATAATCCGCATACATATACATCTAATAAGATATAACTAACTTTGTACGTAGTTAGTTGATTGCTACAGCTGAATAAGTTGTGATCAGTGGACTAAGTACATAGCTGTAGGGGTGGGAATAGGCCAGGTCGGGCCAGACCTTAAGAAAAAAAGTTTGGGCATGGTATATAATATTTGGGCCCAAGCCTGGCCTGTGACCTATTATAGATTTTTTTAAGAGACTAGGTCTGCCCTTTTTAGTAAATAGGCCAGACCCGAAACCCTTTTAAAGGCCTCTTTAGTGTTATTCAATTAATTTTTACCACACTTGTATTACCATTAAATTATAAAAACTAACTTTTTAAATCTCAAAATGAAGAAATAAGAACAATAAAAAATTAATCAAAATATCCATAAAATTATACTCAAATGCAAATGTTCATATCAATTATTTTTAACTATTACAAAGAAAAATAAAATAAAAAAGTATATAATTTCTTCAAGATAATCTCATCATACATTGAATATTATATTGTATATTTATTGTATTTTTATATATTATATATTTATACATATAGAAATAGAGTTAAATAGGCCGGCCTGTTGGACTTCAAAGGCTTACAAAAAAGCTCAAGCCCGGCCTATTTAATTAAAAAGGCTTTTAAAAAACTTGAGCTTGGCTTGTTTATTTAACAAGCCGAGCTGAGCTGAGCTGAGCTTTAGAAGGCCGAGCGGTAGGCCCCTGTCGGGTAGCCTGACCCATTCCTACCCCTAATAGCTGAGTTAATATCAGTCGAGTAAACTTTACTTAGACAAGATTTTGAAAAAAGTTTAAAAGTCTATTCACCCCTTCCCTCTAAACTTTAACTCAATATCTAACTCGTTCTTGGAACCAACAATGTATATAAAATATATTAAGTACTCCCTCCGTCCACCAAAAAAATGTATGTTTTTCTTATTTGTTTGTCCATTAAAAGTATCCACATTTTTTTATAAAAACGATCACTTTATTTTTACCTCACAATAACTCCACGAATTACTTTATGTCTTTATCTACTTTTTTTCATAAAACTTGTGTTGAAATGTTTAAGAATATTTTTTGTGGACATAAGAAGTAAGATAATTAAGGAAAATAATACTCACGACCAAAAGTATGTAATGCGGCTACAGAAATGGTGAATCATACCTTCGCAACATGTCACTTGGCACTTATGGTTTGGAGTGAGATTCTAAGTTGGCTGGACATTCCTTTGATGATATCAAATCGTGTGAGGGAGCATTACTTGGAGCTATGCAACTTTGGAAAGAACAAAAACAGCAGGAAAATCCTCGGATTAGTGTGGCAATGTACGGTGTGAAAATTAATGGAAGACTCGAAATGACTTAATTTTCAACGAGGGAGCTTATCCTCTAGAAGAGATCGTAGACGGTATAAAATTCAGCACATAAAATTCTAGTGTGTCAGATCTGATATACAATAATGTTATGATGTAATGTATTTTGAGTACCCATTGTATTCGAGTTAATAAAATTTCATCTTTACCTTCAAAAAAAAATGTAAAATACTATTTAATGAGTTTGTGAGTAAGAGAAACAGGCAGACAAGTGTATAGTTGCGTAAAAAATGAGAAGGGGAAAATTAATGAAAAAATGGTCAAAATTGTGAGGATATGATAATCAATTAAAGTGAATAAGACAAAAAAAAAAGTTATTTTTATGTAGAAAAATTAATGACAAGTTGTTATGAATAATATTTATATGGTGTGAATGTCCATAATGTGACATTTGATGTACATTGTTGGTTCATGTACCAACATTAATCTTTGACCTTTCATTTCATCTTCTTCAACTTATATTGTTCCCTATAAATAGAGTTGTTAATGTTTGTAATACACACTTAGAGGTGGAATAAGAGATTTCTATATTATCTCTACATCTTGTTCACTTATGTAATATATATGGAGTTATACTTTTAAGTTGTTTCACAACACGTTATCAGCTAGCACGAAGCTCGTAAAACATTTCTACCGACGAAATTCAGATAGTGATAAATTTCAGGTATTATACGGAGGTATGTATTGAAATGTTTAAAATATATTATCTTACAATATTTATTTGTCATATCTTATTTCATTACTAGTTTGATGATTATGTTATTTTTCAATTAATCAATCTCTTGTTTATTTTATAGTTTCCAACATGTCAAACTTGACAAAACTTAAATTTGTGGCTCTTGATATTATTGAAAAAAAATTTGTAATGAATTTTTGATGTTGAAATTCATTTGGATGCCATGAGTCTTGAATTCTATAAAAGTGACAAATCAAGAATATAATAGAAAATAAGGTCAAAGGCTCAAAGTCATAATTTTCCTTTGCCACAATATTGATGAAGGATTGAAAGTTGAATATACCTCACGGTGAAAGATCCACTTTAATTGTGGACAAATCTTAAAGAAAGATATGATTATAAATTCGTGAGTGAGTACAACTCAACTATGTTCAGAATCACTTCTCAATTAAAATTGTGTGGAGAAAATATTAGTGAAGATGATATGCTTGAAAAGACATTCTCCACATTTCATGCTTCTAATGTGATTTTGCAACAACAATATCGTGAGAAGAATTTTACTAAATATTCTGAACTAATTTCATGTCTCTTGGTGGCTAATAAAATTAATGAGTTTTTGATGAAAAATCAGGTCTCGAACGAGGTGTGATTTTGACCGAGGCAGATTTCAAAATGATTATAATACATGTCCGAATTTTAAAGGCCCTCAAAAGGGCAAACAAATTTCGGAACATTAAAGGAAAATAGAAAAGAGTTGAAATAAATTATGTGAATAATGAATTCGATAATGAGATGTTTGACATAACACAATTGGATGTTGCAAGGTGGAAATTAGATCGTTCTAATACTCAATTATAATTTTCTTTCAATAATTTATTATGTAATGTTTGTTTTCTTATGTTATGCAATGTCTTAGTATTTCTTATCCTTTATAATATGAGTGACTATTACATTTTCATTTACCTTAAAATAAAATAATTAGATTGTAAATTTCTTACTTTTGCATTTTTTTTGAAATGGAAAATGGTATGGCAACATCAACATTCAAGAAAGAATGTGGAGATTTATGTCTCGTGGATAGTGCTACTATGCACACTATATTCGACAATAATAAATTATTCTCACATTTAAAACGTGGAGAAACCAATGTAAATACAAAACTTGGTTGTACAAAAATAATAGAAGGTTTTGGAAGAGCCACTATTCTATAACTCGGGGGACAAATTCATTATCAATGATGCCTTGTACTCTGAAAAGTCTCAAATAAATTTATTGAGTTTTAAAGATATTCATTTGAATGGATATCATCTTGAGACTACAAATGAAGACAATATTTAGCATTTTAATATTACTACAATTGTTGCAGAAATAAATGTATGTTGGAGAAGTTACTCGCTTAATCCTCGGATTTATACGTATTGCATGAGTATAAGAACAATTGAAATTTATGTCATAGTAAACCAAAAGGTTACTACCGAATTTAATTAATGATTGGCATGACCGGTTGGGTCATCCCTGTTCCATAATGATGCCAAAAATTGTAGAAAATTCATGTGGGCAATCATTGAAAAATAGAAAAATGCTATACCCCAATGAATTTTCATGTACTACTTGTTCATAAGGAAAATTAATTATAAGGTCATCACTAGCTAAGGAGGGTGTATTCAATTGAGATTCTGTTGGATTTTTTTGGAATTTAAAAAGTTAGTGGATTTAGAAAATCCACGGACTCTATGCAGAGTTTAACTGACTTTTTTATTGATTTATATGGATTTTCATAGATTTGACAGGATTTTTGAAATACATATTTTTTTATTGATTTACATGAATTTCCATAGACTACGCCCCTAAAACTATTGATGCAAACGTATATCGAACACACTTGTATATAAAAAAAATTATCTAAATTATTTAGAAAAAATACCAAAAATATATTAGTTTTAAAAAAAATATTATTCATCATTATTATTCTCATCTTTCATTTTTATCACGATTATACCTCGGCCTCATTTTCTACATAGCATTAGCCAATACTAACTCTGCTTGTGTTTGAAATTGAAACAGTGCGTTTTAAAAATTGTGAATTGCGATTTGAAAATTATATTCCTAATAATCTTTGTACAATAATTAATGTTATAAATTAGGTGGCGATCGAGAATATATTATTGCCTACCTTATGGTGTCAACTGTGCCCCTATACTATAATAATTTTTAAAGAGATAACATAATTTTGAAATACAGAGTAATCTTTTTCACGATAATAATGGTGGTGAAGAGTGATGCTTATCGAAGAACATATTTACGTTTCTTGATTTTATTTCGTTTGAAGAAGAGCAGGAAGGAAGATGGACATTGAAATTTTGTTAGACGAACAACAAAGTTTTTTTTTTCTTCTCTTTAAGAGTCTTCTGAGAGAACCCGTTGAAATCTCTAGTTTTTAGAAGAGATTTTGAATAGTGAAATTTATTTATATTTTTTAAGAAGAATCCAACGAAATCCATAGAGTATTAAAATCCATAGATTGTTGAATATCTAAAGATTTCTAAAGACTTTTTAAAATTCGTATTGAATACCTCAAAATTTTAAAAGACTTTTAAAAATCCGGATTGAATACCCCCAGATTTTAAAAGTCCAAAAAAATCCAACAGAATCTCAATTGAATACACCCTCCTAAAGTTGAGAATGAAAATCTTATGTTATTGGAACGAATTCAAGGGGATATATGCGGACATAAAAATACACCAAGTGGACCATTTAGATATTTAATGGTTTTGATTGATGCATCGACTAAGTGGTCACATGTATGCTTATTGTCATCTCACAATTTGGTTTTTACAAAGTTATTGGGACAAATAATGCAATTGTGAGTACAATTTCCTGATAATGCAGTTAAGAGTCTAAGACGATTCGTCTTGCAAATGCTGATGAATTTTCATCTCAGACTTTCAACGTTTATTGTATATCAATTGAAATACATATTGAACATATGGTTGCTCATGTTCGTACATAGAACAATGTTGTTGAATCACCTATAAAGCATATTCAATTGATTGTCCGACCAATATTGATGAAATATAAACTCCCTATTTTAGCTTGGGATCATTTTATATTGCATGCGACAGCACTTGTGCGCATCATGCCAACAAGTTATCATAGCATTTTCCCTATACAAATGGTTCAAGGTCAAGAACCAAACATATCCCATCTAAGAACTTTTGGATGTGTTGTATATGCACCGATTGCTCCACCACAACGAACAAAGATGGGTCCCCAAAGAAGAATGGGGGTATATGTTAGATATGAATCTCCGTCTATTGTTAAATATTTAGAACCATTGACCGGAGATCTATTCACGGAAATGTTTGTTGATTGTTATTTTGATGAAGACAATTTTTCCAACATTAGGGGGGAAAAGTAAGCAGCTGGAAATGAATATTTCTTGAAATGAATTATCATTGAATTGCATGGATCCTCGTACAAAGTAGTGTGAACTTGAAGTTGAAATGATAATTCATTTGCAAAAAATTGTGAATCAACTGCCAGACACATTTACTGACCTTAAAAGAGTTACAAAATCTTATATTCCAGCTGTTAATGCTCCTAAAAACACTGATGTTCCTGAAGGACCGTCTTCCATGGAAAATGAGTCTACGGCACGCCTGAAGCGTGGTATATCTCTCGGTTCCAATGAAAAAAAATTCTCAAAAAATAAAAGGAGCAAATATTGAAGATGGTCATAATGTGAACATTCTTGTTGAAAAATCTGACATACTACTTAAAGTCCCAGAAAATGATGAAATATCGATAAATTATGTCAGAACAGGAGAAATATGGAACCGAAATGAAATCGACGTCGACAATATCTTTGTATATAATATAGCGCTTAATATGATGGAAGATGATGAGGATCATGAACCTACATCTATTGATGAATGTGGAAAACGAGATGATTGGCCAATGTGGAAAGACGCAATAAATGTAAAATTACAATCTCTTGTTAAACGAAAAGTTTTCGGACCTTTTGTCCGTATACCTAATGGTATAAAGTCGTGGGTCATAAATGAGTAATTGTGCGAAAAGGAAATGAGAAAAATGAAATCGTGAGGTATAAAGTGCGGCTTATTGCACAAGGTTTTACCCAAAGACCAAGTGTTGATTATGAGGAGACTTATTCTCCTGTGGTGGATGCAATAACTTTTCATTATTTAGTAAGTCTGGCAGTGCAAGAAAAACTTGAAATGCGTCTATTAGATGTCGTTACAGCCTATTTGTAAGACTCATTAGAGAAAGATATTTATATGACAATCCCCGAGGGATTAAAGGTACTGATAATAAAAAACGAGAATTCTCAAAACATGCATTCAGTCAAGTTGAGCAAATCCTTATATGGTTAAAAGCAATCTGGTCGCATGTGGTACACTTGTTTGATGCATTCTTTATTAAGGAGGGGTATAACAATGATCATATATACCCTATGTTTTTATTAAAAGATCTGGATGTGAATATGTGATGATCATTACTGTATATGTTGATGATTTGAATATCATTTAGACTCCTACAGAGTTATCAAAGGCCGTGGCTTACCTCAAGAGGGAATTTGAAATAAAGGATCTTGGTAAAACAAAATTTTGTTTGGGTCTTCAAATTGTACAATTTTATAAATTTTTGTGCATCAATCCACTTATGTTATGAAAGTGTTGAAACAGTTTATATGGATAAAACACATCCTTTAAGCACACCTATGGTTGTGCGTTCACTGAATGTAGCGAAAGATCCATTTCGACCTCGCGAAGAAAATGAAGAACTGCTTGGTCAAGAAGTACCATATTTGAGTGCAATAGGTGCGCTAATATATCTTGCTAGCAACACAAGGCTTGATATATCATTTGTTGTTAATTTATTAGCAAGATATAATTCTTCTTCAACTCATAGGCATTGGAATTGTGTTAAACATGTTTCCCGATATCTTAGATGGACAATGGATATGGATTTATATTTTTCAAACTCATCAGAACCTTGTTTAGTTAGTTATGCAGATGCAGGCTACTTATCAGAACCGCACAAAGTCCGATCCCAAACAGGTTATTTGTTCACATATGGAGGTACAACTATTTCATGGCGTTATATTAAACAAACTTTAGTTGCTACTTCATTTAACCATGCAGAGATCCTAGCAATTCACGAGGCAGGTCGTGAATGTGTTTGGTTGCGTTCTGTCACACAACATATTTTGGACTGTGTGGATTAAACTCAGTGAAAGATAATACAACTGTGATATATGAAAAGAATGTTGCATGTGTTACCCAACTAACGAAAGAATTTATCAAAGGTGATAGAACACAACATATTGATCCTAAATTCTTCTTTACTCACGATCTTCAACAAAAGGGTGACATCAGTGTGTAATAAATTTGTTCAAGTGATAATTTGGTTGATTTATTTACCAAGTCTTTACATACTTTAACGTTTGAGAAATTAAGATACAAAATTGGAATGCGACATCTTAAGGATGTGAAGTGATGTAATCATCAGGGGGAGTTAATGCGCGTTTCTTCTCATTGAGTTTTAACGAGGCATAATCTTATATAATGGACATTCAAGGGGGAGTGTTATGAATAATATTTATATGGTGTGAATGTCCATAATGTGACATTTGATGTACATTGTTGGTTCATGTACCAACATTAATCTTTGACCTTTCATTTCATCATCTTCAACTTATATTGTTCCCTATAAATAGAGTTGTTAATGTTTGTAATACACACATAGAGGTGGAATAAGAGATTTATATATTATCTCTACATCTTGTTCACTTATGTAATATATATGGAGTTATACTTTTAAGTTGTTTCACAACACAAGTGGTATATTATTAAGATATTTAAGAGTATAGTTAAAAGGAAGGTAATTGTTTTATTTCTATTTTAAAAAATATATATATAATTAAATTAGATACGAGAATCATATTGATAAATGTTCAATTAAGTTAGAAAGGAGGAGTATGATTTAACATACAAAATAATTTTTTATTTTAAGCCGAGGGAGAAAAGCATAAACTCAAACAATTTTATATAATAATAATTGTATACTAAAATATGATACTTTATATATTAAAATACTGGAGTATTTTTTAAAAGTTTCACATATATAACTCAGATTTCATAAAAGTTCTGCTTTATAAAAAAAAAAAAAAAATTAAAGTTCACATGACTCCAATGGATACATTTTTTCTCCATTTTTTTATGTGATTTTTTTAGTAAATTTTGAATATTTTGTCTTTTAACCTAATATTTTACAATGCATTTATTTCTCTTCGAAAAAAAAAATTACACAAGAAAAGTGCAGACTAGAGATCCAGTTTCCTCCTATTAATAGAAGTTTTGCAATAATACATACTCTATCGACTGTAACTAGTTAGATTGTTCTTTAATTCATTTTGATTTGTACATTATTAGGTTGTTTCATTTTTAAATGATAAAATAATAAATTTATTATTTTTAATTATTTTTTTCAAATATCTCAAAATTATTCAAAATGTCATTACGTAACATCATTTTTTTTATTCTCCTTAATTGATTGATACACTTTCAATAAAAAAATATTTTATCTCTTATAATACTAATAAATAACTTTTAAGATATAGAAGTCAAATCAGCAATTGAAGGAGAAACGAGAAAGGAGTAGTTCTTTTATATCTTTGATAAGTTTGTCATTCTCATTTTAATTGTTTCATGATAAATTTCTATTTCTTTAAACAAAATCCACCATCTCTTTCCCTTTTATCTTTCTTATATCTCTACATCACCAATTTATTGCAGAGTTACTTGTATATACAAATGGTATAAATTAAAAATTCAATTGTAAAGTAAATTTGGTGAGGTATAAAGTAAAATGTATGTAAAGTAAATTCTTTTTGGAAACATGTTTTAGGGCATACTCTTTTGGTCTTTTTTTACCAGCTCACCAGATATATGTGAATGTGTTAGTCGCACGCTTGAAAAAATTTGGGAGCTTCGATCAAGTTACTTATTTGGTGCCAAATGTTTAAAAATTTATTTTTTGCAAACACTACATAAAAAAAAATTACACAAAAATGACATTTACATCTGTGCGAGATAATCCCTTTTTTTTTTTTTTTTTTTCGTTTTGTAAGTTTTGGTTGATTAAAAAATAAATCATTTAGGTGTTAACTTTGGAAAATACTATTTTTGCCATTTCTGCACCAATCATGGAATGAGAAAGAGTAGGTGCACGCGGGTGTTTTCTGCCTCAAACCTATGGAAAAAAATTAATGCTCGTTTGAACTAAAGATTATATGTTTTGCGTATGTTTTGTTGAACATAAAAGGCTCAAATTCAATTGTCACATTTGAATGCATTGTTTTATTTATGTAAAAGATGCAACTAATTTTTCTTGACTCCATTTTGAGAGATACTTTCGATTTCGTAGCAATATTAAAAATAATTGTTAATTTTGGCACTTGAGTTGCACGACACAAAAGACCTACGCTAAAAAAATACACAGATATTTCAAAAATGAGTGTATGGCCAAGTAACTTATTTGGTGCCACATATTTTTAAAAAAAATGCCGCATATTTTTTCCAAAAACAACCTTAAAAAAAATTGCACAAAAATTAATTTAAAAATAGGTGGTATTGAATGACATCAAGTGTTTTTCATTCAGAGAGATAAAATATGGAAAGTTGTGGTTCGTGAACTCGTACCAAGTGACGATGTTGTTGTACGAGTGCTAAAAGATCCTATAATTCCCATCTTCCACAACACGTATGTTATCTCCTTGGAGGAGCGTCTCAGAGAATGAAGTTAGGAAAAAAGGCAACTTTACTCGGTATAACTTTACTTTCACTTTTTAATTCTTCGGTATATGGTTCGAGAAATTTTCGATCGGATTATAGTTGTCAAGAGATGTGCTTTGAATAACAGATCCTTCGGGATAATTTCTCTTTCCCTTTTTAATTACTCGAGCCGACGTTCGTGAACTTTCCAGTTGGACAATAGTTATCACCAGATGCACTTTAATAAGTAGAATTGAAAATTTGTTTTAAAAAAACATTTATAAAAAGGTTTCAACAAAATAATTTCTCTTTCACTTTTTAATTATTCGAGTTGTGTCGTTTGCGAACTTTCCAAACATACTGTAATTATTAGTGTAATAAGTTTGGTGAGAATTAAATGACACAACTGTAAATTGTCATAGTTTATTTTCTTCTTGATGAAGGCGTATAGTATATGAGACGGACTCATATGTGAGTTGGATCTCCAATGTAGTATATAAGTCAAATTTATCTACAAGGCAAAAGTATTACCACTACAAGGACAAAAGTTTACTACTATATGTCTAAAAAAATTGTGCAGAAATGTCCTTTCTATCTACGCAAGACGAAAAATATAAAAATTCATTCTTGTATGTTTTGGGTGATTCAAAAAAATAAAAAATCCTCTACGCATTCACTTTTGGAAACACGTTTTAGGGCATACTCATTTGGTCCCACTACAAGAAATTTGAGAAATCGCGACGACAGTAATTTGTCATAAAAGCATCATTTTTCGTCACAAAATGTGATTGACGACGAATTTTTTTTGTCACAAAGAACGTCGTTGTATGTGCGTCGCATTAGGTAAGTGCGACGTTATTTGAATTCGTCATCATAAGTCATCTTTTGGTGACGCTAAGTTCAACGTCATTATAACGTTATATCTATGGCGACGAATAAAACGTCACATATGACATCGAATTTTGTCACTAAATATGGTATTTCGTCACTAAAAGTTCAACTTTACGTGACAGTTTGATTTATTGTCACTAAAATATTAAATTTTAGTGACGATTATCCATTTCCTATCAACTTTTTTAAAATTTAATGACGAAAATTTTGTCACGATTAGATTAATTATTTCGTCATACTTTAGACAGTTCGTCACCAAAGAGTTCAACTTTACTTGACAATTTATTTATTGTCACTAAAATATAAATGTATTGTGACGATTTTTCATTTTTTTACTAGTTTTGTCAAATTTTAGTGACACAATTTTCGTCACAATTAGATAAATTATTCCGTCACATTTTATATAGTTCGTTATCAAAGAGTTATACTTTAGTGACAAAATTTTAATCGTTGTTATATGTATCTACATAATGACGATACAATGTGTCACAAAAGAGTAACATTCAGTGACAAAATATTTGTGGTCGCTAAATAGTATAAAAAAAATGACGAATTATTTTTGTCATAATTAAATATTATTTAGTGACGAATATGATAATTGTCACTAGTTTTTTTTTAGACATAATGACAATATATATTTCGTCTTCTTTTAAATATTTGCCACAAAAGAATTACACTATTATTAGAAATTTTTTTTTTTTTGACAGGTTTACGAATTTTTTTATTGTCATCATATGTGTGTATATATAATGAGAACACAAATAGTAAAAATTTAGTAACAAAAACATTTACAGTGACAAATAAATTAAAGACCAAAAATTTAGGTTGCATTAACAAATTCAATGAACAAATAGTATTAAGCATCAAAAGCAACAAGTAAGTTTGAGTAAGAAACACTAGTTGTCATTATGTAAAAAAAAAAATACTCCGTATATATATTCCGAAATCTTATTTCTATATCGGTGCTCCTTTTCACACTCAAATATAATGCTGAAAATCTCCTTTTTCAGATCTCCTGTAAATTTAAAAGTATATATTAATATATATTTAAGAGAAATGTTAAAAATCAAATAATATTACGCAGATGCTATAATTAACTCAATGCCTAACACCAATGCATATATCCCAACTTCATACAAAACTACATTAAACAGAAATTGTATACTATGAACATGTTTAAATTGTGTATTAGAATCATCTAATATGCTACCGTGCAGACTACAACAAGAAGAAAAAAAAGACAAATAATTGAACATGAACAAGACTTAACCACATAGTATATTTCAATGGTTCTTTTATTTCCAAAGTTTGCAACTAGCTTAAAAGACAGAAAAAACCAAAAAAAAAAAAAAAAAAAAGATTCAAAATGGGGAAGTCTGTATCAATTTTAGCTTTAGTTTTGAGAAGAGTAAAAGGTCAAAACAAACCTTTGTCGAAATCTGAAAGTAGATATTCGTTATTTCTTGGACACCTGAAAAATGGATGAAGAATGCAATGATTAGAAGTAAAAAATCTTGATCTCAGGTTTAATCGTTTTAAAATTGCCCAAATTTGAAACAGACATCTTTGTGAGCATTTACCAAAAGTTTTGGCACTAAGCCATTGTTTGCAAAAAATTATGCACTTCTCTCCGTCCCATTGTTTGTTGTTCGATAAGACCCGAGCATGAGCAGCAAGATCCTATATTGAGCAATTATAAAATGATAATGTGAACGATATACTGTATATTAATAGCAACATAGGACAAAAACCAATGTAAAGAAGAAGCAGGTTCATACCTGTGGTGAGAGCTGAGGAAGCTCATTCTGTTGATGAGCATCCATCCTAGCAACTCCAAGTCGTTCAGGAAGAGCCGATGGAAGATGAAGAGGAAGATCATATCCATAGCAATGCAAAGGATTTCCTTCACCTGGGGACTGTCCGGAGAACTAATGCCATAAAGATACGGACAAACTGAGTACGTAGATTAGCTATGCACATGAACTTCTACAAGATATTGCTGTGCATACTGTTTCCTGAGGTTTAAACACAGTGTATTAGGCTATTAGCAAATTCCATCGTCAGCTTCTTCCAAAAAATATTATTTTGTAGATAATTGAGAAAAAATTCCTTAATATCTTCTAAGTCCACGTATATGTGATTGAGACGAAGATGGAGATTGGTGGCAGATATTGCTCTCGTACGCTATTCAGTCTTAGACCCAAATCCAGCTTGTTAGTAAGGACTGACATGGTTGTGGTCGCAATTAGTTTATGCAGTCAAATTTTCCCACAATAGACTCCTGCAAATTGAAAACCCCTTGCATATATATATTCACTTGGTGACCGTTAGCAATTGACAAAACACCTCAAGAGTGGCAATTCACATCAAAAGACCAACATTTCAAAATTATTGATACAACACATCAGACAACATACGACTACCTATAAAGTTAGAAAAATAACAACTATTATGGAGGTGAACATTCTAGTACCAAATACATATAAAACCATTTTGAGAAACAATTTCCATCAAGCAATCGATAAGATCCTTCCACAATTTGGTTGAAATGTATCTAAACTCGATGATTTTCTATGACAGTTCTTAAGTAGGTCAGTAATAACCTTATCAAGCATTATGGCAATGACATAAAAGATCTATGTGACACATGATTTTAAACCAACGATTATGGTTGCAAGCTAGCTAATGAGAAAGAGAAAGCGGGCAACCAGGGTTTAAAATGCAGTAATAGCTCTTTGAAATACAAGCAACATATTCAACATAATGATATACATCTAAGTGTAGTAGCATTAAATGGCCTTTGGATAAACAAGTGGCTTTTCTTAATTAAAGTATTGTACAAAGAAAGCAATTTTACTCAATAATGCAGCATTCAATAAAATAGATTACTTCTTGCAAACATAAACAAATGAGGGCTCATTGGGTCACATGTAGAAGATACCTTAAATCGATGCTTCATATAGGAGGCTGCAATTTTCCATACATAGTTAAAAGATTGGTGTCAGAAGATTGGGTGCTTGAGCATACGAAAATCCCAAAGTAGTTCCTAATTAATCAGATGATACATACATTAGTCATATATGCAATGATCAAAGATGTTTCAAATAGTGAATCCCCCAAACTTATATTAACAGTTTTTGGATGTTCACAATACTGACCACCATCATTGTAAATGAATTTTAACCAGAGTTTGAGGAAAAATCTATTCGGATGCACCATCAATTAATCTTTTCATGAAGACTACTTAAATATTATAGCACTTTGAACAGAGACAACAAAATGTAGAGGCTGCATACGGTCATTCGATTGTTAATGAGAAATAAAGAAAACACGAAAGCTGTAATAGGATTCAGATCTTCCACCGGTGATACCGACATACACCATTTCTAACTGAGGTCACAAAAGAAAACAAAACCTAAAATACCAAAGATAGAGAGAGAGGGATGGGGGGAAGGATTGAGAACAGTACCAATTTGCTTGTTCTACAGATTCCATTCGATGGAGGCGTTGTTAGATTGTTCACAGTCTACACGACGGTGGGCTCCATTTGGTAAGACCGCAGGATGAGGAGAGGGATATGATCATTACGGTTTTGAATTTGATGCTTATGAGAATTATAAGGAAAGAGAAGATTTGTTTTCCTAGAATGAATTATACTATAAAAAAAAAAGGTAAAGTCTAGTATGCACTCGAGTGCATGCTGTGCACTCTAGTCCATGTGCACTTTTCAGTTTACTGACTTACACTTTTTGGTAATGTAGTTGCACCTTTCAATTATTACTCATTTACCAAAAAGTGTAAGTCAGTAAACTGAAAAGTACACATGGACTAGGGTGCACAGCATGCACTCGAGTCCATAGCAGACCAACCCTAAAAAAAATTAGGAAATTTCAATTGAAAATTTTAAATTTTCCCTCCTATTAAATTTTTAGATTTTTAAATACGATTTTGGCTCATAATTTTATTTTCTCATCCAATGATGCTAGAATTTTATGTTTAAAATGATTACTTGAATTTTAAATATTGGCACTAATATAATAAATGCATCAAAATTCATGTGTAATCGTCTTAATAAATAAATAAATATTTGAGTAGAATTTGATTACATGACATTAATTGAAATTTCGTCTCATGGAATACGATTTATATATGATCTAAAGACACCTCCTAAAAAATTAATTAGAAAATCATGATATCACCTTTTATGTTCTTTCTTTTCTTGGTGTGATGCGTGACTTTAAAATTATACTCCGTACTACTAATTTATAATTAGAATCATGCACATTAATTTAATACTCAATTGTAGTTATATATGTTAAACATGTGTTGGACTCGACATACCAATCTATTTAACCCTATAAATATAGAGTTAAGTCACAAGATACGATAGCTCGATACACTGGGTTGGCCGTTGAGCCCCTCCATTTTTAGTGAATGTTAAAAAACAATTTATTGTGTACTTTATACATTAGAAAAATTAAGAAGTGGAGTACACAATATAGGGTGTTTACTATTACTATATATAACTGGTTGTTGATTTGTAGTGATCATGGACGAAAACATCCAAATATTCGATATATTTTTCATAATTCATTTTTCGTAATCACTGATATCGATATTAAAAAGAAACGATATTATCATGATATTTGTATAAAAATAAATAAATCAATATCGATAAATATCAATATCATTAAATATCGAAAGCATATCGTAAAATATTAAAAAAATAAAAAAAATACTCCCTCTATCCACCAAAAGCATGCTTACTTTTTTTTATACACGTTTATAAAAAAAAAATCATATTTTAATTATAAAGAATATATTTAGAATAATGAGTAAAGAATATATTTGGTAGATACTCAATCTTGGTAGTAAAGTAGAAAAAATATTCAAAATTGAACTATTCAAATAGAATAAGCATATTTTTTGTGAACCAACAAAAAAAAAATGAACACACTTTTGGTGGACAGAGGGAGTATATCTGAAATAACATTGTATGTTATATTTTATATAAATTTATCACGGATATAAATGTGTTTAAATTGTTTTGTAATCCATTGTAGTTGATTGCTGGATGCTCCATTGATACTTGTACTGTATCATAACAAAAAAAGAGTTGAGATCAAGCAATTAGGTAAATTTCAATGTTTTACCACTATTAATTTTCAATGTTTTACTACTATTAATTTATAGGTTGCTCCATTAGTACTAGTACTATATAATAATAAAACAAGAATGGAGATCAACCAATTAAACAAATTTCAATATTCTACTACTAGTAATTTATACAAACTTCTATTTGATGTATATCCCTAAGTGATTAGTGTGCTAAATTATCACTTCTTCAATGTACGATCTCATAAATTAAGATTCTAATTAAAATATTGCATTAACTGAGAAAATTTTAATTTAATTATTGTTAAATTTGAAAAACACAATTAAAATTATTATAAATCATAAATTAACACATTTAATGAAATTTTTTTAAAATACAAAATATTCTCAAATATTATGCATTTTAAATGGATATAAATAAATTGAATATCTAAAAAATAAAACAAATTTATCACTAAAATTTGGAAAAAGACGCGCGCTTGGAAAAGAAGGATTTGAGAAAGGCGGGTAAATCAGGAGGGAAACCTAAATTCTTGTTGAAACTGATTTATATAGAGTGATCGATGTTCTTGAAGTATGCACCTGGGATTTCCACACAGACGTCCGGTATTTAATTCTCAAACGCCCTTTGTTCTCGCAGGTGATACTCGCTTTTAGTCGACGGTCGTAATTTGGTGATTTATACGTTTGTCTCGACCCTCTCTCTACTCAGGTATCCAACTTTTCTATTGGCAATTTATACGTTTGTGATTTGAAATTAAATTAAAGTTTATGCTGATCCTGTTAATTTTTAGATTATTGCACAAGTCCTCTACGGCATATCGCATAATAAGTCTGATTCGGTTAATTCTTGAATAGGATGATTCTTGGATTATTGCATAAGTTTTTATTAATTCGGCTGTTTATGTTAATTCTGCTATTACTTAGATTAATTAGTGTTTCTATCATGTTATGGCGGATTAGTTGGATTATTTTGATGACAAGAATGAAATCTAATTTTTAAGTCTTACATGCCTTTGCATTATTTTTTTGATCTATTTTTTTTTTATAAAATCTTTTGATTATTAGAAGAATTTATACTCTTTAGCAAGTAGAAGATTATATTGACATCAGTTTTTTTAGTTAACTTGGTGATAAAAACTGCTGACATTGGTATTCTTTACATCCATTGTTGGCTTGTCCACCTAATAGACTAAATATCAACACGGGCAATTAGTTTCACATAAAAGCCAGGAATTCTCTCACGGAAACTTAAATACTCTTGGGTCCTGGCAAGAGCTTTCTTTAAATATGGTCTATCACTAAAGTAAAAAATAATATTGCACTAAAACTGTGGAAGGAACTCCCATTTTCTTGGTTTGGTTGGTAGCATAAAAGTACAATTCAGTGTTGTCCTAACTACTGCCTTGAATAATTATATTACTAAAGATGTTGGTCAATATTTGTTTGTCATGTATGTCTGACCTATGAAAGTGAAATTGATGAGACCTATCTGCTGTAAACAGGATAGGCATTCCATGATGGGGAATTGACTAGTGTTAGTTTCTTGTGAAATTGGCTGTGAGTTTTTCATCTATTTGGTCAGTTCCAGGTTTTATTTAATTGATTACATTGGTCCATAGAGTTTGGATGTCAATTTTACAACAAATGCTTTGTTACATAAATTGCAATAGTTACGAGAATCGTGGAAAAATTGTATTCTATAGAAATTTTATGATTTTGTACTGAATCTCTCCTTGCTATTTTTTAAGTAGACAAAATTAGTTAAATTTTCTACCTAATTGGAAGAATCATGCTTTATGTTTTATGAACTTAACTATAAAGGTTGCTTCATGTTATATTAGTACCAAGAGCCAATCAAGTAATTGATTAGGCATGTAATATACAATTATATAGTTGTTGGTTAGGAATGATACACTCTCTCATATACCTACATTTGAAGTAGGGTTGTAATGCAACTTAAAATTAGTCTCCTGCAGTACCTCGCCACTTGCCACTCGCCAGTTAACATCTCATCCACATTGCACCTTGTGCTCGCCGGCACACAGAATCAGCCCTCTCCAACTCACGGCGTACCTCCAGTCCTCCGCCACGGGTCCACGGTGCACAGCAGCTCTGCCTCCTATATTCCAGCTTCACCTCCGGTCCTCCATGGCTCCAGGTATGCAAATCTTTTCTGTTTTGTTTGTTTTTATTAATTCTTATCCCTTCATCATGTTTATGCAGATTCTTCGACGCAGGAATTCTGCCTGTTTGCTTTTAGGTTCTGTGAAATCATATGTGGTATACCAAAGATATATAATTCCTCATGCCAGTAAAACTTTGTTTAGATTGTTAGTGTGATAAAAATAAAGTAGTGCATATGCCCGATTCATTTTCTTTTTAAATTATTTAGCTAACTATGTAGATCTGAAGGAGCCTCATTTTCAGCAGCAGATCATAACTTAACAAATGAAAGGCACTTTTTCCACTAGCTTCAAGAGGGTGATGGGTGTCTGGACTCTGGAACTTGTCATCAGATAGCACTAGCAGGTACTTTCTATATTACAGTCATTCTGACTATAAGCTTTTGTGAAGATATTATTATTATTTTCATGGGGTGAAGGGCTCTGAATGATGTGATTACAACAATACAAGTTCACACCATTTTGCTTTGTGAGAAAAAATAGAGAATTTGAGTGTAGAAGTTTTTCTTGGAGTTTTCTTGTGAAGAAGATAAACTTTTCTCAAGAAGGAAATTTGAAACACAGTTTTTATTGTATATATAATTGGTAAAATGAGTTGAGGGCTAAAAATAAATGTTTAGTATCATTACATAGCTCAAAGTAGCCGCGGGTGGCATTCTTCTTGTGAATGACTGCGTAACCACGAGGTTTGAGGACCAAGACACGTATTAGTTAGATTATTCTACACTTGTAGAAAAGATGGAGAAGGTAATAATTCCATTCATGGACACTGGAAAGTGGTGGTTATAATTGCTGGATATCCTCATGAATTGGAGTTCTTAATATCAAAATATGTTGTACTATGTAACCGTCTTTCCAACATTTTCAATTTCGGATATTGCTATAGTGGTGACCTTGCCAAGATTCTTCACATGAAGGTATGTAATGAGGACAAAAATAGCTCTTTTTGTAGATTTAAGTTACACCCTTTGTGCACTATAGATGCTCTTGGTAATCTCATTCTTAAAGCAAGATCTTCCGGGTGTACAAGGGAGAATAGACACTTAGTAGATGAGATGCTGAAAAAAGCTACAGAGATTTTGGATTTCAGAATTGATGTTGAATGTGCAGATGGGGATTCTTGGATTACGTTTACCATTAATGATTTTGCTGCTGCCGCTGCAGCTCTTTCTAAATATTACTCCTAGTAATTAAAGATTAATTGTTTTGTTACAATATTCCAAACTAATTCTATATATATTCTTCAAACTTCAATGTTTTTACTATCAATTTAATTTCTGAATGTACCTATTTTGCGCATCTATTCTACTATATAGTTCTGAAATGAAGAATAATTGGATAAAAAAATTCGTGTTAACTTATTTTGCAAATGGTTGGATTTTTTTATTTTATAATACAATATAAATTAATTGCTGTAAAGTTGCCAAGTCTGTTCTGAACAACAATTGCTGGATTTTAACTGCTCTTTTTTTTACCATCAATTCCTCTTGTTCTTATAAAGCTCTAGGTTAAAAATGAAATTGTAATCTTCTTTCCCAAATTCTGAAGAGCTTTCATGTTGCATTGCCAGTGTATTTATGAACTGGTTGACATGTGTGTATTTAGAATTAACAGTAAACAATTTCTTTTTTTAAACTTTATTGTGGTTAGAGTTAACATATAATTAACCTTCATTTCATAAAATTTAATAGAGAATATATTCCTCTTGATTGATCTTTTTAACTTCAGATAGGATACGTGCCCTGCACATTAAACTTGGAAACAAAATAAACCAACCAAAGTCTACAGGTCTACTTTACTTGGTGCTTTTCTTGAAAATTTAAATCCACACTGCCTTCATTGCATTTGTAGTGATTCTCTTTTTCTTCTGTTTCTTTATTTGTTCTAAAGTTTGTTTAATTTGTATGTCTGTTGAAGTAGATGATCTTGTGGTTTGTTTAGGCTGACACAGAGAAAGAAGCAAGAGATAACAAAGATGTTTCAGACAAAGGTGAGTAGGGATAATTCAAGTTCAGCTTTAAGTTTTCAGTTTTAAGTTTTAAATTCTAAGTTCTCAGTTTCCTTGCTGTAATGCTGTTTTTTTTCATTTTTCAAATTCATTTTCTTGGTTTGTAACCTTAAATTCATTTGGTTGTTTTATTTGACTTTTTTACTTGTACAATTGTGTGTGTTTACAACTATTCATCAACATTGTGGATGCATTTTAGGCAAAGTGCAGTAGATGGTTCAAATGTACTGGAGACGCTAGATCACATTGCACCAGACACTCAACATCACCACCACCAGATTCTGCAGCGTCTTGACAAATCCCTACATCTTCGACATGTTCTACGACACCCACAGGGACATATGTATGTGTATTTACGTGGAAATATGTAAGTACACTTCACTCGGTTGAAATTGCATACTATAATTAATTACAGGAATGTTATAATTTAATTTGCTTTTGATCTATTTCAATGGATTACAATAGTTACTGCAAAATATTCAATTGATAGTAGTGTTTTTGTGATAATAGTTTTATGACTCATGATTTTTTTGTATGAGTTTGAAAAATAAATTATATTATGTGCGGAAATGAATCGTATTAAAACCAATTATTATTAAAATTGTTAGTGATTATTATTGTGATTTGTGACGAAATAAATTTTGTCACTATTATTTTGAATAATTAACTACAAATAGCATCGTGGTGAAAATAAATATTTTTTATGATGATAAATATCACCATCAATTATTATTAAAATGGTCATTAATTATTATTGTGACGAAATAAATTTGTCATTAATTATTTTGAATAATTAATGACGAAAAATAGTATCGTCATGAAAATAAGTATTATTTATGATGTCAAATATTGTAACTAATAATTATTAAAATTGTCATCAATTATTATTGTGACGAAAATATTTTGTCACTAAATATTTCAATTAATTAATGACAAAATATAGTATTGTCATGAACACATATTTTTTATGACGTTGAATATCTGTCACCAATAATTATTAAAATCGTCACCAAATAATTATTGTGACGAAAACAATTTGTCACTAAATATTTCAAATAATTAATGACAAAAAATAGTATTGTCATGAAAATATGTTTTTTATGCCGTTGAATATCGTCACCAATTATTATTAAAATTGTCACTAATTACTACTGTGATGAAATAATTTCATCACAAATTAATTCTAATAATTAATGACGAAAGTTTAGCATCGTCAAGAAAATATATTTTTCATGACGTTCAATTTCGTCACCAGTTATTATTAAAATTGTTACTAATTATTACTGCGACGAAATAATTTTATCACAAATGATTTCTAATAATTAATGACGAAAGTTTAGCATAGTCAAGAAAATATATTTTTCATGACGTCAAATTTCGTCACCAATTATTATTAAAATCGTCACATATTATTATTGTGACATATTTATTAACATCGTCATGAAAATTAAAAAATTGTGACGAAAAAAATTGTAAATAATGGCGAAATTAAATTTTCTCACAATTTTTAGTATTTTAATGACGAAAAATAAAATTTGTCACCTTTAAGTAACAAATTGTGACAATTTTTGTGTCGTCGCGAAAATTTTCGTCACGAAATGTCTTATTTCCTGTAGTGTCCTTTTTTACCTGCTCACCATATATATGTGAATGTGTTAGTCGCACGCTTGAAAAAATTTGGGAGCTTTGACCAAGTTACTTATTTGGTGCCAAATGTTTAAAAAAATATTTTTTGCAAACACTACATAAAAAAAAAAAAAATTACACAAAAATGACATTTGCATCTGTGTGAAATTATCTTTTTTTTTTTTTTCGTTTTGTAAGTTTTGGTTGATTAAAAAATAAATCCTTTAGGTGTTAACTTTGGAAAATACTCTTTTTGCCATTTCTGCACCAATCATGGAATGAGAAAGAGTAGGTGCATGCCGGTGTTTTCTGCCTCAAACCTATGAAAAAAAATTGCTCGTTTGAACTAAAGATTATATGCTTTGCGTATGTTTTGTTGAACATAAAAGGCTCAAATTCAATTGTCACATTTGAATGCATTGTTTTATTTATGTAAAAGATGCAACTAATTTTTCTTGACTCCATTTTGAGAGATACTTTCGATTTCGTAGCAATATTAAAAATAATTGTTAATTTTGGCACTTAAGTTGCACGACACAAAAGACCTACGCTAAAAAAAATACACAGATATTTCAAAAATGAGTGTATGACCATGTAACTTATTTGGTGCCACATATTTTAAAAAAAAATGCCGCATAATTTTTTTTCAAAAACAATCTTAAAAAATATTGCACAAAAATTACATTAAAAATAGGTGGTATTGAATGACATCAAGTGTTTTTCATTCAGAGAGATGAAATATGGAAAGTTGTGGTTCATGAACTCATACCAAGTGACGATGTTGTTGTACGAGTGCTAAAAGATCCTATAATTCCCATCTTCTACAACACGCATGTTATCTCCTTGGAGGAGCGTCTCAGAGAATGAAGTTAGGTAAAAAGGCAACTTTACTCGGCATAACTTTACTTTCACTTTTTAATTCTTCGGTATATGGTTCGAGAAATTTTCGATCGGATTATAGTTGTCAAGGGATGTGCTTTGAATAACAGATCCTTCGGGATAATTTCTCTTTCCCTTTTTAATTACTCGAGCCGACGTTCGTGAACTTTCCAGTTGGACAATAGTTGTAACCAGATGCACTTCAATAAGTAGAATTGAAAATTTGTTTTAAAAAAATATTTATAATAAGGTTTCAAAAAAATAATTTCACTTTCACTTTTTAATTATTCGAGTTGTGTCGTTTGCGAACTTTCCGAACGTACTGTAATTATTAGTGTAATAAGTTGGGTGAGAATTAAATGACACAACTGTAAATTGTCATAGTTTATTTTCTTCTAGATGAAAGCGTATAGTATATGAGACGGACTCATATGTGAGTTGGATCTGCAATGTAGTATATAAGTCAAATTTATCTACAAGGCAAAAGTATTAACACTACAAGGACAAAAGTTTGCTACTATATTTCTTAAAAAAAATTGTGCAAAAATGTCCTTTCTATCTACGCAAGATGAAAAAAATTCATTCTTGTATGTTTTGGGTGATTCGAAAAAAAAAAAAATCCTCTACGCATTCACTTTTGGAAACACGTTTCAGGGCATACTATTTTGGTCCTTTTTTACCTACTCACCAGATATATGTGAATGTGTGAGTCGCACGCTTGAAAAAATTTGGGAGCTTCGACCAAGTTACTTATTTGGTGCCAAATATTTAATAATTTATTTTTTGCAAACACTACATTAAAAAAAATTACACAAAAATGACATTTGCATCTGTGCGAGATAATCTTTTTTTTTTCGTTTTGTAAGTTTTGGTTGATTAAAAAATAAGTCCTTTACGTGTTAACTTTGGAAAATAATCTTTTTGCCATTTCTGCACTAATCATGGAATGAGAAAGAGTAGGTGCGCGAGGTGTTTTCAGCCTCAAACCTATGAAAAAAAATTGCTCGTTTGAACTAAAGATTATGTGCTTTGCGTATGTTTTGTTGACCATAAAAGGCTCAAATTCAATTGTCACATTTGAATCCATGCAACTAATTTTTCTTGACTCCATTTTGCGAGATACTTTCGATTTCGTCACAATATTAAAAATAATTGTTAATTTTGGAACTTGAGTTGCACGGGATAAAAGAGCTTTGCTAAAAAAATACACAGAAATTTAAAAAATGAGTGTACCGCCAAGTAACTTTTTTGGTGCCACATATTTAAAAAATGCCGCATAATTTTTTTCTAAAAACAACCTTAAAAAAATTGCACAAAAATTACATTAAAAACAGGTGATATTGAATGACATCAAATGTTTTTCATTCAGAGAGATGAAATATGGAAAGTTGTGGTTCATGAACTCGTACCAAGTGACGATGTTGTTGTACGAGTGCTAAAAAATCCTATAATTCCCATCTTCCACAACACGAATGTTATCTCCTTGGAAGGGCGTCTCAGAGAATGAAGTAAGGAAAAAAGGCAACTTTACTCGGCATAACTTTACTTTTTAATTCTTCGGTATATGGTTTGAGAAATTTTCGATCAGATTATAGTTGTCAAGTGATGTGCTTTGAATAACAGATCCTTCGGGATAATTTCTCTTTCCCTTTTTAATTACACGAGCCGACGTTCGTGAACTTTCCAGCTGGACAATAGTTGTCACCAGGTACACTTTAATAAATAGAATTGAAAATTTGTTTTTAAAAAATATTTATAAAAAGGTTTCAAAAAAATAATTTCACTTTCACTTTTTAATTATTCGAGTTGTGTCGTTTGTGAACTTTCCAGATGTACTGTAATTATTAGTGTAATAAGTTGGCTGAGAATTAATTGACACAACTGTAAATTGTCATAGTTTATTTTCTTCTAGATAAAGGCGTATGTGAGACGGACACATATGTGAGATGGATCTCCAATGTAGTATAAAAGTCAAATTTATCTACAAGGCCAAAGTATTACCACTACAAGGACAAAAGTTTACTACTATATGTCTAAAAAAAATTGTGCAGAAATATCCTTTCTATCTACGCAAGACGAAAAAAATAAAAATCCATTCTTGTCTGTTTTGGGTGATTCAAAAAAATAAAAAATCCTCTACACATTCACTTTTGGAAACACGTTTTAGGGCATACTCTTTTGGTGTTTTTTTTACCTGCTCACCAGATATATATGAATGTGTGAGTCGCACGCTTGAAAAAATTTGGGAGCTTCGACCAAGTTACTTATTTGGTGCCAAATGTTTAAAAATTTATTTTTTGCAAACACTACATAAAAAAAATTACACAAAAATGACATTTGCATCTGTGTAAGATAATCTTTATTTTTATTTTTTTTGTAAGTTTTGGTTGATTAAAAAATAAATCATTTAGGTGTTAACTTTGGAAAATACTCTTTTTGCCATTTCTGCACCAATCATGGAATGAGAAAGAGTAGGTGCATGCCGGTGTTTTCTGCCTCAAACCTATGAAAAAAAATTGCTCGTTTGAACTAAAGATTATATGCTTTGCGTATGTTTTGTTGAACATAAAAGGCTCAAATTCAATTGTCACATTTGAATGCATTGTTTTATTTATGTAAAAGATGCAACTAATTTTTCTTGACTCCATTTTGAGAGATACTTTCGATTTTGTAGCAATATTAAAAATAATTGTTAATTTTGGCATTTGAGTTGCACGACACAAAAGACCTACGCTAAAAAAAAATACATAGATATTTAAAAAATGAGTGTATGACCAAGTAACTTATTTGGTGCCACATATTTTAAAAAAAAATGCCGCATAATTTTTTTTTCAAAAACAATCTTATAAAAAATTGCACAAAAATTACATTAAAAATAGGTGGTATTGAATGACATCAAGTGTTTTTCATTCAGAGAGATGAAATATGGAAAGTTGTGGTTCATGAACTCGTACCAAGTGACGATGTTGTTGTACGAGTGCTAAAAGATCCTATAATTCCCATCTTCTACAGCACGTATGTTATCTCCTTGGAGGAGCGTCTCAGAGAATGAAGTTAGGTAAAAATGCAACTTTACTCGGCATAACTTTACTTTCACTTTTTAATTCTTCGGTATATGGTTCGAGAAATTTTCGATCGGATTATAGTTGTCAAGGGATGTGCTTTGAATAACAGATCCTTCGGGATAATTTCTCTTTCCCTTTTTAATTACTCGAGCCGACGTTCGTGAACTTTCCAGTTGGACAATAGTTGTAACCAGATGCACTTCAATAAGTAGAATTGAAAATTTGTTTTAAAAAAATATTTATAATAAGATTTCAAAAAAATAATTTCACTTTCACTTTTTAATTATTCGAGTTGTGTCGTTTGCGAACTTTCCGAACGTACTGTAATTATTAGTGTAATAAGTTGGGTGAGAATTAAATGACACAACTGTAAATTGTCATAGTTTATTTTCTTCTAGATGAAAGCGTATAGTATATGAGACGGACTCATATGTGAGTTGGATCTTCAATGTAGTATATAAGTCAAATTTATCTACAAGGCAAAAGTATTACCACTACAAGGACAAAAGTTTGCTACTATATGTTTAAAAAAAATTGTGCAAAAATGTCTGTTGGTCCTGAAAGGAGTATATAACAAGTGTATGGGGGGGGGGGGGGGAATACACTTGTATGCAATTCTTTTGCTAATTGATCAAACCAGAGTTCAGTAAAGTTGTCTTGGACAACTCTGCTGAAGAAGATTAACTCTTCTAAGATAATCAGACTACTAAGTACTATTGAGTACTTAGTTGATTGACTATCTAGGGGAGTTATATGTGCGGAATAATGGTTGGCCCTTTAAGTTTAGACTCCTTTAATTTCTGAAATCACTTAGTCAATGCAACACAGTTCAGTTTAGCTTCAGGGAACTTGTCCAAATCAGTTTTGCACAGTCTTTGAATATGTATCTTTGAAAGATCAGTTTTGTGTGCAGTGTTGAATGAATGTAAGTACTTCTAAAGCAAATCAACACAAGAGTTTATAGTGGTTCAGAGACTCAAGCTCCTACATCCACTTTCCCTGATTTAACAGGATAATTCCTTCACTCTTGGAATTAACTTGTTTTATAGTGCCAAGGTGCACTTGATCAAGAACACCACTCCCTGGTGAATTGATCCCTAGGATGTCTAGAGTCCTAGTACCCTCTTCTCAACTCAGAACTGAACTGTTCTTCTCTCAACAGTCAGCTCCTACCACTTCTACTACTACAACCTTCTCACTTTCACTCTTGAAAGATGTAAGGGTTGAAGTAAGGTTCCAACTAATGAGATATCCTTTACAGTGAAGATCAGTGTATAGGGATAGGATATCTCTCTAAGCTTGTGTATGGATATACAATTGGGTTCAGCTTAGAAGAAGTGTATAAAGACTAAGATAGTCTCTTTGAAAGCTTGAGAGCACTTGTCAACTTGTAGGATAGTTGGATATTCTTGTCAAGGTTGAGGTACTCTCAAATGGTCTTCACACTTCTGTATTTATAGACAAAATGGAGGATTTGCCCGTTGGAGAGGCAGCCCCAAATTGCTATAAATGTCTTCCTTGAGTTCTTCAAACTGGAAGACAGATTCTTGATAGTGACATGTCCTCATTTGGGTAATAAACGGCTGTAACAGTTTTATCTTCATTCTGCAGCACTTTTCCCAATGTTTGACTTCTTGTTAGGACTTGGACATGGCTTCTGAAGGTTGATCCAATGATAGGACAACATTCCTTATCATCTGGACAACTCTCCTTATCACTATCAGCAGTTTTTCTTTTCAGCATGGTTGGCTTGCTCTTCTTCAGATGACTTGGCTCTTTCCCTTTATTTCTCTTGAGTATGGTCTTAGCTTATTTCTTTGAGGACCTTTAGGGACTGGTTGTCTCAAACTCTTCAGCATAGTTGATCTCAGGCTTTCAGAGCACTTGATCTTGGTCAATTTAGCTGAGACAACTCCTCTGGACAACTCTCCTGATCAGTATATTTAATCTTTTTGCATCAGAGCACTTTATGCATAGAGTTGACTTCTCTGGACAACTCTCCTGATAAACATCTTTGAGTAGTCTTGTCCTTTTGAGCTAGGTAAACTTGTTCTTGCATATGGCTAGCTTCTTTGGACAACTCTCCTGATCAGAGCAAATGAATATTTTCTCTGGACAACTCTCCTGATCAGAGCATCTTCATTGGATTTGTCCTTTTGAGCTTTACAATCTTGCTTTTGCATAAGAGCATCTTCTCTGGACAACTCTCCTGATAAGAGCATCCTAGATTTCATAGGGTGTCCTTGCTCTTAAGTGATTGTTCCAGAATTTGAGCCTTGAGGGGACTTGATCTTGATCATCTTCAAAGCATAGGTTCCCCCTCAAATTGTGCATCTAATTGTCTAAGAGCTACCTAACATTTCAGCTTCTCATCTAGCCTTATACTATATGTTCTAACATTTTTAGAACACTATCAATTTGACTTAGGCATGTCTCAGGGGGTTTTGGTATTAGATCAAAACATGTCTCATTTTATTCCCAACAATTTCCCCCTTTTTGATGATGCCAAAACCTATACTATTTAAGCAAAAGTGACTTGTCTACACCTATTACATGTATCTTCAGAAGACATGACTAGGGTCAATATTCCTGAAAAAGTAATGTGTTAGTGTATTCACTGTTTCTGTTGTAAGTAGGTTCAAGATAGGCATAGAGAGATTTGTGTTTCTTGATTCAAAATAAGTTCAACTATCATTCATTAAAAAAAAATCATTACAGGCATGTTGATAGTTGACATTAACATATCAGAGCATGAACCAATACATCAGAGCAATTCATTACAATAATTCAAAATAATATTTTCAGCATCAGAGCACAGAACTTGTATCAGAGCAATTCATAGCAAACCAGAGCAAACAGATTAACACATCAGCAATCTTGACCATATTTCAGCATAGTTGATCATTCAAGTAAGGTCAGAAGACTTAGCCATTTCAAAGATCATCCTCAGGAGGTGGCAGCATTCCATACTGTGCCCACACTCTTCTTTTCAGTGCCATGGCTTCTTGGTTGGTTCCCTTAGGTCCAAGAACCATCTTGTTCAGCTTAAGGATCTCAGTGAATTCCCTCAGAATTCTTGCTTGGTCAATCCATCCTTCAAGCTTTGGAGGCATGTATATGATTGGCTTGGGAGCTGTGAGTTCAAATCTTGCAATGTCAGCAGCTGCAAGTAGTTGTTGATACAACTCTCTGTAGTATTCTAGCATGAACTCAGTGAAGGCAGAGTTTGCATCTCCTCCATTCCATCTGTCAATGACATAATAGTCATAGACAAACTCCCTTTTGGCTTCTTCCCATGTGTCATTCAGTTGAATTGGCACCCATTTATCCAAGTGTGGATATTTGGTGTCCATTGGGATTAGAAGCTGAGGCTTCATCTTGCTGTAAGTTGCTCTTCTCCTTCTTGGTTTCTGAAAGTTTGCTCTCCTTTCATCTCTTGCTCTGTTGGCTTCTTCCATCAGATCAATTTTCTCATGGGCCCTCATCATGGCCAGTTTCTGTTGTGTTTCAGGGTCTTTGCCATACCCTTCATGAAACAGTTTTGATGGATCATGGGCTAGAACAGTTGTCTTCTTCTTAGGTTCAGATCCAAATCCTTCAGCAAATAACTCTTCAGTGTCTTCAGAGGACTTGGTTCCTTCAGCAGTTTTGCCAGATTCAGAAGATTTGTCCTTTTCAGCAGCTTTGGCTTTCTTTGATGTAGGCTCATCTTCATCAATTCTGAATTCAGGTGGAAGATCAAGGCTGCTAGGAAAGTCAGTGAATTTCTCAATTTGTCTCTTCTTTCCTTGGGCCTTCTTGATCTTTCCTCTGGTTTGGACACCTTCAGCATCTTTGTCCAGACCTGACACTTCACCACCTGGTCTTTGTTGTAGCCTTACTCTTTCCTCTTGAGCTGAGGCCATTGAGTTCTTCAATGCCAATGCTAACTGCTCCTCTTCATCCAATTCTTCCAAATTCAGCATTTCTGGCTCTTTTCCCTTTCCTTCAGGGACTTTGTCCTTCCCTTTTACTGGACTTCCAATTACTAAGGCACCTTTTGCCCTTGCTCTTTCCCTTTCCCCCTTTTTGGCAGCATCAAAACACTGGGGCTTGAGGTCACTCATTGTTGAGGCCATCAGGGATTGGGCCTGGTTTAGGGACTTCATCTCCTCCAACAAATATACATTCTCATCATGTATATTCTGCATTCTATCACTGCTCAAGCTAAGGAAAGCTAGAACAGGCTTCATCTTTTGTTGGACAACCTCTTCCATGGCTGTTTTCAGAGATGCATCCAGTTGGGCTTTTAAGAGCTCAGTGAGGTTGGCCACTGCACCTTCAGCAATGTTGGCCAGCACTTCTTGGGAAAATTTTTCTGAGGCAGCTTTGACCATAGCTAGCCTTTGCTCTTCTGCTCTTCTCTTTTGCAGTGCAGTCTTCTTGCCAATAGCTTGTTTGACAGTTAGCCTGAGAGCTTTGACATTAGCATTGTGATTGTCTCTCAGCAGCTTTTGTTCTTTCTTGACCTCCTCTGAGATGGCTTCCATGGTTGATTTTGCACTTTGAACTTCAGTGGAGATGGTTTGGAGACCAGATTCCACACCACTGATTCTTGCCTCAAGAGTTGGTAGCACAACATCTTCAGAGCCAGTGAGCCTCATCTCTACAGATGCTAGAGTCCTTCCTTGCTCATTCAATGCTCCTGAAGTTTCAGCATGAGCAGATTGAACTTGATGAGCCAAGGAGTCCAACTTCTGTGATTGCATTCCAAGTAAGGCTTGAGCTGAGCCTGTATCAACTTGGATAGGGGCATCTGTGAGGAACTCATCTGCAAAAATTTGGTCAAGAGAAATACCTGCAACATCAGATAAATCAAACAAGTTAGGAAATAAGCACTCATCACCCTCAATTTCTTTTGCATAAGACTCTGATACATCAGCAGTCTTCTTCTCATTTTCAACTTGTTCTTTTCTCCCTTCATAATTGATGTTCTCACTCAAGGAATCAGGCCTCCTCTCATCAAGGGATTCTTGAAGTTCAGATTTGACTTCAAGAATAACCTGTCCTTCCTCACTTATTCCACCCTCATTTGGTGGTACACTCACTATCTTAGTGATGACTACCTCTCTTTCATCCACAACTCCCTCAGATTTTTCAACTAATCTCTCCTTTTCAACTCCTTCTCCTAATCCTGCAGCATCTCCACCTTCAACAAGGTTCAAAGATGGCAGTTGTGGGGAGATCACAGTGCTTATATCAGCAGCCACTGAGTCATCCTGAATGATTAAGGGCTGATCAATGTCCAACACCTCTGACACTGAATAGGCCTTAATCAAACTAGCCTCTAGTACAGGAACCTCAACATCTTTAGGCTGTGCCTTGGGTTCAGAAGAACCTTCATTGGCAGATGTGTCTTTGGTTGTGTTACCACCCTTGGTCAACACCTCTGAAGTTACAGAGCCTTTCCTATGATAGGTTTTAGGAGGATTGGAAAGTCTATCTGCTACAGAAGACTTGGGTTGAAGGGGTTCAGGGAGGTTGGCTTGAGGGGTTTCAGGAGGGTTGGGATTTGAAGGGTTTGAGGGATCATCAGGGGAATCATCATCATTAGAGCCACTGTCAGGGTGTTTGATTCCCTTGGTTTTTCTTTCCTTCTCCTCTTCAATCTTATCAGCTACCAATTTTGCAAAATTCTCCTCATCAATGAGGAATCTTGTCTTTGAAACTCCAGCAAAGTGTAGCAATCTGTTCTCCTCTATTTGCCACCAGTTTGCACCTTTATCTTGGATGACTTGTGATATCTCCATCATAGATTTATCTTTTACATCAACAAGCATCCTCAAATCATGAAAGGCCTTCTGAATTCTTGGAAATTCAGCAAGTTGTGGATACAAACTGTCCACAGTAGCCTTGGCTCCTCCTCTGAGCATACTTTCAAAAGTATACTCCTCCTCATCTCCTCTTGAATGGGGACTTTGGGTTATAGGGGAGTTAGCTCTGGGTTCTCCTAATGTGGCTTTTGGTAGATTAAGTTCAGGGATCTTGGCTTCAGATGGGTTGGGTACAGTAGAAGGATCTTCAGCTGCTTTAGAGAGCAATGAGTCTGAAGGGGCTTTACTCAGGGGGGTTGGCTCATGAAGTGCATGCTCTAAGAGCTTTGAATAGTTGAGCATGGATGAGTCAAGGGGAGACAGGAGTCTTGTCTCATCTACTGCTAAATCAGCAAGCACATCTATCCCACTTCTTTGTTCATTCCCTTCAGGAGAATATCTCTTAGTGAGATTTACAGGGGTAATGGGTTGGTTGGAAGGGGTAACATGGGTTTCAGGGGAGTTGGGCTCAAGATACTGAATTTCAGGGAGGTTGGCCTCTATGAGTTGACCTTCAGGGACATTGGATTCTGGAGTTCCAGAACCAGATGAATTAGTCCTTGACATGGATTTGGCCCTGCTTTCAGCTCTGCTCTCCCTTAGAGCCAATTGAAGAGACCTTTCTTCTTGAAACTCCAACACCTTCTCAGTAGGTTTGGCCCTTCTCTTGTTGGCCCTGCTACTTCCACTTCCTTCCTTCTCAGGGACAACTTCCCTGATTCTCTTATCACCCTTCTTCTTTTGCCTAGTCTCATTGTACTTCCTCCTCAACTCTTCTAAGTGGTCAGAAGGCACACTCACTCCCTCTTCTGCCACTGCATCAACTTCAGCTGATGCTCCTGAGGCTTCTTTTGAAGACAATTGAGACATCTTTCTTGTTTTGACAGCCCTGGCCTTTGTTCTCTTTTTCATTTTAGGCTTCTCTTCCTCCTGTTCTTCAGCAGGCTTGGCCAGTAACATCCTTCTTTTTTCAGTTTTCTTGCTGAGCTTTCTGAATAGGATCTTTTGGGCTGGGAGGGGTTTTGCAAAGGTCTGCATCTGGGAATAGTGGGAAAACCTCTCAATCAACAAGCTTGCCCTGGTGCAATACTTGATTTTCCCTTCTAGCACCACTTTATTGTGGGCTTTCACCTTAAATTTAGCCTTTTCCTTCATCATTTCAGACATTATGAAGGTCCTCCAATCAAACTTGATGCCCTTATCACTGGCATCAATAATGGCAGCCATGATTCTGATCCTTGGATGGCTGACCTGCTCTAAGCTTCCAGTGTTGCTTAGGAGGCTCTTAGCAACTACCTCAAAAAGATTGAGAAACTCTGGCTTGAGAGTTTTCTTGTTTTGAGTTGAGGAGAGAGGGCCTGGAACTAATAACCACTCTTGGGCTATTTCCTCTTCATGCCCAGTGCCATACACTTCTGGATTCCTTCCCTCATAAGGCAATCCAAAGGCTCCTTCCAGATCCTCTAAGGAGAATTTCACTCTGTGGAATCTCTCCTCCTCCTCTCCTTCTGCAGTGTAAGCTAACCTGGTTGATACTTCTCCATCTTCAGGTTTGCCTCTCCACTTTAGGAAGGCAAAGAATTCTGCCATGTAACTCTCCAAGCAAGAGCTTGGTCTTTCTTCCAAGAACTGTTGGAGACCAGCCCTTCTCAACCACCTTAGGGTTGGAGTTATCTCAGGATCTTCACTTTCAAAGGAAATTATGGGCTCAAAGTGAAGATTGTTTTTGTTGCTAAGATAGGCAAAATCTAGGTCTAGATCCTTGTTGGAGAAATCAACAAGCATCTCAGGTCTAACCTTGGGGGCCATTGAAAGTTGCAGAGAAAAGTTTGATGAAGAATGAGAGAGTTTGAAGAAATTTTGAGTTAGGGTTTCGAATACTTGGGGAAGAAGTGTTTGTGGGTATCTTAAGACTTGTGAATATTCTAAAAAGAATGTTTGTCAATGAGTTGGTAAGGTCTTGAGATAATTCAAAGGTGAACAAAAATGGAAATCCAAAATGGACGGCTAGGATTGATTTCAGGGGAGTTGTCCATTTTTTATCCAATGGTCAAAAACCAATGTAACAGTGAAATAACTGTTTTATTCAAAACGTGGGTGGTTTTTAATGTTTGTTTAAGGCTGGGGATTTTTCGAGATAGATCATGTCCCAAAAAGTGTAATGTAGACAAGAGTTAAATCTTGGCATTTAATGCATGGAAAGTGACCTTTTGGGTGGGAGACAAATTAAATCCCAGAAAGGTGAAAACTGTATTTCAAGGGACAGATTTCGAGATAGGTATTGATCACCAAAAATAGGTGCTTATCATACCAAGATTTGGTTTGATAGTTAGGACAACTTATCTGACCCTACATGGACAAGTGTCCTGAAGAACTGTGGACAAGTGTCCTGAATTTCAAGAGACAAGTGTCCTGAAGACGTAAGGTCATGTTTCTGAATTTCAGTAGACTTGACCAAGTCTGCTGAAGTTTGAGTTTGTTTCCCCCTTAATCAATGAGCTTCTTTGGACTTATTTGTCCAACTTCCCTGGATCAAGTAATCCCAACTCTGCTGATAGCTCCAGAAATCTTGCCTCTGCAAGTGGCTTGGTTAATATATCAGCTTTTTGATGGTCTGTGTGAATTTTCACTAGCTTGATATCCTTCTTCTCCACATGATCTCTAATGAAGTGGTGCTTGATGTCCACATGCTTGCATCTTGTGTGCAAGACAGGATTTTGTGATATAGCAATGGCACTATTGTTATCACAGAAAATTGGCACTTCAGTAGAGTTGACTTTGTAGTCTCTTAGTTGTTGTCTTAGCCAAAGAATTTGAGCACAACAACTTCCAGCAGCAACATATTCAGCTTCAGTGGTGGAAGTGGCCACTGTGTTCTGCTTCTTGGAGAACCATGAAATGAGCTTGTTGCCTAGGAATTGACAAGTCCCTGAAGTGGACTTTCTGTCAATCCTACATCCTCCATAATCAGCATCTGAGTAGCCAGTTAGCTCAATATTGTCATCAGCAGGGTACCAAAGGCCTAGATTCTCAGTGCCTATGAGGTACCTCAAGATCCTCTTTGCAGCCTCAAGGTGGCTTTTCTTAGGATTTGCTTGAAATCTTGCACAAACACCTACTGCAAAGGTGATATCAGGTCTGCTGGCAGTGAGATAGAGGAGTGATCCAATGATTCCTCTATACTCAGTGGAGTTGGTTGGCACACCACTCTCATCAGGATCCATCTTCCAATTGGTGTTCATTGGGATCCTTACTGGCTTGCTAGTTGTACACCCAAACTTTTTGATCATTTCTCTGGTGTACTTAGCTTTGTTGATGAAGATTCCTTCTTTAGATTGCTTGACTTGTAGACCCAAAAAGAAGTTCATCAACCCCATCATTGACATCTCAAACTTGCTTTGCATGAGCTTGGAGAATTTCTCACACAGCTTCTCATTAGGAGATCCAAAAATTATGTCATCCACATAAATTTGGACAAGCAAGATGTCCTCTCCTTCAGAGATTCTGAAGAGAGTTCTGTCCACAGTTCCCTTGGTGAATCCATGATCCAAGAGGAATTGTGACAGTGTATCATACCAAGCCCTAGGGGCTTGTTTGAGTCCATATAGAGCTTTCTTGAGTCTGTAAACTTGGTTTCCAATTTCAAAACCTGGTGGTTGCTCCACATAGACTTCTTCTTTCAAGACTCCATTCAGAAAGGCACTCTTGACATCCATTTGGTATACTTTGAACCTCTTGTGGGCTGCATAGGCTAGAAAGAGCCTTATTGCTTCTAGCCTTGCCACAGGTGCAAATGTCTCATCATAGTCAATGCCTTCATGTTGGCAATACCCTTTTGCCACAAGTCTTGCTTTGTTTCTGACAATCACATCATTTTCATTTTTCTTGTTCTTGAACACCCACTTTGTTCCAATAACATCTTGATGTGAAGGCCTGTCCACCAGCTCCCATACTTCATTTCTGGTGAATTGGTTCAGTTCTTCCTGCATGGCTGTGATCCAATTGGCATCTTGAAGTGCTTCCTCAATATCACTTGGTTCTTGTTCTGATAAGAAACAACAGAACATAGCACTTTCACCATGAAATTTTCTGGTTCTGACTCCTATACTTGGATCACCAAGTATCAGATCAGTAGGATGGTCAGATAACCAGGTCCTTCTTTTCCTGATCTCTTCAGTAGAGTTGTCCTCTACTGAAGGTGAGTCATTTTGATCATAGAATTCAGGATAATTTAATGCAGGATCTAATTCAGGATCATAATCAGGGGTGTTGTCCTCAATGTTAGGGACATTGGCATTTTCAACATTTTGAGTTCCCCCTTGATTATTTGACCCATAATCTACCTCAGCAGGAACTGCTTCTTCATTGGTAGTTGTTACCTGGATGTGAACTGGGATTGGTTCATTCAGTTCACCATTTCCATTTGTAGGATTTGTCTCAGGAAGGTTGCCTTCAGGATTGTTGTCCAATGTGGGTTTTTCAGGCAGATTGGCTTGAACAACATCTATGAATTCAGTGTCTTTGTCTTTTAGGCTTAATCTGGTTGTCCTCTGTGTGATTTCTTCAGGTTCCAAATGATCATTCCTGATCTCAAAGATAGACTCATCAAACACAACATGAGGTGTTTCTTCCACTATAAGGGTTTTCTTGTTGTAGACTCTGAAAGCTCTACTGATTTGAGAGTATCCAAGAAATACTCCCTCATCAGCTTTGCTGTCAAAGGCTTTCAACTGTTCTTTCCCATTATTGTGAATGAAACATTTACAACCAAATATATGAAAGTATGACACTTTAGGCATTCTTCCTTACCAGAGTTCATAGGGGGTTTTGCCTTGCCCCTTAGTGATCAAACATCTATTTTGAGTATGGCATGCAGTGTTTATAGCTTCAGCCCAAAACCTCTTAGGTAAATTTGAGTCAGCAATTAGGGTTCTAGCAGCTTCTTTTAAAGTTCTATTCCTTCTTTCTGCAACTCCATTTTGTTGGGGAGTTCTAGCTGCTGAGGTTTCATGAGCTATTCCATTTGATGTGCAGTACTCATTGATGTATGAATTAATGAACTCAGTGCCTTTATCAGATCTTATTTTGATAATGCTAAGGCTTTTCTCATTTGACAATCTCTTGAGAAGTTCAGGTAGTTTGACTTGTGTTTCCTTCTTATTAAGGAGAAATACTACCCATGTGAACCTAGAGAAGTCATCTACTACCACTAATGTGTATTTTCTACCATTTATGCTTGAAGGGGTAATTGGTCCAAACAGATCCATATGTAGAAGTTCAAGTACCCTTTCAGTGGAGATGACTGGTTTCCCCTTAAATGAGGCTTTAATCTGTTTTCCTTCTTGACATGGCTTACACACATGTTCTTTAATGAAAACCTCATTAGGTAGTCCTTTAACTAATGCATTTCTAGCAAGTTTATTCATAGATTTGAAGTTCAGGTGGTTTAGCCTCTTGTGCCATAGCCAACTTTGTTCACTAGAGCTTTTAGCAATAAAACATGCAGCATCAGTAGACTTGTCCCAGTCTGCAAAATATACATTTCCCTTCCTAGTTCCAGTCAATAGGGTTTGTTGAGTTTTATCCTTAATTAGACACTTTCCACTTGAGAACTCAACATTAAAATTTTTATCACAGAATTGACTGATACTCAGGAGGTTATATTTGAGACCAGCTACATAAGATACATTGGTTACTTTGATGTTACCAATCATCAAAGTACCATAACCTTTTGTTGTTGCTTGTGAGCTGTCTCCAAAGGTGACATTTGGGCCTTCTTTTTCAATAAAATCAGAGAGGAGTTCCTTGTTGCCAGTCATGTGCCTTGAGCATCCACTGTCAAGGTACCATGCTGTCTTTTTGTTCATGCTCCTCTTCTTGTGGCCCAACGGTACCTGCAATTAGATAGGTTTAGGTACCCTTTGAGTTTTGGGTCCTGAGAGGTTAGCTGTACCTTTGGGAACCCAAACTTGCCTAATAACCCTGATTGATTCAAGGTGGCTAAGTTGATTTCCTAGTGCATCAACATACACTGTCTTTCCCTTAAATGCCTTTGGGAAAGTATGTGTGAGTGTGTTAACTCTGTAAGTTTCAGAGGAGTTGTCCACTCTTCTGAACTTATGAGTTCTTTGTGCAGCTTGATGAAATCTTTGAGGAAAGGCCTTTTTATGACCATTACCCTTTGGCATGAAGGGTTTTGGTTGTCTTATTTTGTTCTGCCTGTGAGGGTGGTTGTCCTTAGATCTATTCAGCTGAGGCTTTCTCAGATGAGTTGGCCTAGGCTGATTATATCTTGGATAATTCCTCTGAACATTGTTCAGGAGAGTTGCCCTTCCATTGGGTCTACTCTGCTGACCAACATTCCTCTTGTGCTCAGGAGCTTTGGCCATTTCCTTAGGTTTTGGCCTTTTCTCCTGAATCACTTGAGTAGGCATTTCATTCAATTTGCCCTTTCCTTTGTTCAGTGGCTGAATTACTTCATTTTCAGCTTGTTATGCCACTGACTTAACAAAGATTCTCTTAGTGTTACTTGTGGATGCAACACTAAGGCAAGGTGAAGATTCAAATGGATCAAAACCCAATCCACTTCTTTGAGCCATAGGTCTTTGATAACTTTGAATTTCCTCTATTGCTCTAGAGGATTTGTTCAAAGCAGACATCTTTAGTTTCAGGCTCTCTTCACTTAATTTAAGAATATCATACTCATGTGAGAGATTTTCAAATTTGGCATTTAGAATTTTAAGTTCAAAATCTTTTCTCTTCTGAGAGAGAAGTTGATCATCAATCTCCTTTTGTTGGTCAACTATCCTGAGACTTGCTTCCTCAAGCTTTCTCAAGACTTGTTGATACAACTCAGTAGACTTGACATCAACAGCTACCTCAGAGTTTTTGGAAAGTTCAATTGCCAATCTTTCATTTTCTTTCACACAATTATCATGAAATTCTTGTAATCTAGTGAAATCTTCCATCAACTTTCCCAAGGAAAGTTTCAGGTTAACCTCACTAGTGTTTTGTGAGGTGAATGATGGTGAACTAGAAGTAGAGGATACCTCATCATCCTCAAGAGCCATATTGCAGACATCATCATCATCATCACTGTTGGAGAATAATCCATCAGAAGAGTTGAAGCTTTCATCACTATCAGATTTTTCACCAGCCATCATGGCCTTTCTATTGGTGAACTTTCTGTCTCTTTTAGCTTGTCTCTCTCTTCTTTCTTTAGAGCTCAATTCAGGGCAGTCATATTGGAAGTGCCCTTTCTTTTTACAGTTATAGCACAGATCTTCATCATCATCTTTCTTGGATTCTTCTCTTCTCTTAGATGAAGAAGGATTAGCTCTACTGGATCTTCTCCTATCAGAGGACTTGTCCTCTGATCTTTTCTCTTCAGGCTTTTTGTCCTCAGCCTGATCTTCAGGGGAGTTGTATCTTCTCCTGAATTTGTTATCTTGGTAGAATTTCTTGTATCTACCAAACCTTGTGTTGAGCTTGTCAAACCTTCTAGCCATCAAGGCTAGTTCTTCCTTCATTTCAGTCTTAGAGACTGTCTTTGATGATCTGGGAGTGGGTTGCATTTCTGGTTCAGCAACTTTGGCTTTGAATGCCACTCCCTTAGTAGGATTTGAAGGTTCCTCAACAGGCTTTCTTCTATTGAGGTCAAACTCATATGCTTTAAGTTCTGAGAATATTTGTTGCATGGGCATGGTGGAGAGATCTTTGGTATTCTGCATCATTACAGCATAGACATCCCACTTTTGAGTGAGACTCCTTAGGATTTTCAGTCCAACCTCTCTCTTGGTGTAGACCTTGCCCAATGAGTTAATCTCATTCATCACATCAGTGAATCTACCAGCAAATTTGTCAATGGACTCATCAGACTCCATTGAGAATTGTTCAAACTTTTGCACAGCAACTTGGAGCTTGTTCTCCTTGATCTTTTCAGTGCCCTCACACATTTCAGCAAGAGTATCCCAAATTTCTTTAGCTGTTGTGCAGTGGTAGACTCTTCCCATAACTGCATCTGGAATTGTTTGATAAAGGGTGTTCATGGCGAGATAATTCAAATTATCTTTCCTTTTCTCATCAGTAGTGAAGTCATCCTCATCCTTGGGAATTAGTTCCCTTACATCTGCTTTTTGCTCAGCTGTCACTCTGGGGTTAGTTTGAGTAAACACAAAAGGTCCTCTTGTGATTACTCTTAGCATATCAGTATGGAGAGATGCAAGATGAGCCCTCATTCTAATTTTCCAGAAATCATAATTGTCTATTGAAAACATGGGCAGTTTGTGATGAGAAATGTGATTGACTGGATTTGTGGCCATGTTGTCTAATCCTTGAACAGCAGGTGGAGGAACAGCATTGTTGTTGGCCATATCTCACAAATAATCAGTTAGTCAACAAATGATGGATTTCAGATAGAGATCAGTTCAGTGACCACACAAATATGAGAGTTTTGAAAATCAAGATGGATTTTCAGAAGCAGTGGTCTTTGAACCCCTGCTCTGATACCACTTGTTGGTCCTGAAAGGAGTATATAACAAGTGTATGGGGGGGGGGGAATACACTTGTATGCAATTCTTTTGCTAATTGATCAAACCAGAGTTCAGTAAAGTTGTCTTGGACAACTCTGCTGAAGAAGATTAACTCTTCTAAGATAATCAGACTACTAAGTACTATTGAGTACTTAGTTGATTGACTATCTAGGGGAGTTATATGTGCGGAATAATGGTTGGCCCTTTAAGTTTAGACTCCTTTAATTTCTGAAATCACTTAGTCAATGCAACACAGTTCAGTTTAGCTTCAGGGAACTTGTCCAAATCAGTTTTGCACAGTCTTTGAATATGTATCTTTGAAAGATCAGTTTTGTGTGCAGTGTTGAATGAATGTAAGTACTTCTAAAGCAAATCAACACAAGAGTTTATAGTGGTTCAGAGACTCAAGCTCCTACATCCACTTTCCCTGATTTAACAGGATAATTCCTTCACTCTTGGAATTAACTTGTTTTATAGTGCCAAGGTGCACTTGATCAAGAACACCACTCCCTGGTGAATTGATCCCTAGGATGTCTAGAGTCCTAGTACCCTCTTCTCAACTCAGAACTGAACTGTTCTTCTCTCAACAGTCAGCTCCTACCACTTCTACTACTACAACCTTCTCACTTTCACTCTTGAAAGATGTAAGGGTTGAAGTAAGGTTCCAACTAATGAGATATCCTTTACAGTGAAGATCAGTGTATAGGGATAGGATATCTCTCTAAGCTTGTGTATGGATATACAATTGGGTTCAGCTTAGAAGAAGTGTATAAAGACTAAGATAGTCTCTTTGAAAGCTTGAGAGCACTTGTCAACTTGTAGGATAGTTGGATATTCTTGTCAAGGTTGAGGTACTCTCAAATGGTCTTCACACTTCTGTATTTATAGACAAAATGGAGGATTTGCCCGTTGGAGAGGCAGCCCCAAATTGCTATAAATGTCTTCCTTGAGTTCTTCAAACTGGAAGACAGATTCTTGATAGTGACATGTCCTCATTTGGGTAATAAACGGCTGTAACAGTTTTGTCTTCATTCTGCAGCACTTTTCCCAATGTTTGACTTCTTGTTAGGACTTGGACATGGCTTCTGAAGGTTGATCCAATGATAGGACAACATTCCTTATCATCTGGACAACTCTCCTTATCACTATCAGCAGTTTTGCTTTTCAGCATGGTTGGCTTGCTCTTCTTCAGATGACTTGGCTCTTTCCCTTTATTTCTCTTGAGTATGGTCTTAGCTTATTTCTTTGAGGACCTTTAGGGACTGGTTGTCTCAAACTCTTCAGCATAGTTGATCTCAGGCTTTCAGAGCACTTGATCTTGGTCAATTTAGCTGAGACAACTCCTCTGGACAACTCTCCTGATCAGTATATTTAATCTTTTTGCATCAGAGCACTTTATGCATAGAGTTGACTTCTCTGGACAACTCTCCTGATAAACATCTTTGAGTAGTCTTGTCCTTTTGAGCTAGGTAAACTTGTTCTTGCATATGGCTAGCTTCTTTGGACAACTCTCCTGATCAGAGCAAATGAATATTTTCTCTGGACAACTCTCCTAATCAGAGCATCTTCATTGGATTTGTCCTTTTGAGCTTTACAATCTTGCTTTTGCATAAGAGCATCTTCTCTGGACAACTCTCCTGATAAGAGCATCCTAGATTTCATAGGGTGTCCTTGCTCTTAAGTGATTGTTCCAGAATTTGAGCCTTGAGGGGACTTGATCTTGATCATCTTCAAAGCATAGGTTCCCCCTCAAATTGTGCATCTAATTGTCTAAGAGCTACCTAACATTTCAGCTTCTCATCTAGCCTTATACTATGTGTTCTAATATTTTTAGAACACTATCAATTTGACTTAGGCATGTCTCAGGGGGTTTTGGTATTAGATCAAAACATGTCTCATTTTATTCCCAACAATGTCCTTTCTATCTACGCAAGACGAAAAAAATTCATTCTTGTATGTTTTGGGTGATTCAAAAAAATAAAAAATCCTCTACGCATTCACTTTTGGAAACACGTTTCAGGGCATACTATTTTGGTCCTTTTTTACCTGCTCACCAGATATATGTGAATGTGTGAGTCGCACGCTTGAAAAAATTTGGGAGCTTCGACCAAGTTACTTATTTGGTGCCAAATCTTTAATAATTTATTTTTTGCAAACACTACATTAAAAAAAATTACACAAAAATGACATTTACATCTGTGCGAGATAATCTTTTTTTTTTTCGTTTTGTAAGTTTTGGTTGATTAAAAAATAAGTCCTTTACGTGTTAGCTTTGGAAAATAATCTTTTTGCCATTTCTGCACCAATCATGGAATGAGAAAGAGTAGGTGCGCGAGGTGTTTTCTGCCTCAAACCTATGAAAAAAAATTGCTCGTTTGAACTAAAGATTATATGCTTTGCGTATGTTTTGTTGAACATAAAAAAGGCTCAAATTCAATTGTCACATTTGAATGCATGCAACTAATTTTTCTTGACTCAATTTTGCGAGATACTTTCGATTTCGTCGCAATATTAAAAATAATTGTTAATTTTGGAACTTGAGTTGCACCGAACAAAAGAGCTTTGCTAAAAAAAATACACAGAAATTTAAAAAATGAGTGTATCGTCAAGTAACTTTTTTGGTGCCACATATTTAAAAAAATGCCGCATAATTTTTTTCTAAAAACAACCTTAAAAAAATTGCACAAAAATTACATTAAAAATAGGTGATATTGAATGACATCAAATGTTTTTCATTTAGAGAGATGAAATATGGAAAGTTGTGGTTCATGAACTCGTACCAAGTGACGATGTTGTTGTACGAGTGCTAAAAAATCCTATAATTCCCATCTTCCACAACACGAATGTTATCTCCTTGGAAGGGCGTCTCAAAGAATGAAGTAAGGAAAAAAGGCAACTTTACTCGGCATAACTTTACTTTTTAATTCTTCGGTATATGGTTTGAGAAATTTTCGATCGGATTATAGTTGTCAAGTGATGTGCTTTGAATAACAGATCCTTCGGGATGATTTCTCTTTCCCTTTTTAATTACACGAGCCTGATTCGGGTGGAATTTACACATTTTAGGGGCACATGTGAGGTATACTTTGATGTGGATTTCATTGAATTATACATGGAATATGATTGTTTAAGCCGAAATGAGAGAAAGGTTGTGTTTTGTCGGTTTTGTAGGTAAAACGATGGAATTTGGAGCAAACCACACACCACAAGTGATCGTACTGGAAAGAGGAGTGCACGGTTAGATTCGTCTCGAAAAACGGAGTGGATTAGCCGAAGGAATCGAGTCAATCCGACACCCGAGGCGAAAGATATGCACGAAACGAGAAAAGAGCCGAAATCGAAGAACAAGGCACGGCCGTGCACCTTGCTCGAGGAAAGTCACCTCGAAACCGAGGCAATTTTGCTCATCATATGATAAGGACAATGCACGGCCGAGCACCCTTCTCGGCCGAGCTCGAGCCAAGCCAAAACGGGGCACGATCGGGCACCATTCTCGAAGAAACGCACGTCGAAACTGAGGCATTTTGGCCTAAGGAAAGTGCACGGCCGAGCACCTAGCACGATCGAGCCACAGCCATGAGGAAATCCGAAGTGCACGGCCGAGCACCCTTCTCGGCCGAGCACCATGCCAAGGCCACGACCGAGCGCCTTGCTCGACCAATTGCTCCTCGAAACCGAACAATTTCACCCATCACATGTTTCAAACGCCTCGGCCGAGCACCATTCTCGGCCGAGCACCTGGCCCTCCCCTGTTCCACGCATCTCGGCCGAGACAAGGCCACGGCCGAGCAATCCCGTGCACATATCCGCCCAGCACGGCCGAGCCGCCTGCTCGGCCGAGCTCCCTCTTACCAAAAGCCCATTTTCGGTGCCCACTCCACATTTTGGCCATTTTTGAGGGACTAACTTGCAATTATGCCCTCCAAACCCTTCCCAAACACTATATAAACTCCCTTTCTTGAAATCCAAGCCATTCTCCCCCAATCCACACATAGTTACACATACTTGGAGGTGTTTTGGCCATATCTTCATCAATTCTTCATCAAATCACTCAAGAAAGGATGCAATAGCTCCCAAATTCCATTCTCTACCACATTCTAGACTAAGATTTCTCTTTATTTTCCTTTTTATTTAGTTATTTCACTTGGATTTTGTAATTTCATTATGCTAGTTAGTAGCTAAACAACTTGTGGTTCTAAGGCATTGTAGAGATTTAGATTGATGTTTATGAGTAAATTCTTGCTTTAATTGGTGTTTATTTCTTATTTGCATATTCAACTATCCATTGCAAAGCATGTTGTTAGTGGCCATAATGATTTGCTTGATTCATTGTTAATTGGGGTAGTATCGAGAGATTTATTCCATTTAATCGTATGCGAATGTGCAACCCGGTATTATTATGATCTCGAGAGAGGATTAATTATCGGAGAGGGAATCGAATGGTCTTAGGAGCTATTTTAGATGGTGTAATGTTTGTGATGTAGACATACGAGCTTATATTACATTGCGTCTTTGGATTCATTTGTATCGAGAGATCGATTAGTTCTTCTTGTGTGATCACCCTATTTGAGATAACCTTAATGGCCATTTAAACGAGATAACTCTTATAAACGGACGTCTAAATACTACAATTGCCTTGGAACCCACCTTTTCTCTTTGAGTTTACATCCATTTTACTTTCGTTTTGTGATTTGTATGCCATTTGATCGATTTTATCTTTGCTCTTTGTTGCTTATTCGTGACACTTGGTAGGTAACTTTAGAGTAAAACATTTTATTCAAAATTTCGATCACGTCTACTTAGAATTCGACTAGCAAACTCCACTTTTATGCTTTAACCTTCTCGTGGGATCGACCTCGTGCTTATCACGCTACGATAGACGCCGTATACTTGCGGTTGTTTATTTTAGTGTTGTATAACACGTGAATCAAGTTTATGGCATGAGAATTTTTCCTATGCCAACACAAGGAATGCCATTGTCCCACCTCCAAATTTTAATGTTAGAGATGGAGCTATTGTGGAGTCTTCATCAAAGCCATCAATGGAGGATATGTTTGGTGCTTTTATGGGGGAAACCACGAAATTCATGAGAGAGACTAGAGAGAATGCAAACATAACTCGGCAAAGATTTGAGGAACAAGGAGAAATGATCAAGAATATGGCAAACAACATGAGAACCATAGAGAAGCAAGTGAGTCAACTTTCTAATGTCATTGGTAGTCAACACACTCCGGGGCAATTTCCTTCAAACACGGAGCTCAACCCTAAGGAACATTGCAAGGCTATAAAGCTAAGAAGTGGAACGAGCTACGATGGGCCAAAGATGCCACAAGAGGAGGAAATGGTAATAGCACCCGAGGATGTCGACAAAGAAGATGGACAAGAGAAAGAAGGACAAGAGGAGATAGTGAGGGAAAAAGAGAAAGTAGAGGAGAAGAAGAGTGAGGAGGCAATCTCTCCTCAAGACAAAGGCAAGAATGTGGTACCTCTCCCATACCCTCAAAGGTTGAAGAAGAAGGGCTTGGACAACAAATTTGCCAAGTTTGTGGAAATGTTCAAGAAAATCCACATCAACATCCCCTTTGCCGAAGCTCTAGAACAAATGCCCCATTATTCCAAGTTCTTGAAAGAAATTATGTCCAACAAGAGGAAGATGGTGGAGTATGAAACGGTCCATTTGACCGAGGAGTGTAGCTCAATCATTCAAGCAAAGCTACCTCAAAAGCTTAGAGATCCCGGATCTTTCACCCTCCCATGTGTTATTGGAGACGGAGGTACATTTAGAGCTTTGTGTGATTTGGGAGCTAGTATCAACCTTATGCCATTATCCATATTTAAAACTCTTGGTTTGGGAAAGCTTACACCAACCACAATGAGTCTTGTATTGGCGGATAGATCCATGACATACCCTTTGGGTATAGTAGAGGATGTGTTGGTTAAGGTGGATAAGTTCATTTTCCCGGTGGACTTTGTGGTGTTGGATATGGAGGAAGATAAGTACATTCCACTCATCTTGGGAAGGCCATTTTTGGCAACCGGTGGAGCTATCATTAATGTGAGGAAAGGGGAGTTGGAGCTTCAAGTGAATAATGAGAAAGTGTTGTTCAACATCTACAAGGCCATCAAGTTTAGAGATGATGAGGATGAGGTTTTTGAATGCAACATGATCAATGATGTGCAAGCTTGTGTGGATATGCACATGGAAAAGAGCAACTCAAAGGACCCACTTGATTTTTGCATAAGAGAATCTCTTAACTCACTCTCTTCTATTCCTTTTGATTTCAATTTTGATGAGCTTAATGATATAGAATTGTTTGAATATATGTCTTCTCTTGATGTTTTGAAGGAGCTTCCAATCAAAAAGGAGGAGAAATTCATGGAGATACAACAAGAAGCCAAGTTTGGGGGGGTTTTACTTGAAGAGTGTCAAAGATTTCCTCATAAAAATCTTGACACTTGGCCCTCATGTTACTCATTAGAAGCACCAAAGGAGGAAACTAAGGAGAAACCAAAAGCTCAAGAGAAGGGGAGGAAGCTTGACTTGAAACCACTTCCGGAGCACTTGAGATATGCGTATCTTGAACAAGGTGAACTCTTTCCGGTTATTGTTTCTTCACACTTGCATGAGCTTGAGTTAGAAAAATTGCTTAGGGTGCTTAGAACCTATAAATCGGCTATTGGTTGGGATATTTCGGATTTGAAGGGTATACCGGCTCATATTTGCATGCATAAGATTAGACTAGATGAGTCTATTAAGCCTAAAGCCCAAGGTCAAAGAAGATTGAATCCCATAATGCAAGATGTAGTGAGAAAAGAGGTGTTGAAATGGTTAGATAATGATATAATTTTTCCCATAAGTGATAGTGAGTGGGTAAGCCCAACACAAGTGGTGCCTAAGAAGGGGGGTATGACCATTATTAAAACCAAAGCCTTAGAGGACATTCCTTCTAGGACCATTGTGGGGTGGAGAGTGTGCATTGATTATCGTATGTTGAATAGTGCCACTAGGAAAGATCACTTCCCTTTGCCTTTTATTGATCAAATGTTGGATAGGATGGCGGGATATGAGTATTATTGCTTTCTCGATGGTTACTCGGGATACAATCAAATTTTGATTGATCCCAAAGACCAAGAGAAATCAACTTTTACTTGCCCTTATGGTACTTTTGCTTTTAGGAGAATGCCATTTGGATTGTGCAATGCTCCCGCCACCTTCCAACGATGCATGATGGCTATTTTTCATGGTATGATTGAAAACATAATGGAGGTATTCATGGATGATTTTTCTGTGTTTGGTTATTGCTTTGATACATGTCTATGTAGCCTCTCTTGTGTTTTACAAAGATGTATAGATACCAACTTGGTGCTTAATTGGGAGAAATGCCACTTCATGGTGAAGGAAGGGATTGTGCTTGGGCACAAGGTTTCGGCAAAAGGGCTTGAGGTGGATAGAGCGAAGATAGTGGCTATTGAGATGCTACCCCCACCAACCAATGAGAAGGCGGTTAGGAGTTTTCTTGGGCATGCCGGGTTTTATAGAAGATTTATCAAGGATTTTTCAAAGATAGCCAAGCCCATGTGTGCATTGTTGGAGAAGGGAGCTACCTTCATATTTAGTGAAGAATATGTGAAGTCGTTTGAAATCTTGAAAGAGGCCTTGATCAAAGCTCCCGTATTGGTGATACCCGATTGGAGCCAACCATTTGAGATCATGTGTGATGCTAGCGATTATGCCATTGGAGTGGCTTTGGGCCAAAAGAGAGACAAGCTTTTTCGAGTGATCTACTATGCAAGCAAAACATTGAATCCGGCTCAAAGGAACTACACCACAACGGAGAAGGAGATGCTAGCCGTGGTGTATAGTTTCGACAAGTTTAGAGCCTATTTGGTTGGAGCCAAAACTATTGTGTACACGGATCACACGGCTTTAAAGTACTTGGTTGAGAAGAAGGAGGCTAAACCGAGGTTGATACGATGGGTGCTCCTTTTACAAGAATTTGACGTGGAAATAAGGGATAGGAAAGGATGTGAAAATGTGGTAGCGGACCATCTTTCAAGGCTTGAGAATGTGGAGGAAAAGGACATCCAAGTCCCTATCAAAGAGTGGTTTCCCGATGAGCAAATCCTTGCCATCAAAGAAACATGTCCATGGTTCGCCGATTTTGTGAACTACATAGCCACCGGAACACCACCACCAAACATCTCATTCCATCAAAAGAAGAAATTATATCATGATGTTAAGTTCTATGTTTGGGAGGATCCGTTTCTTTATAGATGGTGTTCGGATATGGTCATGAGAAGGTGCTTAGGGGAAGATGAGTGGGAGAAAGTGATTGAAGAGTGCCATTCATCTCCTTATGGAGGTCATTTTGGAGCAAATAGGACGGCTCACAAGGTTCTTCAAAGTGGTTTCTATTGGCCATCCATTTTTAAGGATTGTGTAACTTTTGTGAAGAAGTGTGACAAGTGCCAAAGGATGGGAAATATCTCAAAGAGGCATGAGATGCCTATGAAGAATGTAATTGAGGTGGAGCTTTTTGATGTATGGGGGATTGATTTTATGGGACCATTCCCCACTTCTCATGGATTTTCTTACATCCTATTGGCCATTGATTATGTCTCTAGGTGGATTGAGGCCGTTCCAACCACTACAAATGATGCCAAGGTGGTCCTCAACTTTTTGAGGAAGAATATTTTTACTCGTTTTGGTACTCCAAGAGCATTAGTGAGTGATGGTGGTTCACACTTTTGCAACCGATGGCTTGACCAACTTTTGACAAAGTATGGAGTAAAGCATAGGGTGACCACACCATATCACCCTCAAGCTAATGGGCAAACGGAGCTTGCTAATCGAGAGGTGAAGCAAATCTTGGAGAAAACCGTGGGGTTAAAAAGGAAGGATTGGGCTATCAAGTTGGATGATGCTCTTTGGGCATATCGAACCGCCTACAAGACACCCTTGGGCACATCTCCTTACCAACTTGTGTATGGTAAATCTTGCCATCTACCCGTGGAAGTGGAGTTGAAGACTCGTTGGGCCATCAATGAGTTGAATCTTGATCTTAAGGCATCCAGAGAAAGAAGGAAGATGATGCTTAATGAACTTGATGAGTTTAGGAATGGAGCCTTTGAGAATTCCAAGATTTACAAAGAAAGAGCGAAGAGGTTTCATGACAAGATGATTGAAAAGAGGGAGTTCCAAGTGGGAGAACAAGTTCTATTGTTCAACTCAAGGTTGAGACTATTTCTAGGCAAATTGAAGTCAAGGTGGTCGGGGCCCTTTGTGATTAAGAATGTGACGCCCATGGGAAATGTGGAGCTTGTTGATAAAAATGGAACAACATTTGTGGTGAATGGTCAAAGAGTAAAGCACTACTTTGGAAATGAACAAATTCGAAGGGTGGAAACACTTCACTTGATTGAGGCTTGAGAGTAGAGAGAACCGTCCGGCATAGGACGTTAAAAATAGCGCTTCTTGGGAGGCAACCCAAGGTTTTATTGCTTTGTGTTTTTATTGCTTTAGTAGTGTTGATAGCTTGGTTTGTTTTGTAGGTTTGGATGAGAGTACTATGGACATCATATCTTGAAGAATGGAGAAGGAAGCAAAACCAACTTTGGAGAAGGGAAGCAAGTGTTGCAATGGTGATCTTTGAAGAAGCATTGGATGTGCAAGGAGGGAGGTAACAACTTGTAGCCCCAAACTTAGAATTTTTACATAGTAAAATTCTAAGTTTGGGGGAGTTATTTTTCTTCTATTTTTCTACTAGTTGTTACCCTTGCACCGGTTCGTCATTCTACTTGCGTCACATTTTGCACCGGCGCACACTTAGCTTTCACATGTTTATATTGGTTAAGTTGGTTTTGATCATATGTTGGGTAGTAGACATTTGGTGAAATGTGAGCATAAATAGTCATTGGAATCCATTGTCGAGTAGTTGTGGTGATATCTATTTGCTTTGAATGTATGCATGATTGGTGTTGGAGTGTAGTATCATGTTGTGTTCATATTTGTGAGCTTTGATAGCATGAATGCATGATGTGTTGTTGTTTGGGAACATTTGATGAATGTGAGGGTCCTATTGAATAAACCGATGAGAATTGAGCCTTAAATCGAACATGTAATCCGGTTTAGTTCATTTGAGAGTGGACTAAGTTATTGCTAGTGATCCTAGGACTTGCCCAAGTTCTTGTTTGAAAGCATGATTGTGTGAAACTTTGTGATGTGATATAGGCCATCTTGTTTTAAAAGAGTCACTTAGCCAAAATTTCCCAAAACCGAAGTAATTTTCCGTAGTTAGCCCCTTGAGCTCAATTCCTCATTTTCTTGGCAAACTACAATGTTAACTACTTAGCCTTTTTGAGCCTTTTGATTCCTACATCTAGTGGAGAATAAAAGACAAAGTGAAAAACATGTGCTTGAATGAATATCTTTGGTGAAAAGAAAAGTTGGAAAAGTTGAAAGAAAAAAAGAGAAAGATGAAAAGAAAATCAAGGAAAAGAAAAGAGGGACAAAGAGCCCCAAAAGCTTGAAAATAAAAATGGTTCAAAAGATGAGGTGATGAATGCTTGAAAAAGAATGGAAAAAGAAAAGTGGGGATGAAGTTTGTAAGCTTTGAAAGTGAAAGCACACATTGTAAAACAACAAGCTTTGTCCTCCACTAGAAGAGTCACAATTCCCAAATTCATCCTACCTTGTCCAAAGAGCCAATGTTACATCCTTGATAAAGTCCTATTGATCACATTGTTGAGCATTTGAGTGTATGTAGAAAGTAGAAGTTGGGCAAGCATATGGTGATTGCATAGCATAACTTGGTTGATGAGTGCATTAATGTCCTTAATTTGTTTGTGTGTTTGAGAGAAACACTTTGTCATGTGAGTAGAGGACTTGAGCATTTGGATTATGTTTCCCATTCACAATGTGTTATGTGTTTGTGCATTCTTTGATCCATGAGTGTGAATTGCAATAGTGAGCCTATGACCTTCATTGAGAAATTCACTTTGAGAAAGAGATATCATTACATCCTACTTTGCATGTGTGAATTACATTGAATATTCCATTGTGATCATTCCACCCTCATTGCTTTAAGTGCTTAGTTGTTTGAGGACAAACAACATTTTAAGTTTGGGGGGGTTTGATTCGGGTGGAATTTACACATTTTAGGGGCACATGTGAGGTATACTTTGTTGTGGATTTCATTGAATTATACATGGAATATGATTGTTTAAGCCGAAATGAGAGAAAGGTTGTGTTTTGTCGGTTTTGTAGGTAAAACGATGGAATTTGGAGCAAACCACACATCACAAGTGATCGGACTGGAAAGAGGAGTGCACGGTTAGATTCGTCTCGAAAAACGGAGTGGATTAGCCGAAGGAATCGAGTCAATCCGACACCCGAGGCGAAAGATATGCACGAAACGAGAAAAGAGCCGAAATCGAAGAACAAGGCACGGCCGTGCACCTAGCTCGAGGAAAGTCACCTCGAAACCGAGGCAATTTTGCTCATCATATGATAAGGACAATGCACGGCCGAACACCCTTCTCGGCCGAGCTCGAGCCAAGCCAAAACGGGGCACGATCGGGCACCATTCTCGAAGAAACGCACGTCGAAACTGAGGCATTTTGGCCTAAGGAAAGTGCACGGCCGAGCACCTAGCACGATCGAGCCACAGCCATGAGGAAATCCGAAGTGCACGGCCGAGCACCCTTCTCGGCCGAGCACCATGCCAAGGCCACGACCAAGCGCCTTGCTCGACCAATTGCTCCTCGAAACCGAAGCAATTTCACCCATCACATGTTTCGAACGCCTCGGCCGAGCACCATTCTCGGCCGAGCACCTGACCCTCCCCTGTTCCACGCATCTCGGCCGAGACAAGGCCACGACCGAGCAATCCCGTGCACATATCCGCCCAGCACGGCCGAGCCGCCTGCTCGGCCGAGCTCCCTCTTACCAAAAGCCCATTTTCGGTGCCCACTCCACATTTTGGCCATTTTTGAGGGACTAACTTGCAATTATGCCCTCCAAACCCTTCCCAAACACTATATAAACTCCCTTTCTTGAAATCCAAGCCATTCTTCCCCAATCCACACATAGTTACACATACTTGGAGGTGTTTTGGTCATATCTTCATCAATTCTTCATCAAATCACTCAAGAAAGGATGCAATAGCTCCCAAATTCCATTCCCTATCACATTCTAGACTAAGCTTTCTCTTTCTTTTCCTTTTTATTTAGTTATTTCACTTGGATTTTGTAATTTCATTATGCTAGTTAGTAGCTAAACAACTTGTGGTTCTAAGGCATTGTAGAGATTTGGATTGATGTTTATGAGTAAATTCTTGCTTTAATTGGTGTTTATTTCTTATTTGCATATTCAACTATCCATTGCAAAGCATGTTGTTAGTGGCCATAATGATTTGCTTGATTCATTGTTAATTGGGGTAGTATCGAGAGATTTATTCCATTTAATCGTATGCGAATGTGCAACCCGGTATTATTATGATCTCGAGAGAGGATTAATTATCGGAGAGGGAATCGAATGGTCTTAGGAGCTATTTTAGATGGTGTAATGTTTGTGATGTAGACATACGAGCTTATATTACATTGCGTCTTTGGATTAATTTGTATCGAGAGATCGATTAGTTCTTCTTGTGTGATCACCCTATTTGAGATAACCTTAATGGCCATTTAAACGAGATAACTCTTATAAACGGACGTCTAAATACTACAATTGCCTTGGAACCCACCTTTTCTCTTTGAGTTTACATCCATTTTACTTTCGTTTTGTGATTTGTATGCCATTTGATCGATTTTATCTTTGCTCTTTGTTGCTTATTCGTGACACTTGGTAGGTAACTTTAGAGTAAAACATTTTATTCAAAATTTCGATCACGTCTACTTAGAATTCGACTAGCAAACTCCACTTTTATGCTTTAACCTTCTCGTGGGATCGACCTCGTGCTTATCACGCTACGATAGACGTCGTATACTTGCGGTTGTTTATTTTAGTGTTGTATAACACGTGAATCAGAGCCGACGTTCGTGAACTTTCCAGTTGGACAATAGTTGTCACCAGGTGCACTTTAATAAATAGAATTGAAAATTTGTTTTTAAAAAATATTTATAAAAAGGTTTCAACAAAATAATTTCACTTTCACTTTTTAATTATTCGAGTTGTGTCGTTTGTGAACTTTCCAGATGTACTGTAATTATTAGTGTAATAAGTTGGCTGAGAATTAATTGACACAACTGTAAATTGCCATAGTTTATTTTCTTCTAGATAAAGGCGTATGTGAGACGGACTCATATGTGAGATGGATCTCCAATGTAGTATAAAAGTCAAATTTATCTACAAGGCCAAAGTATTAGCAATATTGAGAGATACTTTCGATTTCTTAGCAATATTAAAAATAATTGTTAATTTTGGCATTTGAGTTGCACGACACAAAAGACCTACGCTAAAAAAATACACAGATATTTCAAAAATGAGTATATGGCCAAGTAACTTATTTGGTGCCACATATTTTTAAAAAAAATGCCGCATAATTTTTTTCCAAAAACAACCTTAAAAAAAATTGCACAAAAATTAATTTAGAAATAGGTGGTATTGAATTACATCAAGTGTTTTTCATTCAGAGAGATGAAATATGGAAAGTTGTGGTTCATGAACTCGTACCAAGTGACGATGTTGTTGTACGAGTGCTAAAAGATCCTATAATTCTCATCTTCCACAACACGTATGTTATCTCCTTGGAGGAGCGTCTTAGAGAATGAAGTTAGGAAAAAAGGCAACTTTATTCGGCATAACTTTACTTTCACTTTTTTAATTCTTCGGTATATGGTTCGAGAAATTTTCGATCGGATTATAGTTGTCAAGGGATGTGCTTTGAATAACAGATCCTTCAGGATAATTTCTCTTTCCCTTTTTAATTACTCGAGCCGACGTTCGTGAACTTTCCAGTTGGACAATAGTTATCACCAGATGCACTTTAAGAAGTAGAATTGAAAATTTGTTTTAAAAAAACATTTATAAAAAGGTTTCAACAAAATAATTTCACTTTTACTTTTTAATTATTCGAGTTGTGTCGTTTGCGAACTTTCCAAACGTACTGTAATTATTAGTGTAATAAGTTGGGTAAGAATTAAATGACACAACTGTAAATTGTTATAGTTTATTTTCTTCTAGATGAAGGCGTATAGTATATGAGACGGACTCATATGTGAGTTGGATCTCCAATGTAGTATATAAGTCAAATTTGTCTACAAGGCAAAAGTATTACCACTACAAGGACAAAAGTTTACTACTATATGTCTAAAAAAAATTGTGCAGAAATGTCCTTTCTATCTACGCAAGACGAAAAATATAAAAATTCATTCTTGTATGTTTTGGGTGATTCAAAAAAATAAAAAAACCTCTACGCATTCACTTTTGGAAACACGTTTTAGGGCATACTCATTTGGTCCTTTTTTACCTGCTCACCAGATATATGTGAATGTGTTAGTCGCACGCTTGAAAAAATTTGGGAGCTTCGACCAAGTTACTTATTTGGTGCATAATGTTTAAAAATTTATTTTTTGCAAACACTACATAAAAAAAAAAAATTACACATAAATGACATTTGCATCTGTGAGAGATAATCTTTTTTTTTTTTTCGTTTTGTAAGTTTTGGTTGATTAAAAAATAAATCCTTTAGGTGTTAACTTTGGAAAATACTCTTTTTGCCATTTCTGCACCAATCATGGAATGAGAAAGAGTAGGTGCACGCCGGTGTTTTCTGCCTCAAACCTATGAAAAAAAATTGCTCGTTTGAACTAAAGATTATATGCTTTGCGTATGTTTTGTTGAACATAAGGCTCAAATTCAATTGTCACATTTGAATGCATTGTTTTATTTATGTAAAAGATGCAACTAATTTTTCTTGACTCCATTTTGAGAGATACTTTCGATTTCGTAGCAATATTAAAAATAATTGTTAATTTTGGCACTTGAGTTGCACGACACAAAAGACCTACGCTAAAAAAAATACACAGATATTTCAAAAATGAGTGTATGGCCAAGTAACTTATTTGGTGCCACATATTTTAAAAAAAATGCCGCATAATTTTTTTTCAAAAACAATCTTAAAAAATATTGCACAAAAATTACATTAAAAATAGGTGGTATTGAATGACATCAAGTGTTTTTCATTCAGAGAGATGAAATATGGAAAGTTGTGGTTCATGAACTCGTACCAAGTGACGATGTTGTTGTACGAGTGCTAAAAGATTCTATAATTCCCATCTTCTACAACACGTATGTTATCTCCTTGGAGGAGCGTCTAAGAGAATGAAGTTAGGAAAAAAGTCAACTTTACTCGGCATAACTTTACTTCCACTTTTTAATTCTTCGGTATATGGTTCAAGAAATTTTCAATCGGATTATAGTTGTCAAGGGATGTGCTTTGAATAACAGATCCTTCGGGATACTTTCTCTTTCCCTTTTTAATTACTCGAGCCGACGTTCGTGAACTTTCCAGTTGGACAATAGTTGTAACCAGATGCACTTCAATAAGTAGAATTGAAAATTTGTTTTAAAAATATATTTATAAAAAGGTTTCAACAAAATAATTTCACTTTCACTTTTTAATTATTCGAGTTGTGTCGTTTGCGAACTTTCCGAACGTACTGTAATTATTAGTGTAATAAGTTGGGTGAGAATTAAATGACACAACTGTAAATTGTCATAGTTTATTTTCTTCTAGATGAAAGCGTATAGTATATGAGACGGACTCATATGTGAGTTGGATTTGCAATGTAGTATATAAGTCAAATTTATCTACAAGGCAAAAGTAATACCACTACAAGGACAAAAGTTTGCTACTATATGTCAAAAAAAAATTGTGCAAAAATGTCCTTTCTATCTACGCAAGACGAAAAATATAAAAATTCATTCTTGTATGTTTTGGGTGATTCAAAAAAATAAAAAATCCTCTACGCATTCACTTTTGGAAACACGTTTCAGGGCATACTATTTTGGTCCTTTTTTACCTTCTCACCAGATATATATGAATGTGTGAGTCGCACGCTTGGAAAAATTTGGGAGCTTCGACCAAGTTACTTATTTGGTGCCAAATCTTTAATAATTTATTTTTTGCAAACACTACATTAAAAAAAATTACACAAAAATGACATTTGCATCTGTGCGAGATAATCTTTTTTTTTTCGTTTTGTAAGTTTTAGTTGATTAAAAATTAAATCATTTACGTGTTAACTTTGGAAAATAATCTTTTTGCCATTTCTGCACCAATAATGGAATGAGAAAGAGTAGGTGCGCGAGGTGTTTTCTGCCTCAAACCTATGAAAAAAAAATTGCTCGTTTGAACTAAAGATTATATGCTTTGCGTATGTTTTGTTGAACATAAAAGGCTCAAATTCAATTGTCACATTTGAATGCATGCAACTAATTTTTCTTGACTCCATTTTGAGAGATACTTTCGATTTCGTCGCAATATTAAAAATAATTGTTAATTTTGGAACTTGAGTTGCACGGGACAAAAGAGCTTTGCTAAAAAAATACACAGAAATTTAAAAAATGAGTGTATCGCCAAGTAACTTTTTTGGTGCCACATATTTAAAAAATTGCCGCATAATTTTTTTCTAAAAACAACCTTAAAAATATTGCACAAAAATTACATTAAAAATAGGTGATATTGAATGACATCAAATGTTTTTTATTCAGAGAGATGAAATATGGAAAGTTGTGGTTCATGAACTCGTACCAAGTGACGATGTTGTTGTACGAGTGCTAAAAAATCCTATAATTCCCATCTTCCACAACACGAATGTTATCTCCTTGGAGGGGCGTCTCAGAGAATGAAGTAAAGAAAAAAGGCAACTTTACTCGGCATAACTTTACTTTTTAATTCTTCGGTATATGGTTCGAGAAATTTTCGATCGGATTATAGTTGTCAAGTGATGTGCTTTGAATAACAGATCCTTCGGGATAATTTCTCTTTCCCTTTTTAATTACACGAGCCGACGTTCGTGAACTTTCCAGTTGGACAATAGTTGTCACCAGGTGCACTTTAATAAATAGAATTGAAAATTTGTTTTTAAAAAATATTTATAAAAAAGTTTCAACAAAATAATTTCACTTTCACTTTTTAATTATACGAGTTGTGTTGTTTGTGAACTTTCCAGATGTACTGTAATTATTAGTGTAATAAGTTGGCTGAGAATTAATTGACACAACTGTAAATTGTCATAGTTTATTTTCTTCTAGATAAAGGCGTATGTGAGACGGACTCATATGTGAGATGGATCTCCAATGTAGTATATAAGTCAAATTTATCTACAAGGCCAAAGTATTACCACTACAAGGACAAAAGTTTACTACTATATGTCTAAACAAAATTGTGCAGAAATATCCTTTCTATCTACGCAAGACGAAAAAAATAAAAATTCATTCTTGTCTGTTTTGGGTGATTCAAAAAAATAAAAAATCCTCTACGCATTCACTTTTGGAAACACGTTTTAGGGCATACTATTTTGGTGTTTTTTTTACCTGCTCACCAGATATATATGAATGTGTGAGTCGCACGCTTGAAAAAATTTGGGAGCTTCGACCAAGTTACTTATTTAGTGCCAAATGTTTAAAAATTTATTTTTTGCAAACACTACATAAAAAAAATTACACAAAAATGACATTTGCATCTGTGCAAGATAATCTTTTTTTTTTTTTTTTCGTTTTGTAAGTTTTGGTTGATTAAAAAATAAATCCTTTAGGTGTTAACTTTGGAAAATACTCTTTTTGCCATTTCTGCACCAATCATGGAATGCGAAAGAGTAGGTGCACGCGTGTGTTTTCTGCCTCAAACCTATGAAAAAAAATTGCTCGTTTGAACTAAAGATTATATGCTTTGCGTATGTTTTGTTGAACATAAAAGACTCAAATTCAATTGTCACATTTTTGTACTTTACATATTTGGTTAGTTCTTTTAAAAAAAACATACGATAAAATTCAAATGTATGCTCTAAAAACTTATTGCGTTCTTCAAGCTTTTTGCACTTGTTCTTTAAAACATTGAATTTATTTGTCTCAGTAGCATGTGTCTTAAGTAGGTCTTGATACAACTTATTTGTCAACGCACACTTTTCTTTGAGTTGTCTCAACTCTTCTGTCAAGCGTTCGTTTAGGTCTGTTATATTAGGATCTACTTTAGACTGAGCTTCCTTAAGATCAATGATTTCTTATTTTAAAGCGATGTTCTCGTCACTGACTTCAATGAATGCCTTGTTAGCCAGTAGGAGGTCTTCTTCAGTCACACCAGTAGAGTGATGAAAACTACTCCCTACTCCACTATCGGCAGTATCACTTTCATCAGAATCCGATTCATCACATGATTGAACAGAAGTTGCAGATGATACCTCTTGTTCGATTTTTGCCATAAAGTTTAGGCCATCATCTACTATGAATGCTTCTTCTTCTTCATGATTAGAAGGGTAACTAGGTGAAGACGAAGGCAACTCGTCTGAATCCGTCTCAGAGTCATCATTAGCCATCATTGCCTTCTTACCCCTGTTGTATCTTCGTTCACGCCTTACTTTGCGTTCTTTTCGATCATCAGTACTCAGGTCCGGACATTCGTAAATGTAATGACCTAATTTCTCACAATTATAGCAAAGTAGATCGTTAGTAAACATTTTCTCAGGAGAATCATCCCTTCTCTTATCTCGTCTATCAGAACGTCTAATCTTCCTATCCTCAGAGTTCCTATCTCGCCTGTTTCCTTTCGAGACCTCAGCTCTCCTTTCGGATGAGTTTTGATCTCGTCTGGTCTTAGACGAGTCCTTGTTACCAGAACCTCTAAAGTCTTTGTAGAAGCGCTTATATCTACCATATCGTTTGTTCAATTTATCGAACTTCCTAACCATAAAGTTCATCTGGTCTTTCAGACTTAGATCAGTCTTGTCTAACTCGTCTTTTATACTAGAAAACTTAGTCTTAGACTTAGACCTTTCTATTCTAGAGCTCTTAGACGAAGTAGACTTAAAAACAACATTTTTCGACACATCATTCTCTCTATCACTACTGGCTATAGGATTATCCTCATCTAGATCGAACTCATGCGCCTTAAGAGTTTGGAACATTGTCTCAGCAGTCCATTCATCAATGTCCTGAGTATTATTAATGATCATTTTGACCATTTTCCATCTAGCATCAAGACTCTTAAGAATTCTCAAGTTTATTTCACGATTAGTATAAGACTTACCAAGCACTTCCAAATCATTCATAACACGTGTGAAACGAGTATCTAATTGGTCAATATTTTCACCAGCCTTCATCTTAAATGATTCGAACCTCTGTACAGCTGTGGAAAGCTTACTTTGTTTGATCAGGGTGGTCCCTTCACAAATGATAGCAAGACGATCCCACATTTCTTTGGCAGACTTACATTTTAATACTTTCCCAAGATACTCATTGGGAAGGTTATGTAAAATATAGTTCTTGGCCAAACTGTCCAGATTGTTCTGTCTCATTTCTTCTGAAGTGAGTTCTGACCTGGGTTTGGGGACGAGTACCCCAACGGCTTTTGTAGGTTCCAATGCAGCAGTGTTTGGAATCATCATAACAATCGGTCCTTCCTTAACGACTGACACCATCAAGTCGTGAGTAGAGCTGAAAATCGCTTCCATGCGAAGTTTCCAGTAGTCGTAATCCTGTACTGAGAACTTAGGCAGTTTATTAGCACTTATCTCCAAAGACATGATTTCAAGAAGATCAAGTAAAGATAGTAAATAGGTCAAAGATACAAGTATTTCAAGAAACGTGATAAGAACAAGTACAATCAAGAACCAAGACTTCACCCAAGTCTTTGAGAGGTTATCAAGAAACAGCAGTCCAATGAACTACTGCTCTGATACCACTTGTAGGTCCCTAGTTGAGTTGATAAGACTGAGTAAGCTAGTAAAAGTCTAGAGGGGAGGGGTGAATAGACTTTTAAAAATCTTTCAAAATATCAAAGTACACAATGCGGAATATCATAATTAACAATGAGCCCAAAAAATTTATACTCAACGAATTTCGAAATAAGAACACTGAACTTGTCTATTCTATATGTAATTAATCAATTAAACAAGTAATCAACTAAACAACAAATAAAACAGTAAAGTAAATCAACACACGAAATTTATAGTGGTTCGACAACTTGTCTACATCCACTCTCACAACTCCAATTGCGAAATTTATTAACTCTTCTCTTCGAGTAGTGTATTCTTGTGGCTTTAAGTCCCAAGAAATAAGACTTCGATCTTCTCGATTATACCACCAGGTATATCTTCGATCTAACAACTAGCTATTTTTACAAGCAACTAGCGATTTAAACAATCAACAATAAAAGAAAAACTTCTCTTAGTCCAGTAGTAGCCTTCTTCAAAATTTGACTTGTCTTCTGGCTTCAACTTTCTGAACTTTAACTCTGTGAGCTTCTATTTGCTTTGAATATCTCTTAGTAATCACTTCAGTATATCAAGTTTCAGTAGTCTTCAACGCTTCCATATCCTTCGATATTTATAGACTTCTGAACATCAAGAATAGTTTGTTATCCAACTAACTTTCTTGATAACTAACTTCTTGTAACTGTTTATCTTTATCCTTCCACGCGTTTCTTCAGTTAATTAGTTATTTCATAACTAACTCTTCAATACATGAACATATCTTCTTACGTGTTTCTGACTTAAGTAAAACTTCATTCTTTTCGCGCACTTGTCTTGTCTTCTCATCCATACTTAGAATATTTCGGACTTCTTCATAACTCTTCTTGCCTGATCGTCAAGTCTTCTTATCTTCAGTAGACTTCTTCCAACAGTAGACTTCCATGAAGAACTAATCTATACTAGTCCTATCATCTAATCCTAACAAGACTATTACATTACATTAAGCTTTATAATTTCAGCTTAGTCAACTTTAAATCTATAAATCAATATAAAAAACATGTAAAACATGTGAGCTTCTATACAAAAATTAAAATGCTCATCATAAAACCTATAAAAACATAACATAGTACTTTTAAACGTACTTGTCTTTTCTTTACATAATTTTTAAATAATATATTTTTGCACATAATAGCCCTTTGAGATAAATATAGTGGGTATGGAGTTTTACCTCTCCACAATAATATAGTTTCAAAATATATTACCCCGTATTGAGATGTCAAGCACTTAGTGGTTACATGTTAATTTTACCCATAAATTTACTTTACATAATGGGTGATTTGATGAGCATACTTTACCGCGTATGGAAAGTTGTGGTTCATGAACTCGTACCAAGTGACGATGCTGTTGTACGAGTGTTAAAAGATCATATAATTCCCATCTTCCACAACACGTATATCAGTCAGCTCCCCCTTTGACACACTGAGCTCTTCATCAGCGGACTAGAATGTATAGCCCATAGAATCCAACATCCCAAGTGATATCAAATTCCTCTTGAGTATTCTTACTACCCCATAAAACATCTTCAGGTGAACACTACCTTCTCCTACAACTTTGCAAGTGTGATCATTCCCAAGCAGAACAGAACCGCCATTCTGTTGCTTGAAGTCATGAAATCAATCTCTTCTTGGAGTCATATAGAAAGAACACCCTGAATTCAGGATCAATGCTTGCTGTTTTGCAGAGGATGTGATGGTTAGTGTTTGAGCAGACTCATAGCCTTCTTGCTCCTTCTCAGCTTGGGTCTGATTAGCTTGATTCTTGTCAGCAGGGGTTTTGGCACCAGATTTCCTCAAGAACTGCTTATATTTATGACAAGCATTCTTATAGTGCCCGGGTTTGTTTCAGTGGTAGCACATTGCATCCCCTTGATTGGACACAACTGATTTCCCCTTATCAGCTCATTTGGGTTGACTAGGCCCCTTCTTAGATCCAGACTTCTTATGGCCCCCTTTGATTGTCAATCCTTCACCACTGCTGCTCTTATCTCCTTGAGATGTCTTGTTGTGCAACATGTTGGTCCCAAAAGGAGTGCGACACATGTATATGGGGGGTGGGGAAATACACGTGTATGTGTTTTTCAAAAACTTTTTGCAAATATCAACAAAAATAATCAGAGTCAAGTAAGTTGTACAGATGTCAAGTCCTATGAAAATACTTAATGAAATATTCTAATAGATCTTAACAGTATGCAACTTGTATGCAAAATTAATGATAGGCCCTATTATACTCCTTAAGCAATATGCATTTAGATACTGAGCAAATAAATAAGCAGTAAGTAATAGTTGTTACTTAAAACTTAAATAATAAAGTAAATGCAGTAAATAAGAACACAAGAAGTATAGTGGTTCGGAGGCTAAACTGCTCATACGTCCACTCTCCTAATTTAATAGGATAATTCCTTAATCATGCACTTGGAATTAACTTGTTTTTACAGTGCCAAGGTGAACTCTACTTCTTCTTCTACTCTTCTCTTGATTTCTTACAACCTTCTCTCGTTGCAATACTCTCAATCTTCTACGAACTCAACAATACTCTCAATCTATCTCTCAAGGTGAAAATAGGGTTTTGTTCTTGTACCAACTTAGTGTGATATCCTTTACAATTTAAGAACGAATGTAAAGGCTAGAATATCACTTTTTAGGCTTAGGATAATAATCTATGAGCTTGCCTAGTGGGGATTAAAGATAACACTCACAAAACAAATATGCTTAAAAACTTTAATCTCTCGAGTGCTTCGAATACTTTTGAATGCTAAAATATTGTTAGAATGTGTATGGCTTGTGTGTCCCGTAATCTTGAAATGTTTCAAGATATGACCTATTTATAGATGAAGCAAACTATCTGTTGGTGGAGATAGCAAACTTATCCATCAATTTGAACTTTTGAATTGTTCAAGGGCCTACATGCAAATAATACATGCATTCACGTCTATTCCGATTTTTGCATTCCATTCTCAGAATTTGTTATGCGTAGTGACAGGTGGTAACAAATCATTGGCTATTTTGGAATAATTCTGTCCTTCCAGCTAACGGTCTCGTACTGGGTAAATGCCTTATCATCCATCGTTTTTGACCATAAGTGTGCCAAGTCCAAAGTATATGAATATCCAAATTCATGATACTTGACTCATTGTTTCTTCATCGTACTTGTCTTCATGGTTCCTTAGTGTTGGTCCCAAAGTTGAGTTAAGATTAGAACTAGTAAAAAAGTCTAGAGGGGAGGGGTGAATAGACTTTTAAAACTTTTTCTAAAATATCAGAGTTATAATGCGGAAATAGTGTTCTGGTACAGTACTGTGCTTATCTCAGATCAGCTTAGTACTCTTAGTTTTAATGTGAACCTTTACAGTTTATACTCAACTCTTATGATTAATGAACTTACTTAGTAAACAATATACTACTATTCTCAGTATCAAGTAATTCGTCTACTCAACAAGATTTCTCAATCTAGTTGTTTATACGAATTCTTTAAGAACTTAAACAAATATCAAACAGTAAGTAAATGAACACAAGATTTATAGTGGTTCGACAAATGTCTACATCCTCTCTCACAAACCCAATTGTGAAGTTTTATTAATCTGATCGTGTGGTTTTAAGTCCCAAGAAATAAGACTTTGATCTTGTCGATTATATCACCAGGTATATCTTCGATCTACTAGTAATTCACACAAGTAACTAGCACACTTGTTTACAGAATCACAAACAAAAAGATAAAACTTCTATGTTGTAGCCTTTGAATATGCTTCTTCAAAACGTGACTTCTTGATTGATCTTCGCTTCTTGAACTATGTGAGTTTCTTGAATGCTTCTAAGACTTGAATAGCTCTCTCAATGCTCGTACTTTCAGTAGTCTTTTTAGTAAAAGATCATACGGTATTTATAAACTTTAGTAATGAAATTAGCCGTTTGTGAAAACTAACTCATAACTAACTCTTAACCGTTACTTGTAACTTCCTTTTAACTGACTCTTGTAACTTCCAATAACTAACTTCAATTCTCTTTAAGTCAGTTATCATATCTTCAAACATATATTCAGTTACGTCCTTCAAAAAAGTTTTCCAAACTTATTCTTCAGCACAGTAAAATACTCTTCTCAGTTTTTACTCTTCTCATGTACTCTGCTTAAGTACTCTTCTGACATCTTCAGTACTTAGCTTTTTCAGAATACTTCTTCAATACTTCAGTCCTTCAATCTACTCTTCTTAAGTTGTAGCCTTCTTACTTTAGAGTAGTCTTCTTAGATTGTAGTCTTCTGATCTTTGTCTAGTCTTCTGATCTGGACTAGTCTTTTGATATCTAACTAACTATGCTGATTACAATACAATACAAACTTACAAATATAAACTTATCAATACTTCAACTGAACTATATATAGTAGAGTATTTCTAAGTCATATTCTATAAGTTGTCTATACAATTCATTCAGCTTAGTTCCTAACAATTCAGAATAATCACTTTATATATCACATATAAGATCAGTAAACTTAGTTATTATGACTTCTCAGTATGACTTCTACCACATATATTATTAACTTTAAGTTGCTTTTTGGCCATCAAAACTTATTATCATCAACTAGGACTTTGTTTCTAGGATTCATATCCCAACAATTTCCCTCATTTTGATGAAGTCAAAACTACTTAAATTTTAATAAATCAGTAGTTTAAGTAATCAGTCAATCATAACAGTTCATCAAGTCAAAATATCAGTTCATTGATATTCAAATAACTTCAAATTTACATATTAGCAAAATATGAAAAATAAGAAATAAGATGAGTAAAGAAAATTTATCTTTAAAACTTGTCCTTCATCTTCTTTCTACAACTTCAGATTCTGAATGCCACATACATGCTTGCATGTATTTCCTTCATATGCTCCAAATCTGTTATTCCTTCATCTTGAATAATCCTGTCAATAATGTTTCTTACTTCTCCATAATCTGTTCTACCAGATGCAAAAACCGGAGGTTTCATACAGGTTCTTCTGGGCATAGAATATTAAATCCAACAACACTTGCAGTTAAGAACACATCTTCCCAAAGCTCTCTTGTTGTATTTTCCATAAACTGTTGAAAAGAATCAAATTCTTCATCTATGCTTGTGGGAACACAAAATTTCCTCACAATGTGATGTGCAATCTGCCATCTCCTTTTGATATCCATCCAATATTCAGCACTGTCTGGATGTACAATAAAATCTATGTAAGTATCCTCCAGAATTTCTATGTTTTTCTTTTTCTTTCTCAGAGCAGCAACTCTTCTTTCAAATTTCTTTCTAGCTGCTTCTGCATCTTTCAGTTTTTGTTTCTTGTGTTCAGCTTCAGCTTTCTTTTTAGCTAATAACTCCTTGCTAACTCTAACAGCTTCAACCATCTTCATTAGTAGGCTGAGAACTCTGAACAACATGTTTAGACTTTGACTTGGTCATCCTACCAATTTCTTCAACATGTTCAGATTCTTCATCACTTAGAATCACTTTCCTTTTTCTCTTTATTGAAGAATTTCCAGCAACAACTTCAGTTTCTGCAACAACCTTCTCAGCAGACTTTTCAGCTTCTGCAGCAGCAGTGTTCTTTTCTGCAGCTTGCTGCTTTCTTAGCTTAATCTTCTTATTCAGATCAACAATCTCCTTTGCTAATTCATTCTGACTCACAACTAGTTCAGTTTGCTGAGTCTGAGTTTTCTCCATCACATCTATGACCTTTCCTTCCCCCTTTTTGGCTTCATCATGCAACTCCTTAAAAGGTTTTAGATGTTGCACAAATTTTCCTTCCAAAGTTTGGGTAAGGTTATGAGCATGAGTATTGTGCAGATCATAAATCTTGGACATTGTGTTTTCCATAATATGCTCATAGGTCGATTCAGTAGCCAACTTAGTCAGTCTATCAGTTACTTCATATAACTGCTTGAGAGTTGCTTCTAATTGTGCTTTCAACACATCATTTTGTGGCTTCAACTGCTCATAGTTTGTAGGTGCTTCAGCCACCACTACAGTTTCAGTTCTGGTCTCCTCTTGAGTAGCAGCTTCAAACTTCTCATTTATAATCTCAACAGTATGTTGCAGATTATCTGACTTATCAAATCTTTCTTTAAGAATTTCTGCAAAAAGATCTTCAGCAACCATTGAAGGTTTACTCTGCACTTCTTCCGCCATAATATTTCTTACATAACTATTTTTTTAAGTAATATTGAGTTATACAATAAAATAATTTAACTACACCACGTTAAATATATTTTACTCTCTAAGTTCCACATAAATTTGCACACTTTTCATATTTTGATGTCTCATGTATTAATTTGCACATTTTACAAAAGAAGCACCGTCACACTTACTCATATGTCATTAATTCACACTTACTCATATGTCATTAACTTACTCATATGTCATTATTTTTTGGACTCACACGTACTGTCAATTAAATTTTTTTTTTTACTTTATCCATAAATGTTTTTAAAATTATCCCTCAAAATTTTATTCATTACCATTTTTTTTTAAATGTGTGTATACGTAGGGTGCAAATTCATGTGAGATAGAGAAAGTATATCAATATATGTATTTTAAAATAATAATTTATTACATTAATAAAATAATTTAATTACACAACATTATATTATATATCAATGTACAAATCTTAGAATAATAACTTAATATTAATTATATATTAATATAATTTGTTAAACTTTAAGACCGTGTAACGTACGGGTGAAATACTAGTTTGTTGTAATATTGTGATGTTTTAAAGAGATTGTTTAAAAATATTTTTACTATTTTAGATAAGTGTCTTCAAGTATTGGACATCCAAAATGATAAAATGGGTTTTTAAGTATGGAACGGAGGGTGTAATGAATGAGTGTTGTTATGAATCAAAAATTTAGTTGAACATCTAAAAATATATTATTAGTCTTTATTCCACAATTGTTTGCATCAAATATGTAGTACACAAATTTAAAAAATGGTGAGGGTGTAATGAATGAGTGTTGTTATGAATAAAGTAAAAAAAAATTGAATTGAAGGTAAAATGTATTGCTATTTTGTGTAAATATGTGAATATTGTGATGATCGATAAAGTTTTCATTTTGAGATGTGCAAATAAATATGGGACGAGCGATAAAGACTAACACTTGTGCAAACAACTGTAAAATGGAGAGAGTGTTTGATAGTAATTAATTTTGACGTCGAGCTTTAAATCGAATTGGATCGATGAGTTAATTTGCAGTTTTAAAATATTAATTAACCATGCATTTTAGTCTTGGAGTAGGCACATATATTATTTTTCATGTAATAGAGTGTGACATTTTTGTTAGGCTCATTGATGCCATGCATGTATTTAGCTAGATTTCTTTAAAATTGGTTGATATGAAACCTAACAAATATATTTCACGTTATATTGGGAAAAAGTTTGGATTTACATGAAAAATCACTATCTTTACTATCTTAAACAAGAACTGATTTAATTTGCATCAGCTGCACGATTTAATTGACGTACGTACAACTATCACTTTTTATAACAAAAAACTCAAAATGCATAATTGAATTTTATTTTATGAGAATTTTTATAAAAAAGGTCATTCATAGTCTTACCTTCTTAATAAAAAACCAAGAATAAAATCATTTTAAAAAAGGAAAAAAACACATGTTAATAACCCTTTATGCCCTTATATTTAAATATGAAAATTAATTTATTAATTTATTAATTAAAGAACAAGTCTTCATCTTCCTTATTTATTGACATATATTCAACCGTCATTCATAGTCTTACCTTCTTCATCTTCCGTTTAATTTGGCAGCTATGGAAATAATAATCTGACTTTCCTTATTCGTATGGGAATTGATTTAATTCGCTTGACTTTCCCTTTTAATCGTTTCTACATGTTTTTCTCATTTGATTTTCACCTCTTCCAATGCGTCTAAACACGTTTCTTGATCCGTCACCACGGTGCTCAACCATGTTCTCACGTCGTTCAACATATTCTTCTTCTCGCTCTGCAGTATCGATACGGCGTTGTCCAAGGACTCAAGGCCGTCGTTTAGCGCCTCCGTACACACCTTTAAAGCCTCTTTGACCACCGTTACATTATTTATTAATTAATCTCTTGGCGTACTCATCTGGGAAATTAGTGGATAACAACTTCTATAGAGAATCCCTCGGGTTTGTTGAGTTGGAGGCTTGCAGTCAGGTATTGACTCAATATTTTCTTCAACCATCTTCCATTGATTCAATATTTTTTTTTTCAAATCACGCATCAAGATCGTGGCAATTATATTGAGTTTTTTTACTTTTTTTAATTCCACCCATTGATTCCAGTTTCAAAAGTATTTTATGTTCATATATTTGGTTAAACACAAAGATGCAGATTGATTGTTAGTAGTTCCAAGTTGATTCGTGTTTTCAACGTTTCTAGAAGTCTTGAATCAAGTCACTGGTATGTGGCCTACATTAATAGACGAATTTTATTAATGCAGATCTAATTTGCATAAAGTCATTTTTTGCATAATGATATTTGCATATGCACATAATTTACTTCACACTTCTGCATTATTCATACGATGATTCAACTTTAGTTTTTTTTTTTCTGCATTATAGTCAACGATTTTTCTACAGATCTTTCTGCATAATCAAGTCAGAGATTTTTCTGAAGAACATATCTAATTTAATTTGACGATTTTTCTGCAGATCTTCAAGTCTGAAAATGAAATTGAATATCAGAGCTTTTGGGAAAATGCAATTGAATATCAGAAATTTGGGGAAGACTTGAATATCAAAGATTTGAGGAAGATTTGAATATCAAAGATTTGGGGAAGACTTGAATATCAGAGTTTTGAGAAAATTCCTAAAATTGGGGCGGTGATTTGGGGAAGATTTGAATATCAGAGATTTGGAAAAGTCCTAAAATTGGGGAAGACTTAGTAATTAACGGCGATTTGCATTCAAAATTTAAAATTAGTTGACTTAATATTATATTAAAATGTAATTTTAAATATTGAGGGTAAAATGGTACATTTAAGTTGGATTTTGATCTTAATTTGAAACTATTTTAAACTATGTTCTTATTTAAAATATCACTAAGTGGAAAGACCTAATATGTGAAATCCCCTTTTATTATTTCTGATTTGAGTGATGCGATTAAAGTTAGGTTTAGGTCCTGACTTTTGCCGGATTCGAGTTCGATAAGTTCCACTGCAATACAAGATTGAATGTTCTAATTTATATTTTTCAACACTTGTATTTATTTATTTTGTTTGAAAATTACTTAAAATTCATGTATTTATTTTGTTTAATCTCAATCTCATACGATTTCATGCATTATTTATACTAAATTGAGTAATTGCATTTGAAATGAGAAACACGTGTATTTTGCTATTTTAATAGGAAAAATGAGGATTTTTTAGCAAGACACTTCTCAAATAATTTTGTGAAGCAAAATAAAGAAAGAAATTGAGATCGAGAACAAAACGTGAAAAAAAAAAAGTGGTAATTGTTTGGCCAACAATTAAAGGGTCAGGCTATATACCCCTTCATACTTGTTAAATATACTCCTACTCTACATTTATTAATTAAATATACATGTAAAAACTCTAATTTACCCCTTAAATAAAATATTCATATATAGATACACCCCCTCTTAAATTAAAATCCTAACCCTAAATAATGGAACAACAGTCGACGTCGCTGCCGCACCATCACCGCCCGCCGCCAACACACTAGAAATAATAATAAAAAAAAACCTTAGAAATAAATAAATAAAATACATTTTTCGACACTGATTTTTCGACGAAAACCACTCTTGTCGACAATTTTATCGGAAGTTTTTTTTTTTTTTTTTAAATCAAATTTTCAACAATTCTTGGTCGGAAATACACCCTATCATCGAAAATTATTTATCAACGAAAGTGTATATTTTCGATCAAGAGTTGTTGAAAAAAAAACCTACCTGTAGTTTAGGTTTCAGGCGGGAAGCGGTTGCTGGGCGAGGGAGGGGTGCGACCTTGGCGAGGAAAGAGGCGGCGTCGCGTGGCGAGGGAGGGGCGGCGCCACCGCCGATTGAGTTATAGAAAATTAAAAAAACGAAAAAAGATGAAGATGGAGGAGGGACGACGTCGGGTTGGGGATGGCAGGGCGGCGGCATGGGGGAGGAGTGGCGTGGCTTTGGGTAGGAGAGGAGGAGGCGGCGCTGGGCGAAGGAGGGACGGCGGGTGATGGATAAAAGATGAAGGTGAAAAATGAAGAAGAATGTGGGAGGAGAGAGGAATAAATTAGGGTCTTTAGGAGGTATATTTAACATAGATATTTTTAAGAGAAAAAAATCATATTAGGTATTTTAGGGAGAGTACATTTAACATCGGAGTAATTGATTTTGAGTGAAGGTACATGAATCAGGGGTATATTTAACAAGTATGGAGGGATATATAACCTGGCCCAATTAAATTGTTTGGCCTATTTAATTAAAAACAGCGGCCCATTTACAAAATCAAATTGGAAGCGGCCCATTCATTATTTATGGATTTAGAAGTTAAGATTTAATTTTAAGTTAATAAAATTCAAATGGCCTAATGTTATACAAACAATCAAATTTCTATGGTTGTTTGCTAGTTTGGTCGATTTTTATTAGATTGCCAGCTTTCATCATGAATAGGTAATATAACTATACATGTGCAAATAGTAGTAGGGGGGAGATAAGAGATTTAACTAAAAAAATTAATTTATATTTGTTTGTAAATAATAGTGAGACGTGATGAAAGTCTGCAAATAGTAATGGATGGAGGGAAGAATAATGCATAATCACTTTTAATCAAAACTTGTTTTTAGTAGCTTTTAAAAAAAAAAAGTGATTCTAAAAGCTGTTTTTCGAGTTTGAAAATACACCCAGTACAATTTCTATAAAATGTACTCCCTCCATCTCACAATTACTTTCACACTTTTCTTTCGGGACGTCTCACAATAACTTTCACACCCTTAAAATGGAAAATCCTTTATAAACTCCAACCTCACAATATCCTCAAATTTGCACAAGTATCATTACTTTTTCTCCACACATACACAAAAGACAACTCATTTTTTTACTTTATATATAAAAATTTATAAAATTACCCCTCAAAATCTCCACTAAATTCACTTTTTTTATTTTGTGTACAATTTTATATGTGAAAGAGAGGGAGTATATCAAAGTTGACATTATAATAATATTTAAACAAGTTGGGATCAAAGAAGAAGATTTGTATTATTAGCATGTTTGCATTCAATAACACTTCTCCACCTTTACAACTTTTCATTCCGTGAATATTAAATAAAGGCATGCAAATTGCAAATTGGTTATGAATCATGGGATTCACCCCACATTCTTAAAAGATATTCCTCACACTTGCCACATGTCGCACTCCCATTGGCTAACAAATCCGACGTGGCCCTCTTAGTCTTGGGTCCCACATTGGCCCCACCACCTTGTTTAAGGTTGTGCCTATATTCAATTGCAACTTGTTCAAACACTTCAACCTCAAACATGTTTATGTCCAATTTAGGACTCATTTTGTCCCTCACAAATGCAAATGGTAATTGATCTCTTGGGTTAAATCCTTCCAATTCATTGAATAATAGACAACCAAATAGATTGGTTGATACACTATGTTTCCTCAGGATAAGTGCACTGTCCGGAACATCTGCATTTCGTTGATAAACATTAATTTTAAAGACAGAACAATTTAGAGGACAAAAATGTAAATTTGTTAGTACCTGTGGAGTAGGCCTTTTCTGAACTCCATGGTTCAGAGCCATTTTCACAATATGTCTCCATTTGAACCTTGAGTCCATTCACATCCCACCATTTCTTCCACCTAGCCGTCGCCATCGCCTCTTCCATCGTGTGCACGAAAAACGGGTGTCTCGATATAGCCATGTCCGCATTCTCCACCACAACTAGAGAATGAACCAATAGAAAAGGATCAACCATCAATTGTAGCTTAGCATCCACCCAAATGCTATATTTCGAGTTCGGAAAAAGGCGGTGAACTAAGTACTTTGGTATCACCCCGTTCATGGTCGGATTATCGTACAAGGAATCCGTCGACACCTTGACGATCCTCCATGCGCCAATTTTAAAATTCTTCGATTTCGTCGAAATTAGCTTGTGGAAGTGTAGCCTTCTAAGTGTCGTTTCGTCTACGAACATGACGAAACATGCGTGGTCCAAGGTTTTGAATCCGAGGCCTCTTGGCTGTCGGATTTTGTCGTGGTCGTTGAATATCGCAGACACTACTACCAATCCGTTGCATTTGTCCATGAAAACCTGATCTGTAACGAACAAGTTCAGACTTTTAGATAAGACGGAATTCAGTTTTTAACATAACGAGGCGAGAAACTTACCAGAAGAACTGATTTGGAAGCGATTAAAGAACCCACAAGGGATTTCGATTGATTCATCATGATGATCAAAATAAGATATTCGATTCTGAAAACTGAAATTTCCACCAAAAGTTTGAGCATTATTATTCCCCTGCAGCTGCAAATACCTCAGAGGAGAAGGAAATGTGGAATTGGCAAATATGGTTTGAATTTCCTCCAAGACTTTCCAATATTCTGACAAAACAAACACAACCCATAATCCAAATCAAGAAAATAATCATGAATTGGAAAAAAAGATTGAATTTTTATGATATTTGTTTTGTTACCTGAGAAATAAACAGGGGAATTGCATGATGAACGAGTGGTGGGAATGGCATGTTTGTGTGGGGCGTAGGAGGAAGGGTAGGAAAAGAGTGGGCCCTGAAGAGGGTCGAAAGGCGACGATCGGAAAATGCATTTGGTGGCGGAGAAGGTGATGTGGACGACCGCGAAGAGGGCGGCGAAGAGGTAAAGGAGAGAAAAATAGAGGAGTTTAGAGTGGAAGATGAGTGGCGTTGAGAACTTGGCAAACTTATTCTTCCCCATTTAACTATCATGCAAGTTTTTAGCCATCATATTATCATATACATATTTGACTTTCGAACTATTCAACCTTCTTTTTATTAGAAAATATTAATTGTAGGAAAAATCATAGTAATAATAATTATTATTATTATTAATTTATTATTGTTGTTGTTATCACTCAAAGTAAGTAAAGAGGCATTATCGTAGCTCCAAAAAAGAAATATGAGCATTGTATCACGTTAACTTGTACGTGCAGCAACTTGGGATTATCACCAACCGCGTTCTTTTTTGGGTTTTACTCCCCATTCCGGGATGACTTGCACGTTTTGACCGTCACAATTTTTAAAAAAATAAATTTTAGTGGTAGGTGATATAAGATAAATGAGAGGTATTTTAGGTGATTTAGTGAGATATAAAATAGATTTAGTGAAGTGTAAAGTAAAATATAGGTAAAAGGAGAGTGAGTATTTTCATATTGAAAGTGTACAAGTAATTTTGGGACATTCCAATAAAAAAAGTGTGCAAGTAATCACGGGACGGGGGAGTGAGATTTAACCCATCTTTTGGGCACCAGTCCGATAAATTTTTGTATACAATTTGTGTGCTTACAATATAAGTAATGATATGGAATTCGAAGCTCACCATCTGTATAAGTTACTTGTATACTCTAATTGAATTTTAAATGATTTAGATAAATTTTCAATTGTCCAATTAAAATTTTGAACTTCTATATTAGTACAAGTTAAAATTATGATTCAATTACACCATACAATTAGGTGTATACAATCTTAACTCTTTCCTCAATTTCAAGATCATACCTACACAATAAAAATTGACATAATGACTTTTTTGAGAAATAATGGGCTTCATTAACTCATATCCACGGAAGGACATACTCTATGGTCAAGGGACACCCCCCAAACCTACCCCACATACCTTTTATATATATATATATATATATATATATATATATATATATATTAAAATAAAATATTAATTAAGTAAAACTAATAATAAATCATTTTATAATAGTGAATTTGCTGTAAAAAAATTGTTGCGCTTTTAATATTTATATATAAAAATATGATTATTGTGTGCATATTTTAATTTTAAAATTGATTTCAAAAAAATTATATGTTACATGTTTGAGAATATTATTTTAAAAAAATTTGTAGTACTTTAGTATTTTTTAAACACATTTACAATTAACTCATATATGAATATTATATGTTCGTATTTTGATTTTTTTTTTTAGTCCCCTAATCTCGAGTTCTAGGTCTTTCCCTAATCATATCATCATCGAAAAAACAATGTAACATATTATCAAATGAAAACAGAGCCATCTTGTGTGCTTCCTAAAACATTTGCCAACTTTTAAGAGATTAGGAGGCAAAGGTCATTACTCTTATTCTTGAAATCGAAATTTAATTCTCAAAAAATCTGAAGTACATATGGATGTAATTTTTTTTATTAGTCTGTACACCAAATGCATGCATATTTTTATGGAAAATGTCACTTAATTACTTAAAATGTCATTCAACTACACTAAAAAAAATTACTTTATTCACTATGGACCCCACAATATTTTTATTTTATGTACTTTTATCTTAAAACTTGTAATAAAGAAATATAAAAAAAAAATGTGAACGGAGAAAGTAGTTCACTTTGCGTTTGGTCATCTCAATTATGGACATTTTTAGTAGAACACTCTAAGAGAAGAAATTGCACAAAGAAATGGAACTGAATTTTTAAATTAAACCAAGTTTGTTTAGAAGCAAATAATATGCAGTTTTTTGAAGAAACAATTTCAAAAAATGAAAGCAAGAAGTGGAGAAAAATAATAAAATATAAATAGTGTGCCTCTTCCTGAAATAGCGTTTATACTAGTACAAATCCCTTATTACATTGGAGTAAAGAAAAATTTTAGATTAAAAGTTACTGTAATATATAAAATTGTATTTATTTTAATTAATTAATTGAATAATTATAAAATGATGTAGAAGTATTTACGTGGACATAAAGAGAAAAATGGTTTTGCACTACAAGAAAACAGTCAAATTCCAACGAAAAAATTCCACCGGAAAAATAAACCGTTGGAATTTTTAAAATTCCAACAGTTCTTCCAACGACATAAACAGTCGTTGGAAAAATCCAACGGAAATTCCATCAACTTATAGAAACTGTTGGAGTTTACCGATGGAAAAAACGTTGGAATTTTTAAAAAAAATATTCCAACGAATATTCCAATAACGCTAGACCGTTGGAATGGTTCCGTTAAATCAAATGACATGTTTATATTTTATTCCAACAAAATTTCCAACAACCTAATATCGTTGGAATTTTTTTTAATTATTCCAACGGAAATTCCATTAGCGCCAGATCGTTGGAATTTGGAACTTGGAATGATTAACTAAATAAAATTATATTTTTATACATAATTCCAACAAAATTTCTAACAGACTATGACCGTTAGATTTTTTTTTAATTAATTATTCCAATGAAATTTCCGACAATGTTAAAACTGTTGGAATGATTCTCGTAATTTAGTGATTAAAAACATCTTATTGTACTTAACTGTTGTTATTAGCAAGGATGAAAATATCCGGAAATATCCCCGATATATCCATTTTTCGGGGTCACCGATATCGATATTGAGAAGAACCGATATTTCCACGATATTTGTAAAAAAATTAAAAATATCAATAAATATCGGTAGACAATAACAATATCGAGCCTAATATCGGTAAAATATCGAGAAAATATCGGGAAATATCGAGAAAATGTCGATAAATTTCGAAAAATATTGATAAATGTCATACGAAATAACATTGTATATTATGTTTTATATAAATTTATCATTGATATAAAATGTATTCAAATTATTGATTTTATGTACTAAAGGCTTGTTATTAAATTTTTACAATTTTTAAAATTTACCGATATCGATATTCGATATCGATATATCCGTCGATATTTCCATAAATTTAAGGTCTCGATATTTCCACTGATACCGATATTTTCATCCTTGGTTATTAGTTGTGCTAGAATAAATTTATTGTTTCCTTCAAGATTTTTTTGCTTATCTTTTAATTAAATTGTATATTTATAAAAATCATAAGAAAATCAATTTAAGTGAACATTGATAACCAAATATTAATGACACTTATTTTGCCTACCAAATTAATCGAAATCTTAAAAAGAAAATTATGCCATTTACAAAAGTTTCCTCATGTATTACATTTACAAATCCATATGAAATCTTTTTCCATCCCTAGCCTACAATACTCTAAGACATGTTCTCTACAAGAAAAAAAAAGGGTTTACATGATCATTTATTGTAAATGTAATGAATCAAGAACTACAAGAGACGTGATGGACAAAGGAGGGGACTAATTACATGAATAGAATGAAACATATTTTTGAATAAAATCTCAGTTCATTCCTTATACTAGAGAAAATGTGAATGCCCTAACTTGTGAAAATATGGGAGAACTTCAACCTGAACTTGCCTGAACAAAAACTTACTCTTCATCATTGTGGACCTGAAAAGTCCAACCACCAATCAATGTTGTTTAATCACCTGGAAAAACTTAGATATTAGGTGAGCCCAAAATTTGTTAAAATTGGGAATCAAGTTTACTATTCTAGCCACTAACCTAAGAAAAAATTAAGGCCGAAAGTAAAAAAAATTACAGGAAAATTAGGAATCAAACATTTCTCATGTCTTTGCCACCTCCACCTAGAAGACTTGTAAATTTTAATCAAACCAGTACAAGTATACTGTATATATATACATACTTCATTAAATTATAATATTACATTTTACTTATTTATATAAAATTTACATGCATTCTAGAATCAGAAACTTAGATTAAAGTTGAGGCACAAGAACAACTGGGCAGTTAGCCCGTTAAATATATCATGCTGCTTTGAGAGTGTAATTACTGCTGATATTTGGCAAACTGCAACACCTTTGTTAAAAAAATCATTTTTTAATCAAAATCAAAACCAATAGCCTAATTTTTTCTCTATGGATGGAGTGGCAGATATAAGCTGCAATGATGGTAATGGTTATCAAAACAATAACTTTATGGGGCTATGAAGTATGAATATCTGGTCCAGAAGCTTGAACTGAGAACTTAAAATTCATTGCTTTTCAATATCCATAGCCTTATTCATAGTAGCCAGCAGATGGACATATTAACTAACAAACTTACTGTATAAAACGTTTCCAAGCTCGCGTTGCTCATGTACTTGTAAACTAACATATGTTGCCACTTATCAACACAATATCCAACTAGATTCACCAAATTTCTATGATGCAATCTAGCCAGCAAAGAAACCTGAAAACATAATAAGACCAAGAAAATTAACATTTTATTCCTGATTATTACTCTTAAATATTCATGTGATCACAATGGTTTCCAACTCAGACTGCTCCACATTCTTTTTGTTATTTTTACCAAGTGATCTTTAAAGTTTAACATTCTGCATGAGATAATCTGATATTTTCTTTTGAGATGTAATTCACATGAATTTTGATGGGCTAGGGCTACTCATGGAGAGTTTAATCTACTTTACGCAGGGGATCGTTTTTAAAGTGAGCAGTTAAGGGCTTCTACATTTACATCTGTTTGAAACAATTTCTCCCCTTGTTTCGAATCTGATGCAAGAGCTTTGACAGCAACAACTTCACCAACAGGCATTGTAGCTTTATACAACGGGCCAAATGAACCCTGTCCCAATATAGCTATATTGGGACACGTACTGCTTAAATCCTGCCATTCAACTAATGTGAGTATTTATTAAGATTGCGCATTGCGCGTTGCTGTAAATTGAACAGATCCACACTCTCAACATTCATCAATCAATCCTTACATAGATTTAGTTTCCAGGTTTGTGCTCATATCATTTATTTTCTATACTTTTACATACATACATACATACATTCCAGATTTAATTGCTATCTCTGCAAAGTGTTGTTCATTTCTTTTCCAAGATCGATTCTTCTGCTTCAACACAAAGTTCAATTTTTTTTTTTTAATTTTAAAATCTAATCATTAAGTAGACATTCACTTTGTAGCCTTAATTTTCTGTATTAATTTTTTCATCTCGAGAATTTATGAAAGACTTGTAATATTCCTTCTTGTTTGCAGTTAATTTTATCATCTCTGTATGTCATGAATTGTAATATTCTTTCTTGTTTGCAGTTAATTTCTTCTTCCACGATGAAAAGTGTCAGAAGCAAAGGCCAAGAATGGAACAAGCACCAAGAGTAAATCATTTTCAATATAACTCTTAACATATGCACCAAAACCCGACAGACGAAATAGCATGACCAAGGTAAAGAGACTTGGTTTCAGAATAGTATAGACTATAGAGCACATAAACAAAACTTAACCATCCACTTGTACAAATTCACAATCAAAAGGACAATCTATAACAATTATCTACCTCGATTATAATTTGTCATACATATTTATAAATTATGGATTTTTTTTTTACATGAGGTATAAAGGGGGGTATTTTTTAATTTCCCCTCCTTAGTCCGCAACTGCCCACCCCCCAAACCTCAACACGCGCGCACACACACACGCACATAAGAAGGATCCAGAAAGCTAAAACTTATTGTGTACACTAAGCTATGAATATTATGTCAGAATTAGCAAATAAATGCTTCATCATGAAGCATCTACTAACTACCAGAACTCATAACACAATACTTCAGTTTAGAATTAATTTGGGCAAATGTAAACAGATATGAATATTAAACTAACTGGAATACATACTTGTAGGGGTATCTTGGAATCCCGGAGGCAGAAACAAAATGGTCTTTGTGATGATTATTCCACCAACATCGTTGAGGCTTTTGGGGATGAAGGCCAGATCCATTCATATTTACAGAACTTGAAAGAGATGCACTTAAATCAATGCTTGTTTCTAAGCCATTAGTATGCATAGGTAAATTAGAAGAATTATTAGCAGATTAAGCAGAAACGTTAATTTAATTTCTAATCACAAACCTATACTTGACGAAATTAGAAGAATTAGATACCTGAGATGAGAGAGGACTTAGACTGAAACTCAAGGAGCAATCGAGCAGTACATGCGACTCTCTGAAATCTTTTTTGGGACAGCTAAATCAACGTAACTGTTGTGAATTAGGAGTTAGGAATTTTTTCGGGAGGGGTTTCGCAAATCGCAACAGAGTGCCGGCAGATCGAGAGCGATCGTGGTGGTAGGCGTAATTATCAGTGTGGAATTAGGTTTTATGAATTAAGAATAGAGGTACTGTATTAGGATCATAATATGTATTAGGTTCCCTCCATATTTTCCCGCATTTCTCAAATCATTTTTTCTTGAGCGCGGGTTTCTAAATTTTTTTGGCACTTTTTTTTTTCGACACAATATATTATAAGCCTGAATAATTAAAGCAAACAAACTCATAATTTAAGCCTCAAATATTTAAACAAAAAATATAAATTATAAGCATTAAATGATTGAAGAAAAATATATTTTAACTTACTCACTTACAGATTTACAGTATATTATAAAACGTTCAGATTGAAAAAGATTTAACCAAATATTATATAAAGATAATATTCTCCCTTAGCAAATTTTATTCCCGTGTCAATCCATTGAAGAAGATTAGGTCAAATATTAGATTTTTTTTTTTTTAAGTTTCGGGTATCGGTCTAAAGACCTACTAATCCTGAGACCTAGAGAGGAGCATAATTCTAAGTCCTAAACCTACACCACTAGTCCAACTCCTTGGGATTAGGTCAAATATTAGATAATATTTCATTCATACAAATAACATAAAATTGCAATTCTTAATTACATAAGTTAATAACTAAGATTGTATTTTCAATTAGATTACATAAACCGCGTTTAGCAATGAATTCTAATTTTATTTTAATCGAAACAAATACTGAAAACATATGAAAAAAATAATTTTTGAAGAAGGTGTTGAATGATACTATTCAAAATCAGCATAAAGATAAATTGAGAAAAAATATATATATATATTTAAAGACATGGAGAATAGAATAAGAAATAAATTTTAAAAAAAAGATTTAATTGAAACAAAAATTGAAAAACATTGAGAAGAATGGATTTGCAAAAATAAATATATTTTCCAAAGATAGAGAAGAAAAGGTTTGAAAAAAAAAAGGTTTAAAGAATGAAAAGTAAATTATTTTATAAGCACATGTGTGTTACTTTATTGAAAAAATAGTGTTACTTTAAAAAATAAAATTAGTAAAAATGCAAAAAAACAATAGTTTTATTAAATCTCCACCCATCATATGGATACGTAAATTCGTCAAGGTAAATCAATAAATCTATTGAACGAGAAGAATTCACAATGAAAAAAACGTGAAAGAGAGAAAACGAGAAAGAAATTGAAAACAACATAAATAAATCGTCATATTGTATAGATCTTGATTTGTGCAATTTTTTATATAAGTGTTGATTTGCTTTTGTTTAGTATATAAGGAGTTTTTCAAATAGAACCGTTGGTCAAAGAAAAAATAAGGTCCTGATTTTGAGATGGAGTCATATGATGACTCTCAGAGTCTTTCTATAGGGGTAGTTTCATCTTCGCTCACTAGAAGTGTGTAAAAAATGATCAGATCGGAAAAAAGACCGGAACCGATGACCGATGGGTTAGTTTTCTGTTCGATCCGGTATTGGGTCCATTAAAATTTAGAATTTTGGATTTCGGTCCGGTCTAAAACCGGAATTTACCGGTTCGGACCGAAAACCCGATTTATATTTTTTTTATTATTAGACTTTCTCAAACAAAAAAATTATATTTTTTATTAAAACATTGATAAAATTTAAGACCTTTAAATGGATCTACATAACATAAATATATTTCTTTTTTTTTCACGGGAGTGCCTAAAATATTTTTCTTTAGACTTGTATTAATTTATATGAAACATGTATTGGTTTTGAATATTTTGCATTAATTTGTTATATTGGACATCAAAATTTTATGTACGTCCGATTTGTACTTAATTGATTCAGATTCGATCTACGGTTCACCCATTTGAGTTGATTTCGATCCGACTTTAAATCGATGCAGCCCACACATACTCATGTAGTCTAGCTTCCCTGGTAGATCTACCACTTCAACTGAAGTTGAAGAATTAACTCCAGCTACGCTTATATTAAATTCTTCATCGTCAGTCACGCAATTAAAATTTAAAATTGTGATTATAAATCAATACTCTTATTAAATATACTTTATTATGTGATGAAATATTATTAAATTACAATGTGAAATTGAGTGAGATTGGAATTTTAACTAAGAATATAATCATAAATGAAGCAGTAAAATATTAATTAAAAAGCGTATGTGGATCAAATAAAATGATTTTTTTTAAAATAAAAATAAAAAAATAAAATGAAATTTTAAATGTAACAAACGATTTTAGATTCTTAGAATGTGCTCTAAATATGATACTAATATTTTAAAAAAATATTGGAATGCCCTCTCACAGTCTCACTACATTAAAATTTTGATTCTTTGAATGTGCTCTAAATATGATACTAATATTTAAAAAAAATATTGGAATGCCCTCTCACAGTCTCACTACATTAAAATTTTGAATTTTTTTGGAAAAAAAGGGCGGGTCTAATTTCGCTACATATTCTCATCCCTGAAGCAAAAATGAAAACCCTAGCTCTCAATTCCCAAATCTGAATATGAGAATAGTAGAATATTTATGCCTTCTTCTTAATCTAACATTGCGCAGTCTTCTCCAATCCCGCTGAACATTTGGCTCTTTCAAATTTCAGTCCTTCGTCTATTTGGGGACATATCAGGTACCACCCGTGAAATTCATAATCTGATATTAATGTGTAATAGTGTATACTGGTTATTAGGTAGTGAGGGGAGGAACTCCTACTATCAATTCACGACTCTGTTTTTGTATTTTACTTTTCAAAACCAGAAACACAATTTTTTTATTAAATTGAAATCAAATATATACTATCAATTCACGACTCTGTTTTTGTATTTTACTTTTCAAAACCAGAAACACAATTTTTTTATTAAATTGAAATCAAATATATATATTTACGAACTGTATATATTTTAGCAGTGAATAGTGATGTGTGAGCGCCAGAAATATATATATATATATATATATATATATATATATATATTGTGTGTTAGTATATATATCTATACGCGCGTGTATACAGATGTGCGTGTGTTTCACTGTTTTGTGTGCATCAGGGCGTGCCACATATATTGATGTTGATTCGTGATGTGTGAGTATAATATTACTTCTGTGTGTGTGAGAGTAAGTATATATATATATATCTATATGTGGGTGCTGTGTGCAGATATGTGTGCTGTGTGTGAATTCAAAAAATTAAGTAGTGAAATAGAGTTACAATTTTAGCTTATTTCTAGTTTGGTAGGTTAAAAATTCATTTGAATAATTAAAAATATATTCAAATAACTTAAATTCAATGGAATGTATACATTTAATTGCATATAATAATTTATTATATATATGTCCCTCTAATAAACTTTCATTAAAATTTATTTTTTCAATCTAGGTGTTTGTGTATGACACTTAATTGTTATTTTATCTAATATTAAAAGTTTTCATGCTTAATGTCAACGACTAAGATGTAGAAGTGGTCATGGTAGTTTAAAGAGTAAGACATAGATACAAGCTCAAAATTAGTATAGGTAGAGGCAATATTGACAATCAATCAGTATACACGAACTATCAATCAACATTTGAGAGGGTTCCTACACAGAATGAGAAAGCATCTAAGAGAGTTCTTATACTATCTGAGGGTTCCTATATCATTTGAAAGAACTCTTTTATCATCTTAGAGAATCACTGAGAGGGCTCATGCGCCATTTGAGAGTATCTCGAAAGGCCCCTATAAACATGGCATCACACTCATCTCATTTACCCTTTGTTGACGATTATTTAGCAGCATTGACAAGGTGTGGATCAACAATTCGTAAGTTATTGATACAAGAAAATGAGAATGAGTGTGACTTTTAAAATACATACAGTCTAATATTGTTTTTTTATGCATTTAAATTATTTATTTTACTGATGAACATTATTTTTCTCAATACTATTTAACGGGTTCTTAATCTAGAAATTACTAAACATATCATTGCAGTCATCAACGCACAATCATTGCTTGAATGGAGCCAGATTCCTAAATATGTGAAGAATATGTGATTTATATTTTTTCAGGTGATATCATAAGCTTATAAATATATTTAATTGCTAGAGCTTGTACTATATATTTAGTTGCATTCTACTTGAATATTAATATTTTCTTGATAATTTAGGATTATATATAAATGTTAAAGGTTATTGATTTTTGGTTGAATTATTGTAGGTGGGTTCTTGAGCTTGAAGGTGAATTTAAGCGAACAAGGAAACATAAAACGCCAGCTCTTGTGCATTCAAGCTTGCCTGATTTTCGTGGGAATAAATCAAAAGTGAAATTGTTGTACTCCGTATATTTTAGTGTTTGAACCGCTTCGAACCAATTGGGAGACAAATTCTAATTTGTTGATGATGATGCATGATTCCTAGCTAGGACTTAATATTTATGTTATGATCTTAATTTCTTTTTGTTTTTGATGGAAATTAAGAGGATGATCAATACTTTGAAATTTGTGATTTTGATAAGTAGAACATATTGCTTATGTTATACTTATACGGAGTAATGTTATATATTTGTGATATATATTTGCTTACCAAGATTATATATGCACATTTATTTGGTATGTTGTGTTATTTCGAATGATTTTAATATGACATTTTATTATTGAAATAAAAAAAAAATTAAAAAAAAATCAATGTAAAAATATTATTGAAATTGGTGTAAAAAATTATATACAATTTTCTATTACTAATAATTCATGTAGTACATGTCTGTTGGAAATAAAATTCTAAAAAAAATGATGTCGATGGAATTGGCATTGGAATCCACATATAATAATTTTCCACAATGAAATATTCCATCGGTATATGTATGTTGGAATTAATGTTGGATTTGAGATAAATAATTTTCCAACCGTTGAAATTCCAATGGCCAAAATCCGTTGAAAAATTCCAACAGAAAATTATGGATGGAATTGACAATGAAATTTGCGTTGGAAACAAATTCCAACAATTGTATATTCCAACGGTAAATGCCTGTTGGAATTTATATTCCAACAAAAAAAGTTATGTTGGAATCTACGATGGATAATTTTCCAACAGTTTAAAATCCAACGGTCAAAATTCGTTGGAAAAAATTCCAACAGAAAATTATCGTTGGAATTGGCAACGGAATTTTCATTGGATAATATATCAACAATTCAAAATTCCAAATGTCATTATCCGTTGGAATGTATCGTTGGAATTTTTTTCCGCTGGAATTTTCGTTGGAATTTTACAATTCCAACGCCAACTTTTCCAATGGTCGAATTTTCGTTGGAATTTCCGTTGGAATCAGTGATTCCAACGGAAAACACGTAAAAATCAGTTGGAATTTTTCTGTTGGAATTTTGCTGTTTTCTTGTAGTGTTGAAAGAAGTTATGAGAATAAAATGAAAATTTGAAAAAGAGTAAAAACTGCAGAATTGTAAGAAATTTAGAAAATTAAATTATGAGTTTTATTGAGAAGGTAGAAGTGACAAGATTTATCAATAGTATTGACTATTAAGGAAGATTGTTAATAAAAAAAAAAATTAAACGATCCATACTTATTATTATGGAATATACAAAATGACACGAATAATGTAATGTGTGTGAAATACATGGATGTATATAATATCTAATGATAAAAACGATTCAATATGTATATCTCAAATTCATGAACTATGCTATATTTGAAAGAAATAGTGTTGTCTTTAAGACATAAATTAATAAGTGTTGGTGACTATACGCCTGCTAGGGTATACTGCAATATCGAAGAAGAATATGATAGCAAGTCGAGTCAAGGGAAAACTATTTCCCCGCAGAACAGAATACGCCCAGGTAGTGCTCGACTGGTAACGGCGTTCTGTCCCCAAAGGTAAAACGACTTCTGCTTCGTACACAGTAGCACCACTGTATACGAAGCCTCGGCGAACGTACTAAGTACGAACTGAACACACACGGAAGAAATATTCCGGCAACACACGGAACGAATTCCGACAACAAGAACAGTGTATTCTTCTGGGAGATATACACTACAGCAGAGAGGAGAGAATTATGAGCGATTGATTTTGAGGGAAAGAGTCTGTATTTATAGACAGATCAAACTCTTGGAGGTTGCATGTCCTATATTTTCGGAAGACTTCCGATAATTAAGGAAGACGTGGTAAGTGGTTCTTGACCACTACGTTTGAGTTTCAGAATATTTTCATTAATTCATTTCTCACTCATTAATTCCAACAATCCCCCACATTAGTGAAAATCATGTCTATACAACATCAGACTCAGTGTTCAGTTCGATTGAGATATCCGTGCATCCGGAAAAGTAGTTTTTGGCTTTGAACTTTCCGTAGCCAAACACTATCGGATATACCGGCGGCTTAGTGGACGCAGTGTCTTGAACTAGTCCTCCTTATTGTATACCTAGTCAACAATGTCAGCACACTTCAATCTCGTCTTCGTAACGTTCTCACGTTTTTGTCCGTTTTGGCCATGGACGTCCTTTGTGTTCATAAATGTTTGGTCGAAGCGGCCCTCACTTCTCATTTATATAGGTAATCTCCTTTCGAGTATCCCATTATATTCTAGGAATCATTAAGAGTCAAAGACTCAACCTTTACCACATCTTACGGGTCGTTAACACTTGAGATAGTGCTGTCAGGAATAGTCATATTTTTCAAGTGTTGTATCACTAGCCTCCACAATTTCGTTTTCCCATTGAACCAAGTTCTTGGGATCTCCAGTCATCATGGTTGGGTTTCCACTGCTTTGGTTTTTCTTGTGGGTTTTAGACCCATTCCTTCTACCAGCTTGTTCAATTGATCTCGGTTTATACTCTTCGTGAGCGGATCCGCTATATTGTCCTTTGATTTCACATAATCAATGGACATTACTCCAGTTGAGATCAATTCTCTAACGGAGTTGTGTCGACGACGTATGTGTCTCGACTTTCCGTTGTACATGACATTCATAGCTCTGCCAATAACAGTTTAACTGTCACAGTGTACCGTCACAGAAGGTACTGGTTTGTTCCAACATGGAATATCTTCCAGAAAGTTACGCAGCCATTCAGCCTCTGCAGCGGCTAGGTCTAAAGCGATAAATTATGATTCCATTGTGGAACGGGCAATACACGTTTGTTTCTTGGACCTCCACGACACTGCTGCTCCTCAAATAGTGAATATGTATCCACTAGTGGATAACGAGTCTTTAGTGTTTGAAATCCAATTAGCATCACTGTATCCTTCGACTACAGCTGGATGTCTCGTGTAGTGAAGCCCATAATCAAGGGTATACTTCAAGTATCTTAATACCCTTTTCAGTGCTTTCCAGTGCTCATGACTTGGATTGTTCGTGTATTGACTCAACTTGTTTACTGAACATGCAAGATCAGGGCGTGTACAGTTTGTGATGTACATCACACTTCCAATGATCCTTGCGTATTCCAGTTGAGCTACTGGTTCTCCTCTATTCTTTTTCAAGTGAACATTCAGTTCTAGAGGTGTCTTAGCAGGTGGATCGTCAAAAGCATTAAATTGCTTTAGTACCTTCTCCACATAGTGAGATTGTGTCAAGGAAATTCCATCAGACGTTTTCTCTATCTTAATTCCAAGAATCACATCTGCTAATCCCATGTCTTTCATGTCAAAGTTTCTACTTAACATGTTCTTCGTATTAACTATGATATTGTGATTGTTACTCATGATTAACATGTCATCGACATATAAGCATACGATAACAAATCCATTTGGTGTATCTTTCACATATACACACTTATCACATTCGTTAATTCGAAACCCATTTGACAACATTGTATTGTCAAATTTCAAATGCCACTGTTTTGGAGCTTGCTTAAGTCCATACAGTGATCGAACGAGTTTGCACACCTTTTTCACGTTTCCAGGAGCAACATATACTTCAGGTTGATCCATGTATATTTCAGCATCCATCTCACCATTAAGAAACGCCGTTTTAACGTCCGTTTGGTGTATTTCGAGATTGTGCAAAGCTGCAATAGCGACTAACACACGAATGGAGGTGATTCTTGTCACTGGTGAGTATGTATCGAAGAAGTCATACCCTTCCATTTGTTTAAAGCCTTTTGCAACTAGACGAGCTTTGTACTTGTCAACAGATCCATCTGCTTTGTACTTTCTTTTAAGGATCCACTTGCATCCTAAGGGCTTACAACCTTTAGGGAGATCAACCAGCTCCCATGTATGATTTAACATAATTAAATCGTATTCCCTTTTTATGGCTTCCTTCTAGAGGTGTGCATCTGGTCTTGCCATGGCTTTTTTGATAGTTTTAGGTTCATCTTCCTCCAAAACATAAGTAATGAAGTCTGAACCAAAATCCTTATCAATTCTAGCTCTCTTACTGCGTCTTGGTTCTTCACTCTCTTGAGTGCAAGGACCAGCAGTGTCATTTGTTGCATCATGAGTTCTCTTATTCGAACTCACTTCCTCTTTTTCCTTGAATGGAAAAATGTTTTCAAAGAACACAGTGTTCCTTGACTTTATAGTAGTACCTTATATCATATCAGGTATTTCAGATTTGTGAATCAGAAACCGATAGGCACTACTGTTTGAAGCATATCCTATAAAGATACAATCGATTGTTTTATGGCCGATTTTAACTTGTTTATGAAGTGGTACTTCAACCTTAGCCAAACACACCCACACTTTGAGGTATTTGTATGAAGGTTTTCGTTTCCTCCATACTTCATAAGGAGTTTGATCCTTAGTTTTATGTGGAATCTTATTCAGAATGTGGTTAGCCGACAAAATGGCTTCCCCCTACAAGTTCTGAGGTAAACCAGAGCTGATTAACATAACGTTCATCATCTCTTTCAGTGTTCGATTTTTCCTTTCCGCAACACCATTAGACTGAGGTGAGTAAGGGGCTGTCGTTTGATGAATTATTCCTTATTCAGCACATAGTTGTTCAAACGGAGCTACGTGCTCTCCACCTCTATCACTGCAAATTGATTTAATTCGAGTATCCAATTAATTCTCTACTTCAATTTTATAAAGTTTAAAAGCTTCTAAAACTTCGTCATCACTTCTTAAAGGATAAACGTAGCAGAATTTTGTACAATCATTAATAAAATTAATAAAGTACTTTTCCTCTCCTCGTGTGGAGTTTTTACTCGAATGTGATTTTTCAAGATGAACAAATCCACATAACTTGTGGAAAACATTCCACTGAATTCAACCAATTTAGGTTTTTTCCATATTTAGCTTTAAGGTCACACCTTAGCTACCCCTTTTCATTCAAACATGTCGACGGAGACCTCTCTCCCTCACATTCGAATGTATCCATGTGAGGAGATGCGTTTCCCCACATTCGAGTTGCTTGCCACTTTATTTGTGAATTTCTCTTATTCACCAAATTTGGACACAACCTCGATACATTAAAAAAAATCTAGCGTTGATTTTTCTTTTATTTGAATTATTTCCAACTTCAAAATTAATTTAATCTTTGGTCAACATACCAAAATTAAATTCAATTTCAAATGTGACTTTAATTGTCACCCGTGACTCGAGCATAATTTTCGATCAAATTATACTAGTCAAAATCTTTTGAACTAAATTCAAAACAAATTTATGCTCTCGAGCACAAATATTTAATTCCATATCAAATATAATTTGACACTCCTTCTTTGAGCCCAAAAATTAATTAATTAATTTTTGTTAACAGCCTAAGATCCAGTCAATTTGAATCAATCATGAATTGATGGCTTACAACCAAAAATTCAAGAGTTTGTCTCTTGTGCATAGTGTGCATGTGCACACTAATGCATAGGTCAACCCTTATGAATTAGAAAAAGCGAAATCTAGAACAAAGTAAGTGTTGGCACAGCGGTTACTACTTTGTAGTCCTCATAATTATGAGGTCATGAGTTCAAACCCTTGTGACCTCAATTCTTTTTTTTTTTTTTTTTTTTTTAAATTTAGTTACCACTTTTCAATTAACACTTTTCCCGTAATAGTTATCACTTTTCAGTGTTCGAGATTACCACTTTTCATTAATAAAATTACCACTTTTCAATAATAATAGTTATCACTTTTCAGTGTTCGAGATTACCACTTTTCATTAATAAAATTACCACTTTTCAATAATAATAGTTACCACTTTTCATTAATAAAATTACAACTTTTCAATAATAATAGTTACCTCTTTTCATTAATAAAATTACCACTTTTCAATAATATTAATTAACACTTTTCAATAATAATAGTTACCACTTTTCAATAACCAAATTATACTTTTCAATTAGTTTTTTTTTTTTAATCTAGTTACCACTTTTCAATTAACACTTTCCCCGTAATAGTTACCACTTTTCATTAATAAAATTACAACTTTTCAATAATAATAGTTACCTCTTTTCATTAATAAAATTACCACTTTTCAATAATATTAATTAACACTTTTCAATAATAATAGTTACCACTTTTCAATAACCAAATTATACTTTTCAATTAGTTTTTTTTTTTTAATCTAGTTACCACTTTTCAATTAACACTTTCCCCGTAATAGTTATCAATTTTCAGTGTTCGAGATTATCACTTTTCAATAATAATAGTTACCACTTTTCAATAATAATAGTTACTACTTTTCATTAATAAAATTATCACTTTTCAATAATAATAGTTACCACTTTTCAATAACAAAATTATATTTTTCAACTAGTTTTTTTTTTAATTTAGTTACCACTTTTCAATTAACATTTTCCCCGTAATAGTTATCACTTTTCAGTGTTCGAGATTATCACTTTTCAATAATAATAGTTACTATTTTTCATTAATAAAATTACCACTTTTCAATAATAATAGTTATCACTTTTCAATAACAAAATTACACTTTTCAATAAGAAAATAATTATACTTTTCAGTAACAAAATTATCATTTTTAAATAAGAAAAAACTACACTTTTCAATAATAAAATTACCACTTTTCAGTAATAAAATTACCATTTTTCAATAATAATATATATTTTTTTTAATACAACTTTTCAATATTTTTTTAAATATAACTTTTCAATACCACTTTACAATAATAATACGGAGTAGTTACCACTTTTCAGTAACAAAATTAACATTTTTCAATAATAATAGTTACCACTTTACAATAACAAAATTACCACTTTTCAATAAAAAACAATAAAAAAACTACAATTTTCAATAACAAAATTACCATTTTCCATTAGAACACATTTTTCAACAAAAATTTTTTATCATTATTCAATAACAATTACCACTTGTCATAACGTTAACCAAGAATTAAATCTAAAATGAAAATACCAACTCATCCTTCTCACATCACATCAAATCAAATCAAATCATACAATTTCTTATTTACTTTAAGAAAGAATCTTAATAGAGAAAGGTTAGCATTTACTTCTGAAAAAAAAATTGAAATAAGGAAGATAGAGAGATGGAGAAGGAGAATTCAATTCAAATGGCCCTTGTAGGATTAGCATTTCATTTTCTTTTTTAAAAACGGAGGCGTACGAATTAAAGCGGCGCCTCCATTAGTGGAGGTGTCTTTCTCCATTTTGCGTGTTCTCTAGAGTTGTGGAAACAATGTTAACGTCTCCGGCAGAGGGTGAAGGCGGCGGCAGAGGATTCACGCACCGTCGATCGGAAGCTACCGCCGATAAAGGCTCAGATCTGTAACAGATCGGGCAAACCTCAATGAATATGGAGGTCGCGATGGGCCATGAGAGACGTCACAGCCCTCACCGTTCGTCTCCCGTATGGAAGGGAGGTCGCCGGAGAGATGGGTGCCGCCGTTGTCGGCCGAGCAAAAACCCTTCAGCCACCGTCATCTTCGTCTCTCATCTTCCCGTTTTTCTCCTGTGCCTTCTTCGAACTCTCATCTCCCTCTTTTCCTCTTAATTTTCCGATCTGAATTTTGAACTTTTGGAGCGTGGGTCGGGACGGGTCGGAAGCGGGTTAAAAGCAGATCAGGGTAAAAATAGTGTGCACCAAACTATGATCCGTGCACAGTGTGCATATGAGAATTTTCCAAAATTCAATCCAAACTTTCGTATACTGTAGTTGTGATAACTTCCCAGTATTGAACCAATTTTTCAAATAATATATTATTTATTCAAAAATAGGAGAAATGACATCTTGTTTCAATTCTCTCTTTTAATTTTTGTGCAATTCCAATTTAATCCTCTTGATTAATTGATGTGATTAAATTCAATTTAATCCACTTGATTAATTGATGTAATTAATCAATTTATCAACACATCCTCTTGATTAATTGATGTAATTAATCAATTTTTCAGCACAGGTGCAATTCCAAATTAATCCTCTTGATTAATTGATGTGATTAAATCCAATTTAATCCTCTCTTGATTAATTGATGTAATTAATCAATTTTCAGCACACCCAGAACTTTAATCTGGAGCCTTACACCAGAACTTTAATCTGGAGCCTTAGACCAACTCCCAAAGCTTTAATCTGGAGCCTTACACCAGAACTTTAATCTGGAGCCTTAGACCAACTCCCAGAGCTTTAATCTGGAGCTTTAGGCCAACTCCCAGAACTTTAATCAGGAGCCTTAGACCACTCGGCCACCTCAACATCAGTGTCCACACTGTTTGAATTTCTAGTATTTAAAGAGATGAGCTTCTCCTCATTTCCAAGACTAGCACGATAGATCAACTCCCAGAGCTTTAATCTGGAGCTTTAGGCCAACTCCCAGAACTTTAATCTAGAGCCTTAGACTCCCAAGAGATAATTAATAATTAAATTTGGATATTGCTCAGTAATTATCCAAAATTTAATTAATTAATTATTAGTTAAATTAATTAATTAATTAATCTTTATTTTATTCTGTAATTAATTGACAAAGTCAATTATGTTCTCAGAATACTCGGTCCAAGCTGCGCCGAAGTCCAATTAATTAATTAATTTATCTTAACAAAAATCAATTCTTTAATACATCAACTGGCCTGTTCTTAGAATACATTTCTCAGAATACTCTGCCCAAAACGAAGCCATGCTCCAACGAAGCCACCAGATTGCTCTCCATTCTCAAACGTGCAGTGTTGTGATGATTAAATGTTCAATATTGTAGTGGATAATCTAAAACTTTAATTAATGCAGTAATTATCAAAGCTTTAATTAATTAATTATCCGTTAAAAAAAAATTAGTCAATATATATTCTGTTCTGCGATTGTTGGTGACTATACGCCTGCTAGGGTATACTGCAATATCGAAGAAGAATATGATAACAAGTCGAGTCAAGGGAAAATCCTTTCCCCCCAGAACAGAATACGTCCAGGTAGTGCTCGACTGGTAACGGCGTTCTATCCCCAAAGATAAAACGACTTCTGCTTCGTACACAGTAGCACCACTGTATACGAAGCCTCGGCGAACGTACTAAGTACGAACTGAACACACGCGAAAGAAATATTCTAGCAACACACGGAACGAATTCCGGCAACAAGAACAGTGTATTCTTCTGGGAGATATACACTGCAGCAGAGAGGAGAGAATTATGAGCTATTGATTTTGAGGAGAAAAGTCTTTATTTATAAACAGATCAAACTCTTGGAGGTTGCATGTCCTATATTTTCGGAAGACTTCCGACAATTAAGGAAGACGTGGTAAGTGGTTCTTTGGAAGACTTCCGATAATTAAGGAAGATGTGGTAAGTGGTTCTTGACCACTACGTTTGAGTTTCAGAATATTTTCATTAATTCATTTCTCACTCATTAATTCCAACAATAAGTGAACACATGAAGTGAATATTTTACTTCACTTTGCATTTCGTCATCTAAATTATAACACATTTTTGATAGAACACATAATTGAAGATAAGAAATTGCACAAAGAAATGAAACTGAAATATTCGTTAAACCAAGCAAGTTTAGAATCAAATAATATGCAGTTTCTTGAAAAAAAAAACAATTTAACAAAATATAAATAGTGTATTTTTTTTCCTGAAATAGCGTTTGTTGGGATATGAATCCTTGAAACAATGTTCTAATTGATGATTGTATGTTTTGATGGCCAAAAGCAACTTAAAGTTAGTGATATATGTGGTTCTAAGTCATCTTAACTAAGTCATCTGAATATAAGCTTACTAATCTGATGAGAAACTTAAATTGAGATTACTGATCTTAGTGATATTTGAAATAAGTTTACTGATCTTATGAAGTAATATTGAGAGTAAAATTACTGATCTTAACTGAGTAATATTGGAATAAGATTACTGATCTGAGTATGGAAACTGAGAATAATTTTAGTGATCTTATTAGTTACTGGTCTTATTACTTACTGATATTATATGTAAGTTAATGATCTTAAGTGTTTACTAATCTTAGTATTTACTGATCTTATATGGAAGTTATTGTACTTACATGAGTTACTGATCTTAGGTGTTTACTGATCTTATTGTTTACTGATCTGATATATGAACTGTTAGGAACTAAGCTGATGTTTTGTATTGTATAGACAGCTTATAGTATAGGACTTAGATATACTCATCTGTATATAGTTCAGTTGATGTATAGATAGGTTTTATATGTGTAAAGTTGTATTCTATTGTATTCAGCATTGTAAAGTTCAGAACAGTAGTTTAGAACTAGATTAGAAGAAGATCAGAAGACTAAAGAAGACTCAGAAGACTACTTCAGAATAAGAAGACTTCAAAGAAGAGTTGAAGAAAAGCTTGGAAGAAATCTGGAGAAGTTTTGAACAATTTTGAGTTACTGTGCTGACTGGCTCAGCAGAGTAAAATCCGAAGAGTAAAAATCAGAACAGTAAGTTACTGTGCTGATTTGGTGAAATTGAAGAATAAGTTTGGAAAGCTTATTTAAAAAGTAACTGAAGATATATTGAAGAGATGCTGACTTGGAAGTTGAAGGAAGTTACAAAGTCGGTTACAAGAAGAAGTTACAAAAACAGTTTTAGAGTTAGTTGAAAGTTAGTTTACAAACTGCTAACTGTCATACTAAGTTTTATAAATACTGTGTGATCTCCTACTGCTGAAGACTACTGAGAAATTACTGATCTTAGAGAATTCAAAGAGCAAGTCTACAAGCAAAAACTCACAGAGTTAAGGAAATCAAAGCAAGAAGAGCCACTGAATTGAAGAGAAGAATCAAAGGCTATTCAAAGAGAAGTTTTACTTTTCAAGTTTAAGTTTGTATTTTGTAAAACAAGTGTGCTAGTTACTTGTAGAATTACTAGTAGATCGAAGATATACCTGGAGGTATAATCGAAAAGATCAAAGTCTTAATCTTGGGACTTTAAGCCACAAGAAGCTCAAGAAGAGTAATAAAACTTCACAACTGGAGTTGTGAGAGTGGATGTAGACTTATTGGTCGAACCACTATAAAATTCTGTGTTCTTTACTTTACTGTTTGATATTTGTTTGGATTGTTTAATCAAGAACATTAAGAATTAACAAAGATAAAGATCTATAGAAAAGTTGAGTATAAATTTGATTGGGCTCATTAGTAATCTGATTATTCCGCATTGTGTATTCTGATATATTGAAAGATTTTTGAAAAGTCTATTCACCCCTCCCCTCTAAACATTTTCACTAGCTTACTCAATATTATTAACTCAACTTTGGGACCAACAGCGTTTATAGCGGTACAAACTACAAACACGCCTCGCGGAGTAGTAGAAATTTTTTATATTAAAAGTTAATAAATAAAATTGTATTTTTATTTTATTAATTAAATAATTGTAGAAGGATTTACGGGAGAAGAAATTATTTTGAAAGAAGTTGATGAAAATTGAAAAATTTAAATAAAAAGTAAAACAATGCAAAATGATAGTAAAAATTTAGAAAATTAGAATAATGAAATTGTATCGAGACGATAGAAGTGACAAAATTTAGAAAATTAGAATAATGAAAGGTAAGTCTTGTATAGAATCGATTCCTTATAAGAGAACGAGTTGACCAAAAGTCAACTTTTTTTTTTTTTTTTTTTGAAAAATTGTATATTGAAAAGTGTAAGTTATTATAACTAAAAAGTACAACACAATATTAATGAAAAGTGTAAGTCGCTATAATTGAAAAGTGCTAACACATTTTTTAATGAAAAGTGTAAGTCATTATAACTAAAAAGTACAACACCATATTACTGAAAAGTGCACGTCTATATAACTAAAATGTGCAATATAGCATTACTAAAAAGTGTACGTCAATATACCTTAATTAAAATATTATTTTAAAAAGTATAAGTCACTAGAATTAAAAAGTGTAACAAAAAACATAATTTCTTATATAGACTCAATTCACCGATAATGTGGAGAGTTCTAAGTGTGATGATCAAACTCTGTTGTACAACTCTTTTGATCTCCATTGCATGCTTATCAGTAGACTTGGTCTTTTAGATGAGTTCTTCAGAATTGATTATCAGGGAGGTTGTCTCTTTTCTAAGCTAACTTGATCATCAACACAGTTGGGCTTTTAGTACATCAGCAGTGTTGGGATCACTTGGTTCTGAGTCTTGAGGGGACTTGATTCTTGCAATCTTCTTAGCTTGTGTTTCCCCTCAACTTGTGCATCTAAAGCATCTAAGAGCTGCCTAACATATCAGCTTCTCAACTAGCCTAATCTAAATGTTCCAACATTCCTGAAACATATTCATTCAATTTTGACTTATCTATTTGGCATGTCTTAAGGGGTTTTGGTATCTTAATCAAAATCTCATTTTATTCCCAAAAGTTTTCCCCTTTTTGATGATGACAAAACCTATACAAAGGTGACTTGACTATACTATTACACATAACTTCAGTAGAGATGACTAATGTCAAATTTTATGAAAGAAGATGTTAGTATAATCACAGTTTAAGTGCATATATTAAGTCAGGCAAGTTGAGACAATGAGATATTATCTCTTGAACAAAATTATTGATTTTCATTGATATAGCATATAAGCATTACAAGGCATGATGATAGTCAAAATCAACCAATCAGAGCATGTAATCAGAGCATATACTAAGCATAAATATCAGCAGCCATGAGCAAAGGGGACAAGGAAATTTAGCAGTTTCAGAGATCATTTTTAGGAGGTGGCACCATCCCATTTATTGTCACAAACCCCAGTTACTTGAACCAACAGGGTGGTGGCTGTGTAGGCTTTAGGGTGGGGCCATGCTTGTTTATGATTTCCAGGTGGGGCGGGTTATCCGGGGCCATTGAGAATTGGGTTGGAGAGGAACAACCCTGGAGTTAACCTGAGGAACGTGCTTGGAGGGGATGTTTATGAATCGGACCTGGATTTGACTCTCCGTCTATAATCACGTGTTCGTGTTGTTGTGTACGTGATCAATTAATCTAATTTTCGAGTTTTGTTATTTTATTTTAGGGGTGTTTTTGCAAATTAAATTAAAGAAAATCACTTATTTTTAAAATCTCATTTCACAATATTTTGAAAATAAGTGATTTTTAAGAATAAGTTGTATTTTGATCGAATTTGCAAACAAACCCTTGATGTTGTGACATGTAGTTTGGATCTTTTGTTATGTTTTTTTCGAGTCATGGTTAATATTAATTCCATTTCAGTTTGATAAAATGAATTGCAATGTTTTTTTAATTTTAATTAAGATTTTAGGTTGCATTGCTTTTCGAAAAATCTCTCAGTTGTATCAAACACAAAAAATGTAGAAGAAATTAACATTACTTATTATAAAGATATTAAATCTATATATATAAAAGGAAGATTATGGCTCTCAAGTTCTGCCACGTGTCACCTATAATTTCGCCACGTGTCATCCAAAATTGAATTGAATCTTAAAATACCTCCTCATCCTCATAACGCACGCACGTTACAATTCTCATTCATTTCAACCGTCTCTTCATCTATTCGGTAATTGCTATTTCTCATTCACTGCCTAAAAAATCTAATTGGATATGTTTGATTGAAGAAGAAGAACAGTTTGATTCACAATCGTTGAACTACATTTTTTTTAATGGAATAACTCTTGGTTGTTCATCAATACAATCGGAGTTAGTATGGATTGATGAGTGATCTAATTTTGGGAATCCTGCTCCACTATCATTTTACTTTTGGTGCTAATTAAAGTTTATTTTCGTTTCAGAGTTTTGGCTTGGTTAAAGCTTATAAGTATTAAACTGTAATTTCATGTTGGATGTAGGGCTTTTATTCTCTGATTTTTGTTTGATTGCAAATAGATCTTCGGGATAAGCCTGCATTTGAGAAGCTTTTGCATCTAAAAAAGTAAGTTTTTCTTCGTAGTGTTATGTATTATAAACATTATTTTTCTATTGGGAAAGAATCCTTGATTGATGAGTGTGAATGATGCTCTATACGTCTCTTGGATCCTAATTTTTTTTTAGAAAAATGAAAGAGGTATAATTATTGATTTATTATTTATTTTTCTTATAAAATTGTGATGGTTGTTTTTGAGGTGATTGATGCATTAGAATATTTGATTGATTATGCTGGACTTGATCTTTGTTTTGGGACTCGACTATGATTACAATTATATGGTCTTGAGAGTTCGAGAAATATGATAATGGATCTGATGACCTTTCAGGACAATATTGAACATATTCAGAGAATGATAGCTGAAGGTGAATTGCACAGTACAATAAGTGGAGGCATCCTGATCCTTATGTTTGTAAGTGTTACAAGTTACAACTCTCATCATATGATGCTTTCCAAAGAAAAAATATTCTTAAAATCAAAATCGTTATAACTGAAGCACGAAATCCTGTAATGCACTTATTTGTGCTTTAAAAGCTATTCTATTGCAGTTTCGCTTTCACATTTTCACCTCAAGCAGAGTTCAAAAAGTTTTTGAAGCATGAATATTGAAGCTTGCAATGCAAGTTATTTTTTGACAGAAATTAGGAGCCAATTGTTTTTTGTTGGTGTCATGTTTTTAAGCTCACATATACAGTAGAAACTCTATAAATTAATAATCTTGGGACCATCAAAATTTATTAATTAAAAGAGTTATTAATTTATCTATAAATTAATAATTATTAATTTATATTTTATTAATTTATAGAAACACTCTTTCAAACTTCCACTTCTAATTATTTATTGTATATCAAATGAAGGGTCTCATTTAAAAGAATCCTTCAATCTTCCATATTATTATACTTCTTGTGTTAATTATATCACTTTATAAACATTAAAAAATATTTTCAATATAAATATACAAGATCAAAATATGCTAACACAAACAAATCATACACACAACATGCATGACTTCTCATCTTACAGGTGTGAAAAAAATAACAATGACCGACGAGATTCGAAAAACATTATGCAAGCACAACAAGGATAATCCAAGTCTCACTCAAAAGCAATTGCAAGAATGGGTTCTTAGCAACTATGGTGGAGCTTTTAGGTGAAATTGATAAGGAAAATTAGAGACGAGATTCAAGGTGAAATTGATTTCAACAAAAAATAAAAACAATTGAGTCATTTTTTAAGAAACATTCATAAATCATTCATGTAATAGGTAGTATATATGGAATTATAAATTTATATTTTATTTGGGGTCTATAGAAATTACAAAAAATGTATTATCTTATAATTTTAGCGAGTTTATTAATTTAGCACGCTATCCCCGAGTCGGGACCGACCAAAAATATTATCTTAGAGAGTTTATTAATTTATCGAGTATTAATTTAAAGAGTTTCTACTGTACTAGGAAATAGTTGATTTTTGTAAATATAGTTATGAACTTTACTTTTTTTTTATTTATTATTTTATATAGAAGACTGGGACACTCTTATATGTTTGCTGCAGAAAGTGGGCATATCTTTGTTGTAAAGGAGTTTTTGACTTGATTCTTGTGAATAATGGCTTTGATCCATTCCATGTTGCTGCTAAACAGGATCATCTTGGTCAGCCTTTCATCTTATGCTTCTTTTTCAAATCATGAAAATTATCTTTGCATATACGTTTTGCATAAATTTCTTATCCTTATTTTCTGTTGTTTATTGGAATTCGCCACGAAGAATCATTTTTTGGATATTTTAACAGGATGGATAACGAAAAGGCTGGGAGTTACACTGCTGCGACTGGGTTAAGTTTTTCTACTGCTTCTCATTTTCATCAGTGGAGAAGGAGAAGGTATCAAATCGTCTCTATTCGTTCATTAGGTTTTATCTATTAACGCGTTTTGATTCTCACTTTCATCTCATCATTCTCTCTCCATTCTCTGTCCTCCTTAAATCTCTATTAAACACTGTAATCTCTTAAGAAAACCCATTTTCAATCCACAATTTTATGTTGCTATGGCTTATTATGTTATATGAAAATGTAGTTTAAACTGACTGCGGTTTTTGGGGTTTCCAAATAGGAAAAATGAGTGAGAAACTGAGAGAGATTCCTTGCATTGATATGAAGTCTGAATTAAGATTATTATTCCACATCCGGTAAGTCTTTCCTTTCATATCCTTGAGATAATATATTATGTTTAGTATAATTCTATTATTTTTTGCTCCTTATTTTGGTTTAGGATCTACATTATTGAGCATTTGAATGCTATATTAATCCTGTTAAAGAAATACTCCTGTATCGATAAGAGTCCATAGAGCAATTTTATTTCTCTTTAAAAGATTGGTTATCTTTTTATTTCTTGCGGAAATTATGTCTTGGGGGAAGGCTAATTTTCGAGCCTGGTGTGAGATCAGTCTTTCTGTCACTACTTCTTATAGTTGCTCCTGCTGCCGTTTTCTGCATTTTTGTTGCAAAAAAACTGATGGATAAATTTTCTGGACCTTGGGGAACTGCTGTTATGGTTTTATTTAATGATTTCACAGTATATGTAAGTCCTATTTCTTATTTTGAAGTCTTATTTTGGTCTTAAATGGTTCATACTCCAGTTATCCTTCTTTGATTGATTTCAAGTTTATATATGAGAATTTCTTTTGGAGAAATAAGAAGCCCAAGAATAATGTATAGAGATATGTGTTGTCTTTTGGGGTCAGTGATTAATCAATTTGGAATTCAGTAATGAGTATTCTAGAATCATGCCAATCAGATTTGTTGGAAGACTATGTGAGGGGTTTGGGGATAGGCTACACACATTAAACTTTACCTTGGAAATAGGGGGTGAATCAGAGAGGGACAACTTTGAAGGAGCAAGTGCAATCTGTAAAGGCAATGGATTCAGCACGGGATTCAGGTACGTGTCTGTATACCCAGACAAAGCATAAATGAAATCTGGGTGATGTATTATTTGTTCTGGGTTATTTGTTGCGTTTTGGCCTGTATTATTTGACATATATGGTCAGAAAATTGGTAGAGTGTGATTAAAATTTTGAGACTGATGAGATTGAGTGGTAATCGAATAATTGGAGGCAGTCATTATGTGCTTTCTTTCATTGTTTATGTACTTTGGTTTCTTTCCCATCACCACGTATCTTGGATGATGAACCCCTCATTTATGTAATAATTTTGACATTTTTTATTCTCTGGTTTCGTCAAAATAAGATAGAATTGTTACTTTAGTTTTTTTTACTTGATGATAAGAACAGTTTAAGGGGCTCCATTTCTCTCTTACCGTGCCTAACTTAGTTTTTGGTGTATGAGAACGTGCTTTGTTTTGATGTTAGGTCATTTAGAAACAAGGATGCCATTTTTATGTACTTCGAAGGTGAACTTACAAATAGCAAAAGTAATAAAGAAATCGGCAGCTGCACGTATATATTTTTGTAGGCAAAATTTGTGTATCTTCAATTTATTATTTGATATTCCCTTATAATATCAAATTATAATGTTTCATGCATGCTTTTACTGTAATGTTGGTCAAAGTTCAATTCTATAGAGTTACTCCCTGAAAAACTTGAAATAGACAAAGCAGGGGTGGCAACTTTCGGCACGACATGATAGCACGATACGAATCCGACACGAAAATTGTGGGTTAGTGTTTAGCCTTATTGGATTCGTGTCGTTATCGGGTCGACCTGATAACGACACAAAAATTTTGTGTCGGGTTCGTGTCAACCCGTTAAGCACGATAAAATTAACAGGTAACCCATTAACCTGTTAACAACCTGTTAACCTATTATTTACCTGATATGACACGACACAATAATGACATGTATCGGATAATAACACGATAATGATACGATAATTTTTTATATTTATATAAATATATTATTTTTTATATATTTAATACAATTTTAAATTGATTTATTTTCTTATCGTGTTGTTATCGTGTCGTGTCACGTCGACACGAAAATTATCCTGTCGTGTCGTGTCAACACGAAAATTATCGTGATTGTGTCGTGTCGACACATATCCTTATCGTGTTATAATGGTTGCATGTTATTAGAAATAATCAAGTTCTACAAACTCGAGATTTATGTAATTGTTAATGTTAACTCTTGAGACAACCATATTCGAGATTCCTTTGGGGTTGGATCTATGTTGATAATTTCCCTTCTATTTTGTATTTGGATGTATCCTTGTGAAGTGTATGAAATGAAAGAAAAACAATATAAGAAAAATGCCTCATATCAAGCAAAGGCAGAGTCGCAGAGAAGATGATTTGACTATTTGTATACAAAAACTGTATGATCAATTATTCTAACAACAATGCAGATATTGATTATTTAAGGAATTGGATGATGATTTAAGGATCATTTCTACTTTCAGCATTGCAAAGTTAAGAGACAAAATTATTTTTTATTGTACATTCTCTTTCTATTGTTTTGTGGCCAAAGCATAGTACGTGGATAAATACCATTTGACTTGTGCGAGGGGCAAGATTTCTCCATTAAAAATTTATATTGTTCTGTGGGTTATAAAAAAGAACATTTGTTTTTTTGGTATTGTTGTATGTACTTATGTTATTTAGGATGTGTATAAAATAGAAACACAACTTATGCTAAGATTTCGACAATGAGTAGTTAGAAAAAGAAAAATGGAAAAAAAAATTACAGATCTCAAATAATGGTGTTTTTACTATCAATGTCATGAAAAATGATATATTAGCAATTGTCACTCTTACTTGAGCAATTAAAAGAATTTGTGTAGGCAAAGAAAGTTGGAATGAGGCAAGGGCTTGATTCAAAAGAGTGAAGTTGGAGATAAATGAAAAGAAATGGATGAGGAAAAATAATTGATCAGTTTTTTTTTTTTTTACTTTACTAAATTAAATTTAGTTGTTTCAGTGTGAATACCCAGAAAATAAAACTACAATAGCCCATGCATCGGCACGGGTCAAAACTAGTTAAGTAAATGCGTGCAAGTATCCGTCAAATAAAAATATTGATGTAATTAATACTAACAAGGGAAATATATATATAACAAAGTAGATTAGTGACACGAACTATAATATTATTAACGTCATTTTAAATTACTTATTTAACATTTAATTTATTCAATAATTAATTTGTGCAATGCGCAGCTAATTTTTATTAAACAATAAAAAAGTAATAATTTGACAAAGTGGATAGTTCAAGTGGTTAATGCACCACTATCTAGGCCTTAGTCGGGGAGGGGAAAAAGGAATGGGTATTTAACTTTCATAAATAAAAAAATTATAAAAAAAAAGTAATAATTTATGCAATGTACTGAGAATATTATATATATGGAGTTCTCCCATAAAAATAATACTAATAATTTGTGCAATGTATTGAGAATGTTCCTTATATCTAATTCTGTTATATCTAATTCTGAATATTTCTCCCTTTTAACGTTTGTTTCAAAATCTTTCTAACGATCTTTTCTCATTTTCTAAGAATTCTCCAAAAAAAAAATCTCTTTCTTTGCATCATCTCTATATATAAATTCTTTTTTTCTCATTATCTTCTTTCTTTCAACCAATTTTTTTTATCAATTTTTTTACGGTATGTACACATTTTAAAAAATATAATAAGCTGAAATTTAAATATATTTTAAAATAATAATATACAGAATAAATTATCATCTATTCCGCGTATTGCTCGAGTTTTGCACTAGTATTATATATATATATATATATAAATGGAGTTCGACTCCATAAAAATAATCAGTCAAACTTATAAGAAAAGAAAAACCAATCTTGTTTTAATACTACATATCCTTGATGTTTTATTGTAGTTTTAAGAGTAGATTTTAAATGGCAGATTTTACTGTGCAATTTTATTTAAATAACTGATTAGAAAAAAAAAAGGTTTCATTTACTGATTTACTGTTCTATTTAATTCATTTACTATCATGCATGTTTCATTCGTTTACGTATGTCATTTAGTGTTCTCTACAATTAATTGTCTTTGTTTATAGTTTCACTCGTTTACGTATGATGATAGTCATTCTACAACTACCTTATGTCATTTAGTAACGGAAGATTTGAATTATAATGAGGAAAATTTTGCAATTAAATGCATTTTATAAAAAGGGTTAAAATGATGTTTTAATGACAGGAATTCTCATCACTAAAAATCTTTTAGTGAGAGTAAATTTACTCTAATTATATACTTATTAGTGAGGGGACCCTATCCCTTAGTGAGGGGACCCTATCCTGTCACTATTGACTTTTAACTAGAGAAGCAGTAACTAGGAGTCATGGGAGGCAATTTCCTGTTACTAAAAGTCATTAATGACAGAATTTCAACTTTTAACCACAATTTTTACTCTCACTAAAAGCATGTTTTCTTGTAGTGAATATTATTTTCAACTTTCTCATTATATGGGTATTATTTGTTTGGGCTTATCCTAAACAAAGTATTGGCTCGGGTTATATGCCCCTCTACGTAAGTTAGGTACACTTCCCCTCAACTTTTATTAATTAAATATTTATGTAAAATACTCATTTTATCCTTTTAGTAATATATTTTTAGATAGATACACCCTCCCTAACATTTAAACACAACCTAACTCTAATCTAAGGGGATGAGCCGCCGAAGCCAGCCACCCAACTTTGCAGCCGCCGAATCCAGCCACTGCCGGCGGCGGCCAAACAAATTTAGATTTTTTTTAAAAGACTTAGAAATATTTAAAAAGAATTCACTTTACATACATTTTACTTTACACATCACCAAATTTACTTTATACCTCACCAAATTTACTTTACACCTCATCAAATCACCCAAAATACCCCTCCTTTATCTTACATCACCAACCACTAAATCCACTTTTCTTAAAATGTGTACCGGTCAAATCTTGTAAAAAATCCCGGGATGGAGGGAGTATATTTTTTCGACAAACCAGTGTCGATCGACACTGATTTGTCGACCATAAAGTGTATGTTCGACTATAGTTTATCGACAACATTTATCGAAACTTTAAAAAAAAAAATTGACAAGATATTGTCGTCCATAAACATTATGGTCGACAAAAACAATTTGTCGACCATAATGTTTATGGACGACAATATCTTGTCGATTTTTTAAAAAAAAACCTACCTATTTCGTCAGCGACTTGAATGGAAACGGCAGCTCAAGTTGCCTTGGGTGGTGTTCAGGGCGGTATGGGGAGAAGGCAGCGGCAGTAGCGCTGGGTAAGGAGGGCGGCGCCGCCGCCGTTTGTTGTAGAAAAGGGAAAAAAAAGAGGCTAGAGGAGGGAGAAGGGGATGACTGTTAGGGTAGGGGCAGGATGGCAGCTGGGGCGGGGGACGTTTGCAAAAAAAAAAAAAAAGAGCGCTGGACGGCGAGCGAGTGGTTGGGACGAGCGGTGGCTGGGGGAGTTGGGGAAGAAGAAAATGGTTTAGGATTTTAGATGAGGAAGAAGAAGAAAAATTAGGTTTTTTGGAGTGTGTATTTATCATATAAAATTTTAAGAGAAAGGGGTATATATAATAGGTAATTTGAGGGGAGTGATCTATCTTATGCGTGTTTTGAGGATGTGTTTGTATTAGGGGAGTGCATCTAACATACCTGAAGGGGCAAATAAACCACGCCCAAAGTATTTTATTTCAGCCCATTAAAAAAACTTAAATATAGGGTTTGACTATATGCACCTCCATTTCAGATGGATGCACTCCCCTGATTGATGCACCCCCCTAAAATCAGTTTAAGATAGATGCACCCCCCTTAATTGTCATAAATACCCTTCTCTCTATAACATTACAGTCATTCCTATTACTACCCCCACCCCATCCCTAAAACTTAATTCCCCACAAAACCCTAATTTTCCCTTCATCTTCATCTCATTTCCCCCAACCACACACTAACCGCCCGTCGCTGCGGCTGATGCTCTTGTCATCGCGTCGCGTCCCCTCCCTCTCCCCCGCCAATTTTCTTTTCTTCTTTTCTGTAAAATTTTTCCACCCCCACCCCCGTCCGATCGCCCTCCTCCCCATCCATCCGACATAGTAGCCCCCGTCCCCCTCCATCCGACATAGTAGCCCCCGCCCCCTCCATCCGTTGCGTCCCCTCCCCCCCTTTTTTAAAAAATTTTCTGTGTTTTTTTTTTTCGTTTTTTCTCTCCAATCATCGCGGTGGCCCCCTCCCCCGCCGCCGCGGCCTCCACCTCGCACCGATAAGTTTTTCTTTTCTTTTTTCCTTTTTTGTCCAGTAAATTTTTTTCTTTTTTTTAAATTCGACCATTTATTGTCGACCATGTACACTCTCGTCGACAATTTGTCGACGAGAGTGTACATGGTCAAATTTATTTTTAATTTTTTCGACCAATTAGTGTCGATCATATACATTTTTGTCGATAAATCGTTGTCGACGTGAGTGTATATAGTCGACAATACAGTGTCGGTTTTTATTTTTTTAAAAAATTAAAAAATTTCGACCTTTGAAGGTCGACCATATACACTTTCGTCGATAACAATTTATCGACGAGAGTGTATATGGTCGACACTGGTTTGTCGAAAATTTAAAAAAAAAAAAAGAGATACCAAGTTTTTTTTTTTTTTTTATGAGATTGTGGTGGTGGTGCCGGTGACGGCAGAAGTGGTGGCAGCTTGTTAGGGTTTAATTGTTGAATGGGGATGTAAATAGTAGTAGGGGTGCATTTAGTTGTAGTATTTTACTTAAAGGGTATTTTAGATTTTTTACATTATTATTTAATTAATAAATTAAAAGGGGGAGTGCATCTCTCCGAAATGGAGGTGTAAATACTCAAACCCTTAAATATACAAGTTCAGTTGGGTTTGAGAACGTGAAAGCCCAAGTTTGAGAAGAATTGCGGTGGGCTAACATACGCAGAAAAATTTGACCGTTACCGGGATCGCCAGCGAGAAGGAAAATATGACCGTTGCCGTTCCTTCACCATTTAAATATCTGAAACATGAATGATTCTGTCACCATATCAATCTACAAATCTCTCTATCTATCTATCTATCTGAAATTCCCTCCATCATTTCTATCTGGAAAATCTCCAATCGCTTACTCTAACTGTTGTTTCCATTTTTGTGATTTCGCTCTTGTACTATTTTTAATTTGCCCCAAAAATCCCTAATCAATGGCGGATGCTCACTTCGTCGAAATTCCAGTAGACGAAGAGCACAAGCAGAAACTGAATTCGGCGATAACCGCAATGGAGAGCCATCCATTGGCGGAAATCTCGCAAAGCCCCGGGCATTTCCTCCTTCTGAAGCTGTGGCAAAGAGAAGAGGATCTGTTCGGGAGGAGAATTTCGAGAAAGGAATCGAGGAAGGACACGATCCAAAGAGAGATCTTCCAACTCTGCTGCTTTTTCTTCGTTTTCCATGGCCTATTTCTGACGATCCTGTTCACGTGTTCAAATCCGGATAACCGCCGCTGCAAAAAGTGGTGGATGCCTTCGATTATATGTGCATTCACTTCTGTGGTGTTGGCGTTTGTGGTGCAATTGAAGCTTTGCAGGTACTGGAAAGTGGATCGGCAGTTGCAGAGGGAACGGGTGGAGGCGCGGGCCCTGACCCGGTGCATTCAGGAGTTGAGGATGAAAGGGGCGAGTTTCGATCTGAACAAAGGGCCTCAGAATGGGAAGAGGATGAAGAGTTCTAGCGTGGAGATCAAGTGGAAGCCTCTCACTTGGTGCTCACACTATAGAGTCACTCTTTTCCTTGTTTGTTTTACAGGTTTGGTATTGCCTTACTGCAGATTAATCCTCTGTAGTGCTTGAACTAGTAACCACACCAGAGCCTGCTCTTTCGCGAATCTGAAAAGGTATAGTTTAAATTCTGATAAGAGAATGAAGAACTGTGATTTAACAATATCTGATCTGTGTTTCAGGAGGAATCTCCATCACTTTCGAGGAATGAAGCTCTCTCGGTCCGATTTTTGATTCTATCATGGAATCAAAATGCAAAAAGAGAAGCAGCCATGAGTGTGTAGTAGTGTATCTCTCTTTCACTAAATATGGAATTCCACTGCAGCAGCAGCTTAACATGAAGAAGTTGGGAAGAAAAGAGTTTTTGCTAATTTTTGACACCTATAATCCATTATTTATAGTCAAAAGAGCAACACTGCTTGTGTTCTGTTCTGTTTCTTCATCAATTAAATTATTAAAATCTCTTGTCACTCAATCCCTCGTGGAAATAAATGACTCTTTTTTCTTTAACATTTTGGTTCTATCCTGCACTTCCTTTCTTGATATAGTGCTTGCAAAATATGTGTAGCAATCTTTGGATCTTTATTTATGCCAAATAGTCCTGTGGTTCAAGTCAATCATTTGGTATTGACATTCCATCCAACCATTCAACCATATTTTATCGTACCAACCATGTATGAAAAAAATTGCTCCATTAAAATTGACTGGTCTTCTGTGAAAAAAGGTTTCTTTTTTCTTTTCTAAAAATAGTTCTCAAGATTAAAAAAATAAAAAAGGTTTTGAAGAAACTTTTAAAAATACAACCAAATTATATATAAAATACTAATACTCCATTTTAATATGAGTGTTGTGTTTTTCTACACGGTCTACTTTCTGGTTCCAGAAAAATCTTTTGTTTTGTTTGTAAACAATAATAATTGGGCTATAATCAATACTTAAATTGTTGACATAATCAACTTAAGAAATTTCAAACTAGATATACGTATACAAATTCAAAAAACTAGCTATAGCCTATATACTACATATGTACTCCATAATTTGTATGATAAAATGTAATCTCTCTATCTCATTATAACTTTCATATGTGCACATATATTTATACTATTACTGCGTTTAAACTTACTTTCAACAGAAATTGAATTTGAGACGTATACCTGTGTTTATTGCTATTTGGGAAAGAAGAATTTCATATGGAACTTACTCGGGAATATGAAATTTGCAACAATTCCATTTTCGACTTTTCATTCTTTTTTTGTTGGTCTTAAATCTGAATGTTCTTCTAGTTTCGATTTTAATTTCAATTTTGGACGATACAGATTTTGTTCTTCTTGTTGAATTGGGACTAGATTTTGGGGTATGGACTGGTGATTAATTTGGTTAATGTGTTTTTTTTTTTCTTTGTTAGTAAAGTATATGAGGTCAATAATGGTGATATTCAATTTAGTAGTAATAAAAGAGAAAACAATAATTTCCATCCATGAATTATCTAAATATGCCCTTATAATAGTTCTGTAACGGTGAAGATAATACTGTCCAACTAATTAGCGTGAAGATTGCACGGGATTTATACAGCTAACAAGTCCAAATTTCCTATTTCCCTGTAATTAAAAAAAAAAAAAAGAGTCCAAATTTCCTCAACAGAAAGGAAAAAAATAATAGGGCATGTTTGGTTTATTAGATTAGACAAGATATATTGTTTTATCCCTACAATTTATATGTTTGATTTACTTGAATTTAACATTATAATTGATCTGAGATTATTTTCCTTGATAATCATGCATTTAGGTGTTTATTAGTGCCAAAGAGAAGTTAGAATAAGAAACTTTAAAATTTAATCAATCAATCCAAACACAAATTTAAATTAAAAAAAAATACAGTCTCATCTAATGACATAAATAAAAAGTTCAGATTTTCAACTTTTAATTGAATATTACCCCTCCGTTTAAATAAATGAGGGGTATGGTATGATGAGCTCTCATTTAGAAACAAAGTTAATAACGGAGTGAATGAAAATGAACCGCAAACCGTAAATCATAAGCCCTGGCTGCTGGCTGTGTACTGTAGTATTGGGCTGATTGGACTCTCTCTCTCATTCATGAGTTGCATAAATACAGAGGCTCTCTTATCACATTTTACTATCCCTTTTGCTTTTTCTCTCCACCGACGCACCACCTATTTTCCTCCTGATTACCACAAATCAATTAGCCAGCTGTTCCCACCAATTCTGAGTTGGATTGACTGTTCGCTGGATCTGACGGCGCTCATCATCGTCACCGCCGCACGATGTCGTCCGGCAGGTACATGACCTACTCACCATCTCCATCCGCCCCTCACTCTCCTCACATCGGTGCCGCCGCCGCCGGAGCTTTCCGCGCCGCTTCTGCTCTCGTCGAGCAAGAAAAGTAAGTTCCCTCTTATTTTTCCCTTTGATTTACAATAGTTAAGAATTAACGCCAGATCTTGGGGACCTCAGTAGTAGTTCTCTTGTTATGGAGGTCTGCGATGGGTATTTCCTTTTTTGCTACCTACTTTACTCTACTGATAGAATCTTGTTTTCCCCGGAGGTTTTAATTGTTTTGAGTGCAGCGAATATGATGTGCCCGTACCCTTTGAACTGGATTGGTGATTTGCAAGTTGTGAGTTTGAAATGGCTTATGCTTGAATTGTGATAACAATTGTTGATATATCTGTGTTTGGATGATTGAAAACAAAATTATCTATATATGCTTCCTTCTATTATCTAAGTACCTGGAGTTGAGATTTACTTTATTTTGTGGTCCAGAAAAATTTGTACAAGATCTTCTCTCTTCCATCCTCTTCTGTGAGATGCCAATACACAATTGAACACACCTCCTCGTGCACAGATGCAGAAGATGTTTAGTTACTGCAATTAATGTTGTCTGTTGTTGCAACACTGCAGGTATCTATCAGAATTGCTGGCTGAACGTAACAAACTCAGTCCTTTTTTGGGTGTGCTGCCATATTGCTACCGGTTGCTGAATCAGGGTGAGTTAATGATTCAACATTTCTCGAGTCTATTATACAGAACTTTTTTTTTTTTTTTTTGAGGGTTTATTATACAGAACTTAAGTGCATGATGCTCAGTAAAATTTAAGTTTTTGCTTCGCCTTGACAAGGAGTATACCTCCTACTCCACAAGGTCCCTATCTAATGTTATTGCAGCCTCTGTGTGAATTTTAGGCTTTCCATTGGCTTTTTTTGGTGATTCATCCTTGTGCTGTTGGTGCTAATGCTATGTGTTGATCTTTACTTATGCCAGTTTTTAGCCTCAATACCTCACCCTCACAAACCAAATTTCTTATAGAAGATTTTCAATTTGTAATTTCTCTGTTTGGAATTCATCTTTAGATGGCGATTAATACCTCAGGTTTGCGCTCTGAATAGTTGCTCCAGGGAACAACTGTTTAGAAAGATGTGCTAATCCTAGATTATGTATATCAATTGTTGGCATATTGGGATAGTTTCCCCTGGATCTAGAACTAGAAGCAGCTTCCTGCTATTTTTCTTTATGTCCTACTAATGAAATTACACAACCATGTGGCTAACAGCATAAATTTAGGTCTGTAATTAAGTCAAATAATAAACTAGTGGGATATAATTTCTGACATTCTTATGGTAATTTTTTAAATATCTTAACTTCACTGAATCCTTTTCTTTTCCAGGATTTTAACTGACCAGTTTAACAGTCCGTGTAATGTCCATATTGTGGTGACTGATCACTAATTTCTTAACCAATGCTAACTGGTACATCTTATTCTTGAAAATTGACCTTTTTGAAGCAGAAATATTGCGTGTAACTACAATGTTGGGGAATGCATCAGTTTTAGAACAAAGTGGGCTTGAACATGCTAGCCCCCTGGCTTCAGGAGGAATATATTCAAATGGAGGAGCTAACGTGAACAGATGGGCATCACCATTTCAATCAGAAGTATGGATACTAACCATTAACATAACCTTTTGTTAGATCTAATTCTTTACTGTTTTCACAAGATATCCAACAAAAAATTTACTTTACTTTCTAACTCTTTATTATTTGATTTTGGTGTTTCTGAGTTCAACTTCTCATGACAGGTAGTTTGAAGCTAACAACTTCGACAAATCCAACATTGACATACATTAATAGCTGGGCATGTCAAATAACATAAGTTTAATTTAGATAGGTTAGCAGTGTCTTTATGTTGCAATGGTCTGACATCCTATATATGACTAAATGACTTCATAATAACATTTTTAGCTTTGACTTGGTTTAACGTGCATCACTCAGTTTTTAGTTTTTACTGTAGTATAGTATATAACTCTATTCTTATCTGAAGGCTGTTACTCCTTTTGACTGAAAAATATTGACATTAATTTCGTCTGGGTAATTGACTTTCTGATCTTGACTTCTAACAAACTTCTTAACCCATTCTCATGCCAACAAAGAATTGTAAGTACTCTTGTTCATACATAACATTATCCTATTTGATTGTTGATATCTATTTGGCGTGAATATAGTGGTTTCTTTAATCTCTTGCTTGTATGTTTGCATGCCTTGTATGAATTCCATTCTCTCTTTTCTCATGCAGTTTTGCTCTTGAATCTTGTTAGAGTCTTTGAGGTTTTTTTATCTCTTCTTTCGATTTGGAAAGCTCGTGACATTAAATATGGAAAACCTGCACACGAAGAAAGGGACAATATTTCCTCTTTCTTAGTATTCCCTCTCTTACAGTATGTGGAATTGTAATTTGCAGATGTCAGGTCTGATACAATCCTCTTCTGCACAGAACTGGCTTGGTTCCCAAGGTAGTTCATCGGGTCTTATAGTCAAGAGAACAATCAGGGTTGACATTCCAGTTGAACAGTTTCCTAATGTACTAATTCTCCTCCAATAATTATTATCTTAATGTTATGCTTCACTATATTTTATTTAACATGTGGATTATACCCAATATTGCAGTATAATTTTGTTGGACGCCTTCTTGGTCCTCGAGGAAATTCTCTGAAACGAGTTGAAGCAACTACTGATTGTCGTGTTCTAATCAGAGGACGTGGCAGTATCAAGGATCCAGTCAGGGTAATTTAGATATTTATGGCCTTTTCCATTTTTCTGGATTAAATATGATGCAGTATCATACTAACATCTAAAAAGAGCAGCAACTTTTTCAGAAACTCATCATCATTAAAACCTTTTTCATCTATGCAATGTAACTTACGCTACCGTCGTTCAAGTAAATCTGAAAGTCTGGACTTAGTGAAACTATTCAAAAATTCATTTGTTTGCTGTTAAATAATGCAGTGTACATTTCTAAATTTCTTTGGTGGCAGTTCAAATTAAAGTTGTATGTTATTCTCATTTGAACATCCAAGCATCTTGTTGTTCCTATATAGAACTCCTTAAAAAATGGTTACCTATATACTCTGATTGGGATTTCTCCATTTTGCTAGTAATCTTTGTGTATATCATTTTTCCTATGCTAATTGCAATCACTAAAACTAATCTTCCTACTAATAGTAATATGCTTTTACTATTTGATCTGAAGGAGGAGATGATGAGGGGGAAACCAGGATATGAGCACCTCAACGAGCCTCTTCACATACTTGTTGAGGCAGAACTGCCTGTTGAGATAATTGATGCTCGTCTAATGCAGGCAAAAGAGATACTTGAAGATTTACTCATGCCAATGGTAAATCTCATCCACCATACACATCTTTTTTCCACAATATATAACATATATATATATATATATTTAACATGTTGTCCTTTTCTCAACTCTTATCGTAGTTTCAGTCTTCCTTGATTCCGCATTTCTCAATGCAGGATGAATCTCAAGATTTCTATAAGAAGCAACAGCTTCGTGAGCTAGCTATGCTCAATGGTACTCTGAGGGATGAAGGCTCTCAAATGTCTGGATCTGTCTCCCCCTTTCACAACAGCCTAGGAATGAAGAGAGCAAAAACTAGGGGGTAATATATTTACATATTTGTCGTCCCTACTTTAAACAACGGTCCCCACAGCACAGGTTTTGCTGCACCAGCCAATGCTTCCAACTGCCATCGGGGCACTGGTCTGCTGAATGCCAGTTATAGCCTGTCTCTATATATGATATGAGGTGTGCTTTTGTTATACTTGGAGAAGATTTATTAGCAGTATATTGTGCTAATGGATCCTTTCCTATTGGTGAAGGTTTGAGTTTGTATGTGGGCAGTTCGGTGAGGGAGTATTCTCCCTCCATCTCTTTCGTCGTATTATTTCATTTGTTGTAAGCTTGTGATGGGAGTTTTGGTAGTTTGTGAGAATTATTAGGTGATTTCATAGTTAGAGGAATTCCAGTGGCTTGAAATATGTTCTGTACTAACTATGTTAAATTCTCAAACTCTAATGTCGTCTATTACTATGTCATTTTTTTTTCTCTCTCCCTGTCTCCTCTGTCTTTATAAATATATATATGGACAAAAATTTGTATGCACCAAGTTCACTTGTGCAACTCAAGTTTATTTTAAAATGGTAATATTAACTGCTATTTTACTAACAGTTACTTTCACTTAAAAGTACTGTAAAGTTATATTGTAAACTGATGCACAAGAATGATGCTTTTGTATATACACACACATTGATCATGAATACAGAGAAGAATATTAATGATCAAACAGTACAAATCATTAAACATCAACATGGCAACAAGGATTCAATCAAATCATAAAATCAGAGTTAAAGTGAAAAAAGGTCTCATTAGAGGGTTATAGCTTTCTAAGGCCACATATGATTTCTTTGAACTTTGAAGGCTCTCAGTTAGTCGCATCCTCTTTTTATTCTTCGTCATCATCAACATCCTCAATTCCGACCCAATGAGTAAAAGCGAAAAGGAACTCCTTGAAGTTTACCATTCCGTTCTTGTCCCAATCCATCTCCTCTGCAAAATAGAAACAATGACTTGAGAGTTGTCAATGAAGAGTTGGACACCTGATCACAATATTATGACAAGAAATATACTTCTGATGAGCTTCCAAGTTTAAAGTTTCACTCAGTAAACAATAGTCTATAGTTATTGGTCATCGTTTCCTCTGTTATTGAATAAAAAATGCACGGAAAATCCATGTTCTATCTGTCATGTTTAAGAGAATGAATGTGAAAAAACACCAAACATGACTGCATATTGGAGCATACATGCTCAAACGTGAGAAAGAGAGAACTAACCGAATCTTTTCATGGCAATTCTACCAGAAGATCGTTCTCCTGAAGTAGTTTCGTTTATTGCATCAACCATCTCATTTTTGCTCACATACCCGTCCTTGTTTTTGTCCAAAAACACAAATGCATCGACTAATGTTTCGAAAGTAGCGTCAAGATTTGGCATCCACATGCAAGATTTCTAAAAAAGTCAAGGAACAAACAAAACCAACAAGTATTGAGGTGAAACATTAATGTGACAGAGAAGGTGAATCAATAAGTTTAGTAGGTCTGGATACAGCATGCTCAGCAGTTGGATCATCCTTCAGAAGACGGACAAGGCAAAGAAGAACTATAAATTCGTTAAACTTTATTCCTTTGACTTCAGTTATATCGCATGCCCCAAATAGCTCATTAATCTCCTCGTCTGTGAAATTGATCCCCAGCTTGTGAATACAATGTTTCAGCTCTTGTGGATCTATTACACCATTTCCATCCTCATCTATTAAGAAGACAACAAGATGATTCTAGTTCTATACGGAAGAAAACCAACAACTGTATCAAAATAAAGGGCAACTCTTTTGTACACCAATTGTACGCTGAAACAATACACAACTACTGTAATACTTTTCAGTGAAACCAACTAATGCATACATAACTTACAGGTCGATTCATTTAACACAGAAAGGATACTTACCAAAATCTCTAAACGTAGCTTTGCATTTCCTCAAGCTTTCATCAATTTTTGGAAATTTTAAAATAATGCTGTTAAAGGATTTTATAGTACACCCTACAGCTTCTCTTCTCCTCATTGCCTCCAGTATTTTTGCCTCAAGCTTCGTCTCCGTCACTGAAGCCCTGTGACAATCACCTTTGCCCATTACACCTCCCATTTTCAGTTAAATAGTATCTGATTAATGAGCCACCCTGTAAGAAAAAATAAGTACTGTAAAAACAAAATGAGGATAATATGCAATGCTATTTGGAAACATGCAGTAACTTGCAATGGCAAATGCATATAAAGTTTTTCCAAGAGCAAAAGAAGGAAAGATGTACTTCCTCCTTCCTCTTCTTGAAAACAAAACAATGATGATTATGTTGACAACTTGATAGATAATATATTGTCTACGATTTAACTGCACAAACTTCTGCAGTGATGGCATTAGCTCCATACCCACTCCCAAAATCCCTCAAAGTCCTCATAAACCGAGTGTTTTATAAACATAATTTGATTGTTGGGACCATTCCAGCCAAACAGATGCAGCTTCTATTAGCTTCAAATTGCAAGATTTCATATGTTTATAGTTTTCTGTCCATATTAAAGCTTAATTTATCTTGAAACAGCAAATGTCCATATCAATTTATGAAGTCCACCAAAAAGATGAAGTTAGAAGGACAATAGTAAAATAGGTTTCATCCTGGTATCAAATTAACACAAAACACAACTTCTTACAACAGCAATTTAGAAAAAGGAAATCAAGCCACAACCCTATTTGAGGCAGTAATCAAGATTCACAACGTGCATACAGAGAACCACTGATAAGTGTGTGTGTTTGCAGATAGAAAGAGAACCTTCGTTTTACTTGGATTACCCCCAAGATCAGAATCGTTGAAAAGCTCCAGCAACAAGGCAGTATATATATCCAAAATAAAACACCCTTGTACTAAATGAAGCAGATTCAAAGAGATGGAGAAAAGTGGGGTGAAATTAAAAAAATCTGGGATTTGACTAAAACGTGAAGTGGGTATGGATTAAAAACGTTTAAAAATACGTGCAATAGGATCCAAGATTGGTTGGTGGTCTCCCCACCACGTTTTAGTGTGGTGCATCCTCTGCTTCCCACGAATCATGGTGCTCTCCTATCTTGATAAACTTCTCCAATTCACGCCATTCTTTACTTGAAACAATTTTTGCACTTCCTTCAACTTCCTACTTGGTTTTGTTTGTAGTTGCTTTTTTTCTCAAGCTACTTGCAAACCTTTTTCTTTCTTTCTTTCTTTTTTTTAAGGAGAAGGCAAGGCAAAATTACTTGCAATTAAAAGTTCAAAACTACTCTCTTCATCCCCGTAAATGCTACTCACACAAAATTGGGTAGAATTTTTTTTTTTTTAAAAATGATAAAATAATAAATATATTAAAGCTGATTGTGATTAAGAAAGATAAAAATATAATGAATTTTAAGAAAAATTAGCTTTTCAAAAACAAAAAAAGAATGAAAATATTTTGAATTGACGAAAAATAAAAATTGGACACAAAGATGAATAAAGTATTATTCCGTATTTCTTATCACATATATGTATTATATGACTAGTGAATATATGATACTATGTTCTATTTAAAGTCATATTTTATGACAAAGTAAAGTCTATATCATATTTTAGGACTCAATTGAACATTTGTTAAAAAAAATTGTCTCTGATTTATAAATTGAATATTTCTTAAAATTGAAATAAAATAACTTCTTTTATTTAAATATTATTTTAAACATCTTAATATTATACATCCTTACTTTTTATGCATGAAAATATTTTTTTGAGTCTTATTCACTTTAATTGATCATCTAACTTCTAATCCCAAAAAATAATGTCAATAAACAACTTCGATTTAAGATATATACAAATGGTAAATGTGACATTTAAATGAGGGATATATACTTATTAAAAAAACATATATGTAAAAACTAGTAGAATACATTTAATAATATTGTAGTGATGCCACTTATTTACTTTGATGGGTTTATTTCTTAATCTCTCGAGGTGTCGTGCATATACATGGAACCATATTACTATAATATTTCTCAACAGAGATATGCTCGCATCAGCAGTGACACACAATTATTCCTTATTGCACCAACTGAGAAATCAATCATTTGTTTAATTATTTTATATTATTTTAAGAAGTACTCCTCTTTATCCTCAAAATGTTACTACATTTTATTTATAAGTAATTTATTGTTTTGAAATAGGTGTAGATCCAAATGCAATGAAGAAGATGCAAGAAATAAGAGAAACCAATAATCATGTTACAATGGATAAGAAAATTATACTCCGTATATACTCTATTTCATCAGAAGTCTTCTTTATGTAGGGTGCTGAAAAAGATTAATTAGGTCTATATATAGACGAAAAATGACTATGCATGATTTTTTTTATCTGTAAATGAAACTTTATTACTCAAAGTTAATGATGTATGTTGAGATTAATGCAATATTAATATGTTATCTGATTCTATCTATCAAAAGAGTAGTTAGTCGTCTGATCTTGGAGTTAGTACAAGTTGAGTAAGGTGTACTCAGCTGATAAGGTTTAGTGGTCTGATATAGGTGTCAACTAATCTGAGATGAGTTGAGGACAACTCTGTTGATGCAAGTCGTCCGATCTAATCAGATCAGTTGGGTCCAAGTCTGCTGAAGCCAACTCAGCTGATAGGTATATCACTTAGAAGTTAAAATTATTAATTACACGAATGGAGAGCGAGAGAGAGACCGGCGAGTGGAGAGAGGTGAGGCGACGAAAAGGGGTAGAGTCCAGTAATGGCAACCAAACTTCCGAGAGGCAACCGGTGAGGCACTTCAAAAACACACCCACTAGGATAAACCCTAAACCACAGAATCACAGGATATATGGTAGAGAAGAAGGAGACCGATATTCTGCTAGACATAGGATTGGTTTCCAAGCTCCAAATAGGATCGACGTGTTGCCATGGGAGGTAGACTCAACAACCTTCTTTTTCACAAACTTTCCAAGAGAATGCATATGGGAAACGCTCTGCAATACTTTTAAGTCTGTTGGCAAGGTGAAGGATCTTTTCTGCCCAAATAAAGTGGATAAACTCGGCAGAACTTTTGGCTTCGTACGGTACCCCAAATCCCTGCGCGAGGACAAGTTACTGGAGGACCTGAATAACTTGTGGATCGGAAGCTATAAACTAAGGGTCTTCATCTCCAAGTTCAAAAGAAGGAGGGACAAAGAGAATACCAACAACGATCCAATAAGGCCGGAGAAAAAGGTTGGGTCCTACACATTCCCTGCAGACTCAGGAACGGTGAAGGACAATGTTCGCTTCGTGGACGCAGTAACGGAAAGGGCCTCCAGGCCATATGAAGTTACAACTGGAAAAAGGCCTAATGCAGTGACGGTGATGGAATTTCAGACGACAGAAGAGGAAAGAACGTGGGTCGAAAAATGCTTCACTGGGTATCTGAAAAGTCAGTTCTCATGGGAGAAACATGGTCTGGAAATCAAGGGTGAATGCAGTGGTAGGTTGTGCATAAGACCAATGGGGGGCAATGTGGTGTTAATCAATAGCAGTACGGAGGACACAACGGAGGGCACAATAGGCGGCTTCGACGAATGGGCATCATTCTGGTTCGAATGGTTGAGACCATGGAAGAACATAGACGTAAAACAACAAAGGCTCACATGGACACGGTGGCACGGGGTCCCCTTACACGCATGGTCCTTTAGATTCTTCGCTTTGGCATGTGCTTCCTTCGGGCTACTCACGAAGCTTGACGAACCAACGGTGAGAAAAGACAATCTTGAGTTCGCAAGAATGCAGATTTCGACGTCTGGGACGGCGGATATTGCAAAAGTGATACAAACTAGGATCGATAGTGCACGCTATACAATCAGAATCGAAGAAGAGGGTCGTTGCTCTTGTGACGCCGGAGACCCATCGTCGGAAACCGATTCCGACTTCGACGATGAAGAATATGATTGGTCGGGGGAATTCGAAGGGTCGGACGCGGCGGCGGAGGCGGTAGATCAAGAAGATATCTCGGACTTTGGGACCGAAACAGAAGAAGTTACGCAGCCGTCATTGGTAAACAAAATGGTCGGGAATAATTATGGAGATTACATGGAGAACCATGCATGCACTAAAGACAAATATAAATGCTCCTCGGAAGATGGAACAGAAAGTGGGGAGTTGAGCGGTCACGCACAAAATTTAGGCAACGTGGAGGAGGAAGTCACACGCGTTGCTAATGAGGAAATGGAAATTAAGGCGCGTGAAAATTGGGTGACAGCTGGTGAAGTTTGGCCCAGAAGGGGAGGGGCTTTAAGTGGGGACCATGTCTTGGGACCTAATAAATTAATCGAAAATGATTTCTCAAGTGGGCTTGACGTGCAGGATGGGCCTGCTGAAAATTCAATGGGGCCAACCCAAAGAGTGGGTAAGATTGACCAAATAAGTGGTGATTCAAGCGGGCCCAGGATGAGAGGGGTTTTAATTGGGAATCATGAATTTGGGCCTAATAATATAAACGAAAAGGGGATCTTAATTGGGCCTGGCATGTCTGGTAGGTCTGTCGAAAATTCACAAGGGCGAGTTCAGGAAGGTGGGGATACCGAAACGACAGCTGGTTCTCAAATTATCACCGCTCAAGAGGCAATTAACCCCAAAGGAGACCAGCAGAAGGAAACCCAAACCAGCTACAACCCCAAACCCCTAGCTTCCGCGTCGAAAGAGCTCCCGGATCCGGCGGACGAAGCGCGAACACAAATGTGTAAGGCAGTGGAAAATCAAACCACATCGCGCTTGGACGAATGCTATCCTGAACGCATCCCGGACGACGATCTAAAAAATAAAAAGGGGAAGAAGAAGCTCAAAACTAAAACGAAGGCCCAATTAAAGAGATCGGAAAAAGCAACAATGTCGAACTTTGTTCAGGATATGGTATCAACAGAAGATGTAGCTGCTAACATTCGTGAGTACCGTAGGCTGCCTATGAACAAACGGAACGCCCAAACGATATGTGAAGCCACTGCGATGTGGGAATTCGGCAAGTCAATTGGTCTGACTAGCAAGGAAAGCAATGACAGGATGATAGCGACCTTGAAGGGGTCTCAGAAAGCTAAAGCAACACTAGCAAGCACAGACCAGGGGAAAAAGCCAGGTAATTTATGAAGACACTATCATTTAACATTAGGGGTCTGGGGAGTAGAGTGAAAATGAAAGAATTGATGGGTATTGTGAATAAGGAAAGAATTGATATGTGTTGTATTCAGGAAACAAAACTCGAACAAGTAGATGAGGAATTATGCAAAAATATTTGGAATCATAGTGCTTTTGGGTGGGCTGCTAGAGAGGCAGTGGGTCGATCAGGGGGCATTCTTACGATTTGGAACGCTGATATGTTCGAATGTATTGACAAATGGGATATGCAGGGGGCAGTAGTGGTTCATGGGCTATGGGGACCGGAGAGGGTAAAATGTTGTATCATAAATGTATACGCTCCAAATTCACTTAGTGAGCGAACTGAGTTATGGGAAAGGATCAAACAAACCATGTTGCAGTATCCTAGAATGTGTGTATGTGTTTTGGGGGATTTTAACTCAGTAAGGCATACTTAGGAGCGGGTGGGCATAAGTGAGACAGTAAACAAAAGGGATATGGAGGTATTTGATTCGTTCATTAGAACAACAGCGTTAACAGACTTACCACTATTGGGCCGAAGCTTCACGTGGTACAGGCCGGATGGCAGCTGCAAGAGTAGAATCGATCGTATACTTATCAATGATGAGTGGCTACACAAGTGGCCGAATTCCTCTCAGAAAGGACTGAAGCGATCAGTCTCCGATCACTGTCCTCTCCTTCTCGTGACAGCGACCAAAGATTGGGGGCCTAAGCCCTTTAGATTTGTGAATGCATGGCTCTCACACCCAGAATTCAAGAACTTCGTGCACACGGCTTGGGCGAAATATGACATTGAAGGTTGGGGCGGATTTGTATTAAAGGAAAAACTGAAATTGCTAAAGAAGGACTTGAAGGAGTGGAACAGCAAGGTGTTCGGGTCGATTGATAACACGGTCGAACAACTGAAATCGGAGATACATAAGCTGGACATAATGGATGACATTTTTGGGCTGGAAGAAGAAGAGATTATCGAAAGGAAGAAATCAACGGCGGAGCTCTTCAGGAACCTCAACCTGAGAAACAGTCTGTTTGCACAAAAATCCAGGATACGGTGGGCAAAGGAAGGAGATATGAATACTAGATATTTCCATAGTGTGATCAATCGGAGGAGAAAGAAAAATGAAATTTCGGAGATCGTAATAAACGGGCGTCGGCTGGAGGGAGTTGAAGAAGTAAAAAAGGGTATATATGAACACTTTAAGATACACTTCAGCAGGCCTAAGATTAGGCGACCAAGGCTAAGCCCGAGCCTAAGCAACAAGAGGGTGTCAGAAGAGGATAATGAGATGCTGATCGGGGAGTTTTCAGAGCAAGAAATCAAAGAGGCCGTATGGGACTGCGATAGCACGAAAAGCCCGGGCCCGGACGGGTTTAATTTCAGATTTATCAAAGATTTTTGGGAATTAATTAAGGTCGATTTCATCAGGATGATCACAGATTTTCAGCAGCACGGGAAATTGGTGAGGGGAATCAATCCGTCGTTCATTGTGTTATTACCAAAAAAGGAGGCTGCCGAAACCTTAAATGATTTTAGACCCATCTCCTTGATTGGGTGCATTTACAAAGTGCTCTCTAAATTACTGGCAAAGAGACTCAGTAAGGTGCTTGACAACATCATCTCGGAAAATCAGAGTGCCATTATTGGTAAACGACAGATTCATGATGGAGTCGTGATTTTGAATGAAACAATTATGGAAGCAAAGAGGAAGGTGATACAGAGGATATTTTTCAAAATCGACTTCGCAAAAGCTTACGATTCGGTGGATTGGAATTTCCTTGATAATATGATGGAAAATCTCAACTTCAGCAAGAAATGGAGGGATTGGATGCGCGAGTGCGTATCTTCGGCTACATCGTCAGTACTGGTAAATGGTAGTGCTTCGGGGGAGTTCAGTCTCGAACGAGGGCTACGACAGGGAGACCCACTTTCCCCTTTTCTGTATTTAATTGTGGCAGAAGGATTGAGTAGTCTGGTGAACACGGCAGTAGAGAGGGGACTTGTTGAAGCAGCTGAAGTGGGCCAAGACCGGATAAAAATTTCCCACCTACAGTATGCCGATGACACCATCCTGATAAGCACAGCAAAGGTGGATAACGCGCAAGTAATGAAGCAAATTCTGCGGTGTTTCGAATTCCTATCCGGGTTGAAAATTAACTTCAATAAGAGTAGCTTGATCGGTATCAACGTTGATAATGACAGGCTGGAGTCGATGGCCAGAATTCTGGAATGCGAAGTCGGGGTAATTCCTTGCGCGTACCTGGGAATGAAAGTGGGGTGCAATCACCGTTTAGTTTCGGAATGGACACACCTAGCACAGAAAGTGAAAAAGAAACTACAGGGGTGGAGCAACAAGAAGATCTCATTTGGGGGGAGGGTAACACTCCTGAAGGCAGTATTGACGTCAATTCCTATCTACCATATATCCTTCTATCTCTTACCAAAAAAAACCTTGAGTGAGCTGATTTCTTTGCAACGTAAATTTTTGTGGGGGGGGGGGTGGGGAGATTGTGAACAAGATAGCATGGATTAAATGGGATAATATATGCTCGTTAAAGGAATATGGGGGTTTGGGGGTGAGGGATCTAGGTATGTTTAATAGGGTACTTATAAGTAAATGGCTTTGGCGTTATGTGAATGAGGGGGAGAATCTGTGGGTAAAGGTCGTGTCATCGTTACACGGAAAATTGTTTTTGGGGGAGAGGGGTTGTGAGTCGAGCGGGAGTAGTAAAGCGTGGTCGGGGTGGTGGAGGGATGTGGTGAGGAATGGAACGGGGGAGAGGGGAAAGTGGTGGTGGAGCAGGATAGAAAAAGTCGTGGGAAACGGGTTGGAGACACTGTTTTGGAAGGAGAGATGGCCGGGTAGTGAAACATTCAAAAAACTGTTCCCTAGGCTGTTTAGACTTAGCATGGAGAAGAATGGGATGGTGGGACAGGTATGTAGTTGGAATAGAGGAATAGGGGAGTGGAGTGGGAGCTGGAGGAGGAATCTATCAAGTAGGGAGAGTGGGGAACTTAACCAACTTATGTCTATTGTTAATAACTTTCCATTGCAGGTTAACGTAAAAGACAAGTGGCGATGGAAGTCAACAAAAAATGGAGAATTCAGAACCAAGGATGCATATGATGGAATTGTCGAAAGCACACGGTGTGGGGGAGCAACAGAAATGGTATTCAAGAAGATATGGAGCAAAATTGCACCAATAAAAGTTTCGGCAACAGCGTGGCGAGTCCTATGGGAGAGGATACCAACACAGGATAACCTACGCCGACGGAAAATAATTCATGAAACAGGAGATGTGAGCTGCGTGATTTGCGGCAGCGACATGGAGTCTGTTAGTCACGTAATTCTCGAATGCACGCACGCAAGAAAAATATGGGATGAAAACTTCAGGTGGCTCGGGGTCTCAACAGTTATGCACAATTCAGTTCGCGAGCATTTCTTACAACATACGGACCTATTACGAGGTAAACGACGAGCTCACTTTACTATCTGTCTATGGGTGTGCACCATTCGGGTCATTTGGAAAGGGAGAAATTCGATGGTCTTTGACAACGTGAGAATTGAGGCGGAATTAGCAGCAGAGGAAATTAAAAGCAGAATCTGGGGCTGGGTAACAGTAAAGGAGGCAGCAGGAGGTAATAGGTCATTTGAGGAATGGAAGAGAAACCCCTTTAGTTTCTTTGAGTAATGAAAAGTTTCCAACTGTTGGAACAATGTATTTCTGGTCATTCCAATGTGTTGCTTCTTTTGCATGTAAACTAACTAGGCTACACCTTATAGCCAACCCATTTATATGCAATAAAAAAAATTTACTGATCAAAAAAAAAAAAGCTGATAGGTATATCAGCCGAGACAAATCTGCTAATTTCCAGTTTTCAGAGTTAGTTAATTATGTTGTTTTTGTTAGTTAGTTGGTTAGTGACAGTTATTTGTACATCTATAAATACACCACCAAGTGCATAGATTGTGAGTAATGAGAGTATTGAGTTTTGTAGGACTTTGTGAATATTCTGCAAGAGAGATCAAGATTTGTGTATACTTGTAATTGATTCGGTTGTAAATTGCACAAGATTTCATGTGTTTTAGTGATAAACTTTGATTGTTTTGCATGCATTTTCAAACTAATATGCTTAAAACTATTTAGAAAGGTGTTTAAGTTCGTTTTGTAGGAAGACGTAGTGAATTGGGCGTTAATCATCATTGGCACTCACATCAGGTGAAAGACGATGAAGAGAGTGTCGATATGCAAGAAAAAGCGAGTCAATCGGAGGTCAAAGTTGAAAAATATGCACAAAACAAACTCAAGGGTGAAACTCGGCCGAGCAAAATGATCAGAGAATGAAAATTGAAGGCCACGACCAAGCGTCCAGTCTCGACCGAGCAAAAAAAAATGATTTATTTGAAGGCCACGGACGAGCATACAGTCTCGACCGAGCAAAAACCTTAGCTTGAAACTATAACAACAGGCCCACGGCCGAGGCACCCTACTCTCCAATTTCTCGGGGGTTTTGCCCCATTTTCTCCATATTTCAAGGGCCTAATTGCAAAATTGATTCAAGACTTCTACCCCAACTATAAATAGACCAAATTTGAGTTTTGAAAGGGGCCTTCCTCCTTTTACAAGCAATTCCACACACACAAACACATAGTAGTAGGTTTTCTTAGGATACTTGTTGAATTTCTCATTAGATTAACTAGAATATGTGTTTTTACTTCGAATCAAGCCACGATTATCATTGGGCATCATCTCTTATATCGGTTTGTAGCTAAATTTTCATGATCAAGGTGATATTACTCTATTTTGCAATTCAATTTAGTTATTTCTTAATTTCTCCAATCTTTTGCTATTTTACCATGAGTTTGATGTTATTTGTTGTTGTAGCCACGAGATTCTCTTGTAGAACCATGGGCTAAGCTCTTATTGCCTTGGGGGTGGATGTTTTGATGGGTGTTTAGTGAAATGATGGATTAATTGCATGATTAACTTAGGATTTAGGTGTTTATATTTCTAGTGTTGTGTTTTCATTGATTCAATTGATTAATCCACCCTATTAACTAGCATTGTTGGTTGTGTTAATTACAACGATCGTATTGGATTGCATGATTAAGAGTGTGGGTGTGAGCTTGGATTAATTGATTAGAATTCACATAGTAATTGGCTTAACCGAGAGAGGGTTGATTGCTTAGATCGACAATACTAGACACTAATCGAATAGAGGTCGTCTAGGAGATTAGTGAGAGGGCGTTTCATAAGCATTAGTAACCGTGTTGAAAGTGCTTATGAAACACTATCTTAGGAGCTTATGATATTTGGTTAGATCCTATAATTTCTAATCAATGCACGTGTTCACCTAAGCCTCACGAGGGATTGGTCTACATATATGAGTGATAGCCTTTAACTTAACCCATATTCTTAAGTTCATTCATGTAATTGATTCATTAACTCATTGAATTGCCTACAAAACGGAAGCACCCGAGGCAATACCCTTTTCTTGCACTTTCTCTCGAAAGTTAGATAACTTGTTATTTCTTGTGTTCGTTTCTTATCATCCTTAGTTAATCTAGTTTCATACTTGTGTTTTTAATTCGCGGAAATCCAACACACATGTGTAGTTACTACAATAGCATGAATACTCTTAACTTTATGGATTCACTTACATTCAACTAGATCATTGGACGAACAAACTACTTGGTCGTACTTACGTACTACAATCGACCTCATACGCTTGTGGGGATCGTATTGTTACACGTGTAAAAAAATGTTAAAAAAATGATACAAGTCAGTAATCTGTAAATTTCATTAGTGATTAGTGAAGAGAGTCTTCTATCCTCCGTGGACGTAGATCATTTGATCGAACCACGTAAATCCCATGTTCTTTCTTTGAGTTCTTTATTCGTTTCAATTCATTGCGTTTCTTGTTGTCTTATTTTATCATTTGTGAGGAATTGCTAAGTGTATACAATTCCATAACAATTGGCGCCGTCTGTGGGAAGTCGAAAGATAAAGGCAAGAATCAAGAAATGGGCTCTGTAAAGTTGGAGATAGATAAATTCAATGGTAAGACAGATTTTAGTTTATGGAAAGCTAAAATGAAGGCTCTGCTGTCACACCATGGGCTAAAAGATGCTCTTAGTCCACTTGACCCTGCTTCATCTAACGCAGACAAGGCCAAGAAAGAAGAGCTTATGGAAAAAGCTTACAACACTGTTGTTCTAAGTTTGGGAGATAATGTTTTTAGAGAGGTTATGAAGGAGAAGGATGTTGTTGCAGTATTTGAGCCCCATGATGATCTGTATTTGACACAATCTTTGTCAAACCAGATGTTTATGGAAAGGAAGCTCAACAATTTCAAGATGTCAGATGATAAAACCCTTGATGAGCAATTAATAGAGTTCATGCAAGCAGTTGATGATCTTGAGAATGTTGGAGTTACCCTAGATGATCACAAGAAGTCTTTTCTACTTTTGGAGGCATTACCACCTTCATATGACAGCTTCAAAGATGCTCTGCTGATTAAAGGAGGGTAAGGCAAAATTCAAAGAAGTTTTGTCTATTCTGAAAACTAAGAGTTTACATGTGGCAAACTCAACTAAGAAGACCAAGAACCAGACTGAGGGTCTTAATATCAAACTTAAGAATGACAAGAAAAGAGGGCAAGGCAAGAAGTTCCATACCAAGTGAGCTCAAAAGAAGAATGGGTTTGTAGTCAAGGATAGAGCTTGCTATAAATGCCATAAAGAAAGACATTTCATAAAAGATTGTCCTGAGCACAAGAAGTCTACTGATGCTGCTAAAGTTGATGTAGCAGAGGCAAAAGGATATGATAGTGCAGAAGTGATGAGCATAACAAATAACAAACTTGTTAATGAATGGGTGTTGGATTCTGGATGTTCTTTTCACATATGTCCCACCAAATCTTGGTTTCAAAACCTTGAGATGATGGATGGAGGATAGTTCTTTTGGGAAATGATGAAAGTTGTACTGTGAGAGGGTTGGCATTGTGAGTGTGAAGATGTTTAATGATAAACATGTGATCCTGACCAATGTCAGATTTGTTCCAGATTTAAAGAGAAACCTTATATCTCTTGGCACACTAAATGCTTTGGATTATGAATTCAAGACAGAAAGAGGATGTTTGTTGGTTACCAAAACTGATAGAATAGTGATGCAAGGGAAGAAGTTCAATGGGTTATATATGTTATGGCATAAGAGATTGGCACATGTGGGAGAGAAATGCCTGATGGAGTTATCCAAGAAGGGGGCATTCCACCAGAAGACATTCAAGAATCTGGAGTTTTGTGAGCTGTGTATTCTTGGCAAGGCCAAGAAGAAGTCATTCCAGAAGGGTGAACACACTATAAAGGAGCTGTTGGATTATGTTCATTATAGATGACTATTCTAGAAAAGTTTGGGTGTTCATTCTAAAATAGAAAAGTGAGGCCTTTGCAAAATTCAAGGAATGGCTACTTGAGATAGAGAACAAGAAAGGAAAGTCCTTCAAGAATTTAAGGACAGATAATGGCCTTGAGTATCTATCCACTGAATTCAATGAATTTTGTAAAGAGAAGGGCATTACTAGACATAAAATTGTCCCTCTTAATCCACAGCAAAATGGATTAGCAGAGAGAATGAACATAACCATTTTAGAACGGGTCAGATGCATGTTAGCTGATGCTAAATTACCTAAAAGTTTTCGTGGAGAATCTGTATGTACTGCATGTTATTTGATAAATAAAACCCCCTCATTTGCTTTAGAAGGTAAAGCCCCAGATGAGGTCTGGTATGGCAAGCTAAGTGATTATTCAAAGCTTAAAGTGTTTGGATGTCAAACTTATGCCTATATTAGATAGGATAAGCTTAAGCTTAGGGCTCTGAAATGTATATTCATTGGCTATCCAATATGTGTCAATGGGTATAGGTTATGGTGCCTTGAACCAGGTCATAAGAAACGGATAATCAACAAATATGTTGATTTTAATGAAAAGGTAATGGGATATCTTCATAATTGAAATTTCCATGATCTACATGGAAGAATTGTAAATGAGTCAGAAGAGAGTTCCTCAGCTGAGGTGGAGTTTCCCACACCAGATGAGTTAGCACCAGAGGAGGTGGCTAACCCAGCTAATCTGGGAGATGACACACCAAATGAGGTTGTCCCAGAACAGGTACAAGGAGATGATCCAGAAGATGATACCATGGAGGACAACCCTGCTGATTTAAGGAATTATAATCTTGCAAGAGATAGGCTCAGGAGGCAGATTCATCCCCCATCTAGGTTTGGCCAAGTTGATCTTGTGTCATATGCTCTGATCACAGCAGAAGAGGTGGAGCATTATGAGCCAAGAAACTATAGGAAAGTTATCACCAGTCCTGAAAGAGATCAGTGGATAGCAGCCATGTCAGAGGAGTTGCAATCCTTAAAGAAGAATGAGACCTGGATCCTTGTTCAGAAGTCAAACAACCAGAAGTTGGTTAGTTACAGGTGGCTCTTCAAGAAGAAGCTTGAAGTCGGATCTGGTGGTGTTTGTTGGGATATTCATCCAGCCCCTAATCTGATTGCAATTTATAGTTTAAGTTTGATCAGTAGAGTATAGGTTAGATCAATAATTTGTAATCTAGAACTAAGTTTTCTAAGCTGTTTTATAAGGCTTAGATGTATTGATATTTGTCTAAGTCTAGTCTGACGAATAAGTTGTATGTATATCAGGTGATTACTCATCTGTTGTAACGCGCGCCTGCTCACGACTTAAATAGAAGAAGTCTAAAGACTAGAAGACATCTATAGCTCATTAGTGAAATCAGATCTAAAGGTTGTTGTATACCTTATAGACTAAAAATAACTATATGATAATCTGCATTCAAGCTTCAGAAGACATTTCAGCAAATATGAGCTCGCCTGATCTTTTCAAAGAAAGCCTTAATGAACACACAAGTCAAGCTCATCTGAAGAAACAGATGACAGTTAACATTTATGAATAAAACACCTTCACAAGTGTTAGTTCATTTATGATTAACTAAGTCAAAGGAAGAAAAGGCAACAATAACAGAAGACAAATAGAATGTCAGACTAAGCTCTCAATTGCTCTATCAGAAGACAAGACAGTTGTTCAACTACCAAGCTGATGTGGACCAATGACATATCAACACGAAGCTATAAAGTTGACCAAGTACTAGGTCGTTCAGAGATCTGACAAATGAAGTACGAAGCATTTAATGCACATTACCTTTTCAGGAAATGTCGTACCAGAAAATCTGCAAACAACTCTCCCATGAAGATATCGACCATGCTTAGAAGATTTGGTGCAACTGCTACTTCTCACCAACGGCTAATTTCTGAAGCCCAAATCTCTCTATAAATACAACACTTGTTCTTTGGAACAAGGTACCGGAAACCATACATGCAAGAACTCTCATTTCGCATTTAGCTGATATCAAGAACAGCCAGTTTCAAGAAATATCTTAAGTGTCGAGTTCTTTAGAGCCTGCAAAGATTTCTATCCTTAGTGCTCTAAGTTTTCAATCCTAAGCCTGCATAAAGAATCCAATCTTTAGTGCTTAGAACAAGTTGGTTATACACATATCTTTATATTTTGTATATACCCTTGTAAAGGTTACTTGTTACCTAACCAACAAGTAGATATGTAGTCTCAGATAGTAGTTGAGGTTCTTGATCACAAGTCTTCTCTTGGGACTATAAAGCAGCAAGATAGTGAATTTCTCTATCTGATTAGAGAGAGTGGACGTAGGATATTGAGATTCGAACCACTATAAATACTTGTGTTTCTATTGCTTACTTATTATTCTGTATTCATATTCATACTGCACATATTTGTTAAAAGCGTCAATTTACAAAAGAGTCAAAATCCACTAAGTATAAGTTTTACAAAGTCAGTAGATACTATATCAACTGATCACATACACTGTTTTAAAGTCATTCTTTAAAAAGAGGTTTTCATAAAATACCCACGAGTCTAAACATTTAAGGCCAACACATTTCCGCACCTATAGCTTTTGAGATAACTTTCAAACCGACCAGTTAAATTCAGCAGTCAGTAAGGTTGTTATCTTGATCTGCTATATTACACTTTCGAACTCTACAAATCATAACTCATCTGATCTAAAGCACGAAAAAGTTTTAAACATCTAGGCAGTCTATTCACACTCCCCCATCTAGACTGTCATCATACTCGTTTTGGGACCAACAGTGCTAAGGAGCACATCAGATTCAAGGCTAGGTTGGTGGCAAGAGGATTCACACAGAGAGAAGGCATGGACTTCAATGAGGTATTCTCTCCTGTTGTTAAACATTGTTCCATAAGATTACTTTTGTCTAAGGTTGCTCAAGATGATCTTGAGTTACATCATCTAGATGTTAAAACTGCATTTTTACATGGAGAACTAACTAAAACAATATATATGCACCAACCAGAAGGGTTCATCATGCCTGAAAGTGAAAGTAAGGTATGCTTGCTTAAGAAATCATTGTATGCGCTAAAGCAGAGTCCCAGACAATGGTATAGGAAGTTTGACAATTTCATGCTTTTTATTGGTTTCTTAAGAAGCAAATATGATGGTTGTGTATATATTGGTAAATAAGATTATCTAGAGAACACTTATCTACTAATCTATGTAGATGATATGCTGATAGCTAGCAAGAGTATGACGAAGATTACTCAGCTGAATGAGCAATTGAGTAGCAAGTTCGAGATGAAGGACTTAGGTAAAGACAAGAGAATATTAGGGATGGATATTCTCAAAAATAGGAAAGTAGGGAAGTTGTTCCTATCCTAGAAGGGTTATATTCAGAGGCCTTGTTTGGTTTATTGGATTGGGTAGGAAATATTATTTTATCCATTAAATTCCCATGTTTGGTTTGTTAGAAATTGGCCCGAGATTAATTATGGCCCGATATTATTTTCCCACTTAATCACCTACATGCATGATTATTAGTCTAGAAGGGAAGGTGAGTTAATTAGTCCTTGAGAATAAAAATGATGTGATTTGACTATACTGCCCTTACCAACTAAAGTAATTACAATTTTTCACATACATATCTTTTAATGTCAAAGGGTATTTTTGACATTTGACACTAAAATTTAAAATATAATCCATCAATCCAAACATGAATTTTAAATCAATTTTTCAAATTGTCCCACTAAATCCTATCCTAATATATCTATCCTATCCAGCAAACCAAACAAGCCCAGAAGGTCTTGAAGAGGTTTCTTATGCACCAGTCCAGACCAGTTAGTACTTCATTCGGGCAGCAATCCAAGTTATCAGTCAAGCAATCTCCTCAAACAGATGAAGAGAAGAAACAAATGATTACTGTTCCTTATGCTAATGGAGTGGGAAGTCTCATGTATGTCATGGTTTGCAGTAGGCCTGATCTTGCCTATGCTGTTAGCATGGTGAGTAGATTCATGGGAAATTCTGGGAAGCATTGAAGTGGATTCTAAGATATCTGAATGGATCAGAAGACTTAGGATTAGTGTTCGAGAAGTCAGCTGACACCAAGAGTCCTCTAATAGGATTTGTGGATTCTGATTTTACTAAAAACATAGATACAAGGAAGTCATTGTCTGGTTATGTGTTTACATTGTATGGCACTGCTATCACCTGGAGAGCAGCTTTACAATCTATGGTGACTTTATCCACGACTGAAGCTGAATACATAGTCTTAACAGAAGCTGTGAAGGAAGCAAAGTGGTTAAAGGGCATTCTGAGGGATTTTGGCATAAATCAGAAGAGTATTCCAGTGATGTGTGATAATCAGAGTACAATCCATTTAGCAAAACATCAAGTGTTACATGAGAGGTCAAAGAACATTGATGTGAAGTTGCATTTTGTTAGGGACATCTTGGAGAAGAACATTGTTGAAGTTCAGAAGGTAGCTTCAGAAGTGAATGCAGCTGATATGTTGACTAAGGCATTCCAAGCAATAAGTTCAAGCATTGCATGGAGTTGGTAAACCTTAGAACTTGGGATATTCATTAAGAAGAGAATGAACAAACAGCCTTGAGGAGGGCTGGGAAGAAGGCAATCTTGCATTAAGGTGGAGAATTGTTGAGATTAATGCAATATTGATATGTCATCTGGTTCTATCTATCAGAAGAGTAGCTAGTCGTCTGATCTTGGAGTTCAGTACAAGTTGAGTAAGGCGTACTCAGCTGATAAGGTTTAGTGGTCTGATATAGGTGTCAACTAAATAGAGATGAGTTGTGGACAACTCTGTTGATGCAAGTCGTCCGATCTGATCAGATCAGTTGGGTGGGGTCCAAGTCTGCTGAAGCCAACTAACTGATAGGCATATCAGTTGAGACAAGTATGTTGATTTCCAGTTTTCAGAGTTAGTTAATTCTATTGTTTCTGTTAGTTAGTTAGTTAGTTGGTTAGTGGCAGTTATCTAGTGCATTGTACATCTATAAATACACCACCAAGTGCATAGATTGTGAGTAATGAGAGTATTGAGTTTCGTAAGACTTTGTGAATATTCTACGAGAGAGATCAAGCTTTGTGTATACTTGTAATCTGTAACTTTCATTAGTGATTACTGAAGAGAGTCTTCTATTCTCCGTGGACGTAGATCATTTGATCGAACCACGTAAATCTCGTGTTCTTTCTTTGAGTTTTTTATTCGTTTCAATTCATTGCGTTTCTAGTTGTCTTGTTTTATCATTTGTGGGGAATTGCTAAGTGTATATAATTCCTTAACAATGTACAATTTAATTACCACGGTATAAGGAATACCCAACATTGAATCAAACTAACATACAATAAGAACATTCATATACTAAAGAAAACAAAGAAACTGAATGTTATCAACTGATCTGTGAGACCTGATTTCCTTCGGTTATAGATTTGCTCCTTCTCCATTCCATGGTTATTCTAGGATTATAGCTCCATTCCTTCTTTGAAGTCAAAAGTCATTAGCTCCATATTCCTTGCTTGTTACCAGTGGCGGAGTCAGGATTTTTTTATAGGGTGCCCGATTAAATTTACTATAAGTATAAGAATGCAGAAATATCAAAGTTATCATATTCTTTCATTATAGTATAGTTCAAACATAATTCATTAATATTTTTTACAAAATGTAGATGCATTTTTATGTTTAAATGTGCAAAATTTTGAACATCCAAAATAACTTTAAACTATTTTAAAACTAAATATTTAATTCCCATCAAATTCAAAATGATATGAAAAAAAAAAAGATAATTATTTTGAAGGGTTGAAAATAAAACACATAAATATTTCACTGCTATGACAAATTCTCGTAATTTTCTTACATATTATCATATTAAATATATTTTTTTTAATTAAAATTCACAATCATTGATGCTAGAAGAAGCTTCTAAAAACAATAAATTATTAAAAAGAGTGAAACTTTATAGAGTAATAAATAATGAAATATGAATAAATTGTAGCAAAAAAAAAAAAGAATAAAAAGGAAGAGGGGTTAAAAATAAGAATAGGAATTTGGTCAATAGCCCGATAGGCAGAGAAAAATAAGAATAGGAATTTGGTCATTCCAAGCCTCGAAGGCATGTTGCAAATAATCCAACCAATTAATCCCATGTGTCAATATTCCATTGGTTATTTAAAATTATTTTGGATAAATTTTAATTTGATAATATTATTAATAAAATATATATATATATTATATCAAAATTCATAAAAAAAATTGTCTATAAATAGAGATCAATATTGATAGGTTTTGGATCACAATTTCATATTCTCTTCCAATTTCCTTTAATTTTCAATATTTCCTAAATACAGAAGATTATCCAAACTCCCAAAATTACGAAAATTCTCAATTTTCTCCAAATATGAACCAAATTCCTACCTATGAACAAGTTCAACCATCACAAAATATCACTCGCACTTTATTTCGAAATACAAACCAAAGTGCGAAAAAAAATGTTTGGTGTGTGATTGTAGTTTATTTTAATTGTATGGTAAAATGCCTTTTTATTACCATTTATAAATTATTAATCCCAAAATATTTATTAGATTTCTTACATCTTTTAAATATAATAAGAATTGATTATAGATGATATATAATTAAAAAATAATATATTTGAAGGTTGGGGTGGGTTGTTGATAATGTATGAAAAAAAGAAAAGTAGTAGGATGTGTATATGGAGGAGAGAGAAATTATTTATTTATTAGAAGGTTGTGTATAAATATAGTCTAACAGAGAGATGCAGAGGACATGGAGTTTGGGAGCTCGATGATACGAACCAAAATGAGCATCAAACACCCACACATTTCTCATCGCAAACCATATTGCAAAGAACAGCTCAAGTGCATTTCTACAGCTTTCTCATCATACGCCTGCCATGTAGAATTATGTAAAATGGTTACTAATATTGACATATTAAAATAAAAGATGAATTGATTGATTGCTATAGTTTGTATCTTAGCTTGATTATTCATGGATTCTTTGTTGTTCAACATTAGAACTACCATCGTCTTGATTTAAATGAACAAGACAAATAACATAACTAAGCAATTTTTCCACAAAATAAGATGCACACCAATTGTTAGTGAAAATGCCTCAAAGAAAATTCACTTATAATAAAAAAAATTGAAAACAATATCACATTACCCATGTTTAATCATCCCACAAACATGTCATGAGAAACCCTAGGACAATTAATTCAAGTGATATTCAACCACAATACGTTCATCACTCTTCAACTTTAAGCAATAACATACCATAACTTGCAATGTTCCCACAAAATAAGGTGCACATCAAGTGTTTGTGAAAATGACTCAAATAAAATTCACTTATAATTACAAAATTGAAAGCAATATTAAATTACCCATGCTCATTCAAGCGTCTTATAATCAGAAAATAGAAACCTTGAACAACTATTCTTACTTACAAATCTCAACTAGCCCACGACAAAAGTTTAAAAAAGGTTATAAGAACTTTCAACTATGATCTCTTAGGTGTCATGAAATGACATCTTTATGTTTTAACTTTTAACCGGATAGAAGAGCGCAACGGCGATGGTGACAGTAAAGAGTGTCGATTTATTTCTTTTCTTTCGAAATTTAGAGATGGAAGAAGAATGACAAGAACCCTAAAAGAACATGTAAAATACGTTCAATTCATAATTAATATTTAATAATTTTAGTTTAAAAAATATGTAATTTTAAATTTAAATAAATATAATATAATATTTTATTACATAAGGATAAAAATGTAATTTTAAAATTATATATTTTAATTAATTAAATTAAAAATACAAACGTAAAACATCATACGACACATACAATGAATACATACGATACATATTACAAAAGGTAACAGTCGTCAAATTTAAGTTTTAGCTCACTACGGTAGTCATACGAAACTATACGACACTCTGACTACATGTAGAATGTCCCTTTTAAGTTTTAATCTCAACCTCACATTTTTTTTACTCCTATATAAATCTCAACACCTTTCTTCTATTTCAACCATCAACTTTTATTTTTTAGGGTTTGTCTTCTCTTCATTATACACATTGTCTTTCATCATCTAGTATATATCGAATTTTTATGCCACTTTCACAAAATAATTTTAAATTTTGTATGGCTAACCATTTCTTATTTTGGTTTATCTAGATTTTCATTATAATCTAATCTATATTTTTATATTTTCTGGTAGATTTGTAGTTTAGTTATCGATTTTTTTTTGTTCGTCGAGGCTTGAAGATTTCATCAAATTCATACAAGATTTTTGAAAATTATAATATACTCGATGAAGATCTTCAAAGTCTGTAGATTTCTATTAGATTATTAATATTGTATAGTATTGACATAGTATTTGTTTTTAATATCTTTTGTAAATCTATAAATTTGTATTTAATGTAAAATTTTTGTTTTATTCTTAATTTGTGTATTTTTTTTTTGTCCATCGAGCCTTAAGATTTCATCAAATTCACACAAGATTTTTGAAGATTATAAGTACTCGATAAAGTTTATAGATTTCTCTTAGGTTATTAATATAGTATTGACATAGTATTTGTTTTTAATATCTTTTGTAAATGTATAAATTTGTATAGATTATTAATATAGTATTGACATAATATTTTCTTTTAATATCTTTTGTAAATGTATAAATTTGTATTTAATGTGAATTTTTTTTTTATTCTTAATTTGTGTATTAAGTTTAGGAAAAATCTTATATGCACACGTTGCAGGTGCACACATTTTTTTAACCGCCTCCTTTTTTCTCAGTTTTCTTCTTCTTCTTCGCACACGCTTTTTCTCTACAGATCTATGCCGCGCCCTTCTCCTCCGCCTGATCCACGAGTACGACAGATCTATGCCCTCCGCCGAATAGATCCGCCTGATTGGAGCGAAGGCTGGTGGTGGCTGCCCGGGGCTTGCGGAGGAGCACGACGGTGTTGAACATGGTGCTTGAGAGTTGAGAGGATCGTCATTGATGAAGAAGAGAGAGAGTGAGGGATCGGACTTGCACTACTCCACAAATTGCTTCAACTGCTTCACCTTGTCTACCTCCATTGCAATTTTGTTGTTGTTTATGGTTTATAATTTTGGAACAAACTCTAGATTTTCTTGATAGAAATTCGGTGATGAAAGTTGCAGAAGTTGCGAAGGACGCAATTGATGGAGAAGAGAGAGAAAATGGTGAGAGAGAGGGAGAGAGATAATGTGAGGAAGGAAATGGGGGAAATACAATGAAAAATGTTAATGTGAAAAGTGGAAATTTTATTAGTTAAAAGTGGTAACTATTATTAGTGAAAAGTTAAATTTTTGTTACTGAAAATGGGTAACTATTATTAATGAAAAGTGGAAATTTTGTTACTGAAAAATGAAAAATGGTAACTATTATTAGTGAAAAGTGGATGTTAAGGAAAAAAAAAAAGGAAAAAAATGTGACTATTATTAGTTAAAAGTAGAAATTTAAAAAAAGTGATTATTATTAGTTAAAAGTAGAAATTTTGTTAAAAGTGGTAACTATTATTTTAAAAAATTGGAACAGTTTTGTTAAAACCTCATGTTTAGGAGATGTGTCTAAAACCACTCAGATATCAATTATTTATTTACATATATTTGTCTTGTTAATATATAGATGATTGACTTATGCATTAGTATGCACGTGCACATTGGAGATTGTTGGTCCTGAAAGGAGTATATGACAAGTGTATGGGGGGGGGGGAATACACTTGTATGCAATTCTTTTGCTAATTTGATCAAACCAGAGTTCAGCAAGGTTGTCTTGGACAACTCTGCTGAAGAAGATTAACTCTTCTAAGATAATCAAACTATTAAGTACTATTGAGTACTTAGTTGAATAACTATCTAGGGGAGTTATATGTGCGGAATAGTGGTTGGCCCTTTAAGTTTAGACTCCTTTAATTTCTGAAATCACTTAGTCAATGCAACACAGTCCAGTTTTCAGGGAACTTGTCCAAATAGGTTTTTGCACAGTCTTTGAATGTTTATCCTTGAAAGATCAGTTTTGTGTGCAGTGTTGAGTGTATGAAAGTATTTGGAATGTAAATTAACACAAGAAGTTATAGTGGTTCAGAGACTCAAGCTCCTACATCCACTTTCCCTGATTTAACAGGATAATTCCTTCACTCTTGGAATTAACTTGTTTTATAGTGCCAAGGTGCACTTGATCAAGAACACCACTCCTTGGTGAATTGATCCCTAGGATGTCTAGAGTCCTAGTACCCTCTTCTCAACTCAGAACTGAACTGTTCTTCTCTCAACAGTCAGCTCCTACCACTTCTACTACTACAACCTTCTCACTTTCACTCTTGAAAGATGTAAGGGTTGGAGTAAGGTTCCAACTAATGAGATATCCTTTACAATGAAGATCAGTGTTTAAGGATAGGATATCTCTCTAAGCTTGTGTATGGATATACAATTGGGTTCAGCTTAGAAGAAGTGTATAAAGACTAAGATAGTCTCTTTGAAAGCTTAAATGTTCTATGAGCTTCAGAATACTTGAGTAGTTGGATTCTGTTGAGGTTAGTTGGATGCTTTCAAATGGTCTTCACACTTCTGTATTTATAGACAAAATGGAGGATTTGCCCGTTGGAGAGGCAGTCCCAAATTGCTATAAATGTCTTCCTTGAGTTCTTCAAACTGGAAGACAGATTCTTGATAGTGACATGTCCTCATTTGGGTAATAAACGGCTTGTAAGACTTTGTCTTCATTCTGCAGCACTTTTCCCAATGTTTGACTTCTTGTTAGGACTTGGACATGGCTTCTGAAGGTTGATCCAATGATAGGACAACATTCCTTATCATCTGGACAACTCTCCTTATCACTATCAGCAGTTTTGCTTTTCAGCAAGGTTGGCTTGCTCTTCTTCAGATGACTTGGCTCTTTCCCTTTATTTCATTCCAAGATGATCTTGGCATGTTTCTTTGGTGATCTTTAGGGTGTGGTTGTCTCTTTCTCTTCAGCATAGTTGACCTTCAACCTTTAGAACATCTGTTCTGATTCAATCATGCTGAGACAACTTTTCTGGACAACTCTTCTGATCAGCATATTTGGTCTTTTAGCATCAGAGCACTTTACACATAGAGTTGGCTTCTCTGGACAACTCTCCTGATCCAAAGTCTTTGAGTAGCCTTGTCCTTTTGAGCTAGGTAGAGTTGTTCTTGCATATGGCTAGCTTCTTTGGACAACTCTGCTGATCAGAGTTATTAAGCTTGTCCTTTTGATTTTACCAATCTTGCATATGGATACTTTCTCTGGACAACTCTCCTGATCAGATCATCTTATTGGACTTGTCCTTTTTTGAGGTTTACATTCTTGTTCTTGCATAAGACATCTTCTCTGGACAACTCTCCTGATCAGTGCATTTGGTTTTCCATAGAGTGTCCTTGCTCTTAAGTGATTGTTCCAGAATTTGAGCCTTGAGGGGACTTGATCTTGATCGACTTCAAAGCATAGGTTCCCCCTCAAATTGTGCATCTAATTGTCTAAGAGCTGTCTAACACTTCAGCTTCTCATCTAGCCTATAATCTATATGTTCTAACATTCCTAGAACATATTTATATTGACTTAGGCATGTCTCAGGGGGTTTTGGTATTAGATCAAAACATATCTCATTTTATTCCCAACAGAGACCAACTATAATATTTACTGTACTCCTATTTCTTATGAATGAAAGCATTGTGTGTATTTCAATATTCTCAATTTTTATTCTTGATTTTTGTACTTTCATTAATATGAACATTACATACATTATAAATTTGATCATAACAATTTAATAATATCTACATAAATTTTTCTTAATATTATACGTTCCGTATACAACATTTAATGAAAAATGAATTTACTTAAATTAAGCTAACCTACAAATTGATTAAAACAATATATTTAACTATAAAAGTTACTTAATTTTTTAATTTCCTTAAATTTTTCCATAAAACAAAAAACCATATTTGATCCTTAAATAATTAGGTAATTTTTCGATTTAAGGAATTTTTCAATTTCCTTAAATTTTTCCATCAAACAAAAAACCATATTTGATCTTTAAATAAATTAGGCATTTTTTTCGATTTAAGGAAATTTTCATTTCCTTATAGTTGATCCTTTTTATTTATTTAATAATAAAGGTTCTCTCTAATAAAGCAAAACCACATTCCCTTATCAAATTGACTTAAAAAATTTGAATATTTATATATTACGGTAAAAATCTAGGTCTTCCTTAAGGATGAAATATATTCAAAATTCTATAAAACAAAATTCAAATTTGTAAATTTGTTTTCAAACCTTAAAAAAACTGAACGGTCAATATCAAGCATTCAAATATATTAGTTTAATCTTTAAAGAAATTGAAAAATCTAGCTTAATATACGATGGAATGAATTTTCTTAAATTTCAGAAGTTAAATTTAAATCCACCTTTAAATTTGAATTTGATTTTCCTTATATTAAGGATCACATTTAATTAAATTTAGGTCTTTCATAATTTATTAAATTAAATTATATTATTATAAACTATTAAATACTTTATTTACCTCGAATAGATTTGTATGTTGCTTGGTCTAGAAGTTTTTCGCAATTTATAATTTATTATATTAATTTTTTTTATAAATAAATTTATAATTCTCTTTTCTTTATATATATATATATATAATATAATCTATAATTATGCAACATTTAAATTTTTATTGGGAATTAATAAAAATAAAGAAATTTACAAATATATACACGTTTTAATTTTTTTAATTAATAAATTACACTAGTTAAAGAAATATATTATTTGATTAAATAATTATAAATGACAAAAAAAAAAAAAGAGAATTAGGGCACACGTGCATGGCAGGGATATGGGAGAAGCCCACTCCACCGCCAAGAAAGATGACACGCGGTGAGTATTTAAATGCACTCCGCCGCATCATATTTTCTGATGCAAAGCGAAAAAAGCACTAATCATATCTATACCTCCTTTTACCCTACGCCCCTCACTTCTCACACCTAAATTCTTCTCTCTCCGTCTCAACCCTCTTGCTTGCTTCCTCTAGGTTTGCAATTCTCCCTTTCTCTCTCTAGATTTTTAGTTTTTCGATTGCTGGATTGATGTTCATGCATGTTTATCTGATTCAGAATCGGTCGGTTGTTATGTTGCTTGATTTCTAGGGTTACGTGATAGCGTGTATTTTTATTTTTATTTTGGAATTTTCGGTCTCTTCGTGTATTTGTGTGAATATACGTGCCTTCTCGATGGTATTCCTTTGATTTGCAGGGCCAGGGTGTCGTAAAGCGATCTCTGCCGCTAGTTTTTTCTTTTTCCCTTTGTGAAATTGATTTATGTAGGGTTTATTTCGATTGATTCGCCGTAAGAATTTTGCGGTTTTGAGGTTATTTATAGTCCTCGATCTCTTAATTTTAACCCGGAAAAAGAAAAACAAAACTGGTTCTGTTCTCTGTTGGGTTGCTAGGGAAATTTGTTTATTTGCCACTAAGATCTGAATTGACTCAATAAGTACAATTTTTACTCTTTAAACAATTGTTCCTTCTTTTAAAAAGGCAACTTTGCTTGTCTCAACTGTACATTGACAAACAGCAACTGTAACTTAGATTTTAAAGAAAACTCAGTTTCTATTTTTTGTTGGCTTATGAGGGAAATTCGGTCTTCTTCCAGAAAGTATCTGAATCTACAAATACAACCGTGTGGTTTGCTCTAAATATGTACTCTTTAGATGGTTAATTATTTTGGAAAAGGGGAAACTTTGGGAAACAACAACCGCATGTTTGAGTGATTCAACTGCTAAACATTAGACTTTTTGGCTATTCCAAGTTTCCAACACTGTAATTGATAGCTAGAAATATTATCTCATCTTAGTAATGTTTGAGTTATTCAACTGCAGGAAGAAACGTGATGGCTTCCAAGAGAATTCAGAAGGAATTGAAAGACTTGCAAAAAGACCCTCCGGTATCATGCAGTGCTGGTGCGTTATTCTTTTGATTCTTTGCTTTCTGTATGCTTTGGAAATTTTATACCGCCAGATGATCTTTCTACTGTTGCATACTGAAACAATGAAACTGTCTCAAATTGTAGCTTATGAGAATTTTATCATTGTATTGTAATGTTCGTTTTTGTTGTGAGGGGTTGAGCTCATACTTGTGATCTGCTGTTAAGTGTTAAGTCCAACTTGTGTGCCTAGAAGGGAAAAAGAATTGTTGTCAGCATCGTATTGCAGTAATTTAGTCTCATAATTTGCTTGATTTAGAACTGTGTTAATGGGACAATTGCTCTCTTGTTCTCCTTTTTCTTTTTCCTTGTTTGACAAGAGGCTTGCATTCATATTGTCTGTAAGAACACTGTTATGGAATGTTGGATTGTCACCTAAAATTAAAATTCTCTGTTTCGGAAAGCTGTAATTTTGCCTTCTCAACATATAGTTCATTCCTTAATGCAGGGCCTGTGGGTGAGGATATGTTCCATTGGCAAGCAACCATTATGGGTCCTTCTGACAGCCCTTTTGCTGGTGGAGTATTTCTTGTGACTATTCATTTCCCACCTGATTATCCATTCAAGCCACCGAAGGTAATACTTTATTACCTTGTATTTTTGTCTTTGGTCGGTCCTCATAATGTGCTAATGAGATTGTGTTGCGTACTGATATGCAGTTAAGACAATAATGGGTTTAACTTTTATTGATTCCTGACCTTGTGCAAACCAGCAGATTTGACTGGTTGAAGAGTAACAGAACCTTTAACATAGTTCACGATTATTATGTATATTTATGATATTTAGTAGTCTGATCAATTATTTTTGCTTTGAGATAACAAACCACATTTGATATGCTTTTGGCTTGAGGCACATAGATGCCATCATGCCAAAATTGAATAAGCTCTTTTTGCTCATGCCCCATGGTTCCATTATCTAGGATAATTTAAACCTACATGCGGGTTTTACCTATATCACCTTTTGTGCTCACTTGCTATTATGATATAAGGAAATTGAGTGCCTAATATAATTTCATTCATCTTTCATCTTGTCGGGTGGATTGAGCAGGTATCTTTCAAAACCAAGGTTTTCCATCCAAATATCAACAGCAATGGAAGTATTTGTCTGGATATCCTTAAAGAGCAGTGGAGCCCTGCTTTGACAATATCAAAGGTATACTTGTTTTAGACCCTATCATTTTCTTTGTTCCCATTGATAGGCCTTGTAGTACCTATGTTCTGATTAGAACTTGTCTTTGAAGTCTAGATAATCATTGATTCATAAGAATTGTCTAAATATATGTAAATCTGGCAAGAGTTTCTTTTCTTGCACCAATCAGCTCTTCTGTTCTAATGACATTAAATAAGAGTAAAAAATGTTAGTTAATCGTGAAACTTTTAATTTTTACACAATGTTGTATTTTGAGTAGCGGTATATTTGAAAATTTCAATTATCTTATGCATTGAAGCATCTGAGTAGTCATTATTAGTGTGATTAATGTGTCAGTATTGTTATTTTGCTCTCTTTTCGAGAATCAATTTCAATATGTATCGCGACTGAAGTAGCTGGCTTTCATCTGCAGGTGCTGCTCTCCATATGTTCTTTGTTGACCGACCCAAATCCAGATGACCCTCTTGTTCCTGAGATTGCTCACATGTATAAGACTGACAGGGCTAAGTATGAGACAACTGCTCGATCCTGGACTCAGAAGTATGCTATGGGGTGAAAGCACTTAATTTGGAGTTTAATGTGGTTCTAGTAATAATAAAGATTTGAAAAACAGCAGTTTGCTGACAATTAAGAATGTTGGCCAGGTCATTATCTTGTTTCAAAAGGCGAGAATCAATTAGTTGGCGCATGGGATTACAAGTCTTTCTTGTTTGATATGTTGCCGCTGTTATGTTACATATATGCTGTGCTCTATTTATCCTTGATTATCTTTCCTTGTTGATGATGTCTAAGCTGTTTTTAACTTTTTAAATGGTGTTAAATTGTGTGGTAATCAGATAAAACGAAAATTATTAAAATATGTTATTTTGAAAACGGTTGATGATTGTATCTAAAAACGAAGCCTACATTAATAATACCAGTTATCTTTCTGAAATTCTGAATTATTCAACTTTTAGCTGAACTAGGGTCTGTAATATGTCCAATGAAATTATAAAATTTCCAAGATTTTCTGTGTCTGAATCATCACGGGTTGTAACTTGTTCGACTTGGGTGATTAATAATGCAGGCCAACTTCTCCAATTTTCATCGCTGTAGTTTCATTCGCTCGATAGGGGTGTTGTGGATTTAAATTTCACTTCTATATCCTGCTAAAATTATGTATGCTGATCATTTTATTAAAAAGTAATAGGTTGGGTTTAAATTTAATTGATGGATTAGAATTTTTTTTTGCCTTTTAACGTGAATCACTTATGAGGGGTATATTTATTTAAAATACAACATGAAGTTGTAGTACATTTTGATGAATGCGATGTTTGTGCATTGCACACAAAGTAAAACATATATCAGAGTTGATGAAAAAGCAATAAACAGAAAACACCCTCATTTCCTTGCATGCCTGAACAATACTAAAAATTACTACTACTTGTTGTTAACGTCTTAGTCTGCCGGATTGAGTGCCTCGGTCTCTAGTGCGTGATCTATCTTCGGTTTAGTTGCCCGTGATGGCTATTTTCACTATAAAAAATGGCGTTTTAGAGACGGATTTACCGACAGATTTTCCGTCGGCATCCGAGGTTACCGACGGAAAGTCGGCCGTCCCCTTTTTCGGCGTCAGCATTTTTTGCCGACGGATATTTGGATTCCGTCGGCAATTCCGACGGATTTACCGACGGATTATCCGTCGGATTTGCCGACGGAAATACCGAGGGAAATTCCGTCGGTATTTCGGACAACCCGTTCAACAAACCGGGTCAACATTCCGATGAATTAAAATAATTATAAAATAAATTAGAATGAATTAAAATAATTATAAAAGAAATTAATTTTTGAATAGATTTCGAAATTCACATGTCGACGGAATATCCGTCGGCAATTTACCGACGGAATTTCCGTCAGTAAAACAAAAAAATGAATAAAAAAATATGATTTCGAAATTAACATATCGACGGAATATCCGTCGGCATTTGACCGACGGAATATCCGTTGGCATCTTACCGACGGAATATCCCTCAGTAAAACAAAATATTAATAAAAAAAATATGGGTGGCCGGGGAGGCCCCGACCAAAATTTCATTTTCCGACCACAATTAATTGGCATTGGTTTGTCGAAATACTTTTTAAAATTAAATATAATAGTATATATATATATAATGCATGGATACAATTTAAGCTTTAATTTATAACAGAAATTCTAACCAACTGCACTATATATGCAAGTCTATCCGGAGATATTTTTAATTGTTATCTAAAGATATTCATATATAATTGGTGACAAAATTACCACTAACACAAACCAATAAATTACATATACTACACTAGAATCTATAACAAAAAGAGGGGGGAAATTCCAAGCAAAATCATCCAATATTATACGCATACAAATTGGGAATACCTCTGGCAATCCAAACAAAGAGTAGTAAAGCATGCCACAATTCGTCGTTTTCATCATCATCCGAAACTGAAATACAAAATCAAATCACTTTGTTCAAACAACAAAATACAAATTGACAACTCAAAAAAAAAAAAAAGGTTGTATCACCAACTACTTTGTGATGAAGATGGGGATGAAGAAGAGCTCAACAGGGCTTCTAAATATTCAACCCCCAAATCCTCCAAAACGACCACCACATTCTCCGATTTGGCACAACTTTTCTTCCGATTAACCGATTTCTTCTTCTTCTTCTTCAAGACGAATCTTCTTCTTCTACTTATTCTCATACCCTTATGCTTTGCTTGTCGAAGAGTGGTGGAGGGAGGCGAGGTGGTGGAGGGAGGCGAGGTGGGAGAGAGGAAATTTCGGAAAGGGAGGAAATTTCGGAAAGAAAACCCTAGGTTAAGGTTTTATATAAGGGTAAATACCGACGGATTATCCGTCGGTATTTTCAAAAAGTAAATACCGACGGAATATCAGTCGGTATTTTTCAAAAAAGTAAATACCGACGGATATTCCGTCGACATTTTTCAAAAAGTAAATACCGACGGATAATCCGTCCGTCGGTATTTTTTGCGATTTTTTTTTTTTTTAAATAATTCAATTTTTACCTAATAAATTACCAAAACCCTAAACCCTACTATATACTAGACCTACTAATTCATTTCTTCCACATATATTAATATATATATTAGTTGTGACTTATATTTATAGTAAATTAAATTTTTATAATTTGTACCTAAATGATAAATAATTAATTAACTTTTATAAAATAAGAAATAAATACATTACATTAATTGAATTAATTTTCATCTTCATCGTCTTCATCCTCCTCTTCGTCCTTATCCTCCTCCTCATCATCATCATCTTCCTCATCCTCATCCTCCTCCTCATCTTCTTCATTCTCCTCTTCATCCTCATCTTCATCCCCCTCCTCTTCACCTTCAATTTCGATTAATTGGGGATTTGCAACCGTCAAGGGTACAGAAAGATTGAAATCTCCCGTAAAGATTTCAGTTGGAGTCTCTATTTGTTCTGCTTGAAATGGAGATTCATCTTCAGTATTTTTGTCCTTTTTAGGGACTTCTACCATTGACCTTGCCTTTACTTTGCAAACAGCGTGCCATTCATAACCACGTGGAGCTCCCGGATATGTGCAGTAGTATACTTGAGATACTTGATGGGCAAATACAAATGGATCATCCCCAACATACGCCCTTTTCGAACTAACATCAACGAGCTTGTACTCCGGGTGAATTCTTGTTCCTAGATGGCCTGAATCAAACCAATGACACTTGAACAACACTACAGTCTTTGTTGGATATCCTGGATATTCTACTTCGACGACTTCCCGTAACATCCCAAAGTAATCACTTGCATCTGCATTGTAATTCGCACTGCTAACGCAGACGCCACTGTTGGTAGTTGCCTTTGTCGATGCATACCCAGACGTATGAAATCTGTAGCCCTTCACAATATAACCGTTGTAAGTCTTTACACGACGTAGTGGTCCCTTGCTGAGATCTCGTAAGAATCGACTGTCTAGAGCGTTATCCCGTCCCTATACGGCTCAATTTAAAATTAATTAAAATAAATATTAATTTATTTACGTAAAACATAATTAATTAAATGGTACTCACATAACGTTCGAACCATCGGGAAAATTCACGTTGAATACGAGCATCTATATATGCATCTGAGATGTTTGGTTGTGCTCGTCGTAGTTCTTGAGTGTACATCCTAATTCACAACATTCAAAAACTTGGTTAATATTAAATGACATAAATGAAGTGATATTTAAATAGACGATTTATATATGAAATACTTACTCAATGTATGGCTGAACTTCATCACAATTCAACAACACATACGTTTGTGCTATTTCCGCCTCCGAGTTCGTCTCCCAATATCGTTCAGTGGGTTTTCCTATTGGCCGTCCCTTAGACTTGAATATGGAGAGCATTCCATCGACCTCTTCACTAATATCGTCAGCGGATGTACCACCGAAGTTACGTGGAGCACTTCTTAACTTTGTGTTGACGTGGTCTTCAAAGTAATAAGAACAAAACATGCCAACCTCTTCATTCAAATAAGCATTCACAATCGATGCTTCAACGTTTGCCTTTTGTTTAGCATTGCGTTTCAAGTTGTGGAGATACCTGATATACACACACACACATATATATATATATATAAAACTTATATGAATGCATGTGTAATTGTAATGAAATAAAAAAAGTAAGATTTTACCTTTCAAATGGGTACATCCACCTGTATTGCACCGGACCACAAATTCTCGCTTCATACGCTAAGTGAACGGGTAAGTGTTCCATCGAGTTAAAGAAGCTAGGTGGAAAAATTTGTTCCAACTTACACAAAATCACTGGAATGTCTTCATCTAAACGAATCATATCATCGATCGTGATCGTTGTAGCCGTTAAATCTCTAAAAAATAGACTTAATTCAGTGATATCCCTCCACACATTGAGAGGAAGAAGTTCTCGGAACGCAATCGGTATCAAGCGTTGCATAAATACATGACAATCATGACTCTTCATCCTTGCAACCTTACCCGTTGTTGTGTCTACGCATCGACTCAAGTTCGACACGTAGTCGTCCGGAAAGTTCAACTCCTTTATCCACCTACACAATCTTTGTTTTTGTGGCTTATCCAGTGTGTAGCTAGCCTTTGGAAATTTACCTGTACGCTCATCCTTTTTCAACTCTGGACGGCGACAAAGAGTGTCCAAATCCTCCCGAGACTTTGGAGTGTCTTTCGTCTTGCCTTCCGTGTTCATGATTGTGTGGAACACATTGTCAAACACATTCTTTTCAATGTGCATCACATCCAAATTGTGTCGTATCAATAGTGAACTCCAGTATGGTAAGTCCCAAAAAATACTCCTTTTGTTCCAACCACCCTCAATTCCTCTGTTGTGTTCCGCTGCATTTTCCTCAGTACTTTTTTTCAACCCCGTCACTTGAACCTCATATAACAACCTACGTCCTGTACGGAGAGTAAATTATAAGTGACACTAAAAGCAATAGATAAATATACGTTTAGTACTCGATTATTAAATAAATGTATAAAATACCATCTCGTAGTGGAGGTCGATTGTTTGTGAATGCTCTGTTTTTTACGAAGTTCTTCTTATTTCTTCGAAACGGGTGACCTTGAGGTAAGAACCTACGGTGATTATCGAACCATGAAACTTTTCTACTCACCGGGAGACTGAAAGCTTCAGAATTCTCCATACAATACGGACATGCTTTCTTTCCGGCCGTACTCCACCCGGACAACATACTATATGCAGGAAAGTCGCTAATGGTCCATAAAAGAGCAGCACGCATCGTGAAGTTCTGCTTTCTAAAAACATCGTATGTTTGAACTCCATTCTCCCATAAGAAGATCAAGTCTTTTATAAGAGGTTGGAGATAAACATCCAGTTTGTCCTTTGGATTCGTTGGTCCAGGCACCAATACAGTCAGAAACATTGTTTGAGGTTTCATGCACATCCACGGAGGAAGATTATATGGAGTCAGTATCACCGGCCACAAAGAATACTGCTTCCCATGCATCCCAAACGGTGCAAAACCATCAGTACACAAACCTAATCTCACATTCCTCGGTTCACAACCAAAATTTGGAAACACGTTGTCAAGATGTTTCCAGGCCTCTGAGTCTGCCGGATGTCGCATCTCCCTCGACTCAGCCGAAGAGGAATCTGTAGCATGCCACGTCATGTGTTGTGCAGTGGCACTTGATTGATATAATCTCATCAAACGGGGAATGATAGGAAGGTAGTACATCTTCTTATATGGCACTTTCTTCTTTGTCTTCTTCGATTGACCACCAGGTCCCTTTCGACGTGCCTCTTTGTACCGGGGATAGCCACACAATCTACACATATTCAGACTGCTATCTTCGTCACCCCAATATAACATGCAACCATTCACACAACAATCAATCTTCTCAACCGGCAAACCAACATTCTTCAACATTTGTTTGCTTTGATGAAACGTCGTAGGCACCTTATTATTTTGAGGACAAATTTCACTGCATAACTGTGTCACTTGCTCATATGCCCTGTTAGAAAGCTTGTTCTCGGTCTTAATGTTCATGAGTCGTGCATTAAATGACAACTGTGAGTGAGATTCACAACCCGGATATAAATCTTCTTCGACTAATTTGAGCATCTCATAAAACCGAAATGCCTCATTCGTCGGCTCCTCTTCCATGTTTGAAAAACCAGCTTCCCTGATCATTGTTTGATACATATTCGGTTCTTCGTCCCCAAACTGTTGTTCTTCGTCCCCAAACTGTTGTTCTTCGTCCCCAAACTGTTGTTCTTCATCCCCAAACCGTTGTTCTACCTCGTTACTAGTGCCAACATGATCGAAATTTGCTTCTTCTTGATAGATTCCAGCAGTGTAATAGTAAAACACTTCATCAAATCTATAAGGCCAACGTGTTTCGCCATGACTAGTCCAATTATAATAATTATCAACGAAACCATTCTTCACAATATGCACTAGGACCTCATCAATCTCTTTATATTGCTTATTCTGACATTTCTTAGCATTACACGGACACCTAATGCAATTTCCACTCATGTAATGTGGCTGGCTTTTTGCAAATTCAACAAATAACACGAGTTCATTATAAAATTCCACATTCACATTTCCTCTAATCATTCTAGGAGTACAATACATCCAACGATGGTCAGGCAAATCCATCTGCTAAACATTTAAGTGGAGCAACACATTACTAAACTAAACTTATAATAAATTCAAACAAAACTTATGATATATATAAAACATGTAATTACATTATATTGAATTTTATATATAGAGTAAATTAAAAATGGTAGAAAATGTACCGTAATTTGATGTTTCTGAATACCCGAGCATGAGCATAAAAAAATTAGGCAGTAGAAAGTTTTGGTGTAAATTTGCAATACGAAAGTGAAGTGGAAAAAAAGAAAGTTTTAGGAATTTCCCGACGGAAATGCCGACGGACTTATCTTTCCGTCGGCATTTCACCGCCCAAAATTTCCGTCAGTCAAGATAAATGCCGACGGATAATCCGTCGGCATTTATCAAATGGTGAATTCCGACGGAAACTTAATTCCGTCGGCATTTCACCGCCCAAAATTTCCGTCAGTCAAGATAAATGCCGACGGATTATCCGTCGGCATTTATCAAATGGTGAATTCCGACGGAAACTTAATTCCGTCGGCATTTGGCGTGTTATTATTTTTTTTTTTTATTAATTAATTCAATTTTTTGTATATATAGCAACAACACAAAGCTCACACACACCATATTCGATTTTTTCTATTTTGCAAAGAAATATCATGTCTTCATCATCTTCTATTCGATTTCAGCAAGGCCTTGTTTGTTATTGTGGAAAGGCATGTCGTACATATGCTTCTAAACAACCTAGAAGTAAAGGGAGGATATTTCATAATTGTCCTGACTCCCAAAGTGATGGTGGTGGATGTGGTTTCTTTGTATGGGCTGATACTCTAGAAAAGTGTGTTGTTGACAAGAATCAAGGATCTAATCAAAGTGACCAAGAAACTGAAGACATGAAGAAAATGACTCAAGAGATGAAGAAATTGGTTACAGAGATCAAGAATTTGGCTGAAGAAATCAAGGATTTAATCAAAGTGAACAAAATCATTTTGATTGTGCTAGTTGTCATGGTTGCATCTACCACCTTCAAGTGGTTTGGTTAAATATATGTATAATGCACTCTATATGAGGCTATTTTAATTTGTACTAAAATGCACTCTTCATGTGGTTTAAATCTATAGCTAGAATGCACTTTAAATGAGATTATTTTGTACTCAATGAAACAAATGAATGCACCCTATTTTCATCTATACACCAATAAACTACACAAATAAACTGCAATATATAGTTCAACATATTTTTCAACATAAACATAAATATATACATAAAGATAAATAAGTTCAACAGAAAATTAAATAAGTTCAACAGAAAATTAAATAAGTTCAACAAAAAAATAAATTAGTTCAACATAAAATTAAATTGTTCAAATTGTTCAACCAGGATAGTTGCCAGGATAGTTGCCAGGATAGTTGCCAGTGCCGGGAAAGTTAAAATATTGATCCATATCATCATTCAAGTTGACGTTGCCACCGTCGGCCTGACCTGCAGCTTGATCTGGAGCTGGAGCTGGAGCTGGCGGTGGTTGCCCCATCGTCTGTTGATAGATGGCCTCGATCTGCTCAGCAGACATCCCCAACGTCCGACCCGCATTGGTACTCCAGAGGCGGAAGTAGTTCTCGAACGTTGCCATGACGTTCGGATCCGGGACGGCAGTGGAGGATACGGACGGCTGCGATGCACTCCGGGCCGACCGACCACTTGGTGTCCTCACGGCGCTGCTCATCCCACCAAGGCCAAGGACCCTTCCCTTGGAGGTCGGGGCAACGTCAAGGTAACACTGGTCCACGTCAACAACCGGAGGGGTACCGCTGCTTCCGGATTCAGCAGTAGTCGTGGCGGTGGCTTGCGTCTCAGCCTCTTCAATCCTTTGTCGGACGCTCAACTACATAATTAAAAAATTAAAATTAATTTAATTATCTATATATATATATATAATGTAATTAATACATAAATTTAATTAAACTTACGTGGAGGTCAGTAGTGCGCCCGTAGGTGGACGTCTGTGTATCGGTATTAAACGGATGAAGAAGACTCAACCGATCCAAGTGGGTGTGTGGACGTCCAGTCTCCCGCTCCTATTACGTATCAAATAAACATATACAAATTAATTTAGATAACTAATATAAAATAATTAACTATAATTATTTAATTTTTAAAAATTAATGAAAACTTACGATAGCAAGTGATTGCTCGAGGACGGACCGAGCTCCCCCCCGATGCACTGCCATCCCGCCTCCAACGTCGATTCTGCGGTTGGCCCGAGCTTTGTCACACTTGTCTTGGTAAGCCTGGTCCATCCACTTCTCAACCAACGACTCCCACAGGTCAACACCATCCTCGTCTTTCCCCAGAACAAGATTTTTGTCTTCATCACGCCAGGCCGTTCTCCAGTCGTACATCATGTTCGTGTACCGAGTAGAACAAAGATTGTACCACTTCTCGTAAATAGCGGCGTCCGAGTAGATCGTCGTATCCCAACGGGCCTTTTTCTATACAAATAAATATTCAACATATTTATCAAATAATATGAATAATTAGTTATTTAATAAACTTTAAATATTGTAATTATATACCTGGAACTCCTCGAAATAATCATCCTTTTTAGATTGTGGCACCTTCGACCAAGTGATAGCACCCTTAGAAATCTTGCAATCCTTAAAGGATTTTGTGCACATCCTGGACACCTCATTACCGGGCACCAACCTGTAAAATTATTAACAAATTTATAAACTAACACATTATAAATAAATAAATAAAGTTAATCGTTATTGAATCTCATCAAACATTAGAATTATTGACTTACGCTCCTGAAACGATGTCAATGACTTTCCTTTTGTCTCGAACAGGATGCTGACGAGAAGAGGATGACGAACCAACCGACATCGTAGTCGGCGGCGGCGGCGACACTGCCACAGGAGGAGGAGGAGGAGCCGTCACAGGAACTGATTCATCCCGAGACCTCCTTGCACGTGACCAAAGTGACGACCTACGACGTGAACCCGAACCCTGATTCGGTACTTGTTCACTCATTCGTTTCTTTCAATAAAAAATACATAATTTTACTAATTATCAATTTAATGAACATATTGCTAATTTAAAATTTTTACTAATATATCATATTCCTAATTTAATCAACATATTCCTAATTTAAATCAAAACAATATATATATAACCTAATTACAACGTGATACCACCGTCGAACCATCTAATTAACTAATAATTTAAACAATTGATTGAAACATGCATCACCTACATTAAAAATATTTCTAAATTAACATATTCCTAAATTAACAAATCTAAACATAATTAAAATAATACTTTTCTAATTGGAGTTTTCTAATTATCAATTTAATGAACATATTCTTAATTTAATTTTTTTACTAATATAGCATATTCCTAATTTAATTAATCAACATATTCCTAATTTAATCAACAATAACCTAATTTAATTATTATTTTTCTACCTAACTTAATCAATAATAAAAAATTGAACATATATATTCCTAAATTAACAAACCTAAAACTAATTAAAATAATAATTTTCTAATTTAAACAATTGATTGAAACATGCACTACCTACATTAAAAATATTCTATATCAAAATTACACCATTAAATTAAACTAGTAATTAACTATATAACAATTAATTAATGTATACATATAACAATTAATTAATTAATTAACCTTAAAAACCTACTCGATCTATCAAAATTATTCTTAATCAACAAATTAAATTAACTAACGTACATACTAACATGATCATAATATTTTAACAACTAACTAAATCAATATAACATGCAAATCAACATTAAATTATTCATATTTACATATATCCATGCATAAACATATATAAGTATTAAAATTAAGTAATAAAACTAATTAAGAAAACGTACCGTATCAATGTAATCGAAGAAATTTGCTTCAATAGCCTCGTCCTCGTCTTCGTCTTCCCCATCGAATCCTCACTCACGCACGCCCCCTTTTTTTTTTCTAAAACGAACTGATTGATTTGAGGCCCTTATATATTAAAAAAAAAAAATTTGCCGACGGATTTTCCGTCGGCATATCCCTCGGTAACCGCCCACTATTAATGGGAACAGTTACCTTTTTGGAAAATGAGGCGGTGCGGATTCAACGGGTCAGATGCCGACGGAATATCCGTCGGCATTTATATTTCAAATATCCGTCAGCATTTTCCCTCGGTAAATGCTGACGGAACGGAAATCCGTCAGCATTTCCCTCGGTAAAATGCTGACGGATCAGAAATCCGTCAGCATTGACGTTAACATTTCAATCCGTCAGCATTCCGTCAGCATTTCCGTCGGAAATGCTGACGGATTATAATCCGTCGGCATTTGTCCGTCCCTGTAGCGCGCGTTTTTTGTAGTGTTTGTGGGACTGAACACATGTGGCCATGCAAATGCAATGGGAGCTGCAGAAATGGGAGTTCAGGCTGTATTCTATCTAAAATACTAAAATCTTTCGGTCCCGACTTGGGTCTTTGTAAAAAAACATCAAATTCGATAAGATAATAAAATAATAATTTTTCGAAAAATCCCTTTATAAATATTAGGTTCCATTAAAACTCTAAATTAATCATTCATAAATATTACAATATGGTCTCTCTTATAAATCTTTTTCATCAATTCACTCTTGTGAATCTTTTTGAGTGCACATGGGATGATATTTCTTATACTTACATAATCTTTTACGCATTTGATCATTCATGGATGATGTTGCAATGTCTTTTAGATGAGAAGACAAGGTTGGGTGTTATGAATTATTTTATTTCCATACTGAGATTTATATAGTATATGTTTCATTCATCATGCATGAATATATTTAATTGGCTATAATAGTTATTTAAGTGCAACTAATTAATGTAAACATGTATATTTAAGTAATTTCAATGAATTGATACATGCGTCCATGAATATAATAGTTAAATGTATACAATGAATTGATATTATATATTAATATATTTAATTAGTTACAAAGAATTGGTTGATACATGAATATAATCAATGACACATATATGAACTCATTTATTTTTAATATATATGTACTAAATTTGCTTAATTTAAGAAGTCTCTATTTTAATTAATAAAATATTAATTTATCGAATATCTCTCTAAATTAATAAAATTTCATGGTCCCTAAGTTATTAATTTACAGAGGCTCCTTTCAATCCGAAGCAATACGCGTTTTAGACCATCTCCAAAGCATCTCTATAAATGAAGTTTAACTTCATTTATAAAGTTTTGCTCCCTCCAACCGTACTCTATTTTAAAGATTTGAAATAGAGTTTGGAATAGTAAACTCTATATATGGAGTTTACTATTCAAAACTCTATATTTTATATCTATTATTTTATTAATATTTACAATTCCGTATTATAATTTTATATTAATAGTTTCTTAAATATAATTATAATTATATTGTTATACTAATTTATAATTTAATTTTAATTGTGTAATTTTTATTTTTATTTTTGTGTATTATTATTACCTACAAAAAATAACGTAAAATACAATAAAACATACATTATATATTAAATATGAAATACATTACATATTAAAACGGACATACATTCATTACCTAGCTACATATAACACCAACATATTAAAATAAGTGAACACAAACTGAAAAGATATACAAATACAAATAATAAAAAAGTGATACACTAGTACGGCGGAATGTTGGATTCAGATGGAGAAGTTCCCCTAAAAAAACATTGTGTTGTGGAGTAGTATTAGATTATACTCACATGTATCGTTTTACGTCATTATGTGTTTCGTAATTTTATATTTAATTAAAAGTATTATTTGAAGACTACAAGTTTATTTACATTTTATGATTTTGATAAAATCAATAATATTTAATTTACTAATTGAATATTTAATTATATAAATTTATTTAAATACAAAGATAAATATATTATTTAATGATTGTAATATATTGAAAATGATTAAAATAATAAATAGAGTAAGATATAGAGTTTGATGGTTGGAGAAAGTTTTTAAAATAGAGTATAAAAAAGTGTATTTTGAAGTTTAGAGATATTCATTTGAGAGTTTGTGGTTGGAGTGATTACCCATTTATGTTGGTAATGAGCAGGAGGTACATGGGGCAAGCCAAATTCTGGGAGACGCAAGCTAGAAATAAAAAAGGCAGGAAAAAATGTTCAGTAATTTGAAACGCGGAGAATAACCAAGTGTCTTATTTGTCATTGACTCTAAAATAGTAGTAAAATATTGGAGTACTTTTCAGTTTGGTTCTAGTTGGAAGAAGTCGAGTTTACAATTTAGTACTTGTGACGGCCTTTTGTTATTTACGGAGTACTAATGAAGCGGTTCTCTTTGCATTCATACTCAAACTCTCATATTGATTGCGTTCTTGAATATAGATCTTTGGTTTAAAGCTAGGTTACTGAATTTTATCAACACTTGGTTACACCTATCACATTTATCTTGAGGTAATCAACAAGAGAGTTGGAAGGAGTTTTGTTAAGGAAAAGTTGGATAGACACAACAAGAGAGAAAAGGTAAGGCTAAGTATATATGAAAGAGAAACAATAGAGATAGGCAAATACTTATGTGTACCAGTTACATACATGTAACTGGCTATTTACACTCTTTTTTTTAATAAGTTCACACTTCTGGCTATTTACACTCCTTTTTTAATAAGTCCACACTTCTGACTATTTACACTCTTTTTTTAATAAGTCTACACTCCCTTCTTTTACACACTTATGTGTACAAGTTACATACATGTAACTAAATCCAATTTTTTATTATTAGTTATTTACCTTATTTTTTATTAATTTCACCCCCAATTTTTTTAAAAGAAAAATACATGTAAAATACTATATTACCATTTTATCAATTAAATTAAAATATAACTCATTAAAATTATAATTATACACCGACTATCGTGTCACCAATGAATCACCACTAAGTCAAATATTATTCTATTTTTTTAACTTTCAAAAAATAAATATAAAAGCATAAGAAATATAAAAAAAATATATGAAACTCAAAAATAAAATTATGAAATAAAAATTTCAGTTTTTTTTTTTTTTTAAATGACCAAAATTATGAAATCAAATATTATTCTATTTTAAAATTATGAATTGTGTGTTCAGTGTGATTAATTCTCACTTTTGTTCTTCTTACTAGTTACTTAATATCAATATTTTAATATTGATGTATTAATTTGCATGGTATACCTTGAATTATGAATGTGTTAAGTTATGTATTTTTTATTAAATAGAATATTAGTTTAAATACGATATAGTTAGTACGCCTATGCTATAGTACTAGTTAATATATTATATAGTACTAGAGATTAATGTGGGTATAAAAATATTATTTAATATATGAACTAATATTATACAATAGGTGAACTAATACTATACTATATTTGAACTAGTACCATAGAGTATGTGAACTAATACTATACAATATGTGAACTAATACTATACTATATTTGAACTAGTATCATAGAGTATGTGAACTAATACTATACTATATTTGAACTAGTACCATAAAGTATGTGAACTCGAAACTCGAAAACATTAGAACTTGTACCAATATAAACTAATATTATACTGTATATGAACTAATACGTACAGTACTGCATATTAACTAATAATACACCATAATACTTATCAATTGTTATCATAACACTTATAAACTAAAAATTATCATATATAAAAAACTAAAATAAAGTGATTAAAAAATGAAAGTTCGAATGAAAATAATAATTAAACAATGTAAAACGAAGTAAAATTAGGAATGAAGTAAAATTTTGAAAGGATAAGATGAATATTATACACCAATTAATTAAAGTAAAATAGTACCAATAGAATTGAACACTTGAAAATGAAAGAGATGAGAGTTTTATTTTTTAAAACAAATTATTATTATACTATTTAATATTTTAAAAAAACAATTAATATTATTTTTAAAATTTTCTTATTAGACTTTAAAATTTTAGAATAATTATTTGTGTCATAAAAAGAAAGTACGTAAAAAAAAATATCATTTGAAACACAAATGATAAATAGGAAGAAAAATAAATTTAAAAAATAATATTAAAAAGAGAAATATAAATATCAATTGAAATAAAATAAAAAAATGTTAAAAAATTAATTGAGTGTTATTTTTTAATTATAAAATAAATAAAAAATTAATTGAAGTAAAATAAAGTCTCAAAAAATCTATGTGCTAAATTAATATAGTACATGGTCATGTGTTATTTGTAATGCGTTATTGGATTGTATATAATAAATTGGTCATGTGTTATTGAATTGGATACAGTAAATGGGTGAGTTATTGAATCCAGTTACATGTATGTAACTGGTACACAAGAGTGCAACCCATAGAGATATATAAAGAGTAAAAAAGTAAAGAGAGATTTAAAAAATGATAATATGTAATTTAACTTGGAACGTCCTAAATGGTAAGGACAGATAGCCTGGGACGAATCTTTTATTTAAAAACACAAAAGAAACACGTGTATGACTATTAATTAGAATATAAAAAATTGGGGAGTTTTAAATTTGATTGTTAAAATCACCCCAAATTTAAAGTAAACATCATCAATTGATTGAAAAAAAGAAGTTTGGAGAGAAGTGTAAAGAAAGGATCGGATTTGGCAAAAATAAAACGTCAATTCTTGTGCTATAATAATATGCTAATGGAGGGATATAATTGACAATTTAATTGATTAATAAATTTGGTTACAAATTCACTAAAACAAAAATCAAAATAGAAAAGATGAACTTGGAGTGATTGATTTGAATTGTAGAGTTGACTGATGTACAGATGATATCCATGTGTTTTCACTTTTCACCCTCCTCCTCCCACCTTAAAAGAATAATGGGCTGGCCCATTCCACATGGGCTTACTCTCCAATTATTTAGTAAAACATTGGTGTCCAAAATATTTTTTTTTCTAAAGATGAATCTTAATTTTTACATCATGAGACATAAAATTTAGTAAAATAAGAGATTAAAGATAGTATTTGCAGGGTGTGTATGAATTGATCACATCAAACAGAAGAGAATATAATGTGGTGGTCCAGACACAACAGCTGATTTTTTGTTTTCATCTTTCTCAATGAGACGTCTTTTCCTGAGCTACAAATTGAATAAATCCAATGAATTACTGTTGTATTCTTTGGTTGTTGTATTTGTTTTTTTAATCTCTTTCAAATTTCAACAATTTGTGGAAATCGACTTGACCATCATACCTGCATTTCTATGAATCAGTACCATTATTATTATATATATGTATGCCTGCATTCATTCGTAATTTACACTTTTCAAAGGCTAGCTTTACTATCATCGGTTGTTTTCAATTTTATTTTCCCCATCCCCACGGATCCAAATCTTATACTCTCAGGACTTGTTGGGGTTTAGCTGCAACTAATGTTTCTGGAGTAATATTTTAATAAACCCTCGATATCTTTAATATTGATATACTCCAGCATATGAGTAAGTTGGGGTGGACTTTCGATCGATTATGGAGTAATTTTCAACTGAATCAAAATAATCATTTTTAAAAAAAAATATGGAGTATAACTAAAATCGAACTGAAGAAATATATATATATATATATATATATATATATATATATATATATATATATAAAAGCCGTATTGAACTGAACATGATTAAAAATTCATTCGGTTCGATTTTCTTGCACAAAATCCTATTTTTTCCAGCATTTTTCATATCTAAAATTGCACGAATATTTTTTCTAGCATTCTTCATCGATCTAACTAATTGAACTGATTTAACCGAAATTGTTGGTTTGATTCGAAAATTCAATTTTCTCAATTTTGTGTCCATCCATAGCATTTGCACCATACAATTAGTGCACAACTAATATTAGTTAGTTAAAATAATTAATACTAACCAACTAATATTGTTCACAAAAAACTGGAGTAATATTATTCAGTAAAAGTATTTAATACTATTACTTAAAAAAAAAAAAAAACAGACGGATATATGATCGCATAGAAGATGTGGAGTTAATATACTATTTTTGAATGTATTCGTAAACTTTCATTTAAGGTTTTGAGGATTCCATTATTATCAAAAAAAATAAATCAATCGGGGTGGAGCTTTGAATGTGGAATGTTAAAAGAGGTGATCAGTGTTATGTCCCAATTTTTTAAATTTACGTTTCTACGAAACCAACAACAATAATAATAATAATATTTAAAATAACAAAACTACTGCCTAGTGGCCGGGTTTGTGTATTTACAATTTTCATATGGAGCTCGTTGGTTTATAATTAATGCACCGACAGGAGACATAGTATTAATTTGCTTCTTTTTTTAATATGTAATGGCAAATATAGATGTATATACATACTCTGGAAATAAGCCGACACTATAGAGTTTTCTCTCTTTTTCTTTTTCTATTTCTATTTCTATTTCTATTTCTACTTCTTTTTTTTTTTTTTTTGAAGATTTTTTTTTTTTTTCTATTTCTACTTCTAAACAACCTACACTATTCATATAAATTATAGATATCAAAATTTAATAGGGGAACATAAGATTTAAAAAGAATAGAAGAGAGGGTTTTCGTATAAAAGAATAATAATAAAAATTTGTGTAAAATCAAATTGTTTGTTCCGTTCCGTGTGATATTAATTAAAATAGTAATTATCTTAACAAAATCAACTCAATTGTATCGATCTATATGTTTGAACTTTGAAAAGTAGTATATGTGCTAGTATAATTCACACGTCTAATATGTTATAGACATAATCCATGCTCATAATCTTATCAAATACTAAACTCTAAGTAGTAATTAACAACACATTTTTCAATAAATTTAGGTCTAAGAAATTACAGTTAAAGCTGTCATTTCCATACTTTTCTCCATTCATGAAAAGTGTTAAAAAAATTTCTCTCATATGTTTAACAAATACTCATAAATTTTGAGGTTTAATGTTTAGTTAAAATAGTGAAACCTAAACACATAATCATGTATATCACACATTCTTCAAAAAAGTAAAAAGTGGTACTCGTATTATTTTTTTTTTCTCTAGCAAAGATTCAAAACTCAAATCTTTCTTTCTCTTAATCATTTTTGGCCGGGTTTGATAATTTTTCATGTTTTCTAGATCTTTCCAGAACATCAACAATGCTCATCCCCGAGCTTATATCTCAATATAAACATGCAACATCTTTTCCTCACCTCACCTGGAGAGGTTTATTCAGGTGGACGGACTCATGACTCATGACTAGGGGTGGAAGTAGGCTGGGCTACCCGACAGGGGCCTATGGCCTAGCCTATTTATAATATGAGCCGGGCTAAGGCTTTTTAAAAAATCTATTTAGTTAAGTAGGCTAGTCTTAGACTTTATATAAGGCCAGACCGGCCTATTTAAGATTATATTATATATATATATATATATATATATATATATATATATTTTTTATAATAAGTCATTCTTAAAATTTAGTACTAACATTTATATTAAATTAAATTAAAGTAAGTTAAATTTATTTTAGTACTTTTGAAATCGTTATAATGTTTATATTTAAACTCAGCGTTGTAATGCATTTGTTTTGATAGTGAATTTTATTTGCAACTTTGAATATTGAACTATGATTCATATTTAATAGGCTTCTAAAAGGCTCGTAAGCCTGACCTATTTACTTAAATGGTCAGGCTTAAGCTGCAAAAAAAGTCTATCATAGATAACAGGCCAGACTCAAGCTCAATATTTATGAACCAAGTCCAGGCTTTTTCATAAACCTAGTCTAGCCTAGACTATTTCCACCCCTACTCATGAGCCTCAAATTTATTAAGCATTTCTCACTTATTCTCAAATGCAAACATCTAGTGTCCTTTGAGGACCTAGAGACAGGTTTATTTAGGGAAACGACCCTGTGGCCTTCAAATTCATTAACAGCATGATTGGTACGTGAATGAAATGACAATTCCTAATTTTATTTGTAATGTCATTTACTTTATTTTATACATTACTTTTCTCTCTTTATTAATCACACAAAAACTTATAGGTGAAGGTAAAAATATGATGAGAAATTATAGGGAGGGTGAAAAGATGGTGATAGATTTCCGGGGGTTCATAGGATACAAACGAGGCTCTTTCTCTCTCTCTATATATATATTATACTCTTATAAATTTTTCATTTTGTTATTTTGGTCCGTCCAATTATAAATTTTTCATTTTTTCATTTTAGTTCGTCCATTTATAAGTCATTCATATCATTTTTAGTAAATATTATTTTATTTTTACCTTTCATTTTATATTTTATTTTTTCTCTGTATCATCTTTTATTTCTCAATTAAATCACTTGTACTATATTTATAATTTAATTACTTTTCTTATTATAATGATTTTTTTTAAGGAGGTATATATATATATATATTTTGGTACAGTATATGGTTAGGACCACGGCAGAGAAGAGATGTGAGGAGGGACATTGATTTGTGATAGGTCGTGTAGATTCTGTTATCTCATTAAATGTATAACAGCTACTACTAATTACTTCATTATTAGTAATACTATCACCATCACTCTTATTTAATGCTCAACAAACAGACCCCTCTTTTGCTTTGTCCTATTCCCTCATTAATGCACCCACCTTCATTTTACATACTCTATTCCAGTACTCCTTGTATTTTACTACTATCATATTAATGTTTCTTCTCTGATCTAAAATTATTCAGATACATAGAAAATACCAATTTTCTTTTTAACAACTAGTACTTATGAACAATACTCCCTTTGTTCCCCCCAACACTTTGCACTACTTTATGGATATGCCATTTAAGAAAAATGTATAATGAGTAAAGTGTTTAATGTTGATGAATAATTTTGTAACATAAGTAAATAGATTGACTGATTTTGATGTATATGTGAGTTAAAAAGTAATGATATTTTATGTAAATAAGTTTATAAATGAATCATATTTAAATCCACTAAATTCAAAATCCTAAATCAAACCTACATTAAAAAAAATGACTTAATTTTCACTTATTGTGTTTGCCTTGTTTTATAATTTTGCATTACTCAAAAGAATTTTAGATGGAATTTGGTAATTTATTATTTCATCACTCGGTCCAATAACCAATTTCATTATTCCCACTTTCTTTTTTTGGTTGTTCAATTTTATTATGCCCATACCCTTTTTTGAAAACAATACTATTCATACTACTTTATCTTCACCCTCCTATCATCACTTATTTACCCACTTTGACATTCACTTTATTCATAAACAATCATTTATTTATAAATGGACCCCACAATACTCCATCATACCCTCACTTTATCTACTTTATCAATAAACTAATCAATATTCATTGAGAAATTGGCATAATAAAATTGGAGGGAGTATTTTTTTAAGGATTGGTCTGCTATGGACTCGAGTGAATATTGTGCACCCTAGTCCATGTTACACTTTTCAGTTTACTGACTTACACTTTTTGATAAATGGTGTTGCACTTTTCAATTATTAAACTGTATAATAATATTTTTAGTAATAATTGAAAAGTGCAACACCATTTAACAAAAAGTGTAAGTCAGTAAATTAAAAAGCACACATAAACTAAGGTGCACAACATGCACTCGAGTGCATACTAGACTTTACCTTTTTTTTTAATAGTTTGAATAGTACCTGGATGTTGAATGAAAAGGGGGAAGTGGGTAAAGTGAAGGGATGGAGGGTGAAAAGAATAGAAAAGGGTAAAAAAATAAAGAATACAAAATAATGAAATATATATACAATAGGAATTGGAGAAGGCGACCCAACGTTGGGCGTCGGCGGAGTTGTCATTTTCAGTAGCGTACAGTCGGTATGGTGCAGTGCTTCTACAATGTCTTCTCATTCCCCTTCCCTACCTCTAAAACAAGTTAAACCACACATACTGTTACATATACCCACCCTTGTATGACCATGGATATGTGTTTTCAGTCCATTATGCAATGCGTGTTTATTGCGGATTCGCCAGCTTTTCTGCCAATATATATTTTCACTATTCACACCTTTTTTTTTTTCCTCCTCTCCAACTGTACCGTAGATTAAGAGCCAATATTCTGTCTTAATCCTTCCAATAAAAGTAATAGTCAATTTCGATAAAAATATTACTCCCTACGTCCTTGTAAAATTTTGGTTAGACATATTTTTGGGTTCACAAAATATATTTTTATTCTATTTAAATAGTTAATTTTTAAGTATATTTTCAACTTTATTTCGTTATTCCACATATATTTTTTATAATTAAAATATGATTTTTTTAAAAACATATATAAAAAGAAGTAAATAAAATTTTACTTGACAAAGAGAGTATCACTTTTTAAGTGTTCAAAAAATACATCGCATTTTGGCAAACATAAAATTTGGAAAAAAATGGTTGTCTAACTCAAAAATCTGAAATTGTAATTTGCTATCCCGTTCCGGTGAAAGCTACCCAACATTAATTTTGCGTCCGTCTCAATGAAATTCTTTTTTTTTGGCAAACTACCCTCTCAGATTTTATTATATTCTTCTCTCCTTCTCTCAATTACATCATCTCTAATACAACTACTTATTATATCATAATTTTTTTAACCTCCGTACTCAAAACTCATAAACAACTTTCACCCAAACATAGGGAGTATGTTGATAAAAATGTTTGAAAAAACAAATCTTTTTATAAGGTATTTCATCTGACATTGGTGCCAACATATTAAGTTATTTCAGACTTCGACTACTCAGACATGGGTCAGTCTAGTTGACCTTCTGATTGAACTATGGCAACACATTATTATTTGTGCAACAGTCTCAGTTATTGATACGTTTGTTAAAATGGGCGGTCACACCTATGCGAAGACAATGACACATTATACTAGAGTTTTGATTGAGGTGGATATGAAGCAACACTTCTTGAGCGGTTCACTACAAAAAACGCGCGTCATAGGGACGGACAAATGCCGTCGACGGATTATAGTCTGTCGGCATTTCCGACGGATATGCTGACGGAATGCCGACGGATTGGAAAGTCAACATCAATGCTAACGGATTTCCGTTCCGTCAGCATTTACCGAGGGAAAATGCTGACAGATGTATTCCGTCGGTATTTGTTTTTTTTTTTTTTATATAAGGGCCTGATCAGAATGCGTTTGGCAAAAAAAAAAAGGGAGTGCGTGAGCGAGGATTCGGTGGGGAAGACGAAGACGAGGACGAGGCTATTGAAGCAAATTTCTCCGATTACATTGATACGATACGTTTTCTTAATTAGTTCTATTACTTAGTTTTAATACTTATATATGTTTATGCATGAATATATGTAAATATGAATAATTTAATGTTGATTTGCATGTTATATTGATTTAGTTAGTTGTTAAAATATTATGATCATGTTAGTACGTATGTTAGTTAATTTAATTTGTTGATTAAGAATAATTTTGATTGAGTAGTTTTTTAAGGTTAATTAATTAATTGTTATATGTATACATTAATTAATTGTTATATAGTTAATTACTAGTTTAATTTAATGGTGTAATTTTGATATATAATATTTTTAATGTAGGTAGTGCATGTTTCAATCAATTGTTTAAATTAGTTTAGATATAGTGGTTCGACCGTTGGATCACGTTGTAATTAGGAATATGTTGATTAAATTAGGAATACGCTATATTAGTAAAAATTTTAAATTAGGAATATGTTCATTAAATTGATAATTATTGACCCAATTAGAAAATTATTATTTTAATTAGTTTTAGGTTTGTTAATTTAGGAATATATATGTTCAATTTTTTATTATTGATTAAGTTAGGTAGAAAAATAATAATTAGAAAAATAATAATTAAATTAGGTTATTGTTGATTAAATTAGGAATATGTTGATTAATTAAATTAGGAATATGCTATATTAGTAAAAAATTTAAATTAGGAATATGTTCATTAAATTGATAATTAGAAAACTCCAATTAGAAAAGTATTATTTTAATTATGTTTAGATTTGTTAATTTAAGAATATGTTAATTTAGAAATATTTTTAATGTAGGTGATGCATGTTTCAATCAATTGTTTAAATTATTAGTTAATTAGATGGTTCGACGGTGGTATCACGTTGTAATTAGGTTATATATATATTGTTTTGATTTAAATTAGGAATATGTTGATTAAATTAGTAATTGATTAAATTAATTAGGAATATGCTATATTAGTAAAAATTTTAAATTAGCAATATGTTCATTAAATTAATAATTAGTAAAATTATGTATTTTTTATTGATTGAAACAGATGAGTGAACAAGTACCGAATCAGGGTTCTGGTTCACGTAGGTTGTCATTTTTGTCACGTCGTTCAAGGAGGTCTCGGGATGAATCAGTACCTGTGATGGCTCCTCCTCCTGTGGCAGTGTCGCCGCCGCCGCCGACTACGATGTCGGTTGGTTCGTCATCCTCTTCTCGTCAGCATCCTGTTCGAGACCAAAGGCAACTCGTTGACATCGTTTCAGGAAGGTAAGTCAATAATTCTAATGTTTAACAGTATTCAATAACGATTAACTTTATTTATTTCTTTATAATGTGTTAGTTTATAAATTTGTTAATAATTTTACAGGTTGGTGCCCGGTAATGAGGTGTCCAGGATCTGCACACAAGCCTTTAAGACGTGTAAGATTTCTAAGGGTGCTATCACTTGGTTGACGGTGCCACAATCTAAAAAGGATGAATATCTCGAGGAGTTCCAGGTATATAATTACAATAATTAAAGTTTATTAAATAACTAATTATTCATATTATTTGATAAATATGTTGAATATTTGTATAGAAAAAGGCCCGTTGGGATACGACGATCTACTCGGACGACGCTATTTACAATAAGTGGTACGGTGTTTGTTCTACTCGGTACACGAACATGATGTACGACTGGAGAACGGCCTGGCGTGATAAAGACTTAAATCTTGTTCTGGGGGTAGAGGATGGTGTTGACCTGTGGGAGTCGTTGGTTGAGAAGTGGTTGGACCCGGCTTACCAAGAGAAGTGTGACAAAGCTCGGGCCAACCGCAGAACCGACGTTGGAGGCGGGATGGCAGTGCATCGGGGGGGAGCTCGGTCCGTCCTCGAGCAATCACTTGCTCTCGTAAGTTTTCATTAATTTTTAAAAATTAAATAATTATAGTTAATTATTTTATATTAGTTATCTAAATTAATTTGTATATGTTTATTTGATACGTAATAGGAGCGGGAGACTGGACGTCCACACACCCACTTGGATCGGATGAGTCTTCTTCATCCGTTTAATGCCGATACACAGACGTCCACCTACGGGCGCACTACTGACCTCCACGTAAGTTTAATTAAATTTATGTACTCCCTCCGTCCACAAAAAGTAGTCCCATTTGACACATATTTTTTGTCCACCAAATGTAGTCCCATGCACTTTATGGAAACTATCACCCTTCAACTATCACTTAATTACTCAATTTGCCATCAACTTTATTCCTAAACAATCACTTTATTCACAATGGACCCCACAATACCCTATAATACCCTTACTTTATCTACTTTATCTACCATTTTCTTAAAACTTGTGCCCCATCCTCATGTCCCTACTTTTCATGGATGGAGGGAGTATTAATTACATTATATATATATAGATAATTAAATTAATTTTAATTTTTTAATTATGTAGTTGAGCGTCCGATAGAGGATTCAAGAGGCCGAGACGCAAGCCGCGACTACTGCTGAATCCGGAAGCAGCGGCACCCCTTCGGTTGTTGACGTGGACCAGCTTTACCTTGACGTTGCCCCGACCTCCAAGGGAAGGGTCCTTGGCCTTGGTGGGATGAGCAACGCCGTGAGGACACCAAGTGGTCGGTCGGCCCGGAGTGCATCGCAGCCGTCCGTATCCTCCACTACCGTCCTGGATCCGAACGTCATGGCAACGTTCGAGAACTACTTCCGCCTCTGGAGTGCCAATGCGGGTCGGACGTTGGGGATGTCTGCTGAGCAGATCGAGGCCATCTATCAACAGACGATGGGGCAAGCACCGCCAGCTCCAGCTCCAGATCAAGCTGCAGGTCAAGATGCAGGTCAGACCGACGGTGACGAGGTCAACTTGAATGAGGATGTGGACCGATTTTTTAGCAACTATCCTAGCAACTATCCTGGTTGAACAATTTAATTTTGTGTTGAACTAATTTATTTTTCTGTTGAACTTATTTAATTTTCTGTTGAACTTATTTACTTTTCTGTTGAACTTATTTACTTTTCTGTTGAACTTATTTATCTTTATGTATATATTTATCTTTATTGTGAAATATATGTTGAACTATATATTGCAGTTTATTTGTGTAGTTTATTGGTGTATAGATGAAAATAGGGTGCATTCATTTGTTTCATTGAGTACAAAATAATCTCATTTAGAGTGCATTCTAGATAGATTTAAACCACTTGAAGGTGGAAGTGAATTTTAGTACAAAATAGCTTCATATAGAGTGCATTATACATATATTTAACCAAACCACTTGAAGGTGGTAGATGCAACCATGACAACTAGCACAATCAAAATGATTTTGTTCACTTTGATTAAATCCTTGATTTCTTCAGCCAAATTCTTGATCTCTGTAACCAATTTCTTCGTCTCTTGAGTAATTTTCTTCATGTCTTCAGTTTCTTGGTCACTTTGATTAGATCCTTGATTCTTGTCAACAACACAGTTTACTAGAGTATCAGCCCATACATAGAAACCACATCCACCACCATCACTTAGGGAGTCAGGACAATTATGAAATATCCTCCCTTTACTTCTAGGTTGTTTAGAAGCATATGTACGACATGCCTTTCCACAATAACAAACAAGGCCTTGCTGAAATCGAATAGAAGATGAAGAAGACATGATATTTCGAATATGGTGTGTGTGAGCTTTGTGTTGCTATATATACAAAAAATTGAATTAATTAATAAAAAAAAAAAAAACCCGCCAAATGCCGACGGAATATGTTTTCCGTCGGCATTCGGATTTTGATAAATGCCGACGGATATTCCGTCGGCATTTATCTTTACTGACGACAATTTGGGCGGGTGAAATGCCGACGGAATTAACTTTCCGTCGGAATTCACCATTTGATAAATGCCGACGGATATTTATCTTGACCGACGGAAATTTGGGCGGTTGAAATGCCGACGGAAATATAAGTCCGTCGGCATTTCCGTCGGGAAATCCCTAAAGTCTCGGGAGGATTTGGACACTCTTTATCGCCGTCCAGAGTTGAAAAAGGATGAGCGTACAGGTAAATTTCCAAAGGCTAGCTACACACTGGATAAGCCGCAAAAACAAACATTGTGTAGGTGGATAAATGAGTTGAACTTTCCGGACGGCTACGTGTCGAACTTGAGTCGATGCGTAGACACAACAACGGGTAAGGTTGCAAGGATGAAGAGTAATGATTGTCATGTATTTATGCAACGCTTGATACCGATTGCGTTCCGAGAACTTCTTCCTCTCAATGTGTGGAGGGCTATCACTGAATTAAGTCTATTTTTTAGAGATTTAACGGCTACAACGATCACGATCGATGATATGATTCGTTTAGATGAAGACATTCCAGTGATTTTGTGTAAGTTGGAACAAATTTTTCCACCTAGCTTCTTTAACTCGATGGAACACTTACCCGTTCACTTAGCGTATGAAGCGAGAATTTGTGGTCCGGTGCAATACAGGTGGATGTACCCATTTGAAAGGTAAAATCTTACTTTTTTTATTTCATTACAATTACACATGCATTCGTATAAGTTTTATATATATATATATATATATATATGTGTGTGTGTGTGTGTGTGTGTATATCAGGTATCTCCACAACTTGAAACGCAATGCTAAACAAAAGGCAAACGTTGAAGCATCGATTGTGAATGCTTATTTGAATGAAGAGGTTGGCATGTTTTGTTCTTATTACTTTGAAGACCACGTCAACACAAATGTTAAGAAGTGCTCCACGTAACTTCGGTGGTACATCCGCTGACCATATCAGTGAAGAGGTCGATGGAATGCTCTCCATATTCAAGTCTAAGGCTAAGGGACGGCCAATAGGAAAACCCACTGAACGATATTGGGAGACGAACTCGGAGGCGGAAATAGCACAAACGTATGTGTTATTGAATTGTGATGAAGTTTAGCCATACATTGAGTAAGTATTTCATATATAAATCGTCTATTTAAATACCACTTCATTTATGTCATTTAATATTAACCAAGTTTTTGAATGTTGTGAATTAGGATGTACACTCAAGAACTACGACGAGCAGAACCAAACATCTCAGATGCATATATAGATGCTCGTATTCAACGTGAATTTTCCCGATGGTTCGAACGTTATGTGAGTACCATTAAATTAATTATGTTTTACGTAAATAAATTAATATTTATTTTAATTAATTTTAAATTGAGTCGTATAGGGACGGGATAACGCTCTAGACAGTCGATTCTTACGAGATCTCAGCAAGGGACCACTACGTCGTGTAAAGACTTACAACGGTTATATTGTGAAGGGCTACAGATTTCATACGTCTGGGTATGCATCGACAAAGGCAACTACCAATAGTGGCGTCTGCGTTAGCAGTGCGAATTACAATGCAAATGCAAGTGATTACTTTGGGGTGTTACGGGAAGTCGTCGAAGTAGAATATCCAGGATATCCAACAAAGACTGTAGTGTTGTTCAAGTGTCATTGGTTTGATTCAGGCCATCTAGGAACAAGAATTCACCCGGAGTACAAGCTCGTTGATGTTAGTTCGAAAAGGACGTATGTTGGGGATGATCCATTTGTATTTGCCCATCAAGTATCTCAAGTATACTACTGCACATATCCGGGAGCTCCACGTGGTTATGAATGGCACGCTGTTTGCAAAGTAAAGGCAAGTTCAATGGTAGAAGTCCCTAAAAAGGACAAAAATACTGAAGATGAATCTCCATTTCAAGCAGAACAAATAGAGACTCCAACTGAAGTCTTTACGGGAGATTTCAATCTTTCTGTACCCTTGACGGCTGCAAATCCCCAATTAATCGAAATTGAAGGTGAAGAGGAGGGGGATGAAGAAGAGGATGAAGAGGAGAATGAAGATGAGGATGAAGAGGAGAATGAAGAAGATGAGGATGAGGAGGAGGATGAGGAAGATGATGATGAGGAGGAGGAGGATAAGGACGAAGAGGAGGATGAAGACGATGAAGATGAAAATTAATTCAATTAATGTAATGTATTTATTTCTTATTTTATAAAAGTTAATTAATTATTTATCATTTAGGTACAAATTATATAAATTAAATTTACTATAAATATAAGTCACAACCAATATATATATTAATATATGTGGAAGAAATGAATTAGTAGGTCTAGTATATAGTAGGGTTTAGGGTTTTGGTAATTTATTAGGTTTAGTATATAGAAAAAAATTGAATTATTTAAAAAAAAAATAAAAAAAATCGCCAAAATGCTGACGGAATTAACTTTCCGTCGGTATTTACTTTTTGAAAATTACCGACGGATTATCCGTCGGTATTTACTTTTTGAAAAATACCGACGGAATATCCGTCGGCAAATACCGACGGAAAATAAACCCTTATATATAACTCAACCTAGGTTTTTCTTTCACTCTTTCCAAACTTTCCTCTTTACAATCCCTACTCCTCTTCTCCAACCAACTCTTCGGCGACCTCACCGGCCCTATTCCCGCGCCGATTTCTCTCCACCAATCTTCCGCGCCGATTTCTCTCCACCGTGAAGCATGGCCGCCGCCCAATCTGTGCTCCTCCGGCGTTTTAATAAGTTGGCCGACTCCGACGTAAGTGATTTTGAGTTTAGATTGAAAAATTTTGAACTTCAACATCGATTTTTTTTTAATTTTTTGGTTGTTTTCTTGAAGTAGACGAAGTCGCCGCCCTTCGCCGGAGACTGGAAGAAGACGAAGCCACCGTCAATTTCTGGAAGTACGTATTAGATGATGATGATAATGATCAAGTAAGCTACTAATTAATTTGATTTGTTAAAAACAATGTCAATTTCTTCACATTCCCAACATAATATTTCATGTAATATTATTGTTTCATTACATAATATTTTAATTTTTACATAATGACATTTTTTACGAAATTTCTTCACATTCCCAACCTCTCGGAAAATGTAATTCTGGTCGGGGCCTCCCCGGCCACGCATATTTTTTTTATTAATATTTTGTTTTACTGACGGATATTCCGTTGGTATGTTAATTTCGAAATTATATTTTTTTTATTCATATTTTGTTTTACCGACGGAAATGCCGACGGATATTCCGTCGGTAAAATGCCGACGGATATTCCGTCGGTCAAATGCCGACGGATATTCCGTCGGTCAAATGCCGACGGATATTCCGTCGATATGTGAATTTCGATTATTCAAAAATTCATTTCTTTTATAATTATTTTAATTTATTCTAATTTCTTTTATAATTATTTAATTCATTGTTTCCGACGGAATTACCGACGGAATGTTGACCCGGTTTGTTAAACGGGTTGTCCGGAATACCGACGGACATTCCGTCGGAAAAAGATGACGGCCATTTTCCGTCGGTATTTCCGTCGGAAAATTTCGACGGAATTCAAAAATCCGTCGGCAAAAAAAGCTGACGCCGAGAAAGGGGACGGCCGACTTTCCGTCGGTAACCTCGGCGGCCGACGGAAAATCCGTCTCTAAAACGCCCCTTTTTTGTAGTGATTGGCGAGAAAAGGGATGTCGGGCGTCGAGACCGGATGCTTTGTGGCAGCGGCGCGGGCCGATCTTCTAAAAAATGTGTCGATCCCGACGAATTTGTGGTTGCAGAGGTGAGGAGGACGAGTTATCTGAAAATTTGACTAATTTCTCTCATCGTTTTCCTTTTTTTTGCTATCTCGTTGAACATGCTCTTTCTAGTGCCGTCATTGCTACTTCTCTTACAAACGTCACTGAATTTAGTGTACTCGTAAAGGCCTTTTCTTGGACTGTGAATGATTGTTTAATGCCTGTTAATTGTTTGGTGAAAAGAAAATTAGGAAAGAATGAGTTTAAAATTAGAATGAAGGGTTTAATTTAGTCTTTTTTTCTGGAATTTTCCATGGCAAGAAAGGCGGCAACATCCCAATTGGGATTGAGATTGAGATATGAATTTGTACTATTTGAGTTATTTGGAAATGGAGGAACAAACTTATTTTTGAAAATATATGTTGTGAATTTTTGATGAAATTAACAGTAGGACTTGGAGCTGATTCTCGTCTTAAGGAGTAGCAATATGTGCAAATAATTTTAACGATTGAATACAGAGCCGTGGAGATATGTTTCAGCATATTCTTTTTCTAATTTTTGATCTCTTCTGTAGTTTAAGCATCCTCTATAAATATGTGCGAATAATTTAAGCATCCTCTTGTAAATCACTATAATTGCTGCTGCTTATGTATTTAATATTACTCTCTTTGGGCAGTGCGAAGATTAAAGATGGTGACATTCTTGCAATTCACTTGTCTGGTTAGTCATTATGCTCTTCTAATTGGAGAGGTGCTTGCTTACTTTTGAAATGATTGTCGTGTTCTTATTTTGTTATTTGAATTATTGTGTAATGTCATTTTAAGTCATGTTATGGGTTATTGCAAGTTGCACTCTTGCGTATTGGAAATGAAAAATCTTATTGATTTATGTGTTGCATAACAATAATATATTTTGAGACCAAGAAGGCAATAATTTATGTTGCTTCTAACAGTAGTGTGTATCTACTGAAAAATCAATTGGATCAATGATCATAGAAATAATCAATGAAACAATGTGATAATTTTTTATTACTTGACTTATGGGTAAACGCAGGGGCGGACCCAGTAGGAACAATTAGGGGGGGCCAAGTTTAACAATTATTTTTTAAAATAATCAAATTTAAATTATGCATTATCAAGTTCATATATACTCATTCCGTCCGCCTATAAGTTTCTCGTTACTTTTTGATACATAGATTAAAAAAAGTAATTAAATGATAGATATAATACAGATGATGTGATTGAGAGAAAAAGAGAGATAGAGAGAAAAAATAAAATATAAAGTGAAGTGTAAGAATAAAAATTTAAAAGTATTTACCAAAAGGGTATGAGAAGCTTATATATGTGGATGGATTGAAATGGTAAAATGAAAAGTTTTATAGGCGTACGGAGGGAGTAATATATAATTATCATAATTTTTTTAAATTATAATATTAAACTTTAAAATTTAGAATGTCTTTCTTTCATAACATGAAAATTATTTATAAGCAACTCTATCTTGAACATCTTCACAATCTCTGATCCTTTTCAATATACATCAACAATTAATTATATAATTTTTATTTATTTTTTAACTTCAAACAAAATTCTAAAAATATATCAATTAATAATTAATTAATTAATTTTAAACATCAATTATGAATTAAATTTGTGAGGAATAATTAAAATAAATTAACAAATAATATAAATAAATATAAATAGCAAACCTTGTGACTGTTACTATTGCGGCGCTGCGTCTCCGGTGGGGGAGTTTTTCAGATTTTTAAAGGAATTACTAGTACTGTATATAAGAATTTTGGTGGGTTGGGCATCTCAAGTTAATTTCAGGGGGGGCAACTAAAATAAAATAAAATAAATCGCATACAATTATATGTATATGGTGCCTCTTGAATGAAATGTAGGGGGGCCATGGCCCTCCTCACTTAAGGCATAGGTCCGCCCCTGGGTAAACGTGTTGGATCATTGACATGTATACTCACTTGGACATTAGCGACGATGAAGATGATGAACTAAAGAAGGAAGATGAGGGAATGCAAATGGAGGTCGTATTAGGAGTGAAATGAAGAAATACACATGGGGTGATTTGGCTAGTAGATTGAGGAATGAGTATTGATTGTTCAATTGTTGTTGTAGTCTTTATTTTATGTCTATTGTTTTAAATATAATTATATGAACAACATATATAGTTATATGTATGCATATTTTATATGTGCATATATTTTGTGCACTATGTTATGCATATATTTTGATATATGCGCTTAATATATTCTTTTTAAATATTATTAAATATAGTTATAATATTTTGTTTTGCCACACAGTTAAATACTCCCTCCATCCGCCTATAAGTTTCTCATACTTTTTTTGGTAAGTACTTTTTCTTACACTTCACTTTATATCTTACTTTTTTTCTCTATCTCTCTCCTCTCTCAATCACATCACTTGTACTATATTTATTATTTAATCAATTTTCTTAATATTTGTGCCAAAAAGTAACTTGAAACTTATAGGCGGACGGAGGGAGTAATATACTTATCGATTGCATATATAAAAAAATGCATGCATATTTGAAAGTATATGCACTTATCGGTTGCATATAATAAAATCAACGAAAAATCTACCATATGCAAAGCCCTAAAACTCATAAAATTTTCATGAACACAAAATCATATATTCATAGAATCGAAAAAAAAATAACATGTAGGAGACGATTTTTCCACTAAATACCTTGAAGGATTCTTCGCACAAGGGTTATTCTTGCTTTCAGTTTTCTTCTTTTAGCTTCAATGGTGAGAGAATGACAAATATTTTTAGGAATTAATGTGTGTTGAGGTATTAGGAAAGTGTTTTGAATTAAGAATCCGGCTCGATTTTCGAGCAAAAAAATCTTCCAAATTTTTATTAATTTTTTTCAATTAGTTATATTATTTAAATCTAATTATTTCAAAGCTGAAATTCCTATCAACATATTAGGGGTATAATTGTACTTCAATTTGTTATTTTGGCTTGATTTGTAGCTGCAGATAAATTTTCCTTGATTTATAAAGACTTAGGGTGAAATGGTATATAGTGTAATTCTCCCATTAATGAATTGTTTATTAGTATTGTGCAAGATAAACTGGGGATAGTAAAGATTTTTCAACTTTATAAATAGTAATAAAGTTACTCCACTTTTTAGTGTAATAAAGTAGTGACATTTGTTGTAATATTGTGACGTTTTAAGGAGATTGTTTAAAAGTGTTTTTGCTATTTTAGATAAGTATCTTCAAGAATAGGACACCCAAACTGGTAAAATGGGTCTTCAAATATGGAACGGAGGGAGTACTATATATTTTTTAAATTGTTAATTTGCCACGTTCAAACTCAACATAAGACGTCTTATACAAGACCTCCTTATATTATTTTAGGAAAAAAGGTTGAACTTATAAATTATACTTCATCCGTCCATATAAAGTGTGATTAATTTTTTTATTTTTTATTTTAAAAAAGTTATACCACAACAATGGCGGAGCTACGTGGGGCCCAGAGGGGCACTGGCCCCCAAGATTTTTTTATTATATTGTATATATTAAATTGCTTTTTTTTTTAATCCTTTTAAAATTTATTAGTTTCAAACTTGGGAATATATCAAAATTCTTAAATTTCAAAGATAATTATTAAATCATTAATTACTTAAATTATTTAAATATATTGTCTAAATTTTCGCTCTGAGCATTTAAGTATTATTGAGATTTTTTTGACCATTAATCTTGTGTGTTTTCAAGTTTTTGCATTTATATGTAGAAATGATATGTATAAATTATAAGAGTGCCTAGTAATATTCTAATATATATAATATATTTTAAGATATTTATGTTCAACTAATAAAATATTTTAAAATTAAAATGTGGACGAATGATGAAGGTTAGATCATAATTAAAGAGAGGAAATTATTTTTTATGATATTAATATCACTGTTTCGCCTTTTAGAAGCCGAAACAATTAATTTTTTCTCTATAACATAACGAAAGTCGATATGTTTAATTTAAAATGATGAAATGAAATATATTCATAATCAATTTTACTTGGTCGTGCTAATCAAAGTGATTCATTTTCTAAAATATCCAACATGTCACTATCTCTCTACCTTTTCTCGTTTCTATCTCTTGCTATGTTTATCATTTTTCACCAACTTAATATCATTTTAATACTATATTTCTTAAAATTTGTGTAAAAAGAAAATTGGTCAATTATAGAGGAACGGATCTAGTCTTTATATTAATGTTAATCGGGCCCCCTACCTAATTTTCTGGCTCCGTAACTGTACCCCAGTATACTTATTCGGTCGAGTAGGCGGTTTGGCTGGTCCAAGAAGTATTTTACTGTAGGAATACCATTTTAACATCTACGATGTGGCATGAGTTGTGTACTTTTCCCACTATTCTCTAGGCTGTGTAAGTCTTTTTCTGGACGATTGAAACTACACATAAGATATATGTGAAGGAATTGTAATCTTAAGATTCCCTTGTGGCTTTGAACTTACAAATCCTTAAAATAAAAGTTGGTAATTTCCCATGTCTTAAAAATTACACCGCGACAAATAATTCACTTTTTTCTTCTTTTTGTTCTTATTCATTATTTATACTGCAAGAATCCAAACTATTTTTTTACCAACTTTATTGATTTACTTTATTACCGCGACATATATGGACCTGTATTGTGTTCACTGAGGCGATCTTAGGCCTTTTCAGGCTTACTTGTCTTTATTTCCAGAATGGTTTTTTTTTTTTTTTTTATTAAATATAATTCAATACACAAATCTAATAAAAATATGGTCAGCTTTTGGAATACTGAAAGTGAAACCAGCTCTTACTTTAGACGACGACTTTATAATTAAAATGGAATACGACTTGTGCCACTATGAACATTAATCGTGCTTCCGTTTCATCATTCAACTATATAAATAAATCAACACTTTATTAGTACTTCTTTTTTCTCCTATTGTGTACGGTCAAACGTATTCATAATTTAAAATAAATATGTCAAAATTATTGTTTTTAATTTATATAAATAAGTAGTGGAGTGTATTTTTGAATGAATTTTAAATTAAAAATTCATCTCACACGCGCAAATTTCAGATAATCGTGACAAAGATTTGCTTCATTTCACTTTAATCAAAATCCAATCCAAGTACCTAAAACATTAAAATACAACTTTAATCAGATTCTGTTTTTTAATACTAAAATAAATTGGAATTGCACGAGATCTTCTTCCATAAAATCTTTTTGAAGGAAAAATGTTTTGATAGCGTGAAAGCAGTGATCTGACAGACTTTTTTCAATGGCTACAAATTATAACACAGCCTTGCTCCACTCCACATGATAAAAGTAAAATGCTGCTGCCTTGTAGCCCACTATGCATAACAACTGCCTTGTGAGACTACATTATTATTCCTTCAATTTTACATAAAAAAATAAAATTAATCTTATAATGAATATTAAAGTACTGTTTGACCTTCTTTTTTGACTATATATATATATAAATAGGTACTGGTCAATATGATGAATGCCCAATAATGGAGTGAGTCTTTAATCGTCTCTGAGACAACAAAAAAGAAGATATAGTAGTAGTACCACGTTTTGATATATAAGTTGGGTTTTAAGATGATGATAATTGATGGAGAATTGACTGCAGTCAAACAATTTTTCTAGGAACTAATTAATTTAATATAAGTACAATGATGTTGAAAATTTAATTTCAATTATTAGGGTGTAACTTATATGCTTAATGTGTGTATATATAATAATGATTAATTCATTAAAAAAAGGATGTATTAGATAAGAGGGTATTGCACATTGTGCTTGGTTGCTATTCAAGGTGCATATTGTGGATATTACGAATTAATAAGAATTAATTCATTGCCTCTTTATAAGTTCAAAATTTTAAATGTTGCAATTTTTTTTTTATTGTGCTTAGTTTCAACACAATCTACTATCATGTCCTAGATTATCAGGATTTGGTTGTTTATATGCAATTGGCTTGCCACATTTGAATATTTCATCCAATTCGCCAAGTCAGAGAGTAGTGAAATACGTCTTATCTTAGATTTGACAAAGTGTCATTTGAAAGTGTGAAAAATACGAAATAATATTGTTTTTAATCACACAGTCCCATCACTTGTAAAGACGTTTGATGACATTTGTTTTTGCACCTGTAAATAGTTGAGAGCTCACTTTTCATACTCATTTGTTGCTCTTTGTTTCATTGGAAGTGCTTAAATGCATTTTTTTTTCTCAAATTGTAATATTGCTCTTAGTTCTGATTTTAATATTCTTGTAATCCCGAATGCTTTTTGAGTACTTCTTGGTTATAATATCATCTTTACCTTAAAAATGTAGGGATGTTATGAAGTATTGTCAGCCCATTTATATAAAATGATTCATGTGTTAAAGTTAATTGAAAATATAAATAAATTCGAAATGGTTGAAGGGTGAAAATAAAATGAAATTTTCATTAAAAAAAAAAAATGAACATAGTTTTAATGAAGTGAAATGAGCATAGTAATCAGACAAATAATTAGATAAATAAGTGTAGTTAGAAAGTTTTAATCTAAAATTTAAAATGTATAGACTTCCTCTTAGAAAATACTAGTAATATTATAATAGGAATTGGAGATTTGGAATGTGTCATCATAAAAAAATGGAGCCAGAGCGTGAGAATCTAAAGGCAAAGAATGGTGTTTGACTGTGACTGTATAATAGAGTACATACGAGTATTTAATATGAGGATGGAGAGTAATTGGACATCGTAAACGGTGAATTCCCCTTATTGTCCACCTATAAACTGTCCCAACTGACCCTACAACCCTATTCCAAACCCTTGAAAATTACATGACCACCATTAAATGTTTTTCTTCAAACTCCCATTTCAATTTAATTTTCCTACTTTGAAAATATTTTCATATAATTTTATATACTCAAGTTGTCTCAAAAACATACTTCCCCATTTTTTATTTATGTTAAATTATATTCCCTCCTATTCAAAATATAAGCTCATGCACGTATATTAAAAAAATAAATTATTTCTCATGTTATCCTTAATTAATGATTATATATCTCATAAAAAAAACACATTTATGTAAATATTTAGTGATCTTAAAGTTAAATGTGAAAGAAATGTAAAGTGTAAAACGTCATATAATTTGCAAAGAAAACGAAAGGTCAAAACGACTTATATTAATTAAGAATAAAAGGAAGTAGTACACTTTCTTTTATTTTAATATTTTTGTTTAAAATACCCTTATTTAATGATTGTTGAGATTAATTATTAATATTAAATAAAAGTATAATAAAAGTGTAAGATCGAATAAATTTAACATCCCAGTATATTTGTATTGATTTGTGTAAAAAATAAGGTGAATGGACTTTTTTTTTTTGAGACAAAGTGAGCAAGTAATATTATATGTGCTCGTTTGCTTTACAGGTTGAGATAGATAAGGTATAATAGGATTAAATGAGATTGCATTATTTTTAGAATTGAGATTTGTGTTTGAATTGATGGATTAAATTATCTCACCTTCTCTATGGGACTAATTAACACCCAAATGCATGATTATCAAGGAAAACAATCTCGGACCAATTATAATCACGGGCTAAATTCAAGTAAACCAAACATGAAAATTATAGGAATAAATCAATATATCCTATCTAATCTAATAAACCAAACATGCACTAAAGTTTATAACTTGAATCTCAATCGTAGTTGTCTTTAAAATTATTTCATTGGCCAACACATGAATTCGGCACCGAACTATGTGTATCCACGTTTTTAACTATCCTATACCATTCATAAACATGATCGAAATAGTATTACCTTTTTTTTTTTTTTTTTAACTTTTAAAATGATTTTTAAAAGCTTTAAAAAAACACTTTTCGAGTACAAATTCATTATGCGAATTTTTAAACACAAAATTTAATGAATATTAATTAATTTTTATATAAAATAGATATATTAAGAGTATACTGATATATTGTGGATTTTATTTATAAATAAAATAATTGTTTATTAATAATGTGATGACAATTCGAATAAATAAACAATGATTAGAAGGTGGATATAAAGTGTGAATAATTTTATTTCATTAAAAGTTGAAATAAATGAAAATAAAATAAAACTAAAAAATAAAAGTATGAATAATAAAATTAGATGGAGGAAATAATTTTATTTTTAAATGAAATACATGTTTGTTTTAATTTAATAGAAAAAAAAAGTTCTTAAACGTAACATGTCACTGCTTAAATCAATTTATACTTGTATGAATCTAATTTTAATACAAAAGACTGCATACACTAATTATTTGCTTATATTTTTCAGACCTGCACAGCCTAGAGAGGTATATCCATTCCCAATTTTTTACATTTTTTTCATTTGCTTTCACGCAAAAACAATATAAATTTATAAATCAATTAATCTAATCAAAATTACAAAATATTGCAATCAAACTGAAAATTCCATCATTTATGTTGGACAGGGCAGGGCAGGGCCGGTCCTAGGAATATCGGGGCCTGAATCGAACTTTAAAAAAGGGCCCCATCTCTTCACATTTTTTATTCTATAAGAATTCGTGAAACATAATATAAAACAATTTTCAAAGGATTAATAATATATAATATTTATCAATACTTAAAATAATATGACAATAGCGTTTCAAGCAATTACATAAATATGACTCGTCTAACTGTTTTAGTAGCAAAAGTATTAATCAAGTTAGAATAATTAAGTTGCTCAATAATTCCTTGCTCAATTGATAGCATTGCTAGTCCATTCAATCTTTCTTGTGACATGGTTGATCGGAGGTAAGTTTTAATGAGCTTCAACTTTGAGAAACTTCTTTCTGCACTTGCTACTGTAACTGATATTGTCAACAAAACCTTATAAGCTATGTACGCATTTGGAAAACACATATCCATTTTCTTCAAATAATTCACAACAACAATTGCAGATACTTTTGTTCCTGTCGGTAAAGAGCACTTCAAAAATGATAACTCCAAAAATAACTCATTGCATTGCCCTCAACGTCGGAAACACCATTATGTGTTAGAGAATTTTGAAGATTCATACAAGACCTCAACAATCTTTCATCATCAGCACTTCGTAATTTCTCCATATTGAACAAAAATCCAAACACCTCTTCATATTTTTTGAACTGTGTAAATCGGGATTCTATGGAACCCCGAGCTTGATAAATTATAAAGAGAAAGTAATTAACTATAAAAGAATCCTCGGCTAACTGTGATATTTCTTCACTGCTGGTTTCATCAAATTGTTTCTTTTTTCGAATAATACGTTTTTCTCTAAATACAGCTTCAATACCCATCTCACTTGCCATTTCCTTAGCTTCACCCATGACCTTATCAAAACCAGTTTAACTATATTTTTCAAGAAATGAAATAAGCCCTTGCAAAAGAGTGATAGCAACATCAATACCAATGTTCTCAAATTGAAAAAATTTGTTAACACAATTGATGGCATATAATAAATTGTACCAAATAACCACACTGTGTAAGAACTCAAAATTCTATGCTTGTAAAATATTTATGTATAAGAGACTTTCCAACTTGTACTTAGTCTTATATGTTATATGCGTATTATATATTATATATATATATAAGAGATATTTTAAAAGATATATACTATATATATATATAAGAAATTTTTTTAAAAAATGTGCCCTTAAAAATTTGGAATATTTCTGGGCCTGAATCGATCGCCTCGTTGGCCTTACATTAGGCGGGTCTGATGTTGGAATGCCTTGAATACTGAAGACGAGTTTGTTCATGGTGTATATTGAGTGTGGATTCTCTTTGTATTTTAGATTTATTTTTGAGTTCGATTTGATAGAAATTATAAAATACTTTTTAATTTGATCCAGTGACAATCTGTATCATTGTAGCCGTTTTCTTTGAATAAAATTTTCTTGAATTGTAACCACATACATTGTGTTTTATTAATCAATTTATTTATCTTTATTTGCATTTATTATAACGCATTTTCAAACATAGGAGAAAAGGGGTGGATAATAAATAATAATAATAACTCAAGAACAATAAATCTTTTTATAAATGGATACGATTGATTATCAATTCGAGCATCGAATTTGATATCGTGAACCAAAGTCTAAATAATCCAAAGTTCTGAATTTTGCATATTGACCAGATACATATGCATACCAAAATTTATTTCAGATTATAATTGAATATAAATAAATAAGTCAAAATATATAAAAGTAAAACAGTCGGCAACTTTAAATTAATCCAAGTCAAACTCTCATTCCACTTCCACCCGAAATGGAGGAGGAAATCTGCATTAGCTTTTTCTCGATAATTAACTTAAATTTATATAAACGTAATTTGCCTTTTTATTTTTTTTAAAGAACATAGTTTTAATTTGTTAATGTATGAACCTATACTATTATTTTATTAATTATCAAAAATTAAAACAAATAAACAACTAAAATTTGACCTCGTTACCAACAGGAAGCGGACAACCCTACATTATAGCACAACAGAAAAGTACTATTGCGTGCAACGACTTTTACCTCGTCGAAACCCCTAAACTGCAATTCACAGGCACGCCTTATTAATCCTTTTTTTTTTACTTTTTTACCATATACTCCCTCAAGTGTTACACTACAAGGTGGACACACTTATTAAGAAAATTATGTAATGAGTGGAGTGTTGAAGGGTAATTTTGTAAAGTTAAATTAATAAAGTAAAAATTGCAATTGTAATAAGTGTAAAAGTAATAACATTTTGTGTAAATATGTGAATTTTGTGAGAGTGCGATTTAGAAAGGAGTTTTCTTTTTAAATGTGTGCAAACAATTGTGAAATCGACGAATATTTGGGGAACAAAGGAAGTATGTTCCCCCAAAAGAAGAGTAAATATGTGAATATGGTAAGAGGGTTATTTGGAAGGGTATACAAACTTTTAAGAAAAAATAAAATAGGAAAACTGAGGAAGTATTACTGTATCTGGATTTATTCCTCCGGTTTTACCGCCATAAAAACTGATAAAAGTAGTTAGTAGAAATTAAATTAATATACGTTACTTTAATTAAAAACCAAGTTTTAAAAGAAAAATAAGGACACGCAAGGGAGGTGAAAGCCTGAGAGGGACAAATAAGCGAAGGAGAAAGAAGCAGCAAGTTGAGTGCAAAATATAACTCAGCGGAAAAAAGGAGAAAGCTATACTTACACCTATACCTATACGTACAACACGTATCTCTATATCTTATTGCTCCATAGTTCATATCGCGTACGGTATAAAATTCCCATTAGATCTTTCGTTTTCATTTAATCCCTACTGCGCGATTCTTTTTTCTCGAGATAAATTCCTTTTAGGAACTCTATATTCTTCCAGGATTCTGTTTGTATGTACCTGTATTTGGCGTCTCAACACCGGAGAAATCAATGCACTAGGTTTCTGCGATTACGATCCAGCTGCTTCTGATTTTGTGGTTAATGTAAGTTTTTTCCACGGCTGATTTTACTGTATGTGGAGAGGCGTGTATGTTGCTTTTTTTTTTTGTTCTTTCAAGGAACTCTGTTTTAGTCGAACTCGCGGTGAGATCTAAGGGGAAAATTCGGTCGCATTGTTGAATTGAAATTTATCCTTTTACGAAGATTTTATGTAGGCTGGATGAGGAATGGCCATTTGCTCTAATTTCACTAATCGTTGTGTTCTTCCCTCTTTATGGAAAAAAATAATGGAAGCTAAATTGCAGTTTGATAAAAAAATATACTCCTATAAAAATTCAATGTGTGTCATTGGAGTGGATGACAAATAAATCTGAGCTATTTTCTATTAAAATTTTCTGAAGTTTACTGCCTTTTCTCATTGAACTTTATCGTGTTATTTTGATATATAATGGTAATCTCTGGCTACTTTTAGGCAATAAATGGCAGTAAAACAGGGAGTGATATAAAGAAGGGCAGCTGAATTTATGGCATTTGCAGGATTCCAAGTAGATCTGTTCCTAAGTGCAGGTGATAAGTAGAGAGAGGTTTAGGTGCAGAAGGGGATGAGGATACTATTTGATGAAAAGTTGAAAACTAAGGATAAAATGGTTTCACTGTCGTTTCTCATTAATGTATCTGCAGATGATAGTAGTATTTTGAATGCAATGTATGTGCAAAATTTTATTCTTATATGAACTAAGCATAATTATGCAACAGTTTGAATTGAAGATACATACCAAAAAACCAATTTGTCTGTATTAAGATTAGGCAATTCCTCATAATAATCTTTCTTGAATTAGAATTAGATTATGAATTGTTTAGTTCGTACTAATACATTTGTTCCATTGATGATGTAGTGCAACTTGGCTGTTGATGATTTTGTTTGCAAACCAGTTAACTTGAAGGATCAATTTTTTTCTCCTTTATTCTCTTCATCCTGGACCATGTCAGGTTAGTGGCTTACTAGTTGGTGCTCTTTTTCTTCATTTCAATGTCTACGGCAGCTTTCATTGTGAGGATAATACAAGCTCCAGGGACATTTGATTGGTATCAAATTCCTTTCTCGTTAACATGTTTATTCAACATGCTAGGCCCAGAAGCAGCAGCCATCTATTATGATGAAACAAGGGATAGGAAGTCAGATTGTGAGAACTCTGAAGATGAAAGAAGGAGATCTAAAATTGGCGTCTTAAGGAAAAAGGCGATTAATGCTTCAAACAAGTTTACTCATTCTCTCAAGAAAAGAGGGAACAGGAAAGTTCACTTTAGAGTGCCATCGATTTCCATTGAGGACGTGCGGGATGCAAGAGAGGAGAGTGCCGTCTGTGACCTGCGGCAGAAGCTACTCGACAGGAAGTTGCTGCCAGTTAAACAGGACGATTACCATACTTTGTTGAGGTGAGTGAGCTGTTATCTGGTATATGCTTTTTGAAAAATCTTCTTTTGAGATTGCCATCATATTACACGTTTGTCCTACCTCAGAGACGTTGACTGTTGGGCGGTTGATCTTTGGTTGTTGTATCATCTGAAATCTTCACCCTTACAAGCACTATGAAACTAGGGGTGCTTGGCTACTTCTGTTTCTTATGTACTCATGCAGTATGAGAAAAATAGTGCATATTGCTTGAAAACATTTGATGTATAAGTTCAATGGTTGAAACAAAATTTTGTTTGACCCATGAACTTGCGCGTGGTTGTGAATGTAAATTCTAAGGTTGTATTTTTTTTGGCGGTGGGGGCGTATTATACCATTATTTACTAGTCAACTTCACTAATTCTACTATAATCTAGCTTTGAAGAAACTAGGGAATGAGGTGGGAAGGCAGGATAATTGGCCCTTGTCTGACTGTCCCGGACTTTGCCTTGTTATATCAATGCTTCTTTATGTTTTGTTACTGCAGCAGAACCTCATGTTGTGCTTGCCTGTGTTATTGTCATTGGATGCAGATTTTTGAAAGCAAGAGACTTCAACATTGATAGGACCATCCAGATGTGGGAAGAAATGCTTAACTGGAGGAGGGAGTACGGAGCAGACACCATATTGGAGGTAGGTAATAACTAACAGGACTTTACACGATCGGATGAAACAGCAGTTCGAAGTGGGCACACATATTTGGCATGGGGTTCTGGGGCGATTTATGATTTTATTATGATGATGTAATAAATAAACTGTTTGCTCATAAATTATTTTCAGGACTTTGAATTTGAGGAACTGGAAGAAGTTTTACAGCATTATCCCCAAGGATACCATGGAGTTGATAAAGAAGGCAGGCCTATATACATTGAAAGGCTTGGAAAAGCGCACCCAAGTAAACTAATGCGCATCACTACTACTGAGCGGTACATGAAGTATCATGTTCAGGAGTTTGAGAAGGCTCTACATGAGAAGTTTCCAGCTTGTTCAATTGCTGCAAAGAGGCGAATCTGTTCAACCACCACAATTTTGGACGTACAAGGCCTGGTTAGTAGATCAACTCAACAATTTACCACTATTTTTTCTATTGCTGATCAATGTATAATATCTCTTGATCTCCATTCTCCATGAAACTGTGATCTATTTCCTCCTCTTTTTGTAATAGGCTTCTCAACCCTTTAGTTTCCACTCCAACGTTTTTTATTTTTTTAAAGTTATCTAGTGTATTTATCTTTACTGCAAGATTGCCTAGATTTTGAAGTTTATTCTCCAGCTATATAGAGAATTCGTATCTTCATCACTTGTGATAAATACTGAAAATAATTTTTACTGCAGGGTATTAAGAATTTCACTAAGACTGCTGCTAATCTGTTGGCTTCCATGGCAAAGATCGATAATAGCTTCTACCCTGAGGTTTTTTTTTGTTTGTTTGTTTAAATGCTGAAGTCATTTTTTCCTCCTTTTGTATCAGACACTATTTATCTTTTCCCTTTTAAAAATTTCCATTTCCATTTGCAGACACTTCACCGCATGTATATTGTTAATGCTGGACCTGGATTCAAGTTCCTTTGGCCTGCTGCACAAAAGTTTTTGGATGCAAAAACTATTGCTAAAATCCATGTAATGTCTTGCAGGGTTTACTTTTGCTCCCTATTGCTGTCCACTTCTTTTGCCATCTTGAATTGATTGACACATATTCTGTCTACTGTACAGGTTCTGGATCCTAAGTCCTTGGGGAAGCTACTTGAAGCTATTGATCCATGGTAGTTGTCTCTTCCATCACTTAATTTGTGATTTTCCAACTAAAATATCATCTAAGTTCTCTTCTTATTTTACTCAGTCAATTGCCTGACTTTTTGGGTGGATCATGCACTTGCAATATCGATGGAGGTTGCCTACGGTCTAATAAGGGTCCTTGGAATGATCCTCAAGTAATGAAGGTAAACATTTGTAGTTCATATATTCTCTTCTTCGGACTTGCATCATGTTGCAAGATTATCAAAATATCTGTCTATTTGTAGATTATCTTTAATGCTGAGGCAGACCTAGTGAGGCAGATTGCGAAATCAGCCAGCGACTCTTACATTCAATTCCATCCATTGAAGGTAATAAATTAAATAGCATTATCTTATTTTACCTTATTCTCAAATCTCAACGTCGTGCGTGACCTTTTGGTGCATCAAATTATCAGGGGAGCTGTGATGATGCAACCACATTTGAATCATTGTCAGATATTGATGATCCTTGCTCTCCAACAAGACATAATAGCTCATTGGTTTCAAGACTGGCCCCTCTTCATGAAGAAGTGAGTCCGATAACATGCAAATTATTCTTAGTAATTCTTAAACAAACCTTCACAAGTTATATTGCTAGGCAAAATAAATAAATAAAGTTATGGTGTTATACCCCCCTCCTCACACTCTCTTGGCATATCCATTATCAACTCACACATGTGACTGTCATGTGCTCATTGTGAATACCTGCTCTCGTAAGAATTGATAAATTAAGCTTGTTTCAGGTCAGAACATTAGATCCATGTACCTATTATAGCTGTGATGAAAATTTTAGTTCAAACGGCGAAGATGGGGATGATGAGCATGGAGAGGAACATGAGAGCATTCATGTCCACCGTATAAGAAATCCATGTGCTGATGTAGGACCAAGAATGGAAGGTTCGTCTCGTATAATGTGTTCTTATTGTGCCACACATGTTGATGCATTCCTTGTTCTTCTAAAATTTCTAAATAATGAGCAAAACATGATGATGTATTCCTTTTTTTTTTCTTTTCTTTTACAGTAAAAACTCAGTCATAACTATTCCTTTCTTCTACTCAAAATCAGCTGAAGACGAGGAATTCCTATTTTATGTTGCTTTTACCATCCATAAGTTTGTTTTTTATATTTCCTTTTCCCTTCCCCTTTTTATCATTGAAATTTCTGGGCATAGATATGTGTCTACAATTTTGAGATTAAGCGTTAACAAATTTGCTGATGGCTACGTCATCCTCGTCAATATAAATGTTAGAAAAAAAAATTCTACCATAAACTATCTGATAACATAAAATTAGTGTGCTTTTTCACCTATATAATAGACCCCATTAGCAAATGTCACTCTTCTTTCCTTAATGTATGTCATGGAATTTTTTCAGGCACCGTCATTATGTATTGGTTGGATGCAATACTGGAGAAGCTAGTCAAGAGAATGTTCCGTTGGACATCGAGAACATTAGTGTTTTTCGCGATCAAGATGTTTGCTTTTATTCGGAATATACCCGTTGCATATTGGAAGAGACAATGCAATGATATTTCACTAAACAGTTTGGCAAACGATAACGAACCAAGTAATCAACAATGTATTATGGTGAAAACCATTATAGAAGAGGACAGGGTTGGTCCATGTCTAGAGCGTCTCGAGAGACTTGAAAGTTTGTTGGAAAAAGTGAACAACAAACCTGCTGAAATTCCAGTGGAGAAGGATCTAATCATTCAGCAATCACTGGAGAGGATCAAGGGTATTGAGTCTGACCTTGTGAAGACAAAAAAGGTAATTATCTATCTTATTTTCTTTACCCATCTGCAGGTTTTAGGTAGATGAATTAATTCATCTTACTTTGTTTGCAGTTATTACAAGCAACTGTGTTGAAGCAGCTTCAAATTGCTGATTTACTTGAAAATATGCAGGAGTCTAAATTTCAGGCAAGTCAATTAAGCTCTAATTTACTGCTTTGCACCAATCCCCATTGTAATTTTCAGGATTTCTTTTATGAATTACCTATATTATTTCCACTCTCTGTGATTTCACTGAATATATATAATAATTGTTACTGTGTGTTTGCAGAGACGAAGGTTGTTCTGTTAAGTTGGGGGGCGAAAGGTGAATTGTGGAATGGTTGTTGTTAGTATTTGTACCATAACTTCTCCTTCTCCCTTTTGCCTCTCACCAAACAATCATACAAGGTGATTCTGATGCAAAGCAACACTCAAACTTCTTAATACTAGGTGGAAATGCTGCTGCTGGCTAAATGCATACTTGTGTTAGTATAGCAGCGTTGTCATTGTAAGTGAGTTGTTGAGACGAGACTAACGGTAATTAGGAACAAGGACAGAAAAGTAGGCAGGCAGGCAGGCAGCCAAAGGAAGTAGAATAGTAGTAGATGAACCAACACTCCTCCAGTATCACCATTCAATCAATACTGGGTGGATGCTACTCTCTGATGGCCGTGGACTATATTATTAGCTTCTTAGTACTACAATAATGTTGAAGAAAATTGGTACAATGTTGTGGGGGGCTATTTTATGAGGAAGCCCTTTGGACTCCCTACATGGCTGGAATTTGCTTTCCACTTTCCAGTCTTGTAAAGTCCTTTAACAAATTCAATTATTTCTTTCTTGCATAATTGTGGATACTTATTCTCTGATGGATTAATACTCACTCACTAACTAAAATCGACAGAGTTGAGCTTCTACGATTCGACACTTTCTTTGATATGGTAATCTAATCGAAGAAAACTGCCATGTTACCTCATCTCTTTATGTCTCATTTATTTAGTTAAAAAATGGATAGGATTTAGCTAATTAGTTTTTCCTGAAAATGGAACAAATTCGAGAAAGAAATCGTGAGCATCATTATCTTGGAATAGGATGAGCTCAAACTAAGCATCGTTGGGATCGAATAAAGAAAATAATAAGAATTAAAACACGAGGATAGAAAAAGACCAAAGAGTAATATAATCAGTTGCGACCCAAATGAAGTTAAACTGAAAATGAGCCACACGAAAATATTGAATTATGATAAGGGTTGGTCTGCTATGGACTCGAGTGCATGTTGTGCACCTAGTTTTAGTTTACTGACTTACACTTTTTGGTAAATGGTGTTGTACTTTTCAATTATTAAACTGTATAATAATTTTTTTAGTAATAATTGAAAAGTGCAATACCATTTACGTGTAAGTCAGTAAACTGAAAAATGCAACATGGACTAGAGTGCACAACATGCACTCGAGTGTATACTAGACTTTACCTTATGATAAAACACAAATGAAGTTAACAAATTATAAAATTGAAAATGGAAAAAATACTCGTATATATCATATCGTGGACATAACATTTTCATCCACCACAAATACAGACAGTAATTGCGAATAATTATAGGCTACTAAAAAGTATGAGTTGATATTTATATAGTTTCGAAAGAGGTTTTAATTTTATATCTTTATATTATTATATATACCGGCACACTTTTTTTCCTGAAAGGGGAATTAATTTTAATAATTCACTATAATTCATCAAAGTTGGCAAGTTGAAATTAGAAAGGGTCCAACCAACAAACGCGCAACTCCCTCATTCGTTCATTCCCCAAACATACAAAAATAAGCATATTACTCGGTGACGGAGTCAGGAAATCTCGGTAAGGGGGCTCGATTAACATTACTTTAGAGATAAAATAATATGTACCTATTATATTCATTGAAATTTTACATGATAATATTGTCAATACATTCATTAAATTAAATTGAACAATATTGTTTTGCACCTCAACATCGAAATTGTTTTGAAGTTTTGATAGTTCGATTCAAAATGAAGTGAAACAATTTCATAATTGCTAAAATATTAAATTTAAAAAACATTTTATTTCTTTGGTTGTAAATGTCTTTCAATTAATACATTAATGTGTTTCAATATTCTAATATTTGCACGGTTTGACCTGACACAATTTTTAAGAAGAGTGAATTTAGTGGTTGGTGAATAAAGTAGGGGTATTTTGGATGATTTAGTGAGGTGTAAATTGAATCTGGTGAAATGTAAAGTAAAATGTATGTAAAAATGAAAATAAAATGATGTTGGGAGAGTATTAATTTTATTGGGTATTTTCATATTAAGAGTGTGCAAATAATCTTGTGGCGTCCCAATAAAAAAAATATGCAAATAATTACGGGACAAATGGAATATATATATATTAAAAAAAATTGGTGGGGGGACGCTGGGTAGGGCTGAGCAAAAACCGAAAAAAACCCGAAAAACCGAACCGAAAAATGAATTCGGTTCGATTTTTCGATTTTTCGATTTCGGTCCGGTTATTATTTTTCTTAGATTTCGGTTTCGGTTTTATTACTAAAATATTCGGTTAACCGAAAACCGATCGAATTTGAGAACATATAAATACCTAACCCTAATTTCATTTAACCCTAATTCATTTGTCTCACCATACTGTACGTACACCGGCCACCGTACACGATTGGTGTGTTTCGTTTCGTTTTTCATTTACTGTGTTAGTTTGTTTTGTTAAATGTGAAATTTTGATAATTTGATTATTTTTATAATCTGAAATCTTAAATGCTAAATATGAAATTTTGATAATCTATGTTACTCTATTAATGAATTTTTTAATAAATGTGTTAGTTCTTTTGATAAATGTTTATTAAAGGTTAAATATGAATCTAAAAATTGAGAATTTCATAACTGTTAGTATATTTCGGTTTTTATTTCGGTTTTCGGTTTTTTACCGAAACCGAAGCGAATAATTATGATGAAATTCGGTTCGGTTTCGATTCCTCAATTTCGGTTCGGTTGCGTTGCACACCCCTAACGCTGGGCCCCCCTGGCCCATTGTGGCACCGTCACTGATATTACTGTACTATTTACCAATCCATTAATTAATGAATACCACTGATAACATTAAATTTTGTTTAACGACAATAAATAAAAGTTACAATGTACTCCCTCCGTCACAGAATTTAGTGCATGGTTTAACCGGCATGGAGATTAAAAAAATGAAATATAGTGATGTGTATGATGGAATAAAGGAGGAGTATTATTGTTAATTTATTGATTAAAGTGAATGAGATTTGACTAAAGCTATAAATTGGGTTAAATTGTGGGCCCAAATAGAGTGTCATTTTTTAAATAGATGAATGTTGTAAGAATAAAAATTATGTGAGTTATTTTCTTTTTTGGCGTGTGCAAATAATGTGGGACTCCCATTAAGGAAATTGTGCAAATAATTACGGAACGGAGGGAGTATGAAATATAACATTTGTTTAAACGAAGCAAGCATAATAACCAAACATTCACATTAATTTGGTAAGTGACACACTGAATTAAAAATATTTAATGCGCCCAGTTAGAAGTCTTTTTTACCATTATTTCGTCATTAATTAATTATCCTCAATTTTATACAAATGTCTTTACTTTTTCTAACACATCCAAAAAATTCAACTTATTTTTTTACTTTATACCTAAAATTTTTTACACTTTCTTAATATGCATGTTTATCTACATATGAAAGTAATCATGGGACAGAGGGAATACTAACATGTAATTGTTCCAAACACGACACAATACAACTTTATTGGTGTTATTTGGCGTAAGGTAAGTTAACCCAACTCATTCAAAATCCTTCAACGAATGACTTGATTTTCGAGTTAAGTTCTTATGTACTCCCTCTGTCCCATGATTATTTGCACATTTTCTTTATTGGGACGTCCCAAAATTATTTGCACACTCTTAATATGGAAATATCCCACAAAATTATTACCCTCTCAACATCATTTTACATACATTTTAACTTTACACCTCACAAAATCATCTAAAATACCCCTTCTTTATATTACATCATCAACCACTAAATCTCATTTTCTTAAAAATTGTGTCGGTCAAACCATGCAAATAATTTTGGGACGGAGGGAGTATCATTTTTCTCAGCTGTGTTCTCTAACGCATCATTTCCTTGTTCTCTGGCGCGAGAGGTTAGCCCCCAACTCATTCAAAAAAATTCGTCGAATGACTTGATTTTAGAGTTAATGTTGTTGCGATCTTGATATTGATGGGTTTTTATGTATAATTTTTCTCAATAGTGTTCTCTAACACATCATTTCTTTGTTCTCTGACGTAAGAGGTTAGCCTCCAACTCAACAAAAAAATTCGTCGAATGACTTAATTTTAGAGTTACTTGTGTTGCGATCTTGTTAATGGTGAGTTCTTATGCATTATTTTTCTCAGCTGCAGGTTTATACTGTTAGGAATTAACACACGCACATGATGACGAAAAGAATATAACACTAGATTTGTTTACCCAATTCGTCCTGCGACTACATTTGGGGGCGATGCCAAGCCAGGTATTTCACTACATTTACGGATACTGATTACAATGAGAGAACATCTATTTATAATAGAAAACTTGCCCTAACCCTAAGCCCATTTGGGTCAAACTTGCTCCACACTCCAAATTAGGATCAAACTTGCCCTACACTCTAATCCCATTAGGATCAAACTTGCCCTACACTTCAAGACTGATAGGATCAAAATTTCCCTACACTCCAAGTCCGTTAGGATCAATACAGGCTACACACTCCAACAATCTCCCACTTGGAGATTGAATTCTCCATGTAACCATATCTTCTTAGTTTTTCTCCTGTATCCGCCTGGCATCGCCAAACCTTATCTTCAAGTTCCAAGGCCGATTGAAGCTTTGCATAACTTCAACTTCTCTAATTAAGGTCACCACCTTAGTAAATAACAAGTAGTAGTTAAAGGGAGAATACCTATTAGTTGCATGTCGCTCTCTAACTGGTCTCTGCAAGGGATTCTCCGATGGTGGTGAGGTCATTGGTTCTTTAATAAGAACCTCTTCTTCATTTTGACTCTCCTTACTCCCACTTGGGTATTGGTCTTGTTAGAATATGATGCCTCCAATCTGTTCTTGCACATAACCTGTTCATTGAAAACTACATCTTCTACTGCGAATAATCTTTCGGTTATTCTCATCCCAGAGTCTATAACCAAACTCATCACCACCATAACCAATGAATGTACACTTAACAAATTTAACATCTAACTTACTTCTATCAACAGAGCTAACGTGAGAATAAGCAACACAACCAAAGACATGCAAGTAAGTCAGATTTACCTCTTTTCCCGTCCATACTTCCTCGGGTACTCTGTTCTCCAACGGAACAGATGAACCTCTATTAATCAGGCATGCTGCTGTGTTTACTGCATCTACCCAAAAAGTCTTAGGCAACCCACTCTTCAACCTCATGCATCTGGCTCGCTCATTCAACGCTCTATTCATTCGTTCTACCACTCCATTCTGCTGCGGAGTTCCTCTCACATTCTTCTCCATGCGAATCCCATTCTCAACACAATATTATTTGAACTCACGGAGTTCATATTCACCTCCATTGTCAGAATGAAGACACTTTACTTTCAGCCCCGTTTCATTCTCTATAAGAGCTTTCCACTTCCTGAAGGTATCAAAAGCATCCATTTTATTTTTCAGAAAATAAACCCATACCTTTCGAGTGGAGTCATCGATGAAGGTCATGTAATACTCTGGACCACCAAGGGACTTCACGGGCGCTGGTCCCCATAGATCGCCATGCACTAGCTCTAACTTTCCTGCCCTGAATGCTCTTCCACCCCTCGAGAAACTCACCCTTCTTTGTTTCCCGAAAACAAAGTCCTCACATATGCCAACTTCAATAGATTTCAGCCTTGAAAGTCTCCCTTTCTCGCTCATGTGACCCAGCCGACAGTGCCACAAATAAACGTTGGTTGTAGCTCCTACAAGAGCAATACAATCTTTGGGGTTAGATGTAGTATACAACGTACCCTCCTTCTTCCCCCGAGCTACTATCATGGCTCCTCTACTGATCTTCCAACTGTTGTTGTCGAAAGTCACTAAGTATCCCTCTGCATCCAGCCGACCGATTGAAAGCAAGTTTCTTTTCAATCCTAGAATATGCCTCACACTGTTCAACTTCAACATCGATCCGTTTGGTGTAGATATCCGAACATGTCCTTTTCCCATGATTTTCAGGGGCTCATCATCAAAAATGTAGACTTGTTTGAATTCTCCGGACACATAGTTCTCCATTATTTCACTATCACTACAAGAGTGGAATGATGCTCCAAAATTCAACACCCACGATTCTAGCGGAATACTGACACTCAAGACTAACGCGTCTCCAATAGCATCCATGGTTGCATTTACTATCTTCTTCTCGTTCTGTCCCTTCCTATTTTTCTTGCGTGATGAACACTGGTTCCTGTAGTGACCAAACTCATCTCAATTCCAGCAAGTAAATGCAGTTACGGTGGCAGTCCTACTATCTGGCAAAGAAGATAACAAAACTAAACAAGTACCTCGTCACTGAATTCGATCTCGACAGAACACAACTGCCCAATGATCATGTTGAACTCGTTCAGGTGTTGCTGCACGGGTGTGCTCTTCGACATCCTGAGGTTGAACAACCGCCTGATCAGGTGAACCTTGTTCGCCGTTGTGGGCTTCTGATACATCTCCTCCAAGATTTGCAGTAACTCCCTTGCGTACTTGGCTTTAGTCCTGTGGTAGGCTACATTTATGGACAACGATAAGCGTATCACACTTATCGCCTTTCTGTTCAACAAATTCCACTCATTTTGTTCCATCTTTTCGGGTTTCTTCTTCTTATCTAGAGGCACATAAAGATCTTTACCATAAAGGTAAACCTTGATCTGCATTTTTCAAAACTCGAAATTCGATCCGTCAAACTGCTTGATTGTAATCTTCTCGTCGCTCATCGTGACTGCTCCCTCTAAACCCGAGCCTCTAATAAAGTTGTTAGAAATTAAACACGCACACGATAACGAAAATAAAATAACACGAGATTCGTTTACCTAGTTCATCTTGCGACTACATCTGGGGGCGATGCCAAGCCAGGTATTTCACTACATTTTCGGATACTGATTACAATGAGAGAACATCTATTTATAATAGAAAACTTGCCCTAACCCTAAGCCCATTAGGGTCAAACTTGCTCCACACTCCAAGCCCATTAGGATCAAACTTGCCCTACATTCCAATCCCATTAGGATCAATACGGGCTCCACACTCCAACATATACATCACGAACTGTCTCTAGCCCCCCTGTTTGAGATTAATCCTGAAAACTAAATTAATAAACTCTGTATTTGTTTGGATTACATATATAAGTAAATTGGAATCATGATTTTATGATGGATGCTTGTGTAGAGTACCCTTTTTAACCAAGAATCTTGTTATTGTTGATTTTCCCTGTTATGATGTTCGAAACATTCTCTAAACTGTTTTGATGTTGTTTTATAGTGAATTTCCCTGTATCGAGTGCTGATAAATTATTGCAAAAGAAATATCATTCATTTGCATAAACGAAGATACCTTTTGTATAAACGAAGCAAGAATAATAACCAAACATTCATAGTAATTTGTTACTGACGCACTGATTGAAAAATATTTAATGCGCCCAGTTAGAAGTTTTTTTTACCATTATTTCGTCATTAATTAATTATCCTCAATTTTACACAAATGACTTTACTTTTTCTAACACATACAAAAAATTCTACTCATTTCTTTACCGTACACTTAAAGTTTTATAAAAGAACCTGTTACTCATTATTACACTTTCTTAATATGCATGCTCATCTACATATGAAGGTAATCATGGGATGGAGGAAATATTAACATGTAATTGTCACAAACACGACACAACACAACTTTATCGGTGTTATTTGGCGCAAGGTGAGTTAACCCAACTCATTCAAAATCCTTCATCAAATGACTTGATTTTCGAGTTAATGTGTTGCGATCTTGATATTGGTAGGTTCTTATGTATCATTTTTCTCAGTTGTTTTCTCTAACACATCATTTACGTGTTCTCTAACACATCATTTCCTTGTTCTCTGGCGCGAGAGGTTAGCCCCCAACTCATTCAAGATTCTTCGTCGAATGACTTGATTTTCGAGTTAATGTGTTGCGATCTTGATTTTGGTGGGTTCTTATGTATCAATTTTCTCTGCTATGTTCTCTAACACATCATTTCCTTATTCTCTGATGCGAGAGGTTAGCCCCCAACCCATTCAAAAAATTCTTCGTCGAATGACTTGATTTTTGAGTTAATGTTTTTGCGATCTTGATATTGGTGGGTTTTTATATATCATTTTTCTCAGGTGTGTTCTCTAACACATCATTTCCGTGTTCTCTAACGCATCATTTCCTTGTTCTTTGGCGCGAGAGGTTAGCCCCAACTCATTAAAATTTCTCCGTCCAATAACTTGATTTTAAAGTTAATGTTGTTGCGATCTTGATATTGGTGGGTTTTTATGTATCATTTTTCTCAACTGTGTTCTCTAACGCATCATTTCCGTGTTCTCTAATGCATCATTTCTTTGTTCTCTGGCGCGAGAGGTTAACCCCTAACTCATTCAAAAAAATTCGTCGAATGACTTGATTTTAGAGTTTCTTGTGTTGCGATCTTGTTATTGGTGAGTTCTTAGGCATTATTATTCTGAGTTGCGGGTTTATACATCACGAACTATCTCTAGCGTCGCTGTCTGAGGTTAATCCTGGAAACTAAATTGATAAACTCTGTATTTGTTTGGATTACATATGTAAATACATAAGAATCATGATTTTATGATGGATGCTTGTGTAGAGTAACCTTTTTAACCAAGAATTTTGTTATTGTTGAGTTTCCCCGTTATGATGTTTGAAACATTCTCTAAACTATTTTGATGGTTTTTTTATAGTGAATTTCCCTGTTATCGAGTGCTGATAAATTATTGCAAAAGAAGGATCATTCATTTGCATGTTTGCAATTTGTTTATTTTTATTTAAGGATATTATTTTAGTAATTTCTACAACTAACTTTGAAGATAACCTTTGTTTAAACGAAGCAAGCATAATAACCAAACATTCACAGTAATTTGGCAACTGACGCACTAAATTAAAAATATTAATAAGCCCAGTTAGAAGTTTTTTTTACCATTTTTTCGTCATTAATTAATTATCCTCAATTTTACAAAAATGACTTTACTTTTTCTAACACATACAAAAAATTCTACTTACAGTATTTCTTTACTTTATACATAAAGTTTTATAAAATAACATGTTACTCATTATTACACTTTCTTAATATGCATGGTCATATACATATAAAAGTAATCATGGGACGGAGGGAATACTAACATGTAATTGTTACAAACACGACACAACAAAACTTTATGGGTGTTATTTGGCGCAAGGTGAGTTAACCCAACTCATTCCAAATCCTTCATCAAATGACTTGATTTTCGAGTTAATGTGTTGCGATCTTGATATTGGTGGGTTCTTATGTATCAATTTTTTCAGCTGTGTTCTCTAACGCATCATTTCCGTGTCCTCTAACACATCATTTTCTTGTTCTCTGGCGTCAGAAGTTAGCCCCCAACTCATTCAAAATTCTTCGTCGAATGACTTGATTTAAGAGTTAGTGTTGTTGCGATCCTAATATTGGTGGGTTTTTATGTATCATTTTTCTCAGTTGTGTTCTCTAACACATCATTTTCATGTTCTCTAACACATCATTTCTTTGTTCTCTGGCGCGAGAGGTTAGCCCCTAACTCATTCACAAAAATTCGGCGAATGACTTGATTTTAGAGTTACTTGTGTAGCGATCTTGTTATTAGTGAGTTCTTATGCATTATTATTCTCAATTGCGGGTTTATACATCACGATCTGTCTCTAACGCCGCTATCAGAGGTTAATCCTGAAAACTAAATTGATAACCTCTGCATTTGTTTGGATTACATATATAAGTAAATTGAAATCATGATTTTATGATTGATGTTTGTGTAGAGTACCCTTTTTAACCAAGAAGCTTGTTATTGTTGAGTTTCCCTGTTATGATGTTCGAAATATTCACTAAACTGTTTTGATGGTGTTTTATAGTGAATTTTCCTGTTATCGAGTGATGAAAAATTATTACAAAAGAAAGATCATTCATTTGTATGTTTGCAATTTGTTTATTTTTATTTAAGGATATTACTTTAGTAATTTCTGCAACTAATTTTGAAGATAACTTTTGTTTAAACGAAGCAAGCATAATAACCAAACATTCATAGTAATTTGTAACTGACGCACTGATTGAAAAATATTTAATGCACCCAGTTATAAGTTTTTTTTACCATTATTTCGTCATTAATTAATTATCCTCAATTTTACACAAATGACTTTACTTTTTCTAACACATACAAAAAATTCAACTCATTTCTTAACTCTATACATAAAGTTTTATAAAAAAACATGTTACTCATTATTACGTTTTCTTAATATGCATGCTCATCTACATATGAAAGTAATCATGGGATGGAGGAAATACTAACATGTAATTGTCCCAAACACGACACAACATAACTTTTTCGGTGTTATTTGGCGCAAGGTGAGTTAACCCAACTCATTCATAATCCTTAACGAATGACTTGATTTTCGAGGTAATGTATTGCAATCTTGATATTGATGGGTTCTTATGTATCATTTTTCTCAGCTGTGTTCTCTAACGCATCATTTCCGTGTTCTCTAACGCATCATTTTCATGTTCTCGAGCACGAGTTTGTTAGCCCCCAACTCATTCAAAATTCTTCGTCGAATGACTTGGTTTTCGAGTTAATGTGTTGCGATCTTGATATTGGTGGGTTCTTATGTATCAATTTTTTCAGCTGTGTTCTCTAGCGTATCATTTCCGTGTTCTCTAACACATGATTTCCTTGTTCTCTGGCGCGAGAAGTTAGCCGCCAACTCATTCAAAAAATTTCGTCGAATGACTTGATTTAAGAGTTAATGTTGTTGCGATCCTGATATTGGTGGGTTTTTATGTATCATTTTTCTCAGTTGTGTTCTCTAACACATCATTTCCGTGTTCTCTAACATATCATTTCTTTGTTCTCTGGCGCGAGAGGTTAGCCCCTAACTCATTCAAAAAAATTCATCGAATGACTTGATTTTAGAGTTACTTAGTGTTGCGATCTTGTTATTAGTGAGTTCTTATGCATTATTATTCTCAGCTGCAGGCTTATACATCACGATCTGTCTTTGGCGCCGCTGTCAGAGGTTAATCCTGAAAACTAAATTGATAAACTCTGCATTTGTTTAGATTACATATATAAGTAAATTGAAATCATGATTTTATGATTGATGCTTGTGTAGAGTACCCCTTTTAACCAAGATTCTTGTTATTGTTGAGTTTCCCTGTTATGATGTTCGAAATATTCTCTAAACTGTTTTGATGCTATTTTATAGTGAATTTCCCTGTTATCGAGTGATGATAAATTATTGCAAAAGAATCATTTCCTTGTTCTTATGTATCATTTTTCTCAACTGTGTTCTCTAACGAATCATTTCCTTGTTCTCTGGCGTGAGAGGTTAGCGCCCAACTCATTCAAAATTCTTTGTCGAATGACTTGATTTTAGAGTTAATGTTGTTGCGATCTTGATATTGGTGGGTTTTTATGTATCATTTTTCTCAGTTGTGTTCTCTAACACATCATTTACGTGTTCTCTAACGCATTATTTCCTTGTTCTCTGGCGCGAGAGTTTATCCCCCAACCCATTCAAAATTCTTCGTCGAATGAATTGATTTTAGAGTTAATGTTGTTGCGATATTGGTATTGGTGGGTTTTTATGTATTATTTTTTTCGGTTGTGTTCTTTAACGCATCATTTCTGTGTTCTCTAACGCATCATTTCTTTGTTCTCTTGCGTGAGAGATTAGCCCCTAACTCATTCAAAAAAATTCGTCGAATGACTTAATTTTAGAGTTACTTGTATTGTGATCTTGTTATTGGTGGGTTCTTATTCTTATGCATTATTATTCTCAGCTGCGGGTTTATACATTACGAACTTTCTCTAGCGCCGTTGTCTGAGGTTAATCTTGAAAACTAAATTGATAAACTATGCATTTGTTTGAATTACATATATAAGTAAATTGGAATCATAATTTTAAGATGAATGCTTGTGTAGAGTACTCTTTTTAACCAAGAATCTTGTTATTGTTGAGTTTCCCTACTATGTTGTTCGAAACATTCTCTAAACCGTTTTGATGTTCGAAACATTTTCTAAACTGTTTTGATGGTGTTTTATAGTGAATTTTCCTGTTATCGAGTGCTGGTAAATTATTGCAAAAGAAGGATCATTCATTTGCATGTTTGCAATTTGTTTATTTTTATTTAAGGATATTATTTTAGTAATTTCTACAACTAACTTTGACGATAACTTTTGTTTAAACGAAACAAGCATAATAATCAAACATTCACAGTAATTTGGTAACTGACGCACTGAATTAAAAATATTTAATGCGCCCAGTTAGAAGTTTTTTACCATTATTTCGTCATTAATTAATTATTCTCAATTTTACACAAATGACTTTACTTTTACTAACTCATACAAAAAATTATATTCATTTCTTTACTTTATACATAAAGTTTTATATAAAAATTTGTTACTCATTATTACACTTTCTTAATATGCATGCTCATATACATATGAAAGTAATAATGGGACGGAGGGAATACTAACATGTAATTGTCCCAAACACGATACAACTCAACTCAACTTTATCGGTGTTATTTGGTGCAAGGTGAGTTAACCCAACTCATTCAAAATCCTTCGTCGAATGACGTGATTTTCGAGTTAATGTGTTGCGATCTTGATATTGGCGGGTTCTTATGTACTCCCCCGTCCCATGATTATGTGCACATTTTCCTTATAGAGACGTCCCAAAATTATTTGCACTCTTTTAATATGGAAATACCCCACAAAATTATTACCCTCTCAAATTATTGAAAAGTGGTAACTATTATTATTGAAAAGTGGTAATTTTGTTGCTGAAAAGTTGTAAGTTTTTTTATTGAAAAGTGATTATTTTGTTAATGAAAAATGGTAATTATTATTATTGAAAAGTGTAATTTTTTTTATTGAAAAATTGTATTGAGAACAGAAAAAATAAAGAGAAACAGGAATTAAAAAAAAATGGAAATTGAGAATCGAACCCAAGACCTTATAGTTACAAAAGATGCCTATAACCGCTTGAATATTGATTATTCACTATATAATTTCTCCTTTTTTAATAGATAAATGATTGTGCACAGGAGACCAAATTCACTTTACACCTCACAGAATCACCTAAAATACCTCTCTTTTATCTTACATCATCAACCAATAAATCTTATTTTCTTAAAAATTGTGTCGATCAAACCGTGCAAATAATTCCGGGATGGAGGGAGTATCATTTTTCTCAGTTGTGTTCTGTAACGCATCATTTCCTTGTTCTCTTGCGAGAGAGGTTAGTCCCCAACTCATTCAAAATTTCTCGTCGAATGACTTGATTTTAGAGTTAATGTTGTTGCGATCTTGATATTGGTGGGTTTTTATGTATCATTTTTCTCAGCTGTGTTCTCTAACACATCATTTCCGTGTTCCCTAACGCATCATTTCTTTCCTCTCTGGCGCGAGAGGTTAGCCCACAACTCATTCAAAAAAATTTGTCGAATGACTTAATTTTAGAGTTACTTGTGTTGCGATCTTTTTATTGGTGAGTTCTTATGCATTATTTTTCTCAACTGCGGGTTTATACATTACGAACTGTCTCTGGCGCCGCTGTCTGAGGTTAATCCTGAAAACTAAATTGATAAACTCGGCATTTGTTTGGATTACATATATAAGTAAATTGGAATCATGATTTTATGATGCTTGTGTAGAGTACCCTTTTTAACCAAGAATCTTGTTATTGTTGAATTTTCCTATTATGATATTCAAAACATTTTCTAAACTGTTTTGATGTTCGAATTATTCTCTAAACTGTTTTGATGGTGTTTTATAGTGATTTTTTTTTTTCTGATATCGAGTGATAAATTATTGTAAAAGAAGGATTATTCATTTGCATGTTTTCAGTTTATTTGTTTTTATTTAAGGATATTATTTTAATAATTTTTGTAACCAACTTTGAAGATAAATTTTGTTTAAACGAATCAAACATTCACTTTCACAGTAATTTAGTAAATGATGCACTGAATTAATAATATTTAATGCGCCCACTCCCCTTAGACGTTTTTTTTACTATTATTTTGACATTAATTAATTACGTAAAGGATATATATATAATATTTTTATTTAATAAAGATTATAATTGGTTTAGACGCGGTATAGAGGAAAGCTAGTTTTCGCGTGAAGAACTGGCAGTGGGCTGTCCTGTTTGGCCTCCATGTTCTTCACCCACTCCTTAAATTAATAGTAATCCATTTCTTCAAAAACTCTTGCATACAATTCAACAAATTTTCCAGCAATTTGTTTACCTTCATTTACATTTGGTAGATTACGCTTAGCTTCTATTTTGAAAAACCTGCTGTTTAGAGAGAGAGAGAGAGAGAGATCTGCGAGGGAGGTGCTGAAATATACTAGATAAGCGGTTTTCTGGTGAGATTTGTATGGGTATACTGATTTATTAGATCCGGAAACTGTGATTTGAGAGAGAAACCCATGGGTTTAAGTCAAATGAAGTTTTGTTTGATTCTCGTCGTCTTTCTCTCACTTTCAACCTCTCTCTGCGCCTCAACTTTCATCTCAGGTTTTTGGATGTCATTCATTTTTATCATTTGTGTTTCATCGGTTTCAATTTCAGCGTTAATTGTCAATTTCCCATATTTGATGCAGATGGAATATTTGGATCTTCGGTTTTGAGTGAGAGGAGGCTACTTCAAGCTAGGAAACGTAGGTTCCTCGCCTCTTCTCCTTAATTCTTGCCTTTTGTTATTTATGATTCAAATAGTAAATAGGAAGGTTTTCTTGCCCCAACTTATGCAATCATCATATTAATTTCGTATTTGATATTTCTCCAGTCCTTTCATAGATCGATTTTTTTTTTTTTAAATATAATATGTAGGAGCTTAATTCAGAGCAGGCGTTGCTTCTTAAACTATTCTTAAGTGAAAATTTATGCCAGACTTGGAGCATAGTTTCTCTGGTAGATGAGCCATCTCTCTCTCTCTCTCTCTCTCTCTCTCTCAATAATCATAATTTGCTATTTTAAGGTCTAGTTACTTGCTTTTGCAAATTGGCAATTTTGGGGCTTGTTGTTCTGATAGTGAATTAAGGTGAAATACCACATCATGCCCTTTGGTTAAGATTTTCGATCTACCAGGAATTATCTTCTACTAATATGAACACATCATCTAATTGAAATGTGTGCTGAATTGCTTAAGCTTCTGCTCACCCCTTGTTCATAGACACTGTTTTCTTGTACTATTTCAGATTAGTCTAAATCACTCTTACACTTCCACGCATTAAATCATTGTTTTGAGTTTTGCATCAAAGTTTTTCTTTTTTCTTTGGAGAGGGTATGCATAACCCATTCCTTACAGAGTAGTATTTAAGTTGCTTATTGGGTCCTAATTTCTCTGGTGCTACATATTTTTAACAGAATCATATTGATGTTATTTGCAAGTTAAGTTAGTTGCAATCTTTTTCTTTGGCTTTCCCCCACAAATCCCATCACACAACATCCACAAAATCTGGATGATCAGTGTGGTTTGATCTTGGAAATCAAGAATAGTTTTTGTCCAATGTCATGAGAATATGCATCTATAATATGCTACATTCTTTGGTTTAAATTACATTCTTGAAGTTGTATTGCTGACTGTTCGTTCCATTGTTTGTTTGTTGACAGCTTGCCCTGTAAACTTTGAGTTTCAGAACTACACTATCATCACGAGCAAATGCAAGGGGCCTCAGTACCCACCCAACTTGTGTTGTGCGGCTCTTAAAGAATTTGCTTGTCCGTTTACGGAGGAGATAAATGACTTATCCACCGATTGTGCTGCAACAATGTTCAGTTATATAAACCTTTACGGGAAATATCCACCAGGTCTATTTGCTAGTGAGTGCCGGGAGAACCAGCAAGGCCTTGAGTGCTCAGCACTTGCTCCGGGATCTTCACAATCAGACAAAGCCAGTGCCAGTATGACAATGTGTGGTTTGTTGCCTCTGATAATGCTCGCAATAGCGACCCTCGTCCAATTTATGTGAATGTTCTGCACTAATTATGTACCATTTTTTGTACAAGTCGAATTATACCTAAAGTTGCAGGAGTTTGCGCTTCCAATTTGTTGTTTCTTAATGTAAAGATTGCACATTAAACATTTTTTCCTTTTGTTTCTGTTTTTCTTTTTGGAGTGGGGGAGCATGTAATACTAGTTTTTATGGTTATATAAGGCGTATTTCAGATGCTTAAGAAAATTTAATAATCCGTGGATGAGCAATGAATTGGATATCATGGGGTGGAAATAAGGTCTGAATTGATTTAAAGTGATAGATCCCTACTGGTTACCATGAACGCCTAGTCTTCCTGCAGACTAACACCATTCATTTGGTTGCATTTCAATTGAGGGATTTGATAGATTTTAAATCATACTAATCCAAACACGAACCTTCAGGTTTTGACTTTTGTTCTTATGCCTACATACTGATTCACGAATCACGCATTTGCATATCATCATATAAATGGTAGTTGGAAACACGGGCAAATTCTCTGCTTTCTTCGGCATTAAATTTGAAAAAAAAAAAACAATTATTGTTCGGTTTCAGCCGAATGTAGAACCAGAATTGAAGAAACAGAGTCAAGAACCACAACCCCAATGGTTCCTCTCTGGTAGACATAGAAAGCAGAACAAAGAATTACACAAATTTAAACTACTTTGCAGCCGAGCAGAGCAGGCTGGTGTTGGTACATTGAATACTTGGGGACGTTCTAAAGAAACTTATTCATATATCAAATGTGTGTGTGTACATATGTGTATATATATTGCTTGAAGTCATTTGCAGGTCTTACAAAAATTATTACATATACATAATACCGAGTACTAATCAACAGGCTGCAGGTTCATGTGAAGAGACTTACCAAAGAAGCTTGCGCTTAGACCAATGCCGGAATTGCTTTCGAGTCATGCACCAAGATCTAGGGAAGGTGCTCAACTGTATTAAGAAAAATAAATTAATAGACCAGAAACAGATGATGTGGAACAAGGTCAGGAAGATTTCTAATATATATAGCCTTTTTACCTATATAATAAATAAAAAGGGTTGATTTTTTACTTGGTTGATAACTATGGATCCAATGCACCATCACAGACCCTTGGATCTTTTTTTTCACAATCACCTAGTCTAAGTATTCTTGCATCTCCCTCAGAGTACATTCTTATCAATTAAGGGCTCATTTGTCATTAATGCCTTATCCCCCTATATCTCTGGTTTGTCTCCATGTTAAACAATACTTTCAACCTGGTATCCACAATACCTTTACCCCCAAATGGTATTGTTTAATACCTCATGCATTCTACCACTCAATTTACTACAATACCTCTATAATTTCTACTTTATTAAATTGAATGAGGGACAAATTTGTCATTTTCCATGTTATCTCATGTGACAATGCACAACACCAAACACGAGATAATTCTTCACCTGTTAAATAATGCACAACACCAAATGGTTGAATAAGTCTACCATGAGTTAAATAATCTCTTGTTTACATTATCTCACCTAATTATGCACACGATAACAACTAAAAACGAGCTAAGGGTATCGGATTCTCAACCGCATGTGTGACTGCACCTATCCTACCCCAGCATTCTACAAGTGCTGATATTCCTACTTTCTTGGTCTGTCTCAACTGGTAAACAGGTGAAGTATGAATGGTACAAGGAACTAAGATTGTTCAAGTTAACCTTGCAATAGAACTGAATAATGCTCATGCAGTGCAACTCAAGTTCTAAAGCAAATCCAACAATCTATAAGTTAAATTCATAAGTTTTTACATCACTATATAATTTAATGTTCCTAAAGAAGTAGTCTATTAGGTTGCATTTGTATTAACCTCTATGAAGTATGTGAATTATAGATTTCATATCTGTAATACAACTATTTATTAGAAATATATGAATATTAAAGACAGATGAAATATACTGTAGCATTGTTAGTCCTACAGGCAGAATGATAATATATAAACTGATGCATTAAGCAACAGAGAAGAGAGACTTATGTAAAGATAGCCAGATAGGTAGCACTTACATTGCTAACAAGCTTAGCTCCGAACCAGGCAGAATCCGTGCCATAGGGTGGAGGAAGAACTCGAATTCCACTGGACAAGGAAATTGGTAGAAGTCCATACAGTTCTTTCTCTAGTCTTTCTGGAAAAACAAAAAAGCCATCAACATCTAACACGCAACACAAAAAAATGTCATGCTTTAATTAATCTTAGCCTATAGACTTCAGCAGTTTTACCAACAAAAAAAAGGGTTATGACTGGATGCTTCAAACCTGCTAATCCTGGCAAACATGCAGTGCCACCAGCCAATACAACAGTTTTATACCAACTATCATCGGGAGTTAATTCAGCCTCATGGCAGTGATCCATACAAAGTGCTACCGCATTATGCAGACCCATTGCCTGTCTGTTAATTATCACATCTTACAAAATCAGCCATTAGATTAGACAAGCAAAGAAGAATAAATGGGAAATATTATCAAACGGCATCCTTATGACTTCCACCTATTTAGATTTTAACTCTTGAAGTACCCATCTGGAATGAGCCTTCCTACGGGAACTTCAGGAGATGGTTTCACCTTATTACAAGAACCAGTAAAGAAATGAGTACATACACTCCACTCATGCGAGGCTGGAACAATATTTCTCCCGTTTGAAACCGCTCCCTTGAAAGTGTAAACCAACTGTTGGATGAAATTGCAAAAGATGCTTCAGTATCTTTGGATAGCTCAGCTTCATAGTCAAGAGCAACATAGCACAAGTTCTGCAAGTCCAAACACCAAGCACAATGACAGTCAACATGCAATCAAATGCTCCAGTGAATCTTTAAAACATCATAAAAAGTGATGATCGAGGAAAAGATACAAGTAGTTTCAGCTCTTTGAGAAGCAATCGTTCACATTGAGTGATTTGAATAAAGACTAGTGAGGGCAAGGAAATGTCACCCTCTTACGAAACTATCAGATCCCAGTGATACAAGAGGTAACAGCTCTATAAATGAGGTTTAAAGGCACACAAATGGTGAAGCATTGGTACCTCTTTCAATGTCCGGACAGTATAAAGTGAATCAAAATGTATATTATTCTGTTGCATCCGGTCACGAAGGTATCCTGTAAGTTTCAAAGCTCCCATTCCTACAACTTCCACACCCACATTATGCATCACTTTGCCATGTAAAACTGTGGAAACAAAAATATGCAGTTAGGCCTTAAACAGATGCCTGTTTAAATAAATCCAGACAAAATCGTTTGTCCTTGAGAAAATGAGAGTGCCTTCTACAAGAGAAATTTCAGATGCATTCATGCATAATGGCACGGTAAATACTTCTTAAACATTAGTACCAAGACAATTGACGTACTTGGAACAACTGAGGTTTGATTGAAACCAATATTAACAACAATTCCAGAAGTTCGCTTTGCTGCAAACAAAGCCAGAGTTGCCTAACATTGATAGATTAAGAGAAAAGTTATATCATGATGCCAAACTTGAAGATAATTGATCAAACACGAAATATAAATAATAAATTGAAGGTTGTGCTATTTCCTGTATTGAAGCTGTAAAACCTAGAGATTGAAAAACCTACAGAAATATATTTATAATCTCATTCAACAGAAATCAGACAGTTTAAACCTACAGTAAAACTTTTAAAAAAAAAATACCTGGTTGATGGCACAAACAGCGGGAACATTCATATCAAACAATGTCGTGTAGATGGAATCCTTTAGTTGTCTTCTAGAGCTTTTTGCGGACTCCGTATCTGTTAGTTTATGGTAAGAAAATCATTGGAAAAATTACTATATGAGAAAAGGAGAATGCCTGGCCATCCAAACTGATAAGAAAAACACAAAAAGTAAAGACAAAGATTGCTGGCCGATTTTCAGGACATTCTCAAAAGCAAAATCTAACAAGCTAGAGCAATTTTTTTAATTGCCTACCTTTCTTCTAAGTGTATATGTCTCACGCATACATGATTACAAACACTAAAATGGATACGCAAGAATTTAGCAGAAGATGCAGAGTATTTATAAATTGAATTTCAAGTCAAATAAGCAAACTGGGAAAATTCAGACAACACAGATAAAAGCTAATCTAAAGAAATTCAGAAGCTAACCATCATAATGACAAAGAGGTATTGATACAACAATTGGTTGAGATGATGTTTTCACTTGCATCCTACATGACATAAAGGTCAGTCAGTTAAAATAAAAAACAAAGAAAATGAAGGTAGGAGCCCAGGACAAAAACCAAACTCAAGTATGAGAGTATGAGGCAGGGGCGGAGCAAGGCCTTGAGGTTAGGGGGGACCAAACTAAAAAATAAAATCTAATGACAAAGCACTGACATATATATGATAATAATATTTAAGTGCATCATATTTACATAAAAGACATTAATATATATTGTTAGGTATCTCAAATACATCAATATATCTAGCTTTAATCTATTAGACTAAGCAACACTTACATACATATACATATACATATACACATACACGCATATATATATATATATATTAGAATTGAACCTCAAGGTTGACATTGAGCTGCGAGCAAAAATATATTGTTGTTGCATTATATCAACTAGTATTAAAATATTTAAAAGAGAACACACAAAATAATTGAACAATGAATTTATTTTATTTAAAGTGATGTAAAATTAAAGAAATGAACAAATTAAACTATCAATCATATTTTCCTCATCAAGTCTATTTTAAGGTACCTTTTTTATTATATAGTACGACTATATATGTTAATTGCAAAAGTGGGTACATAATATTAATAATAGAATATACTGGAGTATTATATTACATATTAATCATATTTCATACATAGTTAGAAGAAAAGTCTCGATATATTTATTTATATAACTATTATTATTGATTTACTAAATTTATCATTAAATTCTACTACATTTTAAAAGAAATCTAAATATATATCAAATAAATCTTGTACTCCAATATATACTAACATTGACCCACTTAATAGCCCAAAACTCCTGTCCATTTAGCTCATTACTTAAGCTAGTGCTTACTTTTGGTCCATTTATATGTAAAATATAGTAAAAAATGTAAAACAATCTCGCCACTGCTATGGGGTACATACATATAACAAAGCACCATCAAAATAAAATTTATTGAGATTTCTAAAGCAGGCAGTTGATGTTAAAACACTATAATATTTTTAAGATATGTAGAAAATTCTTAGAAGACCTGCTGCAGATTGTAGAAAAGAAATGTCGAAGTCTAGTTGGCATTGGAGATTCAATGTTTCCAAATTCCTGCAAATATTACAAACATTTTCAAAGAATTAGTTGCACGTTTCAAAAGGTTACCGAGCTCAGAATTAGCAAGTTCCTCTACAAGCATTATATTCCAAATACATACAGAAAGCTTACCAGAAATGTTGCTGACCGCCCGGACGGAGAGGAATACTTGCTCCATCCAAATTTACAATAACCTGAGCCACCTATGATGATAATATATTGAAATGGCATCATTTCGTACGTACAATATTAAATCCAAAACCCATGAATGCAAAGGCCTAATAGCCAAAATAAAATTCAAAACTACGCTACATTTTTCTACTTGGCGAATTATGTCGAAATTCCTAATTTAGCCATGATTTGGTGGACAACTGATTGCAATTGCTCCATGAATTATGGCCAGTTCTTCAGGTTGGTCAAAATTAACATCATTATGTGTGCCATGGAAAACATATAGATTTGATTTTAGGTCTAAAGGTTTTAGGGTGAAGTACATCCAAGGCTGTATCCACTATCCATAAACACACTAATTTTAACCAACCTGGCAAATCGGCCAAAATTGGACTCAATTGGTCAAATAATGGCTATTAGCCAGAATGTAAATAATTTCAAGTTTTTCAAAGATGAATTTCAGTCCTTCTAAGAATTAACAAATGGAAAATAAGAGCTAGCATAGATAAGGGGCCAGGAGATAAGCATACACGCATATACAAACAAGAGTGAATATATCCCTAGTTTTGATAGTTAGTATTAGGAAATGTGCGATTCACAGAATATGTACCATCAATTATAACAGCTCCAGGGACTTCCACACGCTGACCAAAAATATGCATGTATGACAGGTCATGCATCTGAGTAGGAAACACTCTGAAATACAACAAGATTCAAATGTTATTGTGTTAATCAAATGCACTTTATATACAAAGCAGCTAAATCACCAAAACATCATGAATCAGATATGGCGATATAAAGGTATCATATGTTTGGGCACATTGGTGATTGACTTGAAAAATGCATCTTCAATGAATGTAGATGTTCAAAGTCGATTATTGAAAAAGCGTCCACTTTTTGAGGTTTACTGGCACAATCATAATTGTCACATTTTTATTTTATTTTATGTTTTCATATTGCAAGACGAGCAAACGTTTTGGTAAAGGGGAAGTAATCACTTTCTTTCTCTTCAATATTCATTTGGATGCACATTACATGTAAAGCTTACATTCCCATAGCATAGCACCAGCAGTAGCTATTAAATAACCACGACCTTCATAACAGTCAGTCGGTGAAGTTTAAAAACAATCAGTTCTTCAACAGAGTTTTAATTCATATTCACTTGCACGAACACAAATATTGTCGCAAAAAACTAATTATCAGAATCAAGTAGTTAACAAAAGTCAGATGCATAGTACGAGCGTAAAAAAAAAGGTTCTGAATTGAATCGTACTGGAGAGGATAACTGGACCGCAAGTGAGTTTCGGCGAAGAAAACAGAGTCCCAGGGCTCCGGTTGATGCTGCAGAAAATAAATCCAGAGCCGATTATCCGACACCAAAAATTTCCATGATTTGCAGACCGATCTCAGCCTCGCCGCTTCTCTCGGGCCGAGAATTTTTAAAATTTGCATGAAAATGTCAATTGGAATCCGGTCGAATTCCCCGGTGTATGAGGTGTGGATATACATCATCTGGAGGAACCTGTCGTACTCCGATATCGGGTTTTGATTGGGGTTATAGCCCGAGCCCGATGAGGAGCCCGATCGGTGGGCGACGGTTTCCCAAACCTTCCGAAGCAGAGAATTCATGGCTGTTGCATGAATCAAAACTGGAAACAATAATTTTATGATAAATGAATGATTATTGCGATTGGAATTTTGGGGTTCTAGTGGCGGAGTTTTTTTGACGATGGGATTGGGAGAAACAGTGAATGAGTGAAAGCGAGGGGGAGGGAGCGTACAAATTGGACACGTGGACGATATAAAAAAAATGAATTTACGATTTAACCCCTCATTTTCTTTTCCATTCCCCTTGCGCACAGCCAACGCACCCCCTGCAGACACGCAGGCCAATTCATGCTTGACCAAATTGGAAAATACTTGAAAGATTAAGGGCAATAACAAGGCCGACCTTGTATATCTATATCATCAACACCGAAGAACCTGTCCCTTTCATTCCTTCGGTTGGAAGCTCGCCTTAAAACCAGTGGATAAAGATTGGCAAATATATACAAACATCTCTCTCTCTCTCTAGACCCATCGAATACATTCCGCCAATTTACTAATTAATCAATTGGATTTAATGTCTAATTAAACCTTTCAATCAGGAGGAGGTTCGTGATTCGTTACCGTATCTCCGTTTATAGGAAGGTCAGAATATTTACACTCTTCGTCTTGGAAACATAAATTGGTATTCGTGCATTGTTCGTGTATGCAAATGCCTTTATCCTGTTGTAAATTTGTAATTGCTTAATTTTTTATTTTTTTGGTTCGAAATTCTAGGGTTTATGTTTAGCGCGCACTCATTTTTTAATGTGAAAAGGGGTAGGGTATTTTTCTCCTTGTGTCTTGTGTTTTATTAAACCTCTGATTCGTGAGCTTGTGATGGAACTTTGCAAATTGCAGCAGTGTATGCTGCATAGGATTCTCGCTTGCTGCGTCTGGTACTTGTTAAATTAGACGATGACTGTTATAGAGCGCTCAATATTAAATGTTCTTCATATTTGGTGTTCTCCTTGATTTTCTGCGCAGAAACTTAAGTATGATGCTTTTGGTTTAGTTAATAATCTTGTCCAAATATATATGTACATAGATTATGATTTTGTTTCCAGTGCAACATTGCGTGCATTCTCTACCGAATTATAATTATAATGCCTACAGTTCTTTTTAGTAGAAATGTAGAATGTTTTACTTGCATGGAATTAAATATAATGAGAGCCACACATATGAATAAATACTGCATTAGTTCTAGAAATAGTAGCCTTTTCACTTGTCAGATAGTTTGTGTATTTGGTGAGGGAGCATAGCTGCTAAGGGCGTAACTGCATAAGGCCACCTTTTGGAATCCCTTGAATATCTCTTCCCCTTCTAGCTTGAGCTGCATTAGTATCTTGCAATCTATTTATTATGCTGTACGGGGTGGAGGATTATTAGCATCTAACATGAATAAAATGTCTAAGGTTATGAAGAGGCGAACAACTTCTTGGTGGACAGTAGTTATTGGAATTCATTAGTTGCTGGTTAGATTATGCTGAATCAATCTTGGGATGGTTCAACTGTTTTCAATACTTATCGCCTTATCGGGTTTGCTTGAGTTGAGTTGGGTGTCTTAGTTTTTACACTTCATGTGTGATACATGTGTAGTATAGAATTATTATCATGCTGTCGCCTGTCATATTTCTATCTATGCATGTTTTACAAGCAGTTAGTATGCCTTCTGTGTGAAATTTCCTTTATGCACTCTGGATGTTATCTTTCTTATGTTTTTACTTTTGAAGTTTATCTTGTTTCTTGAATTTGGTTCAACCGTTTTTTGCCACCTTTGGTTGGATTTATTTTAAAGGATACTGCTGCTATTGAAACAGTTGTTGCAACTGAAATATGAAGTCATTTATTGGGTTTCTTGTAGGCCTCTCTATTAATCATGTCCCACCAGCAAGGTAATGAAGCTGAGGAAATGGAAGAGGAATACGATATGGAATATGCAGACAATGATCTGGATGATGAGTTCCAAGGAAGATATGCTGGTGGTTCAGATTCTGATATGGACGATTTTGAATACATGGTTTGTTCATAATTGATACACGCGGACATAACCTTGAGCTCCATTTCTAGTTTTTTTTTTTAATTCAACGGCTTTTCTCTTACTCATTGTACCCTAGGGATGTCCATATTTTATTCATGTTAGATGCTAATAATCCTCCACCCCGTACAGCATAATAGATTGCAAGATACTACTGCAGCTCAAGCTAGAAGGGGAAGAGATATTCAAGGGATTCCCTGGGAGAGGCTCAGCGTAACAAGAGAGAAATATAGAAATACTAGATTAGAACAATATAAGAATTATGAAAACATTCCTCAATCTGGAGAGGGATCAGAGAAGGTGGATTCTATTTTCATGCACCAAAGTTGTTTCTTTTACTACATTTTCTGTTGGGTCTTTGTTTCTTTTACTTTTTAACTCTGTGTACCTTTTCATGTTGCGAATAGGAATGCAAAGCCACTGAGAAAGGAGGGTCATACTACGTGTTCAGACAAAATTCAAGATCTGTGAAATCAACTATTTTACATTTTCAGGTCATTCAAAAAGCTTGTATCAGGAATTTTGCTTTGTCTATTTATATTTTTGGGGTGAATTTGTATGCCTTCTTGCACACTTAATTACGGACTCTAGTTGCAACAATGATTGCATGAACTTGAATTTGGAAAAGGTTGCTGTTTTTCTGATCTGTTTGTAGATTGTTGACTGATGAAAATTATTATTTCTGCTTCCTTGAAGAGAAGATATGTTATACTAGAATGATGTGCAATATGCCATTATATCCTGTTTATCCCTTAATTGTTTGGGTGTATCTAGTTAAGTTTTTATTCATGTAATTCTGTTAGTTAACATACTACGGAGTATTAGGTTTGTATACACTACAGTATACACACAACAGAGTTTTTACCATTAAGCACTGGATAATAGATGTGCGTTCCTGGCTTAGCCAAACAGTTGTTTAAACAACTACTCCCTCTGTCCCATTTTGTTTGTCTTTCTAGAGATGGATTTTTTCCCAAAATGATTGCCATTTTGCACTAATCTAGAAGAATTAAATGTCATATTCCAATTTTGCCCTTATATATATATATTTTTTTGTAATAATATGTCTTAAATGACCATATAGGGAAATATAAGGGTAAAATGATGCATTACACATATAGTTATTGTTATTCAATGAGTTTCTTAATTTGTGTGAAACATGTCAAAACGACAAACAAATTGGGACGAAGGGAGTAGCACTTACTGAAGCTAGGGTGTATGTTTTCAGTTACTTGAGTCTGCTGTTGCATTTGATCTGTTTTGGCCTGCCAATTAATATATTCTATCTTTTTGTTTCATATTACACATTTAGCCTGCATTCAAGTTGGCATGTGATAGCTTACCTATAAAATTACTGCTTTTGTTGCAGTTGAGAAATTTGGTTTGGGCTACATCAAAGCATGATGTTTACCTAATGTCACATTTCTCAGTTTTGCATTGGTCATCATTATCATCCATCAAGTCTGAAGTTCTTAATGTATCAGGACATGTAGCACCTTGTGAGGTTAGTCATTTTTGTTGGCATTCTCTATCTAAGTATGCATGCAGGTGTTTGTGTTTCTATAACTAGTAACTACGATATATAATATTGTCCTAGAGCTGTCCCCAGAGTTACTTCAGTAATTATCGATCCATTTTATGTAATCTTCCTCGGCTTCGGCCAATGTAGAAACACCCTGGAAGCTTGTTGGAAGGATTTACACAGACCCAGGTCAGCACATTAGCAGTGAAAGATAACTTGCTAGTTGCGGGAGGATTTCAGGGAGAACTTATTTGCAAGGTGTGAGCTCTTTATTGTATCCAGCAGATCGATAAAGTAGTGTTGCAGTGAATTTTTTATAGCTGGCTCATGATATTTTTAATTGCTATTCCATTAAATTCAGTTGACTGTGTAGTTCTAACTTCTAAATATCTATCTGGCACTTCCATGTATAACACAGATTAAAACTAGTGCTTCATTCTTTATAGAGCTAGCTACTAGCTAGCGCCTTGTCTTTCATTGTAATGAAATGGAAAGAGAAGGTCGATGTTTTTATGTCATCCAGTTTACATGGATGGACTTTCTTGATTTTCAGTTTCTTATGAGTTTTTATTTGATGATCAGGAGCGTGCGAAGAGATTGTGTAATAGTTTGAAATATTTTATTTTTAGGCATTTCCTTGCTTCTTAATTATTTTGCATTTCTTAGTACATGTTTTGCGGTTGATTGCTCAAGCCATTTGATTCCACCTCTTCCATTGCAGTATTTAGATAGGCCTGGAATTTCTTACTGCACACGAACAACTTATGAAGACAATGCAATCACTAATGCCATTGAGATATACTCATCTGGAAGGTATCTGTTTTCCATTTATGCCTTTGTTGGTATCAAGACTTCTCACTCTATTCCTTCCCCCTTTCTCTGTTTGGGTGGACATTCCTGAAAGTGAATCTCTCTCATTCCAGTGGTGCAGAGCATTTTGTGGCTTCAAATAATGACAATGGAGTCAGAGATTTCGATTTGGAGAAATTCCAGCAGTCTAACCATTTTCGATTTACGTGGCCAGTTAATGTGAGTCTACCCCTCTCCTTACACCCCCCCCCCCCCCCCCCAAACACACACACACATATAACGTTCATTGGTTCTTTAAGGGTACACGGTATGAAGACTTTCTAATGTTGGTCTAAAACCCTTAGGAGCATGAAATTAGGTTGCTTATTGAAATTAGATTGAACTCTACTCCCAAGCTTGTTCAAGAAGACATTCTCGTACCGTTACATGTACTTTCTATGATATTGATTGGATTCCACTCTTCTGTCATGCAGCATACTTCCCTCAGTCCTGATGGTAAACTTCTTGTTATTGTTGGAGATGACCCAGATGGTATACTGGTGGATTCCAGGAGTGGGAAGGTATACAAGTTTTTTCTTTGCACCAAAGACAAACATATACTCCCTCCATTCCTAATTACTTGACAGATTCTATCCAAAATGGTGTTCCTAATTATTTGTCACCTTGCTAATAACAAAAGATTACCCTTTTTTAATAAATATTAACCATCTTCTTGTAATTATAAGCTCATCAAGTAGTAATAAATAAGGTTATAATAGTCTTTTGATATCCTAATTAATAAAAAAATGGTTTGTGAATGGATAAAAGTAGAGAGATAATTAGGAACGGAGGAAGTAAGAAAAATTGTACCATATTCAGGGATCTTGAGCTATCTTTTACCTTTGCAGGCTGTTGCATCATTGCATGGTCACTTGGACTACTCATTTGCATCAGCATGGCATCCCAGTGGCCTAACATTTGCTACTGGGAACCAGGATAAAACCTGCAGAATTTGGGATATCAGGAATCTTTCTGCATCAGTCGCAGCCTTGAAGGGAAACCTCGGAGCCATTCGTTCCATCCGCTATACATCTGATGGCCGATTCATGGCTATGGCAGAGCCTGCAGATTTTGTCCATATTTTTGATGTCAATAGTGGGTATCAAAAGGAGCAGGAAATTGATTTCTTTGGTGAGATATCCGGTATGTCGTTTAGTCCTGATACCGAAACCCTTTTCATCGGAGTGTGGGACCGTACATATGGAAGCCTTCTAGAGTTTGGCAGACGCAGGGAGTATTCGTACCTTGATACTATTATCTAAGTTGGTCTTGTATCAGCAGCATAAATGTAAACGATTCTAGCTTCAAACAGGTGTCTGAGGTATATAGTTGAAATGTTGTGCAATGCAAAGCTTCATGAGTCTCTAGTTTAGTTTCATTGAGTGTTAATAAGCTGTTAGGGGGTGGGGTGGGGGTGTAAAGGCTAGACAGTATTAGTAAAAGTTGAACTATTGGCTCTCTGCCGCCTTTGTTATTTGGTTGACATGTTTCGTTTGTGTCCAAACTGCGTATGCATCGGGATAACTCAAGATGTGTGTGAATTTTGTTCGTGATTGATTTGAATCCCGAAAGGATGTGGTGTATCTATGGGGCATTGAATTTATTTAGTTTATAGTTTAAACTTTTGAGATCTTCTAATCTACTTCCGTGCGGTATATCGAACCATACTGATATCATATCGAAAATTTTGATATTGAAAAAATCTTTTTGTATTATATCATACTGAAAATATTGAATTATACTAAAAATATTGAACCATTATTTTATATCAAAAATATTGAATCATCCTTTCTTAACTAAATATCTACGGAAAATATTATATTATTTAATACTGCCTTCTCTCTACTAAATTTCTCTGCCTTCTATACAAAATCAGAGTGCGACATTTTAGGGTTCAAAGTAAACTCTCAATTCATATTTCTGTGTTTGTAAAAACTGAATAGATTGTTTTTACAGATGTGGTATATAAGCCAAAAGAATTCAGCAATAACTGCTAAAACGTAAAACAGTAAAATGAAGTATGAAAAAAACGTTTCTCTAACTAGCACGCTTCTCATATTCTTCACCCCCCGTCAAGTTGGAGACGAGTGATAGACATCACACAGACCCAACTTGGACACAAGAACCTGAAAATGCTGGCCGCTAAGCACCTTCGTAAAGGAGTCGGCTAATTGATGCCCTGTAGGTACAAAAGAAGGAATCACAAAGCCCTCAGTGAATTTATCATGAACATAATGACAGTCGATGTCCAAATGCTTCGTCCGCTCATGAAAGACAGGATTAGCCGTAATATGCAAAGCTGCCCGATTATCACACCAAAGAGGAATCGGCAAAGGTAATGTAATACCAAAATCAGAAGCAATGTACGATATCCATTGCAATTCACATACTGTAGTGCTTAAAGCACGGTACTCCGCTTCGGCAGAGGAACGAGAAACAGTGGTTTGTTTTTTACTCTTCCAAGAAATAAGAGAATCTCCAAAGAAAACACAATAACCAGTTATTGAACGACGAGTATCTTTGCAAGCAGCCCAGTCCGCATCACTATAGGCTTGCAAAGATAATATACCATTAGAAGGATAGAAAAGCCCCTTAGAAGGAGTACCCTTCAAATACCTCAAAACATGAGTAGCAGCTTCCCAATGGGTGGAACATGGACTGGTTACAAATTGACTTAATTGTTGCACAGCATACGTAACATCGGGTCGTGTCATATTTAAGTAAAGAAGTCGACCGATGAGTCTCCTATACTGATCCGGATAAGTAAGAGGGGTCCCATCCTTCTCTTGCAAATGTAAACCAAGTGGCAAGGGTGATGTAGCAGCCTTGCAATTTTGAAAACCAGTGTCTTTGAGGATATCAGTGATGTACTTATGTTGACATAAGTAAGTTCCCTTGGAAGATCTAGCAATCTCCACCCCAAGAAAATATTTGGCTTCTCCCAAGTCCTTAATAGTAAACTGAGTATCCAAGAAACCTTTCAACTCCTGAATTAATTGAAGATTAGAGCTTGTAAGGAGAATATCATCTACATAAACAAGCATCGCCAAAAAATGATCACCCTTCGTCATAGTAAATAAGCAGTGATCGTATGCTGATCGTTTGAGGCCAAATAGAGACAATTTTGCGCATAATTCAGTGTTCCACTCCCTAGAAGCCTGCTTAAGGCCATAAAGACTTTTGATGAGCCTGCATACTTGATTAGATTGACATTTAGTGTAACCTTGAGGTAAATGCATGTATACCTCTTGTGATAAATGCCCATGCAAGAAGGCATTATTTACATCCAGCTGATGAATTTTCCAGCCTTTCATAGTTGCCAAAGAAATGAAAAATCGGACAGTCACCAATTTTGCAACGGGAGAAAAACAATCAAAATAGTCGACACCATGAACTTGCGTGTAGCCCTTAGCAACCAACCTCGCTTTGTATCTCTCCACGGAGCCATCAGACTTTCTCTTAATCTTGTACACCCACTTACACCCAATAGCCTTTTTTCCTTTGGGTAAAGTGGTAAGCTCCCAAGTATGATTCAACTCTAAGGCAGCAAGTTCCCTTTGCATAGCTTCCTGCCAAACAACATGTTGACTAGCTTCCGAATAATGGACAGGTTCTTGTTGATCATGAATATTTGCCAAAAATGCCAAATAAGGGGATGGAAATTTATTGTTGTTTATGTTTGTAGAAGCACAAACAAAATCCTTCATCCAAGAAGGTTGAATTACAGCCCTGTTTCTCTTCTTGGCAGGCTGTTCTGGAGCTAAAGGAGCCGAAATGGGACATTGTGAATCACAATCTGGGTCAAGAGGAATCTCATTTGCAGCATGTTTAGTGGAAACATCCAATGGAGAATCCGTAGAGTAAGGGGAAATTTACTCAAAAAAAACCACATCCCTGGAAATAAGCATGGTTTCATTATCAACATCAAAAAGTTGATATCCTCTCTTACTTGGAACATACCCCAAAAAAATGCATTTGGATGATCTGGGACCCAATTTTGATCTATATGGTGGAATAGTTGCTGCATATGCCAAGCAACCAAAAGGCTTCATCCTCAAATAATCAGGTTTTTGTTTATTCAAAACCTCATAAGGACACTTCCAACCCAAGACACAAGTAGGTAAACGATTTATAATAAATGCAGCAACAAGGACAACATATGACCAAAATTTGATTGGAACACCAGCTTGAAAAAGAACAGCCCTTGCTATCTCAAGTAAGTGTCTATGCTTCCTTTCAACCACTCCATTTTGTTGAGGAGTGTACGCACAAGTTGTCTCATGAAGTATCCCTTGTCTATGAAATAGAGATTGACACTCCTTCCCCAAAAATTCAAGACCATTATCACTACGAACTCTTTTTATCTTTTTATCAAATTGTCTCTCAATCATCACCAGAAAATTATTCAAGATAAAAAAGACCTCTGACTTATGACTCATAAGAAAAACCTATGTAGCTCTACTATAGTCATCCACTATAGTAAAAAAAATAGGAAGTATTATTAATAGAAGTCTCCTTACAAGGGCCCCAAATATCAACATGAATCATTTCAAAACAATCTGAAGTGTGAATATCACTATTGCCAAAAGGGACTCTATGATGCTTAGCTTTAAAACAAATCTCACAAGATTTCAGTGTGCTAACAGCTAGCTCAGTACAATTCTTATTCAAAAAATCCAAGTGTTTCAAAGTAGAAACTGAAGCATGCCCCAAAGTATGATGCCATGAAGCTAGTGAAAGATTACACGTATGAAATTCCTTATTGCTTTCTGAAAAAGACTTCAAAATGTACAAATTATTCTGCAATTCTCCCATGCCAAGACATCTCTCAGTCCGAAGGTCCTGTATGTAGCAGCAATGAGATAAAAAAAGACATTTAACAGTAGAAGAGGAGCACAGCTGAGTCACAGAGAGTAAATTATACTTAAAGGATGGCAAGTATAATACATCTCTTAATATAATGTCTTCAGAAATATGTACATCTCCTGAGTACTCTACACCCTTGATACTCCCATCAGGTAAGCAAACAGTAACACTCTTAGGAAGAGCAATTAAGTTCCGCATAAGACCCCTATTTGTGCACATATGCCGACTAGCCCCAGTGTCAATTACCCAAGTAGCTTTACTCAATTCAGTGAATATTGAGAATGAAAAATGAATAGAATTATCTAAACATGTACCTGCAAAGCTAACTGATTGAGCAAAATCATGATGAAGTTCTGACCCCTTATCTTGCCCTTGCATGAATTTGTTCATCTATTGTAACTGTTGTAGAATAGTAGCAAACTCTGAACTCTTAGTAGAAGTTCTTGAATCAGTAGAGGCCTGACGCGAATTGGGCATATCAAAATCAGTCATATTTGCAAACGTTTTAGACTTCTTCTCTTTCAGTTCTTGATACCAATCAGGAACCCCATGGAGTTTAAAACACGTACTCAACTCATGGCCTGTTCCCCCACAATGATCACACACTAGCTTAGCCTTCTCCTCTTTAGTTCTTTTAACAAAAGGCTTGCCCCTGTTTCCAGACCAATTTCCAGGAGAAACATGTTGTTTGTTTATAACACCAGCAACATTTTTATAAGGAGTGATTGACTTAGCAACCAAAGCAGATGACTCTAGGCTTTCTCCAAACATAGTACTCAAGGATCTCTGTCTCTCAGTAGCAAGTAACATAGAAAAAGCCTTATCCAAAGAGGGCAGTGGCTCAAGAAGCATGAATTGATTTTTAAAAACATCATAACTATCATTCAATCCCATAACAAACATATACACTTTATCCTCCAAATAATCCTTTGCCACTATCTTGCCAATATCACAATCACAGTGCATAACAGGCACAACACAAGCTAATTCATCTAGCAATTTAGTGAATTTGTTAAAATACTCCACAACTGAACTATGGCCCTGAGTTAAATTTCGAATTTCCCTCTTTATTTTATATTTCAGTGGACCATTGTTTTCTCCATACCTCTGACAAATAGTATCCCACAATTGTTTAGACGTTTCAGTATGAACGAAAGTGTCATTCAGTTCCTTAGACAAAGAATTTAGAATCCAAGATAAAACAGTCGAATCCACCTTCTTCCACATAGCATAGAATTCATCATCTTCAACAGGCATAGGTAATTTTCCATTAATAAACTGTAACTTCATTTTAGCGCCTAAGGCAATGATCATAGAACGTTTCCACGGTATAAAATCGGAGTTACCAGTAAGATGATGAGGGATTAACGACAAACCTAGATGATCAGATCCATGGAGGAAATATGGATTATCTTCAGAAATAACCAACTTTTGCGTAGTAATGTTTACGCCTGAACCCTCCCCAATATCGTTCTGAAGAGAAGACCACTGATTCCCGGTATTTCGTCGCGGAGCCATAGCAAAACACAAATCAAAAGCAAGCTAGGATAAAAGAGAATCGAGTAATCGGAATAGATTTCCAGGATCGAACCATAAACTGAGTGCGACATTTTAGGGTTCAAAGTAAACTCTCAATTCATATTTCTGTGTTTGTAAAAACTGAATAGATTGTTTTTACAGATGTGGTATATAAGCCAAAAGAATTCAGCAATAACTGCTAAAACGTAAAACAGTAAAATGAAGTATGAAAAAAACGTTTCTCTAACTAGCACGCTTCTCATATTCTTCACCTTCTCTCTACACACTTCTACATCCTCCATCACCGCCCACCGCTTCAATCAAGTTCATTCCTTCTCCACTCTGCACTGCCGCCCGTCGCTTCACCACACCGCCGCCCGTCGCTTCACCACACCGTTGTTCTCTTCTTCATCTTTTTCAATAAATCATCAAGTGGGGTTAGAGTTTTTTCGCTTCACCACACCGCTGTTCTCTTCTTCATCTTTTTCAATAAATCATCAAGTGGGGTTAGAGGTTTCTTTTTACGATATTAGTTGGGATCAATGGATTGATTCTCCTCGACGGCGCTACGGTGGCCGATCGGGTGAGTCATCCGTTGATCCCTTTTATTTTCTGTATTTATTTCAGTCTTTTTATTTCTTGCCTTTTTTGTTGTTTCTGCTTTGCTTTTATTTTCTGTTGATGTTTTCTCCATCTCGTTTGTTTTCTTAGTTAGATTTTCAGTTTTTATTAGGAATCCCCTTCCCCAATTTTGGTGGTTTTTTTCTTCCCTTACGGAGTTTGGCAGTGCTTTGCGATTTTTTGTGTTGGCCTCCGTGGAATTTGGCTTTTGAGATGTTGGGTGCTTGGTCCTGATTTTCCTCTTTTAGGACGGACCCGTGGTGGTGACTTGGTTATGTGGGATGAATATGGCGCTCGGTGATTCTTTGTCTTTTATTTTTCTATCTTTTATTTTCTTGATTTGCTGATACCTTAGTGTGGGGTATCTCGATTCGAGAAATGGAGATCTATGCTTCTTTTGTGGACAAAATTGTCGCTCGTTGATTTACTTTCTCATGATTGGAGGTGACAACGACGCCGTTTGAATCTGTCTAATTTGAAGATTTGAAGATTTAGAGCTTGAATTTGATTTTTCACTTTGTTAGATCTATCTTTGTAACCTGTCAAAAAAAAATATATCTACGGAAAATATTAAAGCATCATTTTTCCTATATGAAAAACAAAGAAAAACTAAAAACCGAATCTTTCCCTTGCTACTAATTCTCAATCTTCTTGCTCATGTATCTCAATACAATCCAATTATTCTAATATTTTAAATTTCTTAATTGTGTCAAGAAGACTTCATTCACCCTTACGAATCATTGATCCAACGTAACGTATATAATTATTTATGTATGTTTACATTTTGTAATAATGTGTTTGTTTTATGTGTTTGCTCTACTAATAAATTAAATGCATAAATATAAAATGTTAAAAATATTCTTTTAAATTTAAATAATTCAAAATATTTAATTATAAAATAAAACCCCTAATAATAAATTAAATTAATAAATATAAAATGACAAAAATATTTTTAAAATTTAAATAACTCAAAATATTTAATTATAAAATAACACATACAATTAAAGTTGTTAAACATGTCGGACCGGAAAAGACGTAAATTGAATCCCGAAAATGTAAAATGAAAAGTAAATATTTAAAGAACTTAAATTGAATTAGGTCTAAATTATGGAACATAAATGAAATTATTCATTTATAAATTTGGGGGGTTTTTAAAAGAAATATTACAAAAATATTTTTATAATTTTATATATTTATTAAAAAATTAATTATTTTATCCCATAACAAAGCTAGATCGTACTATCACGAAGGTGAACTACGTATCACTTTTTACTCCCTCTGTAAACTTGACATTTTGCTATTTTGAATGTCCTCTTAAAAAGTTCTACGTTTTATTTTTTGACAAGTTGTGACCTTCACATTTATTAACAGTGTCTACTTTTATTCAAAATTGCACCAATTGTCACTTATTTTTTCTTTTTCTCTACCTTTTATTCCTTTCTAACATTTTCCAATAACAACTTTACATAATAATAATATATATATATATATATATATATATATATGTGTGTGTGTTTTTTTTATCCCGTAAAAAAAACTATATTTTTTAAAATGTTGTCATCTTCTAAATGTAAAGCTTAAAGGGGAACGAGGGAATATATGGTAAAAATGAGGTGGGGAAATAAGGGGTGTAGGTGAGCCGAGTCAACTCGAAATTAATCGAGTTGAGTTTCGAACTACTCAAGTAAATACCGAGTTCAAGTTCATAAATACTCGGCTTGAAAAGCTCACAAATCTAATTGAACTTGTATATTATTATAAAATTATAAAGGTGATCGAGTCGTGTAAACAATTTTTAAGGTGTCAGTCCATAACTCCAATTTTAAACGAGTCTATCGCAAGTGGACGATGAGATTGATCCACCGAATATCAAAACATAAAAAATAAATCGAGTCTAATAAAAAAAAATTAGACGAAATCAAATTCGAGACGAACTTCAAATATAGCAATAAAGTCAAATTTCGAGCTCAGTACTACTCCACCCTACCCGACCCAATTTATTTATTTTTTTGAAAAAAGTTACTTAAAAGATACTCCTAAGTCCTAACATACAATTTGTCCACAACGTGGGGTAACGCGAAAGGAAGTTGGCGAATTTTTTATGTGGAAAAAAAAAAAAAAAAAAGATTGGAACCGTTTGGATCGGGAGATTTGAACCCGACGTGAATCGAACACGCAACCTTCTGATCTGGAGTCAGACGCGCTACCATTGCGCCACGGATCCTCGGTGTTAATTAAGTCATTATAAGAGTATTTATTATAGAAATACAAGGAATAGAGCAACATATAATCTGTGATCCAGAAAGAACCAATAACACATGGCCAAATCAGCATAGAAAATCTTTCTCCCCTCCCCTCTTCACAAAACAAAATCCATTTCCTTCATCATCAACCAATTTATAACATAATAAACCTCATCCATCAATTCATTAATCCAACCACAAACCACTCACCTCACCTCATCTGCAAAAAGAAAAAAAAAAATGGCCTCCTCTCTGTTCTCCGCCCCAAGCTTCCAGGGTCTAAGACCAGTAAACAAGCCCAGCTCCGCCGTGTTCTGCCGCCCCAATAAGCGCGCCAACAGGGTGAGCGTGAAGGCGGAGCTGAGCCCACAGGTGGTGATCAGCCTGAGCACGGGACTGTCCCTGTTCCTTGGAAGGTTCGTGTTCTTCAACTTCCAGAGGGAAAACGTGGCGAAACAGGTGCCCGAGCAGAACGGGATCTCGCACTTCGAAGCCGGCGATTCGCGTGCCAAAGAGTACGTCAGTCTCCTCAAATCCAACGACCCCGTCGGATTCAACATCGTCGATGTTCTGGCTTGGGGATCCATTGGACATATTGTCGCTTACTATGTTCTTGCTACTACCAGCAATGGCTATGACCCCAGCTTCTTTGGTTAATCCATTTCTACCTCTTTAAATTGTATAGCTATTTACTTTCCAACCTTCGATCATGTGTTCTTCAATTCTAGTGAAAAACTCTTCATCAAATTTTATTTAATCTCCGGATCTGGAATTTTTGCTCAATATTCATGTTATAATATCATCATCTTGTAATATTGGACCCCAAAATTATATATGTAACCTTACTTTTAACTAAAGTTGATCATACGGTTAACTAGAGTCGAATAGTGTCAAGCTCAAAATCGAATCGATTAAAATATTTAAAGCTCGAAACTTAATTCAAATGCGATCAATTTTTTTTAGTAACTTGTATAGACGATGTTCCAAAGACATTGTAAATTATGTATCTTGTATGTATATTCCTAATTAACTAATTATGTATAATGAGATGAGGTACTTTGGATGTGAGTGATACAAATCATATTTTAAAAATGGAGAATATAGATTTGGATCAAATATTGTTTAGTTTTGTCAAGATGATTCCGATCAGCTAGACGTCTCCAACTAATTAGAACACTTGAATATAGAAGAAATAACTGCTCTTAGGATAGTAATACTGAAAAGTAAGCAACGAGACAAACAGCACACAAGAATTTAAGTGGTTCGATCAATGTGATCTACATCCACTGGACCAGACTAGTACTTCTTTGATTGATAAAGAATGTTTACACACTCATTCACTCGGAATTGGATATTTCCTCACTTCACTCGTGAACTCACACAACTCAAAGAATACAATAACGTACTAAATCTCTCAATCCAACCTTTACAATGTACACAAACAAGAGTATATAAAGACCAAAGGTAGTTGCTGCTGTTAGGAACTGTTTTGAGTAGTTATCAACCGTTTGCAACCGCTTGTAACAACCCATGTGCTCTGTTATTGCCCAACTAAAAATAAATATTCATAATATATTGTATATTTAAATAATTTTAAAAAATAAAATCTAAATAAAAAAATTCCAGAACATAAGAGAATGAGACACATAATTTTCTCGGTGCAACCTTTAGTAAATATGAAAATAATTTTAAGAACAAATAATGGTAAAATTTAGGAAATAAACCATCTAAGTGATATTAAAACAACTCTAAATAAATTTTAGTAAATTATTCTTTCTAAACTAAATTTCAACCAACATATAATATTTATGCCTTATATATTCTTGGACCATAAAATTATTACATGTCACTTTAATTTTAAATATTACTACAATTCTTTAAAATCATGATATATTATATTTTATTAATTTTATAATTGACACACCGTCTAAACCTACTAGAAAGCAACACGTCAGGACATAAAACTATTTATTAGTAATATATAGGGGATATATTGAAAAATTATGTATACACACATCAATTTTCAACTTAAAAAAGAAAAAAATACAACAGATTAATTGTAATTTAGATTAAAAAAAAATCTATTGTTATATTTTTTATTGATAATTTATGATATATGTACATTATATATATATAATCTTTTAAAATTAATGAATTAAATTTAATAATATATTTTATTAATTTAATTTAATAATTGAGTAATGACTCACATAAGTCTTTTTTCCTTTAAAACTATTAATTTTAAATATAGTAAATAGTTACCAAAATACATGACATTTTTGAAAATAAAAAAAACTCCTTATATAGTTGAATATCTTTGATATGATAATATCCCTTTCAATAATTATCTATGAGTGGGTAACAAGATACGCGGATTGTCTTAATTAAAAAGAAAATCAGGAATTAAATTCAATCAGGGCTAAAATAAAATAAAATATATATATATATATATATATATTTTTAGTCTTCAATATCGAAAGAGGGGTAAAAATAATTCAAATTTTGTATTATAAAATAAATTCAGTCCTGGATAAAATAAGGAAAAAGGAAAGAGAGAATGAATTTAGTCTGACAAATTCCATTCTTTCCTATTTCCGTTTCTCCACTTTACTTTATTTAAGTCGTAAATAAAATAGTTTCGCCTGTAAAAAGGAAAATCTTAGAGCGATTATATGAATATATCTTGATTAGAGTGAAATCTTTTGAAAAAATGCATTCTAATTCCCGTCAATCGCTAATATGTAATCATTAAATCTTGCTATTATTTGTATTTTGTAGCATAATTTTTAATAAAATGTCCAACGACCCTTCTTCGGAAACGCCTATGACAAAGTACCATTCCTACCCCAAACCCGAAGCCGAGTATCAACAAATTATTCAAAATCCTGATATTTTCTTGCAGACGCTTCGGTCTTTTCACGGTTTTTATGCTACCAATTTCAGGTATGTTTTCTCTCTAATTTTATGGGGTTTTGCTTTTATGCTTAATTTTTTGAATAATTTGCTTGTGCATGTTGCTCCAATTCGCCCTTGTAGGATCTAATTTGAATTTTATTTTAAAAAGAGCATGTAGGGTTAGATTGAGCAATGTGATTTATTGAACATTAGTTAAAAGTTTGAAATTCTGCCTGTGTTGAATAAGATTGAAGACAGTACTAAATTAGATGTATATTTGTACGGATGATATATTTGTATCGTTTGTGTTGTGCTTTCTGCCCGCTTAACAAAAAAGAAAATTCTGTATTATTCAACAATCTAGCTGCATTTTAAGAATAAAAATGATGACAGGATGGATGGATGTACTGTACCAAACTTAATTTTCAACTGTTGTGCAAAAATTTATGGGCTCTGTACACAAATTATACCTATAAAGTATTTTTATCTTTGTGAAATTAAAAATATTAATCCTTACATGTAATCTGAAATTTTCATTTTGTTTGAATGTTACTCTTACAATTGAACATATGCGATTTTTGGTTAACAATGTTTAGACGAGCTTTCATAAATGAAGTTATTATGTTACAAAAATTACTAGCTTTCAAAGTATAGCATTATGTCATTAGATTCATTACATGAGAAAATTTTGGATGAAAAGGATTCTATTTAGGAAACAGATCTTTAACTTAGGATGTAAAAATGGAAATATGAGCAATAAACTTGGGACGGGAATAGGGTGATTTGTGTATGGGGATTCAGGGACAAATTGTGTTTGCCATCTATTGTACTATGATCCAACTCAATTGTTTGAAAGATAACTTTACTTAAACGCAGCATGTGGTCTGTCTTACTCCTTGTTTAAAGTATGTCCAGGGGCCAAAATTATTGGTTGGTGCTTATATGTGCTGCTTGCCTATATTTGGCTACTATGTGAACAACATTCAATTGAACACACTTTTCACGCAGCTTGTTTTTTTAGGTCAGTAAAGGGATTTTTTATTGCTCAAAAATAGGGTATGAGAAGTACCCTTTACTTGTATCAGTTATATCTGCAAAGTTACAAAAATCTGAAGAGCCAAAATCTAGCTATACTCCCATTGACTTTAAAGGATTGTCCAGCCATTCACACAGCTTGTTTTTGTGCCTAATCAGTAATAGTGTAATGTATGATCAAAGAAGCATTTCATGATATTGTGAGCAGCAAGTCTCTTACTACATACGACCTAGAAATGTTTGAATGATGAGTTCAACTTGAATCAATTTCTCTAATTCCATTCTTTGAAAAATCATTTTTGATCTGAGATTCGGAAAAATGAGATAGTGTAATATCACAGGCTTACACTGGTGATCATGATTAGACCTGAAAATACCCTGTTGCTACAATTGTTGAAAGGTGTACAGATTGGAGAATCAAACTTAATGTTTTATGTAGTCTCTCCTGCATGTTCCAGTTGTATGTATTTTGATAAACTGTTATTCAACACAATGTATACTGTAATTGTTTTGGCATGAATTTCAGAGAAACTACAGGTAAAATTTGTGAGGAATCATATTCCGTCTTTATTTACACTCTGTTCTTTGATATTTAGGGTGCCTACTGTAGGAGGAAGATCTTTAGATTTACATCGGCTTTTTCTAGAGGTGACCTCCCGAGGTGGTATTGAAAAAGTATGCTTTCTTTCTCTCTAATATGGACATGTTTCTTTTCTCACTGCTAATACTAGAAAATTGTGAACAGCACACTTAATGATGCTATTTTTACAAGTCATATGATGATTCAATCATGTTCTTTTAATTTAAATTTTAGTTACCAGAAAAAATTCTTTGTAAATGTCACCGATACTCAAGGCTTAAACTTTTTCCAATTTATAACGCTGCCAAGCAGTAAATCCCCTTTAAATGTTGGGTCACTTTAATATATTCTCAGGTGTTTTTTTTAGCTTGACTAGCATTTATGACTTGATTGGGTAGTTAATATATAGACTTCTCCTCGTTATATTTTAAAGTTGATGCACTATGAAGTCTTTGATTATTGTGCTAAGTATTTGGGTGAAAGGCTCAGGGGATTTAAATAGTAAGTTTCAGTGACAGAATATTGCATATCTTTATGGCTGTCCAATGACAAAAATGCTAAACCATTAAATGATGCAGCAATTTTTCTGCAAGATCATTTTTTGTGCGGAAAATACTGGGTATTTTATGGATATCCTTCAAAAACTTGGCAAAGTTGAACAGTTGAACTGCTTTAATGAAGATGATAACGAGTTTTATGACGTTCTATAAGGATTATGTACTGAGGTTTCTATTTTATTTTCATATTGTGGATACTTTCTCAGAATGCTTACATGTTACAGGTCATAAGCGATCGCAGATGGAAAGAAATTACTGCAGCCTTCAAGTTTCCAACTTCCATTACAAGTGCATCATTCGTCTTACGAAAATATTATCTCTCGTTGCTTTATCATTTTGAGCAGGTTTATTATTTCCGGAAAGAAGAACCATCCATTATAGCGGCTGGTAACTTCACAACTTGATTATGGTTTTATTCCTGTACAATTTCGAGTTTTTCTTGCTGTGTGATTGGTAATAATACCCCTAAAAAACTGTTGAATAGGTCAAAATGCTTTTGAGGATGGCACTGCATCTGATAAACTTTTGGGTGGGGATTCTTTGCAACTTTATATATTTTATAAGTGTCATGAGTCTTATCTGAAATTCTCAATGCTACATGGCTTGCTTATTTGTGGAATTCTCTCATGTGATGTGCAGTGAGATCTAATCTGGAAGATGGTAGTCTTATCACTGGAGTAATAGAGGCAAAATTCGATGATGGGTATATAGTTACTGTTAAGCTGGGATCTGAGGATCTGAAGGGGGTCCTTTATCATACCCCCGATGTACCCCAAAGTTTTAGCATTACTGATGACCCTAAAACCCTAAACCATACCCAGAGAAAACACCAGACATCCTTTAGGGATCCAACTCATCCCAAGCGAAATAGGAGTGGTTACACTTTCTTTTTTGCTGAGCAGTACCAGATACTGAGGCCTTCATATCATGGGCAAGAAAGAGCAATTAGTAAGAAGATTGGACAACTGTGGAGCAACTTGTCAGAGGCTGAAAAAGAGGTAAAAATACATTTTGACATGTTTTGAAAACAGATATGCTGCATCTTTCATAAGGTCTTTTTCTGCTGCTTCAGGTGCACCTCCTGAACAACAGTGTTTTCCCACCTCTAAAGCATGTTCAGCTATTAATATATACTGATTAGCATATAATATATGTATTAGATTATTTGATCAATTATATTATAGTTTGCAAGTGATTCAGTTTAATTTGTAGAACTAATAAAAAATGGATTGAATCAAATGATTGTAGATTTCAATCATTATATGACACAAACATATTTTTAGATATTTTTTGTTTTGTTTCTTTGCGCCTCTAATAACTCTGGCTGGCTGATATCATGTTCGATACACTCATTGTAATGTATATTCTTCATAGCCTTTTGCCTTTCCAAAATGTAGTACATCTGTACTTGGAGGGCCTTGTATGGAAACCTTTTTATTTTTTGAGGAACAAAGAGGGCTCATGCTTTAAAGTTGCCATTGGATCACATGGTGTGCTAAAATAGTTCTAGATTTTGGCTATTTAATTCCTCCTGGTTCTATGGCAACTGCTCTCTGAACTAGTTGTTTCTGGGAACTGGGTATTCAATTGAGGGCCAATTTGTATTCATTCTTGATGCATCTCTCAAACAATTGTTTTACTTACCCTTATGGGCCCTTGGAAAAATTGCTCTTGAATTATAATTTTTGGGAAACTTTTTGCTGCTTGTTTTGTTATGCTGAATGAAAATTGCTTCCTTGGTTTGTCACAGTTAGATTTCCTGTAGTCATTACTCACAATAATTGTCGTGGTTTCTCATACTTCATAAGAGAAGGTGCTTGCTGTTGTGTTGAAAATACTGCATAACTTTTTATATGTGGACTTGTGGAAGTGTTTTCGTGTTTATTATTTTTATACATGGAAAAACCTGGATTTGAGCTCTGGTAGGGCATTTGAAAATCCTACTCCTACAATATTATGAATCTGTGATATATGCTTGCTGTTATGTTGAACTATAGTATTGCCTAATTTTTTCGTTGACCAGTTTATTATTTTTGTACATGTAAAAACTTGGATGTGAACTCTTGTCTTTTAGGACATCTAAAAGTGTTGCGATATTATGAATGTGTGATGTAATCTGATACTTAATGGGAGGTGGTTTCAGGTATATCAAGAAAAGGGTTTGAGAGACAAGGAGAGATACAAAGCTGAAATGTTGGAGTACAAATCATCCCAAAATGTGCAAGGTTGATACGCATGACTCGTGATAGCTGCTGTTGGTGGAATCAGTTCTCCAGGCCTCATTTCACATCAAAATGCAATCGTTGCTTTTCTTTTTCCATTTAAACTTATTTTTAGAGGAACACTGAAAACATTGCTCATTCAGCATTCTAACTGACATGAAAAAAAGAAAAAAATCTCTGGGGCATGATGGGGTAGCTTGAAAGTAGATGATTTTCCTGAGGCATCTGCAACTCTCTGCTCTCTTCTCTTGTATAAACCTTATGATGTTCTTCCATATTTACCCAATCCAGCTCTTTATTATAACTACCTTGAAATCTATGCTTCAAACGTTTCTACGTACGCCAGCCATTTCTTGCACTTATATATGATCTTTGCTTTACCTGGGAATGAATTGTGTGGATTCAGATTTTTTTGATTATACTGCGGGTGATACATTTCCTATTATGTCGTAGATGAATGACACAATTAATAGTATTTACTTTGTTAGTTATATGTGTCTTTCATTTATAAAGGCGTAACTAAAGATGCTACGACATTGTATAACAGGATGTTTCACTCCTTATCTATCATGTTGAACATTCTAGTTCCATAAATATAAAATTTGGGTTACTGCATTTTTTTTTTTTTGGAACTGGGGCCTTTGGTTTTAGTTTTATTCAAATCAAATTAGGCGCTTTAGTTTGTAATGTATAGTGGATAGTTTTATAAACCTAAGTAAACAAATGAATTCAAATTAAAAATAAATACTACGAATCTTAATAATATTCTGATAGGCCACTTCCAGAAGCTCCAATATCACCAAAATATTGATCAAATGTGGTGGAGAAATTTTCAGATTGAGATTGATGAAAACTTGTTTGCATAATTTTGAGCTGTCGAAACCATTCACGTCGAGTTAGCAATGGACTCCAAGTGGTCAACTCTTGTGCAAACAATATGTGACCCACGTGGTCCAAAAAATATATATTTTGCAATGAAGCAAGAATCGTGTTGCATGCAAAAATATATTTTGAGGACGAACGTGATCTCAGAGCTCCGATTGTAGAAGCGAGAGAAGTGTCAACTCCAAATGTAGAAATGACAAGTAATGAAACTTCAAGATTTTCTTCGTTGACATAAAAAAATCAGGGATGCAGATGCTCATTTTGAACTTCGAAATGCATTGATTGAACATCTCTGTCACCAAATGTAGAAATGACAAGTAATGAAACTTCAAGATTTTCTTCGTTGACATAAAAAAATCAGGGATGCAGATGCTCATTTTGAACTTCGAAATGCATTGATTGAACATCTCTGAAATTCTTTTTCTAATTTTCAAAGTTAATGGCTAAAAATATACTCCATAATTTATATTTTCAAGTATTACATTTTGTTGTAATAATACGGAGTATTTTTAATATTAATATGTAATTGTAATGTAATTTATATTTTATGCAAGTAATTTGATGTTTTGTTTTGTTATATTTTGTATTTTTTTTATTTACATTATAAACCCTTCATTTTTCCCTCCCCACGACTCGAACCCAGGATATCTAATGTCTCAACTCGAACCCAGGATCTAAGGATCTAATGTCTCAACTCGAACCCAGGATCTAATGCCTAGGTAGTGGTGCTCTAACCATTTGAGCTATCCACTTTGTCTATTTTGTATTAAATATATATATTTTTTATTTTATTTATTTAATTTAAATACAAATATGAAATTATATAGTGATAAATAAATATTTAATAAAATATAAATAAAAAAAAACATTTTAAAATATTTTTATTGAGTTAAAATTTGAATTTAATAATTAAAAATAATTTTATTAAGTCTGAGGTAGGTTAGTGCGCGCTCATCAATCATCATGTACATACTGTAATATTCGTGACACCCCTTAGATTTTTTTATAAAGAATGGATAAAAAATATCTCCACAATGCAAGGATAAGGTTAATATAAATAGAGGAAGTTGCTCTCGTATAGTAAAAAATTCAAAAGTGTTACAAATTATAATTTAACATTTAAGTCTCTCAAAAAAAAAAAAAAAGTGTAATTTTTTAGAGAATTTGTATTGCAAAATATATATTTTCAAATGCCCAATCAATATTTGCTAACATACATTGCAATACCATAAAAAAAAAAAAAAAAAGAAGACAAATACGTGTGTACCCAGTTGTTCCTATTCGAGTACAATTTTCTAAACGGGTGAATGTTACTCCTGAATTATGGTAAATAATATTAGTTCAAATAGAGTATAGTATTAGTTTAAATACAACATAGTATTAGCAAACAAAGAAAATTTGAAATTTTGTGGAGAAAAAAGGGGCGGAAAAGAGGCTTGTTTCTCAAGGGATAAGAATAATAATATATGAATATTACCTTTCAAATTAATTTAGTCAAAGATTTTTTTACCTTATTTCTCTCCACTGTAAATAATTACTAAAATTGTGGGACAAATAAGGAATCTCACACTCGATCTGCTCACTTTACAGTTTATGTTGAAGGAAATTTCGAGTGCAACTACATTTATAAAATTAAAATTAAAATTTAAGAAACATCTCGATCACATTGCGTTTAGTATAATTAAAATCAATTCACTATATAACTTATGGTTCATTCCGAAGTAGCATATATATATAAATAAAATACGTTCAAGATTCATTAATTAATTTCAAGTAATAAATTTGTAATCTGTTAATTAAATTGATGGTGTACAGCTAGCTAGGTAGCACAAAAAATTTATATCCAATCAATTGAGGACAAGTGGATAAAAAATAGAATAAGTCAAATTAATTTCCTATAATATCAATTTTCAGGCTGGCTGTCAGTGTGTGACCATAAAATAGGGTTTGTAAGTTGTAAAAAGAGTTAGAGTGGAATTGAAATAGACGGAGTCAAATTCCGGAGAGAATAAAAGGAGAGTGTTGATGAATTAATCGAGTGTTACTGTGTTGTGATAAACAAGAATTCCGGTTTTCTCTCTGCTACATCGATCTGTACGAGCTGAGGATCTCATTAGATCGATCGATCGATAAGGCATGTAATTCAATTCTATCATGAATTATAATAATATTCTGCAACTAGCTAGCTTTGGCTTAATTTCTTCTTCTTCTTCTTCTAACATTAATTAATGATTTTCTTTTCTTGTGTTTTGAGCAGCAGGCAGCAGGTAGGTGGAATAGGGAAAAAGCAAGGATGGGCGGCGAGAATAAGAAAATAGGTGTAGTTGTTGTGTCGTCGTGTAAGTTTAAAGAAAGAGAATTAGTTAGGGAAAAGTGGGTTTGCCATATTTGTGATAATGAGTTTAAATCAGGAAAAGCTTTGGGAGGGCACATGAGAATCCACAGCAATGTAATTGATCATAAAAAGAAGAAAGGTGCAACAAAAAGTAGTAGTAGAGAGGATGATGATAAAAAATGTTGTGCAGTTTGCGGAGTGAGATTCGCATCGGCAAAGGCATTGTATGGGCACTTGAGGTGTCATCCGAGATCTAAATGGGTTGATGAATTGCTGAGGAGGGGTTGGGGAAGGACCGCCAAGAGAGGCCGAAAGCCTCTAATTAATGAAGATGATGATTTGCTAAAGGCTTCTTTTTATCTCATGTCCTTGTCCCGGGGAAATCTTCTTGATCAACAACAACATCATAATCTGATCATGGTGAGTAGTGATGATGATGATTTGGAAGAAGATAATCTGATCGTGGTGAGTAGTGATGATGATGATGATGATTTGGAAGAATCTGCTGCTGCTGCAGTGGAGCTGGAGGAGGAGGCCCAGAAAAGAGGAGGAGGAGGAGGAGTCCATTTCGATCTCAATTTGGAGCCTCCATCCTCCTCCCTTGATGATGATGAAGTCCATATTCCTCCTCCGAAGCCTAGCTTTAGCTGTTGATTCGCAGCATGCATCCATTTTCTTCTTTTATTAATTTTAGATTTAATTAGGGGTTTCCCTGCACAATTGGTTTTCTTCTTTAATTTTAGAGTCTTCCAGTTAATTAGGGTTTACAACTCTTTTTGTTAGAGTTGGAGTTTTCCCTGCACTCTTCATTTACTATTGTTTTTGCTCCCTAGCTATTTCATCTTTAATTAGCTAGGATCTAATTCTTTTTCCTATTAATTAAATTCTCGACTTTCATTTTAATTTGGTATCCACAATCAAATTATCGATCAAATTATTTCACCAACTCAAGGAAAATAGACGTTCATGACATAGATAGCAAAAAAAGTACACAAATTATCTTCATCTATATATATATATATATATATAGATATTAAAAAAAAATTAAGTTTAAAGTAAGTAAGTAGATAACTATATATACATTTACTTTAATTAGATTTCGATCTCACCAACATTCGAAAAATTATCTTTAATTACGTATGTGAATAGATATCAAAATTTTAAAAAAATTACAAGTAAATAAGTAGATAAATATACTGATCAGGAATAAAATTTCGCAAGTTAAAATCAAGTTCAATCTGATAATTAAAATTACTTGTTTACCTTAACATACAATATTAAAATTTGCCCACGCGTCCAAATCGACGCACAATATAAATGACCAAATTATTATGTTTCAGTGTTGAGAGATTTTCGAGTCTGACTCTTACTCGATCACGGGTGAAAATAAATGTTGATCAAGGGAGCCGCAATATGGCAGTATTTTGACAAGCATTATTTATTGAAAATTTTGAATGCTAATTCAACGATATCATATATACAGTATATAAAAGATCGGCAATTATATAATTCTGAATCCTCCATGACGTGGCTTCCACTCTTTAAACTAAAATCTTTTAAATTATATAATTTTGATTTTTTTTTTAATTTAAAATCATTTTCTCTTTATTCTCTCTTTTTTAACTATATTTTCTAATTTCAATTTTATGTTTTTTTATTTTTAATATTTTTTTTAATCATTCTCACATTTTTTTACCCTAATAAAATAAATAAAATTATACTCCCTCCGTCCCGGTATAAGTTTCCCCTTTCTTTTGGTTGTTTTGATTAAGAAATATGATTAAATAATATGTGATGGTGAGAGAGAAAATAATAGATGAGTGTTAGATGAAGTATGATAAAATAATAGATAGAGTGTAAGTGATGTGATTGGGAGAGAAAAAATTATATGCCAAATATGGAAAAATGTGAAATGGGAAACTTATTGTGGTACATCATAAAAGGAAAGTGGGAAACTTATAGGGGGACGGAGGGAGTATTAAATTCTATTAATTTTTTTTTTTTACAATTCCCACTAGTAAAAGTGTAATTAGAATAGGAAAAAACGACTCCCATATTTTTCTACAACAAATTGTCCAAGAATCTCGGGAACTTCAGTTTTTTTTTTTTTTTTTTTTTAATGTTTTTATTAAACAATTTTTAGTATTTGTTGAACGGGAGAATACTTCATACTCCCTCCATCCACCAAATATAGTCTCATGTATGTGAAGGTGGGCACAAGTTTTAAAAAAAATGTAGATAAAGTAAGAGTATTATAGGGAATTGTGGGGTCCCTTGTGAATAAAGTGATTGTTTATAAATAAAGTTGATGACAAATTGAGTAATTAAGTGATGATTTAGGGGTGATGATTTCCATAAAGTGTATAAGACTACATTTGGTGGACAAAAAATATGAGGCAAATGGGACAACATTTTATGGACGGAGGAAGTATATATCTTTTATTTAATGGCACTTCGGCCTCTGACTCAACATGTGAGCTTATGATCCTAGATTTCTTTTTTTCTTTTATATGATCTACGTTTTATTATCATGTCTTTTATTTAATGGAAATACCGTTCACACAGAGAGAGAGGGGTCCAATATATAATAAGTAGTTTTGTGTGCTGATGTGTTTCTGATAAGTTTAAATGATAGTGTTATTTTTTGGTAATTTAGATGATGTGTCATGATTTTAAAAAGTTTGAATATTTAAAGTTAGTGACATAGTACTGAATTAGTTTATGAGTTATTTTAATATTACTTAAATTATATATTTCCTAAGTTTTATCATTAGTTTTTAAAATTATTTTTATATTTATGGTTAATTCTAAATAAATACACCAACTTTAGTAATCACGATTTTTACGATTTTTTTTTAAAACCCCAACCTTTCATCGTGTTGCAATTAGATACACATTTTTTTTTCTCTGGTCAACAATTGATGATGTGCCTTGCCGGAGCTCGCCACGTCATATTACATATATTTTTTTATTTTCCCTATAAAGATTACACTTTATCAAAATATAAAATTTTATAAAAATAAAAATAAAATTGTATACGTCCTTCTCAAACTAGTTTTCTTCTACTATTCTCAAACAAGTTATTCTCTTCTCACCATAAAATTTTATAAAAATAAAATTTCATGCGTCTCCTCTTCTGCTTCTCAAACTAAATCAAGTTTTCTCTACCATTCTCAAACTAAATCAAGTTATTCTCCTCTAACCATAAAAATCATACAAAAAAAATTAAAAAACTCATGCATCTAATCCATGATCATTGATGATTTGGTGGTTTATTTCTTCAGGAATTCTTAAATTATTTAATAATTTTATTGTTTTGTTCAACTAGTTCGAGAACTATAATTTTTTTCGGTGGACCTCAATTAATTATTGTATTTGGGTGTATACTGAAGATAACCTTGTTAGTGGTTTTTTATTATTTTGTTCAACTAATTGGAGTACTACAATTTATATGTTTTATGAGAGAGGAAAATATTCTAGGAATTAATGTGTTTAAAACTAATGATTATTGTTCGAGAACTACAATTTATATGCTTTATGAGAGATGAAAATATTCTAACAATTAATGTGTTTAACACTAATGAGAGATGAAAATGTTCTATCCCTTATGATTTTGATTTTTAGGATTTGAAGAGAAGAACTTGATTGATTGAATTTGAGAAGTGAGAAGTGAGAGAGACGCGCATAACCAGAACTCTGTTCAGTTTGAGAAGCAAAGAAGACGTCGAAGATGCCGATAGTTTTATTTTTATTTAATTTTTATGGTTAGAAGAGAATAACTTGATTTAGCTTGAGAATGGTAGAAGAAAACTAGACACTGTAATTTTATTTTTATAAAATTTTATATTTTTATAAAGTGTAATCTTTATAGAGAAAATAAAAAAAAATATGTGTAATATGACGTGGCGAGCCACATCATCAATTGTTGACCGGAGAAAAAAAAAACGTGTATCTAATTGCAATACGATAAAAGGTTGGAGTTTTAAAAAAAAATCGTAAAGGTCGTGATTAAATTGATATTGAGATGAAAGGTGGTGTATTTATTTGGAATTAACCCTTATATTTATAAAAGGTTGAATCAAGAAAAATTGCATTTCTTTTTATTCTACGTTTTTTATTTAGATTTTATTATTTAAAAATATTTCAATAAAAAATATATAATAAATATTTATTTTTAACGTAAGTGCTCATTTAGTAGGAGTATATATATTTACAATTGTATTTTTTAATTAATTAGCGGATAAACCATTTTTTAAAATATTATTTTTTAAAATATTCTATAAGATAAATATAGAAAAATATGATCACGGTGATGTGTCGAAAAAGAACGCCTTCGGATGTCGATCGTTCCCTTGCGAGCACTATTAATCACGAGCCCAATCTCTCGTTTTATCCTTGACAATCTTCAAGTAAAACTCCTTGGAAATCCGAAAATAACCTGCAAAAGTACACCGGAGGGGGGCTCCGGCGTAGAAGCTCCGACGCTCAAGTCAGATTCGATAGTAGGCGAAATCAAAGAGGAATTCCCCTGTGTATCTAGGGAAATTCCGGCGAATGTAATGAAGTTTCTCTTCAACTCAGTGTATAATTCTTAGGAAAAATCAGTATTGTACGTAAAAGATGTGTATATTATCATAAAACCTACCTGATAATGTAAAATAATTGGCTTATATACCTGGCCCCCTCTCCCCGGGAAAGAGGGGGACTTATTCTCCCTCTATTTTTGGTCCATTCCCTAGAATCCGGCCCCTCAACCCTGAAGACTTGGTTTTTGAGCATATCCTCCCCTATTCTTGCGGGTTTGACTCGCTCATATGACTTGGCCAAGAAAGATGGACTATCCGTTCCATGTTTGGGTCGAGTTCCTTCTGGGCCAAGAGATATTAACCTTTCTGAATATGGGCCGAAGGCCCAATAACCCTGCTTTCTCTCATTTCCCTACTCAAGCCCAGGGGTGTATTAATCCTGTTTCTTCGGCATCCCGATCCAATCATGACTATCATAATCTATCCCGTTTCCACGTGTCGGCTCCTCTGAGAGCAACATATTTATCTACATCAACCACTCCCCCCTACTCTCTTAAAAGGAATCATTTTAGGAGAGTAGAAAAATAATAACTCTGGGACATATATTATGAAAATATTCCATTCTTTAAATATTCTTTGAAATACTCTTGATTTGATTCCCTTCATCATAATTACCCTAAAAAAGCTTCAGGACTTTTGCACTTCCACACGCAATCCTCCCCTCGAGATACGCAGCCGCGCGTTCAGTTCAGGGCCAACATCAGGCCGCCCTTCCTCATTCACGCGCTTCTCGATTGGGGGGTATTTAATTCTTCTCGATCTTCTCCCTTCTCTCTCTTCTGCCTAATCATTTCAAAACCCCTTTTTCCACCAAAAACCCTTCTTTCTTTCGTTTCAAACTTATCTAATTTCCATCTTCATTTTCACCTCTGCGACCCTAACCTCTTTGTGCACGTTCAGCGGCCGTTCCGTCATCACTTCTTAGAACCGACTTTACTCCAGGTATCTATTCCTCCCTTTCCTCTCTCATTTACAGTATCCTCATGTCGTCTTCCTCAGACTCCATTTCCATGGAGAGTTCAACTTCCAACCCACTCCCCATATTTCCTGTAACTGACCGAACCTTGAAGGATGAAATTTCTGGGTCCTCCCTTCTCACTTCTGAGCGTGTTGCCGCTTTTCTTCGTTCGGGGATCTTCCCCGCAGATTATCTTGTTAGGGCTGCGCATAAGAGAGAACGCCCTAATTTTCCAGGTCACAATTCCTTAGCCTTTTGGGAGGCTCAATTAAAAGCGGGCCTCCGCTTTCCCATTCATCCTTATCTCTGTGAAATTTCCAGTTACCTCCGTATACCCTTGAACCAATTTACCCCTAATGCCATACGCGCAATGTTAGGTTTTTACATTCTGATGAGGGGAAACGGTGGGGAACCTTCAGCTCAACTCTTTCTAACCCAATATGTCTGCAAGTTTTCGGACGGGTTCTTTTATGCTAGTGGTCGCACCTTCCGGACCGGCAAATTCATGGAGAAGCTCCATGAAGGGGTCCAGGATTGGAAAGACTACTATTTCTTTGTTACCAACCCTCTTCCTTGGGAATTTCCTCATGAGGGGTAGATTTATGAAAATCCTGGGGTGCCACGTCCTCCCCTTTCCGTCTGTTCCTCCTTAAACCTGGATGTGATGAACCGTTTAAACGATCAGGTCTCTAATCATGGCTTTTTTGATGTAATGGGTATCTGTAAAAATCCTAGAGTCCTTTCTCATTTCGGTTTTGGTAGCCCCGATTATCCTTTAGGTCCCGATGATGGTAATACCATTTCTCCTCTCCTGGTATTATACTCAAGACCTTAACCCATTATATTTATTAATGCTGTTTCATGTTTCTTTGTACAGCTATGAGTTGGTTGACTCAGATTTCGCGTGATGCTGCCCCTCTCTCGATGGTTAATAGGTCTCCAGCGCCTGAAAGTTCCTCGAGGGCTCAAATTCCCCCTTCTCCAGTGGAACCTGCTACTGGATCTGTTGCTAAGCGTACCCGTTCCTCTACTGAAAAGGCCATGGTGTCTACGTTACCTCCTGTTTCCGATGCTTCCAAGAAAAAGAAGTCCAAGACCAAATCCTCTCTGCCCGATGTTGCTTCTGATGCTCCAGCTGAGATGAATGTTGACCAACTCCTGGGTTTTTATATAGCGTTACACTCCGGCCCATGCCACTGAGGCCCTCAATGCTCTGTCCTTTGGTGAGCGAGTTGTGCATGCCGCTCACAGCTTTACCCAGGTATTCTCCTCATGAAAATACATTTCTAAGTAATTCTAATAAAGAAGAATATGCTTGTCTTACTTCTTTAGATGATCCCTTGTGTAGTTTGGTCTCCTGTTTTCCAATGTATCTGAACGAGCCCTTCAGTCCCTTCAGCTGGTGGATGACCTCCACAGCCAGGTAGAATTGGAAAAAGTGAAGAGGGATATTCTTGAAGCAGAATTGCATGACGCTAATCAGAGGTATAAAGTACTCCAAACGACACTTTCGGGGGAGATATCTTTACTGAAGAAGGAATTTGGCAAACGGGTGGAACAGCTGGAGGTTACTCTTCCTCAGGCTGGTATGAAATTGTGCATAGATTCCCTGTTTACCTCTGCCGTAGGTCAAAAATTTCTAGGTACCTTGCATCAGGAGTGGCTGGAGGCTTTTCTTCAGAGTAGCAGCTTTCTGGGGGCGATGGGTGCATATATCCCTCATTTCATTGATCATGGATTTTCCAACGCTGTAGCGGAACATTCTGCTCCTGGGTTCAACGGTCAATATACTCGTGCCCTCCGGTTAGAAGAATTGGACACTCCCCCCAAGTTCCCTGGAGATGCTAAAGAAGACATCCATACCCCCTGGTGGTTACCTGGGATGAGGAAGGCGATCCTGGAGTTGAAGGATGCTGCCCTGAAATTGGATGATCTTGCACCTGCAAGGGATATGGCCTTTCCTGTCCATGTGGACAACCCAACTCCAGTGGCTACTGTGGCAGCGGGTGCTTTGATGGAGAAGGCGGAGGAAGGCGATTCCAGTGGACGAGCAGAGGAGGCAGGAGAAGGTTCTGAGGGGAAGAATGGTGTTCCCCTCTCTGCATGACTTTAATTCCTTGATAACACTTTGGTACTTGAAAACACTTTTTTATTTTGTTAAGGCCTCTAAGGCCCCTTTTGATATTTTCCGGAGACTCCACACTCCGGGGTTTTTCTGTGGAGGGCTTAGGCATGGTGCCTCAAGTCTTGAATATTCCTGCTTCTCTTTCGTTTGATATCGTACCTGCACATTTATTACTTGGCATGCATATATACATATACGTCTCTATCTTTGTTATAAGGTGTGGTATCTGTTAGCATGTTTTCGACATTTTCTGGACACGTAAAGGCTCTAAAGCTCCTAGAGGAACCTTAACGAGGAGATAGGGTTTATATCCCTGCACTTACTTGGTGATTTGCTAACGTCTCTAGCCTTTCTCTTGACGCCAGAGTTTTTAGGGATTATCCTTCCTTTCCCCTAGGTCAGAATTCGTAGGGATTATACTCTCCCTTAAGTTGTTTATACTCGTGAGAGTTAGTTTATACTCGTAAGAGTTAGTTTATACTCGTAAGAGTTAGTTTATACTCGTAAGAGTTAGTTTACACTCGTGAGAGTTAGTTTATACTCGTAAGAGTTAGTTTATACTCGTGAGAGTTAGTTTATACTCGTGAGAGTTAGTTTATACTCGTAAGAGTTAGTTTATACTCGTGAGAGTTAGTTTATACTCGTGAGAGTTAGTTTATACTCGTGAGAGTTAGTTTATACTCGTAAGAGTTAGTTTATACTCGTAAGAGTTTGTTTATACTCGTAAGAGTTTGTTTATACTCGTAAGAGTTTGTTTATACTCGTAAGAGTTTTGAGAGTCGCTAGGGATAGGGTTTGTCGACGAGTTAATCATGTCTTCCGCTACCGTACCCCTTACTCCCCCTAGCTTTAGAGGCTGTCGTGAATAGTAACTTTAGGAATTTTTCCTAGGTATTCTCTGTTCGAGCATGTATGAATTGGTGTGAATTTCTCTATCTTGCCATGTCTCTATCATGCTATATTTCAGTTTCCAAAACATATTCATTATTTCAGCACTCATCATGCAGGTCTTCAACAGTTATCTTAACACGATATTAACATATGAGAAACATTTCATCATAAAATTAGCGCATAAGAGTCATCTCATCACAATATTAACATGCATTTAGGGAAATTGCTGAAATTTTATCAAAACCGATGCTCCATTGATCGAAAACGTTTATCAACATAGGCAAATAAGGGGAACCTATGCCGGCCTCATTAAAAACCTCTCCGTGGTAAAACCCCAAAGGGAAACCCACGTAGAGGGAAAAAGAGTGCCGGTGAAGCAATTATTCGAATAAGAAGTAAATGTTCGAAATTGTTCATAAAGAAAAAGGAAGTAGGGGAATAACACCTTCCTCAAACATAAAATCTCTTCAAGTGACACACGTTCCATGGCCTTAGTATCTCTTTCCCTGTCATGTCTTGGAGCTTGTATGCTCCGCCTTTTAGCACCTGTATTACCCTGTATGGACCTTCCCAGTTGGGTTCTAGCTTTCCTGTGTTTCTCAAAGCATCTGCTCTCCGAAGGACTAAGTCTCCCACTTTAAAGAAGCGAGGGATTACTCTGCGATCATAGGCTGCTTTGATCCGACTCTTGTACCTTTCTGCTTTTAATCTCACCATCTCCCTTTCTTCATCTATCTGATCCAGCGCTTCCCTCATCAACTCTTCATTTCTTTTTTCTTCAAAGTAGGTGATCTGGTGCGATTTGAGTCTAGCTTCAGGGGGTATCACTGCTGCTGCTCCATATACTAGGTAGAAGGGAGATTCGCCTGTAGCTGTTTTAGGGCTGGTTCTATAAGACCAGAGGACATTGTCTAACTCCTTCACCCATTTTCCTCCTACTTCTTCCAATCGCGTTCGAATACCATCCACTAGGATTCTGTTTGTAACCTCCACCTGCCCATTAGCTTGTGGATGAGCTACTGAAGTAAACCTCTGTGTGATACTCCACCTTTCGCACCACTTCCTTACTTTCTCTCCATTGAACTGCGTTCCATTGTCGGAAACCAAGATCCTAGGTATTCCAAACCTGCAACAAATATGTCTAGCAAGGAAAAGAATTACATTATCTTCTTTAATTTTGGCCAAAGGCACAGCCTCTACCCATTTACTAAAATAATCCACAGCTACGATCAGAAATTTCCTCCCTCCTGGTGCCAAGGGGAAGGGTCCCACCAGATCAATTCCCCATTTGGCGAAGGGACAGGGCGAGTACATAGCCCCCATTTCTTCTGCAGGTATTCGTATCAGGGGTCCATTCTTCTGACACTTCTCGCATTTCTTCACATACTCTCTAGCATCTCTGATTATGTTGGGCCAGTAAAAACCTGCCCTAAATACCTTCTTCACCATGGTCTGGTACCCTTCATGGCTGGATGCGCAACCTTCATGGATGTCTTTAATCACTAGCTCTGCTTCTCTTCTCGAAAGACATTTCAAATATGGTTGAGTGAATGACCTCTTGTACAATTGACCTCTTAGGATGCAATACTTCCTTCTCCAAGCCTTTGCTTCTCTGGACATTGGGGCTGCTGGATCCCTGTTCAATTCTTCCCATATTTCTTTCCTCCAATCATCCCCTGCTGTTATTTCTCCGATCAAGGTTTCCGTAGCTACTTGATCTGCCACCAACAGGGTTATCTTTCCGTCTCCCTCGAATTCAGTGGAACTAGCTAGTCTAGACAATCCATCTGCTTGCATATTCTCTTCTCTTGGTACCTGTATCACTTCAAAAGTATGGAATTTATCTTTTAACTTCTTTACCTCCTCTAAGTAGGTGATCATTCTCTCATCCTTGGCGAGGTACTCCCCCATGACCTGCTGTACTATCAGCTGTGAATCGGAGTATAGGGTGACCTTCTGTGCTCCCAACTCTGCAGCCATGCTCGCTCCTCTAATCAGGGCCTCATACTCTACACCATTGTTTGAGGTTGAAAATCGGAATTTGACAGCCACCTGCAGTTCTTGACCCTCAGGGTCGATCAATAATATCCCTGCTCCACATCCCAAGGCGGATGCTGAGCCATCCACATATACCTTCCATCCTTGTTCTTCTTCCACTCTGGTAGACTCTTGAATAAAATCTGCTAGGGCTTGAGCCTTGATGGCTCTCCTTAGTTCATAATCTATATCATACTCCTGTAATTCCACTGCCCATCTGACCATTCTCCCTGACAAATCTGCTCTCCCTAATGTCTGTTTCAAAGGGAAATTAGTTCGCACCATAACTTTATAGGAGAGGAAGTAGGGGCGTAATCGCCTAGCCGTTACCACCACCGCCAGGGCTGCCTTCTCTACCTCTGAGTACCTCATTTCCGCTCCTTGGATGACCTTGCTCACATAATATATGGGTTGCTGTGCAGAACCTTCCTCTTTCATCAGGGCAGTGCTCAGGGAGTGTTCCCCTACCGAAAGATATAAGAGCAATACATCTCCCTGAGAGGGCTTTGTCAGCTTCGGAAGCTGTTCAAGGTGAAGCTTGAGTTCCTCGAAAGCTTTCTGGCACTAGTCGTCCCATTCGAACTTCGACCCCTTCCTTAAAGTTCTGAAGAAGTGGTGGCTCTTTTCTGCTGACCTTGATATGAACCTACTGAGAGCTGCGATCCTACCATTCAGGGTTTGCAATTCCTTCAAATTCCGAGGGGGTTGCATGTCGAGCACCGCCTTCACCTTAGCAGGGTTCACTTCTATCCCTCTCTGAGTCACCATATATCCCAGAAATTTCCCCGACCCTACTCCAAAAGAACATTTAGCAGGGTTTAATTTAATACCATTCTCTCGGATTACCTGAAATATCTCCTTCAAGTCGTCAATATGTCCCTCTGCCTTGACACTTTTAGCCAGCATATCATCCACGTAAACCTCCATGTTCCTGCCTATCTACCCTCGGAACACCGAGTCTACCATTCTTTGATAGGTGGCTCCTGCATTTATCAGTCCAAAAGGCATACGTACATAACCGAAAGTACCACATGTCGCTATAAAGCATACCTTTGGTATATCGAGGGGGTTCAACTGGATTTGATGATACCCTTGATAAGCATCCATCATGCTGAGTAATTCAAACCCGGACGTGGCATCCACCAGCTGATCAATCCTAGGCAGTGGATAGTGGTCTTTAGGGCACGCCTTGTTCAAGTCCCTGAAGTCAATGCACATCCTCCATTTACCGGCTCCCTTAGACACCAGTACTGCATTCGAGAGCCACTCAGGGAACTGCACTCTCTTCACATGCCCTGCGTTCAACAATTTATCGATCTCCTCCTTTACAATGAGGTTCTTTTCTTTACCGAAGTTCCTCAACTTCTGCTTCACGGGCCTAGCTTTGGGATCCACATTCAGATGGTGTACAGCTATTTCTGGAGGGATACCCGTCATATCCGTCGCTGTGAATGCAAAGATGTCCGCATTCTCCTGGAGGGTGAGTATCATCTTTCCCTGGAGCTCAGGGTTCATATTCATACCTATCCTGGTTGTAAATCCCTCATTTCCTAGGTAGAGCTCGATGCTCATTAACTCCTCGTCTGCTTTAACTTTGGGTTGCTCTTGTACTAGCTCACCCACTTTCTGCCTCTTCAACTCAGGGTCTTCGCCCTTAAATCTCTCCATTCCCCTGAACATGGCCCTGTCTGCTATCTTGACCGATTCCACATAACACTTCCTTGCCTGATACTGATCGCCACATATCTCTCCCACACCCCCTAAGGCAGGGAACTTCATCTTCATGTGGAAGGTGGAGATCACTGCCTGAAAAATATTCAAGCTTGGCCTTCCCATTACTACATTGTAGGAAGATGGGACATCTACAATCAGAAATTCTATTACTTGCACCCGACGGTTAGGGGCAACTCCTAACCCTACTTGCAGCAACACTGAACCAAGGGGTTGAATAGCTCCCCCTGAAAATCCATAAAGAGCGGTTTCCACCGGTCTGAGCTTTATATTCAGGTCCATCTTCTTAAAGCACTCCAAGAACATGATGTCAGCAGAGCTTCCAGTGTCTACAAAAATTCTTGCTACGTCGTATCCTGCTATATCCGTGGTAATGACCAATGCGTCATTATGAATTTCTCTGGGTTCCCCAGCGTCTTCTGGCCCAAAATGGATGTCTGGGCCTTCTGCCATCTTTCCCACCTCATGATGCTCTACATTCCTCTCATTTTTCAACGACCGAACGCTCTGCTTCCTCTGCCTAAAGGAATCCCCATCGGCAGGGCCTCCCATAATCATATGAATATATCCTCTCTTCTGAGGAGGGGGTGGTGGCTCCTCATTGCCCTTCCTTTGATCTCTTCTATCGTCTTCCTGTTTCCCTTCGGGGTCCTTTCGCTTCTGACCCCTGGGGCCTTGTCGATCTCTAAAGATAAACTCCTTTAGGTGGCCTGCCTGAATCATCCTTTCTATCTCATCCTTCAGATGCCAACATTGGTTGGTATCATGGCCATAGTCGTTGTGGAACCTGCAGAATTTGTTTGACTTAGGGTTTTGGGGACCTCTACTTCTTGAGTAGGGGAATTTCATATCTGGATGGTCCCCCGCCACCTCTAGGACTTCGGCTGGCTCCATCCTCAACGGGGTATATCTCTTCGCCCCCCTCCTTGGGTTCCAGGGTACAACTTCCTCTCTTCTTACACTTTCTAGTCTCCTGGAGCTTCGATGTCTCTCCGGACTTGGCCTCCTAAACGGAATCTCTTTCCTCCTTTCTCCATTACTCACTACGGCCCTGATCTCCGATCGCTTAGCTTTCCTTACCTCTTCAAGGGTAAGGTATTTCTCTGCTCTCCTCAACAATTCATCAAAGGTCCGAACTGGCTTCTTGGCTAGAGATATGAATAGATCCCCATCTCTTAGCCCGTTGGTGAGGGCGTTAATTTTGACCTCTGAGGAGGCTGTAGGTACTTCGAGAGCTGCTTGGTTAAATCTTTTCAAGAAAGCCCGAAGACTCTCATTCTCTCCTTGTCGCATGTTAAATAAGGTGAGGGTGGCCCTAGGTTGCCTCCTAGCGCTGGCGAACTGGTGCAGGAATAGTTCGCTGAACTCCGACCATGAATGGATAGTATCTGGCCCTAACTGGGTGAACCATTGCTGCGCCGCTTTAGATAGGGTAGTCAGAAATACCCTGCATTTGACGCCCTCTCCGTATCGATGCAATAGGGCGGCATTCTCGAACCTCATCAAATGCTCGTACGGGTCCGTGGTGCCATCATATTCGAAATTTAAAGATTTAAAATTAGGAGGCAGTTCATCTTGTAAAATAGTGGATGAAAATTGATAACCAGTAACGTAAGAAGGTTTACTTACGTTATCAATCATATGCTTCTGCATGTCTTTCATCTCCTTCCGCAAGGCTTGTATCTGATCGCTGACGGCTCCTTGATACGTGTCGTCCGTGCTTTCTCCCATCCCTGTCTCCAGAGTGGTATCCCCAAGGATCCTCTCCGTGTCCCTCCGAGGGGGTCTTTCCAAGATGCTTCTCTCCGCCTGAGAAGGTACTTTTTCTTCTGGGTTCTGAGGGGGATCCTCATTCCTGGAAGGGACTGGAACAGAATCGATGACTTGTTCTGGGAGATTTTGTCTTGTACCCTTACGGGTGATTGGAACAGGTTCGGGAGGGCGAAGTCCTCGAGTAGCGATTATTCTTTCAACTGATTGCGCGATCATCTCATCTAATTGATCTCGAGAGACAGTCAAGAGTTCCGGTTGAGTGTTAGGGTTATCCCTATTGATCCCACTCCCTGAAGCTCCTGAGGTGCCTGGTGCATCTCCCTCCAGAGTGGGAGGGATATCCTCCGGTATATGATCTACGGGCTGTTTCCCTAGATTTCGGTTTGAGGGAAAACCTGGAGGGGGAATATCTTCTGGTGTATGGTCCACAGGTCGTTTCCCTAAATTTCGATTTGAGGGAAAACCTGGAGGAGGCGGAGGAAGAGGAGGAGGAGTGGAATCTCCTTTCTCCTTCGTCTGCTTCACTGGATCATGTCCTCCACCCATTTAAGTACGGAACTTTTCTCACGCCTTAGCTTGAAATGTTCCCACAGACGGCGCCAGTTGATGCGTCGAAAAAGAACGCCTTCGGATGTCGATCGTTCCCTTGCGAGCACTATTAATCACGAGCCCAATCTCTCGTTTTATCCTTGACAATCTTCAAGTAAAACTCCTTGGAAATCCGAAAATAACCTGCAAAAGTACACCGGAGGGGGGCTCCGGCGTAGAAGCTCCGACGCTCAAGTCAGATTCGATAGTAGGCGAAATCAAAGAGGAATTCCCCTGTGTATCTAGGGAAATTCCGGCGAATGTAATGAAGTTTCTCTTCAACTCAGTGTATAATTCTTAGGAAAATCAGTATTGTACGTAAAAGATGTGTATATTATCATAAAACCTACCTGATAATGTAAAATAATTGGCTTATATACCTGGCCCCATCTCCCCGGGAAAGAGGGGGACTTATTCTCCCTCTATTCTCGGTCCATTCCCCAGAATCCGGCCCCTCAACCCTGAAGACTTGGTTTTTGAGCATATCCTCCCCTATTCTTGCGGGTTTGACTCGCTCATATGACTTGGCCAAGAAAGATGGACTATCCGTTCCATGTTTGGGTCGAGTTCCTTCTGGGCCAAGAGATATTAACCTTTCTGAATATGGGCCGAAGGCCCAATAACCCTGCTTTCTCTCATTTCCCTACTCAAGCCCAGGGGTGTATTAATCCTGTTTCTTCGGCATCCCGATCCAATCATGACTATCATAATCTATCCCGTTTCCACGTGTCGGCTCCTCTGAGAGCAACATATTTATCTACATCACACGGCTAATTTTATATACATGCCCCAATAATTAAATGTACCCCATTTAAAAAAAAAAAATATATATATATATATATATATATATATATATATATATATATACACTAAGCACATCCCATATGTGACTTTTAATTATACTCTTCTTATAATGAAGTAGTCTAGGGGTGGATAAATATAGCGAAATTTCCGTATACCGAACTTATCATATCAAAAAAATATTTAAATTATCGAAATTTTTGGTATACCGAATTTTCGATACAGTATGATATTGTACCGAAAATTTTGGTACGATAACGGTATGAAATATGATCATACAGTCAGAGGGCCGATTAATATTACTTTAAAGATAAAATATTACTCCCTCCGTCCCAGGATTGTTTGCACCAAAAATGGGGCACGCAAACTAAGAAAAATGTGTAATGAGTGGAGAGTTGAGGGGTAATTTTGTAAACTTTTATGAATAAAGTAAAGTGAATGATTGGATTGAGGGTAAAAGTAATGGCATTTTGTGTAAATATGTGAATATTGTGAGGGTGGGGTTTATGAAAAAGTTTCCTTTTTGGGTAGTGCAAACAATTGTGGGACGGACGAATAAGGAAATAGTGCAAACAATTGTGGGACAGAGGGAGTATATATTAATTATATTCATCAAAATTTCTCATGATAAAATTGTCGATACATTTCATTCTATTAAATTAAATTGAACAAACTGACTTTCAGTATGTTTTGTAAAAAGTTTTGATAGTTTCGACTTAAAATGAAGAGGTTCAGTTATAATTTAATCATCAAAATTCAAGAGTACAATATAATAATTTTAAAAATAAGCCAAATACTCAAGAGTACAATATAATACTTTTAAAAATAAGTCAAATACTTGTATGCACTCAGTGGCACCATGTCCCCTACCTATAAGTTTTCAGCTATTGGGCCTTCCTTGAGACTGAGCCTCAAATTCAAGTCACACACCCATCTGTTTACTCAGTTCACCCTCGATGAACTCGCACCCACAAAATTTTTTAGTTCACCCAATAATGATTTGCACCCACAAAATAGCCAAATTCGTGCCCCCTAATTTCAATTTCAATTTTTTATTTATATTTTATCTGCACCCACTAATTTAATGAGTTCACCTCCTAATCATATTTTTACAATAGCTATCTACACCCGCTCATTTTATGAGTTCACCCCCAAATTATTTTTACCACAGTTATCTATACCCGCTCATTTTATGAGTTCACCCACAAATTATTATTTTACCACGATTATCTGCACTCGCACATTTTATGAGTTCACCCCAAAATATTTTTAAAAAAATAATCACATTTAAAAGACTATATTATCCTTTTATTAATTTACACAAAATATAATAAAATAAACTCTAAAAAATCGGTTCACCACCAAGTCACCCATATTTTAAAAAAAATCGTAAAAATATAATTAATAAAAAAACTATCGAAATTAGCCATAAATCTCGATTTTTTTCTTTTTAATTTTTCTTCCCCCTACTCTTTTTCCTTTTTTAATTTTTTTTTCCAAATTTTTTATTTCTTCATTTTTTTTCCTTTTCCTTATTTATTTTAAATTTTCCTACATTTCTTTTACATTTTTGCATGTTTATTTTTTAAATTTTAATACAATATAATATTATAGGCATGATTTTATTATAGTCGATCGGCGGTGCACTTGAATTTCAATTTTAATTTGATGAGTAAAGGACCTGCCGAAAATTCATGCAGGTCGGCGGGTGACCCAACCACCACCATGCCCGACCACCCCCTCGACGGCGACGGCGGCGCTTCCGTCCCGGCCGCTGAAGCCCAAGACCCCTCTTCGAATTGCAATCGCGATTCTTCACTTCCATGACAATCGACATCATCTTCCATATCGGCAACGATCCATGGCGGCCGAAATCCTCTTCTCATTTCGACCACCGACGCAACTGCTTCGATCAATCTCCCTTGCGTTCGCGATCCAGGAGCTTCTTCGGCACCAATGGCTCTCGCCTGCAACACTCGGATCGACGCCGCCTCTCTCTCGTCGTTCATCTCTGCCCAAATCGAAGCTACATTGCTTTGTCCGTCTTCTTCATCATGCTACTGCGCATCCTCTTCCTCCGGTTGACGGCAGCCCGACAAAGGAATGTGAGTATGTTGCCGATGACACTCAGAGCCGGTGACCTTGCTGATGAAATCCCAGACGACGACTGCTGACCTAGGGTGCCCTCCCATTGGGCTAGGGTTCCCTTCAATTGGACTTGGTAATGTGCACCCCATATTTTATTCAGTACACCCCGATTAGCACTCCCTCCATTTTTTTATGGTATTATTAGTTATTGGTACTGGTATTACTAGTTATTGATTGCAGTATTACTATTAATATACAATTGAATTAAAATTAATGATTATTGATTACGGTATTATTAATTATTAATTGTGGTATTAATGGTTATTGTTTATGATATTACTGATTGTGTGAAATTATTTATTATTGTTTAAGACATTACTGATTATTATTATTATTTTTTATGGTATTACATATTATTGTTTATGGTATTACTTAATATAATTAGATTTTTGGAATTATTTATTATTGTATAAGATATTATTGATCAATGTTCATGATATTACTAATTACTCTTCATTGTATTACTGATAATTGTTTTTGGTATTATTGAATATAATTGGATGTGTGGAATTATTTGTTATTCTATAAAATTTTATTGATTAATATTAATGGTATTACCGTTTACTGTTCGTGGTATTACTAATAATTGGTTTTAGTATTATTTAATATAATTAGATATGTGTAATTATTTGTTATTGTATAAGATATTGGAGTACTAATTATTTTTAATGGTATTACTAGAGCTGTTTATCCGGGTCGGGCTAACCGGGCCGACCCGTTTAACCCTGAAAAATATAGGGTTAGGGTTCATGAATCATAGGCCCGTTTAAATTCAAGTTTTTTTTTACTTGGACCGGTTAGCCCGCGGGCTAAGCCGGACCAGCCCGCTAACCCGAGTTGTTATTATTATTATTATTTTTTAAAATAAATAATTTGAGAACAAATTTTGGGTCATTTGACCAATAACCACAACTATAAGCATTAAGAAGCCCATTACCATCCATTAGTCATTATTACTATTTTTTTTATTAGTTTATGATATTTGTTTAGCTTTATTTGGTCATATTAAGGACCAATGAGTTTTAGAATTGTGTTTAAATCATACTTTTGTTTTCTCATTTACTGATCATTAACTAATTATGTATTTTTCTATTTTATTTGCTTGTTGCACGTGCCAATTGATACCTTTAATTTTAAAAGAAAAAAAATATTGTAGCCCGTTAGTGGCCCGTTTAGCCCGTAGCCCGCTAGGGTTAGGGTTAGGTCCCAACAATTATAGGTCCGTTAAATATGAACTGGTTAAGACCCTAACCCTTTTAGCCCGTAGCCTTGTAGGGTTGGCCCTATAGGGCTAGGGCCAGCCCAATAAACATCTTTAGGTATTACTAGTTATTACTTATTGTATTATTGAGTATAATAAAATCATACATATAATATTATTTTGTATTAAAATTTTAAAAAATACTAATGAAAAAAAAACACATGTAAAAAAAATGAAGAAAAAATAAAAAGTTTTGAATAAAAACTAAAAATTGGAAGAAAAATTAAAGAGAAAAAAAATTGAGATTTGTGCCTAATTTTGATAGATTTTTTAAATTATGTTTTTACGATTTTTTTTTAAAAAATATGGGTGATTTAGTGGTGAATCGACGGTAACTCGACAATGACTCGACTACATATTGTAAATGTATAAATTGTGGTTGATTTTATTATTATATTTTGTGTAAATTAATAAAAAGATAATATAGTATTTTAAATGTAATTATTTAAAAAACAAATTTGGAGGTGAACTCATAAAATGAGTGGGTGCAGAGAATTGTGGTAAAAAAATTGGGGGTGAACTTATAAAATTAGCGGATGTAGAGAACCGTTGTAAAAAAAAGATTTGGAGGTGAACTCATAAAATGAGCGGGTGCAGATAACTGTAGTATAAATATGATTTGGGGATGAACTCATAAAATGAGCAGATGCATATAACTATGGTAAAAAAATAATTTGGGGGTGAACTCATAAATTGAGCGGGGGCAGATAACCGTTGTAAAAATATGATTTAGGGGTGAAGTTATTGAATTAGTTGGTGTAGTAAAATATAAATAAAAAATTAAAATTAAAATTAGGGGTAGCAAGTGTGACCCTAAAAATAAATGTACAAAATTTTTAAAACATTACAATAAATTATTTTTAAAAAAAACATCAATAATATTGAAACAATAATCTCAAATACACCTATTGACTGTGTTAAAAAAATGGAGTATTATGAAACAAATTTAAGAAGAGAATAAAAAAAAAAAAAACCTTTCCTCCAAACTTAATATATATGTTTTAAAATAAAATAATATTATTATTTTAATTTATATATATAATAAAAATAATTATTATCAAAACAATACATATAATTATTTTTAAAAATTATCATATATATAAAAATATAAAAAAAAATTGGTGGGAGCCGCCCGGCCAGTGTGGCTCCGTCCCTACATACCCGAAATCTTAATAAAATAAATATTTACAATATAATTTATAATTTTATATTATTTTGAAATTAAAATAACTTTAATTATTAAAACCTAAATAAAATAAACTTTAAATATTTAATTTCGATATAAAATCATGCTTTAATATTTTCGGTATGAATTGATATACTATTATTTCGATATAAAATAATGGTTCAATATTTTCGATATGAATCGGTATACCGATATAGTACGATATGTCGGTATACCGTACCGAAAATTCGGTATACTGAAATTACGATACGGTATCGGTATGAATATTTACATACCGAAATTTCGGTATACCGAGATTACGGTATACCAAAATTTCCGACACCGTAACGGTATGCATTTTTTCAATATCGAAATTTTCGTTATAATAATAATATGATTCAATATGGTCGGTATATCGTATTGAACCACAGCTTCTTCAATAAACTTCATGCAGGAACTCGAGCAATTATATAAAAAAAAAACAGAATTTGCATTCAATATCTTGGAGGAAATCTAATTTTTTTTCTTTGTAGATTTAGTTACGAACAAATCCATGAAGATGATTTAATTATAGTTTAAAAGTATATATGCAGTTTAAAAAAAAAAAAACTATGGAGCTCATCTTTTATTATCGTAAACACAAGTCGGTGTAGTTAGTTCTACCACAAAATTCGGAAGATCTACCCAATAAAAATGATTATAAAAACAAGTTTCCCTAACTAAAGTATGTGTCAAGACATTAACACCTCTCTAAGCAAAAGCAACTATAATGTTCGTGAGCTGGGTCAACAAGACCCTACAAGCAACTAGGTAATTAGGTCTGGCAATTCGTGTTATCGTGTCGTGTTTCGTGTCGACACGATAGTGACACGACACAATAAGGCCAAACACGCAAACGACACGATAATGATATGTGTCAACACGAACACGATAATTTTCGTGTTGACACGAACGCGATAACAACACCATAATTAGGCAACACGATAACAACACGATAATTTTATTTGCCGAGGTGTGACCGTCTATCTTAACAAACATGTCAATAGTTGAGGCTGCTAGAAAAACGGTGGGTTGCCAGCCTGCCAGAGTTCTATCGGAAGTCTAATTAGGCAAATCCACGTCTGAGCAATAAAAGTCTGAACCTGGTTCAGATTGAATTCAATGGACCAATTTTACAGACGGATGGAGAGTACGGAGCTAAATGCAAAATTCGTCTCCTAAAAATTTGATCACGCTTCTCCAAAGAGTGAAATTTGAGAATCACGACGCCCTTTTCAATTGGAATAACAGACAAGTTCCCTTGATGAGACCAAATCTCAGTCAGCCTCTTAAAAAAATCAACATACATGATCATAAATTTGCCCCGTAGAGTAAGCAATTGTTCAATCAAAGCATCATTAAATTCACAAACCCCCAACCTGGTACATGTTGTAATCGATCGAAATAGTAAAAAATTCATTATTTTTAAACTAACGCATATGTTCTGAAAAACAACCAGAGTGGTAGAAGTGAAGTCAGTAGGCGGCGAGCCTGCCTTGGCAGCATACAAGGCCCGGGTAATCAACTAAGAGGCTTTTGAGTCAACACTCAGTGCCAAAGTAGCATGCTGAATTGCTGATGCAGTGTAACCCTCAATTTTATCAACGATTAAGAACAACGAACACATAAATCAAAGGAACGATAATAAACCGAAGGAACAAAACCATCCATTTTCAAATCAATTCAACTCCCCAACAATTACAATAGCAAAAGCCTTATACAGGCATCAAGTCTTGTAAACTAAAACTACTCACCACTAATAAACCAACTAACTAACAAACATAAACCAACTAACAAGAAAATAACTAATACAACAGTCAAAGTCTAACAAACCAATTAAACACATCCTTAGCTTCCAACGAACCCTCATCTCCATCATTCTCTCCGGGTGGGGGACGATTTGCCCTCGAATTGGAACGAGCTTGATCCACCACGTGCAGCACACGATGTTTGACGTCGAACACCATCGACCAACGACGTAAATCAGCTGGAAGACGTAGCCGATCGGCATTCGGATTAAGACGCAATAAAACATGCTCGACGAGACGCATTCAATGGACACCTTGTAAGACGAACCGATCGTAAAAGACACCAAAATGGGCGAACGTCGCAAGAATGAACACGTATTATAGACTGAAACCTCAACAACAACATACTCGCAAGTATCCACTTAAATAAAGTTCAGTGACCAAAAGTGATATTTTCCCTATTTTTAATGTATATCCACAATCTTCAACTATTCTAAAGAATATCGAGATGTCATAGTAGTTTTTAGTGTTTGTCTTCCATGTCGATGAAGAAAATAGAAGATCGAAAGAAGAAATTTTTGATCTAGAAAATAAAAGGTCTCTTTTTTGTTTATTTTTTTGACCAAATCGTCAATTTTAACGCATACTTTTAACTTTTAATCAAATCCAACACATTTATTTTTTCCTTTAACTCTTTGGATTTGATTCCCTCCATCCCAATAATTTCCTTCTCTCCAATTTAAGAAAGTAGGAGCAATAGAATTAAAAAATTCAAAGTGTTTTCGGTGGATCATCATAAGAGAAAGAATTTTTATATGATCTAGACTTATTTCACATGATATACAAAAAAATAAAAAAAGGGATTATTCTTCAAATGAAAGAAACGAGATGAGAGTATATTTTCAAATCTTGTTAACCAGAAAATCACGACTTTGCTCAGAGTGATGTTGAATACTTGGATGTATGCGAATGTTTAGTGCTTGTTGGTTTAAAATATATGACTTGCTTGATAGTATGCACTTCAAATGTAAGACAATATTTATTTACAAATAATTTTAAATTATATGTCGATTGTATCCTCAATGTTACAATCTATCTTGAGGCTGCCACTGAGAGCTGCCTAACACTTCAACAATATCATCGATAAGTTGAAGTAATCTTGTTGCTACATGACTCTCTGCACGGTCAACAATAATACTCCAATATTAACCCTATGTTATCCCCAATCAACCCAAAACTACATCGCACTTTCAAGCAAAGATCATAGCAATTGATTACAAGGGACATGATACACCCTTGTCAACACTTAAAAGCTACAATTACAAATCCCAATTTTTAAAATTGTTGGAACTCTATTTAAATGAAAGTTGAGGCTCAGGACCTAAATATGCTTACCCCAAAAGATAAATTTGTTATAAGATGATTTTATACCAGAAAACAATCTAATTTATCATATACTTATATATATGATTAATGGAATTATGAGTCTCCAATATAATCATATTTTAAATGAAAAAATGTCTCGAACACCAATGTGAAGGACAATCTCGTATAAAACTGTCTCACACAAAACTTTTTCTCCTCTAAAATAGAATGGCTACAATTATAGACATGCAATTTCGGATACAATACAATAAAAATGACACAACGGTACGAAAATTGGGGATTAGTGTTTAGGTCTATTTTCATTGCCTGCAACAGAGCATGATACAAATAAGATTTAAGCCATGGAAGAATTTCATTGATGAATACGGGATGATACAAAAATTTTATAACAAAACTCCTCACCAAAAAAGAGCTACTTGACAACTTATCTATACATCTACTTCTGAAAAATAAAGAAAACACTGAAGCATATAATTCATCAGCCAAAACATAAACATATGGCCTCGAAACAAAAGGGGAAGGAGGGCTGTTCTTAAACCTAGGTCGGAACAATCTCCACATGACTTGGTGAAAATCGGGATGCAAAGATGGCCAAAATTACAACAAACAATACTAGCTGCATCAAAAAACACCAACGGTACTTACCAAGCCTCTTTTCTAGCTTCAATATTTCATCAGCACTTGCAATATCTTGACAAAAAATTTCTAACTTGTCAGCATCTTTCTTGAGCACTGCAGCCTTATTTTCAGCTTCTTCAAGCTTATCCAGTATTTGTGTTTGCTCTGAAGCTAGAGCCTTTTGTTCTTCCATTACTGTAATCTGATCGACAGCAGCAACTCTCAGTTTTTGGACCGTTCTTGATATGGCTAAAAATTCCACTTCAGCTTCAACCTTTTGCTTAAAGAGATCTTCAAGTTCTGTAATTAAATCTCCAGTAGCTGTTTCTACCACTTCAGATTGTGAAGCTCCCTGTGACTGCTCCCCCCTTGTTTTATTAAGTTTTTTTTCTTCATCTGTAAACTCTGTGCACAAGTCTGAAGTTGAACCATCATCTGAGGCACTGTTGCCAATTTCCTTAAACTTGAGCACCTCTGCATATACAATGATAACTTATCAGAAAAGAACACAGATATAGAAAATAAATGCAACAACAGAATTGTTTTTAAAAAACTTTTAACAACACAACTATCCATAATCTAAAAACATTGTGGGGTAGGTGGGGAGACTGCATAAACAATGATAACTTATCAGAAAAGAACACAAAAATGGGAAAACAAAGGCAACAAAGAACTATTTATCTAAAGACTAAATAACAACACAACTCTCAAGGGAAAGGTCGACCAACCTTTTTCTAGAGCTTCTTGTGCAGAATGGAGAGCAGAGATAGATTCATCAAGTGGATCCTCTTCTGTCATGGAACAATGATTTTCACTTCTTTTTTCTTTGACCTCCGAAGATGAGCCGGCAACAGGTGACAAATCTCCATACCGTCCCTTGCCATCCTTGCCATAACCACCGCGATGTTCATCATCAATTTGTTGTCCACTTCCCATTACTTCATAACTATCTTCTTCATCATAATCATTTGGTCTTTCGTTTCGTATCCCATTATATACCGGATAATTTCCCTGCATAAACACAAAATTGGAGCTTCGCGAGTCAGACTCCATGCTGGAATGAGAGTTTTCTTTCTCGATTTTGACCCGTTCCCCTCTAGCCTTTTTAGTACTCTCAGTCCGGCCCTTTTCCTGCCTACCACGCTGCACAGTATGTGCCAAATTCTTTCCACTCAAACTGTTATCGCGTGGAGATCCCATAAACGTCAGTATCTCGTTCTTTATCCTTGGAGCACTTGCAGCTGTGGAAGACCTGCTACTCTGATCCTCACTATTCTCTGAATCTGTTCCAGCAGCAAATTGATGACCTGAATCATCAAAATTTCTAACAACGGCATTTGTGGAAGAAACAGAACCCTCGCTCTTTTGCTTTCTTTGCATCCTTTTACTGGGATTTACACCTGAATTTGGTAAGTCATGCCCCATTGTTCTATCTGTATCAATGCTACTATCCCCAATCCTATTGGAATCCCTCCTGATTCTTCTCCATTTCCTCAACCCAGCCCCTTTCCTCACACTTGTAGGAAGGGGAGACGACACTTGTTCAGGTCCTGGTTGGCTCGACCCACGGAACAACTCATTATTTTCCACAACATAAGATCCGTTATTTTGAACCTTAGATTCACTTGCAATTCCAAGATTTTCTGAAACGGAATCATTCACAATTTCGTCATTATCTTGGACTGATTCAGGTACCGAACTCTCGCTTTCCAAATCCATCTATAAAGAAAGTCGCCCTAATTATTGCCTCTTATACAATACAACTTAACTATGAGAATCCCCCACCCCAATGATTATTCACTATTCAGATCAAGATCGAGAACAAAGAACCATCATTCCAGCTCATGGAATTATCCAACACAAGGAAAAGCTGAAATGAATCACTTCCCAGGCGGAATTGAATTCCGATGAAATTAAAGAAGAATACAATTCATTTTTTTTTCTCAAAATGAAACTGAAAAGTGACGATATAAACGAAGAACAATGAAATAAAATTGATAAGCGTACCTTTGGTTTGGGCTCCATAAATGAAAGTTGAATTACTTTTATTTTGGGGGTGAAACAAATCGGAGAGAGAAACCCTAGATGCGCGAACGGAATTAGAGATTTATAGCCGTAAATATTAAATCTGATTAATTATAAATTAAAAAATGGAAAAATTGAAACAAAAATAGAATTGGGCGGAACGTGGGAGTGGGACCCTACACCAACTATGCTTTCCTCTGTAAAACACATGCCTAGATCTACATTAGATGCACTACCTTTTTTTTTAAATTGCATTTGTTATGCAAATTATATAATTTAAATTTATATAGGAAAAAAAGGAAAAATATTACTCCCTCCATTTCGAAATGTTTACAACATTGTATGAACACACAAACTAACAAAAAAATATAATAAAGGGAGTGTTAAAGAGTAATTTTATAATTTTTTATGAATAAAGTAAAATAAATAATTGAATTGAGGATAAATTAGTGGCATTTTATGTAAATGTGTAAATATTATGAGGGTTTGGTTTATAAAATAAATAATTTTTTTTTAATATACAAACATTTATCAAACTGACAAATAAAAAAATAGTACATATAATTATGGAATGGAAGGGGGAATATTCAAAACCATACAAATGTTTTCCAGTTCCTATACCACAACAAGGAGCAGCATACATTTTTTATCTGATCAATTTTTTTATGTAAATGCCTATGATAAATTACATATGAGTAATGAGATATGAGTATATGAGATCTCAATTCAATTATATTTTATTGAAAAATATGACATTTCTAAGATGCAAATAATGAAAAATATAACATTTTTAAGATGAAAATTTTGTTGAATGTATGAAATTGTTTCACACAAAATTCACTTCTTGAATTTTAATTCTTATCTTCTTCTATAACTTTAATGTCAAAGTCTTGTATGTACTTAATTACACGGTGTACTTGAGTAGACTTTGACTAGTCAAATGTTGACCGTTGATCGGTCAACGTTCAAACTTTGACTTTTTTTTTTCGATTTTTTTTTTTTGAAAAAGTGTATGTTATTATAACTAAAAAGTGTATCTTTATTTTTTTAATTAAAAGGGTATGTTACTATATTGAAAACTGCAACATTGTTTTTAATAAAAAGTGTATGATATTATAACTGAAAAGTGTATGATATTATAACTGAAAAGTGTATAACCTATTAATGAAAAGTATAAGTTATATATTAATGAAAAGTTTATGATATTATAACTACAAAGTGTATGATCTATTAATGAAAAGTGTATATTATATTAATGAAAAGTGTATGTTATAACTGCAAAGTGTATGAACTATTTAATGAAAAATGTATATTATTATAACTAAAAAGTGTATGTTCTATTAACGAAAAGTGTAAGTTATATATTAATGAAAAATGTATGTTATTATAATTGAAAAGTGTATGATATTATAACTGAAAAATGTATGCTAATTATACACCTTTTGGTGATCTGTACTTGCACTTTCACAATCTAGAAAAATTGGTGCTAAATTTTTTAAAAAAAAAATTATTATTAATTTTACACGTTTTATTATTTTTTATTTGCACTTTTGTTACTATTAATGATATTATTAGTACTTGCACTTTTTTTAAATTGACATTTTGGTTATTAGTACTTGTACTTTTATAATCTAGATAAACGGTTTCTAATTTTTTTTTAAAATTTGTTATTAATTTCACACATTTTATTATTTAATCTTGCAATTTTATGAATATTAAGATACATTATTAAATCTTGCACTTTTATAATGTTTCTAATTTTCATACATTTTATTATTTAATCTTGATGTAGGTGGGATAGATAAACTGTTTCTAATTTTTACACATTTTATTATTTAATATTTTTGATGTAGGTGGGATTCGTGGTAAAAAATTTAGGAGGCGACCACTAGGCTGTAACGGCTACTAGATAAATATGCGTGCAATATCTATTTATCCGCATGTGACCGATTTACAAGTGGACTCAAGTACATCGTGTACTTGAGTACATAACAGTCCTACCCAACTTTAATTTAGAAAATTGAATCTCTAATCTGAGACAAAAAAAAGTCCAGTTTTAAATTAACAAAAGAAAATTGTTCGATCCTTGAATTGTGACATTGGTAAAATGAATATCTATATTTGAAATTCAACATAGAGACAAGACCACACATAGAATTCTTTTCATAAATCATAAAAACAGACCACATCTATATTGAAATAGAGTCATTTGTCATTTGGTGAATGCAGGAAACTATGAAATATGGAGTATAAAATAAAGATACACTTATTTCTGAAAAAAAAACTGAACCTACATAACACTACAAAATTCTTATATTCAATTTTCTATTTACACACACACACAAAAAAAAAAAAAAAACCCAAATAAAATAAATATTTAAAGTATAATTAATACTACTCCGGGGGTTCATTCATTGGCAGGGCCTATTTTACTACGTATCATGCATAAGTAGTGCAATTTTTTTGTCTAAAAGGAATATCAGGGCCTGTTTGGTTTCCAAGATTAGCCAAGATAATGGCTTAATCTATGCTTATCTGCTGTTTGGTGTGTAAGATAGAGGCCCGCGTAATTGGGCGAGGCCCGCGTGTAATTGGTCCATTTTCACGATTACAAGTCCGTTCATAACCCCTAAGATTGCGAATCGGGGCTGAAAACACGGAGGCCATTTTTTCGCTATGGACTAAAATACCCCTTGGGTATTTAAAAGCACAATCCACTGATTTCACCATATTCATCACTTTTCTTCTAACACTGGGCTCTGGCGAAACAAATGTAGGGTTCTTCCTCCCTCTTCTTCTCTCACGAAACAGCGATTTGTAGGGTTCGTCGTCTCTCTCTCTCGATATCGAGCAAACAAATGTGTTCCTCTCTCAGTTTTTTCACGTTTTCATCTGGTATTATTTAGGGTTTTGTTTTTTCAATTGCATATGTGCTGCGACGACGAGTTTAGGGGTTTTCAAGAGTTTAGGGGTTTTCAAGGTGTATGTGCGGGTGACGAGTTTAGGATTTTTAAAGGTTTCGTCTGATGTCAAGTTAGATCTGATTTTCTGTGAGTTCCAGCCATGAATATTTTTGGTTAATTTCTTCTAATTTCGTCATGTTCTGTTGGATGAGGTTTTCCAAATCCATTTTTTTTTCGATTTCTTTCGATTTCAACACAGAAAATGGCCTGGTTGCCGGTGATTTCTTCTGATTTCAACACCATCGATTTTTTCCCTTGTTGCCGGTGACGGTGAATAAATGGCCTGGTTTTCTATTTTGTGATGTTAGGATTTTTTTTGGGGGGGGTAAAGTTGTTATTTTGCAAATATTAAGAGGATAAAATGGTAAATCACTCCTAAACATTAAATTACAACATACCTCTTATCTAACACACCAAACACTAAATTAAATTTTAAAAAAATGCACTATCATGTCTAATCTATCTAAAATTCTCTATCTTACATTTATCTTAAAATAACAATCTAACGTACCAAATGAGCCCTCAAGTAACTAAAAACACAAGCCTAAACCGAAAAGAAATTACTTTGCTAAAAAAAGAACAAAGCAAATTTTTTGAAAGAAAAACTTGCAAAATGAAATTACAAGCCAATAAAAAATAAAAGGGAAAACATTGCACCCAACACTCTTTCAAAAAATCACACCATTCAACCAAACAATCATATGCACACATTACTAATTCCAAAAAAAATAAAAAAATGACATGTGTTTATTCACAATGTGGGATTATACGAAATTCGAAGTATTTTGAATTTGAACAGTATGATGGGAGGCAATCAAGCCGTTGGAAACGGCATCGTTTTCGTCGAGAAAAATTCCTTCGGGATTTCTCATAACTCCATGGACAACCGAGATCAAGAGCCCAACGCCAATGCCAATCGACAGGCTATTCATCGGGCCCGTCACCCAAAGGCCGGCAGCCGTCACCGCAACAAGCCCCAAAATCACGGCCCAGTCGCCGACGTGGTGGCCTCGTATTAGGAGTGGATCTTCTCGGAAGAAATGTAGAATCAGCCATAGAAAGAACACGAATCCGATGATTATCAGCGCAATAGGCGTGCCGATCAGGGATATGGCGGCGCACGCTGTGATGATTATCGAGTAATTTACTGCGAAGTAGGTGCCGTTGCGGCGGAATCGGAGGTAGGCGGTGGAGAGAGAGGAAGGAAAATCGAGGGCGGAGATCGTGGCGAAGAATTCCGGCCAGGGGCGGCAGCGGGAGAGGCAGGAGGAGAGGTTCTGCGTAGATCGGGAAATAACGTCCATGGCGGAGATCGGAATGGTGGTGTAGGTTGCGGCGGAGGCGGGGGAGGAGGGCATTTTGACTTTTGGTCAAACTCCAACAAATGCTTCGATGTCGCGTCGTCGTGATATGTTGGCGGAATCAATAGGTTAGAGATAATGGAGGGCTGATCCTCTGCGTCGACGCACACCGGAGCAACTTAGTACAAGTGGTGGTAGCCACGTTTATTGGGCCCAGATTTTAGTTTTCAATTACCATATGGCCACGGTTATACACACGGATTTGATGAGTACACCCACCTAAAAAAAAAATTACAATTAAAAGGCACGTAAAATGTCCAATATATTATTTGCTGATTTTTTTTTTTTTAAACTAACGGAGATGAGTACCCCACACATCACAACATAATTATTCCAACGACCATCACCACCACACCCAAAATCAAACTTCCGAAATACTGTATAAAAGATTTCACTTAAAATATATTGGACATAATTTGATAAAAAAAAATTAAAATATAATATTGGACATAATTTGATAAAAAAAAATTAAAATATAAGCAAAGAGTTGCACTCTTGTGTACTAGTTACATCACCATATGTAACTGGATTCATTTTAGAATATGGATCCTACACATAAAATCGAATTAATAAATAGTTTGTGAATAATTCAAGATGTGATGTAGGTACCTTATTTGGCAAAGCTGTTAATATAACTTGCACAATAGTCTGGGATCGAATCCCATTTTCACCAATATTTGTTTTTTATTTTTTCTATTTTAATGAACCTATTTATGTAAAAAAATATATATATATTAAACAGTACTCCGTACATTAATAATAGTATTAATTTTCAATTTTCTTCTATTTTAATAAACATTTTAATTTTTTTTTATAATTTTTTTTTGCCTAATAAAATTCCTAAACAAAATAATATTAATTAATGGAGTAATATTTTTTATGTGTTAAGTAGTACATTAAACATCTTCATCTTATAATGAACAAAATGTTGAACCCAGCACCTAAGACCTAGGTAGTGGTTAGAGATGTCTATCGGGCTGGCCCTAGCCCTTTAGGGTCAGCTCTACAGGGCTACGGACTAAATGGGTTAGGGCCTTAACCGGTTCATATTTAACGGGCCTACAATTGTTGGGACCTAACCCTAACCCTAGCGGGCCACGGGCTAAACGGGCCACTAACGGGCTACAATAAATTTTTTTTCTTTTAAAATTAAAGGTATCAATTTGCACGTCCAACAAACAAATAAAATAGAAAAATACATAATTAGTTAATGACCCGTAAATGAGAAAACAAAAGTATAATTTAAACACAATTCTAGAACACGGTCCTCAATATGACCAAATAAACCTAAACAAATATCATAATCTAATAGTAAAAAATAGTAATAATGACTAATAGATGGTAATGAACTTCTTAATGCTTATAATTATGGTTATGATGGGTCTAATGACCCAAAATTTGTTTTAGGTTATTTATTAAAAAAAAAAATTAAAAAAGGTAACAACTCGGGCTAGCGGGTTGGCCCTGTAGCCCTGCGGGCTGGCCCGGTTTAGCCCACGGGCTAACCGGTCCGGGTCAAAAAAACCCGGTTTTAAATGGGCCTATAATTCATGAACCCTAACCCTGTATTTTTCAGGGTTAAACGGGCCAGCCCGGTTAGCCCGGCCCGGATAAACATCTCTAGTAGTGGTGCTCTAACCACTTGAGCTATCCCACTTTGTCTACTTCTTTTTTTATGGAAGTTAAATACCCATCCCTTTTTTCTCTTCCCCATGACTCGAACCCAGGACCTACTTCTCATTTTACCCTTAATCAATGCTTATAATTTTTATTAAAAAAATACATGAATGTAAATATTTATTAATCTTGAAGGTAAATTTGGAATAAATGCAATTAATTTACATTAAAAAGTGCAAAACGACTTATATTTTGTAAAGAAATCGAAATGTCAAAGCGACTTATATTTTGTAAAGAAATCGAAATGTCAAAACGACTTATAATATGAATATGAGGGAGTATTAAGTAGTACACTATAAATTAATTTTTAAATTTTCCATCTTGCAATAAACAGGTAAAGATATAGGTAGAATATGATGCAACTTAAGAGGAGGATGGTTAAAGAGTTGCAAGTTGCAACAAATCAAAATGGTCAATATTTTAAAAGAATTAGGTTCATAGATCGAAAAAAAAAATCTCAGCATAAAATGAAATGTATTGAGATTCTTATACTATTTATCGTCGTATGTTTTAAAAATTAAATATTTTTTTTATCAAATTTTGTCATTTCTTAACTTCTTAAATAAGATTAATAAAGTGAGGCAATATTGTTATTATCAGTTGATATTGCTCATATGAACTAACACAATTGAGTATGTGATTTAATATTATACATATTTGAATTGAATATGTTCATTCCATTTCAACCTCGATTTTCTTAAATCATCTAGATTTTTTTTTTTAGAAGATCTAGATTTTTTTTAGTTTGTTATGAACATTAATTTTAGTTTAAACGTATTATGCTGTTAATTGACAAGTGTTGTGGTATAGTATTAGTTGAAAAAATGTATAGTAGTAGTTCATATATACTATAGTATTAGTGCATATACAATAAAATTTTAGTTCATATAGATGTATAAAATTTATTGTCTTCCAATTTTGAATATAATATGATATGTTATCAGCTCTAAACTCGAAGAATTTATAGTATTTGTTCACACACAGTATAATATTAGTTCGTATATTCATTTTCAATCATACTCTCTACTAAAACTTTAAAATATAAATTTAGTTCATATACATGTACAAAATCTAATGTCTACAATTTTGAATACTCATATAATATGTATAAGCTCCAAACTCAAAAAAATGTATAGTATTTGTTCACACACAATATAGTATTAGGTTATATGTAGTATAGTATTAATTCTAATATAGTATATGTAGTATAGTATTGGTTCTAATATACTAGTGTATATATTATATATAAACTAGTTCTTATATAAATGAAAGCAACCTAATGAGTTGGGATTATTGTATATTTTTGTGCTTTAATTGAATATTATTTTAGAATTGATTGAGATTTTATTGCATTTTCTCGACTTATTATTTATTTGGCTTTAAATACTGTGATGTGGATTTTTGTATGGGTTGGTCTGCTATGGACTCGAGTGCATGTTGTGCACCCTAGTCCATATTGCACTTTTAAGTTTTACTGACTTACACTTTTTGGTAAATGGTGTTGCACTTTTCAATTATTAAACTGTATAATAATATTTTTAGTAATAATTGAAAAGTGCAACACCATTTACCAAAAAGTGTAAGTCAGTAAAACTGAAAAGTGCAACATGGACTAGGGTGCACAACATGCACTCGAGTCCATACTAGACTTTACCTTTTTGTATAATTTCAGGATATTTATGATTTTTTTTATTAAATTTGAGACGAGCCAAGTGAACAGATACGAGGGGAACGAGTCGAATGAGTTGGAATGCAAGAAACAAGCCCATTGAGGGGCTCATTGTTAAACATGACTGTGGAAAACAATTTTGGAGGTCTAAAAGAATTTCAGCCCATAAATTAATTGAAGCCCAATTAATGGAATCCATGGCCTAAACTTGTTGGATACCTAATTCTACTTGGGGTGGGACTATTTACACCTCCATTTCGGTTTAGAACACTCCCCCTTATTATTTTATATTATAATAATAATGCGAAATATCCAAAATATCATATTAGTAATCTGGTACATACTAAATGAACCCCACTTACTGGACGCACCCCCTATATTTTCGGCCCTTTCACCTTCCATCCTAAAACCCACACTAAACCCCTTCTACGGTTTCTTTCGTCACTTTCAAGTTACCGAAAAAAAATCCGACCACTCTCATTTCCCATCTTTTGTTTCTCTTTGTTTCACCATTTTAACTCGTGAAATTCCTTTATATTCGGGGTCTTTGAAGGATAAAAAAATGGTTGAAACACGTGAAGGATTCTTCAAATATGTAAGTTTAATGTTTTGCTTTTTTACACTTTTTATTTTCGTAATGTAGGGATATTTAAGGGTGTTTTCTTAGTTTATTTCATCATATATTGTTCCTTGCTTGGTTTTGAGTAGCTTAGGGTATATATTTGGAAGAAAATGGGTTTTTGGGATGTTGGCGCGTTTAAAAAATTAAAGTTTGGTAGCGTATGTATGTCGAAACTGGTTCGTCGACGTGGTGTGTTTTGGTCGATGGGAAGACATCGACCATTTGATATTCTGTCAGTTGGATGACGTCGACCATGTACTTGTTGGTCGACGGGACGAAGTCGACCATGGATGAGATGGTCGATGTGACGATGTCGACCATATACTATGTGGTCGAAAAAAGATGGCCGACGGAAAGTATGTTGGTCAATAATATGATGTCGACGTATAGTATTTTTAGTCGATTTGTCCTTTTGATTACGCTTATAGCATGATTTAGGGTTGAGTGTTGGCACATAAGTTAATCCTAACGTATGATACGAGGGTTGAGTGTTTGAATTATTATACAACTATATTTTTTTCGTCAACATTCTTTGGATTATAGCATGGATTTTGTGTTTGTTTTTCAGAATTTGGCGGATGATGAAGAGTTTGATCCGGATTTCTTTTATTATCCGGATAACCCATTGGGGCCTTGTGATGATGAAGCCAACAAGGGTGCTTCAATTAATGAGGATGGCCCGGGTAATGAGGATGCCACGGGTAATGAGGATGCCCCGGTGAATGATCTTGTGATGGACTACACCAATGTCTTCACCAATTTTAACTATTTCGAAACTCGGGAGGCCTTACAAGAATGGGTTCGAGACGTAGCCTTACAACACAACATTGTCATTATTGTAAAACGCTTAGATAATGGCAGTGGCAAGAAGAAGGCACAAGTTTTATTGGCATGTGAGCGTGGTGGAACCTATCGTCAAAATAAGCCAAGGGGAAGAAACATTGTCATTGATGATCAAAAGGGCCGAAAAAGGACAACGGGATCGAAGAAGTGTGGATGTCCTTTCTGTTAAGGGGCATAAAAATATCAAAAAATGAGTGGAGGTTGGACGTGAGATGTGGGACCCACAATCATCCTGTAGCCATCTACCTCGAGGGCCACTCGTACGTTGGTAGGCTAACGCCCGAAGAAGAAGAGTTGGTTGTTGATATGTCCAAGTGCAACGCTCCAGCGAAGGATGTGTTGAAATTGATTAAGTCGAGAAATCCGAACAACTATTCTACCATCCGCACCGTGTACAACGTTCGAAGCAAGTATAAATTGGCAGGTTTTGCTGGAAAGAGTCAACTACAACAGTTGATGACATTGTTGATTGATAATCAATATTATCAAAGCCACATATATTGTCCAGTGTCGAATACTATTCGAGATGTATTCTTTGCACACCCCACAGGCCTTCAGTTGTACCGTGCATTTCCAAGTGTGTTGATAATGGATTGCACGTACAAGACTAACAAATATAAGTTGCCCTATTTTGAGATGGTAGGATTTACATCCACAGGCATGACCTTCTCGGTAGCTTCTGTATTTCTCGATGGTGAGAAGGAGGAGAACTATACGTGGGCATTAAGTGTCCTTCGTGAGTTGTTGGAGGATGTGAGTTTACCGAGAGTTGTTGTTACAGATCGGGAGTTAGCCCTCGTGAATGCTGTTTCTTCCATATTTCCAGAGGCTAAACATTTCCTATGTAGATGGCACATAGATAGGAATGTTTTGGCCAAATGCAGGGGCAAGTTTGAGACCAAGGAGGATTGGAAAAGATTCTTCTTTTCATGGAAAAATGTGATGAATGCATCCTCCGAACAAGAATTGACTACCGTTCTTAAGATTTTTCAAAGTGAGTATGCAAATGTTCACAAGGAAAGTGAAGCATACTCGTACTGCATGACACAGTGGGTAAATCCCTTCAAGGAGAAATTCATAGTCGTGTGGACGGATGAATACATGCATTATGAGAATACAACAACGAACAGGTATGTTTTAATATTATATATATAATTGTTGATTATTCGTTGTTAATTCATAGTTTCTAGTTGTTGGACTTTTTCTATTTATTGTGTAGTTAAAATGATAATTACTATAACTACAATTTCAGGGTTGAGAGTCATCATGCAGCACTGAAGAGGTCGCTAGGTAATAGCGTGGGCAATTTTGAGATTTGTTGGTCAAAGACGGACACACTTTATCAAGCGAGCCACAATGCAATTAAAGCCTCGTTTGAGAAGAGTGTGAATGTTGCTTTACACAAGTTCAAGTCTGTGATATATCATGAGCTTGTAGGAGTGGTGTCAATTTACGCGTTGGAAAAGATTTACAAAGAAATGACGTGTATCAAACACGGCGAGTCCAATCCTGACATATGCAATCACTATCTAAGGAAGGTATGCGGGTTGCCATGCACTCACGAACTCGACGAATATCACCGGCTTGGCAAATCGATACCTTTACAGGCTATTGATAAGTTTTGGAGAAAGCTTGACATGGAGCCAAATTTGAGAAATAAGGAAGATGTGAAAGATGTGAAAGAGGATGTGGCTGAAGATCTTGACACCCGATATGAGGATGTTATTAAAGGTTTGATGATTGCCTACAAGGAGCAGGAGGAGCCGACGCAGAAGAGGGTAATGCTGAGGCAAGCCATAGAACTTCGGAATCCAAAGACCACTTCTCTTATTGAACCGGAGCCGAAAGTCAAGACCCGTGGTCGACCATAATAGAGTTGGTCGATAACCTAATTGTGAACAAAGGCACATTGGTCGACTATATCATGTCGACCGACAACAAATAATCCACCAAAGCTATTATGGTCGACCATTTAATGTCGATCGACATTACGATGTTATTGCTGGATGTACCCCTACTGTCGTCGACAACGTGTAGTCGAAGAAACCACCCCACGTCGACAACCTAATTGTGAACGGAGGCATTGTGGTCGACAACTGCATGTCGACCGACGACAAATCATCGACCAAGTTCATTGAAGTCGACATAATAATGTCGACCAATCGCCTAATATTCGACAACCTACGGATGAATAGAGGCGTTGTGGTCGATAATATGTGATCGATCGACATGTGTTAGACGACATGTGCATGTTAGGTCGACTTTATGTGGTCGACGGACAACATTTCGTCTTGCTTACGAGGTTTGGTCGACATTATAATCAATGTATCCCAAATAATTGAAAACACCTACATAAATTAAACACATATACATAAATTTGATCAATTCATCCAAATATAATTAAACACATCAGCATAAATTTGCATATTCCATAGTAAACATCAAATTATCCAAATAAAGTAAACATCTAAATTATCCATAAGTATTCATAAAACACCACGACATGTAAATTCTCTATTTATCTCTTGGCCCGTTTCTTTCCGCTTCCTCCCCTGCCCCTACCTCTTGTTGGCCTAGATGATGATACCGACGGAATAGGTAGCGGTTGTAGTGTTCTACAAGCCGATTCCATAACCTGCATTGCCTCATCCGGTGTCGGTGTGTCTCCGTCCTTCCACTTTTGAACCAATGGAGCCATCATGTTTTGAGCGAGGCTGATCATAAGCCATGCATCATCTGTAATGGGTACTCGATTAGACGACGTTGTCACACGTGTGGCTGGGTTCGACAAAAACACGTGCGTGTTCTGCGTGAACCATGTTCTATAGTCCGGAGCACTCTCCCATGGTAGTCTGGCCTTCTCTCCGAGTCTTTCAGACGAAAGCAGGTGCATATCCCACGTCTCAAAATAATCAGCCAAATAGCCCCACACAAGCTTAGTCTTCTTTGAAGTTTTAGCACTTCGTTCAGCACGTGCAACAAGAGGCCTCTCTGGAATCGTTTGGACAAATCCAAACTGTCGAAGGACTCGATCTGGCATGTACGGCTCCACGATATCACCACATACCAAACACCCATGAAAGTACGCGACTTCATACAAAGGATAATCTTATCTCATTTTTGCATATGGATTCCACGTAACCTAATTGTGAAGGTAAATTATTGATTAAATACCATGTATACACACCAAAGAAAGGATAAGGCAAGTTCTCACCTCATATGGTTCTAGTGCATCCATACGCTCTCGGAATGCTTGCACACGAGCCATCGATGGACCGACATATCCTTCAGCGGCCCACCTCGCTGATAGTGGATCACCAGTCTTGAAGTCCATGTTATGGGGAGGTTTGACCAATACGGGAAAGTGTTCATAAATCAAAGCCTACAAACAAACAACGGGTTAAAATTATTGATTAAAATGCAAAATAAAGACCAATACAGGAAAGTATGAATTTTACCTCTAATAGAGTCAAATAACCTGATATATGTGCAGTCTTATGTCTAGATGCCAAATCGAGTTGTCTGTATAAATAAGCCAATGTGGCCGCTCCCCATGCATACTCATGCAAACCTAGCATATCCTCCAAATACTGAAGCCAGGACGTGGACACACGAGTTCCAGTCTTATCCGCAAATAAAGAGCAGCCAAATGTATACCACACATACGCCCGTGAAGCACGCAACACCTGAACACGGTCATCAGAATACTGTTTGTCCATGAAGTTCTCTCGCAACCATTCTAACTTGACCGAAGACCCCCGTGAACCACTTACTAAACCCCTCGCAACATCGGGTTTTACGCCCAACAACTTACTAACATTAGAATATGCAGAGATGTGATCAACACGAGTAGACCGTACTGGCCGTCCTTCAACAGGTAACCCGGTAATGCAGAAAATATCATCCAGTGTAATGGTAATTTCACCGAATGGAAAGTGAAAAGAGTTGGTCTCAGGGTGCCATCGCTCAACAAAAGCAGTGATGAGGTTCTTGTTAGTGGACCTGTAGGAGAAATTCCTAATCTGAAGCAGTCCGAAGTTTTTAAAATACTTAACCCATCGTCGATGCTGTGGGATGTCTTCGTTCTCAGCAAATTCCCATGCCAAAAGCTTACTAATGTGGCTATGGCACTTGAGCACGGCGCGCTCTTCCCCCTTCCAAATGTACTTGGCCACGTGAGTTTGGAAAGTGGTCAACAGTGGAGGATTGGCCACATCATCATTTGCTTCCTCTTCTTCATTTGCTACCTCATGTCTATCATCGAACTCATCGTCAAATATATCTTCAGATTCTACCTCATCCTCATCCGCGTCTTCAGATTCTTCACCTATAGATGGGGCAACTAGTGGTTGGGGTGCAACTTCTTGTTGTTGTTCTAGCGAGGGGGAAATTTGTTGTTCTTGAGGTTCAGGTGCACGTTGTTCTTGCGGTGGTGAGGAGGCACTTTGTTCTTGAGGTGGAGGTGCAATTTCTTCTTGAGGTGGAGGTGCAATTTCTTCTTGAGGTGGAGGTGCACTTTGTCCTTGAGGAGGATTTTTTTTTCTATTAGAAGCGGTTGGTCTTACTCTCTTGTTCACTACAAAACAAAATTTGAAGAATCAAACAAATGTCGATTAGAAGGTGTCGGTTTAAATTCACATCGTCGACAACAGAGGGTCGACAAACAAGGGTTGTCGTCGACCCCCCGATGTCGACCAACCATAGTGTGGTCGACCCCCCGATGTCGACCAACCATAGTGTGGTCGACCCCCCGATGTCGACGACCAATCACATCGCCGACGAACCAGAGTCGACGGGGAGAATGTCTGTCGACACTGGTTCGACGATTACAGACTAACCCAACCAGAAAAACGACAACCAACAACCAACCGCGTACCAAATCACCATACATACATAGTCTTACAACCAATCGCGTACCAAACCGCCCTAAACCTTAAACCCTAAATAGCATCCTCAATAGCGCATACAAACCCTAACAAATTCAACCATTACATTCCTAAAATAATAACGCATAAAAAACACCATAAAAACTAAACAAATGCACCATAAAAAAACTAAAGAAGTGCACCATCACATTAAACCCATTAAAACTCAAGAACATTAATTTTTAAATTACATACCTGGGTCTTTTTGTTTGTCCATGAGTAGACTAGAGAAGAGGGAGTGCGAATGGGTGTCGTCGGTCGGTGGTTGTGGTTGTGGATGGGTGAAATCGGTCGTAGGGGGATTTTGATTTCTGCAAATGGAAGAAGAGGGAAGAAGAGGGAGGGAGAAAGTCTTTCAAAACAGGGAGGGGTGCATCTATAAGCCAATGGTATTTTTAGTAGAAATACATTAAATGATAGAAAAGACATTTATGACAATTTGAGGGGGGGTGCATCTATCTCAGTCAGATTTTAGGGGGGTGCATCAAGAGGGGAAGTGTTCTAAACCGAAATGGAGGTGTAAATAGTCCCACCCTTCTACTTGAGGCAGTAAACATGAGCAGCAAACAACTAGGTGGAGGGTCCATGAGCTATGGGCTAAAGGCCCATTAACCAATTGATGGATTTTGGACGACAATAGACAATATAGCAGCTGTCATTCTGGGAATTAAAGTAGGAGCCGTGAGTGAAGGTTGCCAGCAGCCAGAATGGAAACAATGGTTTCGATTTTGCTTTTGTCGATTATTTTAATTATGTGTGGCAGGTAAACTGTTACTCTAGCCCGAGGATATGAACCTTGATTTAGTTATGCTTTTTAATTAAGTGATTAACGGTTTATCTCGATCCCTATTTCGATTTCATTGTTATTTAATTTTATGTGAAGCGTGTTTTGATTAATAGATTTATTAGGACGGGCCATCCGAGTTTATTTGTTATCAATTCTAGTTAATTCACAATTTATAATCCGTAATTGTTATATTATTGTGGATATCGTAGCAACTAAGGCAGAACACCTGGGGGGATAATAACGTCTAGGTTGTATGAAACGAGCGTCTCGTATTCATAGTCTAGTTTATTATATTGTTTTAATTCGTTAATGCGTTCCTCGAGTTGAATTTTGAATACATGTTTTGGGGTTATTCGTAGGAATAAATTAATTGGGGGTCGTACCTTCTAGTTAATTAAACATAAGAAACAATTCGAACTAGTTTGGTAGTACCACTAGGGATAAGATTTGAGATTAGATTCTAGTTAATTAAACATAAGAAACAATTTGAACTAGTTTGGTCGTACCACTGATTTAGAGATAAGATTTGAGATTAGATTGAGATTACCGTTGGTTTAGGGATAAGATTTGAGATTAGGTTGAGATTACCGTTGTTTTAGGGATAAGATTTGAGATTAGATTGAGATTACCGTTGGTTTAGGGATCAGATTTGAGATTAGATTGAGATTACCGTATTCACTAATTAAATTGGTAAAATTAATCAAGGGGAAGCAATCCGAGAATTAGATCGTTTTAATATTTGATTCCTATTTATTTTTAATTGCTTTATGTTATTTTTCATGTTTTTTTTCTAGTACTCCCTCATTCCCATATAAATTTGCACACTTTCCATATATGGATGTCTCATACCAATTTGCACACTCCATAAAAGAAAATATTGTCATAACCATCACCCTCAAAATATACACATATTTACCCATATGCCATTACTTTTTCACACTCAATCTACCTTTTACTTTACTTTATTCATAAAACTTTACAAAATTACCCCTCAAAACATCACTCATTACACATTTTCTTACATATTTATTAAAATGTGTGTCATCTCAAGAGTGCAAGTTCCTCCGGGACGGAGGGAGTAGTTAGTTAGTCAAACAATCAACTCCCCCCATTTTTTATGCTTTTATAACACAAATTTATTCATTTGAGTTTCACCATTCCCTAGGGGATCGACCCTTATTTACTCTACTACATTAGTGAATTAGTTAATGAATTTATTTTTGGGTGCCGACGACGGCACACCACAACCTAATAGCCACTAATATAGTATATATTAGTTTGTATATTAATTTTCAATCACACACTCAACTGAAATTTTAAAACACTTATTTATTGTCTTCAATAAAAAAACAAATGACTAAAATTATGAAAATCTTTTTACAAAAGTCACCATTAATATGAACATAATATAAGGCCTAATAAATTGTGTTATCGTGTCAACATGATAGTGACACGATAAAGCCAAACACTAACCAGACACAATAATGATATGTGTTAAAATAAACACGATAATTTTCACATTGAAATAAACAAGATGGTGTGTATCCCTAGTGAAATCGATTTTCTGACAGAGCTCAAGGTTCTAAAGATGAGAATAACAGTAAACTGACCAATAAAGAATCATTATTTAATAAGAGTATTTGCATGTTATCTTGATTTTTCCTTGATTGATTGTATTTCCTATCACTAATTTCATATATTTAAGATTATATGGATTTTATTTTATGTGAGGGATATGCTATGGAAAATGGGATCTTGTTTCACTTTTTCATTTTACCTGATTATGTTTTGCTCCCTCCGTTTTAATAAGTGTCACTTTGACTTTTTAACTAATTTTAAAATAAGTGTCAATTCTAGAATATTTTTTTAAATTTTAACTATTTTATCCTTATTCATTTACCATAAATATTTTTCATTAATAAATTCCACAAAAATTGTTTATACCAAAATTAATTTGGTTTATGAATACTAGCTACAGTCTTTATCAAACAAAATTTCTATATTAAAATTTCTATATCGACCACAATTTATAATCTTAATTTGTTAAAAAAAAAGCTAAAATGACACTTATTAAAAGATGGAGGGAGTATTAGACAAGAAAAGTGTTTTGGGATTGGCCAATCCGGATTTGGATTGACCCAATCCTAATCCAATCTCTCTCAATCCATCTCAATTCAAATACAAATTCAAATACTACCAATTTACCCCTATAATACACTTATACACCTATTTTTATACAATCAAATCACTATTTTTCTTTTCAATCACTCATTCTCTTTAATACTTTCTTCTCTCTCTTACTTTTCTTTACACACTTATTCTCTCTCCTACTTTCTTCTCTCTCTTACTTTTCTTTCACTACTACTAATAATAAAATATTATAACATCACTCTTGATGTGACATAAAGTTAAATCTACCTCTACTTCTCAATCCTTAACCAAACACAACTTACACACACAATTACTTGTTATGGATTACCCAAATCTCAATCCAATCCACCACAATCTCAATTCAATCCACCACAATCTCAAACCAAACACCACCTTATAGAACTGTAGGCTAAAACTAATGTTAACTAACTACTAAAAGGAACAAAATTGAGAAGGAGCACATTGACCCATGCTCATTATTTTATCACTTGGTAGTAGAAATAATACTCATAAATTTCTGGCATATTCAAACTTATATAAAGATAATCATTGATTTAAAGACACCAAAAGATTGATGAGCAACTTTAATAAAATTCATTGTGTTTCGGGGATTTCTATTAGGAAGACTAGTTTAGTTATTTTTATAGCAATTTACCACACTTAATCAACGTTATTTAGATTTTTTTTTTTTTAAAAAAAAAGACTTGTTTAGTTGTTGTTTTTCTCAAATTTTTTTGTATTTTTTCGAAAGTTTCTTTCCAAAATTTTGGTCATTTTTCGAAAAAATAAATCTGAAAATTTTATTTTGAATTTTATTTTTGAGATTCACATTTGTTTCCAATAATTATTTTTGATATTCATAGTTTTTTTTCGAAAATTTACAAAAATGTATAATATTTGGCTTTGTGATAATTCGACAGTGATTCGTTGGTGACTCGATGATGGATGTACAATTAATATTTTAATTAGTTGTATTTTAATTTAATTGATAAAAATGTAATACAAATTTTTATGTAATTTTATTTTAAAAAAAATTAGAGGTGAACTCAAAAAAAAAATAGAGGACAAAAAATTGTGACTAAGACTCAGCCCATAGACATAGCTCATGGGTATCATCCAGCCCATTTAAAAAATTAGACTCAGTTACATGTATTAACAAGTATTTGTCATAAGCAAAATATCTGATTTTTTTTTTTTTTTTGAGAAAACATTAAGAATTCGAAATAAAATCTGGACATAATTTTCATTAAAAATTCAAGAAATAAACTAGATTTTGGAAAAAAAATATCGAAAAAAGTAACAAAATTATGTTTATTCCTCGAACTCCAAAACCCTAAACAAATTCTAATTTTTAAAAAAAACTATTGATTCTAAAACAAGGTGTTAAAGCAAAATTTTGAACTAGATCATAAATAACATAATGGCCACGATTATACATACATAGTTATTGAGGAATTTGTTTTGATCATTATTTTCGATTTGTGGTGCAGAGTGGTTGTGGGCAGTGGGTGGGCCTGAGGGCCCGCCCTGGGCCCCGAATTTTTAGGGGCCTACTTTATATATATATATATATATATATATAATTAACATTTTTTAAAATAAATTAAAAGGTAAAAAAAATATAATGAATTGGAATATCTAATCTAAGTTTACAATAATATTATAACGGTAAAATATTAAATATGAATTTATTATGCACTCTTTCTCAAAAAATGGCCATAGTAATTATCCACAAGGGGCAAGGCTCAATATCTAATTAAATACCACAATAACAGGCGTGAGTTGTGCACGTTGGGAGAGTCGTGTGGAAAGTGTGAAAATCATTAGATATCAAACTCCCCAAATACGAGAAGCTTTGTTAGAATTATTTAAAATAACTGACGAACCTAAAACAAAAAGTGAAGCTCAAAGTTTAGCAAACGACCTAGAACATTTTGAATTTTTGTTAAGCATGGTTATTTGACATGACATTTTAGTTGAAATTAACATGGTTAGCAAAATGTTACAACATAGAGATCTGCATATTGATAAGATCACACAATTAAAATGATTGATTTGTTTTTTTTGAAGATTATAGAGAAATTGGATTTAATTTAGCTATTATTTCCGCTACAACTCTTGCACTTGAAATGGATATTGAGCTTATTTTTCCTAAAAAAAAAGAAAAATTCGAAGAAAGAAGCAATTTGATGAAAATATACATGATAAGGATGATACACAATTTGGTGAGGATTCTTTTAGAATTAATTACTTTATTGTTGTTGTTGATGTTGCTATTGCTGCCTTAAAAAATAGATTTGAACAATTGCAAACATATGATAATATTTTTGGATTTTTATTTGATTCAAATAAATTAAAATCTTTGGATAATAATAAATTAAGAGAATGTTGTGAGAATTTAGGGAATACTTTGAAGCATGACAACTCTTTAGATATTGATTCAAATGATTTATTTTCTGAACTAAAAGTGTTGCAAGTTACTTTATCAATTAAAAAAAAAGACTGCTATTGAGATTCTTGAATTTGTTTATAGAATATTATTGACTATTCATGTGACCGTGACATCAGCTGAAAGAAGTTTTTCTAAATTAAAATTGTTAAAAACATATTTACAATCAACTATGTCACAAGAAAGATTAAATGGATTAACAACTTTATGTATTGAAAAAGATATGCTAGAACAAATTAACTATGAAGATATTATTGATGAATTTGCTTCTCAAAATGCTAGAAGAAGCCATTTTAAATGATTTATTTTTAAACATTCATTCATTTTTAATATGTGCATACATATTTCACTTATTTTATTTGATGTTTTTCAAAGAGAAGGGGCCCATTTTTCTTGTTCGTCCCAGGCCTACAAAATCTCAGGACCGGCTCTGGTTGTGGGTGCAGTCATGACTGCCACAACGACGTGGGGAGGGGGTAGCGCCGCGCCGCAACGAGCGTGGGTTATTTTCCTCTCCAACAATGTTAGATGCACTTTCTTGATCGGTCGCCAGTCTAGCCTAACTCCCACCGCTCCCTTCCTCCTTTCCCATCCGCATGAGGCACCCTGACCTTTCCTCATCCAAGTCGGCCGCCCCACCTTCATGTACGAGCAAGTTTGGTTTTTTTTTTTTTTTTAATTTTGACAATAATTGATGACAAAAATATGATTGTCGATAAATTGTTGTCGACAATCGTATTTATTGTCGATTAATTTTATTTCGATTCAATCTTGTCGACAAGAGTGCATTTGGTCGACGATAGTTTCTCGATGAAATGCATTCTTATCGACACTGATTTGTCGATTTTTTTTTTTTGAATTTTTTTGATAGAGTGGCGGCGGCGGTGGCTGTCGGAGGAGGTGGTGGTGGCTGTCGGAAGTGATAGTGGTGGCGGCGTTTGGCTGTAGGAGGGGCGGCGACTGTTGTAAATTAGAATTAGAGTTTTGAAAGAGGAAGTGTATGTATCTATAATATTCTATTAAAATGACAAATATGATATTTTACATATATATTTAATTAATTAATAGAAGGGTTGAGTGCATCTAACATTGTTGAAGGAGCAAATAACCAGGCCGAGTGGTAAATAAGGCCACTCTCAATATATGAAGCCCATGGGCAACGTTTTTTGTGATGAATCAGTATGACTCATGACTCTACGAGTGATCCCAAAGTTGATTCTTCATCTCAAACATTTGTTCATTTTCTACAAATAAAGCTAAAATAAAATAAGAAGGCTCCCACTGCATTGTTATCCCTTTTATTATTTTGAACCTCCCAATTTTTTATTAATTTTTTTTTTTTTTTACAAAAAAAACTAGCCCACCACAATTATCGATTATTTATAATACTTTTTCATTTTTTTTCTTCATCAAATTTCACTAACTACCCTCATTTAATACTATATTCTTTAATATTTGTGTGTATATGAACTACCATAATAGTGGTCGGAGGTGTATTAAATTTGAGAAAATGCATGCATGTTCACCAAAATGATCACGAATATTCAAATTGTGAACAAATTAATCACGCAATGAGAGAATTGATTAAATAGCGATTAGGCAAGTAAATGAGCATAGAAATCGATTAAATGAGTTCACTTCAAACTAAGAAAAATCTCCAAACAAAATTCCTACTCTTATATTTAAGATAGCAATTAGGGCATTATTAGTATGGGGTAGGAGGATTCGATCATAAATTCAAATCAAATAGAATCCAGGTAAATTATGTACTACCTCCATTCCTGAAAAGTTTTCATACTCACCCTCACAATATACACATATTTACCCTTTATTTAATTACTTTTGAGGCTCACCATACACTCAATTCAACTATTTATTTACTTTATATGTAAAGATTTACAAAATTACCACCAAAACTCTAATCATTACATTTTTTTCCTTAAACTCCATACCAACAAACACAAACTTTTCAATTAAATATAAATTATTTACTATTTGTTTATTAGAAAGTTAAATAAATTCAATTTTGTAAAACAAAATGATAAATTAAATAATTGATGATAGATTAGGTTTAAATCAGATCGGGCCTGAAAAATAAATAAGTCATGTTGGATCCAATCTAGGCCTCTACAAGTCGAGCAAATTAAAGGTGTGGGTATATACCCCTCCAGCTTTGTTTAATGCACGGCCCTCCACTTTTATTAACTAAATATTCATGTAAAATAGTATCTATTTTGCCCTTTTAATAAAATACAAAAAGATACCTACACTCCCCTAAATTAAACTAATCCTAATCCTAATTCTAACACAAACTTAGAAATTAAAAAAAATCTTATTTTCGACAAATCAGAGTCGACCAAAATTTCTTCCGTCGACACTGATTTGTCGACCAAAAACACTCCGGTCAATAAGATTTTTTCGAAAGTTTTTGTTTAATAATTAAAATTTTAAATTTTCGCCAATATTGAGTCGACCAAAAACACTACCGTCGACAATAATTTGTGCACGGAAGTATTTTTGGTCGACTCAATATTGTCGAAAATAAAAAAAAGGTGGAGGAGACGGGAGAAAAGCTTGTGCGAGCAACAGAAAAAAAAATGCTTACCTGGGGCGGACGAGCGGCGCTTCTTGGGGTGCGGCGAAGGGCGACGCTAGGCAACGGGAGATCGACCGTCGCCGCCTTGTGCAACAGAGGAAAAAAAATTCTTACCTGCGTCTGCGTGCGGCGACGGACGAAGGGAGTCGGCCAATATTGAAGCGGACGGACAGGGGGAGGCGCCGGACGGGGAGGGAGAGGGGACTGGACGGCTAGCAAGAAAAAGAAAAAAAAAAGAGGGGCTGGACTGCGGGCGGCGGTGGGGGGAAGGTGGGAGAAGAAGAATGATTTTATAATTTTTTAAGGAGTGGGGAAGATGAAGAAAATGAGGTTTTAAGGGGTGTGTATTTATTCTACAAAATTTTAAAAGAAAGGGTATAATAGATAATTTGGGGGAAGTGAATCAATTTTATGTGTATTTTTTTGAGGGAGTGCGTGTATCGGAGGAGTGCATTAAATAAAGTTGGAGGGGTATATACCCCACGCCCAAATTAAGGGGGGTGTATTCAATTGGGACTCTATTGGATTTTTTTGGACTTTAAAAAAAGTATGTGGATTTAGAAAATTCATAGAGTTTCTGCAGAGTTTGACTTATTTTTTTATTAATTTATATGAATTTTCATAGACTTGACCGGATTGTGAAATATATTTTTTTAAATTGATTTACATAGATTTTCATAAACTCTGGCGTTGAAACTATTTATGCAAATGTATATGAAACACACTTGTATATGCCCCGGACCCGCCTCGCGCCCTGCACAGGTCCTAGATAGTCGCCCCGTGCCCCGCACCGTTTTTCATATCATGTTGAATTTATTTAAACATTTTAAAATTCGTATTGAATACCTCATAATTTTTAAAGACTTTTAAAAATTTGAGTTGAATACATCCAAATTTTGAAAATCTAAAAAAATCATATAGAATCCACCCTCAATACACCCCTAAATAGTCTCAAATTCTCAATTCAAATCTTTGGGCCCGTTGTAAAAAAAATGTCAAACATCTACATGCATAGTTTTTAAATATGCATATTAAAGACTGAGAAAGAAAAGTAAATATATTTTTATTAAGAAGGGCTTTTCTACGGCGAGACAGGGGGTTCGCCCTATTTTATAAAAGGCGTCTAATGAAAAGTTGACACGTCAACTTGCTTTGTCATGGCGATCGCCCTTTGCCATTAAATAAAATATTTAAATTTTATTAAAAGCATATATGAAATTACCATATTATCCTTTCTTTAAAAATACAAAACTTAACCATATTCTATTTTTTATAATTTAATAATATTTTTTTTGGAACATAACCTGGGACCATAACCAGGGGTATGAAGAGAATACAAAGAAGCAGCACCCCACAAAATTCCCACAACTATCTGCTACTCCATATCAATCGCGAAATAAGGAAGAGCATACTGCACTTTGAGCCAGCCCATGGGCCCTAGAATTTTGGTGTCTCGAAATATGAGAGAACTTGCACACTACAAATTCACTTTTAACAAAAAATTTCCACTCCTCTACAACATAAATATCTCACCAAACTATTGGGGTTTGACTACAAAAAGGCTGGGCATGAAAATGTAGTAGCTGATGCTCTTTCAAGAAAGAATCATGCTCAGGCTGAATGTTCTGCTCTATCTATGCTGAAGCCTCATTGGGTGGAAGAGATACAAGAGAGTTATGAGGGTGATAGCTTGGTTTCTGAGGGGATAACTGATAGCCTCACTGTCCCATACAACCTATCAGGGATAACTGATAGCCTCACTGTCCCATACAACCTATCACTTTATTCTTACAGTGGAGGAATTGTAAGATATAAGGGAAAGGTTTATGTAGGCCCTGCTACAGAATTAAGGGTGAAGCTAGTGCTACATGTGCACACCTCAACTCAAGGAGGACATTATGGGGAGACTGTCACTTTCAAGAGGATGAGGGGGGTTTTTTGGTGGCCAAAGATTATGGAAACCATCCATAAGGTGGTTTCAGAATGCTCAATTTGTCAACTTTGCAAACATGAGTTGCTGAAAACTCCAGGCCTAATTCAACCTCTACCTATTCCTAACCAGGCATGGACTGATATCTCTATGGATTTCATAGAAAAGTTGCCTAAATCCAACCATAGAGACACTATTTGGGTGCATGGATTACCAACTTCCATTATATCTGATAGGGATAAGATTTTCACCAGTCAGTTCTGGCACCAACTCATGAAGCTTCTAGACATTCAACAGCTATTAAGCACTGCCTATCACCCCCAGACTGATGGACAGACTGAGAGGGTGAATCAATGCCTAGAATCCTATTTGAGATGCATGTGTGGGAGAAACCCCAAGCAATGGGCTTAGTGGCTACCCCTAGCTGAGTTCTGGTATAATACCAGCTTCCACTCAGCCATCAAAAGGTCTCCTTTTGAGGCCCTCTATGGCTATTGTCCTAAGTTCCTAACATTTGGTCCACTGATCCAGAGTTCAGTGCAAGGGGTGGATGACCTTGTGCACACTAATCAACACATATTACAACAATTAAAACAGGTACTATACCAAGCTCAAGATCGCATGCGTTTCTATGCTAATCAAAACAGATCAGAGAGGGTATTTCACGTAGGAGATTGGGTTTACTTGAAACTCAAGCCCTATAGGCAACTCACACTACGGAAAAGCCACATGTGGAAGCTGAGTCCCAAGTATGCAGGCCCTTTTCAGGTGGTTCAAAGGGTGGGTTTGGTTGCCTATACGTTGGCACTGCCAACAACAGCTAAACTACACCCTACTTTCCATGTCTCTATGTTTAAAAAGAAAATTGGAAGTGGAGATTTAGTTTCACACGAATTACCTGATTTTGATGAAGATGGAAAGGTCCTGCTTTTGCCATTGAAGGTGCTCGCTCATAGTCTCGTGCGGAGGGGCAATTCTCCAGCTTCTGAGGTGTTAGTGCGATGGTCTCATCTCCCGGACTCGGAAGCCACCTGGGAGGACTACACCACCTTCTCCACCGTTTATCCACATTTGTTTCAGTGATCTTGCTTGGGGACAAGCAAGGTGTTGAGGGGGGAGTATTGTCACGATGAAGAAGACATAAGAAACGACACCGTTTAGAAAGAATAATTGAAAAGGTTTAGGCTAGGGAGTGTATTAATCCTATAACTATTTTGCCAAAAAACGCAAATGTAAAACAGGAGTCGCGCTCGCGACTTTGTAACCGCCATGGGTCGGGTATATAACCCGTGATTTACCCATGAATAAGGCAGTTGGGCATTTTTCAATTCTTATTCACGCAGATTAATTAACCTCTCTCCCAATTTCTTTCCGAATTCTTCTTCCATTTCTACGAATCTGTTCGCGATCCCAAACGATTACTCTAATCGTTTCACGTTCGGACCTTCCGGGTAGTTGGGGGTGGGGAAGATGAACCAGTTAAGGGGTTAAATTTGAGTTTAGTAATTTTAATTCGATTAATTTTGTAGCAGTAGTATTTGATTATTATTTAATGATATTTATTTTAATTATATGGATATAAGTATATTTCTATTATTTTATATATATTATAAAAAAAATTAAACTAAAATGATATTTTTGTCATTATATATATATTAATATAATTTAATAGTAGAGCGATATAGTGCAATTGCAGCAAATGCACTTATGCGAAGTGCAATCATCTAAAAAAAATTTCATACGTCAGATCAACAATCCAATGGTATTTAGAGTACTGTCTTTTATAAGACAGGTCGAAGACTTTTTTTTTTGTAGAAAAACCCTATTAGATTATAACTCTAATTGATTTCTTATTTTATCTCTCCAAACACATAAACTTGCAATTTCTTGGCAGCGGGTCTGTGCCCCTTTGGGGGAAGGAGGTCTTGGGGTTCGTTCTATCCGACTGGCGAATGCCTCATTTCTTTGTAAGCTGAGCTGGGATATTCTTCAAAATAAATCGCCAGATACGGAGCTCCTGCATCGAAGGCTTTTTAATTCAGAGCACAGGCTGCGACCTTATGGTAGAGTCTCTTCTATTGGACCGAGCCTTCGTCCACATGTTACAAGACTTAGAGATGGCTCGAGGTGGCTGATTGGCAGAGAATCTCGTGTCAGCTTTTGGCATGACAATTGGCTCGGTTATACTATCTTGGAGAGGATGGGTCTGCCTGATTGGTTCGCTTCTACCCTCACTTCCACGGTTGGAGATATCTTTTATGATGATTGCTGGCACTTCCCGAGGTGCTTTATCATGAGATTTACGGAGATTGTCAGGGACATCCTGCAGATCACGGTGCTTAGGGGACCTGACAAACGTATTTGGGAGGGCTCACTTTCAGGGGAACTCTCCTCCAGCATGGCATATGATTTGCTCAGATCACCCCTACCCAGGCTTGGTTGGGCATCATGGATTTGGGGCACCTTCATGCCCATGTGTCGCTCCACTACGATTAGGAGAGCGGTTTGGGGCAAGCTGCCCACAGCGGATTGGCTCTTGTCTTTTGGGATTCAGGGTCCGTCAATTTGTGTGCTGTGTCGCGGGGATTCTGAATCGCTAGACCATCTACTTGCCCATTGTCCGTTCACATTGGAGATTCTGCGCAACTTGACTCATATGTTTGGGGTCACGATTCACACAGGGGTTAGTTTCCTAGACATCTTCCTTCAGGCCACTAGAGTTCGGTTGGGTCCGCAGTCTCTGGAGTTGTGGAGGGCGGGCTTCATCACTGCTATTTGGGCCGTTTGGACTCTGCGGAACAGGGTGATATTCGATGGGTTTTCGCCCTCTACTAGGAGATGTATGGCTCAAATCATCTCAGGCATCAGGGAGGCCAACAACATAGCCAGGGGATATTCGAACGGCACGGTTCGGGATCTACTGATTGCTAGGGCTCTTGGTGTTTCGAGCAGACATAGGCCAACGAGACACGGTTCATCTGTGATTTGGCTCCCGCCAGATCCGGGTTGGTACAAGGTTAACACAGACGGTAGTGCCTCTTCTTCCCCGGACAGTCTGCATGCTGGGGCGGTCTTCAGGACTTTCAGGGGTTTTTTCGTGGCTGCGGTCGCCACTAAGGTGGGTTGGGGCCTCCCTCTTGAGGCTGAGTTGGCAGCGGTACTTTTGGCCATCAAGTATGCACATGATCAGGGATGGCACTTCCTTTGGATTTAGTCGGACTCTACACTCACGATTGACACTTTTATGAGCACCAATCCCTCTATTCCTTGGCGTCTGCAAGGCCTTTGGAGCCAGATCCACCCTCTTACACAGGACATGCACATCAGATACTCACACGTCTTTAGAGAGGCCAACCAGGCGGCGGATGCTGTGGCCAAGACGGGCCTTGATTGTGTCTGGAGAGGCAACCCCCCAGACTTTTTACTCTCATTTCTGCATAATGATTTATATACTGCTTTCTATAGACATTGACTTTTAGAGGAGTGTACCTTTTTCCTTGACTTGGGTTTTATCCCTAAGGAGGGTTTTCCCAAGCAAGGTTTTAATGGCACTCCGGCCTCTGACTCGACCTGTGAGCTTATGGTCCTAAGTTTTTCTTCTTTTATATGATCTACCTTTTATTGTCATAAACTTGATTTGTGATATTGGGGGAGTTGATAAAGTATTTTGTGATTTGTTTCATTTTGATTGGTGAAACTAATTTTTTACTCTTATATAAGAGATGAACGATTTAGATTTAGAGAATAAGAAGAAAATATTCTCAAATTTTGGAGATATTATCTCACTCACTCCATTCATAAATAAATGACATTTTAGGCTCATATACTTATACATATTAAATATTTCTTCACATTTTTTGTACATCTTCTTCCACTTTTATATTTCTTTTAACTTTAGAGAATACTCAAATTTTCTAGCTTACTTGTATTAATTAATCACCCCTCATTGTTACTTTAAAAATATTCCTAAAATTATGAAATGTAGCAAGATAATTATCATTAGTTAAGAACAAATTTATCAATAAACACTTCTTAATTTCATAAAAAGAGCTAAAAAAACATTTATTTATAAATGAAAATAAAATATTCTTATATTCAAATTAAAATTTTCAAAATATATAACACTTTAAAATTCAACAAAATTTCAGTCTACAATACCATTTTAATAATTTGGAAAATTCAAAGAGATGATCATTATTACGAACTGTATTAGCATTAGGGACCCTTCATATTAAAATCGAAAACTTTTGATTATTTTAATGTACTATGTGACACTGAAAGCGACATGTTGTAATAATACGCGTAATAAAAAGTTGATGAAGTGAAGGACAATTGTGGGTCCATATTTTATTCAAAATATTTATTATTACTATTATAATTATTATAATTACTGAGTGCAAACTGAGCCATACACATTACATCAAACAACCCAAAATATCCACTTTCTAATTTCTCTCCCATAATAATATCTATATTGAAGTTACATGAATAATTCATAAATATTTTCTTATTAGGAAACATATGTATAATATAAAATTTTGATATTTCGCATTCCAAGACTTTATTGCTTTCTTCTTTCTTTGGCAATTAAATTCAATGAATCTTCTTACCATAAGCAGTGGGTTCAAGTGTTGCGTGTTTGATTTTATGTTTTATTACTACTAGCTACAATACAATTTTTTTAATAAAATAATTATATAATTGAGACATTAGAAAAAAAAAAAAGTAATACATATATCGCTGCGATCAATATATTTATAGCAGTCCATTCATATTTTACTATACTTTGCATTAAACTCTTTTTTTTTTTTTTTTATTATTTACACTATTTTGTCCTTGAAGGTTTATTTTACTGGGAAGTTTGTCCCACAACGAGCTCCAAGTCATTTTTGTTCCTATATCTACACAACCTGCATTATTTATTGCGAGCAGACTTTCGTAAGCAACTCTTATATTATAAATGCCTTTTAAAACGGGTGGGGTGGGGAGCATGTTGCTATATCTCTCGAAACCAACAACAGGTATCTAAACCGTTTTTAATTAGATACAGTGTTTTTTCCGTTTCAAAATTCGTTTTTTTGACCAAATTCATCTCTAGTAGAGACGGTTTACAGTCTGTCTCTAAATTTCGGTTTGCAGTGTTCTGGTTTGGATGTGTAATCTTATCATCCTATCTTCCAATTTCATCTGCTTCAAAAGCCCCGGCCCCCTCCACAACTTTAGATGCTAACACGCTCCACGCCACCAATAAGTTTTTAACCCTTGATCCCACTCTACTCTCAAAAAGTTATCATTACGTGGCAGAAGCTGTTCCCCCGGCCCATTTAATATACATACTACTACTACTAAAGTTGAAATAATGTTCCATCATCATGTTTATAAAACTCTAATTGACAGAATCGTATGCCTAGCTTTGAATAATCAAAATTATATCATGACCGCCTCAAATTTTAGCCTTTTAATTTTGAATAACCAGAATTTTCCTTATAAAGACACTATTGAGTAAAGTAATTATATATATACTCATTTTAATTAATGATAAGTATTCCCCTGTTTATTTTTCTTATTAAAATCGATCCGTTAATTGTTGAAAAATATGTATGCATTTTATTTATCTTATGAATGCCAATTGTATCATGTAACTAAAATATAAATTGAAAAGTGGGTTTTTTTTTTGTTGTTGGTTGATGAGATATATCATCAATCGGAAAAGTCATGGCACAGATTAGTGATAAGCAACGGGACATTATCTTGTACTATAGTTTTGTCTGTTGGGCCACCCCCCCTCTCTCTCTCTCTCTCTCACACACACACACACACTATATATCTCTCTCTCTCTCTCAACGCTTTGCAACGGTTATATTTCATGCAAAGGCAGGCAGGAACGTTCGATTTATCTCTGATTCAAAATCCTTAAAATTAACAACCCACACTCGACACAAACCAACAAGCAAAAATAACATTAAAACGGCTATAAAAGTAGTAAAAGAAAAGGCTATATATATATAAAAATAAAAGAAATAATGTACTACTAGTAATTATTTTTAAAACGGGGTTTTCTACTTAGTATTTTTGAAAGGGGAGATGAATTATTTTGTGTACTTGTACTATGCGTACATGTTACACACACACACACTCTGACTACTCCGATCCGCACAATGTCTTCATACGACAATAATGTGAAAGTAAATAACGTGTGGGAATATTATAATTAATTAAAATATGATCTGAGTTGCCGCACGTCGACAGTTCAAGATCTCATGACCTTTAATTTTCTTACATGCAATAATGCAACTCTTTAGCTCAACAAACCCCGACCAACCCCAAACTCAATGTACCCCATGCACGACTATGCATGTAAGGAACCATATATAGTACGGTAATTTCTGCCATAAACTTATCACTAGTTTCCCCATTTAATAGTATATCTTAAAAATAACTTTAACAATTTCCTTTTCCTTTTACATCTCAAAATGAAAAATTATTTATAAACTTCATTTTCACAATTTTACACAAAATGTTATACATAGATAATTATAAAGTTATACTCATTATTACACATATACCCACATACATATGAAAGTTATTATTGATAAGGATGAAGTACAGGAGTATCCTGCGCATTCATTTCTAAACAATCCGGCCATCAGATTTTATTCTTAAAATCTTGGGATCTAAAATTAGGTAAAAAAAAAAATGCACAGGATCCTGCGGACCATCCAAACAGGTCATAGCAAACAATTTGATTATCTTATGTGATCAGTTTCAGCAGAACAATTAATTAACTATCTTGATTTGCATGCATAAACCAATCTTATAATTTCAACTAACCAGGATATTAATAATTACCAACAAATTAATGTGCAAAAGAGAGGAGAAACTGGAGCATTTAAGCGAAATCTGCATGTTCAAACCCATAATTAAGTTTCTTTAAAAACATAAAGAAAAACAGATTAGTTTTCTCAGTAACTCATTATTCAAAGAGATTCTTCCTTTTACATATAATATCCCAGGACGCACGCTAGCTAGATTGAGTCACTGCAGCTAAGAGAGCATAAAAAACCTACAAGACGTCTTCGGGGTGCTCTCGTATACAGTATAGAGAAAAACGCAATTTCAAGAAACGAAAACCATATTAAAACTCATCTCTCACCATTTGCTGCTATCCCATCCCTTCATCCGTCGCTCACACTTATGCCCCTCCGTTCATGAAAATCCAGGAGAAAAGTACACGGACGAGGACCTCAGGTGAACATTGGAGGGTAATGGAGGAGCAGTTGAAGAACCCGAATGCAACACACTAGAACCTTCTGGCATGCAATTCCATTTACCTAAATTCGCTGGTGGCCCTATCGTATTAATTCCATTTGGAACAACTGGAGAACCGGTGAAGTGAGGATAGACCCGAGTCTGATAACTATAGAAAGGATTGGCCATGGATGGTGCAGCAGCCTGTCTTGCTTCAGTTTCCGGAGAATCATCAAGAACTATTATTTCCTTGTGTTTACCACCAGAAGAGTCCGGACCCACTCTTTCAGCATCGTAGGTTGTTCGAGAGTCTAGCCTTATCTTGGATCCAAGTTGATCTGCAATCAGATTGAACCCACTAGCAAACCCGTGACACCTTGAAGCCACACTTCCAGCAAAACTCCTACTCGGAAACATGCCTGTTGATGACAGCTGTGGCGGCCCGTGATTAGCAGGAATCTTGAAACCATCAGAAGAGTTAAACGAGTGTTGCACTGGTGGTATGTGTGGCTGTAAATTATCAAATCTTGAAGGACCTTGGGATAAATTATGGTGAAAGGAATTGGAATTGACTTCATTCTGACCATTTTCAGCACACAACCTTGGACTTGGATGATCACTAGACTGGATAGGCATAGTTGGAGGAGACGAATTATCATCTTTATTCACCACCATTAGGTTCTTTCCCATCAGTCTCAGAATGGGATTAGGAGTAGATGGACTTGGAGGGAACGAATTCCCTGCATGTTTTTCAGGCTCTGGAGTCAGGCCCTTCTCAGAGAGCATTCCTGGTCCCATGTTGAGACAGTGAACTTCATCCTTCGGGACATTACACATCTGCTTTTCCTGGGAAAGAGCAGGAGAAGTCATAGACGTTCTTCGCCTTAAAATCTGTGAATCAAGGAAATTCAAAGAACCGCCTTGTAAGGATCCATCTTTCCTAGCGCAACAACACAGCTGAATATTCCGGGCTTCATGACTCATTTCGGGCCTTGATTCAAGAAGGTTAAGCTCTCTATCTCCACTAGCAACTTGCTCAAAGGGAGGACATTGAGTCTCGTGTTGAAAATGTGACAAGTTGGTGATTGATATCGAATTAGATCTTCCAGCAATAGAATTCGACACCCCTGACATTCCAGAAATCGGGGAATCTGATGACTCCATATCAACCACTTCGTGCCCCTCTTCAGAAGATTGTAATCTGCAGGTGGTTAATGATGAATGCCCCTGACGATCTTCTGAACCCATTCGCCCGGGACTTGGCAAAAACGAGCCTGGTGGTCCCGGTATGGGAATTGGATCAACATCAACAAAGTAATTTTCCATTTCTGCCCCCACATTATCTTGATCAGCGTTCAAAACTAGCTCATTTGGGCAATCTGCGTTGTAATATTGTCCAGGGAATGCAGAATCCAATGACTTGCTAAAGGATGCAAAAGCTTCTCCATCAGTCATACCATAGGTTGGCTCAGAAGCAAATTCATCCGCCATTTCATCAGCCTCTTCTTCTACAACATTAGATGTTTCAATTGGAACATTAAAAGAATCAATGTTCTTCCCACCACTTTGACTATCAGATTCATTCGAAGTCATGTCTCCTTCACCAGTATTCCAGACTCTTCCAACCTTCTTACCGATTTTCAAAACCCTAGTTCTATTAATCGATGGCTGCCCAGACTCCTTTTCAGGTAGAGTTGCTCTTCCTCCCAGTGTTTCTATCATACTATTTTGTCTACGAAGTGCAGATCGGGACACTATTGCCTCTTCTTCATCCGAATGTGATGTGTGATGCAGCCTAGTGTCCTTATTGTTCAAAAGATTTGTCCCCAAATTCTTCTTCGATTCTGTGACAGGTGCATGCCTGACAGACAACAGCTTCGTCCTCAATGAAGAAAACTTTTTATTTCCAGACGAGTTTGTATGGAACGAAGGTGGTTTCCTCGGAGATACAAATTTCTTGCCTTCAGATGAAATTCCATGATGGTGGGATGCGTTTGAGCGAATAAAAGACCTATCATCTTGAATGTGTGGATTGCTACCTATCCCCATTTTCTTGTTACACTGAGAAGAAACATGATTTTCTGTACTATTTGGAGGATCCAGATGGCGCTCGTGATCTTTACTTGACTGCTTAACATTAAACTTAGAGAACATCAGATGACTGTTGTTATCACTAGAGTGTTGTGATGCCAACAAGGGAAATGCTGGTCTCTTTCTCAGACGAGATGGCCCAATAAATCCATCTTCCTTTCTTTTGTGACTCTCAGTTGGTACACATGGATTTTCATCAGAAGAAATTGGTGACGTTGAGGAAGTACTTCCCTTTGAGAGTGATGAAAAACTCTTTGCTCTACTTTTACCAGGATGCTGATTTTCATGCACAAGATTGGTTTTCTTTGTCAGGCAAGTTCTCTTGGAGCCCACCCACCGTTTGATCATTCCAAAATCATCAGATTCCATCTGATCAGAGGCTACAAGAGGCTGTGTAGGATCACCCTCTTTGTATCCTTCAGAATGAAATGACTTTTGCTGGCCAATGTCAACCTGTAACGGACAAAGCTCAGATTTTTAGTGACAAAATCGTAAGCGTTAGATACAGCCAATTCCCATCATTAACAGCTAAACCAAGATCCACTTACAACCAATAAAAATTACTATTGACTGAAATATGAACCATCAAAACAAACTTCAAATTAGCATGAAGATAAAAGTTTAGAAACTCATAATGCAAGTCCATCGTATTAAGATTAGAATCAAATTGACCCCAATTCAACTAGACAATTATCACAAATCGTAACTACTCAGTCAAAGCCACAAAACAAAAGGAGACAAGACATATATATCACACACATATATAACATAATATAAATACCTCAAGTTCGTTGTAGTAACTAGTCGATTCATGAGGAGGATAATTGAGAAGATGATCAGAATTGGGAGAGCAACTCCCTTGTCCATTAAGAGAGTGTTTATGAAGCTTGTGTTTGTGGACAATATGCTTTTTCTTCTTGCTTGAAAGTAGTTTCTTTCCTAAGTCTCTTTTCACAAACTTGCTTGGTCCAGCATCATTGTTAGCATTTGACGTAGATGGCAGATGACTAAGCTTTGATAAAATTCGAAGCTTTGTGCCATTGGAGTCGATGTATACATCACCATCCTGATCGATTTCCTCAGTATTGACGGGAGGATTTGTCTTCTTCTCCTCTTCAGCAGATGCTTCCTCCAAATCCTGAGGGCCCCGATTCGGGGCCCAGTCTGTCCCATTTCTTCTATCAAGATCCTCAATCGTACAAGGTAGGGATGTTTTGTAAATATCCACCATCAATCTTATTTTCCTGGGCTTAACTCTATGCTTAATGACTTTTGGAGGAGTTGTTTGTTTGATCGGGGACTCACTGGAGAGACACTGATCGATATGGGCATTCAAAGTGGTGTTTGAAGAGGATGAAAATGTCTTGCACACTGGGCACACTTTTGAAGCCATTGCTTCTGAAACCACAGTAGTGTTTACAGCCGAATCTTCGTTCGGTTTTGGGTTGGGTATGTTGTTCAGCTTTACTACCAATCTGCACTTTTTGATCTGGCTTTGAGGGTTGCTCTTGTTGGGTCCGCGAACTGCAAACTCGGGCTTCTTGATGGGAGATACTGGACAGCTTGTTATAGGCAGAATCCGGTTTATATCAGAACAAGATTGACTTGCCTTTGATGGAAATTCCTTATCCACTACAGATTTTTCTTTCTCAATATCCACAGTTAACTTTTCAAGAACACGTTGATCGATCAAACCAGTGCTTAAATTCTCCGCACCTAATTTCACAATTGGTTGGTTTCTCACTGAGTCCAAAGATTGAAAAGGCGGCAACACGTCTTTCACTCCATGCTTCAAACAAAGTTGCAAATTCTTTGAAGAAAATGGCCAATTGTTCTTGATATTCTTGCCCCGGGTGTTGAAAACATAATCCCTACACCAAAAAAAATTAGAAGAATGTCAAATCAACCCAAACAAACAAAGATGGTGGAATCCAGGCAAATGAAAATTATGAACTAAAAAAAAGAGTTCTTTGGCAGAGGATTTAATTATCCAAAAGCAAAGGAGCATAAAATGACCAAAATATTAGCAGTCAAAATTGACTAATGGAATGGTGGACATCTAAAATAATGGACCAACTGCTTTATTTAGAATTAGAAACCATCTTAAACCAAAAGCCTGCGGATAATCAACACAATTAAACACCAATTAGCAAAAAGATTAACAAAGAATATCTATAGAAAGATGAATGAATATGGATCATCAGAAACACAGATAGATGCTGGTTGGATCTGAGTCATCTGACCAACCAAAAGAACCCCAAGAAATATAGCATGATCAATCAAGAGAGAGAGAGAGAAAATTACCTTATGGAGAAATTGGGAAGTGGGTTGTTGTCATTTCTTAACAGATCTAGCTCAAAGAGTTGGTGATTATTATCAGAAATCTTCTTCTCATGACTGGTAAGTGAATTTTGACAGAGATCTGGAGGAGGGTTTTCAGTGGATAACATCTGATGCTACCCTTTTCTTCCCTCTTGTGCTAGACAGTCACAAGAACTTGAATTCTTCTTAACTTACAACAATAATTTTACCTTTCGAAATAACAAAAGGTTTCAAAACCCCACCAGTCACTTCTTCAGCTCAGAATCAAACAACCCCACCTGCAATTATACATAAGAATACATATACATATTAACAACACAAATTTGACCCTAATAAATAGCGTTATTTTATGTGCGATTAAAGTAAATCTGGAGAGTATTTATGTGGAGAGGCTGATTAAGGAGGATTTTGGGCAGAGCAAGAAGATTAAGCAATTATTAATCGTCATTTTATGTGGGCTAAACAAGACAAAGTACACACGTTTATAAAAGCTTTTCGAGATAAAAACAACAAAACGCTTACGCACTACAACAACCAAATTCAACAAAGTTAATTTAACTTAGAGAAAAGGGGATGAATTTAAAAGATTCCTGAAATAAACCCAGAAAGATTTTGGACCTAAATAAATACACGCTTTTATGAAGAAATTGAGCTGAAAATCAAAGTAATCGGTACAAGATCTTTTAGGGTAGCAGAAATTAAAACGATTTTTTAGTGAACAGTAGTCCCAAGAATAGCAAAATCCAGAACTGACTCCTTTGTGACTTGGAAAAAAAACCCATTCAAAAATCACCTAACAAAAAACGCCAAGAACCACCGCTAATTATAGATCATAAAATCACAACACCGCCGACCTCAGTTTCGAGAAAATCTTGACAAAATCCCAAAAAGAAAAAATTGAAAAAAGCAGTAGAGGATATAGAGAAAGGAACCCACAAGATAAATCAAAGAAATCAAAAAAAAAAAAAACCCCACAGAAAACCAGTAGCAGCTGAAATCCAAACAACCCAAAAAAAAAAAATCAAAGATTCATGATATGGAAGAAAGAAATCCAAACCTTTTTGAGTTTAGAGAGAGGTGAAAAATGAGATGAAAATGAGGTTATCGGATGTATATAGAGAGGGGTGAAAACACTGAATGAGAGTAGAGAGAGAGAGAGAGAGTAGAGTAGAGAGAGAAAGGGAGAAATTAAGCACCACCCACTGATACATCAAAAGGGGCATCAGGTTCTTCTCTTTCTTTCTCTCTCTTCCAGAAAGCAGGTTTAAACACCCCACGATTCACCTCACCCACTGTGAATATGCGTGAGACAAGAAAAAAGAAAAAGACTATTATTATTATTAAACGAAAAAGAGGAAAATTAATTGAAGATAAAAACAACCAAGAGAGAGAGAGCAGTCTTAGTCTAAACAAAGCTGTCCTACCCTATACCTACCCTACTGGGTTTTTTTTTTCTTCCATTTCCTTTTCCTCTAATTATTTAGTACCCATTTTCCTTCATTTCTTTATCTATGTCACAATACATATTTCATTATTTCGATTTTAGCCTTCTTCTTTTACTGAAATTACACTCAGCCATTACCCTCTACCTTCACTAGGCGACAATAAACTCCTGCTTTTTTGTGTCTCCGATTTTTCTAGTAATTAAACAGGGTCGACGTTTCAATTTTAATGATTTCTTGTTTTTAGCTTAAGTTAACTTCTTTTTTTACTTAGGTTTCTGTCTTGTTTTTCCCCATAATCATCATTTCCAGGGAGAAACCTCCCTTGTCCTGTAGCTTCTTTTCGAATGTGGTGTTTTATTAGAGATGGTGGTAAATTTAATTTAGATCCAGATTGAAAAAAATTGTTTGAGATAATTCATTAATAGTACTCCCTCCATCCCTCTATTCATTAATTAATAGGAGAGAGATAGAGAGAAAAAGTAAGATATAAAGTAAATGTAAGAATAAAAAATTAAAAGTATTTACCAAAAAATGGTATGAAAAGCTTGTATGTATGGATAGAAATTAAAAGTAAAGATGAATGAATGTACATTAATGTCAAATCAATAGAAAAGAGAATGAGTGGGAAAAATAGAAATAGAATGAGATTAAAAAAATGGCAATGTGATTGTATAAAAATAGATGTGTATCTATTATAGGGATTAATTGAAGTACATTTGGATTGAAAGAGATTGAATTGTAAATGATCAATTCAAATCCGAATTGGTCAATCTCAAATCAAACATGGCCTAAATATTTCTTCATTTTTAATGAATTTTGATTTTTATTTCTTTAATTAGAAATATTTTAAACATTTTAAATGAAACTTTTCATTTATATTACAATTTTGTCATTTTTTTAAGAGCTGATCTTGAGGCTCAATTCGTAAGACGGGTATTTCTTGATCTAATGTAAAAAGTGATAATGTTTAAGTAAAAAATCATAGTCAATTTTGTTAAAACAATTATCACTTTTTACTTAAATATTAGTCACTTTTTTTTTATAAAATTTGAGAAAAATAAATAGTCATTTTATTTTTGCAAGAGGGATCCATCTCTTGAAAAAAGATACTCCATGTGAGACCGGTAATTTTACGAAGTACTGTGATGTTCTTGTTCTAATAACTTCATTTTTCAAAAATAATTTCGTTTGAGAAGAAAACATAACTTTTGTTGCATCAAAATAACGAGACCCTTAGTCAAGAGAAATTTCACTTTCAAATAGTGGAATTAGGTGAAGGAAACTACGTACAGTTGTTCATGAATAGATTCGTGCCAATATATGTTGATAAATTTATTATTTTTTATTCAAGTTACTTCAAAAGTTAAAAGGGGAGACTACAGTTAGTTCATCAAGTATGTAAAATTGCCAATATGTCTACAGTAAAAATTACAGTTGCTTCTAAGGTATCAAAATTATTAAATGAACACTGGTTTTTTATATAGTATTACGAAATTACTTGAAGCCCCCAAAGTAGTAATGAACTATGTAATTTACCGTAATTACTGAACTCGTAACCGAACAAAATCTTGGATGTTTTGGGAAATAAGATTTAACTTATAACATGTGTATATAGAATTTATAGGTATATTTGTAGTTTTTATATGATTGACTTTGATAATATTTATTGTTATTTATAGGGCATGACTTTAAAATTTTAAGAGTGATACTTTCATGTAATTGAAATTGAGTTCCAATAAATTGAGTCAAATGTTATAATTATAAAAAAGCATAGTAATATTATAATGTCTGAGTGTGAAGAAGAATGCACGTTGATCCACCCCTCAATTGAAATCATTCAAAAATCTAGAGAGACAAAAGAAGTAAGATAGAAAAACGTAAATGAAAAAAGAAAAAGGTTGTTGTCGGGTATTTATAATGTACCTCAAAATTTGCGACAACCATAAAATTCATCGCAAATTCGATGACTTGCGACAAAAATTGTTGTCGCAAATTAATCACATCGATTTAATTAAATTGGGCTATAATTGCAGGTCAGAAAACGCATATTGAAACCGATTCAGTTTGCGACGATTTATAGCCATCGTAGTACAAAATGACATTGTTGTATTTTTCGTATTGAATTATGCCACAAATTTACAACAGTTTTATTTCTGTCGCAAAGTTTGTTGACTTCGTCAGTTGGACGATTTACGTCCCAATACATAGATGATAAAACGATGTTGGTCAAACAAAACAAAACGATATGGGATTCATGAATTTAAGGTGGCATAGAATCACTTATGATATCTTGTCAAAAATAAAAAAGAAGATAAAATCACTTACGAAGTTATGATCCACCATCCACATTTCAATAGTCAAATTCACAATTAGAACCATCACTCATGACCACTTACGGTTTTAAAAATAAAACTGATAATTATATATTCACTAGTGTAGAACCCGTGTATTATACGGAATTTTAAATATTTAATTATAAAATTTTATTTATTTACTTAATTTAATTTTTCATATTTTTATAATTATATTATTTAAAAAATGATTTCGCAAAATTATAATTATTTTATTAAAAAAATTTAACATTTTTTTCAATTATATTTATTATAACGTTGTATTATAATATAAAAGTTTAATGAATATAATATTTTGAATTATACAAAATAATTACATTTATGTTAGTTAATTTTATAAAGCAAAATTCTAAGAAAATTTGTGAGAATCAAACGATGTGTCATTGACATTTAATAAATATGAAAAAAACTTTTTAAAAAATTATAAAATTTCGAAAACAAACAATTTAAGTAATATTAAAATATCTCTTAATAAATTGTAAGTCAACCTTCAATATCAACCACAACACCTTACATTTAATAAATATGAAAATAAGTTTTAAAATATTATAAAAGTTTAATTAGAAACAAATAATTCAAATAATATTAAAATAACTCTTAATAAATTGTAAGTAAACATTCAATATCAACCACAATACAATTAAATAAATAAATATTTTAGTTAATTGCAAATTAAATCATAACATTTTCCTCATTTGCAATCTAATCTAAACTTTAAGGTAATTGCAAATAAATCACAAACTTTAAATATAGTTGCAATTTAGTCTTTTTGACAATTTTAATTGTGTTCGAATCTAACATAATTTAGGCTTTTTAATGACATAACAACACCTTAATAAAAAAATATTGTTTTTCAATTAAACCAAATATAAAAAGGTATGACTTAGGGACAAAGTAAACTTGTAAGAAGTCTAATTTGCAATAATATTTAAAGTTTGTGATTTATTTGCAATTCTTTTAAGATTTAGATTACATTGCAAATGAGCGAAAGGTCGTGATTTAATTTGCAATTACCTCTTTTTAAAATTAACAACTTCATTAAATTATGACACATAAGCCAAATCAACCACAAAATGACACATAAGTCAAATTAACCACAAAATGACACATCATCAATTTAAACTCCCTATTAGTATATAAGGAGATTATATACTATAGAAGTAGTGTATTATGTATATATAATAAATTTGTTAATCTTGTAAAATAATATAATTATTTATATAATAAATATTATGTATAAAATTATATACTCCGTAATAAGTTTTACATATATATTTTCGAGCTCTATTTTTTAAATGCATTAAACTTATAATAAATTTAAAATAATTGCAGAAAAAATTACTTGAGATATAAGATAAAAGTAATTATAAAATACAATTTCATAACTAATTAAATAAAGAATTGTACACTCCAATAAAAATAAATTTTAGATTGTATTTTACTCAGAAGAACATTAAATAGTTCTAAAATAAATTAAACTAAAAATAAAATGAATACTACAATAAAGTTAAGTAAATAAAATAAAAATTAATTTAATTAGTCAATGTTAAAATAATAAGAATATAATATTTGGAAAGAGTTTATTAATCATATCTTACTCAACCAATAACTTAATTACACATAATACTTTTTAAAATTAACAACTTCATTAAATTATGACACATAAGCCAAATCAACCACAAAATGACACATAAATCAAATTAACCACAAAATGACACATCATCAATTTAAACTCCCTATTAGTATATAAGGGGATGACTAGGGATATATGTTAAGGTTATATATATATATATATATATATATATATATAAACTAGCGATCACACGCATTGGTGAAGTCCAATAGGTTTTAGCCGGTTTGATTTTCATATTCCACTTTTTGTGTTTCACTAATGTTTCATTCTACTGAATTTTTAACATATGTTGTCATCAATATTATATGACGCTGATTATTTTTTAATATAACACATGTCAATTATTCATATAGTGGAATAAAATAGAGAACACGAAAATTAGAACATCTGACCTCATTCTGGCTCGGAGAGCACTGGATTTCATTGGCATTTTCATTTTATTATATATAGACTAATAAATTTATTATGTAGATTAATATACTACTCCATAATAAATAAGCACGGGCGGAGCCACAATGGGGCTAGGGGCCCAATGGCCCCCCACCATTTTTTTTTTTTTTTATATATATACTCATTTTGTCCCGTAATTATTTACACATTTTTTTTTATTGGAACGTCAAAAGATTATTTGCACATTCTTAATATGGAAATACCCAACAAAATTAATATATCCCAACATCATTTTATTTTCAAAATTATCACTCATTTTTGCATACATTTAATTTACCCCTCACCAAATCACCCAAAATATTCATACTTTATTCACCAATCACTAAATCCATTTTTCTTAAAAATTGTGCCGATCAAACCGTGTAAATAATAGAGTATTAAAACACATTAATGTATTAATTAAAAGACATTTACAACCGAAGATGAAAGTTAGCTTGTTTTTTGAATAAAATGTTTAATTTTGAATCAAACTATCAATACTTCAAGTCAAAACGTTTTTAAATTTTTTGAATAAAATGTATTAATTAAAAGACATTTAATAAAATATTTTTTGAATTTAATATTTTAGCAATTTTTAAATTGTTTCGCTTAATTTTGAATCGAACTATAAAAACTTCAAAACAAAATGAAAGTTAGCTTGTTCAATTTAATTTAATAAAATGTATTAACAATTTTATCATGTAAAATTTTAATGAGTATAATAAGTATATATTATTTTATTTTTAAAGTAATGGTAATCGAGCCCCCAACCGAGATTTCCTGGCTCCGTCACTGTAAATAAGTATAAAATAACATCATAATGAGTAATTTTGTACTAATTTAAAAATATCTTTTTAAGTGATAGTAACGAATTTATTCTATCCAATTTCACAATACGAGAATAATAGAAAGTAATTATTAATACTAGTTGATTATTGAAGTACGTATATATTCAAATTAAAATTAATTTTATTGTCCCCATTTAGTATTCAAATTAAAACTGATTTTTTTTTAGTAGGGGACCATTTCGGAGTTCTGGATAAGCCGTTCAAAATTTTATATATAAAACACACACACTTTCAACAAGATTTTAACTCACACTCAATTCAATTGTTGTCATTTATGATACAACTAAAAGTGGATTTGCCCCATAAATCTTTAATTTACCTACTTTAAAATATATGATTTGCACTACAAATTTGTACATAAGATCTATATAAAAATACATACACTAAATTATGAAATATGATCAAGAATTATTTTGAAACGGGTTTTAAGACATGCATCATGCATGCAATTAAAAGTTAGAACTGTAAATTTAGATAGATGTAAAGGTTAGATTTAAAATAAAGAAAACTTTAAAAAATATGATTTGTTTTTTTATTATTGTTATTCAAATATTGAATTATTATCTTATAAAGCAATATATCGCGACACTCTATAATCTCTTTATTAATGAATTGAGATGTTTTGATTGTATTAGAATGAAAAAGAAATATGATAATTATGATATTATTTCATTCTTATACTAAAGTTATATCGAGACCTCTTCACAAATTTCTAAGACGACACACGATCTTAAAAGTTAATTAACTCAGAACTACCCACTATCTTAAAACATTATTTAATTAAAAACACAGTTTAGAGTTTAGACAAATTATAAGCGATCACACGGACCAAAAAAATAGGAAGAGACAGTTGACAAATAAATAAATTAAAACCTTACTAAAAGAAGACATTTTTGCAAATTTTTTTTAAAAAAATAGGCTTAATGGATGGATTTAGGTCTATAGATTTCACAATTCAAATTTACTTTGACTTGAGTTGTGTATAACTTCCTTGTGAATTATTTTAATGTAGATTTTATAATTTTATAAGGACAAAGATTTATGTGAGATGGTGTCACGGTAAAATTATTCACAAATAAACATCTATTTTTTTAAAAGTTATGCTCGAATTACACTCTGTCTCATATAAAATGGTCTCACACAAGACTTTTTCTTTTATTAATTTTTTTTTCAATGCAATATTAGAAGTATTGAAATTTTAAAATATCTTAAAAAGATAACCGTGATTATTTTAATGGTTGAATTTTCGATTAAATCAGTTCAATTAGTTGGATTGATAACCGATGTCCAATTCGATTTAATCGTGGATTTAACAATGAAAACACTAGTTTGGATAGCCATAAATGATTTAGCCGTCCATTCATTAGGTTATTAGTTTTAGTGACCAGTCGATTGTGTCATTAGTCAACACGGATTCTCCTGTTCCGTAACAAGAATATTCAAATTAACCATAATTAATTGCACGTTTAAAAAAAATCAAATTAATTGATATCATTTAGATTAGAAAAATATTTGTAGCGACTACTGAAATAGTTAATAGAGTTCATTTATTTATAAATTACTCCATTGATTGTCTATCAATAAATTAAGTGAATGAAAGTTTTAGTAATTAAAGAGATGATTAAATGGTAAAGATAAAGTGTTGCAAAGAGTAGCTTATGTAAAATAATGATTATAAATATATATTATTTTGTAGGTAAAAATTTATATGCAATATTGTATACATGTAATATTGATCAATTAGGTCAAAATTCGTGGATCAACGCGGGTCAACCTTAATTATAATATTTATTTTCGCTCTAAAATATTACTATCTTACTATATGACCAAAACTATGTTACTACATGACATAAAATTTGTCACTACAAGACCAAAAGTGTATTACTACAAGTCCAAAAATATTCTGAACACTTTTTTTTTTTGAGCAAAATTACTAAAATAATTATGACTTATTCGGCTACTACATGACTAAAACAATGTTACTACAAGATCAAAATTTTATCACTACAAGGTCAAAAGTGTATTACTACATGTCTAAAAATATTCTGGACAGTTAATTTTTTGGATGAATTTACAAAATGTTTTGACATGTAGTATTAAATTTTTGGTCTTTTAGTGGTAATTTTTTGACCTTGTAGTAACAATATTTTGGTAATGTAGTAAACCACCTGTTTGCAACCCGCGAATTTTATGGGCAACCCGAATCTGGAATTATGACCCGCGAATTTTTTAAAATTATTTTAATTTGACTTTTGGGCTTAGGATTTTGACTTGGTCAAATTAGTATGAAATGCATGTATAAAATATTTCACATAAAGACTAGCCCTTGTAATTTGAATGTATATCTTTGTTTAATAACCTCTAATCATAAACGAAAACACGTAATTAATTTGAGTTTTAAACTTCATAAAAAATTGTGCAAATTATTGTATCTAAAATTATTAATTTTACTTTTAAACGTTTGCCTCCAATTCCTTCATATCTGAATCTGCAGGAACAGATGACATTAATAATAAAGAGATTTGATAAACTTCAATCTTAGCATGGTAAGTACAAAAGATTCTATAAAGATTACAAGGATAGAAAAACTAACCATGTAGGAGGCTCTTCATCATCATATAAGTTCAAGGACAAATCAGAAAGGACTCCAGATTGTAAAAGAGAGGAACCTAGCTCCTCTAGAAGAGAAGAGTCGTCTGATCGTAAAGGGAGTAACAAGAGAGATGTTACCCCTAGTCGAAGCTCTAGGGATGGTAAGGATTTATGTTATACTTGTAATAGACCTGATCATTTCAGTGTTGATTGTCAAGACCTTACACCCAAGGAGCGTGATGCGCTTAGAGCCAGAAGAGAGAGAAGATTCTCTTCCAGAAGGAAAGTCATGATGACAGATGAGGAAAGTAGTAATTCAGATGATGAACTACCTTCTTCAGATAAATCAGGCTTTCTGACTGATGGAGATGAAGCTCTCTCAAATGATCACTGCATGATGGAAAGAGAAGAAAAAGAGGTAAGCTCTAAAACTGTTTCAATTCATTCCTCTTTTTCACAAACAGATGAGTCCGACTCATCTGACGCTGACTCTGCTGATCACCTTAAATTCACTTGTGAACAATTGAAGATTGATCTTAGACTGACAACATCAGCTTATATGGCTGCTGAGGAAGAAACTATGAAGTTGAGAGCTGAAATTGTTCAGCTGAAACAGCTAAAGCCTGAAGCTGATTCTAAGCTAGTAACGATGAATGAGAGACCGACTGAAGAGCTATCTCAGCTTAAAGATCAGCACTCAATTCTGATTTACGTGCATAAGAATCAGCTGACGACTCACGCTATTGAATCTGAAGAGTTTCGAGCTTTTAAAGTCAAGTATGATGAACTTCTCAGTAGTCATGAAGAGCTTATAAAAGAGAAGAATCTTGTAGATTTAAAGGAAGCCGAGATTAATAGAGCAAAGGAATCTCTTAGTCAGATTAATGACTTTTCTCGAAGTCTTAAAGAAAAATCAGGAGTAGGGTATGAAGGTAAGTCTTCTGCAAATCAGCACGGTAAGGACCAAACTGATGATACAGAAGATGAGCATGACTGCTTTATTTTTTAACATTCTTCTCCAGCTAAGAGTGCAGCTCTTGATGAGTCTACTACTCAAGTAACTGAAACAACCCCAAGCTTGCAAGAGCCAAAAGTTGTGATCTCAAATCCAAAGCCAGTTACTGTTGTGGTCGATCCTTAAATGAATTTTCTTATCACTAGAAATGGTGGTAGGTGACGAAGTTAGATAGTTCAAGTGGTTAGAGCACCACTATGGTAGGCCAAAGGATTCAAAGGAAATGTTGTGCGGTCTAAGACAGAAGACCTATGATCAACTGCTGAAGATGGTGCTTGAACAATAGAAGGGTTGTGATCAGCCGAGACCCTCTCTTCAGAAGAAGTCTCAGCCGAATGCAACCAAGGCTAAGAAGTTAGACCCAGTCCACAAAAGAGGCCTGTTAAGTATGCACCTCCAATATCAGAAAAAATGGTAATTAAACTCGAATATTACTTAGAAAATTATTTACAACACATTCTCAAATTAAGTATTGTATTAAATTTTATTTTAAAAGATCATAAACTATTAAAATATAATTTTAAAAATTGAGAACTTGTGCACTTTTGTAAAATATACTTATTTCATTAAAAAATATTAACAACTTTTTAGTCCTTTTTAAAATATGTCTCTAGTCAATTGATTTCTATAAAACATGAACCCACATGAAGATTTCAGACTGTACTGCTCATTATAACAAATAATTTAAATAGATATAAAAATATTAACATAGAATTAATTTATTTGATAAAGCTCACGGATTTAGAGATTATTATATAATAGCAGTATGGAGGTTAGTTGAAAATTACACAGAAAATTCAAAAGTACCTCCTAATCCTAAGAGGTATTCACCCGAATATATTAAAAAAAAAGATTAAATACTTATCTTTTTAAATTTATATTTAAAATAGATTTCTATTAATAAATAGCATTGATTTCTCCCTATCTTCAAGAACACTTTTTAACTCCTACCCTTCTACCAGGAGATTTCATCATCGATCAAAAAAATAATCAGAGCAACCTGATCCTTGAAAAAATGGTATAACGTTGCTAGAATTGAATATATTGCAAAAGAAGAATAATGTAGTGGGAGTATAAATTAGATTAAAATTAACAAAAAAAATGAAGATTACATACTGTGCGGCCATAAATATAGTGAATACACATCATATAAAATATGAATTTTGAATTATGAATTAAAGTTTCCTTATCTCAGTAAAACAATCAATATAAAAATAACTTACTCAAAAGCGTATAGGTTCGTTATAGTATTACAAGTATACAACAAAGTTATCGTCCAAGAACTTAGAAGAGCGTGAGCCGCAAAAACTATACGTCAGATAAGTGTTATAAAAACTAAATGAGAAGATAAAACAAATACCAATAAAAAATAAACCCTAAGTAAACAACTAAAACTAACTTTCAAGATGAAAGTGCAAATGGAATAATTGTTTCGGGTGTCTTCCTTATGTAGGATCACTAATGAATTAACGAACTAATCACAATAATTAAACCTAATATTTTGAATTATGCTAAAGTGTAAGTGAAATAATTGTTTCGGATATCTTCCTTATGTAAGACCAATCTCTCGTGAAGTTTAGGTGAACATGTTCACTAATTAACAATTATGAGATCTAATTAGTACCATAAGCTCTTAGGATACTGACCCGTAAACACTTTCAACACGTTTACTAATGTTTACGACTCGCCCTCTCACTAATCTCTTAGACGACCTCTAATCGATTAATGTCTAATGTTGTCGATCTAAGCAATCAACTCTCTCTCGGTTAAGCTAATTATTATTTAACTTCAATTAATTAATCAACGCTCACACCCACACCCACACCCCAATCATGCAAACACAATTCTCGTTGCAATTAACATAATCGAAAATGCTAGCTAATAGGATTAATCAACCAATTGAATCACACAAATCACAACAATAGAAACATTTAAACCAAGACATGAGCCAAAAATACCACTAATTCATAAATTCATTAATTACCAACATAATTCCATCACCCAAAGCCATAAGAGTTTAACTCATAACTAAAAAATAAGAAAACCAATATAAAATAGACTACAAACATGAATGAAAATGAAATCATCAAACAATATTGAAATTAAGATAATATATCACCCTAGATCTTCAAATTCTCCAAAATTAATTTTTATAACAATAAATTAAAATCTTTTCAAAAATAAAAAAATAATTAAACTAAACTAGTCTATTAAGTGAAGTATATAATTATATACATGAATTGACTTAAAATCTCTCTAATTTTAAGAGGTCCTCCTTGATTGCAATATAAACTTTAAATTACAATTTCTAATTTACACCAATATTAAATTGAGCAAATAATATACTACTATCAATTAAAATAATTGAATAACATATTTTTCAACAGAAGTAACATGACACGAGAATGCATGCGACATGTACAAATTTAAAGTAGTAATAGTGTTTTCAATGTACAATTCACTGACAAAGTGGGATAGCTCAAGTGGTTAGAGCACCACTACCTAGGCCTTAGGTCCTGGATTCGAGTCATGGGGAGGGGAAAAAAGGGATGTGTATTTAACTTTCCATCAAAAAAAAATGTGTCAATTCACTTTTTTTTTTTGTCCTAACGTCATTGTGTTTGTGACATACTATGCATCCTACGAAAAATTACTCAATTTTTTTTTTTACAATAATTATTATCTCTTTTCACCTTTTTTATTTTATCTTTCTCCCTACTTTGTTTTTTCCTTTTTTTACTTCTCGATGTACATTTTCTTATTCTAGTATATTTTTTAATATATATGTCAAAAGTGAATGAACAACTTTAAAAGTTTAGGGTTAATTCTAAATAAATACACCACATTTTTCGCTTCTTCTGCATCTTCTCAAACTCAATAGAGTTCTTCTTTTACGTCTGTCTCTGAAACTCAATCAAATTCTTCTCTCCTACCTTAAAAATCAAAATCATAAGGGATAGAACCCTAACACTAAAAATAGTAAAAAAAAAAAAAAATTGTCAAGAGCGGTGTCGTTTGAAAGTAGAGTGAAGTTTGTAAACCCTAAATCCTACGAAAACTCCAAGTAAGTGAAATTCTGACTTTGTGTATTTGAGTGTTTTGCGTATGAGCACTGATTGGGTGTGAGATTGCTCGTATTTGTGCTCATTATTGCTATATTATTGTAGCATTTTGATGTGATTTTGGTCGTAATTGATAGAAATGGTGCTACTAATCTTGTTGTCAAGAAGTGTATTCAAAGTGTAGGAAACAAGGTGAAACAGTCCATTTTAGAAGGAAAACGAGCATTGGCGCGTGGGAATCGAAGTTCGGTTGAAGGACGAGCAAGGAAAGCCAAGAAAAATAGAAGAAAAAGTCCAAGGAGCAGAAACCAAACGGGCGGTCGAGTGAAGTCGAGTTACAGAAACATTCAAAGATTTTTACTTCACTCGACCGGCCGAGTGAGCCCACACTGGCGGCCGAGTGGGTTCTGGAACCACTTTTGGTTCTATGTGTTTTTCTCACTCGGCCGACCGTTTCACCTCACTCGGTTGGGCGAGTGAACTCATGTTTTTCGGGAAATTCGCGAATTTTCAAGAACTTCAAGGACCCAATTGTTATTTTCGTCTCACAAACTCTTTGAAGCTTTAAATAGCTTCACCATCAGTTTGTAAAGGGATCTTTTGGCCTCATTTATTACAACTCTTAAACCCTAGTTCATCTTAACCCAATTTTCCACATTTATTGCAACTTAAATTCTTAGTTTAGCTTCAAGTAGATTACTTAGCATAGGTTTTTGAAGAACAAGGCTCTACAATTTTGTAATAGCTAGGTATTTTGAAGAAACAACCAGGTGACTTCAAACCATTCTCTCATTTTCTATATAATTTCATATTTAATGTTTATCTTGATTTCTTTTGATGTTTTAGTCATGGGTGTTTCTCAAAACACCATGGGCTAAATTTATTTATGCTTTGGGTGTTCTAAAACCATGTGAATATTAAGTTTGGAATTGTTTGAGCTTTGTTATGGTTGATATTAGGTTTATTGCTTCTTTTATTGGGTATTGTTGGTACTTTGTATGTTAACTTCTATTAATCCATATTTAGATGCATGTTTAGCGTAGACGAGAGTTACATGGACATGTATATATTTATGGTGTGAGTTGTTGGTATGCAAATGTGTTAGTTATACTTTTAATTCGTCGAGAGAGAGTTAATCGTATTAGAACCCCATTAAAAGACATTAATTACTTGAATGGTTGTTTGAGTAGTTGGTGGGGATTAGGAAGAGAACCTTATTATCGGGTTTGGGAACACCTTAGAACTAAGGCTATATTACCCGAAGGGAAACGGTTATCGTCCTAGCATTTAGGTGCTCTTAGCAAGTCGTAATTGAAGCAATAACAAAGTAAAAACAATTCCTCTCTATTTCACTAGGTAGAGAACACCCTAAGCATTCTCTCACCCTTGCACTTCTTCGAATTATATTCGTAGTTGTTCTCTATTTTAATTGTTGATCTCTTGCTTTATTAGTAATTTTCTTTGCTAAGTTGTGGTAAATTCTCTTATTGGTGCTTTTCTCACTTTTAGTAGTATAAATTATTTGTTATTTTCTCGGTTGGTATTTGATTTAATTTCTTGCATCTTTGTAGTAAGTTAGCTTAATTTTAGAAATCCAAAAAACCCGAGCCCGTAGTTACATTAGTATGCCGACACAAAACTCTAGGGATCCATTGCACAAACCCACCTCCTAGGTCGATACTACTTGGTCGAATACTTCCATTACTACTACGAACCCTTATGCTTGAGGGGAAGTAGTTAGTCAAAAATTATAGTGACCAAAAATTCATTCAAGTCAAGCACTTGAAATACATAAACATTATTTTTATCCTTATATATTTTTTTATGTTGGTAGATGGAACACTATTTTTCTATATACTGGCTGAAGGGGAACCCTTAGACCTCAACATTGCATAGATGCATATATAGTTGATTATTTTGTTTTAGTTGATGAAGTAGAGAATATGGGTGTTACAAAGTATCTACATTAAATAATTTGTTTGAATTAAGAGAGATAAAAGATGACAAGAAAGTTATGGACAATAAAATAAAAGGTTGTAAATTAAAAGGGAAAGAAAAGAAGATAGAAGCCATAAGTTTACAAGCCGAATCAGAGGCCGGGGTGCATCGAAATTGGTATACCCCTGAGAATCACCTACTAAGTGAAACGATTAAAGAGTCTGAAAAAACTAATCAAAATGAGAACCCGAGATCGGATGAAGGATCTATGGTGGGTCAAAAGTATCGGCCCATTTGTCCTTGAACATGGAGACACGTATCATATCATTGTCGAGTCCTGTCGAAGAGTTGACAGTGTAGTACGCGCAGGCTCTAGCCTTGAAATCATCAATAACGTTGTCCGAGATTTGTTGATGGGATACACTCCCACCAAGCACCTTGCGGCGTCTGGATTTCTCTGTGGGGCAGTTCGAGGCCGCCTGAGCAGGGACGGGAGCACCTTTGGCCGACGGCTTCAATGATGCACCAGCCTCCAAATCTTGAGTGTTGCTGATCGCCTCAGCCGCATGCTCCAGAAAAATGTCTGAGGGCTCATCCATGCATGGATCGTCGAGGCTGGAGAAGGAGTTTGTAGAAGAAGGGCGGAAGATGAAATTGAGGTTGATCCACAAAATATGGATGAGAGTAAAGAGGGCAATGATTGCAACAGTCAGTCAGTATAAATTTCAGTATAAATTTTGTACTTTTATCATGTTTACTCAAGTATCATCATTTAAATGTCAATGAAACAAGTGGATTGTGAGTAAATGGAACAGGGGCAAATGGAATGGAGTAGAAGTTAGTGGAGCAAGGGCTAGTGGGTCTATGATGACCAACACCTCTACTCAAAAGAAAGAGATTGAGTCCTCTACTCAAAAGAAATAGAGAAAAATAGCAAAACCAAGACAATGGTGTATTGATTTGCGAAGCCTTTAGCAGTATTTATATGAGGATAATTTTCTTATTTTATTAAATATTTGTATATTTCTCATAACTATATTGTTATATTCATTCTTCCATCGTCTCATTCTAAGAAGAATGATGTATATGTGAGTGGTGCAGAGGGTGTGACAAGTACTATAAGAAGTAGAAGAGGAGGTGTGGAGCCCGCGACAGTTCGGGTGGAAGTGATGGTGTTGGTGTTGTTAGTACTCAAGAGAGTCGTGCTAATGAAACATGAAACAAATTGATGATCTATTTATGATCTTTCGATTTATGTTTATTGTTTAGGCTAATGACTTTTTTTTTTTTTACAATTGCAAATGTTTTGTACATTAAACGGTATGACTTTTAGTATGCTACATATATTTTTTTCAGAATATTTTTAGAATATTTTTGTAGAATATTTTCCTCTCTCAATGACTTTTAGTATACTAAACATTAATTCATGGAATATTTTTAAAGAATATTTTCCTCTTCCATAAAACATATAAATTGTAGGGCAGATATTTGTGTGTAACTTGATCCAATTTTTGAAATGGTTGAATAATATTAATAGATATGGGCTGAGTTTTTAGATAATTGATAATTCATGTTATTTTTCCCATATGAGTTCACCCCAATTTTTATTTTGAAGAAAATTACATGTAAAAAAAAAAATTATATTACCCTTTTAACAATTAAATTATAATTTATTAAAATTATAATTTTTAGAATATTTTTGTAGAATATTTCCCTCTCTAAATGACTTTTAGTATACTAAACATTAATTCATGGAATATTTTTAAAAAATATTTTCCTCTCCCATAAAACATATAAATTGTAGGGCAGATATTTGTGTGTAACTTGATCCAATTTTTGAAATGGTTGAATAATATTAATATATATGGGCTGAGTTTTTAGATAATTGATAATTCATCGTTATTTTTCCCCTTATGAGTTCACCCCCAATTTTTATTTTGAAGAAAATTACATGTAAAAAAAAATTATATTACCCTTTTAACAATTAAATTAAAATTTATTAAAATTATAATTATACACCCGAGTCACCAACGAATCACCGCTAGTCACATATTATATTATTTTTTAAATTTTCGAAAAAAATTACTGGAAAAAATGTGAATCTCAAAAATAAAATTCGAGATAAAAATTTTCAGATTTTAATTTTAAAAAATTTCCAAAAATTCGAAAATAAACTTCTGAAAAAATACAAAAAAATTGAAAAAAAAAAACGAAACTAGGATTTTTTTTAGGACATTGATAAAAGTATGGTAGATTGTTATCACTATAAAAAAATGCTTAAATTAGAGACCAAAGTTTTGAGACCGTCATAAAACGGTCTCAAATAAAGACTGATTTGAGACCATTTTGAAAAAATTACGAATTTTGAGACCGATTTCATTTCAGTCTTTAATTTTATGTATTCAGACCGTTTAGAGACCGTATTGGCGGTCTCTAGCCTGAAATTAAATTTCTAATTTTAAATTTTGTTTTGAGACCGCATTAGCGGTCTTTAATTGGTATTAAGAATTCCAATTCCCAAATTTTATTTTGACCGTCATTTTTGCCCGCTCATTTAGAGACCGTTTTGTGAATACGGTCTCTAACCCGTTTATAAACCCTAGTTCATTTGTACCGCCTCTTTCACTTTCACCCTATGCAATTTCTCACGGCCCTCGCGATTCTCTCTTGCTCTCTTGCAGCGACTAGAGCTGGCAAATTGGGTCGTCCGGCCCGGCCCATCTAGCCAAGCGATGTTCGTGGGTCGGGCCGGCCCATGAATTTATCAGGCCTATAAAATGTGAGCCCAACCTAGCCCACTAGACTAGTGGGCCGGCCCAACCCATGAAATATTTTTTTTAAAAAAATTTTTTAGCAAAAATTATATATATATAAATGTTGTATTGGTCACATACTCACATATAATTTTTATTTAGACAAATAATAATAATTAAAAATATGCAATACTAAAGTATTAACTATACATAATTCATAAACGGTCATAATCAGTATAACATTACACTCTATAACAACTTCAAATAAAATTATAAATAATTCACAAGTTCAAATTTCAAAGTCAAAATAAAATAAAAATACAATAATACTTAAATATAAAATATTTTACTTATTTTCATTATCTATTTGTTTAAATAAAAAATATTGATCGGGCCAAACGGGTTGTCCATGGGCCAGCGGATTAAGCCTAGCCCATTAGGCTCACCGGTTCCATCGGGTCAGGCCAAATAGGCCCAGTTCTATATGGGCCTCTAATTTTAGAGCCCAACCATTACTATGTTTCGGGTTGACCGAGCCAGCCCATCGGATCGGGCCCAAATTGCCGGCTCTAGCCGCGACGACTCCAACTCCATCCCTGTTCTTAAGAAGATATCGCTGACGCCGCCTCTTTGTCGTCGCCTATTGGTTATCAATCATCTCCACCGAATTTAAGTTAAGGTAATTTTTGGGTTTTTCTATTTTGAGATTTTGTTTGAAAGAATTGATACTAGAATATTAAAAGATGAGAGAAATAAATTGATGAGAAAAAATATTAGATGAGTATGAGATTAAATATAATAAAATTATAAATAAAATATAAGTGATGTGATTGAGAAAGAGAAGGAGAAGAGAAAAAATAATATGAAAAAAAAAATTTGAATGAGAAACTTATTGTGGAATTTATAGTGGGATGGAGGGAGTATATAATAAAGAAATTAATTAATATATATATATATATAATTAATTTTAAAAATTACATAAGACAATTACTTGTCAAAGTGGTGGGTGCCCATTATTGGACACCCATCCACCCGGGATCAATTCCCACCAAGACCAAATAAATGATCATTTAAATAAAGTGGGTGTGGTTGGGTATGGGGGTCGGGTCGGGTGTGGGTTCGAGTTGGGTGGGTGGGATCAGTGCTGGTTCGGGTCGGGTCGGGTGTGGGTGGGTATGCGGGTCGGGTGGGTTAGGGCGGGTGTGGGTTCGGGTCAGGTGTGGGTGGGTATGGGGGTCGGGTGGGTCAGGGCGGGTGTGGGTTCGGTTCGGGTCAGGTGTGGGTTTAGTTCGGCAGCGTGGGTCGGGGTTCGATACCGGATGTGGTGGTCTTTAAATTAAAGACCGTTTTGAGACCGTCTTAGGGCCCGAAAAAAGTTCGGGTCGACCAATTGTTTGAGACCGTTTGTAGACCGCTACAATTTAGAAACCTAAAAAAATCGGTTTATAATTTGAGACCGATACATGAAAACGGTCTCAAAATATTTAAAACGAACCTAATAGTGACCAACCCAAAACGGTCTCAAAATAGTCTCTAATGCGTTTAGAGACCATTTTTACGGTCTCTAATTGGTTGTTAATTGAGGTGTTTTTTGTAGTGTATAATGTATTGATCTGGTCGTGAAGAGCTCTCCAGTACAATAGTTGCAATTATGCATTTTACAATTAAATTCCAATATTTGTTTGTTGTAAATCCAATCAATATTGTGAAAAATATGTTCAACTGGTAAACTTTTTACAATTAAATTCCAATATTTGTTTGTTGTAAATCCAATCAATATTGTGAAAAATATGTTCAACTAGTTAACTTTCTGTTATGTATGTTTGTTATGATAAAATAGGATCAAGAAAATAAATAATAATTGTTGATATATTTGAACAAATCAGACAAGATATCAAGAGCCTAATATGATAAAACAAAGTCAGCAATAATAGATAAATTATCAAAAAAATTTAGAAGTTAGTTCATATACAATATAATATTAGTTTACGTGCAATTGTATTTTAGTTTATATACAGTATAGTATTACTTCATATACAATATAATATTAGTTCATATATAGTGAAGTATAATATTAGTTTACAAACAAACAATTTGCTTATAGTTATAGAAAATAAAGATGTTTTTAAAAATGATTAAGTGGTTGGAGGTGTGATTTGAAAGAAAATCTAAATACTATATTATACGCGAATTAGTATTAAATTGCATGTGAACCAATATTATACACTTTTTTAGCTTAGATCTTATAGCATATCATATATACTTCAAACTTGGAAGACATTAGTGATTATACATGTATAATACTATACCATAACACTTATATATCATAAGACTTACTGTATAATTTATGTTCATAAAAATATAAAATTAAATGGTTAAAGAAAATGGAGGTTCGAATGAAAAAAATAATTAAACTATGTAAAATGAAGTAAAATTTAAGAGGTCGAAATGAAAAAATAATTAATTAAGGTAAAATGAATTAAAACTTGAGAGGTTAAGGTGAAAAAAATGATTAAAGTAAAACAATACTAAGAGAAATTGAACACAAACTATAAATATAGAAGCAAGGCTCTTGCAGCTAAGTAGGGGTTTAAGTGAGTTGAGCCAACTTGCGAGCAACTCATGTTCGACTCGGAAAAAATATTAAAATTGACTCGAATTTAATCGAGTCGAATTTTGAGCTACTCGAGTAGCTATCGAGTTCGAGTTCATAAATATTCGACTCAAAAGCTCGCGAGCCTAATTGAGCTTGGACAATATTTACTATTTTACCAATTAATTATATAATTTATATTTATATATAAATAGGGTAGGGCTGTTGTGTACTCAAGTACACGGTGTACTTGAGTCCACTTGCAGCCCTACTTATGTGGATAAATAATATATTCCACGCAAATATGTCAATTAGCTGTTATAGCCTAGTGGTCGCCCTTTGAGTTATTTACCACAAGGTCACGCGTTCTTGTCATAAAAGTGCAAGAATAAATAAAAAAATGAGTGAAATTAATAACATTTAAAAAAAAAAAAATAGGAACAGTTTATTTAGATACAAATTTTGAATTTAATTTTGTTTTATCATAAATAATAAAATGTGTCAAATCCAAAAATGTTTTTCAAAAAATTAGGAACAGTTTATGTAGATTATAAAAGTGCAAGTACTAATAACCAAAAGGTGTATTTTAATTGTCATAAAAGTGCAAGAATAAATAAAAAAATGAGTGAAATTAATAACATTTAAAAAAAAAAATTAGGAACAGTTTATTTAGATTATAAAGGTGTATCATTAGCATACACTTTTCAGTTATAATATCATACACTTTTCAATTATAATAATATACATTTTTCATTAATATATAACTTACATTTTTCAAGTTTTCATTAATAGAACATACATTTTTCATTAAACAAATCATACACTTTGCAGTTATAATAACATAAATTTTTCATTAATAAAACATACACTTTTCATTAATAGATCATACACTTTGCAGTTATAATAACATACACTTTTCTTTAATATATAACTTACACTTTTCAGTTATAATATCATACACTTTTCAATTATAATAACATACACTTTTCATTAAAAACAATGTTGCACTTTTTAATATAGTAACATACACTTTTAATTAAAAAAACAAAGATACACATTCTAGTTATAATAATATACACTTTTTCAAAAAAAAAAAATCGAAAAAAAAAATTGAAAAAAAAAGTCAAAGTTTGACCGTTGACTGGTCAACGGTCAACATTTGACTGGTCAAAGTCTACTGGGTTGCGGGCCAGATCGCAAAAATTGGGCAGGGTAAAAACATTGGGCAGGATAGAGCTACACATGGGCCTAGAGTACACCATGTACTCATAAACATACAAGAATTTGACATATAAATAATCGAGCTGAGTTAAGCTCGAATTTATTTTTCTAATACTTATATTATAAACAATATATTTTACATTAAATTTTAAAATTATACGGGTAACCGTGTCTAGTTCGAATTTTTTATTAAAAATAATTTTAAAATTAATTAATAGTGAAGTATTATTTAGAATTATTTTTAAATGAAGAATAGAAAAAAAATTAATTAATATTATTTTTAAATAAAAAAAAACAGAAAAAAGAAATCTTACTTGAAGAAAAATAAAGGTCCAATATCCATAAAAAAAATTTGGGGAAAAAAAGTCGTACACATAGAATTCAATTCTGCAAGAGTACCATTAATTATGGAGTATTAATGAGTTTGAGTTAAATTTACAAATTAAAATCGGTTACATGTATGTAACTCGTACACAAGAGTGCAATTCAAATTGTAGTCCTCGAACTAGTTGAATAAAACAACAAAATTATTCAATAATTGAAGAATTCCTGAAGAAATAAATCACCAGTTATCTTTAGCATACACACAAATACAATAATTAATTGAGGTCCACTAAAAAATATTGCAGTCCTCGAACTAGTTGAACAAAACAATAAAATTATTTCAATAATTGAAGAATTCCTGAAGAAATAAACAAATTTTTTTTTTGGATGATTTTTAGGAGATTTTAATTTTTAAGGATTAGAAGAAAAGATTTTGATTGAGTTTTGAGAATGAGAAAGACGTAGAAGAAAAACTCTATTGAGTTTGAGAAATTGATTTTGAAGAAGATTTATATTTTTATTTTAATAAAGTTTTATTTTTATTTCTATATAGTGTAATCTGACGTAAAAATATAAAAAAATAAAAAAGAATATGTGTAATCTAACTGTGGTAAGTTCCGGCAAGCCACATCATCAATTTAGGAGAAAAAAATGTGTACCTAATTACTACAACACTGAAAGGTTGAAATGTTTTTTTACCATAATCATAAAGGTTATGATTAAATTGATACTAAAACAAAAAATGGTGTATTTATTTAAAATAAACTCATAAGTTTAACAATGTTACTCATTTACACATTAATTTTGATTTCACAAGAGTTTAACAAGAAAGCTTCAATACTTCGTGAACCTAGTTGTTTATAAATTTTTTAAGAAGCTTGTAGGGCGTTAGAAGATTTATCAAATGTATTAAAAGTCCTCGATTATTTTCGTCAAAAAGAAACAAAGAAATTGCCGGATTCTTAATAGTTTTTAAATATCTTGTAAATTTCCAAAATAACACGCAATTGATTTAACTGATCTTGAAAAACAAAGAGATACAAATTTATTAATGAAGTCGTCCATCGATCATACCTAAAATTAATGGCAAGGTGACATGTGATTTGATTTCTTAAAGTATTTTGAAAAAAAGTGAATTTTGATCAAAGTAAATTACATTATTTACCCATGAACTATTGAAATTTAATATATTTTTATTTTCCCAAAAGTCCAACTGAATAATCACATTGTGATATCATATCCTCAACCCCCCTCAAAAAAAAGATATCATATCCTCAACCTATATTTTCACATTTACAAGTCTTATTTTCAGGGTTGTGCGCACTTGATGTTGTAACAAGCAAATTAAAGATTTAGGGTTGTGTTTGGTTAGATATTGTGGTGGATTAATTGAATTGAAATAAGAGATTGAAAAAAGTGGATTGGTAATTGTGTTTGGATAAAGATTAAAAAGTACGAGTGACTGTAGTTTTATATCAAATCAAAAGCAATGTAATATTTTGTTAGTGGATACTGGATAAAAAAATAATAATAGAAAAGATAATGAGATTAAAAAAACTGGTGATGTTATTGTACCTATAAATATAGGTGTCTAGATGCATTATAAGGATGAATTGATATTTAAATTTGTATTTGAATTGAGAGGGATTGAGAGAGATTGAATTGTGAATGATCAATCGACTCCAAAACCAAACATGGTCTACTACAAAATTCTAAACCGATCTGAAATGATTGAAGGATTAAGAAGCATGGAGAATATTCCAGATGAAAGGCTTTAGAATTCGCTGGTGACACATGAAAATGATTGAAATCCTAAAAAAATAAGATCTAAGTGATGAAGTTTCTAAGATTTTGAATTTCAGTCTATAATTAGTGCCGGGAGCCTTCATCATTCAATAAAAAATAATCAAAGTAATATATATTCTAGTGTTGATCATGTTTAGGTATTACATACACTATTCTATTCTTATCGTTGTGCTGAATTGTTTTAACTTAATACGGACTAATTATTTAGATATCAATAGAATATATCATTTTTTTTTGGAAGAAAATCAATAGAATATATCATTGATAGATAGATGTATAGTAATTTTTTGGCAGTGCTTTGCACTTAGCCACTTAATACCTAATTATTAGGCCTTAGCTTCGATTGAGGTAATTCTATATTAAAAATATTCCACACGAAATTTTGTATTTAGTCATTGTTTTAGTTTAGCGAAGATTTCGCCGTGATGACGTCATGTAAAAATATGTACATTCTCAAATCAAGTATTGTACCGAATGCTATAATATATTTTACACCATTTAGGGGCGGACCCAAGATTTTAAAACGGGGTACGATCAATATAAAGTAAAAATAAAATTACAACTAAGTGCGATGAGCCTTATTTTTTGAAAGCAATGAATTTTTTTAAAAACAAGTTTTTCTCAATGAAAGTAATCAAGCAATCATTTTATAATTGATCACATATACTATTTCGCAATCTATTTTTGACATAAGTCATTCCTAACAGCCGGGAGAATCAACACCAACTTAATTAGCAAATAAATTGTTGGATAAGTACATGCTTCTTTGCTTCTACAAGTTTCATTGGACGCCAAGATCAAATAAATCTCTAAATCTATCATCTCTTTGCATATCTTCAATGAATATATCAAGTTGGAATGCAAGAGTTATCAAATCAATACCTAAAAATTCAGATCGATAAAATGTGACAAGTTTAAGTATTTTATCCTTATCATAAGAAGAAAAATCATTTTGAGGACTCAAGCAAGCCAATCAATTATACTTAAAACTACTTCAATTCTATTTTTAAAAAAAAATATAACAAACCCTAAATTTCTATAATTTCACTCAAGTAACTTAAAAATTTAATAAAATAAAATTATAATAAAAATAAATAAAATAAAAGAATAATTTTCCACGTCGCGAGAAAGGATGCTTCTGTTAATTGTTAAAACTTAAAAGTGAAAATAAATTCGTTTATAATAATTTTAATTAGTTATTTAGTAGTGGGCGGTGGCAGCCTAACTTTAATGGGCCTAATGAAGTAATGGGTTATTGTCTAATTATTGATACTTTTATTTGAGCAACTCAACATTTGTTAGTTTTCGTCCAGCAGTAAAACTCAATGGCATATATATAGTAAAGAAAAAAAAAAATTGGGAGTACAACTGTACCCCCATGTCTACATTTGTTATTTTTCGTCCAGCAGTAAAACTCAGTGGCATATATATAGTAAAGAAAAAAAAAATTGAGGGTTCAACTGAACCTCATGTCTTTTAATAGGTCCGCCCTAACGCCATCTCTTTATTTTGTACTATATATTTACATTCTTCGAGTAATATTATTTCTCTCTATATTAATAGGGCCAAACTGTAGTTTATACCCCAAAATCACCGAAAAATTAATAGAAGGCTTTCCTTTGACCGATCAATAAAAGAAGCTTGAATTAATATTTTTTAGCAGCAAAAAAATAAAAATAAAGAGAGGAGCATACATCTGATCACAAAAGAAATAATTTTACAGATGTTTTTTTTCTTGGGCTACGAAGTTTAAGAGTTGTTATCGTCTTCTTCTTTCTTATTTTTTTTAATTTCATTTAAGCTCTGTTTGGATGAAAATATTTGATCATTCAAATCCACTCCTTTTGTTTGAATTAAAAATGAAATGAATGGATTTAAAATTCTAAGCATATTTTTATATGAAATTATCGCAAAGCCTCAAACCCTCTCCCTAACTCTGAGAATGGAACAAAATGACGAAGATTGGCAAAAATGAATAGGGCATGTATTAGCAGCCAATAATTATCTTGATTTTTGCGTAAATGCACATGACTTGCCTTACATTTTATTGGAAGTCACCTGCCACCACTTTTGATTTATCCCTTCCTTTTTATTTCTTATCTACCGACTCGAACTTATAAAACATCAAATTGAAGTTACATATTCTTAATATATACTATAACTTACAAGTCCACTAACATATTTTCTAATATATTATTGATGCGTCGAAAAAGAACGCCTTCGGATGTTGATCGTTCTCTTGCGAGCACTGTTAATCACGAGTCCAATCTCTAGTTGAATCCTTGGTAATCTTCGAGTAAATCTACTTGGAAACCCGAAAATAACCTGCAAAAGTACGCCGGAGGGGGGCTCCGGCGTAGAAGCTCCGACGCTCAAGTCAAATTCGATCGTAGGCGAAATCAATGAGGAATTCCCCTGTATATCTAGGGAAATTCCGGCGAATATAATGAAGTCTTTCTTCAAATCAGTGTGTAATTCTCGTGAAAAAAGTATATCGTATGTAAAAATATATGTCTTGTAATCGAAAACTTACCTGATAATGTAAAATAATTGGTTCATATACCTGACCCCCCTCTCCCGGGAAAGAGGGGGACTTATTCTCCCTATATTCTTGGTCCATTCCCCAGAATCTGGCCCCTCAACCCCTGAAGACTTGGTTAATTAGCGTATCCTCCCCTATTCTCGTGGGTTTGACCTGCTCATTTGACTTGGTTCAGAAAGATTGATTATGCATTCCATATTTGGGCCAGATCCTTTCAGACCCAAGGACTGTAAATCCCTCTCAATATGGGCCAAAGGCCCAATTCCCCTGGTTCCTCTAATTTCTCTACTTAAGCCCAGGGGTGTATTGCTCCACTTTTCTTCAATGTATTGACCTAATCACAACCATCCTAATTTATCCCGTTTCCACGTGTCGACCTCTCTGGGAGCGACATATTTATCTACATCAACCACTCCCCCTACTCTCATAAAAGAAATAATTTTTAGGAGAGTAGGAAAACAATAATAAGATAAATATTAAAGGAATATTCCATTCCTTAAAATACTCCTCGAAATGCTGCTAATTCAATTTGCTTCCTAATAATTATCTTCAGAAAGCTCCACGCATTTTCCACTTCCACACGCCACCTTATTATCGATTCTAGGAGCCAAGCGTCTGCCCAAGGGGAAACATTCAGCCACCTTCCTCAGCCACGCGCCTTTTTATTGGGGAGTATTAATTCTCCTCGACTTTCTCCCTTCTCTCTCCTCCGCTTAATCATTTCAAAACCCTTTTTTTCCACCAAAAACCCTTCTCTCCTTCATTTCAAACTTATCTAATTTCCATCTTCATTTCCACCTCTGCGATTTTAACTTCCTTGTGCACGTTCAACGGCCGTTCCGTCATCACTCTTAGAACCGACTTTACTCCAGGTATCTATTCCTTCCTTTCCTTTCTCATTTACAATATCCTCATGTCGTCCTCTTCAGACTCCATTTCCATGGAAAGTTCCACTTCCAACCCACTCCCCATATTTCCCGTAACTGAACGAGCTTTGAAGGATAAAATTTCTGGGTCCTCTCTTCTCACTCCTGAGCGTGTTGCCGCTTTTCTTCGTTCAGGGATCTTCCCCGCTGATTATTCCGTTAGGGCTGCGCATAAGAGAGAGCGCTCTAATTTTCCAGGTCCTAATTCCTTAGCCTTTTGGGAAGCTCAATTAAAAGCGGGCCTCCGCTTCCCCCTTCATCCTTATCTCTGTGAAATTTCCAATTATCTCCGCATACCCTTGAACCAATTTACTCCCAATGCCATACGCGCAATGTTAGGCTTTTATATTCTGATGAGGGGAAATGGTGGGGATCCTTCAGCTCAACTCTTTTTAACCCAGTATGTATGCAAGTTTTCGGATGGGTTCTTTTATGCCAGTGGTCGCACCTCCCGGACCGGCAAGTTCATGGAGAAGCTCCATGAAGGGGTCCAGGATTGGAAAAACTACTATTTCTTTGTTACAAATCCTCTTCCTTGGGAATTTCCTCATGAGGGGTGGATTTATGAAAATCCTGGGGTGCCACGTCCTCCTCTTTCCGTTTGTTCTTCCTTGAACCTGGATGTGATGAACCGTGTTGGGATATGAATCCTATAAACAATGTTCTAGTTGATAAAAGTATGTTTTGATGGCCAAAAGCAACTTAAAGTTAGTAATATATGTGGTTCTAAGTCATCTTAACTAAGTCATCTGAAAACAAGATTACTGATCTTAACTAAGTCATCTGAAATAAGTTTACTGATCTTATTAAGAAGTATTGAAAATAAGATTACTGATCTGAGTATGGAAACTGAGAATAATTTTAGTGATCTTATGTATTCTGAGTTACTGATCTTGTATACTTACTGATCTTATATGCTTACTGATTTTATATGTAAGTTACTGATCTTAGGTGTTTACTGATCTTATTGGTTACTGATCTGATATATGAATTGTTAGGAACTAAGCTGATGTTTTGTATTGTATAGACAGCTTATAGTATAGGACTTAGTTATACTCATCTGTATATAGTTCAGTTGATGTATAGATAGGTTTTATATATGTAAAGTTGTGTTCTATTGTATTCAGCAATGTAAAAGTTCAGAACAGTAGATTAGAACTAGACTATAAGAAGATTAGAAGACTAAAGAAGACTCAGAGGACTACTTCAGAGAAAGAAGACTTCAAAGAAGAATTGAAGATAAGCTCAGAAGAAATCTGGAGAAGTTTTGAAAGTTTTAAGTTACTGTGCTGACTCACTCAGCAGAGTAAAATCCGAAGAGTAAAAATCAGAACAGTAAGTTACTGTGCTGATTTGGTGAAATTGAAGAATAAGTTTGGAAAGCTTATTTAAGGTGTAACTGAAGATTTATTGAAGATATGCTGACTTGGAAGTTGAAGGAAGTTACAAAGTCGGTTACAAGAAGAAGTTACAAAAACAGTTTAGAGTTAGTTCACAAACTGCTAACTGTCATACTAAGTTCTATAAATACTGTATGATCTCCTACTGCTGAAGACTACTGAGCAATTACTGATCTTAGAGAATTCAAAGAGCAAGTCTACAAGCAAGAACTCACAGAGTTAAGGAAATCAAAGCAAGAAGAAGCCACATAATTGAAGAGAAGAATCAAAGGCTATTCAAAGAGAAGTTTTACTTTTCAAGTTTAAGTTTGTATGTTGTAAAACAAGTGTGCTAGTTACTTGTAGAATTACTAGTAGATCGAAGATATACCTGGTGGTATAATCGAAAAGATCAAAGTCTTAATCTTGGGACTTTAAGCCACAAGAAGCTCAAGAAGAGTAATAAAACTTCACAACTGGAGCTGTGAGAGTGGATGTAGACATTTGTCGAACCACTATAAAATTCTGTGTTCTTTACTTTACTGTTTGTTATTTGTTTGAATTGTTTAATCAAGAACATTAAGAATTAACAAAGATAAAGATCTATAGAAAAGTTGAGTATAAAGTTGATTGGGCTCATTAGTAATCTGATTATTCCGCATTGTGTATTCTGATATATTGAAAGATTTTTGAAAAGTCTATTCACCCCTCCCCTCTAGACATTTTCACTAGCTTACTCAATATTATTAACTCAACTTTGGGACCAACAAGTGGTATCAGAGCAGTAGTTCATTGGACTGCTGTTTCTTGATAACCTTACAGATCTTGAGGGATATCTTACTGATCTTGCTGTTATTTCTTGATATTTGTCACTATCTGAATACCTGAAATCTATCTGCTATACTACTGATCCTATTTGTCTAATCAAACATGGATGACACTAATGTGAACAAGCTGCCTAAGTTCAAGATTGCAGATTATGACTACTGGAAGCTTAGGATGGAGGCCATCTTTAGCTCAACCCATGATCTAATGGTGTCTGTGGTGACTGAAGGACCAATTGTCATCATGGTGGAAAATACTGCAGTTCTGGATCCATCCAAACCAGTTGGAGCACTGGTTCCTAAACCAAGGTCAGAACTGACTTCGGAAGAAATGAAACAAAACAATTTGGACAGTCTTGCCAAGAACTACATTTTACATACCTTACCAAATGAGTATCTTGGTAAAGTACTAAAATGTAAGACTGCAAAACAGATGTGGGACAAACTGGCTATTCTTTGTGAAGGTACTACACTGATCAAAGATAGCAAGTTATCCACTGCTGGCCAAAGGTTTGAATCATTTAAGATGAAGCCAGGAGAATCAATTGATGAGTTGGATACTCGATTTACCAAAATTATGAATGATCTTGATGTATTAGGAAAGACTTATACTGACAGAGAAGTTAACCTGAGAATCTTGAAAGCCTTGGATGAAAGGTGGAAAATGGTCAAGATGATCATTAAAACCACACAAGACATTGACTCTTGGCCAGCAGAAACTATGTTCCAAACACTTAAGGCACATGAGTTTGAGTTAGATGAAGAAGATCATATTGCTGTGATTCATAAGGATAAGGATGCCTCTTAGGACATAACTTTTAAAGCCTCTACCTCTAAGGGGTCTAGATCATCTAAGTCTAAGGCCTCAAGCATAAAAGATGAACTAGATAGTTCTGATCTAAGTCTGAAAGATCAGATGAGCCTTATGATCAAAAGATTTGATAAACTGAACAAGAGGTATGGCAGGTACAAAAGATTCTATAAGGAAACTAAGGGTTCTAGTAACAAGGACTCTTCTGTGAACAGAAGGGATCAAAACTCTTCTGAAAGAAGGGATGAGATCTCTAATGAGAACAGGAGAGATAGGAACTCATCTGAAAAGAGAGACAGAAAGTATTCTGATAAGAAAGACAGGAACTCAATTGACAAGCATGACAGGAACATAAAGCATTCTCCTCCTAAAAGAACTTCTAACAATCCTGTTTGCTATAATTGTGATAAGCCAGGTCATTATGCTTATGAATGTCCTGATCTGAGTTCTGAAGATCGAGAAGAAAGGAAAGCCAGAAGAGATCGAAAATATGCCAAGGGTAAGAAGGCAATGATGGCTTACAATGACTCTGATTCGGAATTAGAAGAGTTACCATCGTCTTCATCTGACTACCCCTCTAGCAATGAAGATGAAGCCTTCATAGCAGATGATGGACTGGTAATGATGGCCAAAATAAATGATGAGGTATCTTCTGTTAACTCATTTCAATCTTGTGACAATTCTGACACTGATGAAAGTGATGCTGCTGTTAGCAGTGTAGGAAGTAGTCTTCATCATTCCCAAGGAGTGACTGAAGAAGACCTTCTACAAGCTAACAAAGCATTCATTGAAATTAGTGATGAGAATATATCTTTAAAGCAAGAAATCATTAAGCTAAAAGAAGCTCAGTCAAAAGTAGATCCTAATATAGCTGTCATAAATGCAAGACTATCAGAAGAGTTGTCCCAACTCCAAGAAAAGTATGCATCCATTGACAAACTATATCAGGGTATGCTTAAAACTCAAGCCAAAGAGACTAATGAATTCAATGACTTAAAGATTAAATGTGAAAAACTTGAAGAGCGCAATAGATTCTTAGAATCTGAAGTAGTGAGCCTAGATCGAAAGCTATCTGGGATGATTAACTCTACTAAGATTAATCAAACAATCTCAGACAGATATAGAGCTCCAAATGATAAAAGAGGAATAAGTACTGATCTGCCTAGCCCATCTACTTCAGAATTTAAGAACACTAATGGAGCTAGTACAAGTTCTTTGCAACTAGATAAAGGAAAAGAACCTATGACTTATGATGATGATCCAAAACTCAAAGTACAGTCTAAATACATCCCTCCTACTACCAAGAATGGTAAAATGAAGAATGTATTAAGACCAGTACAGTCAAGACCATACCAGAAGAGTTATACTCCTCTGACCAGATCAGATCAGTCCTGGAATCAGAAGAGACAAACTCAGAACAGTAGGTCAAGACAAGCACAGGCAAGTTGGGAACAACCTAGACCTCCTTTTATAAGGCAGTCTCAGCTGTATTCAACTAAACCTAGGAGATTTGTGCCTCATTATCATAACAAACCTGTTCTTTATCCTCCTCCTTTATCCTATGATATCTATGGAGAGAAAAGACCAAAGCAAATTTATAAGCCTTATGGTCCACATGCTTTTAGACCATATTCAAACTATTACAGACATACTGATCTTACTGAAAAAGGGATAGAACCAAGGAAAGGCTATCTCAGAAAAATAGATCCTAAGTCTGCTGATAATTCTGAAATGGTTAATAAAGTACTGTTCTGTGATAAATTTGGAAGGAAACTGAAGAGGTCCCACTTATTCAAATCCTCAATGTTCATTTGGGTACCTCTCACTACTAACCCCCAAGGACCCCAATAAACAAGGGTACCTAAGTTATTAAGATCACTACTTTGCAGGATCGACTGGACTTATACAAGAAAGGTGGTTCAGTTGGTGAGACCTGGTATATAGACAGTAGGTGTTCACACCACATGACTGGTACCAAGGCCTTACTTACTGACTATCATGAGAAGGAAGGACCAAAAGTCATCTTTGGTGATAGCTCAATAGCAATCACAAAAGGATTTGGATTCATCAAGAATGGAGATGTTGAAATCCAAGATGTCTCCTATGTTGAAGGTTTGAAGTATAATTTGTTATCTGTATCTCAATTCTGTGACAGGGGATACAAGGTTCAGTTCAAAACCAGAAGATGTGAAATAATAGATAAAAGGACTCACAATGTTCTACTTGTTGGCACAAGACAAGGAAGTGTATACATTGTGAATTGGAATAACTGTCCTAAGAATGCCTGTCTTATTACTAAGATTCCTAAAGAAAACAGTTGGCTCTGACATAAACGCCTCTGCCATCTAAACTTTAAGATAATCAACAAGATTGCTAGAGAACATCTTGTTGAGGGCATTCCTAATGAAATCTATTCCAAATCACAAGTATGTGATTCCTGTCAAAAAGGTAAACAGGTAAAGGTTTCATTTAAGTCTATTCCAACTCTTTCAACAAACAGAGTCTTAGAACTCTTGCATATGGATCTTCATGGTCCTATCAACCCTCCCACATTGAATGGAAGAAGGTATACTCTAGTTGTAGTAGATGATTACTCTAAGTTTACTTGGGTAATCTTTCTACACAAAAAGAGTGATACACAAACACTACTTCCAGATCTATTGAAGAGGTTGCAGGTTGAAAAAGGTCATTCCATTGTCAAGATTAAGAGTGACAAGGGGACTGAATTTATTAATTGTTACATTTCTGACTACTGTTCTAAGTCTGGCATACATCATTTGACAAGTGCAGCCAGAACCCCTCAACAAAATGGTGTTGCAGAAAGGAGAAACAGAACACTAAAAGAAGCTTGCAGAGCCATGATTGCAGAATTCAACACACCTCAGAAATTTTGGGCAGAAGCTATTAATACAGCTTGCCACTCCCAAAATCGAAGTGCTCTTAATAAGGTGCATGGTAAAACACCTTATGAGGTATGGAAAGGCAGAAAACCAAGAGTTTCTTATTTTCATATCTTTGGATGTAAGTGTTTCATACATAACAATGGCAAAAGCAAATTAAATGCTTTTGATGCAAAAGCTGATGAAGGGATATTCTTAGGATACTCTTCTGTAAGCAAATCATTTAGAGTGTTTAATTACTCTACCCTATGTGTGGAAGAAACACCCCATGTTGTCTTTGATGAGAATGTGCAGGACTCTGCTGATCATCAGCTCAGTAAGAAAATTGACAAACTACAGCTTCAAATCAACAATGAAGATGATGATACAGGAATATATGAATCTGTACAAGCATATAATCCTTTCCTGAATGTTCTAGATCAAGATTCTGATAAAGAAAAGGTAAAAGACAAAGGTGAGTCATCTAAAACTTCTGAAATACAAGAATTGAATGACTGCTCTCCTGTGAACAAATCTGCTGATATAAATGATACTGATCTGCATGATAATTTGCATGATGTAAATGATGATAGCATTTCTGTTAAGAATAGAAGGACATGGAAGTCTGCTCATTCTACTGATCTGATTCTAGGTGATTCTAGTATAGGTGTTAAAACTAGAAAACAATTGTTTGATTCAAAGGAAGAACCTAGTAAGTCTTTATTTTGCTGGTGTTGTTTTCTATCATCTATTGAGCCTAAAACTGGGATTGAAGCTTTAAGTGATAGTAACTGGATTATAGTCATGCAAGAAGAACTTAATCAGTTCACTAGAAATGAAGTTTGGGAACTTGTTGATAGACCTAGTAATCATAATGTTGTAGGCACTAAGTGGATTTTCAAGAACAAAAGGGATGAAAATGATCTTGTAGTTAGAAACAAAGCTAGATTAGTTGCTCAGGGCTACTCTCAAGCTGAGGGTATTGATTATGATGAAACTTTTGCCCCTGTAGCTAGACTAGAAGCTATAAGATTGTTCCTTGCTTATGCTGCACATATGAAATTTACTGTGTATCAAATGGATGTGAAAAGTGCATTTTTGAATGGTATACTTGCTGAAGAAGTTTATGTGGAACAACCACCTGGTTTTGAAGTGAATAGTCACCAAGTATACAGGTTAAAGAAAGCACTCTATGGATTGAAACAAGCCCCAAGAGCATGGTATGATACTCTTTCTCTATTCTTACTTGAAAATGGTTTTACAAAAGGCAAAGTTGATAGAACTTTGTTTAGAAGATAAGAAGGTAATGATATATTACTTGTTCAAATTTATGTGGATGATATTATCTTTGGATCACCCAACAAAAACTTGAGTGAAAGCTTTTCTACACTCATGCAAAGTAAATTTGAAATGTCCATGATGGGAGAAATGACATATTTTCTTGGTCTTCAAGTAAAACAAACTTCAGAAGGTATCTTTATAAATCAAGCAAAGTACACTAAGAATTTGCTAGATAAATTTGGTATTAAAACCTGTAAGACAGTTGGTGTGCCCATACAACCTACATACAGAATGGATCCTGATGAAGGAGGTAAGTCTTCTGACCAACCTCACTATCGTGCTTTAATTGGTTCTCTACTCCATCTAACTGCCAGCAGACCTGATATTGCTTTTTCTGTTGGAGTATGTGCAAGATTTCAAGCAAACCCCAAGGAAAGTCATCTGGAAGCTGCTAAAAGGATATTGAAATATCTAAAGGGGACCATTAATCGAGGATTATGGTATCCTGCAGATGATGATATATCTTTAAGTGGTTATTCAGACTCGGACTTTGGAGGTTGCAAAATAGATAGAAAATCTACTTCAGGTTCATGTCAATTCTTAGGAACTAAGCTCATTTCATGGTTTTCAAAGAAATAAACAAGTGTGGAAACTTCTACTACTGAAGCAGAATATATGGCTGCAGGTAGTTGTTGTAGTCAGCTCCTTTGGCTAATACAACAACTCAGAGACTACAATGTTGTAGAATCTAATGTACCTATATATTGTGACAGTAATAGTGCCATTGCCATCACACAAAATCCTGTTCTACATACTAGATGCAAACATGTTGACATTAGGCATCATTTTATTAGGGATCATGTTGAAAAGAAGAATATTAGAATGGAAAAGATTCATACTGATATTCAAAGAGCTGATATTTTTACAAAACCATTGGCTGAAGTGAGATTCAGAGAATTGTGCATTAGTTTAGGATTGATAGATATGGATTCTGTTTGTATATAGAACTGTGCTAACATTTCAGGTACTGATCTTATACCAAGAAGGACATGAAACAGAAACTAAGGGCAGTACATCAAAAATCAAAAGTCAGAAGAGACAACCCTATGTCAGATCACTAAAACAGGTAACAAGGTTAATAAAGTGACCTTAATCCCAATGAGGAAGCTGGTAAAGCTGAGGGACACTGAGAACACACATTAAGGGGGAATCTGTGATTTCTTAAAGATCCTTTTGTTGACTCAGATCACTAAGTCACTTTAGCATAAACCTTGATGTGATCATTAAATTAAACATATTGTTACTAATCTGTACTGTTTTACACCTATATCTCATGAACTAACACTTTTACCAAGGTGAAACAGGCACAGAAGAGGAATTCTCCATTGAAGGGGGACCTGATCTGATTACAGATTTGAAAAGTCTACTAATATGATCTGATTACAGAACATAGCAGTCTACAGATATATTCTGATTAATAAATTGACTTGTCTACAGAACTGTACTGATTACAAAGCTTCTTTGTCTACAGTACTGATCTGATTACAATTCAGTTATTCTACAGAACTAATCTGATTACTGACTAATCTGTCTACAGAAAGATTTGCTTACAACTAATCTGTCTACAAGAAATCTACTGATCTGACACAGTACTGATCTGAGGATCACTGTGCTGATATCAAAAAGGTGAAATCAGAAAATTTGGGTACTGATTTGAGGATTACTGTGCTGACCCATCTACTGATCTGAAATCTACTGTGCTGATTCATCTACTGATCTGATTTCTAAAAAGGTTACTCAGCTGATCACAGTACTCAGCTGATCCAGATAAGTGATATTTTCTTTATATACTTGTAAGAAAATGAAGAGAAATAGTTTTGGAAACTACTGTGCTGATTTGCATCAGAACAGTCTTTTGGTTTAGATTACTCTAAGTCAAAAATTGTTCATATTTTTAGATTACTAATAGAGAAGATTAATACACTCCTCTATTTCTAAACCTAAAAATTGTGGTGTATTTATCAAACACAAGTTGGCTCCAAAAAAAATTAAGAATGTTACTAGAATGTGAACAGTTATTGTTTAACTCGAATTTCGAGACTTAATCCCAACCATTCTTTGTGATAATCTAATTCAATCCTAGCCCTAGATTGGTTTTGAATTTAACAAAAACGATCACACTTCATCTTCTTCGTTCTTACGAGTTCATTTCTGGAAATCTCTTAACCTCATAACTTCTGAAAAATCTGGTTTCTTCAAAATTCTCAAATGGCAACCATTAATATTATCAATGAAGCTAACCAAGTTGCAGGAACATTCGATTCGAATTTCTGGATTCGCAAAAAGGGCATTTTTGTGGAAAATGCTGTGTATTTCAATGGCCGACACAGTGCTGAAAATCAAGCTATTCTGACTATGTGCGAAGAGTGTGGGCTACGAAAATTTCTGGAAACATCTCCCTTGAATGTCTATGAACCAGAAGCTGTGGAATTTTATTTGCAACTCCAAGGTGATAAAAATGGTGTTCACTCCATGCTTGCTGGGCACAAGGTTACAATTACTAGGGACATCCTAGAAGTAATGTTGGATTTACCGCAAGGCCCGGTGGATATTTTGACTTACAAAGCTGGAGAGGAAAAGGAATGTGTAGGAAGGTGGTCAGGTGTTGAAACAGAGACATTGACTAATCTGAAGAAGGATGTTCTTCCTACTGGTCTGCAGTTTTTGATGGACATAGCAGGAAAATGCTTGTTAGGGCAACATCATAGCCAGGATGCCTTATCAAGTTTCAAGATTAGAATTATGGCTGCAATCATTGACAGAGTTCAAGGTGATTGGCAAGGATTCTTCTTGGAAAGGCTGCTGATTGAGAAAGAAAAAGTTTTGTTCGATGAGGATACCATGGAATTTTCGATTAAATCGAAATTAGGGTTTGGAAGCAAGCTGAGTTTCTTGCTGCCTCAGCTGGTGAAAAAGCCATATTGGAGTAATCTCAAGAAATTCCATCATGGGAAATTCTTGATGAAGAAGGAGTCTGTTCAGTTTGAACAAGAGAACCCTTTGGAACAATCTCAAGAGCTTGAAGCAGAAGAGTCTGGAGCTTCAATGTACCAATCTGAGGACAATCAACCTGAAGTTAGGTCGAAGGCAAGGCATGATCCGAGCAGTACTAGACCAAGGAGAGGAAGGTCTGCTACAACTGCCTCAGAGCCAACAGTTAGATTTGTTGAAACTGTGGTGCAATCAAGCTCAGATGAGCAAGAGGTTAGTGTTCCTGGTCCTATTGTTGTGCATAAAAGAACTAAGTCAAGGAGTGCTAGGAGGAAATTGATTGTTGTCTCCCCTACCCCTTCAAACTCTGAACCAAGCCAAACTGAAACCCAAAACCCTCAACCTTCATGTTTTGGAAGATCAGATCACTCTTTTTCTGAGACTCAGAACACTCCCCATTCATCCCCTCAGAACACTAACTTTGATTCTACCCCAATTTCTAGTCCTCAACATCAAACTTCACATCAACCTTCACCACATCAATCCCCAATACAGGTTCATGCTCACTCTACTGAACATGAATTTGAACCTTCTACTGAACCAATTGACATTTCATCATCCCCTGAACCTGAATTTATTACTCCTAAACCTGCTGATTTGATGGAGTACACTATCTGTGATAAAGAGGATAGAATCAGGATAGACTTGAGGATAGCTTTGTTGAAGCAATTTCCTGGATTAGATGAGAGCTCAGTTGAGTTTGAGAAACTTCTTAGGATTGGCACATGGGTGTATCTTAAGAGGAGTACTTTAAAGGAAAATTTAGCCATCATGGAAGGTATGGGTGGTGCTTCAATCTTTGATGATTGGGAAGCAGAATAGATGCAAGCAGCTGGTGTTAACTCTTTTCTTGAGTTAGTTACTCCAGAATCTGTTGTACTTCTTGTTGAAAGATTAACAGGAATCAAGTATACTGTTGAGAAGATTACAACTCCTAACTCTGATGAAGATTTGTTTAGTGAAGAGAAAGGTGTTGATGAAGCTGAGAATGCTGCTGAAAAAGATTTAATGGAAATTGATGAAGATGTTGACAATGCAACAGAGGTGTTTGAGAACACTGTTGTGATTGAAGAAACAAAAGTTGTTGAAAATCAAGCTTTGGATGCTGAAGAGATGGAAAGCATTCCAATTCACTCTGCTGATCCTATTGTTCTTGAGGATGTGCAAGAACAGATCAGAACAGGTCCTGTTGAGAAGGAATCTGATAATTCTGACTTTGAGATGTTGAAAAAGCAGAATGCAGAGCTTCAAGCAAAGTTGGAAGATGCTGTAAAGATGTTCCAAGAAGCTACTGAGAGAATGAATAAGATGCATTCTGAACACTCTTATGAAAAGGTGATGGAGCATACAATGTCCAAAATCTTTGATCTTCATAGAGTACAAGAAAAGAACCTGTCTCAAGTGTTGCATAAAAAGCTAGAGCAACACATATCTTCCTTGAAAGAGTGGCATGATGAAGCCAAAAAGGGGGAAGATAGGACAAGGGAAGTGATGGAACAAACACAGTCACAACAAGCTCAGTTGGTTGTGAGCCAGGATGAATTAAAAGCTGAAATTGCTATTCTGAATGAAAAACTGAAGCAAAGGAAGCAACAAAAACAGCTAGGTCAAGAAATTGTTGAGAAAAGACCTGATATTGCTGGGAGTTCAAGTCAGAGGAAGAGGAAGTTAGTCCTGTCTGATGAAGAACAACAAGAAGAAGAAGCTGGAAGAATTACCAGATCAAAAAGCAAGATGAAAGCTGTCATTACAAGTGAAGAAGAAAACTTGAAAAAGAAGAAAGAAAAGGATGTCAAGTTCTTGAAAACAAGATTTGATAATCGAGTTACAGCTTTGAAGAGAAAGATGAATACTCAAAAGAAAGCTGAAGGAAAAGAGTTTGACAAAGATTTTCAAGATGAAAACTTTGTGGATTTCATTGTTTTGACAGAACATATGGAATACTGGAAGAATCTAAAGAAGAAGTGGCAGATTGCAAACTTCATTGTGAAGAAGTTTGGTGATCATTCTAGCAAGGAAGCAGAATTTATTGATTTTGAAGAATTCATGCTGAATATTGATCAAGAGTTCTGGGAAGACATAGCACAGGTGGCTAATCGTGCTGGAACAAAGATTTTGTGTCCTGAAGAACCTAATTGGGAACCTCCAAGACTGGAAAATGGAGAACCTGATTACAAGGAGATCAACAACATAATTGCTGAGATTATCAAAGAAGAAGGAATAACTGATCATCAACATATGATGGATATCAAAGCAAGGATGTATGTTGCATTCAGAATCTGAAGATACAGAATGAAGATGAAGGACAAGCTCAGAAGATAACATTTCTATCCTTAGTCTTTATTTCTATATTTTTTTTCATATTTTGCTAGTATGTGTAATATGTGAAATATCTGATTTGATTGTGAATATGATATGATTTTTGAATTGATGAACTGTTATGATTTACTACATACTTAACTACTGATTTATTAACATTTAAGTAGTTTTGGCTTCATCAAAAAGGGGGAAATTGTTGGGATATGAATCCTATAAACAATGTTCTAGTTGATGAAAGTATGTTTTGATGGCCAAAAGCAACTTAAAGTTAGTAATATATGTGGTTCTAAGTCATCTTAACTAAGTCATCTGAAAACAAGATTACTGATCTTAACTAAGTCATCTGAAATAAGTTTACTGATCTTATTAAGAAGTATTGAAAATAAGATTACTGATCTGAGTATGGAAACTGAGAATAATTTTAGTGATCTTATGTATTCTGAGTTACTGATCTTGTATACTTACTGATCTTATATGCTTACTGATTTTATATGTAAGTTACTGATCTTAGGTGTTTACTGATCTTATTGGTTACTGATCTGATATATGAACTGTTAGGAACTAAGCTGATGTTTTGTATTGTATAGACAGCTTATAGTATAAGACTTAGTTATACTCATCTGTATATAGTTCAGTTGATGTATAAATAGGTTTTATATATGTAAAGTTGTGTTCTATTGTATTCAGCAATGTAAAAGTTCAGAACAGTAGATTAGAACTAGACTATAAGAAGATCAGAAGACTAAAGAAGACTCAGAGGACTACTTCAGAGAAAGAAGACTTCAAAGAAGAATTGAAGATAAGCTTAGAAGAAATCTGGAGAAGTTTTGAAATTTTTAAGTTACTGTGCTGACTGACTCAGCAGAGTAAAATCCGAAGAGTAAAAATCAGAACAGTAAGTTACTGTGCTGATTTGGTGAAATTGAAGAATAAGTTTGGAAAGCTTATTTAAGGTGTAACTGAAGATTTATTGAAGATATGCTGACTTGGAAGTTGAAGGAAGTTACAAAGTCGGTTACAAGAAGAAGTTACAAAAACAGTTTAGAGTTAGTTGAGAGTTAGTTCACAAACTGCTAACTGTCATACTAAGTTCTATAAATACTGTATGATCTCCTACTGCTGAAGACTACTGAGCAATTACTGATCTTAGAGAATTCAAAGAGCAAGTCTACAAGCAAGAACTCACAGAGTTAAGGAAATCAAAGCAAGAAGAAGCCACAGAATTGAAGAGAAGAATCAAAGGCTATTCAAAGAGAAGTTTTACTTTTCAAGTTTAAGTTTGTATGTTGTAAAACAAGTGTGCTAGTTACTTGTAGAATTACTAGTAGATCGAAGATATACCTGGTGGTATAATCGAAAAGATCAAAGTCTTAATCTTGGGACTTTAAGCCACAAGAAGCTCAAGAAGAGTAATAAAACTTCACAACTGGAGTTGTGAGAGTGGATGTAGACATTTGTCGAACCACTATAAAATTCTGTGTTCTTTACTTTACTGTTTGTTATTTGTTTGAATTGTTTAATCAAGAACATTAAGAATTAACAAAGATAAAGATCTATAGAAAATTTGAGTATAAAGTTGATTGGGCTCATTAGTAATCTGATTATTCCGCATTGTGTATTCTGATATATTGAAAGATTTTTGAAAAGTCTATTCACCCCTCCCCTCTAGACATTTTCACTAGCTTACTCAATATTATTAACTCAACTTTGGGACCAACAAACCGTTTAAACGATCATGTCTCTATTCATGGATTTTTTGATGTAATGGGTATCTGTAAAAATCTTAGGGCCCTTTCTCATTTCGGTTTTGGTCGCCCTGATTACCCTTTAGGTCCTGATGATGGTAATACCATTCCTCCTCTTCCTGGTATTATACTCAAGATCTTAACCAGTTATACTTATTAATGCCGTTTCATATTTCTTTGTACAACTATGAGTTGGTTGACTCAGATCTCGCGTGATGCTGCCCCTCTCTCAATGGTTAACAGGTCTCTAGCGCCCGAAAGTTCCTCAAAGGCTCAAATCCCTCCTTCTCCAGTGGAACCTGCTACTGGATCTGTTGCTAAGCGTACCCGTTCCTCTACTGAAAAAGCCATGGTTTCTACATTGCCTCCTGTCTCCGATGCTTCTAAGAAAAAGAAGTCCAAGACCAAATCCTCTCTGCCCAATGTCGCTTCTGATGCTCCAGATGAGATGAATGTTGACCATCTCCTGGGCTTTATAGAGCGTTATACTCCGGCTACTGCCACTGAGGCCCTCAATGCTCTGTCCTTCGGTGAGCGAGTTGTGCATGCCGCCCACAGCTTTACCCAGGTATTCTCTTCGTGAAAATACATTTCTAAGTAATTCTAATAAGAAAGAATATGCTTGTCTTACTTCTTTAGATGATTCATTGTGTAGTTTGGTCTCCTGTTTTCCAATGTGTCTGAACGAGCCCTTCAGTCCCTTCAGCTGGTGGATGACCTCCATAGCCAGGTAGAGTTGGAGAAGGTGAAGAGGGATATTCTCGAAGCAGAATTACATGACGCTAATCAGAGGTATAAAGTACTCCAAACGACACTTTCGGGGGAGATATCTTTACTGAAGAAGGAATTTGGTAAACGGGTGGAACAGCTGGAGGTTACTCTTCCTCAGGCTGGTATGAAATTGTGCATAGATTCTCTGTTTACCTCTGCCGCAGGTCAAAAGTTTCTAGGTACCTTGCATCAGGAGTGGCTGGAGGCCTTTCTTCAGAGTAGCAGCTTTCTGGGGGCGATGGGTGCATATATCCCTCATTTCATTGATCATGGATTTTCCAACGCTGTAGCGGAACATTCTGCTCCTGGATTCAACGGTCAGTATACTCGTGCCCTCCGGTTAGAAGAATTGGACACTCCCCCCAAGTTCCCTGGAGATGCTAAAGAAGACATCCATACTCCCTGGTGGTTACCTGGGATGAGGAAGGCGATCCTGGAGTTGAAGGATGCTGCCTTGAATTTGGATGATCTTGCACCGGCAAAGGATATGGCTTTCCCTGTCCATGTGGACAACCCAACTCCAGTGGCTACTGTGGCAGCGAGTGCTCTAATGGAGAAGGCAGAGGGTGGCGATTCCAGTGGGCGAGCTGAGGAGGCAGGAGAAGGTTCCGAGGGGAAGAATGATGTTCTCCTCTCTTCATAGCTTTATTTCCCTGATAACACTTTGGTACTTTAAAACACTTTTTTATTTTGTTAAGGCCTCTAAGGCCCTTTTGGTATTTTCCGGAGACTCCACACTCCGGGGTTTTTCTGTGGAGGGCTTAGGCATGGTGCCTTAAGTCTCGAATATTCCTGCTTCTTTTTCGTTCAATATCGTACCTGCACGTTTATTATTTGGCATGCATATATACATATATATCTCTATTTCTGTTATAAGGTGTGGTATCTGTTAGCATGTTTTCGACATTTCCTGGACACGTAAAGGCTCTAAAGCTCCTAGAGGAACCTTAATGAGGAGATAGGATTTATATCCCTATACTTACTTGGTGATTTTGCTAACGTCTCTAGCCTCTCTCTGGGCGCCAGAGTTTTTAGGGATTATCCTCTCCCCTAGATCAGAATTCGTAGGGATTATACTCTCCCTTAAGTTGTTTATACTCGTCAGAGTTAGTTTATACTCGTAAGAGTTAGTTTATACTCGTAAGAGTTAGTTTATACTCGTAAGAGTTGGTTTATACTCGTAAGAGTTAGTTTATACTCGTAAGAGTTTGTTTATACTCGTAAGAGTTGGTTTATACTCGTAAGAGTTGGTTTATACTCGTAAAAGTCAGTTTATACTCGTAAGAGTCGGTTTATACTCGTAAGAGTCGGTTTATACTCGTAAGAGTCGGTTTATACTCGTAAGAGTCGGTTTATACTCGTAAGAGTTAGTTTATACTCGTAAGAGTTAGTTTATACTCGTAAGAGTTAGTTTATACTCGTAAGAGTTTGTTTATACTCGTAAGAGTTGGTTTATACTCGTAAGAGTTAGTTTATACTCGTAAGAGTTTGTTTATACTCGTAAGAGTCAGTTTATACTCGTAAGAGTTGGTTTATACTCGTAAGAGTTGGTTTATACTCGTAAGAGTTAGTTTATACTCGTAAGAGTTGGTTTATACTCGTAAGAGTTGGTTTATACTCGTAAGAGTTGGTTTATACTCGTAAGAGTTAGTTTATACTCGTAAGAGTTTGTTTATACTCGTAAGAGTTTGTTTATACTCTTCCAATCGCGTTCGAATACCATCCACTAGGATTCTGTTTGTAACCTCCACTTGCCCATTAGCTTGTGGATGAGCTACTGAAGTAAACCTCTGTGTAATGTCCCACCTTTCGCACCACCTCCTTACTTTCTCTCCATTGAACTGCGTTCCATTGTCGGAAACCAGGATCCTGGGTATTCCAAACCTGCAACAAATATGTCTAGCAAGGAAAAGAATTACATTATCTTCTTCAATTTTGGCCAAAGGCACGGCCTCTACCCATTTACTGAAATAATCCACGGCTACGATCAGAAATTTTCTCCCTCCTGGTGCTAAGGGGAAGGGTCCCACCAGATCGATTCCCCATTTGGCGAAGGGACAGGGCGAGTACATAGCCCCCATTTCTTCTGCAGGTATTCGTATCAAGGGTCCATTCTTCTGACACTTCTCGCATTTCTTCACATACTCTCTAGCATCTCTGATTATGTTAGGCCAGTAAAAACCTGCCCTAAATACCTTCTTCACCATGGTCTGGTACCCTTCATGACTGGATGCGCAACCTTCATGGATGTCTTTGATCACTAGCTCTGCTTCTCTTCTTGAAAGACACTTCAAATAAGGTTGAGTGAAGGACCTCTTGTACAATTGACCTCCTAGGATGCAATACTTCCTTCTCCAAGCCTTTGCTTCTCTGGACATTGGGGCTGCTGGATCTCTGTTCAATTCTTCCCATATTTCTTTCCTCCAATCATCCCCTGCTGTTATCTCTCCGATCAGGGTTTCCGTAGCTACTTGATCTGCCACCAACAGGGTTATCCTTCCGTCTCCCTCGAATTCAATGGAACTAGCCAGTTTAGACAGTCCATCTGCTTTCATGTTCTCTTCTCTTGGTACCTGTACCACTTCAAAAGTATGGAATTTGTTTTTTAGCTTCTTTACCTCTTCTAGGTAGGTGATCATCCTCTCATCTTTGGCGAGGTACTCCCCCTTGACCTGCTGTACTATCAGCTGCGAATCAGAGTACAGGGTGACCTTCTGTGCCCCTAACTCTGCGGCCATGGTAGCTCCCCTAATCAAGGCCTCATACTCTGCGCCATTGTTTGAGGTTGAAAATCGGAATTTGACAGCCACCTGCACTTCTTGACCCTCCGGGTCGATCAATAATATCCCTGCTCCACATCCCAAGGCGGATGCTGAGCCATCCACATATACCTTCCATCCTTGTTCTTCTTCCACTCTGGTAGACTCTTGGATAAAATCTGCTAGAGCTTGAGCCTTGATGGCTCTCCTTGGTTAATAATCTATATCATACTCCTGTAATTCCACTGCCCATCTGACCATTCTCCCTGATAAATCTGCTCTCCCTAATGTCTCTGAGTACCTCATTTCCGCTCCTTGGATGACCTTGCTCACATAATATATGGGTTGCTGTGCAGAACCTTCCTCTTTCATCAGGGCGGTGCTCAGGGAGTGTTCCCCTACTGAAAGATATAAGAGCAATACATCTCCCTGAGAGGGCTTTGTCAGCTTCGGAAGCTGTTCAAGGTGAAGCTTGAGTTCCTCGAAAGCTTTCTGACACTGGTCGTCCCACTCGAACTTCGACCCCTTCCTTAAGGTTCTGAAGAAGTGGTGGCTCTTTTCTGCTGACCTTGATATGAACCTACTGAGAGTTGCGATCCTACCATTCAGGGTTTGCAATTCCTTCAAATTCCGAGGGGGTTGCATGTCGAGCACCGCCTTCACCTTAGCAGGGTTCACTTCTATCCCTCTCTGAGTCACCATATATCCCAGAAATTTCCCTGACCCTACTCCAAAAAAACATTTAGCAGGGTTTAATTTAATACCATTCTCTCGGATTACCTGAAATATCTCCTTCAAGTCGTCAATATGTCCCTCTGCCTTGACACTTTTAGCCAGCATATCATCCACGTAAACCTCCATGTTCCTGCCTATCTGCCCTCGGAACACCGAGTCTACCATTCTTTGATAGGTGGCTCCTGCATTTATCAGTCCAAAAGGCATACGTACATAACCGAAAGTGTAGGTCCCTAAGTTGAGTTAATATCGAGGGAAGCTAAAGAAAATGTCTAGAGGGGGGTGAATAGACTTTTCTAAAATCTTTCGATATATCAGAATTACAATTTGCGGAATACGAAATTAACAATGAGCCCAATTAAAGTTTATACTCAACTTAATTCGAGAACTCTGTTCTATACTCAACTAGTCAAGTTCAGTTAAGTAGTTAAAACAATTAAGCAATTTAAACAATCAAAACAGTAAAGTAAATCAACACACAACGATTTTATAGTGGTTCGACAACTTGTCTACATCCACTCTCACAAACCCAGTTGTGATGTTTCCACTAAACTCTTCCAATCGAGTACAAGTGTATGTTCCTGTCTTTAAAGTCCCAAGAAGAAGACTTAGATCTTCTCGATAACACTACCAAGTGCCTCTTCGATCTTACTAGCGATTTACAAGTATCTAGCAACTTGAAACAACAAAAGAAAATAAAACTTCTCTTCGTTCAGTAGTAGCCTTCTTTGATCTTCACTTGACTTGTGTAGCTTCACTTTCTGAACTTCAATCTCTGAGAGAAATTTCTTCACTTGAATCTTCAATAATGCTTTCAGTATCAATATTTTAGTAGTTGTATCAGTATCTCAGTAATCAGTAGTCTTCAAATGATAAACTCCTTCAAGTATTTATAGACTTCGAACTTCAAGAACTCAGGTAGTTGTAACCAACCTTTCTTGATAACTGATTTCAACTGAATCTTCTTATCCATACACGCGTTTCTTGTTACAAATTAGTTATTCCATAACTAACTTCTCCATCCTTATCTTTCACGCGTATTTGTAACCAACTTCATGTTAACTTGTCTTGTGTAGTCTAGTAGATGCACTTGTCTTGTAGTCCACCTGTCTTGAGTAGTAGACTGGTCTTCTCTTCTAATGTAGTAGACTTCTAATAGAACTAATCTAGTCCTATCATCTAACCTAACAAGACTATTACATTACATTAAGCTTTTATAACACAAGCTTAGTCAACTTATAAATCTATACAACAAATCTATCTATTACATAGAAATATCATGAGCTCTATACAACATTTAACTAGCTCAGTAACAATCTTAAACAAATACTGTAAACACATATGAAGTACTTATAAACTGTACTTATCTTTTCATGTGAACTTATGTGAACTCTACTGATTTTGTACAAGATGACTTAACTCAACTAGACTAGATCAGTCAATACTTAGAAAATATTCATACTACTTTTGGCTTTATCAAAACTTCATCTTTTATTCATCATTTAGGACTTGTTCTAGGATTCATATCCCAACAATTTCCCCCTTTTTGATGAAGCCAAAACTACTTGAACCTTTTCTCATAAGTAGACTAGTTAAGTAGTTACCTTGTCTTTTAACATCAAATAGTACTTTATCTTTCATTCATTCAAAATAGATCAGTAGATTACACATACTAAAAAAACTAAGTATCAGAGCAACACAAACTAATCTGAAAACAAACAAGAAAAACTAATCTGAAAGAGTACCTCCTTCTGAATTTGGAACGCAGAATGCATCAAGGAGCCTCTTGTGAATTAAACATATATGATCTTCATCTTCAATCTTCTCTTTATCTAGCAGCTCTTCTTCGAATTTCTTGATCTGATTATGATCAACTCTTTTACCTGAGCTGGTCATGGGACATTTCCATTCAGGAAATATAGGAACAAGAATGTTGAAGTTAGCACCAGCAGAAATCCTTAAGATTAGATGCCATAACTTCCTGTGTTGTCCTTCCATGAACCTGTCAAATAACGAATACAGTTCATCTTGATTTTCAGCATCACCATATTTCCTAATTATCCAATGATCAAGTTCCCATTGACTCTTCACTTCAATCCATTCAGCTCTATGCTCATTATCTATGAAGTGATCAATGAACTTGTCTTCCATTTTGTCTTCATCAGCTTTCAACTTTTGCAGCCTTTCAATATGCTTAGTAATCTTCTTTTTGCTTGCATAATGAATCTCATCATCAGCAATCCTTTGTTTCTTCTCAGCTGTAGTAGTAGCAGTAGGCTCTTCAATATCCAGCTTTCTCTTAACTCGTCTGGTCTGAATCTCTGCTTCAGGAGAAGCAACAGCTTTGCCTTTGTCTAATCTCTTCTGCTTTTCTGTTTCAGCATGCTCTAGATCTGCCTTCTTCACTAATCTGCCTCTTTTAGGCCTTCTTAGTTCTTCAATTGCAGTAGCAGCAACTTTCATCTCCGGTTCAGCACTAGCAGACTTCGCAACTTCAACTAGACTTGTCTCTTCCCCCTTTTTGGCTTCATCACTTGCCTTAAGAGTGAAAAGAGAAGTAAAACGAGTCATCTCTTCTTTCAAAGCTTCCTTCATAGCTTCAGCAGCTGACTCAATGTGCATCTTATGCGCTTTCTCATTACTCATCTCATCTAATCTATCAGTAACCAGTTCCAGCTTCCTTGTACATGAAACTAGTTCATCTTTCAAATGAGTAGCCGCCTGTCGAAGAAAAGTATTCTGTGTAGTCAGCTCATTCAGAACATCCCGAGAACGCACTAATTGATCCTGTGCTTCCCTTCTCTGTTCATCAGCAATAGAAATTTTGACTCTGTAAAGTCTCTCCATTTTGCTTGACTCTTCAGCTAGTGAACGAGCAAACGAGATTGACCTCTTCTCTGAATGATCAACTTGTTTCTTCAGAAAGTCTTCAAATTGAGCAAACATCTCTTCTCGAAAAGTTGCGTCCATCTTGTTGACCTCACTAACAAATAAGTCTCTGGATTTGTCAACAAGTGACTGATTTTGTTCAATGAGCACATCCTTCATTTTCAAGTTTAAGAACTTGTCAATGGCAGTATGAACAACATTTCCTAGATCCGTCTTCAATTCATCCAGGAATCTTTCAGGAATAACTTGAGTAGAACTGGAAGTTCCAACAAATTCAGCATCAAAAGCTTTGATCTCATCTTCATCAAACATTTCAGCATCCAAGAACTCATCATCTTCTTTACCAATCATGAGTGAGTCGACTTCATCTTCAGCACTTTCAACAATATCTTCCAATTGTTCTGAAGTCTGTACGGCTATCTCAGCTACGTCCGGCTTGATCTCGTCTTCCACCAGATTAGTCTGAGTTCCGACGTCAAAAGCGAATACATCCTCAATAACACCATCTGGAATATTCAGCAACCTTTTGACTAAATCAACTAAGGCTTTGCGAGGAAATAGCTCGGAGTGATCCTTAACTCCACTATTTTCTTTCTGTTCCATCTCCCAATCCATAAAGTTGGATATTCCGCCCTTGCCTTGAATGACCTCAAAAAGATCATCCGTAGATGACTTCTTCAATGCGAACCATGTGCAAATCCTGACTAGCTTCTCAAACTGTTCAGAAGCTGTGTCGATGTCAAGAGTTGAGAGCGTCTTTTGCAGATTTCTTGAAACTCGAGCACGAATCCTCTTCTCTCGGAGACACATTGGATAATATACTAGGGATTCAAATCTAACATCAGACGGGTCCTGAGTAGATGGGGTCTCTAACTCAGCTGTTGCAGTGGCAACTGGCGTCTTGTCTGAAGTAGATGGGTTAGAGGGTTCACCATATTCTGGTGAGGGAGAGGGAGTAAAGGCAGTGGTTTCTGTGGGCTGTGATGTGGCTAGGTCAGGTATGACAACTGTAGAAGTATCAGTTGTATCTTGTCTGGGAGTGATTTGGGGATGACTGGCTCTAAGCGGTAATGCCGCCAGTACATGTGAGGTTGAGGATAAAGGACGAGGCCTAGATCGATGTGATCTAGCCTTGGTTCGAACAGTAGAGAGAGAGAGAGAGAGACGGAATTGACAAAGATTGTGAAGATGTACCAACCTGGTGACTCGTCTCTTCTAGTGGAGGTGGGGTTCCAACTCTCACAAGAGTATACCTCTCTGGAACTTGGTCACTCGACTCCTTCTCATGTAGCGACTCTTCATCTGATTGAGTCTTCTCCGAGTCGTCTGCACTGGACTCTGCTTCCTCAGACTCAGCTTGTGAAGAACTCTCTGAATCCGCGTACGGCAACACTTCAGATTCATCAAATTGAACGTGCCTAGGAGCAGCTGGCCTGACAGCAGCTTGCTTCTTCAGTGCTTCTTTCTTCAAATAGAACTTCAAAGGATGAAATGGCTTCCCCTTGCTCCAAGTAGTCTTGTTGGGCATCAAAATTGGGAGTAAGATGCTCAGCTTGTTACCATATCCAACTGCTTGAGATACTACCCAGTTCCTAGTATCAACATCCACCCTAACACTCTTCTCGAAGTGCATCATCCTGTCAGCTATCAACTTGAACCAATTTCCCTCAGTAATTCCATCATAGATAGCTGCCATAATTCTTGTTTTGACTTGGGTAACTGAGTCATGAGACCCAGTGGCACATAGAAGCATCATGCTTGCTATGTCCAGTAGAGTGCGATACTTTTCCAACAATTCACCCTTCTTGGCTGTTATAGCTTTCCCATCCGGTTTCAACCTCATTTTCTTCCCATAGAAGATACTCAAATATCTCATCTCCTGTCCTTCAGCGTACTTTTCCACATCAATCGTTCCGATGGGCAACTTTAATCGTTCAAATAGGGCTTCACGAGTGATTTCCACTCGATTTGAACCGATAAATGATTCGATAATATCTCCCCTTCTGCTGGCGTTTGCATAGAATTCCAAAACCTCTTCCTCAAAAACAACTTTAGGAAACGCCTCCAAGTAGGGTCGTAGACCACATCTGGTACACTTGGTCAAGATTTCTGCATTTCCGACCGTATGAGTTCCTTCGAAAAACAGAGATGACTCAACATGCACCTTGTTGTCATTTATATATCTCCCTAGATCAAATGTTGCCTGAATGTTGGTGCTGACATCAAAGATAGAATGAATAGACATATTAAACGATTTGTACTGAACACGAAAGTAGATTATGCAGGAGATCACTGTTAGCAAGTAGTAGAGGAGTTATGAAACGTGAGGCAAGACGTGTGCAAGTGTTGGGTTTTGTTTAAAACATAATTTTGATCCAACGGTCAAGATCGAAGGATTAGATCCAACGGTTAAGACCTTTGGCATTCAGTTACGGAACCGAGACAAAAATTGTGTTTTGATTTTGTAAGAATTGAGATCCACCTTTCTTATTGGTAGAAAGAGGAGTGTACTCATCTGACCTAACATATTCATATTTTGGCGCGAGATGAATGTGTACACCTCATTAACTTAGGGGTGTATAAATCCAATTTCTAGGATATTCAAATTTTAACCCTATCAAATTATGTTAATACCCTTAGTTTGTTTCGAGTAAACACTTAACACATAATCCATTTAAATTAAAGAAAACTTAGCTTGTCTGTTCGAGTCCATCCAGAACAGATGAGTAGATCTAATCTTCATAAGGCGAGTAGACTTAATTTCACAAGACGAGTAGTCTTATGAGTACTAGTCGAGTTCCCCCTTCGACTGTGCGTGTCTATTCTGAGCGTCGAACAACTTTATGTACCTGTCTTATTTTGTACGACAGATATTCGAGTAGAATAATTCGAATGAATATTAATTTAAGTCAATGATCAAGGTGCAAGCAAGATGACTGTTACAAAACTAAAGAGTCAACATAAGGATCTTTAAGGAATCAAGGATTCCCCCTTAAATGTTTATTCCCTTAGTGTTACCCTCAGCTTTACCAGCTTCCTCATCGGGTTGTTTGGTCAACTTGGCTGACCTTGAATACCTGTCTGTTAAGTGAGTAGATGAGTGCTCCGCTCTTTTGTGGTAACTTGTCTATTTCTCTCATCTTCTTAGGACTGTACCTGTCTGGTTAGTACATTGCTATATACTAGTAGGATCTAGATCAATTAGTCCTAGACTAATGCATAATTCATGGAATCGGGTCTCACCTAATGGTTTTGTGAAAATATCAGCTCTTTGAAAATCAGTATGAATCTTTTCCATGCGTATATCCTTCTTTTCAACATGATCACGTATGAAATGGTGTTTCACATCAACATGCTTACAACGTGTGTGCAGAACAGGATTTTGTGTAATGGCAATAGCACTATTACTATCACAGAATATAGGAACATTTGATTCACAAATATTATAATCTCTAAGCTGTTGAATAAGCCATAATAATTGACTACAACAACTACCAGCAGCCATGTACTCAGCTTCAGTAGTAGAGGTAGCAACACTTGTCTGCTTTTTCGAAAACCATGAAATGAGTTTTGTGCCTAAGAATTGACAAGAACCAGATGTAGATTTCCTATCTATTCTACAACCACCAAAATCAGAATCAGAGTAGCCACTTAGAGATAAATCATCATTTGAAGGATACCATATACCACAATTGATAGTTCCTTTCAAATATTTTAATATCCTTTTAGTGGTTTCCATATGACTCTCTTTTGGATTAGCTTGAAAACGAGCACATACACCAACAGAAAATGCAATATCAGGTCTACTAGCAGTCAAGTAGAGTAATGAACCAATAAGACCACGGTAGTGAGTTTGATCAGTACATTTACCATTCTCGTCTGGATCCATCCTGTAAGTAGGTTGCATAGGTACTCCAGAAGATTTACATGTCTTAATACCATACTTGTCTAGTAGATTACGAGTATATTTTGCTTGATTTATGAAAATCCCTTCTGAGGTCTGTTTTACTTGAAGTCCAAGAAAGTAATTCATTTCACCCATCATAGACATCTCAAATTTACTTTGCATGAGTGTTGAGAAACTTTCACTCAGCTTTTTGTTAGGTGACCCAAAAATTATGTCATCTACGTAAATTTGGACGAGTAAAATGTCTTTCCCTTCTTGTCTTCTGAACAAGGTTCTATCTACCTTGCCTTTAGTAAAACCATTTTCTAATAGAAATTGAGAAAGAGTATCGTACCAGGCTCTTGGAGCTTGCTTTAGTCCATATAAGGCTTTCTTTAGTTTGTATACCTGGTTACCTTTGACTTCGAAACCTGGAGGTTGTTCAACATACACTTCTTCCGCAAGAATACCATTAAGAAATGCACTTTTAACATCCATTTGATATACAGTAAATTTCATGTAAGCAGCATATGCTAAGAACAATCGAATGGCTTCTAGTCTAGCAACAGGAGCATATGTTTCATCATAATCTATGCCTTCAGCTTGTGAATAGCCTTGGGCTACTAGTCTAGCCTTATTTCGAACAACTACATCATTCTCATCTTTCTTATTCTTGAAAATCCATCGAGTGCCAACTACATTATGATGTTTCGGTCTATCAACAAGTTCCCAGACGTCGTTTCGAACAAACTGATTCAACTCGTCTTGCATAGCAATGATCCAATTACTATCAGCCAATGCCTCATTAATGGTTTTAGGCTCGATAGATGAGAGGAAACAACACCAGTAAAACAGAGATGGACTAGATTGTTCTTGCGACTCAAAGAGTTGTCGTCTAGTCTTCACACCAACAGTAGAGTCACCAATAATATTTTCAGTATTATGCGCTGATTTCCATGTATTTCTATTCTTAACAATAGTACTATCATCTATATCATGTACGGCATCATGCATGTCAACATCATTATCATCAGAAGATTTAATAGGAGTAGACGAGTCGACTAGTTTAGGAATGTCAACTGGTCTAGTAGAGTTACCTTGAGCACTTACCTTCTTCTGGTTATCTAACTCTAGAGCTTTCATGAATGGATTGTATGCTTGAACGGATTCATATATCTCTGAATCTTTGTCAGATTCGATAGTTAGCTCAGTAAATTTCTCACTGATCTTGTTGGCAGACGTGTCCTGTTGAGATTCTTCGAAAACCACATGTGGTGTTTCTTCCACACATAGGGTAGAGTAGTTGAATACTCTGAATGCTTTGCTAGTTGAGGAGTATCCTAAGAATATCCCCTCGTCTGCTTTAGCATCGAATGCATTCAACTTGCTTTTCCCATTGTTATGGATAAAACACTTACATCCAAATATATGAAAATATGAAACTCTGGGTTTTCTACCTTTCCATACCTCATAGGGTGTCTTACCTAGTGCTTTATTGATAGCACTTCTGTTTTGTGAGTGGCATGCAGTATTGATGGCTTCTGCCCAAAACTTCTGAGGCGTATTATACTCTGTCAGCATGGTCCTGCAGGCCTCCTTAAGAGTTCTGTTCCTTCGCTCTGCTACTCCATTTTGTTGTGGTGTCCTTGCTGCACTAGTAAGGTGCTGGATGCCACGCTTAGAACAAAATTCTTTAATATAGCAGTTAATGAATTCAGTACCCTTGTCACTACGGATCTTGACAATTGACTGATTCTTCTCAACCTGTAACTTCTTCAATAGATCAGGCAAAAGTGTTTGTGTATCACTCTTCTTATGTAAGAAGACTACCCAAGTGAACTTAGAATAGTCGTCTACCACAACAAGTGTGTACCTTCTACCGTTCAAAGTTGGAGGAGTTATTGGGCCATGTAAGTCCATATGTAGAAGTTCAAGAACTCTACTTGTTGAGAGGGATGGAATAGATTTAAAAGAACCCTTTACCTGTTTACCTTTTTGACAGGATGTGCATACATGTGACTTATAGTAGACTTCATTGGGAATACCTTCCACAAGGTAGTCTCTGGCTATCTTATTAAGAACCTTGAAGTTTAGATGACAGAGGCGTCTGTGCCAGAGCCAGCCAAGTTCTTTAGGATTCTTAGTAAGTAGACAGGTGTCCCTCGGACAACTGTTCCAGTTCACTATGTACACACTTCCTTGTCTTGTGCCGACCAGTAAGACTGTGTGTGTTCTCTTGTCAATGATTTCACATTTCTGACTCTTGAACTGCACCTTGTATCCACGATCACAAAATTGTGAAACAGAGAGTAAATTGTATTTCAAGCCTTCAACATAAGAAACATCTTGAATCTCTATGTCTCCATTCCGAATGTAACCAAATCCTTTAGTAACAGCAGTGGAGCTATCACCAAATATCACTTTTGGTCCTTCTTGCTCATGGTAGCTTGATAAGAGAGTCTTGGTACCAGTCATGTGGTGCGAACAGCCACTGTCTATGTACCAAGTTTCTCCTGTTGAGCCACCCTTCTTGTATAGATCGAGTCGACCCTGCAATAGATGATATTTCATAATTTAGGTACCCTCCTTGTTTATTGGGGTCCTTGGGGGTTAGTCGAGTTCAATGGAATCCAAATGTACATTGGAGTCCTGAACAAGTTTGACCTTCTAAGCTTTCGACCATATTTGTTGCAAAATAAGACCTTGTTGTCCCTATCTGGTCTACTCTTTGGAGATAGCCTTTTGACTTAATCTCTACTTGAGCAGGCACTTGTCTATGATAGTCAGAGTAAGGTTTGTATGCATTAGGTCCATACGGTTTATAGACATGTTTAGGTCTTTCTTCTCCTTCGATATCATATGACAAAGGTGGAGGATATAGAACAGCTTGTGTACGATATTTTGGACCTTCCTGTCTAGGTCTAGACGAGTAGAGTTGAGACTGCCTTATAAAAGGAGGTCTAGACTCTTGTTGTCTAGTCTGTACTTGTCTAGTACTTGTCTCCTCAGGATACCAATCCTCGTATCTGACCTGATTTGGTCGTCCACGATTCCTAGTCCTTTGTTGACTTGTTTTAAACGAAACAGGCTTGTTGTTAACTTTCTTTTTACCTCCTTTGGTAATTGGAATGTTAACTCGAGCTTGTTTTGGTACAGTACCTTTAGTTGGAGTATCAATATCGTATATCATTGGTTCTTTTCCTTTATCATTAGTCAAAGAGCTTGAGATGAAAATAGTAGGGTTCTTAGGAACTAGAGTAGACGAGCTTGATGTCTCAGCACCTATGCCTGTCTTGTCAGCAGGAGCCCTATACCTATCTGACAATTCAAGGTTAACTTTAGATGAGTTAACCAGGTCAGTAAGTTTAAGGTCTAAAGTGACAACCTCGGTTTCTAAGAACTTATTACGTTCTTCAAGCTTTTTGAACTTGCTTTGTAAAACATTGAATTCATGTTTCTCAGTAGCATGTGTCTTAAGTAGGTCTTGATACAACTTGTCTGTCAATGCACACTTGTCTTTGAGTTGACTCAACTCTTCTTGCAAGCGTTCATTTAGGACTGTTATATTAGGATCTACTTTAGACTGAGCTTCCTTAAGATCAATGATTTCTTGTCTTAAGATGATGTTTTCGTCACTGACTTCAATGAATGCCTTGTTGGCAAGTAGGAGGTCGTCTTCAACTGCACTAGTAGAGTGCTGAAGACTACTCCCTACTTTGCTACTGGCAGTATCACTTTCATCAGATTCTGATTCATCACAAGATTGAAACGAAGTAGCAGATGATACCTCTTGGTCGATTTTAGCCATGCAGCATAGACCATCATCCACTATGAAAGCTTCATCGTGATCTGGTTCAGACGGGTAGCTAGATGAGGATGATGGAAACTCGTCTGAGTCAGAGTCAGAGTCATCATTGGCCATCATTGCCTTCTTACCACGGTTGTATCTTCTTTCCCTTCGTGCTTTGCGTTCTTCTCGATCATCGGTACTCAGGTCTGGACATTCATATATGTAGTGATCTGGCTTCTCACAGTTATAGCACAAGATATCATTAGTAGCCTTTTTAATAGGAGAGTTGTTCCTTCGTTTATCAAGTCTATTAGAACGAGTAATCTTCCTACCATCAGACTCTCTATCTTGTCTGTTACCTTTCGAGACTTCGTCTCTCCTTTCGGACGAGTTTCGGTCTCGTCTGGTCTCAGACGAGTTCTTAGAAGCAGATCCTCTATGCTCTCTATAGAACTTCTTATATCTTCCAAAACGTTTATTCAGCCTATCAAACTTTCTAACCATGAGGCTTACCTGATCCTTCAGACTAAGATCAGTATCTAACTCGTCTTTCACAGAAGTAGACCTAGTTTTAGACTTAGACCTGTCTACCTTAGACGAACTAGCCTTAAAAGCAACGTTCTTAGATACAGCATGTTCTCTGTCACTGCTTACTATGGGTTCATCTTCGTCTAGATCAAACTCATGGGCCTTTAGAGTTTGAAACATAGTTTCTGCTGTCCATACGTCTATATCTTGGGTATTCTTAACAAGCATTTTTACCATTTTCCATCGACTATCAAGGCTTTTGAGAATCCTAAGATTGATTTCTCGTGGAGTATAAGATTTACCAAGGACTTCCAAGTCATTCATAATTTTAGTAAAACGAGTATCCAACTGGTCTATTGTTTCACCAGCTTTCATATGAAATGATTCGAATCTTTGGACTGCAGTGGAAAGCTTGCTTTCTTTGATTAGGGATGTCCCTTCACAAATGATAGCTAAGCGATCCCACATTTCTTTGGCAGTTTTACATTTTAACACTTTTCCCAGATACTCATTAGGAAGAGTGTGTAAGATGTAATTCTTGGCCAAGCTATCCAAATTATTCTGTCTCATTTCTTCTGAGGTTAGTTCTGACCTTGGTTTCTTGACGAGTGTACCCACGGGTTGATTTGCGTCGAGGGCAGCAGTATTGGGGATCATGGTCACAATTGGACCTTCAGTGATGACGGAGATCATTAAGTCGTGAGTGGAGCTGAAGATGGCTTCCATCCTTAGCTTCCAATAGTCATAGTCTTGAACCTGGAACTTAGGTAACTTGTTAACGCTGATCTCAAGAGACATGATTTCAAGAAATAAGTGCTAAGTAGAGTTATGATCAAGAATAACAGATAAGTCAAGAACAGGGAGCACGAAACAGATATAACAAGAATATTTGATCAAGAACACGTATATAAGAGCAATCAAAGACCAAGATTTCGCCCTAAATCTTAAATTGGTTATCAAGAAACAGCAGTTCGAAAACTACTGCTCTGATACCACTTGTAGGTCCCTAAGTTGAGTTAATATCGAGGGAAGCTAAAGAAAATGTCTAGAGGGGGGTGAATAGACTTTTCTAAAATCTTTCGATATATCAGAATTACAATTTGCGGAATACGAAATTAACAATGAGCCCAATTAAAGTTTATACTCAACTTAATTCGAGAACTCTGTTCTATACTCAACTAGTCAAGTTCAGTTAAGTAGTTAAAACAATTAAGCAATTTAAACAATCAAAACAGTAAAGTAAATCAACACACAACGATTTTATAGTGGTTCGACAACTTGTCTACATCCACTCTCACAAACCCAGTTGTGATGTTTCCACTAAACTCTTCCAATCGAGTACAAGTGTATGTTCCTGTCTTTAAAGTCCCAAGAAGAAGACTTAGATCTTCTCGATAACACTACCAAGTGCCTCTTTGATCTTACTAGCGATTTACAAGTATCTAGCAACTTGAAACAACAAAAGAAAATAAAACTTCTCTTCGTTCAGTAGTAGCCTTCTTTGATCTTCACTTGACTTGTGTAGCTTCACTTTCTGAACTTCAATCTCTGAGAGAAATTTCTTCACTTGAATCTTCAATAATGCTTTCAGTATCAATATTTCAGTAGTTGTATCAGTATCTCAGTAATCAGTAGTCTTCAAATGATAAACTCCTTCAAGTATTTATAGACTTCGAACTTCAAGAACTCAGGTAGTTGTAACCAACCTTTCTTGATAACTGATTTCAACTGAATCTTCTTATCCATACACGCGTTTCTTGTTACAAATTAGTTATTCCATAACTAACTTCTCCATCCTTATCTTTCACGCGTATTTGTAACCAACTTCATGTTAACTTATCTTGTGTAGTCTAGTAGATGCACTTGTCTTGTAGTCCACCTGTCTTGAGTAGTAGACTGGTCTTCTCTTCTAATGTAGTAGACTTCTAATAGAACTAATCTAGTCTTATCATCTAACCTAACAAGACTATTACATTACATTAAGCTTTTATAACACAAGCTTAGTCAACTTATAAATCTATACAACAAATCTATCTATTACATAGAAATATCATGAGCTCTATACAACATTTAACTAGCTCAGTAACAATCTTAAACAAATACTGTAAACACATATGAAGTACTTATAAACTGTACTTATCTTTTCATGTGAACTTATGTGAACTCTACTGATTTTGTACAAGATGACTTAACTCAACTAGACTAGATCAGTCAATACTTAGAAAATATTCATACTACTTTTGGCTTTATCAAAACTTCATATTTTATTCATCATTTAGGACTTGTTCTAGGATTCATATCCCAACAGAAAGTACCACATGTCGCTATAAAGCATACCTTTGGTATATCGAGGGGGTTCAACTGGATTTGATGATACCCTTGATAAGCATCCATCATGCTGAGTAATTCAAACCCGGACGTGGCATCCACCTGCTGATCAATCCTAGGCAGGGGATAGTGGTCTTTAGGGCACGCCTTGTTCATGTCCCTGAAGTCAATGCACATCCTCCATTTGCCGGCTCCCTTAGACACCAGTACTGCATTCGAGAGCCACTCAGGGAACTGCACTCTCTTCACGTGCCCTGCGCTCAACAATTTATCGATCTCCTCCTTTACAATGAGGTTCTTCTCTTTACCGAAGTTCCTCAACTTCTGCTTCACGGGCCTAGCTTTGGGATCCACATTCAGATGGTGCACAGCTATTTCTGGAGGGATACCCGTCATATCCGTCGCTGTGAATGCAAAGATGTCTGCATTTTGCTGGAGGGCAAGTATCATCTTTCCCTGGAGCTCAAGGTTCATATTCGTACCTATCCTGGTTGTGAATCCCTCCTTTCCTGGGTAGAGCTCGATGCTCATCAGCTCCTCGTCTGGTTTAGCTTTGGGCTGCTCTTGGATTAGCTCACCCACCTTCTGTCTCTTCAGCTCCGGGTCTTCGCCCTTAAATCTCTCCATTCCCCGTAACACGGCCCTGTCGGCTATCTTGACCGATTCCACGTAACACTTCCTTGCCTGATACTGATCGCCACATATCTCTCCCACACCCCCCGAGGCAGGGAATTTCATCTTCATGTGGAAGGTGGAGATCACTGCCTGAAAAATATTCAAGCTTGGCCTCCCCATTACTACGTTGTAGGAAGATGGGACGTCTACAATCAAGAATTCTATGACTTGTACTCGACGGTTAGGGGCTACTCCTAACCCTACTTGCAATAACGCTGAACCAAGGGGTTGAATGGCTCCCCCTAAGAATTCGTAGAGAGCGGTTTCCACCGGTCTGAGCTTTATATTCAGGTCCATCTTCTTAAAGCACTCCAAAAACATGATATCGGCACAGCTTCCAGTATCCACAATAATTCTTGCCACATCGTATCCTGCTATATCCGTGGTAATGACTAATGCGTCATTATGAATTTCTCTAGGTTCCCCTGCGTCTTCTGGCCCGAAATGAATGTCTGGACCTTCTGTCATCTTTCCCACCTCATGGTGTTCTATATTCCTCTCATTCTTCAGCGACCGAACGCTCTGCTTCCTCTGCTTAACGAATCCCCATCAGCGGGGCCTCCCATAATCATATGGATAGTTCCTCTCTTCTGGGGAGGGGGTGGTGGCTCCTCATTGCCATTCCTTTGATCTCTTCTATCATCTTCCTGTTTCCCTTCGGGGTCCTTTCGCTTTTGATCCCTGGGGCCTTGTCGATCTCTGAAAATAAACTCTTTCAGGTGGCCTGCCTGAATCATCCTTTCTATCTCATCCTTCAGATGCCAACATTGGTTGGTATCGTGGCCATAGTCGTTGTGGAACCTGCAGAATTTGTTTGACTTAGGGTTTTGGGGACCTCTGCTTCTTGAGTAGGGGAATTTCATATCTGGATGGTCCCCTGCCACCTCTAGGACTTCGGCTGGCTCCATCCTCAAAGGGGTATATCTCTTCGCCCCTCTCCTGGGGTTCCAGGGTGCAACTTCTTCTCTTCTTACATTTTCCAGCCTCCTGGAGCTTCTGTGTCTCTCCGGACTTGGCCTCCTAAGCGGAATTTCTTTCCTCCTTTCTCCGTTACCCACTATTGTCCTGGTGTCTGATCGCTTAGCTTTCCTTACCTCTTCTAGGGTAAGGTATTTCTCTGCTCTCCTCAACAATTCATCAAAGGTCCGAACTGGCTTCTTGGCTAGAGATGTGAACAGATCCCCATCTCTTAACCCGTTGGTGAGGGCGTTAATTTTGACCTCTGAGGAGGCTGTAGGTACTTCGAGAGCTGCTTGGTTGAATCTTTTCAAGAAAGCCCGAAGACTCTCATTCTCCCCTTGTCGCATGTTAAACAAGGTGAGGGTGGCCCTAGGTTGCCTCCTAGCGCTGGCAAATTGGTGTAGGAATAGTTCACTGAACTCCGACCATGAATGGACAGTGTCTGGCCCTAACTGGGTGAACCATTGCTGCGCCGCTTTAGATAGGGTAGTCAGAAATACCCTGCACTTGACGCCCTCTCCGTATCGATGCAATAGGGCGACATTCTCGAACCTCATCAAATGCTCGTACGGGTCCGTGGTGCCATCATATTCGAAATTTAAGGATTTAAAATTAGGAGGCAGTTCATCTTGTAAAATAGTGGATGAAAATTGATAACCAGTAACGTAAGAAGGTTTACTTACGTTGTCAATCATATGCTTTTGCATGTCTTTCATCTCCTTCCGCAAGGCCTGTATCTGATCGTTGACGGCTCCTTGATACGTGTCATCCGTGCTTTCTCCCATCCCTGTCTCCAGAGTGGTGTCCCCAAGGATCCTCTCCGTATCCCTCCGAGGGGGTCTTTCCAAGATGCTTCTTTCCGCCTGAGAAGGTACTTTTTCTTCTGGGTTCTGAGGGGGATCCTCATTACTGGAAGGGACTGGAACAGAATCGATGACCTGTTCTGGGAGATTTTGTCTTGTACCCTTACGAGTGGTTGGAATAGGTTCGGGAGGGCGAAGTCCTCGAGTAGCGATTATTCTCTCAACTGATTGCGCAATCATCTCATCTAATTGATCTCGAGAGACAGTCAGGAGTTCCGGTTGAGCGTTAGGGTTATCCCTATTGATCCCACTCCCTGAAGCTCCTGAGGTGCCTGGTGCATCTCCCTCCAGAGTGGGAGGGATATGCTCCGGTATATGATCTACGGGCTGTTTCCCTAGATTTCGGTTTGAGGGAAAACCTGGAGGGGGAATATCTTCTGGTGTATGGTCCACGGGTCGTTTCCCTAAATTTCGATTTGAGGGAAAACCTGGAGGAGGCGGAGGAAGAGGAGGAGGAGTGGAATCTCCTTTCTCCTTCGTCTGCTTCACTGGATCATGTCCTCCACCCATTTTAAGTACAAAACTTTTCTCACGCCTTAGCCTGAAATGTTCCCACAGACGGCGCCAGTTGATGCGTCGAAAAAGAACGCCTTCGGATGTTGATCGTTCTCTTGCGAGCACTGTTAATCACGAGTCCAATCTCTAGTTGAATCCTTGATAATCTTCGAGTAAATCTACTTGATCTTTGATCGTTCTCTTGCGAGCACTGTTAATCACGAGTCCAATCCCCTATTCTCGTGGGTTTGACCTGCTCATTTGACTTGGTTCAGAAAGATTGATTATGCATTCCATATTTGGGCCAGATCCTTTCAGACCCAAGGGCTGTAAATCCCTCTCAATATGGGCCAAAGGCCCAATTCCCCTGGTTCCTCTAATTTCTCTACTTAAGCCCAGGGGTGTATTGCTCCACTTTCTTCAATGTATTGACCTAATCACAACCATCCTAATTTATCCCGTTTCCACGTGTCGACCTCTCCAGGAGCGACATATTTATCTACATCAATTATACATGCATGCTTTTACTTCTATATCTAAGTACACACACGTACACGTATATTATTTATATAATATAATATACACATGCACAAGTATGTATATACCATTATCTAATCATCATATATACATAATATAGTGCAATCATACACGTGTATTTAAATATCAATTATATATACTAATCTCTATTCATGAGATCACAAATATTGTATTAATAATTTAACAAGTATCTGTGATCTTATAACCATATGATTACAAATAATGTATTAGGGTGATTCACCCCTAATACTAATATCACATTTAATATTGTGTGATGCGTCGAAAAAGAACGCCTTCGGATGTTGGTCGTTCCCTTGCGAGCACTATTAATCACGAGCCCAACCTCTCGTTTTATCCTTGGCAATCTTCAAATAAAACTCCTTGGAAATCCGAAAATAACCTGCAAAAGTACACCGGAGGGGGGCTCCGGCGTAGAAGCTCCGACGCTCAAGTCATATTCGATAGTAGGCGAAATCAAAGAGGAATTCCCCTGTGTATCTAGGGAAATTCCGGCGAATGTGATGCAGTTTCTCTTCCAATTCAATGTATGTTTAGTAAAAATGTATGTATATGTTAAAGAACGTAACCCAGAATATGAAAATAACCTTCTTTATATACCTGACCCCTCTCTGCGGAGAGGGGATGACTTCTTCTCCCTATATTCTCGGTCCACTCCTGTAAATCCAGCCTTAAATCCCTAAGGACCCGGCTTCTCTCCCTGAAGACTTGGTTCTTTCAGCTTATCGGCCCCTATCTTCGTGGGTTTGAATTATTCATTTGACTTGGCTAGGAAAGGTGGACTGTTCGTTCCATATTTGGGCTGGATTCTTCTAGGCCCAAGGGCTATTAATTTCTTCAAATATGGGCCAAAGGCCCAATCACCCTGATCTCTCTAATTCCCCTACTTAGGCCCAGGGGTGTATTAATCCTGCTTCTTGGCCTAATCACCATTATCATAATTTATCCCGTCTCCACGTGTCGACTTCTCCGAGAGCGACATATTTATCTACATCAACCACTCCCCCCTACTCTCATAAAAGGAATAATTTTTAGGAGAGTAGGAAAACAATAACATTGAGATAAATACCAAGGAAATATTTTACTCCTAAAACTTAAAATACTCTTCATAATATTTTATTGATTTGATTCCCTCTGCAATAATTACTCTCAGAAATCTTCAGGGCTTTTGCGCTTCTACACGCAACTTTGCCCTCGAATCCCGTATTCACGCGTTCCTTCCTAACCCAACATCAGGCCGCCGTTTTCCCTTCACGCGCCTTTTGATTAGGGGGAACATTTAAGTCTCCTTGGTTTTCTCCCTTCTCTTTCCAGTGTGATTATTCAAAATCCCTTTTTTCCACCAAAAATCTCCTTTTCCTTCTTTCAAACTCATCCCTTCTTCATCTTCGTTTCTACTCCTGCGAACTTAACTCCTCTAAGCACGTCCAGCGGCCGTTCCATCACTACTCTTAAAACCGACTTTCTCCAGGTATCTATTCCTTCCCTTTTTTCTCTCATTTACAATATCCGTATGTCATCCTCTTCAGACTCCATTTCCATGGGGAGTTCTACTTCCAACTCGCTTCCCCTATTTCCTGTAACCGATCAAGCTTTGGAGGACCAAATTTCGGGTCCCTCGATTCTCACTCCCGAGCGTGTAGCCGCTTTTCTGCGTTCAGGGATTTTCCCCGGCGATTACTCCGTTAGGGCTGCTCATAAGAAAGAGCGCCCTAACTTTCCAGGTCATAATACCTTAGCCTTTTGGGAGGCTCAACTAAAAGCGGGTCTCCGTTTCCCAATTCATCCTTACCTCTGCGAAATTTCTGCTTATCTCCGTATACCTTTGAACCAATTTACTCCCAATGCCATACGCGCAATGTTAGGTTTTTACATTTTGATGAGGGGAAACGGTGGGGAACCTTCAGCTCAACTCTTTCTAACCCAATATGTCTGCAAGTTTTCGGACGGATTCTTTTATGCTAGTGGTCGCACCTCCCGGACCGGCAAATTCATGGAGAAGCTCCATGAAGGGGTCCAGGATTGGAAAGACTACTATTTCTTTGTTACCAACCCTCTTCCTTGGGAATTTCCTCATGAGGGGTGGATTTATGAAAATCCTGGGGTGCCCCGTCCTCCCCTTTCCGTCTGTTCCTCCTTAAACCTGGATGTGATGAACCGTTTAAACGATCATGTCTCTAATCATGGTTTTTTTGATGTAATGGGTATCTGTAAAAATCCTAGAATCCTTTCTCATTTCGGTTTTGGTAGCCCCGATTATCCTTTAGGTCCCGATGATGGTAATACCATTTCTCCTCTCCTGGTATTATACTCAAGACCTTAACCCATTATATTTATTAATGCTGTTTCATGTTTCTTCGTACAGCTATGAGTTGGTTGACTCAGATTTCGCGTGATGCTGCCCCTCTCTCGATGGTTAATAGGTCTCCAGCTCCTGAAAGTTCCTCGAGGGCTCAAATTCCCCCTTCTCCAGTGGAACCTGCTACTGGATCTGTTGCTAAGCGTACCCGTTCCTCTACTGAAAAGGCCATGGTGTCTACGTTACCTCCTGTTTCCGATGCTTCCAAGAAAAAGAAGTCCAAGACCAAATCCTCTCTGCCCGATGTCGGTTCTGATGCTCCAGATGAGATGAATGTTGACCAACTCCTGGGTTTTATAGAGCGTTACACTCCGGCCCATGCCACTGAGGCCCTCAATGCTCTGTCCTTTGGTGAGCGAGTTGTGCATGCCGCTCACAGCTTTACCCAGGTATTCTCCTCATGAAAATACATTTCTAAGTAATTCTAATAAAGAAGAATATGCTTGTCTTACTTCTTTAGATGATTCCTTGTGTAGTTTGGTCTCCTGTTTTCCAATGTATCTGAACGAGCCCTTCAGTCCCTTCAGCTGGTGGATGACCTCCACAACCAGGTAGAATTGGAAAAAGTGAAGAGGGATATTCTTGAAGCAGAATTGCATGACGCTAATCAGAGGTATAAAATACTCCAAACGACACTTTCGGGGGAGATAGCTTTACTGAAGAAGGAATTTGGCAAACGGGTGGAACAGCTGGAGGTTACTCTTCCTCAGACTGGTATGAAATTGTGCATAGATTCCATGTTTACCTCCGCCGCAGGTCAAAAATTTCTAGGTACCTTACATCAGGAGTGGCTGGAGGCTTTTCTTCAGAGTAGCAGCTTTCTGGGGGCGATGGGTGCATATATCCCTCATTTCATTGATCATGGATTTTCCAACGCTGTAGCGGAACATTCTGCTCCTGGGTTCAACGGTCAATATACTCGTGCCCTCCGGTTAGAAGAATTGGACACTCCCCCCAAGTTCCCTGGAGATGCTAAAGAAGACATCCATACCCCCTGGTGGTTACCTGGGATGAGGAAGGCGATCCTAGAGTTGAAGGAAGCTGCCCTGAAATTGGATGATCTTGTACCTGCAAGGGATATGGCCTTTCCTGTCCATGTGGACAACCCAACTCCAGTGGCTACTGTAGCAGCGGGTGCTTTGATGGAGAAGGCGGAGGAAGGCGATTCCAGTGGACGAGCAGAGGAGGCAAGAGAAGGTTCTGAGGGGAAGAATGGTGTTCCCCTCTCTGCATGACTTTAATTCCTTGATAACACTTTGGTACTTGAAAACACTTTTTTATTTTGTTAAGGCCTCTAAGGCCCCTTTTGATATTTTCCGGAGACTCCACACTCCGGGGTTTTTCTGTGGAGGGCTTAGGCATGGTGCCTCAAGTCTTGAATATTCCTGCTTCTCTTTTATTTGATATCGTACCTGCACATTTATTACTTGGCATGCATATATACATATACATCTCTATCTTTGTTATAAGGTGTGGTATCTGTTAGCATGTTTTAGACATTTTCTGGACACGTAAAGGCTCTAAAGCTCCTAGAGGAACCTTAACGAGGAGATAGGGTTTATATCCCTGCAGTTACTTGGTGATTTGCTAACGTCTCTAGCCTTTCTCTTGACGCCAGAGTTTTTAGGGATTATCCTTCCTTTCCCCTAGGTCAGAATTCGTAGGGATCATACTCTCCCTTAAGTTGTTTATGCTCGTGAGAGTTAGTTTATACTCGTGAGAGTTAGTTTATACTCGTGAGAGTTAGTTTATACTCGTGAGAGTTAGTTTATACTCGTGAGAGTTAGTTTATACTCGTGAGAGTTAGTTTATACTCGTGAGAGTTAGTTTATACTCGTGAGAGTTAGTTTATACTCGTAAGAGTTGGTTTATACTCATAAGAGTTGGTTTATACTCGTAAGAGTTGGTTTATACTCGTAAGAGTTAGTTTATACTCGTAAGAGTTAGTTTATACTCGTGAGAGTTAGTTTATACTCGTGAGAGTTAGTTTATACTCGTGAGAGTTAGTTTATACTCGTAAGAGTTGGTTTATACTCGTAAGAGTTGGTTTATACTCGTAAGAGTTTGTTTATACTCGTGAGAGTTGGTTTATACTCGTGAGAGTTAGTTTATACTCGTGAGAGTTTGTTTATACTCGTAAGAGTTGGTTTATACTCGTAAGAGTTGGTTTATACTCGTAAGAGTTGGTTTATACTCGTAAGAGTTTGTTTATACTCGTGAGAGTTTGTTTATACTCGTGAGAGTTAGTTTATACTCGTAAGAGTTTGTTTATACTCGTGAGAGTTTGTTTATACTCGTAAGAGTTTGTTTATACTCGTAAGAGTTTTGAGAGTCGTTAGGGATAGGGTTTGTTGACGAGTTAATCATGTCTTCCGCTACTGTACCCCTTACTCCCCCTAGCTTTAGAGGCTGTCGTGAATAGTAACTTTAGGAATTTTTCCTAGGTATTCTCTATTCGAGCATGTATGAATTGGTGTGAATTTCTCTATCTTGCTATATTTCAGTTTCCAAAACATATCCGTTATTTCAGCATTCATCATGCAGGCCTTCAACAGTTATCTTAACACGATATTAACATATGAGAAACATTTCATCATAAAATTAGCGCATAAGGGTCATCTCATCACAATATTAACATGCATTTAGGGAAATTGCTGAGATTTTATCAAAACCGATGCTCCATTGATCGAAAACGTTTATCAACATAGGCAAATAAGGGGAACCTATGCCGGCCTCATTAAAAACCTCTCCGTGGTAAAACCCCAAAGGGAAACCCACGTAGAGGGAAAAAGAGTGCCGGTGAAGTAATTATTCGAATAAGAAATAAATGTTCGAAATTGTTCATAAAGAAAAAGGAAGTAGGGGAATAACACCTTCTTCAAACATAAAATCTCTTCAAGTGACACACGTTCCATGGCCTTAGTATCTCTTTCCCTGTCATGTCTTGGAGCTTGTATGCTCCACCTTTTAGCACCTGTATTACCCTGTATGGACCTTCCCAGTTGGGTTCTAGCTTTCCTGTGTTTTTCAAAGCATCTGCTCTCCGAAGGACTAAGTCTCCCACTCTAAAGCAGCGAGGGATTACTCTGCGATCATAGGCTGCTTTGATCCGACTCTTGTACCTTTCCGCTTTTAATCTCACCATCTCCATTTCTTCGTCTATCTGATCCAGCGCTTCCCTCATCAACTCTTCATTTCTTTTTTCTTCAAAATAGGTGATCCGGTGCGATTTGAGTCTAGCTTCACGGGGTATCACTGCTGCTGCTCCATATACTAGGTAGAAGGGAGATTCGCCTGTAGCTGTTTTAGGGCTGGTTCTATAAGACCAGAGGACATTGTCTAACTCCTTCACCCATTTTCCTCCTACTTCTTCCAGTCGCGTTCGAATACCATCCACTAGGATTCTGTTTGTAACCTCCACCTGCCCATTAGCTTGTGGATGAGCTACTGAAGTAAACCTCTGTGTGATATTCCACCTTTCGCACCACTTCCTTACTTTCTCTCCATTGAACTGCGTTCCATTGTCGGAAACCAAGATCCGTGGTATTCCAAATCTGCAACAAATATGTCTAGCAAGGAAAAGAATTACATTATCTTCTTCAATTTTGGCCAAAGGCACGGCCTCTACCCATTTACTAAAATAATCCACGGCTACGATCAAAAATTTTCTCCCTCCTGGTGCCAAGGGGAAGGGCCCCACCAGATCGATTCCCCATTTGGCGAAGGGACAGGGCGAGTACATAGCCCCCATTTCTTCTGCGGGTATTCGTATCAAGGGTCCATTTTTCTGGCACTTCTCGCATTTCTTCACATACTCTCTAGCATCTCTGATTATGTTGGGCCAGTAAAAACCTGCCCTAAATACCTTCTTCACCATGGTCTGGTACCCTTCATGGCTGGATGCGCAACCTTCATGGATGTCTTTAATCACCAGCTCTGCTTCTCTTCTTGAAAGACATTTCAAATATGGTTGAGTGAATGACCTCTTGTACAATTGACCTCCTAGGATGCAATACTTCCTTCTCCAAGCCTTTGCTTCTCTGGACATTGGGGCTGCTGGATCCCTGCTCAATTCTTCCCATATTTCTTTCCTCCAATCATCCCCTGCTGTTATTTCTCCGATCAAGGTTTCCGTAGCTACTTGATCTGCCACCAACAGGGTTATCTTTCCGTCTCCCTCGAATTCAGTGGAACTAGCTAGTTTAGACAATCCATCTGCTTTCATATTCTCTTCTCTTGGTACCTGTATCACTTCAAAAGTATGGAATTTATCTTTTAGCTTCTTTACCTCCTCTAAGTAGGTGATCATTCTCTCCTCCTTGGCGAGGTACTCCCCCATGACCTGCTGTACTATTAGCTGTGAATCGGAGTATAGGGTGACCTTCTGTGCTCCCAACTCTGCAGCCATGCTCGCTCCTCTAATCAGGGCCTCATACTCTGCACCATTGTTTGAGGTTGAAAATCGGAATTTGACGGCCACCTGCAATTCTTGACCCTCAGGGTCGATCAATAATATCCCTGCTCCACATCCCAAGGCGGATGCTGAGCCATCCACATATACCTTCCATCCTTGTTCTTCTTCCACTCTGGTAGACTCTTGAATAAAATCTGCTAGGGCTTGAGCCTTGATGGCTCTCCTTGGTTCATAATCTATATCATACTCCTGTAATTCCACTGCCCATCTGACCATTCTCCCTGATAAATCTGCTCTCCCTAATGTCTGCTTCAAAGGGAAATTAGTTCGCACCATAACTTTATAGGAGAGGAAGTAGGGACGTAATCGCCTAGCCGTTACCACCACCGCCAGGGCTGCCTTCTCTACCTCTGAGTACCTCATTTCCGCTCCTTGGATGACCTTGCTCACATAATATATGGGTTGCTGTGCAGAACCTTCCTCTTTCATCAGGGCGGTGCTCAGGGAGTGTTCCCCTACCGAAAGATATAAGAGCAATACGTCTCCCTGAGAGGGCTTTGTCAGCTTCGGAAGCTGTTCGAGGTGAAGCTTGAGTTCCTCGAAAGCTTTCTGACACTGGTCGTCCCATTCGAACTTCGACCCCTTCCATAAGGTTCTGAAGAAGTGATGACTCTTTTCTGCTGACCTTGATATGAACCTACTGAGAGCTGCGATCCTGCCGTTCAGGGTTTGCAATTCCTTTAAATTCCGAGGGGGTTGCATGTCGAGCACCGCCTTTACCTTAGCAGGGTTCACTTCTATCCCTCTCTGAGTCACCATATATCCCAGAAATTTCCCTGACCCTACTCCAAAAGAACATTTAGCAAGATTTAATTTAATACCATTCTCTCGAATTACCTGAAATATCTCCTTCAAGTCGTCAATATGTCCCTCTGCCGTGACACTTTTAGCTAGCATATCATCCACGTAAACCTCCATGTTCCTGCCTATCTGCCCTCGGAACACCGAGTCTACCATTCTTTGATAGGTGGCTCCTACATTTATCAGTCCAAAAGGCATACGTACATAACCGAAAGTACCACATGTCGCTATAAAGCATACCTTTGGTATATCGAGGGGGTTCAACTGGATTTGATGATACCCTTGATAAGCATCCATCATGCTGAGTAATTCAAACCCGGACGTGGCATCCACCAGCTGATCAATTCTAGGCAGTGGATAGTGGTCTTTAGGGCACGCCTTGTTCAAGTCCCTGAAGTCAATGCACATCCTCCATTTGCCGGCTCCCTTAGACACCAGTACTGCATTCGAGAGCCACTCAGGGAACTGCACTCTCTTCACGTGCCCTTCATTCAACAATTTATCGATCTCCTCCTTTACAATGAGGTTCTTCTCTTTACCGAAGTTCCTCAACTTCTGCTTCACGGGCCTAGCTTTGGGATCTACATTCAGATGGTGTACGGCTATTTCTGGAGGGATACCCGTCATATCCGTCGCTGTGAATGCAAAGATGTCTGCATTCTGCTGGAGGGCAAGTATCATCTTTCCCTGGAGCTCAGGGTTCATATTCATACCTATCCTGGTTGTAAATCCTTCCTTTCCTGGGTAGAGCTGAATGCTCATTAACTCCTCGTCTGCTTTAACTTTGGGTTGTTCCTGTACTAGCTCACCCACTTTCTGTCTCTTCAACTCAGGGTCTTCGCCCTTAAATCTCTCCATTCCCCAGAACATGGCCCTGTCTGCTATCTTGACCGATTCCACATAACACTTCCTTGCCTGATACTGATCACCACATATCTCTCCCACACCCCCCAAGGCAGGGAACTTCATCTTCATGTGGAAGGTGGAGATCACTGCCTGAAAAATATTCAAGCTTGGCCTTCCCATTACTACATTATAGGAAGATGGGACATCTACAATCAGGAATTCTATTACTTGCACACGACGGTTAGGGGCAGCTCCTAACCCTACTTGCAGCAACACTGAACCAAGGGGTTGAATAGCTCCCCCTGAGAATCCATAAAGGGCGGTTTCCACCGGTCTGAGCTTTATATTCAGGTCCATCTTCTTAAAGCACTCCAAAAACATGATGTCGGCAGAGCTTCCAGTGTCTACAAAAATTCTTGCTACGTCGTATCCTGCTATATCCGTGGTAATGACCAATGCGTCATTATGAATTTATCTAGGTTCCCCAGCATCTTCTGGCCCAAAATGGATGCCTGGGCCTTCTGCCATCTGCCCCACCTCATGATGCTCGACATTCCTCTCATTCTTCAACGATCGAACGCTCTGCTTCCTCTGCCTAAAGGAATCCCCATCGGCAGGGCCTCCCATAATCATATGAATAGTTCCTCTCTTCTGGGGAGGGGGTGGTGGCTCCTCATTGCCCTTTCTTTGATCTCTTCTATCATCTTCCTGCTTCCCCTCGGGATCCTTTCGCTTTTGACCCCTGGGGCCTTGTCTATCTCTGAAAATAAACTCTTTCAGGTGGCCTGCCTGGATCATCCTTTCTATCTCATCCTTCAGATGCCAACATTGGTTGGTATCGTGGCCATAATCGTTGTGAAACCTGCAAAATTTGTTTGACTTAGGGTTTTGGGGACCTCTGCTCCTTGAGTAGGGGAATTTCATATCTGGGTGGTCCCCTGCCACTTCTAGGACTTCGGCTGGTTCCATCCTCAATGGGGTATATCTCTTCGCCCCCCTCCTTGGATTCCAGGGTGCAACTTCCTCTCTTCTTACGCTTTCTAGCCTCCTGGAGCTTCGATGTCTCTCCGGACTTGGCCTCCTAAATGGAATCTCTTTCCTCCTTTCTCCATTACTCACTACGACCCTGGTTTCTGATCGCTTAGCTTTCCTTACCTCTTCCAGGGTAAGGTATTTCTCTGCTCTCCTCAACAATTCATCAAAGGTCCGAACTGGCTTCTTGGCTAGAGATGTGAATAGATCCCCATCTCTTAGCCCGTTGGTGAGGGCGTTAATTTTAACCTCTGAGGAGGCTGTTGGTACTTCGAGAGCTGCTTGGTTGAATCTTTTTAAGAAAGCCCGAAGACTCTCATTCTCCCCTTGTCGCATGTTAAACAAGGTGAGAGTGGCCCTAGGTTGCCTCCTAGCGCTAGCAAATTGGTGCAGGAATAGTTCGCTGAACTCCGACCATGAATGGATAGTATCTGGCCCTAACTGGGTGAACCATTGCTGCTCTGCTTTAGATAGGGTAGTCAGAAATACCCTGCATTTGACGCCCTCTCCGTATCGATGCAATAGGGCGGCATTCTCGAACCTCATCAAATGCTCGTACGGGTCCGTGGTTCCATCATATTCGAAATTTAAAGATTTAAAATTAGGAGGCAGTTCATCTTGTAAAATAGTGGATGAAAATTGATAACCAGTAACATAAGAAGGTTTACTTACGTTATCAATCATATGCTTCTGCATGTCTTTCATCTCCCTCCGCAAGGCCTGTATCTGATCGCTGACAGCTCCCTGATATGTGTCGTCCGTGCTTTCTCCCATCCCTGTTTCCAGAGTGGTATCCCCAAGGATCCTCTCCGTGTCCCTCCGAGGGGGTCTTTCCAAGATGCTTCTCTCCGCCTGAGAAGGTACTTTTTCTTCTGGGTTCTGAGGGGGATCCTCATTCCTGGAAGGGACTGGAACAGAATTGAGGACTTGTTCTGGGAGATTTTGTCTTGTACCCTTACGGGTGATTGGAACAGGTTCAGGAGGGCGAAGTCCTCGAGTAGCGATTATTCTTTCAACTGATTGTGCGATCATCTCATCTTATTGATCTCGAGAGACAGTCAAGAGTTCCGGTTGAGTGTTAGGGTTATCCCTATTGGTCCTACTCCCTGAAGCTCCTGAGGTGCCTGGTGCATCTCCCTCCAGAGTGGGAGGGATATCCTCCGGTATATGATCTACAGGCTGTTTCCCTAGATTTCGGTTTGAGGGAAAATCTGGAGGGGGAATATCTTCTGGTGTATGGTCCACAGGTCGTTTCCCTAAATTTCGATTTGAGGGAAAACCTGGAGGAGGCGGAGGAAGAGGAGGAGGAGTGGAATTTCCTTTCTCCTTCGTCTGCTTCACTGGATCATGTCCTCCACCCATTTAAGTACGGAACTTTTCTCACGCCTTAGCTTGAAATGTTCCCACAGACGGCGCCAGTTGATGCGTCGAAAAAGAACGCCTTCGGATGTTGGTCGTTCCCTTGCGAGCACTATTAATCACGAGCCCAACCTCTCGTTTTATCCTTGGCAATCTTCAAATAAAACTCCTTGGAAATCCGAAAATAACCTGCAAAAGTACACCGGAGGGGGGCTCCGGCGTAGAAGCTCCGACGCTCAAGTCAGATTCGATAGTAGGCGAAATCAAAGAGGAATTCCCCTGTGTATCTAGGGAAATTCCGGCGAATGTGATGCAGTTTCTCTTCCAATTCAATGTATGTTTAGTAAAAATGTATGTATATGTTAAAGAACGTAACCCAGAATATGAAAATAACCTTCTTTATATACCTGACCCCTCTCTGCGGAGAGGGGATGACTTCTTCTCCCTATATTCTCGGTCCACTCCTGTAAATCCAGCCTTAAATCCCTAAGGACCCGGCTTCTCTCCCTGAAGACTTGGTTCTTTCAGCTTATCGGCCCCTATCTTCGTGGGTTTGAATTATTCATTTGACTTGGCTAGGAAAGGTGGACTGTTCGTTCCATATTTGGGCTGGATTCTTCTAGGCCCAAGGGCTATTAATTTCTTCAAATATGGGCCAAAGGCCCAATCACCCTGATCTCTCTAATTCCCCTACTTAGGCCCAGGGGTGTATTAATCCTGCTTCTTGGCCTAATCACCATTATCATAATTTATCCCGTCTCCACGTGTCGACTTCTCCGAGAGCGACATATTTATCTACATCATTGTGCAAACTCAACAACGAAAATTATCAAAATGCATAATTTATATAGGTAAACAAACCACAACATAAAAAATAAGAGATAACAGATGTCTATGACATGCCATGTGTTGGTCATTAGTAAAATAAAAGGATACGGGGTATCACATGCAACAGATAAATATCAACAAAACAAATAAAATGAGCAATATAACACTTATAATCTCAAAATTTGACACTTAACCTACCCATTCCTCTAATTGCCCTCCTCCCTTAATTTAAACCTCTAACTCAAACTAAAAAAAAATTGAAAATCTAATACCCCCTCTATCTCTCCTTCACTCCCGGCTCACCTCCGGCGCCGGCAACCGGCCACCTCTAACTGTTGGGACTCGGGAAGCCTCTCCCCTACGTCTCTCTTCGGCTCTTCTCACAATTTCACCCTCAAATCTACCTTCTTGTCTGTTTACCCCCCACTCACCAATGCCCCCTTTTCCAATTCAAATGTAAAGCTTACACTGCCTTCCTGTTGCGCCGCCGCGCCACCAGCTGTTTCCAGTCACTCACCATTCTTCAATTCAGTTCACTTCCTTCTTGAAACTAAGGTAAGATCTCCATAGAACCTCCACCAACTGTTCCACATTGTCTTGGGATATAATTCAAAGTGGAAGTAGTGATATATTATTCGTGGGCTTGCTGATAATTGAACTGAAGAAGGAACTGAATCCTTCTGGTTTTTTCTGTTTGAGTGATAATATGCCACCAAGTTGTGTTAATTTATAATTTTAGGAGGCATCACTCTCTTGGTTGAATATGATCCTATGATGTGTGCTTTTGTGATGTAATTTGTTTGTTGAGGATCATTAGGATTGATGACTTTTATGTTTTCTATCATCACTTGTGGGCTAGGAAGATGTTGATTCATTTTTCTTTGAGCTGAAGAAGGAACTGAATCCTTCTGGTTTTTCTATTTGAGTAATAATATGCCACCAAGTTGTGTTAATTTGCAATTTTTGGAGATATCACTCTCTGGGTTGAATATGATCCTTTGATGTGTGCTTTTGTGTTGTAATTTGTTTGTTGGGGATCATTAGGATTGATGACTTTTCGTTTATGTCATCACTTGTGTGCTAGGAAGATGTTGATTCCTTCTTATTTGAACTGAAGAAGGAACTCTATCCTAGTGGTTTTTCCGTTTGAGTGATAATATGCCACCAAATTGTGTTAATTTGCAATTTTAGGAAGCATCACTCTCATGGTTGAATGTGATCATATGATGTGTGTTTTTGTGCTTTAAGTAAAGTTGTGCATGTTTGATGATCTAGGAGATGGATTCTTTGCACGCTCACTCTTTAATTAATTTTAGACTGTTGAACCATCACTCAAATTTTCAAGGTCCATAATGCAGCAAATTAGTGAAACAAAATGGCTCTATAAGAGGGAAACTAGTGCATAATGAATCAAGAAGTTTGTCTATACTCATTGCTAATTTTAAAATTGTTTTTCGGGCTGTTCTCAGAGCGGTTTTTACAGGAGGGATCAGACCTGATTTGCTGAACTTTTGCCCATATTTGCAGGGCCGCAATGTAGCATATTAATATTACATTAAATGGAGATAAAAAGGAAACCAAAATGTAGACGAACCAACAAGTTTGTGTGAGTAAAGAACATAATACAACACAGTTACGAGGGGTTGTTTTTGAGCTTTTTTCCAACAGAAAACAGATCTGATTTGCTATGCTTTTAATCAATTTTTAGTGTTATAAAATCTTTAAGTTATGGAGTAAATTCAGGCCTACGAAAGGGAGAATATGACATGTTAAATTTGACAAGTTATTGTAAGTTATTAATGCCCATTTATCATGGAAATTGAAGGTTTTAACAGAAGAAAACATATATGAGTTCATATGGATTAAAACAATACTGCTCACCCGCCTGATTGGCCCCAACCAAAATCTTAGAAAAAAGAGGATTAGTGTGATAGAAACCCACCACTTTCTGAACCCACAAAGGTTGGACAGTTGTAAGAGCTTGACAACTAGCTTTCTTCCGAGATAGGGCATCAGCAGCCTGATTGTCAAGCCTTTCTTGTATCATCTGCAAAGTTGTAAAGTAATCACTAATCATCTTCATCTGTTCCCCATATATTAACACAATTTTTTTCATTTGATGGTTCAGGGAAGATTACTAAAAACTTATGCTGTAGAAAGTTGTAAGTGTGGCCGTAACTCCAACAATGAGACTGTTGGTCCTGAAAGGAGTATATAACAAGTGTATGGGGTGGGGGAATACACTTGTATGTAAATTCTTTTCAAACTCTGATCAAACCAGACTTCAACAAGGTTGTCCTGGACAACTCTGGTGATATGATTAACTCTTTATAGATAATCAAACTACTAAGCACTATTGATTACTTAGTTGAGTAACTATCTAAGAGAGTTATATGTGCGGAATTAGTGTTTGACCCTTTAGTTTAAACTCCTTTTTAATTCTGAAATCTCCTTAACAGTTTATCTAGTTCAGGGAACTTGTCCAAATCTGTTTTGCATAGTCTTGTGAATATGGTTTTTGAAAGCTCAGTTTGTGTGCAGTGTTGAATGAATGTTAGTGCTTGAAAGTAAATCAACACAAGATTTTATAGTGGTTCAGAGACTCAAGCTCCTACATCCACTTTCCCTGATTTAACAGGATAATTCCTTCACTCTTGGAATTAACTTGTTTTATAGTGCCAAGGTGCACTTGATCAACCACACCACTCCTTGGTGCCTTGATCCCTAGGATGTCTAGAGTCCTAATACCCTTTCTCAACTCAAAACTGAACTGTTCTTCTCTCAACAGTCAGCTCCTTCCACTTCTACTACTACAACCTTCTAACTTTCTCACTTGAAAGGTATAAGGGTTGAAGTAAGGTTCCAACTAATGAGATATCCTTTACAATGAAGATCAGTGTATAAGGATAAGATATCTCTCTAAGCTTTGTATGGATATACAATGATGTTCAGCTTAGATGAAGTGTTTGAAAACTAAGATAGTCTCTTTGAAAGCTTGAAAGCACTTGAGCTTTGTAGGATAGTTGGATATCTTGAGGTTCAGTGGATGCTTTCAAATGGTCTTCACACTTCTGTATTTATAGACAAATTTGAGGATTTGCCCGTTGGAGAGGCAGTCTCAAATGTCCATAAATGTCTTCCTTGAAATCTTCAAACTGGAAGACAGATTCTGATAGTGACATGTCCTTAATTTGAGAAATAAACGGTTGTAACCACTTTGTCTTCATTCTGCAGCACTTTTCCCAATGTCTGATTTCAAGATTCACTTGGTCAAACATGGACATCTCTTCTTATCAATGATCCTGAGATAAGGACAACATTCCTTATCACTTGGACAGTTCTGCTTATCCATTTCAGCAGAGTCTGCTTATCAGCAGTGTTGGCATGCTCTTTAGATGACTTGACTCTTTCTCTTTCCAAATCTTCTTTGTGTAGTTCTTTGAGCATATAAGTCTTGGATAAGTGGGTTTGACCTCTTCAGCACAGTTGGCCTTGAGTTTCAAGGCTTGTTCTAGTTCAATTGTGCTGAGACAATATTACTGGACAACTCTTCTAATCTTGACATTTCTTGCACTAGACTTGATCTTCAAGATTTGTTCTACTTAGTTGATCTTCAGATAGGTTGTTCCATTTTGACTTGACTTTGATCAGCATACTTTTCCTTCAGCAGACTTGGGGTCAAACCAAAACTGAGCCTTGAGGGGACTTGGATAAAATAAACTTACAAGCATGTGTTCCCCCTCAACTAGTGCTTCTATTTGGTCTAAGAGCTGCCTAACATATCAGCTTCTCTACTTGTCTTAGTCTACATGTTCCAATAGTCCTGAAACATGTTCATTCATATTGACTTATCTACTTGGCATGTCTCAAGGGGTTTTGGTATCATAATCAAAACTCATTTTATTCCTAACAATTTCCCCCTTTTTGATGATGCCAAAACCTATACAATGTATGCAAAGGTGACTTGATTACACTTATTACATTTTACTTCAGTGAAGGTGACTGGAGTCAAGTTCCCTGAAAGAAAATGTGTTAGTGTATTTTCTGTTTTTCAGAGCATAGAGGTTGATAAGTCAGACAAGTTAGAATTCAGTAATGTTGATTCAAAATGTGTTCAGCTATCATTCAATTGAAAGATCATTACAAGCATATTGATAGTTGAACAAACATATTAGAGCATGAACATTACATCAGAGCATAAAATAACTAATGATCAGAGCAATTCTTAACAAGATATACTATCAAAGCATTAAACTTCAAGTATCAGATCAAAATGTCATCAGAACAGACTTCACAGATCAACAGTCTTGAGCAATTTCAACATAGATGACTAATTTGAACAAATCAACAACCAAAACATTCATTTCAGCACAGAAAGGGTCAAGAGGACTTAGCCAATTCAGAGGCTGTCTTCAGGAGGTGGCACCATCCCATATTGTGCCCATACTCTCTTCTTTAATTCCATGGCCTCTTGATTTGTGCCTTTTGGCCCTAACACCATTCTGTTCAATTTCAGGATCTCAAAGAACTCCTGAAAGATTTTGGATTGATCAATGAAGCCTTCCTTCTTGGGAGGCATGAAGATGATAGGTTTGGGAGCTGTGAGTTCAAGTCTTGCAATATCAACAGCTGCAAGTAGTTGTTGATACAAATCCCTGTAAAATTCTATCATGAACTCAATGAAAGTGGAGTTGACATCCTTTCCATTCCAGCTGTCAATGACATAGTAATCATAGACAATCTCCCTCTTGGCCTCTTCCCAAGAGTCATTCAGCTGTTTTGGTACCCATTTATCCAAGTGAGGATATTTGGTGTCCATGGGGATCAGTAGCTGTGGCTTCAATTTGCTGTATGTAGCTCTTCTTCTTCTTGGTTTCTGAAAATCAGCCCTTCTCTTGTCTCTTGCTCTGTTAGCTTCTTCCATTAGATCCATTTTTTCTTGGGCTCTCATCATGGCCAACTTCTACTGTGTTTCAGGATCCTTGCCATATCCTTCCTGAAACAACTTTGATGGATCATTGATAGGCATTATTGTCTTCTTCTTTGGTTGAGGTCCAAAGCCTTCTTCATACGATTCTTCAATATTCTCAGCAGCGTTGGCACCTTCAGTGGACTTAGTCTCAGTAGACTTGTCAGTTTAAGAAGACTTTGCTTTCTCAGCAGTCTTGGTCACTTCAGCAGGTTTAGACTTTTCAGTAGTCTTGCTCTTCTTTGAGGTAGGTTCTTCTTCCTCAATTCTGAATTCAAGTGGCAAATCAAGACTGTTAGGAAAATCTGTAAAAGTTTCAACAGCTTTCTTTTTGTTTCCTTTTGCTTTCTTGATTTGGCCTCTTGTCTGGACTCCTTCAGTGGACTTGTCCATTCCAGAAGCTTCTCCTCCTGGCCTCTGCTGAAGCCTTACTTTTTCTTCTTGTGCTGATGCCATTGAATTCTTCAAAGCTATGGCCAGTTGCTCTTCTTCATCAAGATCTTCTAAGTTCAGTACTGCTTGCTTCTTGCCCTTATCTTCAGCAGCCTTGTCTTTGCCCTTGTCTGAACCACCAATTATCAAGGCAACTTTGGCCCTTGCTCTTTCCCCCTTTTTGGCAGCATCAGAACATTGAGGTTTGAGCTCACTCATGGTAGTTGCCATCAAGGATTGGGCTAGGTTCAGGGATTTCATCTCTTCTAGCAAAATTACATTCTCATCATGTATATTCTGCATCCTGTCACTGCTCAAGCTAAGAAAAGCTAGAACAGGTTTCATCTTTTGCTCAACAACTGCTTCCAAGGTTGCTTTCAGAGATGCATCAAGGCTTGCTTTTAACAGATCAATGAGATTGGTTACTGCACTCTCAGCAATGTTGGCCATCACTTCTTGGGAAAACTTTTCTGAGGCAGCCTTCACCATTGCTAGCCTCAATGCTTCAACTCTTTTCTTCTAAATAGCTGTTTTCTTTCCAAGAGCCTGCTTGACAGTCAACCTAAGAGCTTTTACATTGGAGTTGTGATTATCTCTTAGCAGCTTCTGTTCTTTCTTGACCTCTTTTGAGATAGACTCCATGCTGGCTTTTGCTTTTTGAACATTAGTGGAGATGGTTTGTAGACCAGATTCCACTCCACTTATCCTTGCTTCTAATGTGGGTAGCACTACATCTTCAGCGCCAGTCAATCTCATTTCCACAGATGCCAATGTTCTACCTTGCTCATCCAAGGTTCCAGAGGTTTCAGCATGAGCAGATTGGACTTGATGAGCCAAGGAGTCCAACTTAGATGATTGCATCCCAAGCAAAGCTTGTGCTGATCCAGAGTCCACTTGGATAGGAGCATCTGTTAGGAAATCATCTGCAAAAATTTGATCAAAAGAAATCCTTGCAGTATCAGACAAGTCAAATGGGTTAGAGAATAAACACTCATCACCCTCAGTGTTTTTTGCATAAGAGTGTGATACATCAGTAGTCTTCTTCTCATTTTCAACTAATTTTTGACTTCCTTCATGAATAATGTCCTCACACAAAGGATCAGGCCTCCTTTCACCAAGGGATTCTTGAAGTTCAGATTTGACTTCAAGAATAACCTGTCCTTCCTCACTTATTCCACCCTCATTTGGTGGTACACTCACAATCTTAGTAATCACTACCTCTCTTTCATCCACAACTCCCTCTGGTTTTTCAACTATTTTCTCCTTTTCAACCCCTTCTCCTAAACCTGCAGCACCTTCACCCTCAACAGGGTTCAAAGTGGCAGTTGTGAGGAGATCACAGTGCTTACATCAACAACCACTGAGTCATCCTGAATGATTAAGGGCTGATCAGTGTCCAACTCTCTTGACACTGAATAGGCCTTAATCAAACCAACTTCTAAAGTAGGAGCCTCAACATCTTTAAGCTGTGCTTTGGGTTTAGATGAACCTTCATTGGCAGATGCATCTTTGACTGTGTCACCATCCTTGGTCAACACCTCTGAAGAGACAGAGCCTTTCCTATGATAGGTTACAAGAGGGTTTGAAAATTTGCTGGATACAGAAGGGTTGGGTTGGGGAGGTTCAGGGAGATTGGTCTGGGAGGGTTCAGGAGGGTTGGCTTGAGAAGGTTTGGATGGGTTTGAAGGATCATCTTTGCCATCATCACTAGAGCTGCTATCAGGGTGTTTGATCCCTTTAGCCAGTCTCTCCTTCTCTTCTACAATTTTGTTAGCCACCAACTTGGCAAATACTTCCTCATCAGTGAGGAACCTTGTCTTGTTTACTCCAGCAAAGTGAAGCAATCTACCCTCTTCTATTTGCCACCAGTTTGCACCTTTGTCAAGAATGACTTGTGCAATCTCCATGATTTATTTATCTTTCACTTCCACCAGCATCCTTAGATCATGGAACATTGTCTGAAGTTTTGGAAATTCTGCAAGTTGTGGATACAAACTGTCCACAGTAGCCCTTGCTCTACCTCTGAGCATACTTTCATAAGTATACTCCTCCTCATCCTCATTTGATTGAGAACTTTGGGCTATAGGGGAGTTGGTTCTGGTTTCAAGAATATTGGCTTGAAGAGCAGCTTCAGGAAGGTTGAATTCAGGAGGGTTGGCTTCAGAAGGGTTGAGCTCAATAGAAGGTACTTCAGTTGCTTTTGAGAGCAATGGATCTGAAGGGGCTTTGCTTAGGGGGGTTGGCTCATGAAGTGCAGCTTCTAAGAGTTTTGAGTAGTTGAGCATGTATGAATCAAGGGGAGATTGTAGTCTTGTCTCATCTACTGCAAGATCTGCTAGCACATCTATTGCACTTCTATGTGCACTCCCTTTTGGAGAATATCTCCTGGTTAGATCAACAGGGGTGATGGGTTGGTTGGTGGTAGTAACATGGGTTTCAAGGGAGTTGGGTTCAGGATTTTGAGTTTCAGGGAGGTTGGGCTCTATTGCTTGTTTTTCAGGGACTTTGGACTCAGGGGTTCCAGAACCAGAAGAGTTGGTCCTAGACTTGGATTTGGTCCTACTTTCTGCCCTGCTCTCCCTAAGAGCCACTTGAAGTGTCCTTTCCTCCTGAAGCTCAAGAATCTTGTTAGTAGGCTTAGCTCTCCTCTTACTTGCCCTACTGCTCCCACTGCCTTCTTCTTTCTCAGGGACAACTTCCCTGGTCCTTTTATCACCCTTTTTCTTCTGCCTTGTCTCATTGTACTTTTGCCTCAACTCTTCTGAGTGATCAGAAGGCACTTGCACTCCCTCTTCTGCCACTTCATCAACTTCAGTTGATGCTCCTGAAGTCTCTTCTGAGGGTAGTTGAGACAACTTCTTTGTTTTGACAGCCCTGGCCTTTGTCCTCTTCTTCAACTTAGGCTTTTCCTCTTGCTTCTCTTCAACAGGTTTGGCCAGCTGCATTCTCCTTTGTTCAGTCTTTTTGCTCAGTTTCCTGAACATCACTTTCTGGGTAGGGAGGGGCTTGGCAAAGGTTTGCATCTCAGAATAATGAGCAAACTTCTCAATCAGCAAGCTTGCCCTTGTGCAATACTTGAGTTTGCTCTCCAATACCACCTTTTGGTGGGCTTTCACTTTAAACTTTGCCTTTTCCTTCATCATCTTAGACAGGATGAAGGTTCTCCAATCAAACTTGATGCCCTTGTCACTGGCATCAATCACTGCAGCCATAATTCTTATTCTTGGAGCATTCACTTGCTCCAAACTACCAGTGTTGCTCATAATTACTTCAAACAAATTGAGGATCTTGAGCTTGAGAGTCCTCTTGTGCTGGGTAGATGAGATTGGTCCTGGAATAAGGAGCCAATCTTGAGCAATTTCTTGTTCATGGCCATTGCCATAAAAATCTGGATTCCTCCCTCCAGAGGGCAATCCAAAGGCAGCATCTACATCTTCTTCAGAAAATTTCACTCTGTGAAATCTTTCTTCCTCTTCTCCTTCAGCCCTGTATGAAAGCCTTGTTGTAACTTCTCCATCTTCTGGCTTTCCTCTCCACTTCAGAAAAGCAAAGAACTCAGCCATATAAGTTTCAAGGCAAGAGTCTGGCTTTTCTTGCATAAACTTTTGAAGTCCTGCCCTTCTCAACCATCTCAAGGTTGGAGTAACTTCTGGATCATCACACTCAAATGAGATGATAGGCTAAAAAATAAGGTTGTTTCTGTGGCTAAGATAGCCAAAATCCAGGTCAAGATCCTGGTTTGTGAAGTCTACAACCATTTCAGGTCTAGCTTTGGGAGCCATTGAAGAACAGTAAGGTTTTTGAGAAGATGAAAGCTAGGGTTTCAATGAAAAGTTTGAATGCTTGGGGAAGAATGAATCTTGGTGGGCTTCTTAAGACTTGTGAATATTCCAAAAGGAATGTATGTCAATGAGTAGGTGAGTCTTAAGGCAATTCAAATAGTTTACAATTGAGGAAATCCAATTTGGACGGCCAAGATCAATTTCAGGGGAGTTGGCCAGTTTTGATCCAACGGTTAAAAACCAATGGAACAGTGAAAAACTGTCTTTATTCAAACGTGGGAAGAAGTTTAATGTTTGTTTAAGGCTGGGGGGTTACCAAGGTAGATCATGTCTTGAATTGTTTAATGCAAACAAGAATTAAATCTTGGCATTTAATGCATTAAAAGTGACTTTTTGGGTAGGGGACAAATTTAATCCTTGAAAAGGTGATGGCTTGAAGAGGAATTGGACAGCCATCGAAATAGGCAATGATTACACAAAATAGGTGCTTATTAGACCAAGATTTGGTTTGATAGTCAAGACAACTTATCTGACCCCACATGGACAACTGTCCTGAAATGTTATGGACAAGTGTCCTAAATTTCAATGGACAAGTGTTGGTCCCAAAAGGAGTGTGACACGTGTATGGGGGGGGGGGGAATACACGTGTATGTGTTTTTTAAAAACTTTTTGCAAGTAATCAACACAAATAATCAGAGTCAAATAAGTTACACAGTATGTCAAGTCCTATGAAAATACTAACAGTAAATTCTAATAGATCTTAACAGTATGCAACTTGTATGCGGAATAAATGATAGGCCCTATTATACTCCTTAAATGATATGCACTCAAATACTAAACTATCAAATAACAATAAGCAATTATAACAACACTGCTCCTACGTCCACTCTCCTAATTTAATAGGATAATTCCTTAATCCCTTCGGAATTAACTTGTTTTTACAGTGCCAAGGTGCACTCTACTTCTTCTTCTCTTCTCTTGATTTCTTACAACCTTCTCTCGTTGCAATACTCTCAACACTTCTACGAACTCAACGATACTCTCAAACTATCTCTCAAGGTGAAAGTAGGGTTTTGTTCTTGTACCAACTAAGTGTGACACCCTTTACAATTTAAGAACAGATGTAAAGGCTAGTATATCACTTTCTAGGCTTTGGATAATCAAACAGTAAAGCTTGCCTAGTGGGGACTAAAGGTAACACTCACAAATGAATATGCTTAAAAGCTTTATCTCTCGAGTGTTTTGAATACTTTTGAATGCTAAAAATATTGCTAGAATGTGTATGGCTTGTGTGTCTTGTTGTATGTCCCGTAATCTTGAAATGATTCAAGATGTGGCCTATTTATAGATTAAGCAGACTATCCGTTAGTGGAGATAGCAAAACTTATCCATAAATTTGAACTTTCAAATTGTTCAGGGGCCTGCATGCAAATAGTACATGCATTCATGTCTATTCTGCATTCTGCAATTCATTCTCAGAATTTGTTATGCGCAGTGACAGGTGGCATTCGATTATTGGTTGATTTGGAATAATTCCGTCCTTTCCGCTAACGGCCTCGTACTGGGTAAAATGCCTCGTCATTCATCGTCTTTGACCATAAGTGTGCCAAGTCCAAAGTATATGAATGTCCAAATTCATCATACTTGACTTCATGAATCCTTGCCACTTTTCCATAACACTTCAGCTTCTTGTCTTCAATGCTACTTGTCTTCATATGCTTTGTGCTTTCAGGTCATTTGTCATAGATTCAAGGAATAATCTATCTAAGAAAAATTAAAGCTCCCTAACATATATGAGCTTTTCTAACCTGAAAATCTAGACTTGGCAAATCATCATACTTGGGGTTTTACTTAGGGTTTTGGTATCTAATCAAAATCAAATTTTCTTTTATTAATGTAAACCATATCCCAACAACAAGTGTCCTGAGCAATTTAGGTCATCTCTTCTGAGTTTCAGTAGACTTGACCAAGTCTGCTGAACTTTGATTCCAGTTCCCCCTTGATTAAATAGCTCCTTTTGACTTACTTATCAACTTCCCTGGATCAAGAAGTCCCAACTCTGCTGATAGTTCCATGAATCTTGCTTTTGCAAGTGGTTTTGTCAATATATCAGCTTTTTGATGATCAATATGGATTTTCACCAACTTGATATCCTTCTTCTCCACATGGTCTCTAATGAAATGATGCTTGATGTCCACATGCTTGCATCTTGTGTGCAAGACTGGATTCTGTGATATAGCAATAGCACTATTGTTGTCACAGAAATTGGCACTTTAGTAGAGTTGACATTGTAGTCTCTTAGTTGTTGTCTCAACCAAAGGATCTGAGCACAACAACTTCCAGCTGCTACATATTCACCTTCAGTGGTGGAGGTAGCCACTGTGTTTTGCTTCTTAGAGAACCAAGATATTAGTTTGTTCCCTAAGAATTGACAAGTCCCTGAAGTGGACTTTCTGTCAATTCTACAGCCTCCATAATCAGCATCTGTGTAGCCAGTGAGCTCAATGTTGTCATCAGCAGGGTACCAAAGGCCTAAGTTTTCAGTGCCTTTGAGATACCTCAAGATCCTTTTAGCAGCCTCTAGATGGCTCTTCTTTGGATTGGTTTGAAACCTTGCACAAACACCTACTGCAAAGGTGATGACAGGTCTGCTGGCAGTGAGGTAGAGGAGTGAACCTATGATTCCTCTATACTCAGTAGAGTTGGTTGGAACACCACTCTCATCTGGATCCATCTTCCAGTTTGTATTCATGGGGATCCTTACTGGCTTGCTGGTTATACACCCAAACTTCTTGATCATTTCCCTGGTGTACTTTGCTTGGTTGATGAAGATCTCTTCTTTTGACTGTTTGACTTGCAAGCCCAAAAAGAAGTTCATCATTCCCATCATTGACATCTCAAACTTGCTTTGCATGAGCTTTGAGAACTTCTCACACAGCTTCTCATTGGGGGATCCAAATATGATGTCATCAACATATATTTGGACAAGCAAGATGTCCTCTCCTTCAGTGATTCTGAAGAGAGTTCTGTCCACAGTTCCTTTGATAAAGCCATAATCTAAGAGGAACTGTAACAGTGTGTCATACCAAGCTCTTGGGGTTTGCTTGAGTCCATATAGAGCTTTCTTCAGTCTGTAGACTTGGTTTCCAACCTCAAAATCAGGGGGTTGCTCAACATAGACTTCTTCCTTTAAGACTCCATTCAAGAAGGCACTCTTGACATCCATCTGGTACACTTTGAACCTCTTGTGGGCTGCATATGCTAGGAAAAGCCTTATTGCTTCTAGCCTTGCCACAGGTGCAAATGTTTCATCATAGTCTATGCCTTCTGATTGACTGTAGCCTTTTGCCACCAATCTGGCTTTGTTTCTGACTATCACATCATTCGCATTCTTCTTGTTCTTGAACACCCACTTGGTTCCAATAACATCTTGATGTGAAGGTCTATCCACCAGTTCCCATACATCATTTCTGGTGAATTGATTCAACTCTTCCTGCATTGCTGTGATCCAATTGGCATCTTGAAGTGCTTCCTCAATGTCACTTGGTTCCTGTTCTGATAGGAAACAACAAAATAGAGCACTTTCACCATGAAATCTTCTAGTTTTGACTCCTATACTTGGATCACCAAGTATCAGATTAGTAGGATGGTCAGACAACCATGTCCTTCTTTTTCTGATCCCTTCAGTAGAGTTGTCCTCTACTAAGGTTGAGTCACTAGTATCATAAAATTCAGGATAATTGAATGCAGGATCTAACTCAGGATCATATTCAGGGGTGTTGTCCTCAATGTCAGGGACATTGACATTTTCAACATTTATGGTTCCCCCTTGAATATTTGATCCATTAACTACCACAGCAGGGCCTGCTTCTTCATTGGTAGTTGTTACCTGAGTGTGAACTGGGATTGGGTCATTCAGTTCACCATTTCCTTCAGTGGGGTTTGCTTCAGGAATGTTGCCTTCTAGATTGTTGTCTAGTATTGTGTTTTCAGGAGGATTGGCTTGGACAACATCAATGAATACAGTGTCTTTATCTTTTAGGCTCAATCTGGTTATTCTTTGTGTGATTTCTTCAGTGTCTAGGTTTTTGTTCCTGGCCTCAAAAATAGATTCATCAAACACAACATGGGGTGTTTCTTCCACAATAAGGGTTTTACAGTTGTACACCCTGAAAGCTCTACTGATTTGGGAATATCCAAGGAATATCCCTTCATCAGCTTTGTTGTCAAAAGCTTTCAACTGCTCTTTCCCATTGTTGTGAATGAAACACTTACAACCAAATATGTGAAAATATGACACTTTAGGCAATCTTCCTTTCCAGAGTTCATAAGGGGTTTTGCCTTGACCCTTAGTGATCAAACATCTGTTCTGAGTATAACATGCAGTGTTTATAGCTTCAACCCAAAACCTCTTAGGTAGATTTGAATCAACAATTAAGGTTCTAGCAGCTTCTTTTAAAGTTCTATTCCTTCTTTCTGCAACTCCATTCTGCTGAGGAGTTCTAGCTGCTGAAGTTTCATGGGCTATACCATTTTGTGTACAATACTCATTGATGTATGAATTTATGAACTCAGTGCCTTTATCAGATCTTATCCTTATTATATTAAGGCTCTTTTCATTTGACAGTCTCTTTAACAGTTCAGAGAGTTTGACTTGAGTTTCCTTCTTATTAAGGAGAAATACTACCCATGTGAACCTAGAAAAGTCATCTACTACAACTAATGTGTATTTTCTCCCATTTATGCTTACAGGGGTAATTGGTCCAAATAAGTCCATATGCAATAGTTCTTTAGTGAGGCTTTAATTTGTTTTCCTTCTTGACATGGTTTACACACATGTTCTTTAGTGAAAACCTCATTAGACAGTCCTTTTACTAATGCATTTCTAGCAAGTTTGTTCATTGATTTGAAGTTCGGATGGTTCAGCCTTTTATGCCACAACCAACTTTGTTCACTAGAGCTCTTTGCAATGAAACATGCAGCATCAGTAGACTTGTCCCAGTCTGCAAAATACACATTTCCTTTTCTAGTTCCAGTTAGTAGAGTTTGTTGAGTTTCATCTTTGATTAAGCATTTTCCACTTGAGAACTCAACATTAAAGCCTTTATCACAAAACTGACTTATGCTTATCAGATTGTATTTGAGACCAGCCACATAAGATACATTGGATACCTTGTTATTACCAATTATCAAGGTACCATAACCTTTTGTTGTTGCTTGTGAGCTGTCTCCAAAGGTGACATTAGGGCCTTCTTTTTCAGTGAAATCAGTGAGGAGATCTTTGTTTCCAGTCATGTGCCTTGAGCATCCACTGTCAAGATACCATACTGACTTTTTGTTCATATTCCTCATCTTCTTGTGGCCCTTGAGTACCTGCAATTAACAAGCTTTATGTACTCTTTGAATTTTGGGTCCTGAGAGGTTAGCTGTACCTTTAGGAACCCAAACTTGCCTAATTACCCTGATTGATTCAAGGTGGCTAAGTTATTTTCCTTTATCATCAAACTTGTGGAAGCAACACTAAGACAGGGTGAAGATTCAAATGGATCAAAACCTAATCCACTTCTTTGAGCCATAGGTCTTTGATAACTTTGAAATTCCTCTATTGCTCTAGAGGATTTCTTCAAAGCAGACATCTTTAATTTCAGGCTCTCTTCACTTGATTTAAGAATGTCATACTCATGTGAAAGGTTTTCAAATTTTGCTCGAAGAATTTTAAGTTCAAAATCTTTTCTCTTCTGAGAAAGTAGTTGATCATCAATCTGCTTCTGTTGATCAACTATCCTGAGATTTGCTTCCTCAAGCTCTCTCAAGACTTGTTGATAAACTTCAATAGATTTGATATCAACTACTGTCTCAGCAGGTTTTGACAGTTCAATTGAAAGCCTTTCATTTTCTCTCACACAGTTGTCATGAAATTCTTGTAACCTAGTGAAATCTTCCATCAACTTTCCAAAAGAAAGTTTCAGGTTGAGTTAGAAGTAGAGGATACCTCATCATCCTCTATGGCCATGTTGCACACATCATCATCATCATCACTGTTTGAGAATAGTCCATCAGAAGAGTTGAAGCTTTCAGCACTATCAGATTCATCACCAGCCATCATGGCTTTTCTATTGGTGAACTTTTTGTCTCTCTTTGCTTCTATTTCTCTTCTTTCCTTAGAGCTGAGTTTAGGGCAGTCATACTGGAAGTGCCCTTTCTTCTTGCAGTTATAGCATAGATCCTCATCATCATCTTTCTTTGGATCATCTCTCCTTCTAGATGAGGAGGGTTCAGCTCTGCTGGACTTTCTCCTATCAGAGTACTTGTCCTCTGATATTTTCTCTTCAGGCTTCTTGTCCTCAGCCTGTGCTTCAGGAGAGTTGTACCTTCTCCTGAATTTGTTGTCTTGGTAGAATTTCTTGTATCTACCAAACCTTGAGTTGAGTTTGTCAAACCTCCTGGCCATCAGGGCCATTTCTTCCTTCATTTCAGTCTTAAAGACTGACTTTGATGATCTTGGAGTGGACTGCATTTCTGGTTCAGCAGTTTTGGCTTTGAATGCCACTCCTTTGGTTGGTAAGAAAGATTCCTCAGCTGGCTTCCTTCTGTTGAGGTCAAACTCATAAGCTTTGAGCTCTGAGAAGATTTGTTGCATGAGCATGGTTGAGAGAACCTTGGTATTTTGCATCATCACTGAATATACATCCCACTTTTGAGTGAGACTTCTCAAGATCTTCAGTCCAACTTCTCTCTTGGAGTATACTTTGCCCAATGAGTTGATTTCATTCATCACATCTGTGAATCTACCAGCAAACTTGTCAATGGACTCATCAGACTCCATTGTGAATTTTTCAAACTTCTGCACAGCCACTTGGAGCTTATTCTCCTTTATCTTTTCTGTACCCTCACACATTTCTGCAAAAGTATCCCATATTTCTTTGGCAGTTGTGCAGTGGTAGACTCTTCCCATTACTGCATCTGGAATGGTTTGGTAAAGAGTATTCATGGCAAGATAATTGAGATTATCTCTTCTCTTTTCTTCTGTGGTGAGATCATCTTCATCCTTAGGAATCTCATCCCTTGTGTCAGCTCTTTGAGCATCAGTGACTCTGGGATTTGCTTGCATGAAGACAAATGGTCCTCTAGTGAGAACTCTTAGCATATCAGTGTGTAAGAAAGCAAGATGTGCTCTCATTCTGATTTTCCAGAAATCATAGTTCTCAATTGAGAACATAGGCAGCTTGTGATGAGATATGTGATTCACTGGATCAGGGGCAGTGTTGTTTATGGTCAGCACAACATCATGAGGAACAGCATTCATGTTCTGTTCCTGATTTTGATCTTGGTTCTGGTTTTGGTTCTGATGCTGATTCCTGTTGTTGTTGCCACCCCTTGCCATATATCTTCAAGAATGGGTTAGATAACACAGAGGTATAGATTTCAGATAAAGATCAGTTCAGTGACCACACAAAAATGTGTTTTTGAAAATCAAAATGGATTTTCAGAAGCAGTGGTCTTTGAACCCCTGCTCTGATACCACTTGTTGGTCCTGAAAGGAGTATATAACAAGTGTATGGGGGGGGGGAATACACTTGTATGCAAATTCTTTTCAAACTTTGATCAAACCAGACTTCAGCAAGGTTGTCCTGGACAACTCTGCTGATATGATTAACTCTTTATAGATAATCAAACTACTAAGTACTATTGAGTACTTAATTGAGTAACTATCTAAGAGAGTTATATGTGCGGAATTAGTGGTTGGCCCATTAGTTTAAACTCCTTTTTAATTCTGAAATCTCCTTAACAGTTTATCTAGTTCAGGGAACTTGTCCAAATCTGTTTTGCACAGTCTTTTGAATATGGTTTTTGAAAGTTCAGTTTGTGTGCAGTATTGAATGAATGTTAGTGCTTGAAAGTAAATCAACACAAGAGTTTATAGTGGTTCAGAGACTCAAGCTCCTACACCCACTTTCCCTGATTTAATAGGATAATTCCTTCACTCTTGGAATTAACTTGTTTTATAGTGCCAAGATGCACTTGATCAACCACACCACTCCTTGGTGCCTTGATCCCTAGGATGTCTAGAGTCCTAGTACCCTTTCTCAACTCAGAACTGAATTGTTCTTCTCTCAACAGTCAGCTCCTTCCACTTCTACTACTACAACCTTCTAACTTTCTCACTTGGAAGGTATAAGGGTTGAAGTAAGGTCCCAACTAATGAGATATCCTTTACAATGAAGACCAGTGTATGAGGATATGATATCTCTCTAAGCTTTGTATGGATATACAATGAGGTTCAGCTTAGATGAAGTGTTTGAAGACTAAGATAGTCTCGTTGAAAGCTTGAAAGCACTTGAGCTTTGTAGGATAGTTGGATATCTTGAGGTTCAGTGGATGCTTTCAAATGGTCTTCACACTTCTGTATTTATAGACAAATTTGAGGATTTGCCCGTTGGAGAGGCAGCCTCAAATGTCCATAAATGTCTTCCTTGATATCTTCAAACTGGAAGACAGATTCTGATAGTGACATGTCCTTAATTTGGGAAATAAACGGCTGTAACCACTTTGTCTTCATTCTGCAGCACTTTTCCCAATGTCTGATTTCAAGATTCACTTGGTCAAACATGGACATCTCTTCTTATCAATGATCCTGAGATAAGGACAACATTCCTTATCACTTGGACAATTCTGCTTATCCATTTCAGCAGAGTCTGCTTATCAGCAGTGTTGGTATAATCTTCAGATGACTTGACTCTTTCTCTTTCCAAATCTTCTTTGTGTAGTTCTTTGAGCATATAAGTCTTGGATAAGTGGGTTTGACCTCTTCAGCACAGTTGGGCTTGAGTTTCAAGGCTTGTTCTAGTTCAATTGTGCTGAGACAATATTACTGGACAACTCTTCTGATCTTGACATTTCTTGCAGTAGACTTGATCTTCAAGATTTGTTCTACTTAGTTGATCTTCAGATAGGTTGTTCCATTTTGACTTGACTTTGATCAGCATACTTGTCCTTCAGCGGACTTGGGGTCAAACCAAAACTGAGCCTTGAGGGGACTTGGACAAAATAAACTTACAAACATGTGTTCCCCCTCAACTAGTGCTTCTATTTAGTCTAAGAGCTGCCTAACATATCAGCTTCTCTACTTGTCTTAGTCTACATGTTCCAACAGTCCTGAAACATGTTCATTCATATTGACTTATCTACTTGGCATGTCTCAGGGGGTTTTGGTATCATAATCAAAACTCATTTTATTCCCAACAGAGACTGACGGTCTCTCTCATCCCTCTTATTTTTCTTCATATTTTCTTCTCCAACAATTTTTCTTCTTATCTTTTTCTATTTTCAGGATGTCTCAACAAAAGGAGTCTAGTCATTATCCAAACTTGCCAAGTTGTACTATAGACTGGATGTTGATTTCAAGCAAAAAGTTGATACATATCAGGCTACCAAGTGCTTATTCTAGCTCTTGAAAATGTCTGAAGCCGACAAGCTGGTGCCCCAGCTAAGAGTTGTTTTTCGCTATTATGAAAGCAACGATTTCCTCTTCAAATTTGGAAACCACAAGATGGGCATCACGCTGCAAGATGTCCTTTTTTATGAGTTTGCCCATCTCGGGTGACGCAGTGATCAACCCCAACACCCGCGAATATAATATATTTAGACGGGCTTTTTCGCTTGAGGTGGACAAGGAAAAAATGACCAGTGCAGAACTGGAAAATGTTGTATTAGACACTGCAAAATCTGATGATGCGAGAAAGATTGCCCTGCTAGTGATTATAATCAACTACTTCATCACCCCTTCTAATACTGGCCATATTCACAACACATATGTCAGTCTCGTTGAAAAATTGGACCAAGTTGACAGATATGCCTGGGGAGCAGCTTTACTTGCTTTCTTGAATACCGGGCTAGAAAAAGTTGAAAGGGGTAAAAAGAGATACATAGATGGAAATATGTGGGTTGTATTGGTAAGTCTATCTATCACTATGTTTGTTTTGTTTCAATTTCTTTATACTTTAATTTTATTTATTTTTTTGTACTGATATTTTACTTCTGTTTGATAAGGTTTTTTTTCTTATTCGGATTCCACGTCTGCGTGAGGTCTTAGGTATTCAGTTTTCACTGGACACCTGTCGTGTGCCTTTACTGGTTCACTTGGTGGAAGAAGTAAAACAATTATCGAAGGACCATAAGTCCAAGTATGCTGTCAGAGTGAAGGTGTTCTGGAGAGTCTTCAGGATGAGGTAAGTTAATTATATAACTTGAATGGTACAACCGTACAAGTGTTATATATGATTTATCAGTCAGCGGGTAATTTAATTTGTGTTATCAAATTTGTTATTGTCTAACTTTGAGTTGTTTGTATAAACAGGATATTATATGAAGACCATATGATCGGTTGGAGAGGACTCCATTCATTGAGTGGCATATAAGATATGGGACTGTTCTCGCCCCAATATTTTGCCATAGTCATGTGGTGTACCATATGCCACATCTGGTTCAAAAACAGTTCGGAGAATTTGAGGGGTACGACATGCAGGGGATCAAATGGAAACCAAAAAAACTATATTTAATGTGTTATGCAAAATATCTTGTGGAATGAAATGAGGGGAAGAATCCAATTAGCTTCATGAGACGTGTCAACCCATCGGCCACCGCATATCCAACCATCGTCTCCGGCCCCTCCACTGCGGCTGATGAGGTTTTACTAGACCTGTCAAGACGGGCCGGCGGGGCGGGGCGAGCCAAAACCGCAAAAGCCCGCCATTTAGCAGTGCGGGGCGGGCCAACCCGTTTGTCAGGCGGGCTGCCAAAACCTCAACCCAACCCAAAAATAAGCGGGCCGCGGGTTTTGGTGGGCCAAATTTTTTTAATTTTTTTTTACAAAAATAATTATTAAATTTATCAAGAAACATAAAAAATTACAGTAATATATAATTAAGAACAGTAATATACATCTTTTGTACACAATTTTGGTCCCAGATTTTTTAGTCTATAATTAAGAACACGAATATTCATCAAGAAAAATATATATTTTGAGTCTATATATTTTCAATCTATTGTATATAAAAGAAATAAATATGAAGAATTAACTTAATTATTAATTAAGAACAAAAAATTAAATAGGAATAATGTTATTATTAATTGTATAATATATTACAAACAGTAATATACATATTATATATATTATAAGTACATAAATTCAAAAAATGAAGAAAGAAGGGAAAAACTATTGTTGCTCTAGAGTTTTTGTTTTTAGTTAGGTTTATTATATATTGTTTTTTATATTTTTTAATTAAATAAAATATTTAAAAAAAAAACCAAAAAATGGCGGGTCAGCCCGCCAAAGCCCGCCCCAACCTGCCTAAGACCGCGGCCCAAACGGGCTGGCCCGCCTCCTAGCGGTCCTAGAAAATCTTGACCCAACCCACTGTTTTAAGTGGCGGGGCGGGCTGGCCCAACGGGCCCAGCCCGTTTTGACGGCTCTAGGTTTTACCAAAATTCCCTTATCATGCGGATGAGGTGGATGACAACTTGGAGGGTGAACGTTTCAACCCACCAGCCACCGTAGATCGAACCACGGGCCCAAGCTCCTCCGCTGCAGATGATGTTGATTGGACTGTCGGCCCCTCTGTCTATTCTCTGAATAATGATGCATATGACATGGATGCTTCGACTGAAGAACCTGAGGTATTACAAAATTTTGTATTTGAATCACTTTGTTTGTATAAATTGATTAACTTTGCTAAACTCACTAATCGCAGACTCTACTATTACCCATGGATCTGATTATGGGTGACCAAACAACCTCCAGCGTAGATCCAAATTCCACCCCCAGCCACAACCATAGCCATTCCCCCATTGAAGCTGGAAACCTCAGTCCCCCTGTTGCGGCTTCACCCTCCACATTAGATCAAAACCCTAGCCCCGCCCTCATTGAAGCTGGAAACCTCGGTCCCCCTATTGTGGCTGCTGTGGAGGAGAGAGAGTCAAGAGACGACGTTTCACATCAATCAAATTGAGGGATTATTATTACGATGGAAAAAAAATAAAAACGGTGCAAGGAAGGGAGTAACAGAATGACAAGAAACACTGTTACATAGGCAAAGCAGGTTAACAAATGTGATGTTTTCTAATTGTGTGTTAGCATAGTTTCTTGATATCATTCTTCAAAAGCTATTTGTTTTCCTTTTTTCCAGTGACAAGTTATGGAATCAATGTTGGAGATGTCAAGAAGTTGCAGGATGCTAGGATCCATACCTGCAATGGCTTAATTAGAGATGTTTATCCGGGCCGGGCTAACCGGGCTGGCCCGTTTAACCCTGAAAAATACAGGGTTAGGGTTCATGAATTATAGGCCCGTTTATAACCGGGCTTTTTTGACCCGGACCGGTTAGCCCGTGGGCTAAACCGGGCCAGCCCGCTAGCCCGAGTTGTTACCTTTTTTTTTTTTTTTTTTTTAATAAATAACCTAAGAACAAATTTTGGGTCATTTGACCAATAACCATAACTATAAGCATTAAGAAGCACATTACCATCCATTAGTCATTATTACTATTTTTTATTAAATTATGATATTTGTTTAACTTTATTTGGTCATATTAAGGAGCAATGAGTTCTAGAACTGTGTTTAAATTATACTTTTTTTTCTTATTTACTAATCATTAACTAATTATGTATTTTTCTATTTTATTTGCTCGTTGAACGTGCCAATTGAGACCTTTAATTTTAAAAGAAAAAAAAATTATTGTAGCCCGTTAGTGGCCCGTTTAGCCCGTGGCCCGCTAGGGTTAGGGTTAGGTCCCAACAATTGTAGGCCCGTTAAATATGAACCGGTTAAGGCCCTAACTCGTTTAGCCCGTAGCCCTGTAGGGCTGGCCCTATAGGGCTAGGGCCAGCCCGATAGACATCTCTAGGCTTAATGATGCACACTGAGAAGGTAATCTTCGATTGACTTCCTCACTGTCTTTACTATTCCAATTTGAAACACTTATGAATTATCATTGTTGTTAATTACCAGAGCTTGACTGGAATTCTAAGGCTAAATTTGATAAGAACTGTAAAGCAGTGGAGAAGATAGTGGTTAGTGGTTTCATTTTATTATGGTTGTTAAAAGTTATATAAATCTGTGGTGTGACTGTGTATTCCTCATTGGTGCAACATGTTATTTTGTTAGTTTCTTAATGTTGATAACTTGTATGCAATCACACATGGAAAAGGTGTTGCATGCTATTTTGTTAGTTTCTTGATGTTGATAACTTGTATGATGTGCTTGTAATTAACATTTTACTCAGATTTGGAAAGACACAACTGTCGCACACTCTTTGTGTTTCCACACAGGTGATAAACTTAGCAACCAGAATTATGTGAAAATTGTTACTCCCTCCGTCCATGAAAAGTAGTCTCATTTGCCTTATATTTCTTGTCCACAAAATGTAGTCTCATACCCTTTATGAAAACTATCACCCTTCACCCATCACTTAATTACTCAAATTGCCATCAACTTTATTCACAAACAATCACTTTATTCACAATGGACCCCACAATACCCTATAATACCCTTACTTTATCTACATTTTTCTTAAAACATGTGCCCCACTCCCATGGGACTACTTTTCATGGATGGAGGGAGTATATACTATCTCTTAACGCAAATAAAAATCACAATGAATCTAATTACATGTTCGCCACTTTTCTGTCAAAAGATGGTTTTGTTTCAATTTACAACTTCCTATTAATTTGAGGGGAGGCAATCGAAAGGTTGCTTACATCGACACTGAGGGAACTTTGTATCATTTACTGATTGTTTAGTCTAATATGCTGCAAAATCTATCTTTTAAATCCTGTTATTATGAATGATTTCTGGCTTTCATTAATTAAAATTAAACTACAACATGAATATTTAGTAACTGACACTAATTTAGAGCTAATATTTAGTACCACCTCTTTCAATTCAAGGTTGTTGCCATTTTGATATTGAGGTCTACGAAGTAGGAGGAAGTGGCTACTTCGAAATGGCATGGCTTCATTTTACAATACAAACATGTCAAAATTAATTGGTTTTAAGGTTAGAAGGTACATAGCTTCATTTTGCAATACAAACATGTCAAAACCGATTAGGTTCAAGGTTATAAGGTCACTGTTAGAAGCAACATGTACTTGACCAGAGTAAAAGTTTCCGACTACAATGTGAAGCAGAACTTTGTCGACCCTGCTCCAGGAGTACAATACTCCTGGCAGATCTGACCGTCCATTGGGTACTCTTAGAGAGGGGTCTAAGTTGCGTTCAGGATGTTACATTAATCTGTAATTTTTCATTTGTTTACATGTTTATGTTAATAAATATTAGTATTGAATCACTTTTGTGTGTGTTTTGAATGTATATGCAGGCAAAGACTGGTTTATTGCACATGCAATATCCTTCAATTTAAGAAAGAGACATAAGAAATCACAGGTTGAATTCGGGGATAAACGAGTCAAATGAATCATCTCACAAAATTCATACTAGACAAATAGAAAAACTCGCTCCCGAATTTGTGTTACAATAAAGAAAAATATGTGTTGTTGTAAGGGCACATATTTGTTACTTGTTCTTAGAGTAACACATATTTGTTCTTACAACATTTGCCTTTAAGGTAACACAAACTTGATACTGAACTTTCTATTCGTCTTGCATGATATTACATACTCCATCCGTCCCACAATTGTTTGCACAAAATTTGTGGCACGCTAAATAAGAAAAATGTGTTATGAGTGAAGTGTTGATCGAAAGATAATTTTGTAAACTTTTATGAATAGAGTAAAGAAAATGATTGGATTGAGTGTAAAAGTGGTGACATTTTGTGTAAATATATAAATATTGTTATGGTGAAGTTTATGAATGATTTTTTTTTTTAAATGTCCAAACTGTTGTGAGACGGGCGAAAAAGGAAAGTGTGCAAATAATTGTGAGCATGGGGAGTATAATTTTTTGTCCTAAAATAAAATATGACTAGAGATAAATTCATGCAGGGTTGCACTCTTGTGTACCAGTTACATACATGTAATTGGATCCATTTAAAATATGGATCATAACAAAGTATTAATAAATTTGTTGCGAAATTTTTTTAATGTAATGGTTGTAGCATGTTGGTGAAGGCTTGTATGAAATCCTGTTGATTTCCAGAGTTCGTTTCTTTTTACATGCAAATAAAATTCAATTTTTTAAATTTCTTCTTCACATTTGAATCTTGTATTTTGCCTGCGGCCCATTCCAAAAAGGCAAAAACTACATTTTATTAATATTTTATTCTTTATGACACAAATAATAATTTAAAAATTACGTATAAAATTTCTAAAGCAATAATAATTTTAATTTATTTAAAGCATAATAAATTCTTTAAAAAATAATATTAATTAAGTTTTCAAAAAATTAAGTAGTAAATTAATAATTTATTAATTTTAAAATAGATTCTCATTTTACATAAACAATCATCCTTTCAACATAGATTTGATTGACAATTTTTTTTTTTTTTTTTTTTTGCTCTCCTTGTTTCATTTTTCAATCTTTATTTTTATGACAAAAATTTGCATAAAATAAATTTTACTCATTTATTTTTAATCATTTAGACTTATTCTACTGTTTGTTATGAACTTTAACATTAGTTTAAAAATGTTATGATATAGTATTAGTTGAAAATTTGTATGGTATTAATTCTTATATAGTATGGTACTAGTCTGTATAAAGTATAGAATTCATTTATATACATATATAAACTTTAATATCTTACAATTTTGAAGTATAATATAGTATTTTTATATGTCCTAAACTCGAAATGTGTATAGTATTGGTTCACATATGATATAGTATTAGTTTATATACAGTATAATATTAGTTTACATACTAGTACTAGTACTAGTTTAGTATAGTATTCGTTCATATACATGTATAAACTCTAATGTTTTTTAGTTTTGAAGTATACAATACAGACACGGTAAAGACATAATTGTACACAACAATCATTTGTTTATTTTGTTTGTGAACGAATACTATATTGTATATGAACTAATACTATATTATATGTGAACTAATACTATACTACATATGAACTAATAATATATTAAATGTGAACTAAAAATATATTGTTGGGCCTTAATACCAAAATAATTTAAATAGTAATTGCTGATATACTTGAACACACTAGATAAAGTCAAACTATACATCATATGTGAAAGTGTGTGGTGTGTATGAATATGAAGTGTTTAAGTTTAAGTAGAATAATGTTGTACTAAATGTTGTGACAATTGGTACAACACTGGCTCTAACAGAATATCAGAAATTATGATTAACACAGCGGAAGACTTGAAACACTAAAAACAAAACGTGACACAATGGAAATAATTTTTCACATAGATTTTATAAATAAAAATCTATGCTAGCCTTACGGCGAAAACCAATACTTATCTTAGAGTATAAATGTTGTGTGAAATGTTACAGCATTAACATTCACAACAGAAACTACAAACGAGGCAGGTGCCTTGTTCTAAAAACGAACTAAGTGTATAATGTATACACTGTCGAAATGCCTAGTCTATCTAAAGATTACACTCTCAATAGATAAGAAGACACACAGCCATACGGGTGGGATACGAACATATGATCTAAAAGGTAGTTCTACTGGCCACAATTCCTAACAGGGATATACGCTCGGTCTAGGAAGTTGATCGAATAGAGTACACTGATTTGAGAAGCCTTCCATCGGTATTTATAGTAGTGGGGTGCTGATTCTAGAGGCTTCCACAATGAGGTCCTATTTTTTAGGAACTCAACTTCCATGATCTTTCTAGATCTTTCTTGAATGCTCCAGGTCGTTCCAAATGGTTCCAGGCCGTTCTAGCATGTTCTCCAATGTTCTGGAATCTTCCAGGTTCTAGATCCTTGTAGAAGCTTCTAGATCCTGCCAGAAATGCGACAACATTTAGATCAACATTTAATGTAGCATTTCAGAAAAGACTTAGAAAAAATCTCGGAAGGTCAAATTAAGATGTTGTTGATAATGTTAAGGCATTTAAGGATTAACAACATCTACAATCTCCCCCAATTTGACCTTTCGACTACAACACACCTGATGCACATATATTTCTATACATACTCAGTATTATGTACTTAGTTGAGGTTAACATCATTGCTAAGCACTAGTCAAGACAATACCTGTTGTAACCGTTCGATCAAATCAAATGAAGATCAGGGATAATTTTACAATGATCCGTGCCATAAGATCAAGATAAATTTTATCCAAAATAGAACAAGTATAAACACTACACTTATTCACAACATAAGTAACTTTACTAAGATCATAAGTTAAACTGGAAGAAATTAACTTAAAATCTAAGTAAGACACTAACAAAAACAAAACAAAAAAAAAATCAGAGCAACAAACAAGGAAAACAAAAACATAAACATAAACAAAAACTACACTATACACAACCTGCAATAGTAGACACATGACAATCTACAAACAACTTAAGCAAGGCAGTAAACAAATATCAAGTGGAACCATTAAGCAAGTTGCAGTAATAAACATCCTACAATCTAGACAATAAATAACAATAAGTGTATCAGAATTTCAGAATTCAAACTTAAACATTAATTACAAAGGTAGAACTGAATAAATGGCTTATATTGCTGTGGAAACAGCTGCAACATCATCTTCCTGCACCATAGCCATTGTGGAATTCAGATCTCCCCCTGTCTAACAGCTTTCTCCAGGTAGATCACCATACAAGGTGTCCATCTCAGTAGTATCATCATCATCTCCTTCATCAACAAAGTAAGTAGATGCAAGGTGTGCCACTACATCAGTAACAGCAGCATCTCCAGCAGCATCAGGTCCATCACCAGCATCAGCAGCAGCTGGAACTCCATCATCATTAATCTCCTCAATGACCACATTGGAGTTGGATGGTGGTGGTACTCCCCCTGTTGTAGGTGAAAGTAGGTTGGTCCACCTGTTCTTCAGGAACTGAAGCTCATCTATTGTGTCCTGCAAGTGTTGGAGTTGGAGTTTGATGAATTCCTGTGAAAGATACACATTACCAGAAATGTTGATACGGATGTTCTCAACATTTGGGGTTGCATTTCTCTGTCTTGATCTGGATGATTCAGGATGATCAGTAGTAGAGGGTCTGGTTGGTTCTGGTTGAGCAGAAGTAGAGGGTCTTTGTTGGTGTTCAGTACCAGGAGCAAGCAAGGGCAGATCAATTACTCTATCCCCAGTGAGTAAGGCAGGAGATATGGCCAAAAGTGGAACTCTCCCCCTCAACACATCAGTGTTCTTGGCAACAAATCCATGATGTCTCAAATAATTAGAAATCAGAACAGGATAGGGTAAATTGCCTTTCTCAGAAACTCTCCCAGTAAATCTCATCATATGTTGGAATATTGTGAGACCCAAATTAAACTTCTTAAGCACAGAAATCCTATATATCAAAACAGCTTGATCCTTAGTGATCTTGGTAGTATTTGTGGTGGGAATCCAATTGTAGATGATGAGTTTGTATAACACAGAGTGTAGGGAAGTGAGGTATTTGGCTAGCATGTGTCTAGTCCATTTAACTACCCTACCAGCAGTTATAGCAGAAATGACCACATCCATGTCAGGTTCTTCATCAACCTCAACATTGGGAATTTCTAAAAACTCATTTATCAATTCAGGAGTAAAAGGTATATCCCCCCCTCTAAAATTAACAGTCCCATACCACTTAGAAGATCTCCTACCAGTGCTCTTTTTCAAACATGCATAGAATTCATATGCCCAATTTGTCAAGAAAGATTCACCAAAATTTACAGCATGCATCAAATTCCTTTCTTCTAAGAAACTAACCATGCCTTTACTATCAAAATCAGGTATATTGATCCTCTTCTCTATCAGCAGTTTTCTCTTAGAATAAATGGCCAATCTATTCTCTAGTGTATCAAGAGAATCAGAAATACCTCCCTCTTCAGAAGCAAGGTCATCTGAGCTTGGTGTAGAGCTTTTAGCAGAGCTCTGTTCAGGGCTGCTTGCTGCACTGGAAGAGCTATCTCCACTGCCACCATCTTCAGGTTCTGGTGCAGCTTCCTTTGCAGCAGCATAGTGCTCAGCATTTTTCCTAAGAGACTTCAGAATGTCTCTCAAGCATCTTTCAGAATCAGAATTGGACTCTGACTCAGCTGGTTCATCTTCAGTGATCATCTTTTCTTTGCCTTTTGGTTCAGCAACAGACTTCCCTTTCCCCTTCTCTTCAGCAACAACCTTCTTTTTGGATTTTTCAGCAACAACAGTCTTAGTTTTCTTTGGTTTCTCAGCAACAATAGGAGCTTCATCTTCAGAATCTGTGAACACTTGAATAGGTTCACCAGCATCAGCTCCATCCTTCTTCTTCTTCTTCCTCATGGATTCAGAATAATCCACACGAGTAAAAACGCGGTTTGATCTCCTCCTTCTTTGTATAGGGCTTCTCTGTCTTTTCCTTTTTTGTGCATTCTTCTTGAGAGGAATGGGGGCAGACTCATCTGAAACAGAGAGTGAAGAGTTTGTACCTTCAGAAATGTTTGCATCCTCCATTTCAACGTCTTCAGGGTCAGACGTGGCAGTGGCTTCTTCTTCAGCAGAAGCTTCAACATTCTCAGTTTGCAGTTCGTGAACAGAGGGTGATTTGGGGCTTTTTGAAGCAGAAGCCATTTGGGCAGTTTGCTCAGTCAAATAGCTTGATATGTCCACCGTGATTCCTCCAAAAGTCATCACGGGCAAATGACCTGTAGTTCGAAGAGTATCAGACACCTCATCGATAGCCCTAGTGACCTGTTCAACAGTTGCATCTTGAGGGAAGTTTGTTTGAGGAGCAGTTTGAGGAGTGGTTTGAGGAGTGGGAACAGTTGTTGATGGAGTTGCAGAGACATTCGAGTCAGCATTTGAAGCGGTGGAGTTTTGTGAAGCCATGGAAGCAAGAATTTCGAGAGGATTTGTGCGAGAGTGAGATGAGGTTTTCGAATCAGAGAGAGATTGTGAGGAATTCGAGTTTGTTCCAGCCATTTAAGTTAGGCGGTTGGAATTTCAAGGTAAGGATGGAAATTTGCACACACTTCTTTGAGATATACACAACCAAATAACAATTCTGCAATCTTAGTACTCAACACAATCAGAAATCACAATTAGCAAATAAATGGCATCTTATGTTCGATATTTATAGAGAGAGTAATGTAGTTGGAGGTTAAGAAAATAAAACAGAAGAATTATTCTAGAATTTTCGAAAGTGCTCCACATTATTAGCCACAACCTAGATCATGGTTAATTAGTGGGAAAAAATCAATTAATTAAATTAATTAAATTAATTAGATAATTAGGAAGATTCCAGAATTAATTTCGCATAATCTAAAAAAAATAGATATGGGTCAGTAATTAATTAAATAAATAAACTGAATCTCAATAAATAATTAAATAATTACACAGATAAAAATAAATTCGAATCAGGCAATGTTGTGCTCAAAACTGTTACAAACACCTCAACACGGTTTTTACATGAATTTGCTTCATTAGTGTTGCACCATATTTTTTTTTGTGTTATAGCATCTAATTTGTATTGATCCATTGTTCCTGTAGAGTACATCGTAGTAGCGAACTCCGTGCCCCATACTTACTTAATGGATTACAAATATGTTGATGTTTTTACCAAATATCACATTTTGAAAAGAAGGCATCGTAGTAGTGAACTCCGTGCTCCATAGTTACTCAGTGATTTGGTACATCTTTTAGTATGCTAATAACATTCTCATTTTTATGCATTTGAGAGGTGTAAGACGTTTATTTTTGCACTCCAAGGTTCTTAGATTCGTAGATATTTTACAAAGGAATTATTTAACTAAGTAAGAAATAAATTCAACTTATAAAATTTATACAACCCATGATGTTGTCCCAAATGCTGACGCATTTGTGACACCATCCATCCGAATTCTTTTCAGATAGTGCTCATGCCAAGAGATTTCCTCAAGATAGAGAATCTCTCATGGTCTAAGGCTTTAGTAAAAATATCAGCATTCTGTTTTTCAGTAGGTACATACTCAAACTTAACAATATTCTTCTCTACTAAATCTCTCATAAAATGGTGTCTAATGCTAATGTGTTTTGTGAGTGACTGTTGTACAGGATTTTTAGAAATGTTAATGGCACTAGTATTATCACAAAAGATAGTATGTATACCATTCTCAATACCATAGTCATGGAACATCTTGCTCAGCCACAAGAGTTGTGTGCAGCAGCTTCCAGCAGCAATATACTCAGATTCTGCAGTGGATTGTGAAACACAATTCTGTTTCTTGCTGTGCCATGATACAAGATTGTTTCCCATGTAGAAACATCCTCCACTCGTACTCTTTCTATCATCTATGTCTCCAGCCCAATCAGCATCACTATAACCAATCAAAATGTTGTTGGTGTCCTTAGTATACCAGATTCCAAGGTCACTTGTTCCTGTAACATACTTGATGATTCTCTTCACAGCATTCAGGTGTGATTCCTTTGGATTTGCTTGGTACCTAGCACAAACACACACACTGTACATAATATCTGGTCTACTAGAGGTTAAATATAGTAAACTACCTATCATGGATCTGTAAAGTGTTGGATCAACATCTGTTCCAGCACTGTCTTTGCAAAGTTTCAAAGTAGATCCCATAGGAGTTTTCATTGGTTTTGAATTCTCAAGACCAAATCTTTTAACCAAGTTCTTAGCATACTTACTCTGGGAAAAGAAAATACCATCTCTGCACTGTTTGATTTGAAGACCTAGAAAATAGTTCAAGTCTCCAACCATACTCATTTCAAATGTTGCAGTCATTGCCTCAACAAATTTACTCAGCATTTTATCACAAGTAGAACCAAACACAATGTCATCAACATATATTTGAGCAATTAGTATATCATTTTCAGTGTGCTTAATGAAAAAATTTATATCTGCCTCTCCTCTAATAAATCCATATTCCAAAAGAAAGTCAGTAAGCCTACCATACCATGCTCTAGGAGCTTGTTTAAGGCCATATAATGCTTTCTTAAGTTTATATACATGATCAGGATACTGTGGATCTTCAAATCCTATAGGTTGTTCAACATATGCTTCTTCATTCAATATGCCATTTAGAAATGCAGCCTTTACATCCATTTGATGAAGTTTAATATCAATAAAACATGCAATAGCTAGCAGTAATCTAATAGATTCTATCCTAGCAACAGGTGCAAAAGTCTCATCAAATCAACTCCTTCAACTTGGGTGTAACCTTGTGCTACTAACCTAGCCTTGTTCCTAACAATATTACCAGATTCATCAGTTTTATTCTTGAATATCCACTTTGTTCCAATGACATTAGTATGACTAGGTCTTGGAACAAGTGTCCATACTTCATTTCTTTCAAATTGACCAAGTTCTTCATGCATAGCATTAATCCAGTTTTCATCAGTTAAGGCTTCTTTAGCACTCTTAGGTTCAATTTCAGATAAATAGCATTCAGCATTTACAACATTACACATAGAAGACATGCATATTGTTCTTACCACATCTACCTTGTTTGATCTTACTCTTCCTCTTGTTTGCAATCCAACTGTAGCATCGCCTATGATCTGGTCAGAAGGATGACTTTTACCTATTCTTGAAGAAGGATTTATTTTGGGGATGTACTGATCATTCTGTGAATTTACAACTGACTGTTCTGTAGATGTTGACCCAGATGTGTTAACATTTGGTACAACATTTTCAGATTTCAGTGTATTCTCAGAAGTGTCAGTAACCTGTGATACATCTTCTTCATCTTTGTCATCTGTAAGACCTTTATCATCATCAAACACAACGTTAACAGATTCTTGAACAGTGTTAGTTCTAAGGTTATAAACTCTATAAGCTTTACTATTTCTAGAATAGCCTAAAAAGAAACCTTTATCACTTTTAGAATCAAACTTATGAAGTTGATCCCTATCATTCAGAATATAACACACACAACCAAATACATGAAAATATTTCACATTAGGTTTTCTGTTGTTCAAAATCTCATAAGGTGTTTGATTAGTACCAGAACGAATAAAAACCCTATTAATAATATGGCATGCAGTATTTAATGCTTCTCCCCAAAATTTCTTAGCAAGACATTTGGATGTAAGCATAACTCTAGCCATTTCTTGTAAAGTTCTATTCTTTCTTTCAACAATTCCATTTTGTTGTGGAGTTTTAGGAGATGAATATTCTTGCAAGATACCCTTTTTATCACAAAAATCATTAAACATGTTGTTTTCAAATTCCCTACCATGATCAGTTCTAATACGGCCAACTTTCAAGTTAAACACATTTTTGAACCTCTTATAAAGAATTTTAAATGCAGCAAATGCTTCAGATTTGTCTCTCAAAGACTCTACCCAGGTATATCTAGAAAAATCATCTACCACAACTAAGGAATACCTCTTTCCTCCAATGCTTTCAGTTTCCATAGGACCCATCAAGTCCATGTGCAATAATTCAAAACATCGATGTGTAGTACAATGTGACAGCATTTTGTGCGACATTCTTACCTGCTTACCTTTTTGGCATGGTCCACATACAGTGTTGTTGTGAAGATTTAGTTTTAGAATCCCTTTTACTGCGTCTGCTTTGATTAGTCTATTCATTGCTCTGTAATTTGCATGACCCAATCTTTGATGCCATAAGACATTTTCATCATATTTTGACAAGTTACACATATTTGTTCCAATAAGATAGCAATTATCAGCTGACCTAGTACCAGTCATAACACAAACTTCATCTTTATTAAGAACATAACATGAATCTTTATCAAATTTCACATGCAAATTATCATCACAAAGTTGACTAATGCTAATCAGATTTGCAAGTAAGCCATCAACATGTAAGACATTTTTAAGCTTAGGAAAACCTTTAACATTCAAAGTTCCTTTACCAAGAATCTTTCCTTTAGAACCTCCACCATATGTAACATTACCACTATTCAAGATCACATAATCAGATAAGAAATCAGTACGACCTGTCATATGTCTAGAACAACCACTATCAAAGTACCATGAGTCAGGTAGACATGCTTTTAAGGAGGTATGAGCAACATTACAGGTAGTTTTTGGTTTCCAAGCAGATTTCATAAACTGTTTACCAGAATGTGACATTTTTTTATGCAGCATTTTCAAAGTTTTCTGTTCTTCAAACAATTTTACACAGTAAGGGCGAATATGACCAACTTTAGAACAGTAATGACAAATATACTTCCTTTTAACCTTGTGAGGATTTGATTGTGCAGATGTTGCATCAGATGTGACAACATTTGCCTTCACAAATTTCACAGGTTTTCTAAATTTCTCAGAAATAGAAGCAGTAGTACCATCATAACCTAAACCATGATTATTAGACTTACCAGTAGCTATAGCATTATTTACCTCAGAAGCACTCTTGGAATATTTCTTGAAACATAAGGTGGAATTTATCAATTTCTCCTTTAAGTTACAGATTTCCAGATCTCTTTTGGTAAGAATAACCTCTAGCTTGGTGATTATGTCTTTCAGATCCTCATTCTCTTTATTCAAGGAATTAAGAGTGAGTTTCTGATTGTTCCAATCATCTAACAACTTTTGGTGTTCCTTGTCATCAGTCTTTTTTCCTGCATCATCAACTAAACCATTAAAACAGTTCAAATCTGGGTGACTCTGTTCTGATGTTGCTGTAGATGTTGAGACATCAGGTACAACATCAGAATCTGTTTCATCCAGATCATCATCTAAGGAATCATTATAATCAATTCTGGTAAAATTAGAATATTCATTCTGATTTAATTCATCAAGATCATCATCATCAGATTCATCACTCAAGGTAGCACTAAAGTTCAGCTTTTGCTTAAGTCTAGTGTTGGCACATTCATTTGCATAATGGCCATAACCAGAACAAGCATTGCATTGAACTAATTTTCGAAATTCAGGATCATACCTTGGTTTACCTTCACTCTTTGATAGTCTTGGTGTGAATTGAGCTTTCCTCCTTTCTGGTTGAGGTGTTGATGTATTGATTTGAATCTTAGGATGAATGTTTCTAGATTTGTTCACAGATTTCTTAAGAAACTTATTAAAGTGCTTAGTGAGCAAGGCAACGTTGTTCGGATTTTTTAGGCATACATCAAGCAATTCTTCATCAGAGTCAACTTCAGTAATGATGGGTTGAGCTTCAGAAGTGTTTGATGTTTCCCCTTTAAAAACTACAACTTTCTTATCAGCATTAGCTTCATCATCTTGATTAGTGTTTATTTCATATGTTCTAAGAATACTCACTAACTCATTTTGACTTAACTTATCTGTATCTTTTGCCTCTTCAATAGCACAAATTTTAGCATAAAATCTTTTAGGAACAGATCTTAATATCTTATGAACTACTCTAACATTAGAAATGGGGTCACCAAGAGAATGTGATTCATTGATAATCTCACTTAACCTTTCATTGTAGGCTGTAATTGTTTCATCTTCCTTCATTCGGAGATTCTCAAATTTTGTTCCCAACATTCGAAGCTTAGTCCTTCGAACACTTTCTGAACCTTCACAATGCTCTTGCAACCTGTCCCATGCATCTTTAGAAGTAGAACAGTTAGATATAATTTTAAACATTGAAACATCAACAGAAGTAAAAATTGCATTTAAAGCTTTAGAATTGTAGCTTGCTGTTGTTATTTCATCAGCCGTCCAATCAACTTCTCTCTTGAGTTGTATTTCACCATCTGCGTCTGCTGGTCTTTTTGGAGCTTCCCAACCTGTAAGTACAGTCCTCCAAGCACGTTCATCAACTGACTTGATGTACATACGCATCTTAGGCTTCCAATAAGCGTAATTCGATCCATCTAATACGGGTGGCCTAAGTGTCGTGGATATGTGATGTGTTTCCATTGCTAACCTACACTAAAAACACACTTGACCAAAGATCTAACCTAGTGTCGTCAGGTATCAGCTCTGATACCAACTGAAAGTGTGTGGTGTGTATGAATATGAAGTGTTTAAGTTTAAGTAGAATAATGTTGTACTAAATGTTGTGACAATTGGTACAACACTGGCTCTAACAGAATATCAGAAATTATGATTAACACAGCGGAAGACTTGAAACACTAAAAACAAAACGTGACACAATGGAAATAATTTTTCACATAGATTTTATAAATAAAAATCTATGCTAGCCTTACGGCGAAAACCAATACTTATCTTCAAGTATAAATGTTGTGTGAAATGTTACAGCATTAACATTCACAACAGAAACTACAAACGAGGCAGGTGCCTTGTTCTAAATACGAACTAAGTGTATAATGTATACACTGTCGAAATGCCTAGTCTATCTAAAGATTACACTCTCAATAGATAAGAAGACACACAGCCATACGGGTGGGATACGAACGTATGATCTAAAAGGTAGTTCTACTGGCCACAATTCCTAACAGGGATATACGCTCGGTCTAGGAAGTTGATCGAATAGAGTACACTGATTTGAGAAGCCTTCCATCGGTATTTATAGTAGTGGGGTGCTGATTCTAGAGGCTTCCACAATGAGGTCCTATTTTTTAGGAACTCAACTTCCATGATCTTTCTAGATCTTTCTTGAATGCTCCAGGTCGTTCCAAATGGTTCCAGGCCGTTCTAGCATGTTCTCCAATGTTCTGGAATCTTCCAGGTTCCAGATCCTTGTAGAAGCTTCTAGATCCTGCCAGAAATGCGACAACATTTAGATCAACATTTAATGTAGCATTTCAGAAAAGACTTAGAAAAAATCTCGGAAGGTCAAATTAAGATGTTGTTGATAATGTTAAGGCATTTAAGGATTAACAACATCTACAATATGAACTAATACTACGCCTTTTTTTTGAACTAATACCAACAACTATATTCATACGTTGTGCCCACGAAAGAACTGGACCACAATTTCTTCCTGCAAAATTTACAGAAAGAAAACAAAAATATGCTCATTACTTTATATTCGAAAAGTAAACATTATAAAGTAACAAATCAAGATGTATTAATTAAAATTATAGATATGGTACAAATACTAATCTAGTAGTGCATGGATCACTTTATGATAATTATTAGTTAGCTTGTTGGTATAGTATTATACAAAATATTATTAATTAAAAAAAGTCATGTCAAATCTATAGGAAACATTAGCAACTAATACAGATTAGAATTGTGGTATAATCAACTCAATCCCATAAGGCCTCGTTTGGTTTATGTGAAAAGGTGGGAAAGCATAAATAACCCCACTTAAGCCCATGTTTGGTTTGTGTGTATTGGGCCCGGGTTTGGGGCTAGGCCCGATTCCTGTTCAGGAAATAAACCCAAGACTTTGAGTTAAATGATCCCAGTTTTTGCGTGAGTTAATTTAGTCCCATTTTGAGGCTGTTAAGAAGGTAATGTAAAAAGTTCATACTATCCTTCAATTTACATGTTTTTTGACGAAAATGCCCTAACTCCTTACCCAAATTACCACCTGCCACAAATATATACAATGAAACCCTAACATTCTCATTGTGCGCCGTTTTGAGAGTGAGAATGTAGGGGACGCAAGCGCAGTAGTTGATTCTTCCTCCTTCTATTTCGATCCTGCTTCTATTTCGATTATGCCATAACTAATGCCTTTCTCCCCTTTGTTCTATCATAGCAGGTTGAAGAGGGTTAAGAAGATAACATTGTTGCGCTGTTTCTGCAGGTATTACAAACTGTTGTTTTTTTTCCTTTTTCTTTTCATTTCAGTTTGTGTAGTAATTGTCTTTCTTTCTCCATTTTATTATAGGACAACATTGTAGTTTATTGAAAAGGGTCGATTTTGCTACCCCCATTTTGGCCATCGATTTTGAATTTTGTTACCCCCATTTTGATTTCAATTTTTGAATTTTGGGAATTTCTATATTCTGGCAATTTATGAGAATGGATGAAGTTATTTTGGATTTTTTTTCTTCTTTATGTTGGTAATTCCTACAAACCCGATACAAAATTTTTGTTGAGAAAAATATAGTGGGAAGGGAAATGGTGTGGTGTTAGCCACCGCTAATACTAAAAAACCTTTTAATTTGGAAACAAAGAATCAATCATAAACTCTAGTAGGGCATGGTCAATTAGGCATTGACCACGAGTCTACACACTGATATTATAATTGTACACACACTCTGACCATGCAGAGGAAGGGAGGGATAGTCAATTAGGCATTGGCCAACACCTCTCTCTCTTCTTTCTCTGTCTCTTACACTTAACAACTAAAGAAAATATATTATTTTGAACTGTAGATTTTTTTTTTCTGAAAACATTTTCTTATAGATAAAGTTGCAGACCTGTTCCCCTATTTCCTTCTTCATGTTTTCTGATTTTTAATTTGCTCCATTAGGTTTATTGCTGTGATATATTTCACTATGGATGCTGTGGTTGAACTTGAGGCAACGATGGGTGTTGTAAATGAATTATTTACTGATATTCAAACCTTCGTAATATTGATGACATATGGATATCTAAAACTACGTCACCGAACTAGGTTTAACAGTAATCGAGGAACACACTACAGCATTAAGGAAAATGTTACACGTCAACTAGAGCACATGCATTATTTGGTTAATTTCAGTGATGAATCTTGTAACGACAACCTTCGAATGAACAGGGATTGTTTCAATCGTTTGTGTTTTCTGTTACAAACCGTAGGGGGACTTTCACCTAATCGCCATGTAACCATAGGGGAACAAGTAGCCATTTTCCTTTCTGTCCTGTCTCATCACAAAAAAATATCGAGTTCTTAAACTTAATTTTGTATGTTCAGGATACACCATTAGTAAACACTTTAATTTAGTACTCAACACCCTTCTTAAGTTGCATACTATTTTACTTGTGAGTCCTGAACCTGTTCCCGAAGACAGCATTGATTATCGCTGGAAATATTTCAAGGTAAATGTGTAATATTTCACTATCTTAGTAATTGTTTTGCGTTTAAGTTGCTATTGAGATTGGTAGAATTTTTATATAGGGTTGTCTGGGTGCTTTAGATGGCACATACATCCCTGTTAGAGTGCTTCGTGAGGATATTCCCCGTTATAGAAATCGTAAAGGGCGTGTGGCTGTTAATGTGTTGGCTGTTTGCGATCAAAATATGAACTACGTATACGTACTATCTGGATGGGAGGGTTCCGCAGCAGATAGTAGAGTATTACGTGATGCCATCACTTGACCGAATGGATTAAAGGTTCCTAATGGTATATAACACACTACATTTTTTTATTAAAGCATAACTTTCTAGTGGCATATAAGCTATTAAATTATTTGGGCTTCACCATTGATAGGTACTTATTACTTGGTTGATGGTGGATACACAAATGGAAATGGATTTCTAGCTCCTTATAGAGGAGTTAGATACCATTTGAAAGAGTGGGATGACACACGTCAACCTCAAAACTATCAAGAGTACTTCAATTTAAAGCATGCCAAGGCCCGTAATTGCATTGAAAGGTCATTTGTAATTCTAAAGTTAAGATGGGGTATACTTAGGAGTAATTCTTACTATCCAATCAAGACTCAAAACCGCATTATCTTGGGTTGTTGTTTGCTGCATAATTTCATTCGTACAAACATGGCTGTAGACCCCGTCGAAGATGACGTGCCTGATTCATTCAATGATGGTGTAGATGAGAACATGGCTGGTGATGACTTTATTGACCAATTAGAACCATCTCTAGCATGGACGGGATGGAGGGACAACTTGGCACAACAAATGTTTGCTGATTATGAATGATTTAAAAGTTCTCATTTGATGTTTTTGCACTGAAACATGTGGCTACTTTTATGTAATATTTAATTAAATGTTAGACAATGACAATGTTTAAGGTGTTGTTTTAATTTCTATAATTCGTACTGTGATGAACAAATGGGTTGTATTTTATTGTTTTCCGAAAAATATGCTTTACTTTCTACATACCTGCAGTGATATTTTTAATGTAGTATGTTCTTGTTGGTTTTTTGTTATGGTTTATCAACAATTCTATATTCAGATTTTAGGCTGCATTCAACTAATAATATTCCAATTTGGTTTATGTTTTAATGTATAGAGCTTTGAGATGGAATATGTTGAAAGGGGGAAGAAAAGGAAGGTTGGGACTGGCACACGCAGGAGCTGGACACACAACGAGGAAAAAGTGCTTGTTGCTGGATTGAAAGAATTGGTTGCTAGAGGATACAAATATGACAATGGATTTAAGTCGGGATACGGATTAATATTGGAGCAAATCTTGGTGAATGCCTTCCCCAATACTGACTTGAAAAGTGACCCTCACATTCTTTCAAAGATACATGTTTGGTAGAAGCAGTATGCCTGTTTGAAATCCATGTTAACTGACTCCGGAATGGGCTTGAACAACTCGATTTATCGTCTTGATGCAACACCAGATGTTTGGGAAAAACATATTAAGGTTAAATTGCATTCTATTTTATAAAGTTGCAGATTTTATTTACAAAGGTTTAGTTATCTATAAATTTAGACATCTTTTGAGATTTAATAGGGACAACTGCATTACACTGTTGTTGCGAAGTGTATTAAATTGTGTAGTTTAAAATTGTAGGAGTATTTTATTTGTCTATTGCTTGAAGGTTTGCAGATTTGTTTTGTTGTCCTTCATTAGAATTATGTGTCAATTAAGTCAATTTTATAAGTTTCATGTTAAGCTTAAGAGGTTGGAGGTTCAGGAATACACTTATAAAATTGTAATTGCATCATCAAATCGCATTATTCAATAAAAATTGCAGAATTTTTATTATGATTTATGGTAGTGTATGAGATCTAATTATTATTTGCTATTGCAGGCTGATCCCGTTGCTCGTACTTTGAAAAACAAGTCATTTCCTTTCTATGAAGATTGGCTAGAGGTTTTTGGTAAGGATAGAGCAACTGGTGAGGATGCACAAGGTTTTCATGATGCTGTTCAGGATGTCTTGAACAACACCGGAGAGGGTGATAATATAACCGGGACGGCTGAAGGCGGAGACACACCTACGAACAAAACAATGAACGCAAATGACTCTGAGACACCTACTCGTGGGGAAAGAAGTTCAACCACCAAAGTTCAAGGCAAAATGCTGAAAAGAAAACTAATGAATGAACTTGATGTTGTCTTCATGGACACAATGACTAACTTCTGTGACAAAACTGATATCCGAATGAGTCAAATTTCAGATAGAATGGGTGAACTTGCCCTCCGTGTAGGTGCTGAATTCGATGCCACAAAGAAGAGAGGACTGGTGTATGAGAGCTTGGGAACACTAGACTTCCTTGACATCGAGGCGAGGGTCCACGTTGCTTTGTATCTGTGCAATAACCCAAAGGAATTAGATGTATTCCTCACCTTACCTGATGAGGCCAAGACTGTTATGGTGAAAAACGTGATGAAGAAAGCACATGGTTAAAGTTTTATGTAGGCAGGTGAAAGTAGTTGAAATTAGTCCATCTTTTGTCTAGTTATGAAACTTGTTAGCGTTCTGTTTATATTTTGCTAAACCTTATGCTAAGCTAAACCTGCTTTATTTTGCCCACGTGTAGTAATTCGTACTGTGATGAACAATGGAAGTATTTTGCCCATATGAAGAATGGAAGTTTATTTTGTCTATTTGAGTGATTTTTGTGATTTAATGCATTTTTAGGTTTAGTTTTCATTTATATACAAAAGTGAGAGTTGTGGAATGACTAGTGAGAAATTATGTTATATTTTGATGAAACAATGGAAGTATTTTGCCCATATGAAGAATGGAAGTTTATTTTGTCTATTTGAGTGATTTTTGTGATTTAGTGCATTATAGGTTCAGTTTTCATTTATATACAGAAGTGTAAGTTGTGGAATGTATAGAAAAGAAATTAATTGTTACTTCCTCTGTCCCACAATTGTTTGCACTCTTTCCTAATTCGTTCGTCCCACAATTGTTTGCACTACTCAAAAAGGAAACCTTTTCATAAACCCCACCCTCACAATATCCACATATTTACACAAAATGCCATTACTTTTACCCTCAATCCAATCATTCACTTTACTTTATTTATAAAAGTTACAAAATTACCCCTCAACACTCCACTCATTACACATTTTTCTTAGTTTGCGTGCCCATAAAATGGTGCAAACAATCCTGGGACGGAGGGAGTATAAAATAATATATAAAATGGATGTCCTTTCAAATACTCTTAGATGATTCTAGTATAAGCACTTATGATGATCTTTATGTGATCTTTATGTTAGAATTCTAGGAGCTTCTCTTGCTCCCTATAAAAGGGTGGTATGCCACTCCATTTTGTACACTCAATGAAAAAGGAATAAAAGTATTAGTTTTACAACACGTTATCAGCACGAGTCTCTACGTTGAGCCAAAATAATATTTTCAAGTATTATATACTTGAACCTCTTCAAGGTAGATTAAGGTAGTGTTTTTTTTCTCCTTCCTCATTTCATTCTTCATTATGGCTACTTTCACAAAACTTGAATTTGCACCACTTGATATCACCGGAAAAAATTATTTGTCATGGATTTTAGATGTTGAAATTCATCTTGAGGCTATGGGTCTTGGTGATGCTATTGTTGAAAATAATAGTGCATCAAATCAAGACCGTGCCAAAACAATGATTTTCCTTCGTCATCATTTGGATGAAGGATTGAAAACTGAATATTTAACAGTGAAAGATCCACTAGTTTTGTGGAGAAATTTAAAAGAAAGATACGACCACCTGAAGATGGTCGTCCTTCCAAAAGCCCGGTATGATTGGCTTCATCTACGTCTACAAGATTTCAAAACTGTCAATGAATATAATTCGGCTATGTTCAGAATTACTTCACAATTAAAGTTATGTGGTGAAACCATAACTGATGATGATATGCTTGAGAAGACATTATCTACTTTTCATGTCTCGAATATGCTCCTGCAGCAACAATATCGAGAAAAAGGTTTTAAGAAATATTCTGAACTAATTGCATGTCTTCTCTTAGCCGAGCAAAATAATAAATTATTGTTGAAAAATCATGAGTCCCGACCCACCGGTTCTAGTCCATTCCCTGAAGCGAATGCGACTCAATCTCAAAATTCTGGTCGTGGTCGTGGACGTGGACGTGGACGTGGTGGTAGCCGAGGACGTGGTAATAATCGTGGTCGCGGTCGTGGTAGATTTACTCCATATAATAACAACAATCATGATCGTGACAAGAAACAAGCTGTCTCCCAGAAGAGAGACAATGGAGAAAAGAAGAAATATGAGGAACATTGTTACCGGTGTGGAATGGAAGGTCATTGGTCCCGCGTGTGTCGAACAGCGGATCATCTTGTTGAGCTTTATCAAGCTTCTTTGAAAAATAAGGCAAAAAATGTTGAGACAAATTTTATTGATAACAATATTGCTCTTGATGGTGATGATGTGGTTATGACCGATCTTGATGTAGCCGATTTCTTTAACGATGTTAACTAAGCATATGATGAATACCCTATAAGTATTTCATGATGAATAAAATATTTATATATTTTGCATCTTTTATTAATATTAATTTCTAATTTATGTTTTTTTTTTTATGAAGAAGCAATGGATGCCAAACATTTGGGAATGAATAGTGATGGTGATATTTGTCTAATTGATAGTGCTACTACACACACTATACTTAAAAATGAAAAATATTTTTCTCATTTGCAAAAGGGGGAGACAAATGTCAACACTATAAGTGGTAGTGCAATTTTGATTGATGGCTCCGGAAGAGCCACAATATTTCTCCCTGAAGGAACTAAACTAGTTATAAATAATGCACTACTGTCTCCCAAGTCTCAAAGAAATTTGTTAAGTTTTAAAGATATCCGCAAAAATGGGTATCATATCGAGATTCTAAATGAGAAAAACAGTGAATGTCTATTGATTACACAAGTTGTTTCTGGAAAGAAACGTGTGTTAGAAAAGCTGTATTCACTCTCTTCTGGCCTATATTACACGAATATAAATACAGCTGAAACATATCACCTAATAGACCAGAAGTCTATTACTCCCAATGATTTTATGGTTTGGTATGATCGCCTTGGACATCCTGGTTCCACCATGATGAGGCGCATAATTGAAAATTCACATGGCCATTCATTAGAAAATAAAAATGTGTTAAATTCTAATGAATTCTCATGTGTTGCATGCTCTCAAGGGAAGTTAATTGTTAGACCTTCACCAGCTAAAGTGGGGATTGAATCCCCTGCATTTCTAGAACGAATTCATGGTGATATTTGTGGGCCTGTAGATCCACCATATGGACCATTTCGATATTTTATGGTGCTAGTTGATGCATCAACGAGATGGTCACATGTATGTCTCTTATCCTCTCGCAACTTGGCATTCGCAAGATTACTTGCCCAAATAATAAAGTTGCGAGCACAATTTCCAGATCACCCAATAAAGAAAATTCGTTTAGATAATGCTGGTGAATATTCATCACATGCTTTTTATGATTATTGCATGTCGATTGGAATAAATGTTGAACATCCTGTAGCTCATGTTCACACACAAAATGGTCTAGCCGAATCATTTATCAAACGATTGCAATTAATTGCTAGACCATTGTTAATGAAATCAAAACTCCCTTTATCTGGTTGGGGACATGCTATATTACATGCAGCAACACTTGTGAGAATTCGGCCGACAAGTTATAATAACCTTTCTCCCCTTCAATTAACATTTGGTTATGAGCCCAATATCTCCCATTTAAGAATTTTCGGGTGTGCGGTTTATGTTCCAATTGCACCGCCTCACCGAACTAAATTGGGCCCCCAACGAAGGTTGGGAATATATGTCGGGTATGAATCACCTTCTATAATTAAATATATTGAACCATTAACAGGTGATTTATTTACTGCTAGATTTGCAGATTGTCATTTTGATGAATCTCATTTCCCGACATTAGGGGGAGGTAAGGATCAACCGAAAAAAGAAATCAATTGGAAAATTGCATTAGATTTCCTTGATCCTCGTACAAAAGAATGTGAACTAGAAGTTCAAAGGATCATACATTTGCAACAAATTGCAAATCAATTACCGGATGCATTTAGTGACTCCAGAAGAGTTACTAAATCACATATTCCTGCAGAAAATGTTCTGGTTAAGATTGATGTCCCTGAAGGACAAATAACAAGTGCTAATGAATCTAAAGCACGCCTGAAGCGTGGTAGACCTCTTGGTTCCAAAGATAAAAACCCTCGAAAGAAAAGAGGAATAATTAAGATCGACAAGTCAAATGAGGATGAACAACTCGCACGTAGTGAGAAAATTCAGCTTCCTGAAGAAGTTGTCTCAGAAGATGTTGCTCCTGAAGAGCATGAGGTTGTAGAAACTTCAATAAATTATATCACTACGGGGAAAAGTTGGAACCGAAGAGAAACAGTCATTGACAATGTTTTTGCATATAATGTAGCACTTGATTTTTTGGAAGAATTTGAGGATCATGAACCCAGATCGGTTGATGAATGTCGGCGTAGAAATGACTGGCCAAAATGGAAAGATGCAATTCAATCCGAGTTGGATTCACTGGCAAAACGAAAAGTATTTGGACCTGTAGTCCAAACACCTGAAGGTGTAAAGCCAGTGGGATACAAATGGGTATTCGTGCAAAAAAGAAATGAGAAAAATGAAGTTGTGAGATATAAAGCACGATTGGTAGCCCAAGGTTTTTCACAAAGACCTGGATTTGATTATGATGAAACATACTCTCCTGTGATGGATGCAATTACATTTAGATATCTTGTAAGTTTTACCGTGCATGAAAAACTTGAGATGCGTCTAATGGACGTAGTCACTGCATACTTATACGGTAATCTTGAAAAAGATATCTACATGAAAGTCCCTGAAGGATTCAACATGCCTGAAGCATGTAAATCAAATCCAAGAGAAATTTATTCTATTAAATTGCAAAGGTCTTTGTATGGGCTCAAACAATCCGGACGTATGTGGTATAATCGTCTTACCGGATGTCTAGTCAAGGAAGGTTATACCAATGATCCAATATGTCCATGCGTTTTTATAAAGAAAAATGGATCACGTTTTGTGATAATTGCAGTGTATGTTGATGATCTCAATTTAATCGGGACTCCTGAAGAGCTCGAAGAGGCAGTTGCATATTTAAAGAAAGAATTTGAGATCAAGGATTTTGGAAAGACAAAATTTTGCCTTGGTTTGCAAATTGAACACCTCGAAGGTGGAATTTTTGTCCACCAAACTGCTTACACCCAAAAGGTTTTAAAGAGGTTCTATATGGAAAAGGCACATCCACTAAGTACCCTAATGGTCGTCCGGTCACTCGATCCTAATAAAGACCCTTTCAGACCGCGAGATGAAAATGAAGAGATACTTGGTCCTGAAGTACCATATCTCAGTGCAATTGGTGCACTTATGTACCTTGCTAACTGCACAAGGCCAGATATATCATTTGCAGTTAATTTACTAGCAAGATTTAGTTCATCTCCCACAAGGCGACATTGGAATGGTATAAAACACATTTTTCGCTATCTCCAAGGAACAGTTGATCTTGGCCTATTTTATTCAAATAAATCTCGACCTGAATTGCTTGGTTATGCTGATGCTGGGTATTTATCTGACCCACATAAAGCAAGGTCTCAAACTGGATATGTATTCACATGTGGTGGTACAGCCATTTCATGGCGATCTACAAAACAGTCACTTGCTGCCACTTCTTCAAATCATGCTGAAATTATAGCAATTCATGAGGCCAGTCGGGAATGTGTTTGGTTAAGGTCAATGATTCATTATATTCGAAAGAATTGTGGATTGTCTCATGACAATAAAAATCCTCCAACTTTATTATATGAAGATAATGCAGCTTGTATAGCTCAACTAAAAGGAGGATACATTAAAGGAGATAGAACTAAACATATTTCACCAAAATTCTTCTTTACTCATGAGTTGCAAAAGAATGGTGAGATCGATGTGCAACAAATCCGCTCAAGTGACAATTTAGCAGATTTATTTACCAAGGCACTACCTATTGCAACATTTGAGAAGCTGGTGAAGCGTATCGGAATGCGTCGATTAAAGGATTCCGCATGATGCTTGGATCAGGGGGAGATTGAATACACTAAGTAATATGTACTCTTTTTCCCTTACTAGGTTTTTGTCCCACTGGGTTTTTCCCTAGTAAGGTTTTTAACGAGGCATATTCTTTGTGTAATGACGGACATCCAAGGGGGAGTTATAAAATAATATATAAAATGGATGTCCTTTCAAATACTCTTAGATGATTCTAGTATAAGCACTTATGATGATCTTTATGTGATCTTTATGTTAGAATTCTAGGAGCTTCTCTTGCTCCCTATAAAAGGGTGGTATGTCACTCCATTTTGTACACTCAATGAAAAAGGAATAAAAGTATTAGTTTTACAACATTAATGCATATTTAGTTTATTTTGTGGCAGAATAGGTGTCACTTTATTTAGTTCAAAAAATCACTTATGGAAATTTTGAATATATGGCACATCTTGCATCGTACGAAGGAGTTTACATTCTCACGCAGTAATTGAAAAGGAAAGAAAAGCAATTGAAAAGGGTATTTTAGGAACTTATTCATTAAAACAAATTTATCCCACAAACCAAACTACAAAAGTAGAAATATTATCAATTTTTTAAAATTTTAATCCATCAATCCAAACATGAGCAAATATTCAAATTTAGATTTCAATGAACAGTACAATCCATCAATTTCCTATCCATATTTGTCTTTCCCATCTAACAAACCAAACGAGCCCTAAAAATAATAAGATGCTTAAGTGCACTTAATATAATTCGACATCATTTATTACTTTTTTTTCCTGTGACTTAACTCTTAAGCCTAACTTATGTCATAAAAGGCAACGAGAAAGTATATATATATATTATAATATATTAACACGAACTAGCTACATATAACTTATACCAATTCTTTCACGAAAACATTCACCATATATGCAACGTATGCTAACTAATAGAGCGTACATATGCACATACAGAGGAATGACATAAAATTTAGAGTACGATATAAATAATATAAATGAAATTTCATTAAAACAACGATCTATATGAACACCCTTTCAATTTGTCCAAAAAAAAAAGATTTTCAGAACCCAAAAAATTGAATAATAGCAATAGCTCCTAATCCAAAAGAATAATGGAGTGTTTAGGAGTGAAAAATCGAGCGATTTGAAAGAGGAAAAACGATTTAACGTGAACAAATATGAAATAAACAAAGAAAAAAAATACCCATAACTCGGTGGTGCGTGTACAATTAGAGTTTTAATGAGTTGTATTTTAATTTAATAGATAAAAGGGTACTATAATTTTTTTACATGTAATTTTTCTTTTAAAAAAAATTAAAGGTGAACTCATAAAAATGGGATAAATAACTGTAACTTAGCCCATAGTCTAGCCCATAAATATTATCCAACTCATTCAAAAAATTGGATCTAGTTATATACAAGTATTTGCCATCCATGCAAGCTATTGTAATTGAAGGTAACCACTATTAATGATCAATTAAGATCTAATCAATCAGCAAAAAATATTTGTTTATAGGCAAAAAATACTACTCCCTCCACTTTTAATTAAGTGTCATTTTAACAATTTTCAACAAATTAAGATATATAATTATGGACCATTTTACTCTTCATTAATGATAACTAATTTTAATATTAAATTTATATTTAGTAATGAATGTGGCCAATATTGTAGTGATATTCATATATACAATAATTAAGGTTTATCCTACAGTACTATATTCAAAAAAGAAAAGGCTTAAATCTAGATAAAAAAAAATGGAGGGAGTATATTGTACGTATAAGAGTAAAATTGGTAAAATTAAAGAAAAAAAGTGTAGAATGACACTTATTTTAAAAATATTAAAAAAGATAAAGTGATACTTAATTAAAAACGGAGGGAGTAATTATCAACCGAACTTGAAATTTCCTCACTTAGTCTTTTCTTTATTTATGATCCAATTAAAGCTAATAAATCTCTGATTTTGGTTTTGGATTAATCAACCTTACCTACCCGAACTAATCACTAATTATACTACGCCACCCTTCGTCGGAAGAAACAGTAGACTTGATTAAATTCAGCACTTGAAAGTGGTTAAAGGCCTATAATTCTCACGAATTTGGTCAACAATATTATGATTGGGATAGAGCTCCTTGGAGGTGTATATCGAATAAATTGTAATTCTCTTTGTTCCGGGTTTTGAGTACCCCTAATACTCAAAATAATACAAGATTCACATTTACTTTTTTTAAAAAAAATCACTAATTATACTACTCTAATCATCACTAATTATACTACTAATGATTAGAGTGAGAAAATCTATCATGGTTAAAATCTTCTTACATCACTAATTTCACTTGACATCCATGTGATTAAGGATTTGTTTGCTTTATTTTCACCTAATCTTGATATCGTGGTTTCAAATTTTCTATTAAGTGCACCTTTACTATATATGAATTCTAATAAATTTATAGGAGGATTTTATCACCCCGCGTGAGTCAACTAATTAACTAAAAATAAACGAATTCGTGTATATATGTGAGAGTACACAACGAAATATTAGACTGATGGGTTGTAAATTGTGATACATTGTCCAATTTTTTTATTTTTTTTTCTTTTAATCCCCCCTTTTTTTTTCTTTTAATCCCCCCTTAAAAGAATACCACTAACATAATTGACAGTATTCCCAATTTGTGTTATAATGAATTTGGTTCGTCTCATAATTATTGTGACACACACATGACCTGGTCGTGGGTGAGACGTGAGATGGGTCTTTGGGAGATTTAATGTAAAAAGTGATAGTCACTTTTGTTAAAAATATTATCGCGTTTTAGTTAAACATTATCGCTTGTTTTACAAACATAAAATATGAAGAAAAAAAAATGGGATGTCCAACTCAAAAATCTGGAATATGGATAAAAAAATAATCCGCCTCACAAAAAAAATCAAGAGACAGTCTCACACAAATTTTTATCTATATATTCACTACATATAAACGTAAGTAGGCACATGACCAAATACTTGGATTTTGTTCTTTCTCCATAAACGTCTCAATATATATTCATTCCTTTAATCTAATTTATATATATGCATGCATGTCAATTAAATCGCAATTAATATGGACTCAATTAGTGGCTCTTAATAGGAGAGGGATGGAGTCGTAAACGTTTCGAGAAAGAAAAGAAAATTAGTGTAAAATAATCCAACTCCACTACCACTATACATGAGAAAGAGTGTAAAATCCAACTTTACTAATTGTGGGAAATACGTCGATATCAAGAATTGATGGGTTCTTTGTCGAAACATCAATAAGAGAAAGGAGTAGTTTGAAAAGAAATTAAAAGAAAAACTAATGTAGCTAGATATTTCCTTTTACTTTCATAGGAATAATTAATATGAATATGCTTAACAACTCCCAGTGGGCTATATGCCGTTCAACAGCCGAAACTATATATAATTAAATGAAAAGTGAAAATCATGAATTTAAATAAAGATTCAATGTTTTTAATTTTAAATTACATTAACCAAAATAAATAATATTTTCATTCTTCAATAATTTTATGAGTGTTCATTTATTCAATTTTAATATTAGACGACACAGTGCAACAACAATATATTGTATATTTTTTCTCGCAACTCAACATCATCATTTCTAATACTCATGTACATTTATATATATATATATATATATATATATATATTAAATTAGTTATATATTTTAATATATATATATATATTAATTATACATATGTAAATTTTTTTTTTTAATTTTTTTTGTCCCCTTAAACTGTAAGTCTCTATAGTCACATATTAATAAACTATATAATAAAACACAAAATAAAATATTTAAACGGACACATGTGATCTTATAATTTTTTTTTTTCTCTTTTAAATTCACTTCATTTAATGTTGGTAGGTTCTTTTTCTTTAGATGAAAAGAATTATTTAAATTTACATCTTATTCATTAATATATAGGAGTATTTAATATCTCTTATGTGAGATCGTTGCTAATTAAGAACACAATATGAAGGAGAGAATAACTTATGTGACATAATCAACATGCAATATCCTTCTATTTAAAAAATAACATAAAAACTCGCAAATTAAAATTGGATCAAAAATGGGTTAAAAGTATCATTTTATAGAAATACACATTTGTCATTATAGTAACATGAACTTTAGAGTGAATTTTTCTATTTACCTTTGCACAATTTTTTTAAAAAGATTCGTTTGACCTGTTTTCAAATGGATTTCAACAAACGAGTCTACCTCTTTTATAATTTGGCAATATTGCATATAAATTAATTTTATCTAGGGAGGAAGGTAGATGTGATGCTTCTCATAACAGTATAAAACTATTTCTGTCGTTGCACTGTAAGATTCACGTTTCTATGAATCATGCGTATAATCTGGAAATTATATTATTGTTAATTTAGACAACGAATCTAGTTTTACTTAAAATAAAATATTCATATTACAACATGACTTATGATGGTGAAATTTATAACACATTGAAGAGTGCAAACTCTGGTCAATTAAAATTATACACGACATAAACTTGAATATAATTCAAAACAAAGCAACAAAGTCTATATTGACAAATGTTCAATTTCAATGTACATTTAATGTTATTGATGAAAATAAGATTTGGAATTAAAATATAATGAAAAATAAAAAATCTAAGTTCTTAATTGGATAGACCCCACAAAGAAATAAAGTCTCTTATTTGACAATAATCAAAATTTAAGGAGCTAGGGGAGTTGGGTGGGAGACACCATCGGGCCATGCCCTCTACCATCACACAATTCAAAATTATTCCCATCACTTATCCTAACATTTTTTTTAGTTCTCAATTAATTTTGATATATCATAATTATCATCCACATGATCTCAAATTTTATATGTCGATCAAAAAATTAATATTACACAAAAACGTGTATAAAATAATTAATACATAAAATATAGCTAACTAAATAACGTAAGATGTGAGAAAAATTTATAGATAAAATATGATTTTCAAATTTGTAGTAAGCATATTTTATATATGTTGCTTTATTGATGAAGCCTACATTAGAAAGAAAGTCCTAGTTGTGAATTTGTCTCATGAAGCCTATATTGATGCATGTCTATTGTAGATGTTTTCATCGGAAAAAAAAATCATGCATCTCATTACTCCTCTTATACAAGACATCTCAAGGAAAATTTATCTAAAATTCTCTAATGAAGTGAATTATGATTTTATGAGTTAGGGTCCTAGGATGCATACGTACTATTATACTATATATACAATACAGATTTTTTAATCACAATATTTCAATAATTATGATCATATGAACTTCTAATTGTATACTGTACATGGATCCCAAAGATCATATAAATATTTATGGAGCAGGGTACGTTTACGAACTAATACTTTTTTAGTATATAATTTGAGAATAATTAAAATGAACTTTTACTAAATATATATGAATACCTTAAAATCAGATTTTACCAAAACATCTAAATTCTAAAACTCTAATTTCAAAGACGAAATTTTAGAGAAAGTCAATTCATAGAAAGCTGAATATTTCTACTTCAAATATTTATGCGTAAATCATCATTAAATAGTGAATTTGTCTTCCTCACCAAATTATGGATGATACCATCTCTTTCTCACAACTTAATTAATATAAAAAATTAAGTTATCATGCACACTAATCTATTTTAAAAATGTGGGTCTCTCACGTAAATATATACTAGAAAAATCGCTTTCTTTATGTGTTGGCATTGATGGTTTAGACACTGTACGTGTTTGGTTTCAAGTGGACTTTTGTGTTGTCATTTTTTAAAATTTATTTAATTAGAAAAGTGTATTTTAATATAATTGAATAGTGTTAGTTTATATTAATTTAAATTAAATGAAAAGTTTAAAATGTGTGATCACTCTACTCACAATAACTAAAATATGTAGTGAATTATATTATGTCAATTAATATTAAAACTTGTAACTGTCATAATAACTAAAATATGTACTGAATTATATTATGTCAATTAATATTAAAACTTTAAACTCAGTATAATTGAAATGTGTCACTCACTACACCGCTACTATCGAATCTAGACTATATCCTAGGGACCCTAGCTATAGCTGAACGTATAGTCTAATATAATTGTGTTGTCATTTAATTTTAAAATTTATTTAATTAGAAAAGTGTACTTTAATATAATTGAATAGTGTTAGTCTAATATTACTAAATTATAATTAAAATGTACCACTTGCTATAGCTGAAACGTGTAGTCTAATATAATTGAAACGTGTCAACCACTATAATTGAAACATATCACTCCCTGAAATGTCTCATTCAATATGACAAAAACATGTAGTATATAATATTTGTAAATGAAATTAAAATCTCTTCACAAATGAAAGTCCTATTATTAAGTATAATCACAAGAGATTTCTAGCAATTAATAACAACTCTCTCTCTCTCTCTCTCTCTCTCTCTCAACAAAACAAAGAAAAAACTGTTTCTCTCCCTCTTTCTTTATCTCTCATTCATCAATATTTTCATCTGCTCAAAGTGTAACATTCTACAAGATGTGGGTCAACGTTACCATTCACTCTTAAACATGCATGTATAGTTAAGTATATTTTTCATGATACATATGAATTGCCTAGGTTTTATCGGTTTCTGAAATTAATTAAAGAATGGTTATTGGAGTGGGATTTGATTGCTAGCTTATTCACAGCACATGATTATGAAGGGGAGAATTGATTTACTTTTAAATAGGTTCAAAATTATTGTGATTGAGTAGGGGTGGTTCGGGTCCGACGGATCAAATTAATATATAGATCTTTATTGAATGTGGATATATATGAGACTTTTACAAAAATTAATGATTCTTATGAGACTGAAATTATCATGATCATACAGTAGATATGCATGTATCGATTTCATACTTTACTCGATCGACAAATTATGTTTGCCATAATTTCGCATATCCAACATAGTACGTAGATGTGTATTCATATGATCAATTTATGTTATATATATTAAATATAAAAAAGAGAATAACATTCCTTAATTAAAATTGAGACGCGTCATTGTTAGAAGATATTAAATTTACTTCAGTTGGACAATATCAGACGCAGGACTTGGACATAGACCAATTTATTTCGGTTTGATTGATCACGATTCCTTTTACTGGTTTTTTATTGTCCCCATTATTATAGAATGTTGATTATTTTTTTAATATGACATATGTAGACAATTTATATAGTGAAATAAAATGTGGAACATCAAAATTGGAATATGTGATTTCATGTGCATTTATTTTAATTACCAGAGCATTTCTTTTCCCATCAATTTAAGAGGTCTAAGTTACCAGGCTTATCAATGCTGATTGATCAATAATATACATTTAAAAAACAATACTCCCTCCGTTCCGGGATAATTTGCACACTTTGACCGGCACGTTGTTTAAGAAAAGTGAATTTAGTGGTTGATGATGTAAGATAAAGGAGGGGTATTTTAGGTAATTTGAAGATGTGTAAAGTGAATTTGATGATGTGTAAAGTGAAATGTATGGAAAAAATGAGTGGCAAATTTGAAAATAAAATGATGTTGTGAGGTTATTAATTTTGTAGGGAATTTCCATATTAAGAGTGTGCAAGTAATTTTGGGACGTCCCAATAAAAAAAGTGTGCAAGTAATCATGGGACGGAGGGAGTACTAATTATTTTTTTGACCTGAAATTACTAATTTGTAAAATTAAACAACCTTTTTTTTGTTAAGGTTGGGGAAGATGCACGTGGAGTCTTCTTTCAGCTGATTCAATGTATGTGCTATAACATCTCTGTATTTGGTGTCAGTATGTGTGAAATTTGTATGCATATGCACATGAATGTGTAAAATTTGGACCAATTTGTTGGATGTACCATTAAGTATGGTTGATCCTATTAATCTGTTGGGTGTACTGAACTTGTATGGTTAATCAATATGTATGCATGCATGTACTCTTCTATTTGATACTTAATACATTAACCTACTCTTCTTATCTCCGATAATTTACTTAAAGCTGGTTAGTTTCATAAAATATTTACCAAAATTTAACTTTTTTAGTTACAATAAATGTTTTTCAAATCCACAATTTAATACACATTTAAAAAAAAATTGCAATCTTATTCAGACTACTAAATTCCGCCGTGTTTTATTAATATTGCAATTGAGGTGTCCGAGGTTGTAGAAACAAAAAATTAGTAATAGCGGAATTGCACGCCTAATGCCTAGCTAGATTTTGTTTTCACCCCTTAATCAATAAAATTTGAAAAAAAAAAAAAAACCGTACTAAGGCAAAGCCATGATTATTAACTTTTTTTTTTGAAAGCACCATGATTATTACTTAGAGTTTCGTTTTTCGTTGAAAAAGTGTATTGATTGTCTAAATCGAACTTCTAAATAAATAAAAAAAGTAAAAATAAAATTAAAATATGGGTGTATAGGCGGAGTCGCCTATACCAATTTTTCACCAAAAGCGCCTACAAAGATAAAATCGAGTCGGCAAGGGGCCGTCTAGACGAATTATTCGTCTCTAACACGTCGAACACCATGAAAGTCCAATGAACTGTAAGGATTTTTTAATCTCCAAACACATTTTTTCTCCGAACACTGAGGGTGGGAGGAGGATGGTTGGTGTAGGACTAAGAAATGAAGTGAGAATGAGAATAAAATCTGATAAAATCGTAAGGGAAGAATGGATGTGTATGGAGTTAAAAATAAGGGATTATATTTTTTTTTAGTCCATTAAGTTACCACGATTTTGAATTTAGTCTATCAGATTACCACTTTTTGAATTTAGTCCACTATGTTTCGATTTATTTTGATTTTGGTCCAGTTATCTGCTATAGCAGGTTTAACATGTCATTTTTTAAAACACACCCCATAAAATGTTATACACACCCCAAATGTAAAACACACCACACTAAAATTTAAAAAATATTTTTTATTACTATACACACCCTAATTGTTTCCTATTTAATAAATTGTCAAAAATAATTAAATTAAAAAAAATCAAATTAATATAAAAAATATAAATAAAACCTATAAAAAATCGCCTAAATCTTCAAAAATAAAACAAGGGCTAGTCTTTTGTGAAATATTGCATATATGCATTTCAGTTATTTACACTCACATTCTTTATAAATACACCCAGTGACAGTTCAACCCACATTTTTTATAAATACACCCACTGACAGTTCAATTCACACCCATATTTTTTATAAATACATCCACTAGCAGAAATTGTATTTAGTCGTCTTCTCCGAGCAGTTTTCGGCCACCCGAGACCGCAGCCTAACGCTGCAATTTACGACGGCCTTAATCTTTAAATATTTTCTATTTCTTTAAATATTCTTTAATTATTATTATGGATAGAGGTTATTTTATATTACTACATGCAATAATATATGTTACTATATGTTATAATGTGAGTTACTTAATCAATAAAAATTCTAGAAAAAAAATACTACATAAAATAATCGGTATTACTATATAAAAAATTATATATTACTACATACTTCCACTACAAAATAATGGCCAGAAGGCAATGGCAATTGGCAACGGCATTGATAACGGGAAGGAAAAAGGCGACGGGGGCGGGTGTCGTTGCCTTAAGGCAACGGATAAGGCAACGGGGGCGGGTGTCGTTGCCTTAAGGCAACGGATAAGGCAACGGGAGTGGGCCCCGTTGCAAAAAGGCGACGGCATATAAGGCCCGTTGCCAAAAGGCGACGGCAGTGGGCCCCGTTGCCAAAAAGGCGACGGCAGTGGGCCCGTTGCCTTTGCCGTCGCCCTAATTCAATTAAAATTGAGTCCAGAAGCTCATTCTTCTTCATTCAGCGGCGCACACACACCTCCATTACACAAATTAAACCTCCAAACTCAACATCCACGTTCGTTTGTAGATCAGACTCGGTTCTTGGCCATTTGTGTTCTACACTTCGACGGGAGCATTTCTACGGTAATTTTTTTCGTTTTAATCGGTTAAATTTGAAGTTATATGTATATATATATATAGTTTAGTATATATATGTATATATATGCATATATGTTGTATGTATATATAAAATTGTTAGAATTGTTAATTTTTAAGCATGCATGTGGTAATTGTTAGAATTTAATTGTTAGAATTATATTGTGTTAGGCATGTATTTTATATGTATGTATGTTTTAATTAATTAATTAAGTTATATGAATTTAGTTGTTAATTAGGGTGTTAGAATTATATATATAATTGTGTTATGTCTATATATGAATTTATTTGTTAATTAGGGTGTTAGAATAATTATTAGAATATATTTGGAATTATATTAATTAATTTTAATAGAGTTGGAGGAATGAGACGTTGGTTGTTAATTTGTGTATTGTAGACGTACGTCGATTGACATGATGAATTATTCAAGTCGTAGTTGGATGTATAGTCCAAGATTAGTGAATGAGATTATGAACCCCGGATTTATTAGTGGAGTAAATGGATTTATTGAAGCTGCCACTAGAAATCCGAATTCGATTTGGGAAGAAAAAATTAGGTGTCCTTGTTCGAAAGCTAGATGTCGAAATCAAACTTATAGAGATCCTAATGAAGTGAAATCTCATTTATATCGAAATGGTTTTACACTGAATTATTATAATTGGATTTATCACGGGGAAGAGAGTTGGGGTCCACGTCCATTTCAAAACACTAATGAATTTGCGTCAACTTCAAACGATGTTGACCCAGCGGGACCTAGTTCGTACCACACTATGGTAGAAGAGTTAATGGGTGGCCCAAACATTGATTTTGGAATAGACGTGGAAAATGAGGCACTTAATGAAGAACCCCCTAACGAGAATGCGGCACAGTTTTACGGCATGCTTCGTGCAGCGGACCAAGACTTGTATCCTGGTTGTGAATCTCATTCGCACTTGTCATTCAATTCCAGATTGTTGAACATTAAAACAGAAAACAGATTGTCTGAAAGGGGATACAATCAGGTCGTTGAGTTGATTCGTGAGATTTGTCCACCCGAAAATAAGGTTCCCAAGAAATTTAACGACACCAAACATTTGATGAGTGGGATAGGTCTTCCGGTAGAAAGGATTGATTGTTGTGCACAGAATTGCATGTTATTCTGGGGTGCAGACAGCGAACTAGATTTTTGTAAGATTTGTGGTCGATCACGGTATAAGCCGAGTAGGGTTGATGCAGATGGTCGGTTGAAAAAGAAACGCCCGGTTAAGGAGATGTTCTACTTTCCGATAATTCCTCGTTTGCAAAGATTGTACATGTCCAAGGCCACTGCGAAGGATATGACATGGCATGCCTCGTGCGCTTCTGATGACTCTGGTGTTATGCGTCACCCGGCAGACTCGTTGGCTTGGAAGCATTTGGACCGTTCGTATCCTGATTTTGCATCTGAAATTAGGAATGTTAGGTTGGGCTTGAGCACAGACGGTTTTGCACCGTTTGGAATGACGGGAAAACAATATTCGTCATGGCCAGTTATACTTACTCCGTACAATCTACCCCCGTGGTTATGCATGAAGGATCAATTCATGTTCCTTTCGATTCTCGTGCCCGGGCCTAAAAGTCCGAAGGACAAACTTGATGTTTTTTTGCAACCACTGATAGCAGATTTGAGATTTTTATGGGAAAATGGTGTGCAAACTTACGATGTTGCTAGAAAGCAAAATTTTTTGATGCGAGCTGCACTTATCTGGACCATTAGTGACTTCCCAGCATACTCGATGTTGTCTGGTTGGAGTACAGCCGGAAGGCTTGCTTATCCATATTGTGGAGAGTACACCGATGCATTCTATTTGAATAAAAGTAGAAAGCAGTCGTGGTTCGACAACCACCGAAAGTTTTTACCACTGAATCACACGTGGCGAACGAATAAAACTGCATTCATGGCCGGAGTAGTAGTCACAGATGATCCACCGCCTATTCGAACGGGTGCAAGTCTCCTATACGAAATTGCTCATTTGAGATATAGAAAGGTTACAGAGGAGGGTGCTGAGGCCCACAACAAAAAACTTTCTGGAGGGTGGAAGTGGAAAAGCATTTTCTGGGAGTTGCCCTATTGGAGTACCTTGTTGATACGACACAATTTAGACGTGATGCATATTGAGAAAAATGTGTTTGATAACGTATTCAACATGGTGATGAATGTGGAGGGGAAAACAAAGGACACGTCTAAATCAAGAGATGAACTGAATGATTATTGTCGTCGTCCCTCTCTCAAGAAATGTCCACGTACATCAAAGTATCCTAAGCCTTCTTTTTCGCTTGATAAGAAGCAAAAGGATGTTATTTGTAAGTGGATAAGTGAGTTGAAGTTTCCAGATGGATATGTGTCTAACATGTCCCGTTGCATTGACTGGTCGAAATTGAAATTGTATGGGATGAAGAGTCATGATTGTCACGTGTTTATGCAGAGACTACTACCGATTGCTTTTTACAAAATTCTGCCGCTCAATGTGTGGAAAGCAATCACTGAGCTTAGTATATTTTTTAAGGACTTGACTTCTACAACCATCACAGTTGACAACATGGCTCGACTGGAAACAGATATCCCAGTGATCTTGTGCAAGTTGGAATGTATCTTTCCACCCAGCTTCTTCAACTCTATGGAACATCTACATGTGCACCTTGCATATGAAGCAAAAGTGTGTGGTCCAGTTCAATACAGATGGATGTATCCATACGAGAGGTAATTGTCATTCAATTTCTCATACGATTCTTCAAATTATATGAACTTACGATTCTTATAATTTAATCAGGTATCTTCGCACCTTGAAATTAAGCGTGGGTAACAAAGCATGTGTTGAAGCTTCGATTGCCAATGCATATTTAACTAAAGAGGCGTCAATGTTTTGTTCTCACTATTTCGAGGACCATGTTACGACAAGGATACACAATGTACCTCGTAATTACGATGGTCGGGACGAAGTACACGAGTATGTCGATGTCACTTTTTCAATATTTAAGGCGCCTGGTAAACGATTAGGAAAGTCTAAGAAAAGATGGATTTTAGACGAGGAGAAAAAAGTTGCTCATACGTACGTGTTGTTGAATTGTGATGAGGTGCAGCCATATGTTCAGTAAGTCAATCTGACCAAAATGTTTGTCAATCAAATACTTAGTGTTGACATGTCTTATTAATCTTATATCGATCGTACGTAGGTTATTCATGCAACAACTTCAAGTTCGTCAACCAAATCTCTCGGCCGCTGAATCAGATTTAAGGCTACAAGATGGATTTGCGTCGTGGTTTGAAGAAATTGTAAGTTATCTTAAAATAACGATCTGTGTAAAGTGTTAAGTTATAGAAATTCTCACATCGTCGTGGCTTATAAATATATAAATGAAGATAAATCGCATCGAGAACAGGTTTTTATACGATCTCTCGGCCGGTCCGTTTGGTCAAGTTCTTACGTACGCAGGGTATTACGTGAACGGGTACAAATTTCACACTATGGCTTATGGTGCATCTAGAGCAACATCAAACAGTGGGGTTTGTATCAAGGGAAAAAACTACGATGCGAATGAGGAAGATTTATATGGGAAACTCGAGGAAGTAGTCGAATTGGACTATCAGGGGTACCACGAGAAGAAAGTGGTTTTGTTCAAGTGTCAGTGGTTTGATCCCTCAAACAATGGGACAAAAGTTCATCCTAACTACAAGCTCATGGAGCTTAATCAGAGGCGATCTTACGGACGGTACGATTCATTCGTACTAGCAAGTCAAGCCACACAAGTCTATTATTGTCCAAACCCTGGACCCCGTACTGATTGGATATTTGTCTGCAAAGTCAAACCGAGATACTTGGTGGATGCAAAAGATACTACTGAAGATGAAGTTCCCGCGTGGTAAGAGGATAACTTAGAGACTCAAATGATTGTGCAAGTAGATGATGATCCTGTCATGTTAACTGATGACACCGGTACAATGATGGAAGTGGCAGAATATGAAGAAGAAGATGAAGAAGAAGATGGAGAAGAAGACGGAGAAGAAGATGGAGAAGAAGACGGAGAAGAAGATGGAGAAGAAGACGGAGAAGACGACGAAGATGAAGATGAAGATGAAGATGAATGATGAATGATGTTGTTAATTAATTGCTAAACAATGTTATCTAAATATTAATTTCTTAATTATATTCCTTATTTATATTCTAGTGTTAATCATTACAGTGATGTTTATATATAATGTTTTTTAATTGTTACAATGTTAAACGTTAATAATGTTTTAATGTACGTTCATTTTGACAGATGAGTGGTCGTAGACATGGTTCTGGACAGGGCTCTGGTCAGGGTGGCTCTGGTCAGGGTTCTACTGGACATGGGCGAGGTAGAGGTAGAAGTACTAGAGGTAGAGGAGAGTCGGTGGATGAGACACCGATTGTGCACACACCACAGGGTTTATATATGCCCGATATGACCCAGCTACAGTTGCCCGGAATAAACCTAGATTACTATTACACTCAGGTGCCTCATATGGTTTCACATCAACCATCCCCTCCACAGCAACCATCCACTCAGGCCAGCATGTCTTATGATGCACCCGAGAGTCGCATTTTACTATGGATCTACCTTGATACGTAAGTATATTCCTTATTTAATTTTCATTAGACGTATGTATAACGTGTTTATTAATAATTTTTTTTATTATTATAAAATACGTGTAACAGGTTGATGCCTTCAAATTTGATTTCGAGGACAATCAGGTCGATTATGTATAGGAATATGGAGCTTGGTGCACACTCCTTTGCCAAGGTATCACCCGGCACGATATAGCGGTGGTGGGAGACATTCCAGGTATAAAATCACTTTACATTAACATTTTGTTATTTTTTTATATTAATTCATTTTTTTTTGCAGACCGAGGTCGGGTGGGACCCTCGAATCATATATACTGAAGAGGTGTACAGGCTCTTTATTCAAAGAGCAGCAGGTCGGTACACTGGCATGTTATCAAACGTCAAGAAAGCGTGGGTGAGGGAAAAGAAGAGGCCGAGGTGGGATGTCAATGTTTGGAACGACTTAGTTCGTCACTGGAGCGATCCTGAAACAATTAAGAAGAGCGAGCAGGCTCGTAAGAACCGCTTATCCGAGCCTGGAGGTCCGGGTACTGGCTGTGGTACTCATAAAGGCGGAGCTCGTAGAGCAGCAGATGTCGCACGACGCATTGTAAGTATTTGTGGTCAATTATAATTCATTTTAATTAGTTAATTATACGTATATGTCTTCAATTCAAAATATAGGAGGAGAAGATGGGACGCCCTGCCCACGACTGGGAGATAGCTGAATATTACCACCGTTACGAAAACGGCACATACAGCTATGGTTATATGGGTGATATACTTGTAAGTGTGTGTGTATATATATATATATATACATTACATTATATAACAAATATATATTTAATTTTACTTGAAAATGTATTAACCCACTTTTAAATGTGCACGTATAGGACCAGGTACAGGAGGAGTTGACCAATCAATCAGGAGATCCGTCAGATGAACCTACTTCAGGGGATGGTTCCCAGGGCCCAACTATACCCGACATGTCTGATTTGTTCGTGAAGAAGGTCGGTAGGTCTCATGGACGTGTTAGGGGCCTTGGACAAGTAGGCAAGAACAGACGGGTCTCCTCCGGTCCTGGCGAGACGTCACGTGGTACGGCTTATGGACGATTCTCCCAGGAAGACATGGACAATGCTCTTGCCGAAGAACGGAGAATCAATGAGGAGAGAGAGCAGCGCTTACTCCTACAAATGCAGAAGACGGAGGAGCGCATAGTCAAGAAATTTCAGGATCAGTTGGCAGCGATGATGGGTCAGATGACAGGTCAGACGATGGGTGGGATGGGTGTGATGGGTCAGATGGGTGGGATGGGTCAGCAGATGGGTGGGATGGGTGGGGCGCCGAGGGCGCCGAGGCCGTCGGGGGCGTCGCACGACGTTCATGATCGTAGCCAGGTTGATCGGGATCAGGATGATACTGAGGATGATGGTGGTGATGAGGAGTGATACATTTTTATATTACTTTATTACATTGACGTTGAGGATTAATTTTTATTTTAATGTTGTGTATGATGTTATTTTAATTAAATGGATAAGTGAATTGATATTTTTAAATGGATAAGTGAATTGAAAATTAGAATGAATTTAAATGATGTGATTAGAATAAATTTACATGTATAATCGAAAATATTTATACTCAATGTTGTATGTAATTATAATGTTGTGAATTGAAAATTAGAATGAATTTAAATGATGTGATTAGAATAAATTTACATGTATAATCGAAAATAATTATACTCAATGTTGTATGTAATTATAATGTTGTGAATTGAAAATTAGAATGAATTTAAATGATGTGATTAGAATAAATTTACATGTATAATCGAAAATAATTATACTCAATGGTGTATGTAATTATAATGTTGTGAATTGAAAATTAGAATGAATTTAAATGTTGTATATTGAAGATTAGAATAAATTTAAATAGTGTAAATTAATTAATGATACCGTAATTAAATTATTTAATTTGAAACACATTATAATTTAGTTAATTCTCATTTAGAAATAAATATGATATGCTTTGACAATTTAATAAGCAACAATTAAACTTAAAATGGATTGAAATAAAGAATCGAAACTAAAATTAAATTGAATATATATTAATTGTGTTCACAACATGACGACTAAAGCTCCTAACCTAAACGGCACACAGGGGGCGCCCAAAACTCTACAGGACCGAGAGGTCCCGTGCTTGAAATCCAGCTGGAGCGAAAAATCGCGAATATTGGTGGCCTAGTGGTGGGGGGTGTGTTGGTTGCCTTAGAGACCTGGGTTCGAAACCCAGGTTCTCATTTTTTTAAAGGTAACAAAAAGGCGACGGCCTTGGCAACGGCAGTGGGCCCGTTGCGAAAAGGCGACGGCTGGGCCCCGTTGCGAAAAGGTGACGGCCTCCCCGCCCTTGCCAAAAGGCGACGGCCATATACCGTTGCCAAAAGGCAACGGTTTTCCCAAAGTCCGTTGCATATAAAATAGCAACGCCCCTCCGCCGTTGCCTTCTTGATTAGTGAGGGGGAATTCGTTGCCTTCCCCCTCGCCATTTTCGCATTTTTTGTGTGGTGTTCAGTTTGAATTACTACATTGAATATATGCGTTTGTTACTATATGTAACTTTATCAAATGATTTGCATTACAACATGGTTATTGTGTTTACTACATGCGATAGTATATGTTACTACGTATTATAATGTGAGTTACTACATTAACAAAAACACTAAAAAAAAAACTAGTTACTAAATAAAAGAATTTGTATTATTATATAAAATAGTTTGTGTTATTACTACATAAAATAATGTGTGTTACTACATATTACGATTTGAATTACTACATTTAATATCCCGCGTTCGGCAATAAAATAAAAGATAAAAAAATCACAGAAATTGACAAAATAAACGGGTTAATTTTTTTTGTCAAAATTAGAACACAAGCGGACCAGTTGATAAATAAATTAAGAATTAACCCAAATAAATTAATGGTGGCCAATAATATATATTTTCAGCCCATTGACTTAATAAATCAATATTTTCAGTCCAATTGACTTAATTAGTCAATATTGCATGTATGCAATATTGCATATAAGTTTTTGTGATAAAACAAAGCTAAAAAAATTAATTAATTTAATTAGTTTTGAAGATTTAGTTGATTTTCTACTATTTTTAAATTTTATTTAGACTTATTTTCCACGTTTTTTATAGAAGTTAGAATGCAAATAAAACATTAATAAAGTAATAGAGTTTTAAATTTATTTTATTTTATTTTCCTTTTAAATATTTATTTTATATTATATGAACCTAATAACCGCATAAATGTTATATACACCCCAAATGTTAAACACAAAAATTAAAAAATGAAATATAGTTAAATAAAATCATAAACATATTTAATAAATTGTCAAAAATAATTTAATTAAAAAAGCAAGAATTCAAATTAACATGAAAAATATAAATAAAACCTCTAAAAAAAAATACCTAAATCTTCAAAATTATAATACAGCTAAAAAATTAATTAATCTAATTAGTTTTAAAATTTTAGTTGATTTTTTTAATACTTTTAAAGATTTTTATTTTTATTTAATTTAGTAATTTTTTCAAGTTGATTTTTTTAAATTTATTAAAAATATTCAAAAATAGTAAAAAATCAACTAAATCTTCAAAATTAATTTAATTAATTAATATTTTTTATCTTTGTTTAATTTTTGAAGATTTTGGTGATTTTTTTATAGGTTTTATTTAGATTTTTTATATTAATTTGAATTCTTACCTTTTTTAATTTAATTTTTTATAGTAATAATTAAATTATTTTTAAATATTTTCTATTTTTTATTACAATACACAGCCCAATTCTTTCCTATTTAATAAATTTCTAAAAATAATTAAATTAGAAAAATTAAAAATTCAAATTAATATAAAAAATCTAAATAGAACCTATAAAAAAATAACCAAAATCTTAAAAAATTAAAAAAAGCTAAAAACATTTATTAATTTTGAAGATTTAAGTTGATTTGTTACTATTTTTGAAGATTTTAAATAAATTTAAAAAAAATCAACTTGAAAAAATTATTAAATTTAATAAAAATAAAATTTTTAAAAGTATTAAAAAATCAACTAAAATTTTAAAACTAATTAAATTAATTAATTTTTTATCTTTATTAAAATTTTGAAGATTTAGGTATTTTTTATAAGTTTTATTTATATTTTTCATGTTAATTTAAATTATTACTTTTTTAATTAAATTATTTTTGACAATTTATTAAATATGTTTATGATTTTATTTAACTATATTTGATTTTTGAATTTTTGTATTTAACATTTGGAGTGTATATAATATTTATGAGATGTTATTAGGTTTATATAATTTAAAAGAAATATTAAAAAGGAAAATAAAATAAATTTAAAACTCCATTACTTTATTAATGTTTTATTTGCGTTCTAATTTCTATTAAAAACTTCAAAAATAATGCTAAATAAAATTTAAAAATAGTAGAAAATCAACTAAATTTTCAAAACTAATTAAATTTATTAATTTTTTTAGCTTTGTTTAATTTTTGAAGATTTAGGCGATTTTTTATAAGTTTTATTTATATTTTTCAAATTAATTTGAATTCTAATTTTTTTAATTTAATTATGTTTGACAATTTATTAAATAGGAAAAAATTGGGATGTGTATAGTAATAAAAATGATTTTTAAATTTTAGTGTGGTGTGTTTAACATTTGGGGTGTGTATAACATTTTATGGGGTGTGTTTTAAAAAATGACTTGTTAAACCTGCTATAGCAGGTAACTAGACCAAAATCAAAATAAATCGAAACTTAATGGACTAAATTCAAAAAGTGGTAATCTGATGTATTAAATTCAAAATCGTGGTAACTTAATGGACTAAAAAAAATATAATCCCTAAAAATAAACTACTCCCTCCGTCCCACATGAATTTGCACACTTTTCATATATGGATGTCCCATACCAATTTGCACACTCCATAAAAGGAAATATCTTCACAACCCTCACCCTTGAAATATACTCATATTTACCCATATGCCATTACTTTTCCACACTCAATCTACTTTTTACTTTACTTTATTTATAAAAGTTTACAAAACTACCCTTCAAAACATCAATCATTATACCTTTTCTTACACATTTCTTAAAATGTGTGCCGGTCAAAGGGTGCAAGTTCCTCCGGGACGGAGGGAGTATATTGTTAGCTTTGCTTACGAGGCGTTCCACGTGGTGCGAGAGCTGATGGGCTCCAGCTGCCACATCAACGAAAATATGCCAGAATTACTAGTAACAAGAATTAAATTGTAAAAAAATACGAAAAAATTGATTATCCAAAATTTGGAATGTAGTTTTACCGTAATACCCTCGTTAGTCAAAACATTATAATTAGAGTACTCCATAATTTGGGCCGACTCGAAGCTCAGTATAGACTGGGTTCCAAAATTATAGGTCCATATAGAATCGGGCCTATTTGGCCTGACCTAATGGGTCCGACGAGTTTAATGGGCTAGGCTGAATTTGGCCCGTCGACCCAGGGGCAGTCCGTTTAGTCCGATCAAGTTTTTTTCTTTAGGTAAATAAATAATTATAATAAATAAAATACTTTATATAAAGATCCCATTAAATATTATTGTATTTTTTATATTTTTAATTATAATTATTTAAATAAATAAAAATTATATACGATCAATGCATAACAAAGTTTATATATATAATTTTTGCTAGGAATATTAAAATAAAATAAAAATTCTCATGGGATGGATTGATCCGCTAGCCCGCTAGACTCGGATGGACTAAACTGAGCTTCAATTTTATAGGTCTAACTAATTCATGGCCAGTCCGATCCAGTTTACGAACATCGCTTGGTCCAATGAACTAAATTGGGCTAGACAATCAATTTACTAGTTCTAATTATAATATTCAATTAGAGGTATATTCGACTTTTTACCTATGATGGGAAGTGAAATTTCATATTCTAGATATTGGGATTCTAAATGACACCTAAAATAATATATGTGTGATATTGTGGATTTTAAAAATATTGACGGTAATTGAAGAAACGTGAATATGTTATACTCCATGTCGCAATCTTTGAAATTGACTAAAAATAAATGTAATACACAATGCATGCAGGTGAATTTATTATGGACGATGAATTTGAAATTAAGAATGCATAAATGCAACCAGATGAAATTAATACCTAATAAAGTTTTCATCATAAAATAATGAGGTAGAATCAAATGTAAAATTAGATTAAAATAATGTTAGAGGAATTAGTATACTCCGTATTATAAAACTAAGAGCACAGAAAGAGTTGTACATTTTGGAGGTTCCAAAGGGCAAAATAGGGATGACACCGAGAAGTGTACGGATGTAAACGTGGCCTACTGGCATCTGTCGCTACATTTATTCCTCTTGTAGGTAATAATTATACTCGTTACGACCCCTTTGAAAGTTCTATTTGAGTTTTTCAATTTCAAAAGATCATTTAAATTGGGGCATATTTGAAAATTTATAGTTAAAATTTAAAATTGTATGCATAATAAATGATCGTTTTATTGATAATGTGAGAAATGAAATGAGACTATAATTTTGAAACAAAATAAGTATTAAATGGGTAGTGAATTGTTGAAGTAGAAAGAGATGTAAAAGAGAAAAATGTAGAGAGAGAGGTAAGAAAGATAATAAGTACATTAAAAATATGTAAATCTCAAAATAGAAATAATATTTTTATCATTACTTGTAAATCATCATTTTTTAATTTAAATTGTCGACCACTTCATACCTACACAATTATTTTATTTATAAGTGAACCCTTCCTCTCGTACATTTCTCCCATATATGACAGAAAAATAAAAGGGTCGAAGAGCGATGTTACCAACTACAAAATGCATGAACTGTGCATGGTCACGAACCAATACCTCTTTATCACATTCATGGGAGCCATATCTTATTGTCAGAGTGGATAAAAACAAAATCCAATTCAAGCGGTCTTTGAAAGCGAAATCTATCGAACGTACCCTTAGGTTCAATGATAACCAAGATACGAGGACGTTGAGAAACAACTAAACGTTTCAGGATGTTGAAAGAATCCAAGTTCCCGACGTCTCGGATATCCAACTTATCTTCTACCTTATACATAAACAAACAATATTTTTTTTAATTCGTGAAAAAAATTACTCCTTTCATCCAAATTCATTATTACCACTTTTCTTGTTTGGTTATCAAATTTCATTATTCCTATTTATTTATTTTATTTTTATTTCTTTTTGAAATAAAATTTTTCATACTACTTTATCTTCACTCTCCAATCATCATTTATTTATTTAAATTGTCATTACTTTATTAATAAATAATCACTTTATTTATAAATGGACTCTAAAATAATTCACCAATTCATATTTTCAACATATCTATTTTATATATAAATTAATCAATATCTATTAAAATCTAATTATGAGTAATATGAATTTAAACGAAGGGAGCATATATACAAAAGTTTTGACGGAAGAGTATTATTTTAATTTTTTTTTATATATAATTAACACTAGAAGATACGGAGTATTTATTTTTCATAAGAAAAATAACAATAAAAGGTTTGGGCCTGGGCCTAGTTATTGAATTTGTGCAGGATTTTAATTGGGTTTGACTGCACCTCCATTTCGGAGAGATGCACTCCCCCAATCAATTTATTAATTTAATAATACTGTAAAACTCCGAAAATACCCTTCATTAAAATTCAGCCTACTAGATGCACCCTTCGTACTGAACGCACCCATACTGTCATTTCTTTCACCTTATCCCTAAATCAAACTTCCGGCCAACGTCACCATTTTTTCCGGTAGCAAGAAATAAAAAAAATCAAAAATTTCAACAAATCAACCATAAAACACCATTATCAAACCTTTTTTTTCGGCCTAAAAAAAACATAGAAAGACTAACAATTTTTAAAAAAAAAAATCGTCAAACCAGTGTCGACCATATATCCTCCCGTCGACGACATTCTGTCGACGGGAGGATGTATGGTCAGCCAACAAAGGTCGATCGACATTGTAATGTCAACCATATACACTCTCGTCGACGACATGTTGTCAACGGGAAGATACATGGTCGACATTACAGTGTCGAAAATTAAAAAAAAAAAGGGTTTTCTGCTTTGGGCGGACAAACCTGGGGTGTGGGCTGGGGCCGTCGGCAATGAATCGGGAGAGAGGAGGGGAGATAGGAGAGAGGTAGGGGGCGGCCACTGCTGCATTTTTTTTTTACAGAATAGGGGCGGCGGTGCTCTGGCAGAGGGTGGGGAAAAACTAAAAAATCGGAGAGAGGGAGAGAAGGTCGCTCGCGGCCGAGGGAGAGGGAGGCAAGGGCGCGGCGGGGGCGGTGGCTGGATCGGCGGTGCCGACTAGAAGAAATGAAGGTGTGAACGGGAGAGATGAAATGTAAGAAATTAGGGTTTGGTGGGAGGGTGTGGTTAGTAGTAGGAATATTATAGAGAAAGGGGTATTTAAAACATTTCGAAGTGCCATCTATTTTTGGTGGGGTGCATTAATCGGGGGAGTGCATCTCTCCGAAATAGAGGTGTAAATAGTCAAACCCATTTTAATTAGCTGGATTCAATTCTTGTAGAGTTCAAAATAAAAAAAATAGAAATAGAAAAACATAGGTTATTTTTCTAAATTAAAAATTGAACACTTATAATTATACATCCATTATCTTCAAAATTATTATCACTATCTAACATATCATCATTCTAAGATCGAATATATTACATTTATTTATTGATAAAATAATAAAAAAAACAAAGTTATGTAAACATAGAAAACTAGTTTCAAATTCCAACAAATAAGTCCTCCGTATTCTAAAGATCAATATCCTTATTTTCCTACTCGTATATGAAATGAACTAGTAAATTGATATTATTAATCATTTCATGCATTTATACATAACCCCTGATACAATCTTGCTTCAAGTTAGCTTCTCATCATCATAAAACAATCACGAAAAGGTAGACACAGTAAAAGAAAATTTTGTAACAGAAAAAGGTGAGAAAAATTATTTTTGATTCAAGAATTCCAAATTTTAAATCAATAGTATTTATTTAGAAGAATTCAAAGAGATATCCTCATAAAGTAGTCAGGGTGTCGTAACGTGTCGTAATGACTACCGTAGTCAGTTAATCTAAGCCATTAAAAATCTAATCAAAAGGTTTAGATTTGATGACCTATTACCTTTTGTAAATTTTACGATATGTATTGTCGTAATGTGTCATAAATTTATATTTTCTATTAAATTAAATTAATTAAAATATATTATTGTAAATTTACATTTTTATTCTTATACAATAAAATAATTTATTACAACAATTATCTACACCCGCTAATTTTATGAGTTCACCCCAAATCATTTTTTACCATAGTTATCTGCACCCATTCATTTTATGAGTTCACCCAAATCATTTTTTACCATAGTTATCTGCACCCATTCATTTTATGAGTTCACCCCCAAATCATTTTTTTTACAACGGTTATCTACACCCGCTCATTTTATGAGTTCACCCCCAAATTATATTTTTACCAAAATTATCTGCACCCGCTCATTTTATGAGTTCACCCCCAAATTATTTTTATACCACAATTATCTGCACCCGCTCATTTTATGAGTTCACCCCAAAATATTTTTTTTAAAATAATTACATTTAAAAGACTATATTATTTTTTTATTAATTAACACAAAATATAATAAAATCAACCCTAATTTATACATTTACAATCTACAACCGAGTCATTGCCGAGTTACCGTCGATTCACCACCAAATCACTCATATTTTTAGAAAAAAAATCGTAAAAACATAATTAAAAAAAACTATCGAGATTAGGCACAAATTTTAATTTTTTTTTCTTTTTAATTTTTCTTCCCATTTTCAATTTTTATTCCAAACTTTTTATTTCTTCGTTTTTTTTGTTTCCTACTTTTTTTTCATTAGTATATTTTTTAGTTTTAATACAAAATAATATTATATGTATGATTTTATTATAATCCCTCCGTCCCAGTGAAAGCTCCTCGTGAGCTTCGGACACAGAGGTTAAAAAATATGATATAATAAGTGGATGTATGAGAGGTGATGTGATTGAGAGAGAGAATAATATAATGAAATGTGAGAGGGAATAGTTTGGCAAAAAAGGAATGAGTAACTTTCATTGGGACAAACGAATACGGAAAGTTGAGTAGTTTTCAATAGAAAGGAGGGAGTAGTCGGTAATACAACAAGTAATAACCAGTAATACCATAAACAGTAATCAGTAATACCATAAACAGTAATCAGTAATACCATTAACAATAATTAGTAATACCACGAACATTAATTAGTAATACCATTAATATTAATCAGTAAAATTTTATACAATAACAAATAATTTCACACATCTAATTATATTCAATAATACAAAAAATAATTATCAGTAATACCATGAACAGTAAGTAGTAATACCATGAACATTGAATAGTAATATCTCATACAATAACAAATAATTCCACAAATCTAATTATATTCAATAATACCATAAACAATAATATGTAATATCTTAAAAATAATAATAATCAGTAATACCACAATTAATAATCAATAATCATTAATATTAATTCAATAGTGTATTAATAGTAATACCGCAATCAATAACTAGTAATACCAGTATCAATAATACCAATAACAATAATACCATAAAAAAAGTGGAGAGAGTGCAGATCGGGGTGTACTAAAGAAAATAGAGGGTGCACATTACCAAGCCCAATTGAAGGAAACCCTAGCCCAATGGGAGGGCACCCTAGGTCAGTAGTCGTCGCTTGGGATTTCATCAGTAAGGTCACCGGCTCCGAGTGTCGTCCGGTCAGAGATCCATCAGCAACATACTCATAGTCCTCCGTCGGGCCGTCGTCAGCCAGAGGAAGAGGCTGCGCAGGAGCAGGGTGAAGAAGACGGATGAAGCAATGTAGCTTCGATTTGGACAGAGATAAACGACGAGAGAGAGGCAGCGTCGATCCGAGTGTTGTAGGCGAGCGTTGTTGATGTAGGAGAAGCTCCTGGATCGCGAACGCAAGGGAGATTGATCGAAGCAGTCGTGTCGGTGGTCGAAATGAGGAGAGGATTTCGGCCACCATGGATCGTGGCCAAGATGGAAGATTATGTCGATTGTTATGGAAGTGAAGAATCGCGATTGCGATTCGAGGAGGGGTCTCGGGCTTCAGCAGCCGAGACCGAAGCGCCGCCTTCGCCGTCGAGGGGGTGGTCGGGCATGGTGGTGGCTGGGTCACCCGCCGACATGCATGGATTTCCGGCAGGTCCTTTACTCATCAAATTAAAATTAAAATTTAGGTGCACCGCCGATCGACTTTAATAAAATTATACCTACAATATTATTTTGTATTAAAATTTAAAAAATACACATGCAAAAAATGGAAAAGAAAGACATGAAAATTTAAAAAGGAAAAGAAAAAAAAAACAAGGAAATAAAAAATTTTGAAAAAAAAATTGAAAATGAGAAGAAAAACGAAAAAGAGGAGGGGGAAGAAAAATTAAAATTTGTGGCTAATTTCGATAGTTTTTTATTAATTATATTTTTACGCTTTTTTTTTAAAATATGGGTGATTTGGTGGTGAATTGATTTTTTAGAGTTTATTTTATTATATTTTGTGTAAAAGAATAATATAGTCTTTTAAATGTGATTGTTTTTTAAAAAATATTTTGGGGTGCACTCATAAAATGTGCGAGTGCAGATAACCGTGGTAAAACAATAATTTGGGGGTGAACTCATAAAATGAGCGAGTGCAGATAATTGTGGTAAAAAATAATTTGGGGGTGAACTCATAGAATGAGCGGGTGTAAATAACTGTTGTAAAAAAGAAATGATTTGGGGGTGAACTCATTAAATGAGCGGGTGCAGATAATTGTTGTAAAAATATGTTTAGGGGGTGAATTCATTAAATTAGCGGGTGCAAATAATTGTAGTAAAAATATGATTAGGGGGTGCACTCATTAAATTAGTGGGTGCAGGTAAAATATAAATAAAATTTAAAAAGAAGGGTAATATAGTAAATAACAAAATATAATTTAAATAATGTTAAAAATAATTGAAACCTGTATGACAGGTAGCAGGTCGTTTTTACGGTTACGACGCCACATGGCGCGATTCGACAAAGTAACTGCGTAGTCACTTTGTAAAATGTGACTACCGTAAGAATTGCCCAACCTAATTAAGGACAAATTACTTAGCAATTGATAAAACCAAGAAAATTAATTGTGATTATGCATGTTATGGCCAGCTGCATAAACAGAAAAACCGGTACCAAATGGCCTCGTTGAGATAATTAAAAAGATTGAATAGTATTAGGAATTAATATACAAGAATTAATTCTCAACCTCTCTATAAGTTATGATCTGGGTTCAATTTCTGTCGAAAGCACTTCACCCATTTAAATTATCCACTCGATGGGCCTCATCCACAAAGGGTAAGAGTGTTGGAATTAATGGGAATTAATTGGGTTTTGACACCCTGATCTAATTTAATTAATTACACGGACTAAACGCCAATTAAGAAATAATTGAATGTGACATAGTCGATCTACTCGCGGAGTAGATGAACGTGGTATATTTAATATCTCAAAACCGAGTTAAGGTGAGTGAGAAATTAATTGTTGAAGTTGAAGAGTCTCAACTTGGTAGTTTGAGAATGTGGGAAATTGTCCCACATAGGAAACCTACAAAACATTTATGATGTATAAAAGTATTGAAGTAACTTGGTAGTTCAACTATCTAAAAGAGGTACACTCCTCTAAGAGCCACATGCGCGTGCGCCCGTCCGGCTCGACTTTGGCTTCGGCAATTGATCTTTGGGGCTCGCCTATCTTTTTGCAGAACTCCAAAAGCCAGAATTATCTGGAAGTCTCAAACTTATGTTCTTTCTTGTGCCGGATTTACCTTTGGGGAACTCTTTTTGCAGAACTCCAAAAGCCAGAATTATCTGGAAGTCTCAAACTTATGTTCTTTCTTGTGCCGGATTCCAACAAAGAGCTGATAATTCGGCCCCCAATTTTGCTTCGCGATTTAAAATTTGGTTTTTAGAAATCAATCCTATTAAATCTACTCATTGATTTCATGACAAAAAACTATTTTTTTAAACATTGATTTGACATAAAATTTCAATTATTCTCTGCTCAAAAACCTAAAAGGAACACATATATTACTCCCTCCGTCCAATTTCATTATTCCCACTTTCCTTTTTTGGTTGTCCAATTTTATTATTCTCATTCCCTTTTTGGAAATAATACTATTCACACTACTTTATCTCCACCCTCCAACCATAACTTATTTACTCAAATTACCACTAACTTTATTCATAAACAATCCCCTCCATTCGGGTGTTGGTCGCTATTGCTGCCTTGCACAATCTCGAAATACACCAAATGGACGTTAAGACGGCATTTCTTAATGGTGAGATGGATGCTGAAATATACATGGATCAACCTGAAGGATATGTTGCTCCTGGAAACGAGAAAAAGGTGTGCAAACTCGTTCGATCACTGTATGGACTTAAGCAAGCTCCTAAACAGTGGCACTTGAAATTTGACAATACGATGTTGTCAAATGGGTTTCGAATTAACGAATGTGATAAGTGTGTATACGTGAAGGACACACCAAATGGATATGTTATTGTGTGCTTATATGTCGATGACATGTTAATCATGAGTAACAATCACAATATCATAGTTAATACGAAGAACATGTTAAGTAGAAACTTCGACATGAAAGACATGGGATTAGCATATGTGATTCTTGTAATCAAGATAGAGAAAACGTCCAATGGAATTTCCTTGACACAATCTCACTATGTGGAGAAGGTACTAAAGCAATTTAAGGCCTTTGACGATCCACCTGCTAAGACACCTTTGGAACTCAATGTTCACTTGAAAAAGAACAGAGGAGAACCAATGGCTCAATTGGAATACGCAAGGATCATTGGAAGTGTGATGTACATCACGAACTGTACACGCCCTGATCTTGCATGTTCGGTAAACAAGTTGAGTCAATACACGAACAATCCAAGTCATGAGCATTGGAAAGCGTTGAAAAGGGTATTAAGATACTTAAAGTACACCCTTGATTATGGGCTTCACTACACAAGACATCCAGCTGTAGTCGAAGGATACAGTGATGCAAATTGGATATCAGACACCAAAGACTCGTTGTCCACTAGTGGATATGTATTCACTATTGGAGGAGCAGCAGCAGTGTCGTGGAGGTCCAAGAAACAAACATGTATTGCTCGTTCCACAATGGAATCAGAATTTATAGCGCTAGACCTAGCCGCTGCAGAGGCTGAATGGTTGCGTAACTTTCTGGAAGACATTCCATGTTGGAAAAAGCCGGTACCTGCGGTAACGGTACACTGTGACAGTCAAGCTGCCATCGGGAGAGCTACGAATGTCATGTACAACGGAAAGTCGAGACACATATGTCGTCGACACAACTCCGTTAGAGAATTGATCTCCACTGGAGTAATGTCCATTGATTATGTCAATACGAAGGACAACATAGCGGATCCGCTCACGAAGAGCATAAACCGAAATCAATTGAACAAGCTGGTAGAAGGAATGGGTCTAAAACCCACAATAAAAACCAAAGCAGTGGTAACCCAACCATGATGACTGGAGATCCCAGGAACTTGGTTCAATGGGAAAACGAAACTGTGGAGGTTAGTGATAAAACACTTGAAAAATACGACTATTCCGGACAGCACTATCTCAAGTGTTAACGACCCGTAAGATGTGGTAAAGGCTGAGTCTTCGACTCTTAATGATTCCTAGAGTATAACGGGATACTCGAAAGGAAGTCACCTATATAAATGAGAAGTGAGGGCCGCTTCGACCAAACATTTATGAACACAAAGGACGTCCATGGCCAAAACGGACAAAAACGTGAGAACGTTACGAAGACGAGATTGATGTGTGCTGACACTGTTGTCTAGGTATACACTATGGAGGAGTAGTTCAAGGCATCGCGTCCACTAATCCGCCGGTATATCCGATAGTGTTTGGCTACGGAAAGTTCAAGGCCAAAAACCACTTATCCGGAAGCACGGAGATCTCACTCGAACTGAACACTGAGTCTGATGTTGTATAGATACGATTTTCACTCATGTGGGGGATTGTTGGAATTAATGGGAATTAATTGGGTTTTGACACCCTGATCTAATTTAATTAATTACGCGGACTAAACGCCAATTAAGAAATAATTGAACGTGACATAGTCGATCTACTCGCGAAGTAGATGAACGTGGTATATTTAATATCTCAAAATCGAGTTAAGGTGAGTGAGAAATTAATTGTTGAAGTTGAAGAGTCTCAACTTGGTAGTTTGAGAATGTGGGAAATTGTCCCACATAGGAAACCTACAAAACATTTATGATGTATAAAGGTATTTGATTCGAGGGAATTTACACGATTTAGATGCATATTTGAAGCTCATTTGATGTTGATTTCATTGAATTATACAGTGAATATGATTGTTTAAGCCGAAATGAGAGAAAGGTTGTGTTTTGTCGATTGTGTAGGAAATACGAGGGAAATCTGAGCAAAACACATACCACAAGTGATCGGACCGGAAAGAAGAGTGCACGGTTGGATTCGTCTCGAAAAACGGAGTGGATTAGCCAAAGGAATCGAGTCAATCTGACATCCGAGGCGAAAGTTATGCATGGAACGAGAAGGGGAAGAGGCACTCGACCGAGTAAGGTTACTCGGCCGAATCTGCAATTTTGCATTTTACTGCGCACTCGGCCGAGTGAGCCAACTCGGCCGAGTAAGGTTGAATGCCGTAGCTCCTGGAATTGAAGACCACTCGGCCGAGTGACCCTCACTCGGCCGAGTCTCGGCTGGAAAGAGTTGCTACACGCTTCTTAAGTGTTCCACTCGGCCGAGTGACCCCAACTCGGCCGAGTCACCCAAATTTCGGTGCCAAACTCGTATTTTCTCCACTTTTGAGGGATCAACTTGCAATTAGGCCATTCAAACCCTTCCCAAACACTATATAAACTCCCTTTCTTAAAATCCATAGGGGAACTCCTTTTAGAAGCATTTTTTCCACACACACATTCACATAGTTGTAGGTGTTCTTCATTTTTAGTTTAATTTCTTCAATAGATTAGATAGAATAGTGGTTTTTACTTCAAATCAAGCTACGATTATCATCGGGCATCGTCTATTACCTCGTTTTGTAGCTAAATTCGTATGATCAAGGTGATATTACTCTATTTTGCAATTCAATTTGGTATTTTCTTCATTTCTTCAATCTCTTGTTATTTTATTATGAGTTTGATGTTATTTGTTGTTGTAGCCATGGGATTCTCTTCTAGAACCATGGGCTAATCCTCAATTTCCTTGGGTGTGGATGTTTTGATGAGAATTTAGTGTAATTGTGGATTAATTGCATGATTAGCTTACAATTTTGGTGTTTATGTTTCTAGAGTTGTACTTTGATTGATTCATTTGGTTGATCAACCCTATTAGCAAGCATGTTTGATTATGTTTATTGCAACGAGAGTTGGGTAGCATGATTGGGAGTGTGAGTGTGAGCTTTGATCAATTGAATAGAAGTTAATTAGTAATTAGCTCACCCGAGAGGGGTGTTAATGGCTAGACCGACAACCTTAGACACTAAACGAGTAGAGGTCGTCTAGGAGTTTGGTGAGAGGGCGTTTCATAAGCATTAGTAACCGTGTTGAAAGTGCTTATGCAACACTATCTTAGGAGATTATGATATTTGGTTAGATCCTATAATTGCTAATCAATGCATGATGTTTACCTATGCCTTTCGAGGAGGTTTGCACACTTATGTGATAGCCTTTAGCTTGACCAAAATTTGTAGCAAAATCATGTAATTGGTTCACTAGTTCACTTAATTGCTCACAAAACGGAAACACCCGAGGCAATACCCTTCCCTTGCACTTTCCAAAAGAAAGTTAGATAGATTGTCATTTCTTGTCACTAGTTCTTATTACTTTAGTTAATATAGTTTACTATTTTTGTGCTTATTCCCGAAAATCCAAACAACATCATTTAGTTACTACAATAGCATGCCTACTTGTAACTTTAGGGATTCACTAGCACTCAATTAAGTCCTTGGAACGAAATTTTACTTGGTATACTTATCGTACTACTAACGAACCCATACGCTTGTGGGGATCGTATAGTTGTAAAAAGTGTGCAAAAATACATCCAAGTCAGTATTGAAGTAGCTTGGTAGTTCAACTATCTAAAAGAGGTACACTCCTCTAAGAGCCACACGCGCGCGCGCCCGCCCGCCTGTCCGGCCGGCCGGCCGGCTCGGCTTCGGCTTCGGATTTGGCAATTGGTCTTTGGTGGTCTTTGGGGCCCGCCTATCTTTTTGCAGACCCAAAAACTCCGAAAGCCCAACTCAGGAATGGGCTCGGCCCATTCGAACTACTTCAAGAATGTTCCAGAATTATCTGGAAGTCTCAAACTTAGTCTTCAAGATTCGGTCTTCAAGACTTATCCACGTGCGAGATATTATCTCAACCGCTGCGATATTTTTGCGATATATTCCCAAGAATCGGTCCTGGGCCCACGCGTTTTCCAACTCCCTCCTAGGGTTTATTCTGCCTATAAATATCAGACTCTTCCCTCATAAATCCTTACGCTGAAATTCGCCCCTCTAACCTTCTACTCTCCTCTCGTCCCTACGCAGTGTGTTGAGCTCCCAAAAGCCTTACACTGTTCTTTCTTGTGCCGGATTTATATCCGAGAGTGTTCAGTTCGTACTAAGTACGTTCGCCGATACTTCTTATACAGTGGTGCTACTGTGTAAGAAGTGAAAGTCGTTTTACCTTTGGGAACGGAACGCCGTAACAGTCTAGCACTATCCTGGGCGTATTCTGTTCTGCGGGAAAAGGGTTTCCCTTGACTCGACTTATTTGTTTTATCGTATCTGTTATCTGAAATCTTCGATATTGCAGGTTGCAGTTTACACGGCGTAAGTAGTTTCCAACAATCGCAGAACAGAATATTTAATTAATATTTTCGGACTTAATTAATTTAATTAATATTTTCGGACCTAATTAATTTAATTAACTTACTGCAGTATCAAAGATGAATGATAACATGGATGTCGATCCCGTTAATACGGAAGCAGTGCGTGGTACTGAAAATATTGGCAACGATGCTAATGACGGAGCGTCTCCTGATCGTTCAGAGTCGCACAGTTCCGACTTGAGATCACACGGAAAACAAAGTGATCATGCGGAAAGAGTCAAAAACAGAACCAATCCGCATGAACCACTTCCTGCCTTCCACAATCCCATAAGGGATCCGATGTTTACCTTCTCCGCACCAGGGCCGAGGCCAACGGTCGTACAAGGAGAAAAGTCGGAAAAATTTTCCGGAACTGAATTCAAGCGATGGCAAAGTAAGATGCGATTTTACTTGACCATGCTTGGAATGGATAGGTTTTTAACCGAAACAAAACCCGCACAGCCTGAGGCAAATGCTAGCCAACAAGAAAGGATCTTCTATGATCAGTGGCTAAGTGGTGATTATCTATGCAGAAATCACATTATTGGAGGACTTTCTGATGCCCTCTACAGTGTCTACTGTGACATTCAATCTGCCAAGGAACTGTGGGAATCCTTGGAGAAGAAATACAAAACTAAAGGCGCCGGATTAAAGAAATTCGTCGTTTCACAACTGTACGATTTTAAGATGGACGACAATAAGTCTGTAGTGGATCAAGTCCAGAAACTGCAGATTATTTTCCATAAGATTGCTGTTGAGGATATGGTGTTACCTGATGCATTTGAAGTAGCGACCGTGGTCGAGAAACTGCCTTCATCGTGGAAGGATTTCAAATCATATCTAAAGCACAAACGAAAGTTGATGAGCTTGGAGGACCTGATTATCCGTCTCAGGATTGAGGAGGACAATCGGAAGAGAGAATGCAAGGGATCTGCCCTCCAGATTGAAGCCAAAGCTAACTTGATGGAACAAGAGGGTCCGTCAAGGAAAATGAGACGTCCAAACGAATCTGCTGCCCACACAACGAAGAATGTGGAGGGGAAGGGTCCAGCCACAAAGCAGAAATTCACTGGAAATTGCTACAACTGTGGGAAACCAAACCATAGGTCCAGGTTGTGGGCAAACATAAAGCACAAGATTCTGTGAACCTTACGGATTGGACATGTCCGCAGTGGTGACGGAGGTCAACATGGTGGACAACAAGAAAGAGTGGTTTGTGGACACTGGTGCCACCTGCCACGTCTGCTCGGAGAGATCTGCATTCTCAGACTACTCTCCATCTGATGGGAGAAAATTGTTCATGGGCAATCAAGCCTCATCTGAAGTGGCTGGAATTGGGTCAGTGGTGCTTAAACTGACATCTGGAAAGGAGCTAACATTGAAGAACGTGCTGCATGTCCCAGACATCCGGAAGAATCTGATTTCGAGATCTCTTCTAGTTAGCAATCAATTTAGACTAGTCTTTGAATCTGATAAGATAGTTCTAAGTAAGTTTGGTCACTTTCTCGGGAAGGGTTATCTCGAGAATGGTTTGTTTAAATTAAGCACAATGGTTGTAAGCCCCAAAGGCAAACAAGTTATTAATGAAATTGCTTCCACTTCTGCTTATATCGTTAAGTGTTCCTCTTTATGGCATTCTAGATTAGGACATGTGAATCTAAAATCCTTAAAGCGATTAGTAAATCTCGATTTACTTAAAATTGACAACGTTGATACATCCAAACGATGTGAAATATGCACGGAAGCAAAAATGACCAAACTACCGTTTAAAACTGTTGAAAGGAACACTGCTGCTCCTCTAGACTTAATTCACACGGATGTATGTGATTTGAAGTTTGTACAAACTAGAGGAGGGAAAATGTATTTTATTACTTTTATAGACGATTGTACAATATTCTGCTACGTTTACCTTTTAAAGAGTAAAGACGAAGCTATAGAAGCTTTTAAACGTTACAAAACTGAAGTAGAGAATCAATTAGACACTCGAATTAAATCAATTCGTAGTGATAGAGGAGGAGAGTACGTAGCTCCGTTTGAACAATTATGTATTGAATCAGGGATTATACATCAAACGACAGCCCCTTACTCACCTCAGTCTAATGGTGTTGCGGAAAGGAAAAACCGAACACTAAAGGAGATGATGAACGCAATGTTAATCAGCTCTGGTTTACCTCAGAACTTGTGGGGGGAAGCTCTTATGTCGGCTAACCACATTCTGAATAAGATTCCTCATAAAATTAAGGATCAAACTCCTTATGAAATATGGAGGAAACGAAAACCTTCATACAACTACCTCAAAGTGTGGGGGTGTTTGGCTAAGGTTGAAGTACCACTTCCTAAACAAGTTAAAATCGGCCCTAAAACCGTCGATTGTATCTTTATAGGATATGCCTTAAACAGTAGTGCCTATCGATTTCTGATTCACAAATCCGAAGTACCGGATATGACAAAAGGCACTACAATTGAGTCAAGGAACGCAGTATTCTTTGAAAACGTATTTCCTCTTAAGGAGAAAGAGGAAGATAGCTCGAGTAAAAGAACTCTCGAAGCAACAAACGACACTGTTAGTCCTTCCACTCAAGAGAGTGAAGAACCGAGACGCAGTAAGAGAGCTAGAATTGATAAAGATTTTGGTTCAGACTTCATTACTTATGTTCTAGAGGAAGAAGAACCTAAAACTATCAAGGAAGCAATGGCAAGACCAGATACACACCTCTGGAAAGAAGCCATAAAAAGTGAATATGAGTCTATTCTCTTAAACCACACATGGGAGTTGGTTGACCTCCCTAAAGGTTGTAAGCCCTTAGGATGCAAGTGGATCCTTAGAAGAAAGTACAAAGCAGATGGATCTGTTGATAAGTACAAAGCTCGTCTAGTTGCAAAGGGTTTTAAACAAAATGAAGGGTATGATTTCTTCGATACATACTCACCAGTGACAAGGATCACCTCCATTCGGGTGTTGGTCGCTATTGCTGCCTTGCACAATCTCGAAATACACCAAATGGATGTTAAGACGACATTTCTTAATGGTGAGATGGATGCTGAAATATACATGGATCAACCTGAAGGATATGTTGCTCCTGGGAACGAGAAAAAGGTGTGCAAACTCGTTCGATCACTGTATGGACTTAAGCAAGCTCCTAAACAGTGGCACTTGAAATTTGACAATACGATGTTGTCAAATGGGTTTCGAATTAACGAATGTGATAAGTGTGTATACGTGAAGGACACACCAAATGGATATGTTATTGTGTGCTTATATGTCGATGACATGTTAATCATGAGTAACAATCACGATATCATAGTTAATACGAAGAACATGTTAAGTAGAAACTTCGACATGAAAGACATGGGATTAGCAGATGTGATTCTTGGAATCAAGATAGAGAAAACGTCCAATGGAATTTCCTTGACACAATCTCACTATGTGGAGAAGGTACTAAAGCAATTTAAGGCCTTTGACGATCCACCTGCTAAGACACCTTTGGAACTCAATGTTCACTTGAAAAAGAACAGAGGAGAACCAGTGGCTCAATTGGAATACGCAAGGATCATTGGAAGTGTGATGTACATCACGAACTGTACACGCCCTGATCTTGCATGTTCGGTAAACAAGTTGAGTCAATACACGAACAATCCAAGTCATGAGCACTGGAAAGCGTTGAAAAGGGTATTAAGATACTTAAAGTACACCCTTGATTATGGGCTTCACTACACAAGACATCCAGCTGTAGTCGAAGGATACAGTGATGCAAATTGGATATCAGACACCAAAGACTCGTTGTCCACTAGTGGATATGTATTCACTATTGGAGGAGCAGCAGCAGTGTCGTGGAGGTCCAAGAAACAAACATGTAGCCGCTGCAGAGGCTGAATGGTTGCGTAACTTTCTGGAAGACATTCCATGTTGGAAAAAGCCGGTACCTGCGGTAACGGTACACTGTGACAGTCAAGCTGCCATCGGGAGAGCTACGAATGTCATGTACAACGGAAAGTCGAGACACATACGTCGTCGACACAACTCCGTTAGAGAATTGATCTCCACTGGAGTAATGTCCATTGATTATGTCAATACGAAGGACAACATAGCGGATCCGCTCACGAAGAGCATAAACCGAGATCAATTGAACAAGCTGGTAGAAGGAATGGGTCTAAAACCCACAATAAAAACCAAAGCAGTGGTAACCCAACCATGATGACTGGAGATCCCAAGAACTTGGTTCAATGGGAAAATGAAGCTGTGGAGGTTAGTGATAAAACACTTGAAAAATACGACTATTCCGGACAGCACTATCTCAAGTGTTAACGACCCGTAAGATGTGGTAAAGGCTGAGTCTTCGACTCTTAATGATTCCTAGAGTATAACGGGATACTCGAAAGGAAGTCACCTATATAAATGAGAAGTGAGGGCCGCTTCGACCAAACATTTATGAACACAAAGGACGTCCATGGCCAAAACGGATAAAAACGTGAGAACGTTACGAAGACGAGATTGATGTGTGCTGACACTGTTGTCTAGGTATACACTATGGAGGAGTAGTTCAAGGCATCGCGTCCACTAAACCGCCGGTATATCCGATAGTGTTTGGCTACGGAAAGTTCAAGGCCAAAAACCACTTATCCGGAAGCACGGAGATCTCACTCGAACTGAACACTGAGTCTGATGTTGTATAGATACGATTTTCACTCATGTGGGGGATTGTTGGAATTAATGGGAATTAATTGGGTTTTGACACCCTGATCTAATTTAATTAATTACACGGACTAAACCCCAATTAAGAAATAATTGAACGTGACATAGTCGATCTACTCGCGGAGTAGATGAACGTGGTATATTTAATATCTCAAAACCGAGTTAAGGTGAGTGAGAAATTAATTGTTGAAGTTGAAGAGTCTCAACTTGGTAGTTTGAGAATGTGGGAAATTGTCCCACATAGAAAACCTACAAAACATTTATGATGTATAAATGTATTGAAGTAGCTTGGTAGTTCAACTATCTAAAAGAGGTACACACCTCTAAGAGCCACACGCGCGCGCGCGCCGGCTTGGCTCGGCTTCGGCTTCGGCTTCGGATTTGGCAATTGGTCTTTGGTGGTCTTTGGGGCCTGCCTATCTTTTTGGAGACCCAAAAACTCCGAGAGCCCAACTCAGGAGGAATGGGCTCGGCCCTTCGGTCTTCAAGACTTATCCACGTGCGAGATATTATCTCAACCGCTGCGATATTTTCGCGATATATTCCCAAGAATCGGGCCTGGGCCCACGCGTTTTTCCAACTCCCTCCTAGGGTTTATTCTGCCTATAAATATCAGACTCTTCCCTCATAAATCCTTACGCTGAAATTCGCCCCTCTAACCTTCTACTCTCCTCTCGTCCCTACGCAGTGTGTTGAGCTCCCAAAATCCTTACACTGTTCTTTCTTGTGCTGGATTTATATCCGAGAGTGTTCAGTTCGTACTAAGTACGTTCGCCGATACTTCTTATACAGTGGTGCTACTGTGTAAGAAGTGAAAGTCGTTTTACCTTTGGGAACGGAACGCCCTTGACTCGACTTATTTGTTTTATCGTATCTGTTATCTGAAATCTTCGATATTGCAGGTTGCAGTTTACACGTCGTAAGCAGTTTCCAACAAAGAGCTGATAATTCGGCCCCCAATTTTGCTTCGCGATTTAAAAATTGGTTTTTAGAAATCACTCCTTATTAAATCTACTCATTGATTTCATGACAAAAACTATTTTTTTAAACATTGATTTGACATAAAATTTCAATTATTCTCTGCTCAAAAACCTAAAAGGAACACATATATTACTCCCTCCGTCCAATTTCATTATTCCCACTTTTCTTTTTTGGTTGTCCAATTTTATTATTCTCATTCCCTTTTTGGAAATAATACTATTCACACTACTTTATCTCCACCCTCCAACCATAACTTATTTACTCAAATTACCACTAACTTTATTCATAAACAATCACTTTACCTATAAATGGACCCCACAACATCCCATCATACGCTCAACTTATTTACTTTATACATAAATTAATCAATATTCATTAAAATCCGTACCCGAAGAAGTGGGCATAATAAAATTGGACGGAGAAAGTATTATTTACGAGAATTTCAAGAATTCAAAACTTAAAAAATCGAATCACCATCACCTGGGTATAATTTTGACTAAATTTTTATCAAAGTTTAATTCATTCCCAAAACAACAATAAAGTATACAATGAGAAGAGAAGTATTAATTTATATGCAAGAAAATAAAATTTTAGTTTGTAAGCTGAATAATATTAGTATTTTTTTAATATATTATTAATGTTTTTAATTGTATTGACTGATTTTTTGAATCACATTAATTAATATTTTTCGGCAGCTTTTTTCCATGATTTGCAAAAAAAATATAAAAAGAGTTTGTTTGCAAATTTATTATTAAAATTACACTAATTACAAAATGCAAGTGTATGCCGAAATGTTACTAAATATATGTCACTCCATCCAGCCCAAAGAAATTTACACACTCTAAAAAAAAAAAAAAAAAAAAACATTTTCATAATATTCCTTCTCAAAATATAAACATATTTACTCATATGTAGAGCTATCAAGATGGACCGCTGGAGCGGACTAAAACTGCAAAAGCTTGTCAATTGACGGGGCCGGGCGATCCATTTGCTAGGCGGACTGTTAAAACCTCAACTCAACCCACAAAGGGGCGGGCCGCGGATTTTGGCGAGCCAACCATTTTTTTTAATTGTTTATTAAATTCATCATCTTCATTTCCAAAATTTAGAGTATCTTAATATATGTCTCCTACTGCATGCTCATTATTAAATATACTATCATAATCTAAAATTTAACAATGAAACTATAACGGGAAGGTCGACGTCTGACGTTGGAATTGAAATAAGCGGTGCGAGCAACGCGGGTTTGTGATGCGAGATAGAGAATTGTTGTGCTTGACAGTTTTTTACTTCTACATTTTGGTTGTGAATTGCGATGCAACAACTAGACTCTGAGTTGCTGAATAAGTCTCAAAGATGTGACTAGTTTTTGTTATTTTTCTATAATATTAAACTAATTATAATAATAGAATAATAACAAATTTTTTATTTTAAAAAATAAATGGGTTGGCCCGCCCTCAACCCGATAAAGTCTGTGGTCCAAACGGGGCGATCCGTGTAGGCCCGCCAAGAGGCAGACTAGAAAAAGTTGAGCCAAACCCATGATTTTTTATAGTGGGGCGGACTGACCCAACAGGTTCATCAAATTTTGATAACTCTACTTTGTTGGGAATAAAATGAGTTTTGATTATGATACCAAAACCCCCTTAAGACATGCCAAGTAGATAAGTCAAAATGAAAGAACATGTTTCAGAAATGTTGGAACATGTAGATTAAGACTAGTTGAGAAGTTGATATGTTAGGCAGCTCTTAGAAAAATAGATGCACTAGTTGAGGGGGAACATATGCTTAGAATAAGTCCCCTCAAGGCTCAGTTTTGGATTGACCCCAAGTTTGCTGAAGGACAAGTGTGCTGATCAAAGTCAACTTAGTATGAAATAACTTATCTAAAGATCAACTAAGTAGAATAGATCATCAAGATCAATCCTACTGAAATGAATATCAAGTTCAAAAGAGTTGTCCAGCAAGATTATCTCAGCACAATTGAACCAGAACAAAGCTTTGAAGTTCAAAGCTAACTATGCTGAAGATGTCAAGTCCACTTATCTATGCTTAGAATAAGTCCCCTCAAGGCTCAGTTTTGGATTGACCCCAAGTTTGCTGAAGGACAAGTGTGCTGATCAAAGTCAACTTAGTATGAAATAACTTATCTAAAGACCAACTAAGTAGAATAGATCATCAAGATCAATCCTACTGAAATGAATATCAAGTTCAAAAGAGTTGTCCAGCAAGATTATCTTAGCACAATTGAACCAGAACAAAGCTTTGAAGTTCAAAGCTAACTATGCTGAAGATGTCAAGTCCACTTATCTAATGCCATGAATGCTCAAAGAACTACTCTAAGAAGTCATGGAAAGGGAAAGAGTCAAGTCATTTGAAGAACATGCCAACACTGCTGATAAGCATAGTCTGCTGAAATTGATAAGCAGAATTGTCCTAGTGATAAGGAATGTTGTCCTTATCTCAGGATCATTGATAAGGAGAGATGTCCATGTTTGACCAATGGAATCTTAAAGTCAGACTTTGGAAAAAGTGCTGCAGAGTCAAGATAAAGTTGTTACAGCCATTTATTTCCCAAATTAAGGACATATCACTATCAAGAATCTGTCTTCCAGTTTGAAGAGTTCAAGGAAGACATTTATGGAAATTTGAGACTGCCTCTCCAACGGGCAAATCCTCAAATTTGTCTATAAATACAGAAGTGTGAAGACCATTTGAAGCATCTCAACACATCCAACTATCCTACAAGTTCATAAGTGCTTTCAAAGTTCTCAAAGAGACTATCTTAGTCTTCAAACACTTCATCCTAAGCTAAACTTCATTGTATGATCATACAAAGTTTAGAGAGATATCATATCCTTATACACTAAACCTCATTGTAAAGGATATCTCATTAGTTGAAACCAAACTTCAACCCTTATACCTTTCAAGTGAGAAAATTAGAAGGTTGTAGTAGTAGAAGTGGAAGGAGCTGACTGTTGAGAGAAGAACAGTTCAGTTCTGAGTTGAGAAAGGGTACTAGGACTCTTGACATCCTAGGGATCAAGGCACCGAGGAGTGGTGTGGTTGATCAAGTACACCTTCGCACTATAAAACAAGTTAATTCCAAGAGTGAAGGAATTATCCTGTTAAATCAGGGAAAGTGGATGTAGGAGCTTGAGTCTCTGAACCACTATAAACTCTTGTGTTGAGTTACTTTCAAGCATTTACATACATACATCACTGCACAAACTGGACTTTCAAAGATACATATCCTAAACTGTGCAAAACAAGATTTGGACAAGTTTCCTGAAACTGTGAAACTGTGAAAGGATTTCAGAACTTTAAGGAGTTTGAAACTAAAGGGCCAACCACTAATTCCACACATATAACTCCATTAGATAGTTATTCAACTAAGTACTCCATAGTACTTAGTAGTTTGATTATCTTTCAAGAGTTAATCATATCAGCAGGGTTGTCCAAGACAATCCTGCTGGAGTCATATTTGGTTAAAGTAAGAAAAGATTTGCATACAAGTGTATTCCCCCCATACACTTGTTATATACTCCTTCAGGACCAACATACTTATATATCATTACTTTTCTACCTTCAATCTACATTTTATTTATTTTATTAATAAAAGATTATAAACTACTCTCAAAACATACTCATTACATTTTATTTATTTTATTAATAAAAGATTATAAACTACTCTCAAAACATACTCATTACACGTACATCTTTTTATAAAGTGTGCAATTCCAATGTTGCAAATTCCCTTCAAACGAAGGGAGTACAATAGAAAAAAAAAATCTAAATCTAGTTATTTTAATAAATTATACTTACACATTTCAACTATGAAAAATATTTTCTACCAGCTTTTGTATAGAATAACTCTAGTGCCCTTGCTACAAATGGTGATGGTACAATTTCTCACCTTATTCACGAACAAATTTAGAGACAATTCGGGTTCTCCGAACCCAATTCATTTGACCAAGCAATGGTCATGGGTTTGGTTGGAACGGTCCATAATCTTGTCGGGTCTACAAAATGGAAGTCTAATCTCATTTAGCGGGTCAATCCGATTCATGATATGATTTTTTTTTTAAATTAATATTTCTTAGATGAACAATTTGGAAAATTCAAGGCATCTTTTTAAAATTTTGAGAATAATCAATTGGAAGGAAATTAAATTGTCAGGCTAGTAATAAATATTTGTAGACTATTAAGGAGATAATGTGTATTTATTAATGATAAAGATATTACAATTTACATGATAAACAAAAGAATTATTTAATTGTTTAATCTATACGAGAGTTTTAAGAAAATGTCAACTAATTCAATTCAAAAAATTAGAGACATGAAATAAAAAATTCAATCTCTTGATACATCATTGTAATACATCATTTATCAATAGTACTAAAAAAAAAACGTCTGAACCACACACAAAAAAAAAAAAAAAAAAAAAAAAAAAAAAAAAAAAACCTTAATTCGGAAGTATGAACATTTTTATTCGACTAATTTTAAATAAACCATCACAAAAGTTAATAGAAAAAATATTATACGTGAGCTTTTCTTTTGCTTTTCGTATGGAAATTAAAAAATATAGTATAAATTGTATTGTGGAAAGTTGAAGTAGAGAGTTGTAGGAAGAAGAAAAAAAAAAGTAAAAAAAATGATGGTAGATAATTTATTAATTATTTTTATAATTGTTTGGGTGGGAGGCATGAGACCAAATTGAATCAAGTGCGACGAGTCGACGACACACATGTTACTTACAAATTACAATTACTAAGGGCATCTCGCCGTGTCCCGTGGTTTGCATTTTCAAGATGGTTTACACTTTTTTTCTTCTAAAACTTGGTGGAGTCACTTTCAATATTTTATATCAAATTTTACACTAAAAACTTTGTTGGACGTCAGATCGAATAAAGTTTCCACTGTTTCTGATGGACTAAAATATACTCCACAATTTATAATAACAATATTTAGTTTTAATTTGTATTACAGTTATTGTAACTATGTGATTGGAATTTGAATCATATTCTCCTTAGCATGCAGTTGAGTCGAGATTTCATAAATCCATCGTACATAATAATAGAGTAAATTAGATAGATTCGATTCATGCACAAGTTTTTATTTTTTTTCTAAATTGATGCTATTTTTTATTTATATGTGTATGGCATAACAATATTTATTTTATACTCGTCATTACTAAAATTATACCATAGACAATATGATTGTATTCATAATAATAACAAAATCTACAGAATAAATTATAAATATAAAAGTAAACTAGAAAAGGAATTTTACACATTGCCTAGAAGTGGGCTTGAGAGATATTTTTTGCACAATTTTTCAGTAAATTGAATATCGCCTATAAAATGGGTTGATAGAGAACAACAGAATTAGTATGTCGCCCAGAAATTGTATTATCAGCAAAAACACACATGTAAAATATCTGAACTAACTTGTATATCTGAACTAAACACACACGTAAGATACTGCGGGTGTTTGCAAACACACTCTAAATTGGCAGCCAGTTAAATTGGAGAGTTGGCAGCCAGTTAAATTGGAGAGGTGCTTTGGCATTGTGAAGCCAGCTCAGCTACAAGCACATGTAAAAACAACTGTACGATGGTAGTGATATTTCGTCTCAACGTGTACGCACCCACTTCAGAGATTGAACGAGTTAATAACATCTGCGACTGGTAATGAGGAGCATCACTGTCACAAAAATACAATATAAAAGTCTTTGATGTAAATCCTACATCAGAAATTTACACAAGCATGATCATCAACAGAGACGATCAAAAGGTTCGGTTGTTCCCAGGCTCTCGTCTCAAAATGGTTTCCCATAGTCCTGACTTTGCTGCTCCCAGGATCCCAGAAGGCCTACAACAAACATTAAAGTGCTCAGAGAGAGAGGAAGTTATACTGGAATCCTTCCAAGTATTATGCTGTATATGTACTAGATTACTATACTCATTACAAAAACAAACAAATGCAATCTCAACATAAAACTAAATTCAGAAAAGGAGACGGCCAAGGAATTGTCCTTGTTCATGTGGTAAAAAAGAAAGAACACAGCTGATCTTCAAAGCAAATGCTAATCTATATGGCTCAAACAATTTCCACATAAAGAAAGTCCAAAAGGAAATGCATGTAACTGAAGGAAATCGCTACAAAAAGGACAACTTGAACACATGGAAGACCTGCTCAATCATGATAGATTAATGATTAGATACTTGTCATTAATTGAGCTGATAGAGGCATAAAACCAGGTTTCTTGCAAGAGTCATTTTATGTCATCAACCTGTACTACCAACAAATAGAGGCATAAACTCTTCCGAGCATATCACAGCACTGAATTTTAATTGATGAGATGCATGCAAGAACCAAGACGCTTTTGTCAAATGTTGATGAAAATGAGTGCCTAAGTTCAAGGTCAACCAATATTAGTTGAATGAGAGATCTTTCTTGGAGAACAAATTTTTGGAACATCAAATTCATTTAATAGTTAGGCCTACAGTATACGCTGTTAAATAATTGCTTGGTACTAGACAGGGGCATTCCATTCATTAAGAAAAGAAACGCAATGGGATAATGGAAGGGACTAAAGAAAGAAAGGAATGAATGAATCATTCAAAATAAGTATAAGGCATACTTATTGGTATTTCTCCCAGGGACATATAAATTGAGTCGTCATCAGCAAGAATTCCCTGCAACAAATATGTAAATGTTAATATCATCTCTAGTACAAAAACAAGAAACCAACTAAGCCTTTATCCCACTACGTTGGACTATCAATGTGGATTTTATCTCGTAACCGTGTTCAGTCAACAAACATGCTCTAATTTATATTAAAGTAAAGATCATTTTTAAATACTTTCATTCCATGTCTTTTTTTAGGTCTTCCCCTTCCTCAATACAGTATCATCTTTGGTAAATTTCTTGTAGAAGTATTGTTGTTAAATGCAGACCTACAGTAATTTGAAGGAGGAAAGTACATTGACTAATAACAGTTTAGAGAATATGAGATGATCAATTAATATAATACTGGGTTACTACAGTAAACTCTTCCTTTTCAATGATAAAAATTAATGAGACAATAAAGAACGATTAATCAATGATCGAATTTGTTACCTCTGTGCTAGGAAGATCCATGTGACTGTGTAAAGAATTTAGGCCATTTACAGAAGAACAGCTTGAGTTGTCATTTCCAAGGAGTTCTGATATCATAAGTCCATAACCATCCTGAACTTCGGGAATCCCATTAGCATTATGTACACTATTAGAAAATCCATCCAGATCAGTGAATACAGTATCCCCCCTGTATTAAGACATACATTAATAAGAGTAGCCAAGCATGATGATTTAGACAGAATAACAAAATTATTAAAGCAGAGCAGCGAACAAACTATCACAGCGAATGAAACTGTTAAAAACAATGCTTAGTATGTTTTTGCTTTTTTCATATCCACAGAAAAAGGGGAAAAAAAAAAAAAAAAGGCCTAACCTTCTCTCAGGATTACAGAAGGTCTGGTCCTCATGAGCAGAATCCTTTTCCAAATCAATAACCTCAATATCTTTATCGCTAACACCATGTTTGCCATTTTTATTAGGCAGATTGGCATTGTTACTCATGGACAAATCGACATCAATCGGTGTGTTCACTTTTCCAGTTCGGGAAATAGATGGAAAAACAATCATCGGACGAGCATCATGGTTCTCACTTACATCACAGGCTCCAACAAGATTCAGGTCGCAGGTCTTAAAGGAACCTGGAAAAAGTTGTTTCACTTCCATGAACTCACCTGAATCAGCATGATCTTTGGGAAATAATGAAACATTCAAACTATTCTGATCAGAAGATTGAGTCAAATGAGAACTCTGTGAGGTTTCTTGCAAAATTGGCTCCATTGAGCTAGAAATAGGTGGAGAGCTATCAGCTTGAGCATCTGAAGGAACCCATTGTCTAGGTTTCTTAAAATCCTCCCTATCTTCAGTGTTGAAATCTATTGCCCGTTTTTCGCCTCGCTCCATAAGCATGGAATTCGAACTTCCAAATCCTGACCTTGTTGAGTATGTAACATCCATTTCATTATCCAACACAGGGACATCTGACTGAAGGCTTATAAGTTCAAGACTTTGATGAGAAGAAGCACTTACAGCTGAATTGTCAACGTCAACATCTATGATATGAACTCCAGAATCTTCCAGAAGTTTTCTCTTGGAAACATGATCATCTTCATTCTTGGGGGCCCCATCATTCTTTGAACCCTTAGTTGTCAATGAAGAACGGGCTTTAGTGGGAACATTTACAAATTTGCAGTGTTTTACTAGATCTACAGGGTCCTCGCTAACCAAACCATCCTCCTCGTCATGCTTTTGTTGCAAATCTTTGTCAATTCTTCCCTCTTTAGCCACCTCATGCTCATCATTAGCATCATCAGACTTTTTGATTGGCTCCACTGCATCTGATGGCAGACTCTTCTCATTACTCATTGAACTATCCTTTCTATTGGCATCGTCTTCCAAGTTACATTTCTCCAATCCAGACTCTGTATCTGTTCCACTAACAACTTCTTGAGTTGTTTCACCAGGTGATGAATTCCGTATCCCACTAATACCATCTTTACCAGAAGGCTGCTCATCGTGATGTCCAGAAGAAGTATCATTATCTGACTCCATGGCTGGGGAACCCCTAATCTTCCCTGCCCATGATACGCTTCGCCCCAATTCTCTATTCATCTCAGCCCCAGAAATTTTAAAAGACCCAGATCTTTTCCTTCCTCTAATAGAGTTTCTTGAACCCATTGAATTAAATTCATCAGAATACCTTCTCCTACCTGGTCCCATATCTAGAGCAGCATTCCCCAGACGGGAGTGAACTGATGCATGGCTATCTGCAGACATCTGTATATTTTCTGCTTCATGTGCCCCAAAACCCTGAAAGTTACTCTTCAAACTATCATTCTGCCATTTTCCTGAAATTGCATTTGGAGGCAGCACTCCTTTTGAAATCAAATACTCAGCTGCCATCCTACCAGCTTCCATAAAAACGTCGGGCTCGCGTGGAGGAGGCAGAGGAGGCTGAAATTGCTTTGAGTGACCACCACCTCCATAACCACCGCGATTATAACTCCTATAATCAGAATTGTAAATTCGATTACCCCTCATTGAACCTTCGGGAGGAATTCGTGAGGCAGCAGCCACACTCCCCATCCCCAGGGAATTTGGTCTGTACCCATTGGCAGGTCCATTTCTATGTTTTGCATGCATATCTTCAAGATGTTCAGATATCCAGATATCTAATCCGTGTATAAACGGTTATATGAGAAAGTGTGAAATATTCAACTGTGTGCCTGCAATTCACAAGATACGCATAAAATCAGGCAGTCAATGGACCTTCATGAAATACTCCAAAACTTAATCTGCAGTCAAATCTTTATAAATTAAACTCAGTTTCAACTTACATCATTGTAGCATACATTTATATTATTCCGTTGTAAACACAGAAAAAAATAAGATGAACAAAAAAAAAAAAAATTCAAATGATGATACTAATTAATCCCGCAATTCGATATGATCCTAAAAATAAAAGTCTTTCCATCCTTCCAAAAGTTTCTGTCAAAACCCTAATATTCAAACAAATTTTTCAACTTAATAAGTAGAGAAAAGTTGTGAATATTCATTTGAGGCACAGCTCGTTGACATAGATCAGTTAGAGCAGAGATCAGATCTGGGTATTCCTGAACCAAAAATTTCAAATTCAGCTCAGCAATCGGGGGTTTACCTTGTTCAATTTGAGTGAAGTCCAGAGCTCAATTTTAGGGTTTCAGTCTTTCAGATCCAGTCATCATCATCACATCAATTCACCCCAACAAACAGAACAATTAATCCCAGCTAACAGACGGTGCAATCAAAACATAAATATGTACACAGAATTTTGTGCTAATTTAAGCCAGTTTTTGCAATCCAAACATGGTCCAGAAATCAGTTTCAGTGTGACGAGAGAAATTCACGATTCTTGATTGGGAGTAATATTTGGGTAGGTATAGTTCTGATGCTTCCATGAGAGAATATAAAACAAAAGATATTTTTCTCTGTTTTCTACTTTTCTTTCATTTTTCGTTTTTATTTTTTTGGAGATATAAAAAAATTACAAAATGAAGCCCGATGGATTTATGGGCCGGGCCTTGGTTGAGACTTGAGAGCCCGATGCCTGTAGAGACATTTCAACATTTGAAATTGAGATAAAATAGTGTGTTGTTACCTGAGATAAAATAAATTGAGATAAACATTTTATATAGTTTAAGATATGGATGCATTAAAAAGTGATAACAATTTAATGAGTTGGTCGACCAGTCAACTATTATTATATATAAAGACAGAAACATTAAACAAGGTAACAAGTGGTGAGGTGGTTACCATTTTTGAAAGTGGTTATGAGGTCGCAGGTTCAACGCCTTGTGACCTCAACTTTTTATTTTTATTAATTATATATTTATTAATTAATATAATTAATAAATATTACCATTTTTTACAGTTTATAAGATAACCCTTTTTACTAACTCAATAATATTTTCCTTACCATTTTTTACTAATAATATTTACCACTTAAGTCAATAATATGTTTCACTTTTTGATATTAAAGATTACCATTTTTCAATAATAATAGTTACTACTTTTCAATATTAAAGATTACCACTTTTCATTAAAAATATTTACCACTTAACTCCAATAATATTTTCCACTTTTCAATATTAAAGATTACTATTTTTCAATAATAGTAATTACCACTTTTCAGTATTAAAGATTAACACTTTTAAATATTAAAGATTATCACTTTTCACAAATAATATTTACCACTTAACTCAATAATATTTTCCACTTTTTGATATTAAAGATTACCACTTTTCAATAATAATAATTACCACTTTTCAGTATAAAGGATTACCACTTTTTAGTCATAATAGTTACAATTTTTCACTAATAATAGTTACTACTTTTCATTATTTAATATTAGCACTTTTCAATAATAATTGTTACCACTTTTCACTAATAACAGTTATCACTTTTCAGTAATACTAGTAACACTTTTTAGTATTATGAAACAACACTTTTCAGTATTAAAGACGACAACTTTTTATATTATGAAACAACACTTTTCAGTATTAAAGATTACCACTTTTTTACTAATAAAATTAACACTTTTCAAAAATAAGAATTACATTTTTCAGTATTAAAGCCTATAGTATTATGAAACAAAACTTTTCAATATTAAAGACGAACACTTTTCAATATTAAAAACGAACACTTTTCAGTATTAAGAACTGCACTTTACCAACAAAATTACCACTTTCAATATATAGATGATAATTAAGAATCCAAACATAATCTTCTTCACGATTAATCACTCAAAAATCTTGTTCAAAGACATGTACGCCTAACACAATCTTCTATTAAACCTACCCTAGGATCAGGCAATAAAGGCAACATATAATGAAACAAAGGCCATAACTGCTGTTTATAAAAACCTAAATTCTCATATAAATGAAACAATGGCCACAACTAATGTTTACAAACCCCATTATAGAATTTAGTATACAGATCTGGAGGCATTATATTTTGTATATTTAGAGTGTATTTCAATCTTCCTTTACCTGAAACAATTGTACGTGACTATTACTCGGAATCAAACTAATCGTCAAAGGCAACAATTCGCTACCGTCAAGCCCGCGGCGGCCTCTTCGTCTGAAACCACTGCACCGTCGTCACCGCCGTCGCACTCGACCAGAAAATAAGTTGCGTCACATACAACATCAGCAAATTCTCGGAACTAATTTCTCCGATCAAAGCCACGGCATTGTCTCGAGAGCGTGAAAAAGATGCGACGAATATGAAGCGTTTGCTTGATGAGGGCGATTTGGTAACACTGAGTCTCCGATTCATTTTGCCGCGCCTAAATTAATTTTGGAAATTTTCACTCCAAAAAAGAAATAGAGGAAGAAAGGAGGAGGCCTGTATAAAAAAGCAGTTAAAAAGTGTGTGTACCAAATTAATTTGGTGTGTATGGTGCATATAAGACTTTCCTCAATTTAATTTGATTATTTGATAATCTTTATTAAATAATGAATTAATTTTCTATGTATTGAATTGAAAAGATTAAGTTATATTTTATACATAGTTACTAATCAATTCTAATGATTGTAATTAGAGGGGTGTGGTATTATTATCTTTATAAAATAATGTTTAATATTTTTTTACCAGGTTAGAAGGATAGTCCGATTTGAGAGAGAAAAAAAATGTGATCTACCAAATAATTGTACAACATTGTGCAAGACACATTAACACCTCTTTTAACCCGTCAAACTAGAAATGACAATGGATCGGGTTTTAACATTACGAAATCGATCCGCATGAAACGGATAAAAACTCGATCAAACGGATTTCATATTAAATATGTATTTAAAAATATAAATAAATACTATATATATATTTACCTTTTTTTTTTTGTATACGAATGAGCTGTGTTATTGGGTATTAGGATATGTCCCAATTTTTAGTTTGATATTAAAATAAACTTTATTTACTAAGGAAAAAAAAAAAAAAACAAATGTTTCATATTCATATAATTACTACAGTATTCTGTATTCCACATTGATGGAGGGGGCACTTGTTTTTTAATGATTTTTCTTTTTGGGTTTGAAGCTTTGGAAAAAAAAAACAAAAGAAAAAGGTTAATATTATAAATTTTACCTCAATTCCACAATTGTTTGCACTCTTTTCTTATTCATCATTTCCACAATTGTTTGCACATTTAAAAAAAAAAAAATCTTTTATAACATTCGCTCTCACAATATTCACATATTTACGTACACAAAATATCATTACTTTTGCTCTCAATCAAATCATTACTTTACTTTATTTATAAAAATTTATAAAATTACCCTTCAACACTTCACTCATTACACATTTTTCTTAGTTTGTGTGCTAATAAAGTGGTGCAAACATTTGTGGAACGGATAGAGTATTATATAAATATTTGTTTCTTTGTGAAAATACAAAGAAAAAAAATACCCTCCGTGTTTACGGGGTGCGGGTTAAGGCGGGTAGGGGTGTGCAGTATTTGAAAAAAATCAATTGAATCAAAATTTTAAATTCAGTTCGATTATTCAATTTTGGTTTGATTACGATTTTGAATTTTAGAATTTTCGATTTCCTTAACAAGGAGAGAGATAAGTTCAAAAGTGTATATTGACATTTAAAATTCAAGCATTCCTTGTTAAGGAATTAATACACGGTCGAGTCTGTAGAGTGAATGTAGGAATCGTGCCTCCGAACCACTATAGATTATATGTCTCTTTTACAACTTTGATATTAACTATTTTACATACATTATATCTGTCATTTTATCAAACTGCATAATTCACAATTAGTTGTGCACCAAACCAACTAAATTTTTTTTTTCATAAAATATAAACAATAGTTTTCTTAAGTAAAAGATGAGTTTTTAATAATCATTCAAGTTTGATTTAAGGGTCTACACTCTTTTCCACACTTAGGCCATGTTTGGTTCTCTGGATTAGGGAGGATAGAATTTTTAATCCTGATTAATCATATGTTTTGTTTGTTTGATTAAAGTCCGAGAAAACATAATAGCCCGAGTTGCTTTTTTGATTTATCCCCTATTGGCGTGATTATTGATCTAGGTAAATGGGGTAAGATTAATTGTCAAGCTAATTTGTCAATTATGGGGTGAAGGTGAAATACCATTTTTATCCTTACTTTATTGAATAAAAATACCGAAACACCCTTAAATACTTGGGTAATTACACAATGGCTTGGTACATCACTTTGAGCCCTATTTTGAAAAATAAATATTTACGGCTTGTGGCTTTCATTTTTTTTTAAAACGTCCAAAAAAGTTAAAATTTTAATTTACGTCCCAAATTTTTTTTAATTCCGTAATGTATGTTCTATTTTCGTCGGAATTGTAAAAATTCATCGAAATTTCTCAAATTTAATAATCACGTGATAGAAACGACGTTGTTTTGGTCACTTAAGCGTAAATGAGACTTAAATTGAACAATTAAAGAAATTATGGGACGTAAATTAAAATTTTAACTAAAACAGGACGTTATGCAAAAAGGATCAAAATACTCTCCAAATGTGTACAATTCACTATAAAATTAATCTATCATTTTAATTATCCTTAGTTTATGTTATACAACCAAAAATATATATATAAATAAGATTAGACGAGACTAAGAAAAAAAAATCATTTCTCAATTTAAATGTAATTTTTCATTTATTAGAAAATTTAAAATTAATACTCTCAAAAGTTAAATTTTGTAACTTTGAAATTATAGTTGTATTCATATATGTTTTATTTATTTATAAGACTATTTATATATATATATTGAATATTTGAATTAAAGGTGCATATTTGAGTGCATTATATGTTCATAATGAATATTCATATTTTATGACAACTAGCCGTGTTTTTTGTGTAATTACTATTTAAATTGAATGTCAACAGACCTTATGGTGTGTAATTACTAAATTTATGTTGGGTAAATTGAATGCCAAGAGAGAAACTCTGATTGAGTGTTGAGTGAAAGATGTAGTTGAACTAAAAATGCAATTGGTTATTTAGAAAAAATAATGAAAATATCATTTAATTAATGGCCTCAGGGGTAGAAAGGTAAATTACCACATTTATCTCATTTATCCATGAATCCAAACACAAAATAGAACTTATCTCTACCTAACTTTAAAATTTAATCAATTAATCCAAACACAAATCTCAATTCAAAAAATAATAATCCAAACAGTGCAATCCCATTCAATCCTATCATAACTTATCCATCCTAACCTGTAAAGCAAACGAGCCCTTAGTGGATTAGTTCTAGTTGATACACTCTGCACCCAACAATCCAGCATCTTAAGGGTGTGTTTGGTTTAACAGATTAGATGTGATTGTCTATTTTTTCAAGCCTAATATGTAGTTTGGTTTAAAAGATTAAAGCCCGAGTTTTGCATTGGCCCGAGTTATTTTATTGCAATTATCCTACTCTCGCGTGTTTATTGATCAAGACTGAGGGGTGAGTTTATTTTATCGACTATTTTAGAAAATCAGGGAGTTAGGCGAAATTCCAATTATGCCCTTAACTTTTGTAATTGAAAGACCAAGATATCCTTATACTCCAGTTGAATTACACTAAAATTATGTGGAATTGTGAAACCCAATTTTCTTCCTCACGCATGTCATCGACGTATCTACGAGAACTCTGAAAAATCATATTGATCGTTCTGCAAAATTATGGACACAAGGTAATTACGTATAGATGAATTAATTTTTTTTTAAAAATCTCTTCATTCAATTCTACCATAATTCAGGGCAAGCACCTAATTCGGGATCTGCGAAATAGAGTTTGACAGGCTTTGAATGTGGGTGTGTTCGTTTCTTATTTAAGAAGACCCTAGATATTCATGGATTGATGAAACGGATAAAGAATTGAAGATCGACCATTCATAGGAACTTTTTTTTTTGTCTTCCGTTTTTTCATTAACACCGTCAATACTTGTTTATGACACCAATAATCATACATATTTTCATACTTTTTTTGCAACAACTTTGGTTTTGAGTCTGGTCTAAAGCTTTTTCCACATTTCAGATGCATTTGGACTAAATTAATTGGATTTTCTATTGCAATGATCATACATATTATTCACTTTTGTTGCAAAGAATTTAACCAAATTAAATTCATATTTTGAAGGTTGATGTGTAAACAGCTACTGGGAACTAGTTTACTAGTATATGAATGATATAATTATGTGTTTGATGTGTTGTGAACTTCGTGCACTTTGCGTAGATAGCTAATGGAAACTAGCTTATATGAGAGATATTCTTATGTGTATGGTGCGGTGTGAAAACTATTTGGTTTATACATTCATGTAGGTTCGATTGATTTGATATCAAAATGATTATGAATTTGTGTTCAGCTTAACCTTATATTCATTCTAACTTTATACCTAGCTACATGTGGTGATTCATATGAATTATGAACTGACTGTCATTTGTACATGTAACCAATTCAAGTGACATTGTCAATATCCGAGGTCTTGCTATTGAACATCTAACTGCTCTTCTTTTGAGCCAGACTTCGTGGTTTAGACATAAACAATTTATCAGTTTATTTGGTTAGTTTTAGTGTGAAATGTTGTGATTCCCACTTACACGTATGTATCTCTCTAACCACAGTTGCTGAACTTATAGCTGCAAGACTCGCTCACCACCACATTTGTGTTCTGCTTTGAGTGGTGTTGTGTTTTTTATTTTTACATTTCAATTATGCCTTGTTTCACAACTGAGTTAAGGTTTCAAACAATTTAATATTTGCTATTTGCATTCCTCTTTTAATGTCCAAATTATTTTAATTGATAATGATGCAGATTCAATGACCGGAGATGCTCAAACAAGAATGATGGTATTGGTATTATGAGCTCCTTATCAATTTCTATTATTTGTTATGGTAGTATGAGTGCGAGATGTTTCTATGATATTTGATTTGGGAGAATGATTGCAAGATTAATTTCGATTACATTTGAGTGGAGTTGAATGGGTTACTTGTTACTTCATTATTTGTATGTGCAGGCCAGATTATAGATTGAATGCATACTTTAATATCGAGTTTTGTGTTGCCCCAATGAGAGAATGTTGTATTTTTTTGGAGTTCAGATTAGATGCTAGACATATTCCAAAATTGTTTTCTTATTTTTTTTTGCTTATGCACATGTAATTTTTCGAAATGTAAAATGAATATGGAATATCAGGTATGCAATTTGATTTTGTTCATGCTTTCATGACAATATATGATTCATAAAAATATGAACAAAGGTGTAATTGTTTGCATGAAATTACCAACAAAAAAGATATATATTGGAAAAATGAATTAGGGGCAAAAATGACTTTTGTCATTTTAATTTCATTTATCATTGAATCCAAACACAAAATAGAACTTATCACTACATATTTACAAAAAGTAATCCATCAATCCAAACACATATTTAAATTTTAAGAATTACAATCCAAACAGTGCAATCCTACTTAATCTTATCCTAACTTATCTATCTCATCCTGCAATGCAAACGAGATGAGCCCTAACTAGATTAATTTAGAATAATTGAGAAAATTGTGGGTTTTGTGTAAACTCAAGTCTATATAAGAATTTGAGTTGACTGTTAATTTTTTCTTTTCCTTTTATGGTAATTTTTTTTTTGTGTTACACTTTTCAATTGTAGTTGTAAACCAATAAATTTAAACACTTGTAAATATGTATAAAAGAATGGTGATAAAAATAAGGTAAACATATTTTTATTAAAAATGTGGGTTACAACTCTCGTTGATCTCTTGATTTCTCTCTCTAAACATATGTGATACCGGAGTCTCAACGTCGTGTTCCGAATTTTAAATTTGACCTACAATTTGGTAGTAGGGAGTTGATGGAGTCGTGACTGACTTATTCCATCTTACTCGATTTGACCTACAATTTAGTGGTAGAGAGTTGATGGAGTCGTGACTGACTTATTCCATCTGCCTCCTGCAATTCTATTTTCACACTCTTATTTATAAGAGATGAATAACGTAGAGAGCAAGAAAAATCCTAAATATAAGGAAATGAATAATATCAAATCTTGGAGATATTATTTTATATTTTTATCCCCAAGATTATGGTTTGCATAATATTAGACACATTCAAAATTTTATAAAATTTCGGTGTCTACAAATGCCCCCTCGAAATCTGTTGTAGAGATCTATTTTGAATGCAACTTGATCTCGAAATCTTGATGTAGAACTCAAAAGGTGATTTAGCATGCCCCCAACGGTGATTTAGCATGCCCCGTGAAATTCTACATACATGAATCCTTAGAGAGTGGAGATGAAGAGCGAAAATCGTTCCACTAGGCGTGCCAATTTGTAAACCAATAAATTTAAACACCTGCAAATATGCACATAAAAGGCGATAAAGATAAGAATAAGGTAAACATATTTTTATTAAGAATGTGGGTTACAACTATCGTTGATCTCTTGATTCCACTCTCTAAACATAATTTGATACCGGGGTCTCAGCGACGTGTTCCGAATTTTGGAATTTGACCTACAATTTGATAGTAGGGAGTTGATGGAGTCGTTTGTGACTTATTCCATCAGACTCGATTTGACCTATAATTTAGTAGTAGGGAGTTGATGGAGTCGTGTGTGACTTATTCCATCTTACTCGACAATTCTATTTTCACGCTCTTACTTATAAGAGATGAATAACGTAGAGAGCAAGAAAAATCCTAAACATAAGGAAATGGATAAAATCAAATCTTGGAGATATTATTTTATATTTTTATCCCAAAGATTATGATTTACATAATATTAGACACGTTCAAAATTTTATAAAATTTCGGTGTCTATAGTAGTGACTTACACTTTTCAATAATATTTTCAGTTATATTGATGTACACTTTTTGGTAATGTTATATTGCACTTTTTAGTTACATGGACTTGCATTTTTCAGTAATATTGTGTTGCTTTTTTCAGTTATAATAACTTACATTTTTCATTAAATATTGTGTTGCACTTTTTAATTATACTGGCTTACACTTTTCAGTAATATTGTGTTGCACTTTTTAGTTATAATGACTTACATTTTATTAAAAATTATGTTGCACTTTTCAATTATAGTGTCACGCCCCAATTTTCATTAAAATAGATTTTTCAAAATAATTGACAATTTAAAAATAAAAGGGCATGAACTAAAATTTACACTAATTAAGAAATGAAGTTTAGAAGTTTCTTTTACAATAAAAATAATTAAAAATTAACTTAGCGGAAGTTTCAAATAAATAGCAACTTAAAAGAATTTTAAGATATTTAGGAAGAAACAACGTCTCAATTGATTTGATTTTACTAGATGGTTGTCATCCAATTGATTTGATTTTACTAGATGGTTGTCATCCACCGCTCCTACTCGTCACCAACTTCTAAATCTGAAATATTAAAATAAGGGGTGAGCAAACAACAGCTCAGTGGGGACAAGTTTGTCAAAACTAAATACAACGAGCAATTAAATCATCAATTCACATTAACATACACAATTCCATAACAATTTAATAACATCACCTCGTTTATAAAGGTCAGGAGACCTATTCTCGTTTATAAAGGTCAGATGACCTATCCTCGTTTATAAAGGTCAAATGACGTATCCTCGTACATCATATGAACCTCAAAATAATCACATGGGCATTTAATAGTGACAAACATAATAAGTTAGAAATCAATTTCACATGAATATCAAAATAATTATACACCGCATTTAATAATGACAAACACAATAATATAAATCCCCACATCAAAATGAACGTATTCAATGGACGAGTTGTAGCTTTAATCCTCCTGGTGATGACCCTCGCCTAACATAAATAATAAAATTAAACCTAGAACATATTCATGTAACTCAATACCATATATACTTAGAATTAGAAGCAAATTTATAAATATAAGAATTAATCAGAGAAAAGGTACAGAGTGAACTGAAAGCTTTGGGGACCGCCTACCACCGCCAAATAGTCCGCCGTCCACCTTCAATAAATCCAAAAAAGAAGAAGAAAGCAGCCGCACTGCTTGTAGAGCCGTCGCACCACCGCGCCGCTTGTTGCGCCGCTGCACCACCGCGCCGCTTGTTGCGCCGCTGCACCACCTTCAATAAATCCAAAAAAGAAGAAGAAAGCAGCCGCACTGCTTGTAGAGCCGTCGCACCACCGCGCCGCTTGTTGCGCCGCTGCACCACCGCGCCGCTTGTTGCGCCGCTGCACCACCGCGCCGCTCGTAGTGTCGTCGCCCTGCCTGTTGAGCTCCTTTACTCCTTTTCCTACCGTTGTTTTAGGAATTTAGTTGGGATCAATGGGTGAATCTCCCCGTCGGAGCCACGGTGACCGATCGGGTGAGTCATCCATATGATCCCATTTTATTTTCGTTTTTTCATTTCTGTATGTTAATTTAGTCTGCTTTTTGTTTAGATCTGGGGTTTTTAGGATCAGTTTTTTCTTTTCTTCTTCCTGTACCGTTATTTTCTGATTTCGGTATTCTCCCTATACCCAATGTGGTATTTTCCTTTCCCGCTGGTTATGATGGGTTTTCTTCCCGTTTTCGGGTTTTCCCATGGTGGCACTGTGTTGTGCCTGTTGGAGTTGGTAGGCCTTGGGTCCGTACTTATGTGGTTTGGGAGGTTTGTAGCACGGCCGTTGCTATCTTCTTAGATCGCGGAGTTTCGAGGTATGCCGGTTTGTTGATCCTTCCACCCTCTCATGATTGAGTCTGGAATTTGTGATCTCTTGGTAGAATTTGCTGTTTGGATAGGTGAGGGCAAGTGATTTGTAATTCAACCCCTATCTGTAATTCTACTACATAAAAAAAAAAAAAAAAAAAACTGAAAGCTTTGGGGATGAGACATTAAATTTTGAAATATAATTTTGTGAAAATATAATTTTGGGGAATAAATAAATACTCGAAACCAAGAATATAAATTTCAATTGAGAAATCCAAATTGAATTCTGGGAGATTACGTAATTCATCATCATACCTATGATTACTAATAAAAAATTCATAGTTTAATTTAGAACAATGATTTAGTATTTCTAATTAGTCCAGTAAAGAACATACGCCATACACCCACCACATGCTCTACTTCAAATAATTTCAGCATATATATATATATATATATATATAGCAATAACAAAACTGATCTTCCATGGACGAAATATGAACATAAATCACAATTAAATGGAATAAAGAAAATGAGGAAAATCTTCCCTATAGTATTTACGGCCGATTCAAAAGTTGTGTTATTGAAATTGTAATTTTGGTGAATATTCACGTGTTTAGGGCAAGATCTCATATTTATATGTAAATAAAAATTGGACTTCAAATTGGGTTGGGCTTAAGATAAGAATTAAGGATTGAAATCTCAAAAGTATAAATTTAAATGAGTCATAAATATTTATCACAAATTCACAATAATTTAAGAATTATAACATAACTTTACAGTAAATAAAGTAAATAATTATATATATATATATATATTATAAATTTACGGATATTAAATATAGTGACTTACACTTTTTAATAAAAAAATTGTGTTATTTTTTTTAATAATATTGTGTTGCACTTTTTAATTATAATGACTTACACTTTTCAACATACGCATTTCAGAAAAAAAATGTAAAATAAGAAATTACCAAAAAAAAAAAAAAAAAATTGACCTTGAGGGCACGTTTGGTTTTCTTGATTAGCTATGATAGTCTATTTAATACCGTCTAATCAAACATTTGGTTCGCGTGAATAAAGCCCGAGAATCAACTCAGCCCGAGACACTTTTTGTACTTTGTCACATTCTGGCGTGAAAAGTAATCAATGGGTAGGGGGTAAGACTGGTAAGTTTAATTGTCATGAGGAAACTCCCCATCATATGGGCATGTGTATTACTAATTTTGTCCTCATAAGTCATAACACCCTTCTATATATTAATATATGTGTATTCACTGAATCACTGTCAATTAGCAGAACCATAATTGTCGTTCATCTTCTTCGTTGAGGCGATATTCTCAAATGCCGATTTCTTTTTTGTCGAGGCCATATTTCTTCGTCTATTCTTACCGTCTTCTTCTTCCGCCTCAATTTTGATTCGGCTCTTCCGTCACCGCTGGGTCGAAAAACTAATTTCTCCAATTTTAAGCAGCAAATCCAAGGGTTAAAAAAAAGACGGAGGAGTTAGTGTTGCGGTGGTAGTTGTTACTACAAATGAGTGTATTTTAACCCTTTGTATTGGTACTAGGGAAGTAGAAGTAGTATTTTAGAGGTAATAAATTAAAATATAAATTATGGGAAGATCCATTAAAAAAAAAAACCTATTGTCAATATAAAAATATAAAACAAAATGTTAAAGCTTATTTTTGACATTTTACACTGAAATTCAATTTTATCCCACAATCCAAACAACTTGAATATACAATATACATTATCATATAAACTTAAAAATTTAATTCATCAATTCAAACATAAATTTTAAATTAACTTTTCATATTGTGAACAGTGCAATCCTATTAAATTCTATCCTACTATATCTATCCGAGCCCTGAGTCTATATGAGACCATGCTTGGAGAAAAATGATCTACAAAGAAGAAGACGCGCGTTTAGGGGTGGAAGAAGAAAGAAACAATGGCAATTTAAGGTATACTGTAAATGAAACCGTATTAGTATAACAAAAAAATTGAGTATAGCACTGAGGAAACAAATTAGGGTTTTTCTTACTTTAGTTGAATAATACAAATCGACTATCGTAGTCAGTATGTTGAATTGTACCACGTGGCGTCGTATAAACATGTTATCTATTATATTATACAGGTTTAAGTTAATTAAATTACTTTTTAATTTATATTTTATTATTTAATATATTACACTTCTTAATATAAATTAAATTATTTTAGAAAAAAATTAAAAAAGCAAGTTATATTATTTTAAGAAAAATTAAAGAAAAAATAAATTAAATTATTTAAATATCATATTTTTTTTTAAAAACTAAATTGAATCGTATTTAGGTTTTCGATCCAAGAAGAGAGAATGGGGCTTTTCTCACTCCTGCTTGATCTCGGCTTCTTCTTCCGTCACTACGTCGCCGTTCAGCCGTGAGATCGGTGTATTCGTGCCCACACCGTACTGCGTCGACTTTTTGGCCGTCGTCGGCTTTGCGACCGTGCCCTCAATTCTCAAGCTTATTCTTCCATCGCTACGCCGCCGCTCAGTCGTAAGACCGGTGTATTCGCGCCCGTCGTGAGACTTTCGTTTCAGATTAGTTCTGTCGGAGAATCAGTACTCATTGTGGTAATTGCTTTTTTTTTTAAAGTCTCGTTGTTGTAAATGTTTACTTCTTTGAATCTAACTCTGTTTCTATTTCAGATACTTTATTCAAGCATCCATTGATGTCTATCTTATCATTCACTTACACGAATTTGGATTGTGAATATTTATTAATATAAGAGCAAATAGGTAGTTTTAACATTATGTATTTTAATTAATTTAAATTAATAAATATAATAAAATATTTTATTGTATAAGGATAAAAATGTAATTTTAAAATTATATATTTTAATTAATTGAATAAAATCTAAAAATACAAATGTACGACACCATACTACACATACATACGATACATATTACAAATGGTAACAGTTAATCAAGTTTAAGTTTTTAAATTTAAATTTTAATAGTTTAAATTTAACTAACTGCAGTAGTCATACGATACCATACGACACCCTAACTACATTTAGAAGTTCCCAACAAATTATAATTTTGTAACAAAAGTTTTAACAGCCACGGGGGTACAATAAGATGACTAATATTATGCATAACTAAATTTTTAATTAAATACCTAATTTTTTTATTAAAATAATTAAATATATATTAAGAATGTTCAAAACAGTAGAGTACACAAATGGATAATCGAGATCATCCACTGCAAATTTTGGACAATTTATGTAATTATCATTTAGCTCAAGTTTCTAGTTACTAATCTGAGACAGAGACATAGTTTTCAAATTAAATACTGTTACTTTCATCATTTTTCATGAGCTTATTCTTCATTTCCATTACACATGGAACAACTCATATTGTCATGCTCTTAGACGAAAGACATCAAAATTCTTTAGACACCTCATTGGTGTTTGCATTAGACTTTTAATTATTGTTCGTTTTAAAGCTCAAATTCTTCTTATTTTACATTAATCATCAGCACATGATTTGTGTATATGCTTACATGCTTACCTCTCCCCATGTTGTGATTGTGTTCACTTCTTCGAACGAAGTGATTGCCATCACAAATTTCTACTTGGAAATCAAACACATTTCACATTTTTCTTAAAATTGCCCGTATTTCTTTTAAAAGCTGCGCATATTCCTCTCGGAGCTAAGTTTTATACTATAAATTGAGTGGCTTATACTCCTCGTGGAGTTGTTTATACTCTTCTAAAAGTTAGATCTTATACTCTAAATCGAGTGATTTATACTCCTCGTGGAGTTGTTTATACTACTCTGGAAGTTCGATTTTATACTCTTAACTGAGTGATTTATACTCCTCGTGGAATTATTTATACTCTTCCCAATGTGATTTATACTTCGAAGAGTTCATAGAGATTATACTTTTTCCAAAGTGATATTATACTGCAGAGAGTGATTTATACTCCGAAGAGTTTATAGAGATTATACTCTACTCAAAGTAATTTATAGTCATTGCCCAACTCTAACCGAGTCTTCGACTTGTAACGAAATTCATGCATTCTTCTCTGATTTAGGCTCAATTCGTATTAGGGGTGGCCATTTTTGACAAGACACGATAACACAACACGAATCCGACACGAAAATTGCGAGTTAGTGTTTGGTCTTATCGGGTTCGTGTCATTATCGGGTCGACCCGATAACGACACAAAAATTTCGTGCCGGGTTCGTGTTGACCCGATAAGCACGATAAAATTAACAGGTAACCCACTAACCTGTTAACAACCCGTTAACCTGTTATTTACCTGATATGACACGACACGATAATTTTTAAAATTTATATAAATATATTAATTTTTATATATTTAAATGCAATTTTAAATTTATTTATTTCTTTATCGTGTTGCGTGTGGTGTTACGTCGACACAAAAATTATTGTGTTCGTGTCGTGTCGACACATATCCTTTTCGTGTCGTGTTCGTGATTGGCCTTATCGTATCGTGTCACTATCGTGTCGACATGAAACCCGACACGATAACATGATTTGCCTATCAATCTCACACATTTTCATTTCATGAATCATATCGCCAATTAATAATTCTTCTAAAAAAAATATATTAAAAAGCACCATAAATTGAACGGCGAAATTAATTGTTAAGCAAGATAATCAATTTTTCATTTTAGAAATCACACTCATAATAACTAGTCCAAAAAAAGGACTCAAGGACTTGAACCACGATGGTTACAACCGATAATACAGGGCCACACGTTTCGTTAAGGTAACACAATGAATACATTTCAAGCAACATTGCGACATTCATCTTCGACTTAACACGTACGTACTAAGATACATTTAATATTATCAACCCTAAAATAATTCAAATTTACTCCATCATAATCACACATTCTTATCTATCACAAAATAACTATTCTTCATACTCAAATTCATCATATTATCATGCTCCATTCAAGTATCAAATTAGTATTACAATTAATTAGCAAATAGATTGAATGTTACTTCGCATCTCACATTTTTTACAGCATAATGGCTAAGAGACGAACACTATTGCAAATCTTAGCGCATAATAGTTAAAAAATGACTATTGATGCAAATATTAACACATGTTCAATTAGAGAAGTGAACATTATCAAATTTATCACATATCCTCATGCTAGATTTATATTTCTTTTACAAACTAATTTTTCCAGTAATTCGGGTGGAATTTACACGTTTTTTATACACATGTAAAGCTCATTTTGATTGTGATTTCATTGATTTATTGGTCGATTATGGATGTTTTGGTCAAAATAAGAGAAAGGTGGTGTTTTGTCATTTTTGTAGGAAAAATGACTATTTTGGAAGGTAAAAATACATACCTAATTTTCAGTGAAGTCAACGAAGGAAGAAACCGAGTTTGTGGGTAAAACGAGCCAAATTAATTCAAAGAAATAATTTGGGCCATTATGCAGCTTGAGCCTCAAATATTTTTTTCTAGAAGTTTTAGCCCTAATTTTCGAAGTTATAAATAAACCCTCTAGTCATACTTTGCAAAAAAGAAAAGAAGAAGAGGAGGAGGGAGGCATATCTTTAGAGAATCCGCTCACAAGGAGAACACATCAAGAAGAGACTAAACTTTCTTTTTCCCTTTTGTTTTATTTTTTTGTCATTTAAATTTTTTAAGACTTTGATTATGTTGATTGTTGGCTAGAACACTTTTGGTTCTAGGGCCTTGTAAATACTTTTGATGAAGTTTATGAATTAATGTTTTGCTTAATTGGTGTTTGTGTGGCTTAATTCTATTTGAATGCTTGATTTCCATTGCAAAACATGTCATTAGTGTACAATAGTGATGTGTTAATCTTAGTTAATTGAAATTTGATTGAAAAATCTCTTTTGATTAATTGATTGCAAGTATTTGACCTAATTTTATTGTGAGATTGAAAGATGATCAATGATTAGGAAGATGTGTGATGATCTAAGGAGCTTAATTGGGTTTTATGATGCAATTTAGGTAGAGATACTAAGTTGTGTGATATTTCTCTTGGATTATTTGGATTGAAAAGACTTTTAATTCACTATTGTGTGATCAATCTTATAGACAGGGGCAGACGCACGTTAGTTGTGGGGAGGGCCATGGCCCCCCCTAAATATCAGGGGACGTGTATATATATATTGGGGAAAATTGCATTTTTAGTCCTGTAAGAATAATTTTAAATCACTTTTAGTCCTGAAATTCAAAAGTGGTCCTATTTTATGCAATATTGGTCCTGTAAGTTAGATTTCGGATGAAATCCGTTAGTTTAAAGATAATATTAAAAATAAATTAATTATATACAATAAAATATATTATTAAATTATAAATAAAGTGAAAAAATATATATAGAATTTAGAATAATTTGAAAATACAAAAAAAAAACCAAATAATAATATATGCAGAATTTGAAATATATATTTTTTTTATAGAGTTGGAATTTAATTAAAAAATACTAAACAAAATATTTCAAACCAAATAATAATCCAATTATGTAAAATTTGAAATTACTCTATATAATTTTTGAATAAAAATCTATTAAAAATTAAAAATATTTATGTAAAATCCGTATTTGAATATAATTTGAAGATACAAAATATAATTCATATCAAATCTGAATATCAAATATAATTCAAAAAAATATTAATTATAAATATTTAAAATGTAAATTTAGAAAAAAAATCAAATTAAAAACTAAAGATAATAAAGAAAAAACTGCATATATATATATATATATATACAGTAGGTATATGTATATATCTCCCCGGTGCCTGCTCTTCTTCTCTCCGACGAGCGTTTCCATCCCACCCTAGTCGCCGTCACTCTGGCCCATTCTATTTCTCGCCAACACCTTGCCTCCACCCGTAACCACACCGCAACACCACCGCCACCCCCGTTAACCCCATATTCTTCTAAAATCTCCTGAAAATTCCGGCTACGAAATTCTAATCCGGTCACGAAACTCATAGAGGCTAACAACTCTAGCCTCGTGTCAGTGTTAGGAATCAAAGCCCCTTGTCAATTTTAAATTTTGATCCCTCATTCATCTCCAATTTGAGAAGTTTCGATGTAATTTCTTTGCAAATTTTTACTATTTTCTTAACTGTTTTTCTAATTTTTTTCAATTCGTGTTGGGGTTGGGGCTAGTGCGTGGTGTGACATTGGATGGTGATTCCGGCGACGGGGTGTGGCTGAGGGTGGTCGTGAGATTTGAGATATTTGTGCGATGTTGGAGGAACAATCCATTGGCTCGTGTGTGAGTTCTTTTTTCTTGCTTGGGACAACATATGTGGAGTAGCTGTGTGTGATCGGGATGTCGCCGGATAATTCTGTCTAGAAGACTCGCCGGAAATTTTTTAATTCATATTTAAACTTTCATATTATAATTATAATTTTTTTAATTGATTTTAATTAAAAGAAAATGCAGATGACGGTGAGTCTGTGATCTTTTCCGTTAGAATTTAACAGGCTAATTTGTACAGGACCAAAAGTGTAGAAAAAAGGACCAAAAGTGATATGAACATATTCTTACGGGACTAAAAGTGCAATTTTCCCATTTTTTTTAATTTATTTTTAGTTGGGCCCCCCTCAAATGAAATATTGCATGGGCTTTGGGCTCAAATTTATTAAATCTAAGCTTTGGCCCAGCCACCAAATACTTTATAAATTGTCTAAATCCCTTAATTAATTATTTTGTTTCCAATTCCACGAACATAACTTGCCTCAATTTACTTCAAACTCACCCGTTAGCCTTTTCAATTATACACTATTTATTTTATTATTTTAATTATTTGCTAAATATTTAATTGGGCTAGTCTTGTATGAAATATTGCATATATGCATTTCAGTTATTCATACACATGTTCTTTATAAATACACCCACAAGCTTAATTCACACACACATTTTTTATAAATACATTAACAAACTTAATTCACACACACATTTTTTTATAAATACACCATCAAACTTAATTCACACACACATTTTTTATAAATACACCCACTTACAGCTTAATTCGAAAATTTTAATCCGTTTATTTTACTCGTTTCTGTGATTTTTTTATCTTTTATTTTATTGTCGAACGTGGGATATTAAATGTAGTAATTCAAATTGTAATATGTAGTAATACACATTATTTTATGTAGTAATAACACAAACTATTTATATAATAATACAAATTCTTTTATTTAGTAACACGTTTTTTCTAGTGTTTTTATTGATGTAGTAACTCACATTATAATATGTAGTAACATATATTATCGAATGTAGTAAACACAATAATCATGTTGTAATACAAAATGTTTTATTGTAGGATGATGCGAAAAATATTAGATCATTTGATAAAGTTACATATAGTAACAAACGTCTATTCAATGTAGTAATTCAAATTGTAGTATGTAGTAACATATAATTTTTTATGTAGTAAAACAAATTATTACATGTAGTAATAACACAATTTTATATATAGTAATACTGATTCTTTATATTTTTATATTTTTTTTATTGATTAAGTAACCCACATTATAATATATAGTAACATATATTATTGTATATAGTAAGATATATTATTGCACGTAATACAAAATAACATTGACCCATAATAATTAATATTAAATAATATTTAAAGAAATATAAAATATTTAAGGATTAAGGTCATCGTAAATTGCATCGTCCGACCGCGGCCTGAGGTGACCGAAAACTGCTCGGAGAAGACGACCATGTTCAATTTATGTCAGTGGGTGCATTTATAAAATATATGTGTGTGAATTAAGCTTGTAGGTGTGTTTATAAAAAATGTGTGTGTGAATTAAGCTTGTGGGTGTATTTATAAAAAATGTGTGTGAATTAAGCTTGTGGGTGTATTTATAAAGAACATGTGTGTGAATGACTGAAATGCATGTATGCAATATTGCATATAAGTTTTTGTGATCTATAATTGACGTTAAAAATTAATTATTTAATTATTAATTGATGTATTTTACATTTTATTTTGTTGGTCAAATTTGAATAAGAATCATAGAACTAATTGTTGTCTTGAGAGTTAAAATTTGACATTTAAGATAGTCTTTTAATTAATTAATTAATTTATATTTGATTCTCTTTATAAATGAAAAAGATAATGACAATAGATTTTTTCATTAAAAAAAAAGTGCTAACATCCCAATCAAATCATTCTAAAAATAATAGTGAAAGTTTAAATCAATGAGATATAAAAAAAATTGTGTGATGTACACAAATTAAATTACTTGTTATTGTATAATTTAAATTTGATTACTTTAAAATTTTAGCGTTGGTCCCCCCTAACGTTTCATCCTGGGTCCGCCCCTGCTTATAGACAAAATATAAACACCACTTGAGTAGATAATTAATCATAGATGGATTCACTAGTATTGCATGTGCTTTAGAACCTATCTTCTCTTAATTGAGCTTTACCCGTATTTCTCTCGTTTTGTGATTTGCATGAGCACTTGTTGATAGATTCCTTTATTACTCTTTTAATTGTCTATTTGTGACGTTTGGGTAGATAACTAGGGGATAATTTCACACTTCAAACTTATCGATCACCGTCTATTTAAAACTTACATCAACAAACTATGCTTTTACACTACACCTCTCCGTGGGATCTCTCGTACTTATCACGCTACAATATACGTCGTATACTTGCGATTGTGTATTTTGGTGTTACATAATACATGAATCAAGTTTATGAACCCCCCCAAACTTAAAATGTTGTTTGTCCTCAAACAACTAAGCACTTAATGCGATGAGGGTGGAGTGATCACAATGGAATATTCAATGCAAATCACACATGCAAAGTAAAATGTGGTGAGGTCTCTTTCGCAAAGTGCTTTCTCAATGGTGGTAATAGGCTCATCATTGCAATTCACACTCATAGATCAAAGAATGCACAAGTACACAACACATTGTGATGGGGAAACATAATCCAAATGCTCAAGTTCTCTACTCATATGATAAAGTGTTTCTCTCAAACACACAAACAAATTGAGGATATGAATGCACTCAACAACCAAGTTATGCTATGTAATCACCATAAGCTTGCCCACATTCTACTTTCCATACCATTCAAGTGTTTGACAATGTGATCAATAGGGCTTAATCAAGGATGTAACATTGGTTCTTTGGACAAGGTGGGATGAATTTAGGAATTGTGACTCTTCTAGTGGAGGACAAAGCTTGTTGTTTCACATTTAGTGCTTTCACTTTCATAGCTTACAAACTCCATCCTCACTTTTCATTTTTTTTTTTCATGCATTCATCATCTTATCTTTTTTAACCAAGTTTTCTTTCTTTTCAAGCTCTTGGGGATCCTTTTTTCCTCTTTTCTTTTTCATTGATTTTCTTTTCATCTTTTCTCCTTTTCAACTCATTCCAATTTCTCCTTAAACCAAAGATATTTAAGCACATGTTTTTCCACTTTGTCTTTTATCCCCCACTAGATGTAGGTATCAAAGGCTCTAAAAGGCTAAGTGGTTAACATTGTAGTTTGTCAAGAAAATGGGAAATTAGGCTCAAAGGGGCTAACTACGCATAATTGCCTTGGTTTTTTGGACAATTTGGCTAAGTGACTTTTCAAAATGAAAGATGGCCTATATCATATCACGAAGTCTCACACAATCATGCTTTCAAACAAGAACTTGGGCAAGTTCTAGGATCACTAGCATTAACCTAATTCACTCTCAAATGAACTAAACTGGATTAAAGTTCGATTTAGGGCTTAAGTCTCACCGGTTTATTCAATAGAAGTTTCACATTCATCAAATGTCCCCAAACAACAACACATGATGCATTCATGTCATCAAATATAAACAATTATGAACACAACATGCACACTACTATACATCACCAATCATGCATACATTCAAAGCAAATAGACATCACCACAACTACTCACTATGGATTCCAAAGATTATCCATGCTCACATTTCACCATAAGTCCACTACCCAACATATGATCAAAACCAACTCAAACAACATAAGCATATGAAAGCTAAGTGTGCGCCGGTGCAAAATGTACACAAACGAAATGATAAAACGGTGCAAGAGATAACAACTAGTGGGGAAATAAAATTAAAAAAAAATAACTCCCCCAAACTTAGAATTTTACTATGTAAAAATTCTAAGTTTGGGGCTACAAGTTGTTACCTCCCACCTTGCACATCCAATGCTCTTCAAAGATCACCATTTCACCACTTGCTCCCTCTTTCCAAAGTTGGCTTTGCTTCTTTCTTCATTCTCCAAGAAATGATATCCATGATGTTCCTCATCCATCCCTACAAAAGAGACCAAGCTATCAAAACTACTAAAACAAGAATAACATGAAAGCAATAAAACCTTGGGTTGCCTCCCAAGAAGCGCTATTTTTAACGTCCTATGCCGGACGGTTCTCCTTTAGATGATTATTAAGTCACCCCCTTATCATTCTTGTTCTTAACCTTCTTTGCCCATCCAACTTTCTTAAATCCATTGAAGCACCCACTAACTAGCCCATCCGACTCTTCAATCATATCATAGGAAGTTGATGCCTCATTCAACACCAAGCTTGAACAAGTAGCTTTTCTTGAATTGGGGGAGTTTTTGAAGAAAACTCCCCCAAACTTAGCCTTCTTGTCTATCTTCAAATCTTTGTCTTCCACCTTGGGGTTCTCTTTCACAAAATTGACCTTAAAATCTTCTCCCCCCTTCTATTTCATGGGCATTGGATAGTGATCTCCCTTGGAATACCCATACTCTTCATCCTCATCATCATCGTCACGGAATCTAACAGTTTTATAGATGTTGAATGCCACCTTCTCATTACCAACATTTAGTTCGAGCTCTCCGTTTCGTACATTGATGATGGCTCCACCCGTTGCTAGGAACGGTCTTCCCAAGATCAAGGGGATTGTCCTATCTTCCTCCATGTCAAGTACTACAAAATCAACCGGAAATATGAATTTCCCCACTTCTACAAGCACATCATCAACCGTGCCTAAGGGATATACCATGGAGCGATCTGCCAATTGAAGATTCATGGTAGTGGGCTTCAACTCTCCTAAACCAAGTGATTTGAAGAGTGATAATGGCATTAGGTTTATGCTTGCTCCAAGATCACACAAAACACGATAAGTTCCCTATTTGCCAATTACGCAAGGTGTGAACGAACCGGGATCCCTAAGCTTTGGAGGTAGCTTAGCTTGGATGATGGAGCTACATTCTTCGGTGAGGTGAACCGTCTCATACTCCACCATTTTTCTCTTCTTGCTCATAATCTCGTTCAAGAACTTGGCATAATGAGGCATTTGCTCAAGGGCCTCCGCAAACGAGATGTTGATGTGTATCTTTTTGAACATCTCCAAGAATTTGACGAACTTTGCATCTAAACCCGTCTTCTTGAGTCGTTGAGGGTATAGGATTGGAGGCTTGTATGGAGATGGAGGTTTGTAAGCATCATTCTCTTTCTCAACATCTTTCTCTTCAACTTTCCTTTCTTGTTGCTCATCTTCACTATCTTTCTTTGGCATCAAGGGGCCTTCATAGCTTGTGCTACTTCTCAACTTGATTGACTTGCATTGCTCTTTGGGGTTCAATTCCGTGGTTGAGGGGAATTGACTCGGCTTGTGTTGATTTCCAACCATAGTAGCAATTTGGCCCACTTGAATCTCAATGGCTTTCACATGATTTTTTATTCCCATCACCTCATTTGCCAAATGACCAATTTTATCATCTTGGCTTTCAATCTTTTGCCAAGTCCTTGTCATGAAGTTCTTCGTCTCTCCCATAAACTTCTTGGTTTCTCCCATGAAGGTTATGAACATCTCCTCCATGGTAAGCTTTGACAAAGATTCTTCGATCACACCATCTCGAGCATTGAAGTTCGATGGTGGTTGAATGGCATTGTGTGGGTTAGCATATGAGAAATTTTCATGGTTTCTCAAGCCGGGATGATATTTGTTCGGATTAGGAGGGTGATAGTTTGCATGAGTTTATCTTTCGCCCCAACCTTTTTCTCTAAAATTCCGCTCTCTTTGGTTGTTCATATAGCGAGCCTCCTCGTATTGTGCATCATTAGGCTCCACTAGTGCTTTGGCTGTCATCAAAGAGATCAACTTATCCACTTTGTTGAATAAGTTGGCACTTTCTTCCGAATTTTGAGTGGAGGCTACCCTTCAATTTTGTCTTCTCTCGGATGGCCATTGATTGCCATTCTTGGCCATTTCTTCCAAAAGACCATACCCTTCCTCCGTAGTCTTTCCCAATAAAGATCCTCCTCCCGCCGAAGCATCCACCATACCTCTTGTCCAGTGGTCCATTCCGTTGTAGAAGTAGCAAATGAGTTGGTCTCGTGAGAAACCGTGTTGTGGGAAACTTCTAATCAAATCTTTGAACCGCTCTCATGCTTCGGCTAGGGACTCAACATCATCTTGCATAAATGAAGATATTTCCACTCAGATTTTGATACTCTTGCTTGGAGGGAAATACTTCATAAAAAATGCATCAACCAAGTTGTTCCAATTTTCGATGGTCCTCAAATCAAGGGAGAGGTACTAGAGCTGTCAAGACGGGCTAGCGGGGCGGGGCGGGCCAAAACCGCAAAAGCCCGCAATTTGGCGGGGCGGGCCAGCCCGTTTTTCAAGCGGGCTGCTAAAACCTCAACCCAACCCAAAAACAGGCGGGCCGCGGGTTTCGACGGGCCAACTTTTTTTTTTTTTTTTTATTACAAAAAAAGCACAAATTCAAAATTACCCGTTGTATAACCTGTATTCTTATCTAAAATCCATGAATGTTCTGCAAAATTGAACAAAATAATACTGTACTATAATTTATTAAATACTGGAAGTATACAAAGACAACAAAGTGCAAAATATAAGCAAATATTATTATTATTAGCTATCTTGCAAAACAGGAACAGAGATGACGTATTATAAGATTCATCTTATAGAAATACTATTAATCGCATCATTGAGGGAAATCTTCATAATTGTTTATACAATGTATTTGTATGTATATACATCACTCCAATCCTTAAACCAATACCATCACGAGATTTAATTACCCAAAACTATCAGGGAATGGAGGCATGGCCGTACGGAGGGGCTCGAATGCTGGCCTTACTCAATGAAGGGAATGTTGATTGCCGAATGTGGGAGAATTTAGGGATTTACTTCATTTTTTTTTTTGTACACTACAGTTTGCAGGAGGAGGGAATGCACAATGGGTCTGCGGCTGCTGGCTGATGCTAAATACTACTAAGTAACTAGGGTTTAGACTTCTTTTAATTAATTAATAATACCATTTAAAAAAAAGAAAGAGGCGGGCCAGCCCGCCAAAACCCGCCCCGCCCCGCCAAAGACCGCGGCCCAAACGGGCTGGCCCGCCTAGGCCCGCTTCCTAACGGGCTGGAAAAATCCTGGCCCAACCCACTCTTTTTAAGGGCGGGGCGGGCTGGCCCAACGGGTTCAACCCGTTTTGACGGCTCTAAGAGGTACCATTGCTTAGCTCGGTCTCGGAGGGAGAATGGAAAGAGTTGCAATCAGATGTAGTCTTGAGGCACTCAGTTGATCTTAACCGTCCCACTTATCTCGAAGAATTGAGACAAGTGGAGGTTAGGATCCTCCTTGGAAAGTCCTCCAAATTGATTGTTTTGCACCATAACAATAAAGGCCGGCTTGAGCTCGAAATTGTAAGCATCCACGGGTTCTCGACCCGCTCCTCCATACGGCCTTGGAATCGGGCGGAAATGATCTCTTAGTACCCTTTGTGGTCGATTTCCCTCATTCCCATTTGGTTCCTCAAATCCATCCACATCTTGGTTTCCTACTTCTTCCTCAACCTCTTCTACAATCGAATTTTCCCTTCTATTCATCTCTTCCAACTCTCTTCTTCTTCTCTCGGTGTTTCGTCTTCGACAAATGGCTTCAATCTCCGGATTAAGAGGTAGCAACTCTTGATGGTTCCTCCTAGATCGCGTGATCATAAACCATTTCTATCAAATGTTCAAAAGAGAGTGAGAATTGCAAGTAAGATGAGAAATAATAAACACAAATTTTTTTTTTTTTTGGATTTTTGAAAATAAGGAAAACAAATAAAGTGTCTAGACTAAAACTCTATCAACCTACACTCCAGAACTACAAAACCATCCCGACAACGGTGCCATAAACTTGATCAATGTATTATGTAACACCAAAATACACAACCGCAAGTATACGGCGTATATTGTAGCGTGATAAGTACGAGGTCGATCCCACGGAGAGGTGTAGTGTAAAAGTATAGTTTGTTGGTGTAAGTTTTAAATAGACGGTGATCGATAAGTTTGAAGTGTGAAATTACCCCCTAGTTATCTACCCAAACGTCACAAATAGACAATTAAAAGAGTAATAAAAGAATCGATCAACAAGTGCTCATGCAAATCACAAAACGAGAGAAATACGGGTAAAGCTCAATTAAGAGAAGATAGGTTCTAAAGCACATGCAATACTAGTGAATCCATCTATGATTAATTATCTACTCAAGTGGTGTTTATGTTTTGTCTATAAGATTGATCACACAATAGTGAATTAAAAGTCTTTTCAATCCAAATAATCCAAGAGAAATATCACACAACTTAGTATCTCTACCTAAATTGCATCATAAAACCCAATTAAGCTCCTTAGATCATCACACATCTTCCTAATCATTGATCATCTTTCAATCTCACAATAAAATTAGGTCAAATACTTGCAATCAATTAATCAAAAGAGATTTTTCAATCAAATTTCAATTAACTAAGATTAACACATCACTATTGTACACTAATGACATGTTTTGCAATGGAAATCAAGCATTCAAATAGAATTAAGCCACACAAACACCAATTAAGCAAAACATTAATTCACAGACGTAATTATGATTAGCTCATCGATCAAAGATGTATTTTCAAACAATATTTCAATTCTGATTCATATAAAAAGAGTAGAGATACCTCCCTCAAATTGTCAAGCATGAATTGTCTAAATCCCTTTATTTGCAGACTCAATTCCCCCGTCATCTTTATGAAGCAAAATTCATTGTTCAGGGCATTTCCCTCAAAGCATTGAAAATTTTCCAATATTAGAGTTACAAGTGTTTTTCATCCGCAAAAACAAATATATATATATATATATATATATATATATATATATATCATTAATATTGAGTACATATCTATGTAAATAGATTAAATATATGTGTAACTAGATTTAGGCCCATCAATAGTTTAGGCCCACTTGTAATTCTTTATAAACACTATCTCAGTATCAATAAAATCATCTCTTCAATTATTCTTTTTATGATAACCAAAGCCATTTTTTGACTAATGTCACAAAATCTGATCCTCTTCCTTTTTTATCGATCAAACATTCCCCCCAACCCTAATTTCTCCACAATTTGTGGATCGACCGCCCACTCCCCAAACCCACTTTTTTGTCTAGATTCATCAATGGCCAGTGACACCCCTGCTCATCCCGCTGTTGTCCTCGCCGGGCAGAATAACGTCACCACCACATCCATCATTGCCTTCAACATCTCTTCCCAACTCCCTCACAAACTCACCTCCACCAACTTCACGGTATGGGGCCTCCAATTCAGCAGCCTTCTCACGGGATATGTGTTGCTCGTATTTTTAGACGGCACCAGTGTGTGTCCCTCGGCCACCATCATCGAAGGCACCACCACCCGCCCGAATCCACTCTATACCACCTGGATTCGTCAAGATCAATTGATCTTCAGCGCCATACTCAGTGCCCTCTCCCCCCCGCTCATCTCCCTTATCGCTGGCGCCAAAACCTCTGCCAAGGCCTGAGTAACCCTTGTCAAGACCTACGACAAGCCGTCTCGTGGGCGCATCATTGCCCTCAAAACTAAACTTCGCAATCAATGAAAAGGTACTCGCTCTATCTCGGATTATATGCTTGAAATTCGGGGCCTTGTTGATGAACTCTCTTTACTTGGTGTCACAACTGATCCTGAGGACATTGTTCTCACTATATTGACTGAACTGGATGATACCTATAAGGAACTCTCTCATGCTATTCAAGTCTGTGACACTACTATTGATTTTGACGAACTTCACGATAAACTTCTAAGTTCTGAAGCACAAATGGCTGGTCGATCCACTGCTCCTCCTACAATTCCAGCTACTGCCCTCCTCTAGGCACCCCCTGGTGGATGTATCTCCCACCAGAAATCCAAGTTTCGGCACCAGCAGCCTGCTCACCCATCCCGAGCATACCAGCAACACGGCCGTCCCGTTCAGTCAACTCCAGCCTACACTCCTCGCCCCTACATGGGCAAGTGTCAACATTGTGGAGTCCTCGATCATTCTGCTCGTAAATGTGGGGACTACCAGGTCATCTCCAACACTGTCCAGCCCCCACCGACTGCTGCCCGCCAAGCCTATGAGTCACCTTTCGCTCACATGGCCACATCGACTCCTTCTGATTCTAAGGGGATCCTTGATTCGGGTGTTTCTCATCATATCACCTCTGATCTTGCCAACCTCGCGCTCCATTCCCCATATGATGGCAATGACAGTGTTGTGATTGGAAATGGTTATGGTCTGTGCATTTTGAATATTGGTTCATTGTCTTTTTCTTCTTGCCCTACATTATTATTCACTGATGTGCTTCATGTTCCTTGCATATCTCGCAATCGTGTTTCTATTTCTCGTCTTTGTGCCAAAAATGATGTTGTGGTTCAATTTTCTTATTGTGATTTTCAGGTGAGGGATCGTCGTTCAGGGGTCGTTCGCCTTCGTGGTCCTCGCGTTAACGGACTCTACTTGTGGCCTGGTGATGTGTGTGGATCTCCCTCAGCCCTCACGGCCTCCAAACTGCCCATCTCGACCTGGCATGCTCGGCTAGGTCACCCTTCATCCAAAATTTTACATTATGTTGTTTACTCAAATAAACTTGTGTTGGACAATAAATTAAGTTTTTCATGTGACTCTTGCAAATGTATTAAGAGCCACAAGTTGCCCTTTTCTGATTGAACTCTTTGTTCTACTGCACCCTTGCAATTAATCTTTTATAATGTTTGGACTTCTCCTGTGTTATCTACTGATGGCTATAAATATTATATGATTTTTGTTGATCAATTTACAAAATATATTTGGCTTTATCTACTAAAACGTAAGTCAGATGTTCATGCCACATTTGTTGCCTTCAAAGTACTTGTAGAAAACACACTTGCCACCAAAATCATAACTCTCTACTCCGATAATGGTGGTGAATACATTGCCCTCTGTCCTTTTCTTACAACCCATGGCATCAATCATCTTACCACCCCACCCCATACCCCTGAACATAACGGTGCCTCTAAACGACGTTATCGTCACATAGTTGACACTGCCTCGCTTTGCTGCATCATGCCTCCATACCTCTCTCTTACTGGCTCTTTGCTCTTTCCGCTGCTACTTACCTTATAAACCGTCTCCCCAAAGTTGGCCTCACTCTCAAGTCATCCTTTGAACTTCTCTTCCACTCTCCACCAAATCTTTCCAAACTCCGTGTTTTTGGATGCAAGTGCTTCCCATGGCTTCGTCCTTACACATCTCACAAACTTGAACCTCGCTCCACTCCTTGTGTCATCTTGGGATACTTCAACACTCAAAGTGCCTATCTATGTCTTGATTTGTCCACCTCGCGCTAATGCACTTCCCGCCATGTTGATTTTGTTGAAAACGAGTTCCCATTTTCCACCCAGAAACTGTCGTCCCCCCCATATCTACCCACTCCGGACTCAGGCCCCATTCCAACTCCTCCCTCGGTCCCTCACACACCTCCTGCTATAGAGCCCATTCCTGTCGAGACGCTTGGGCCACCGCCCCCTGATCGGCCCACCTCACCGGCCCCATCAAACCCTATGATCACTCGGGCTCGTAATAACATATTCAAGCCAAATTTAAGGTATGGTCTTACCGCTTCTCTACAGTCTGATATTGAACCACGAACTATTTCTCAAGTTATGTCTGACTCTCGCTGGAGAACTGCTATGTCTAATGAATTTACAGTTCTTATCAAGAATGGCACATGGGATCTGGTCCCTCCCTCAAGTTCTCAGAATCTCATTGGTTGCAAGTGGGTGTTTCGTGTGAAATGCAATCCAGATGGCTTCGTTGATAAATATAAGGCTCGACTTGTCACTAAGGGCTTCCATCAGCGCCCTGGCATTGACTTCTCAAAATCTTTCAGTCTAGTGGTTAAGCATGCAACAATACGCATCATTCTCAGCCTTGTTGTTGCCCAGGAATGGCCTCTTTGCCAGTTTGATGTTAATAATACCTTCCTACATGGAGCTCTCCCGGATGAAGTGTACATGGCTCAGCCTCCGGGTTTCTTGGATCAAACTTACCTTCCTATTTTTGCAAGCTTCAGAAATCCATATATGGCCTCAAACATGCACCTAGAACGTGGTAATATGATCTCCAAACCTTCCTTGCCACTATGGGGTTCATTCACACAAAGTCAGATGCCTCACTTTTCGTCAACAACAATCAGGGTGTTCTTGCCTACTTTTTGGTGTATGTCGATGATCTGATTCTCACTGGAAATTCACCTCCATTTTTTAACTCAGTTGTCTCTGCTCTAGCGTCAAAATTTTCAGTCAAGGACCTTGGGAACCTCTCATACTTCCTTGGTGTGGAAGTTCTTCGAACATCTTCATCCTGTAAGCTTGTGCAACAAAAGTATACCAGTGATCTTCTTGTGAAATACAACATGTTTGACTCAAAGCCCGTTCAAACACCTCTGCAACCAGGAGTCACCCCCTTACTTAATGATGGGACCCCCCGGTTGATGCAACTGTCTACCGCCAGGCCCTTGACAATCTTCAGCATCTCTTCTTTACTCGTTCGGACATCGCATTTGTTGTTAACAAACTCTCCCAGTTCATGCATGCTCCCACTGAGAGTCATTGGAGTGCAATCAAGCGGCTTCTCAAATACCTAAACGGCTCTCGTTCCCTAGGTATCCTCCTCCATCGACAACCTCCTCTGCCCTTCATTGTTTCACTGATGTTGATTGGGTTGGGGACTGTAATGATCTAACCTCCACTGGTGCCTACATTGCCTATCTTGGGGCAAACCCGATATCTTGGTCTTTGGACCGTTGCTTGCTCTTCCACTAAGGCGAAATATCATGCTATTGCCTCCGCTGCAGCTGAAATCTAATGGATCTGATCTCTTCTCTCTGAGCTTTGTGTTCTGGAATCCTCTACACTTACTATCTACTGTGACAACATTTGGTGCTACCTACCTTTGCTCCAACCCTGTCTTCCACTCTCGGATGAAACACATTGCTATTGGTTACTACTTTGTTAGAGACTTGATTCAGAACTCCTCGCTCTGTGTCTCTCACGTCTCCTCATTTGATCAACTCGTCGATGCTCTCACCAAGCCTCTAGCTCGCCCTCGGCTTTGCCTTCTTTTGTCCAAGATTGGAGTCGTTGACATATCTCCATCTTGAGGGGGCATATTGAGTACATATCTATGTAAATAGATTAAATATATTTGTAAATAGATTCAGGCCCATCAATAGTTTAGGCCCACTTGTAATTCTTTATATACACTATCTCAGTATCAATAAAATAATCTCTTCAATTATTCTTTTTAATTAAACCATTTTCTCCTTCCTTGTACACTTGAAGCCTCGAAAAAAAAAAACAAAGCATATATGCATATATCCTTCTTAAGATATAAGCATATACACAGTAGCTCTACACGGAGAGCTAAATGTTTGCTCCGTGATATGAACACTCAAAGGACAATCAAATACCAATTTCTAGCTCGTACTACACTTTTTAACAAACAATCAACACTATGTGAGTACTCAAAAGACACATTTTAATTTTGAGAATGAGAGAGATTTCTAAAAAAAAAAAAAAAAAGAAAGCAAATGAAGCAAAGAAGCCTAGAGTTGTTATTTGAGCCGAGCCGAGTAATTGAAGTTCGAACTCGATTCGAGCTCTTATCGAGCCGAGCCTAAAGAGCCCCTCTCAAATCGTTAACAAGCCTAATGAAATTAAAAGAAAAAAATAGATATTGAGCTCGAATTATTTAATGAATGAGTCGAGTCGAGCTAGAGCCTTATCGAGCCGAGCTCATGAGCAACACGATTCGTTTAATAGCACTACATGCCACACTTATGCAATTCATTCAACATATTATCCAGCTCTCTCTCCATCGACCTCAGCAACACAAAACACATTCGATTAATTAGTAAAGAGAGAAAAAAAACTAAAAACTTACAAAAATAGAGTTTAGAGACATGAACATTTATAAAAATTGAAGAAATGTAGGGTGTGCGTGTGTTGCTGCTTTATTTTCAGTGATGCACAACTCGAGTTGACTTAGTGAGTTAATTCGGAGAGTGGAGCGTGTGAGAGAAAGTCGTTGCAAAACTCATCCTTGAGTTGAGCAATCTGAGCCACGGCTTGACGGCGCATGGATCAAGGTTTTACTATGACAATTAGCAGCGATAGAACACGTCGAAACAGTGAGGCAGCGTATATCAAACTACGTGCGACGATTGTACGAAAGGGAAGTAATGGCTCCAATCTTGTATTCACAAGGGGGCTATAGCGGTGGTGCAGCAGCTGGGCCCTGGGTTTTCTCAGTTCGACGAAGGGAAATAACGACGCGTGCCTCCTCTATGTCAAGAATAACAACAAGTTAAGCCAACAAATAAGAGAGAATTAGTTAGAGCAGTTGTTGTAGTTGTAATTTCTATTTAGTAACTGTAACCTCTATTGTAAATCACAAAATCTTATATGCAATATTGCATACATGTAATATTGACCAATTAAGACAATTGGACTGAAAATATTGACTTATTAAGTCAATGGGCTGAAAATATATATTATTGGGCCACCATTAATTCAATTGGGTTAATTCTTAATTTATTTGTCAACTGGCCCGCTTGTGTTCTAATTTTGACCAAAAATTTTAACCCGTTTATTTTACCAGTTTCTGTAATTTTTTTATCTTTTATTTTATTGGTGAACGCGGGATATTAAATGTAGTAATTCAAATTTTAATATGTAGTAACACACATTATTTTATGTAGTAATAACACAAACTATTTTATATAATAATACAAATTCTTTTATTTAGTAACACGTTTTTTTCTGGTGTTTTTGTTAATGTAGTAACTCACATTATAATACGTAATAACATATATTATCGCATGTAGTAAACACAATAACCATGTTTTAATGCAAATCATTTGATAAAGTTACATATAGTAACAAACGCATATTCAATGTAATAATTCAAACTGTAGTATGTAGTAACATATAATTTTTTATATAGTAATACCGATTCTTTTATGTAGTATTTTTTTCTAGAATTTTTATTGATTAAGTAACTAAGTAACTCACATTATAACATACAGTAACATATATATTATTGCATGTAGTAATATAAAATAACATTGATCCATAATAATTATTAAAAAATATTTAAAGAAATAGAAAATATTTAATGATTAAGGTCGTCGTAAATTGCAGCGTTCGACCGCGGCCTGGGGTGGCCGAAAACTGCTCGGAGAAGACGACTAAGTACAATTTTTGCTAGTAGGTGTATTTATAAAAAATATGGGTGTGAATTGAACTGTCGGGGGGTGTATTTATAAAAAAATGTGGGTTGAGCTGTCATTGGGTGTATTTATAAAGAATGTGAGTGTGAATAACTGAAATACATATATGCAATATTTCACATAAGACTAGCCCCTTGTAAATTGCCATAAAATCTTTTGGCTTTCTGTTCTTGATGTTAGCATGGCTACATTTATGGTTCTCTTCAACTATTAGAGAATAATATATTATAGGAATAATATAATATATTATAAGTAGTAATCTTTTATTTATACTCAAAAGATATGATTTATATTTATTTCTTTTTTTATATCACTTATAATCCCTAATATTGTGGATCACTCATATCATCTCATTAACGGTGATTGAATATAATTCTCACATCAACTCGATAGCACATAGTATCAACTCTTCAAGATTTGGAGTTTTTTTTTTTGGATAACAAGTTCAACATGGGATTGCTTACCGTCCATACCTATCTCGTGGGGTGTGAAGAATAACAAGTCAAGCCAACAAATGAGATAGTATTAGTTAGAGTAGTTGTTGTAGTTGTAACCTTTATTTAAGTAGTTGTAACCTCTCTTATATAGAGGAGGATTGCAAATCACTTTTTATATTCAATTTGATGATCTAATTCACTTTCAATTCATTCAATATTTTTTAATTCTCTCAATATGCATTATATTCAATTTCTTCTTGTTATAAAATTTTACACTCTACGCAGCTGGATGAGAATTTAGTGTCAAGGTTTGGTAAAAAAATGCACCACAAATTGCAATCTATTATTTTCTCTTCGCTCATCATTGAGGTTCACCGAATGTCAGGGGGTCGTCACTACAATGATTTTAGGCACCCGTAGGAGTCCTCAAACGAGGTGGGGGCAACCTCGCTTTTGACGGCAAGTATGGATGGCGGCGGTTTTTTTTTTTTGGCCTTTTTTGCACCTAACCATCATTTTTTTGAGTAGTTTCTTCAATTTCATGAAGATTTCTGGGCGTAGCTCTTGTGTACATTCCAAAATTTTGGAAATCCTCACACTTTAGCTCGGATTCCCACACGTCGCCATTTGATGTGATCAAGTTTCGCTCACGATTGAAAGACAAACCTAAAAAATGATGATCTTTGTATTGGATGTACTGCACAAAAATCGGGCTGGAGAGGGTTCCAACGACAGTCCTCCGACGTTCAACTCAAGTTGAATTGTTATGAAGGATATATAAAGCTATCAAAAGTAATGAGCAAAAAATATGTGTGGAGTCAAATGTAGGTTACCTTTTTAGAATGAATAGGAAATGATTTTTATAACTTAGTAGCACATTTCAATTCATGCATAATACATTTTCAAGTCTCAAGTGTTATTATGTGCATGTAATATATTTTTGTTCATACTGCAATTTATTTTTATTGTAGTAACACTTTTTTAAATTCGAAAGTGTCATTATGTGCATAACTATGTATTACCTAATGAACTTCCATCCGTTACCTTATCTTTTAATATGTGTTTACATATATGTTTTTTTACCTAGATTTTTATTGATATGAATAATTTTGTATAACAACAATGACGAAAGTGTTGTGTTTTCACATGTATAGTAGAATATGGGAATCTAGTAGTTTTCAGAATTATTATACTATTTTTATACTGATTTTTTTTTTTGTTCTTTAATATGGTATTGTCCCCTTCTGAGAGTCTTTTTAATGCATCGTGGTCGGTACGGTGTTGACTTAATTTTCTGCACCGTCACTGAATTTCTTTTATTTTTATGTTCTCTTTTATGATTTCATATATTTTACATATGTGTCGATTATACAATAAATTTAACTTAACGTGTTGATTATACAATACATTTAACTTATGTGTTGTTTAAAAAAAATGGATCTAACTATACGTGTCAACATTTAGTTTAGTTCAATATGTAATAAAATATGATGGGCAATAAGACTTAAAATGACCATTTGACCCAACCAATATTATTTAGGGTTAATTGTAAAAAATAAAAAATTTCCTTTAGTGTATTATCAATTGCAATTTTTTTATTTATTTTTATTTGATACACCACATTTATTAGTTTTGCAATTCAATGCATCTACCTGTTTTCTAAAAACAATTAAATTATGTGGTTGACAAAGTTGTTATGAGCTGTCACGTAGATGCACAACTGATGAATAATATTATTTTTTATTTTTTTAAAAACGTTTTAAACTAAAATCAATACTAAAAATTTACTTAAAAATAAACCATAAACCAAATTAATTATTATATTTTTTCCACAAAATCAAAAGAAAGGGACTGCGTCCTTGAAATAACAGTTCTCAAAAAATAATTCTAAATATTGCGCGTTGTTTTTACCTAAAACATTTTGAAAATAAAAAATATTGTATTCATCAATTCTAACATTTATATGGACACTAGTGTAAGACCCGCGTTTTACGCGGGGTTGAAATAAATTTATAATATATTTTAATTTATTAATTAAAAATTAATTTTTAAAACATGTATACAAAAACATTGCCTCCCATATCCTTTAAAAATCACGTCTAGACAACTCATTATTGATGATAGAAGTAGAATATATTGAAAATAAATTTCTAAAATAATGAGATGATGTCCACAAACTTGTCTTCAATACTATTTCATCAACATACTATCTATCATCATCTAAAATATTCATTGCATGGCAAACATTTTGAATGTAGGATATATTACATTATCAATCTTTCTAGTCTTTTCGCGTAACCTAGAACCCATACTGTGAGGTATTAAAAGACCCAAGTAATGTTTCACCAGCTCCGGGTGGAACATAATTCAATATTCTCAAAAAAAAATTACTATATATTATTTTCTCTAAGAATCCACTTGCGATCTTGATTATTCAAAATAAACCTAATTAAAGGGAAATTCTATATACGTAAGGGAATTCATTTTCTCTATTGAATTTCATTTAGGCTAAAAACATCGAATGTTGTGTAGAATGTCTTTCTAGAATATTCTCAATGTGTTCATCATCATCATCAACTACAACTGTTTGTTTGTTTGTTTGGAAGTTGAAGTGACAATTTATGCAAAGAAGGGAACTCGTAGTGAATTTGTGCAAAGAGGGGAAATAAGATACCGATGTGATTGAAGTGGAACTCAAATATATGATGCTCATCTAGAACGAAATTCATTTGCGAAACAAACGAAATTCTTTTACGAAAAATTATCTATCCAAAATTGTTTATGTAGCATAATATGGAAACACAAAATCAAAACTTTTTTTAAATTTAAACCTAAAAATTCCACTCTAAAAACCCTGATTGTATTCTTTTAAATCAACTCAAATAGCACCAAAATGTGATTGAAATTGAAGATGAGCTTCAAAAACTGCAAATTGCATAGAAATCAGACTAAAATCCAAGATCGATTGTAAATTCATTTTTTTCATTTTTTGAAGATTATTCATTTGATTTGTGTTTTATATATAGAAGAACTTATAAAAGTTGTATTTCTTTTCTTCTTTGAAAATTTAACTCAAGATGATAGGAAATTTTGAAAACCTTAAATAGAAATAAAATGAAACTGAAAATTTCACCAAATGATAATTTTAGACTAATATTTGAATATTATTTACACCAAAGGATAATTTTAGACTAATATCAGAATATTTTCTACACAATACACTAAAAAGGTAATATCTAAATCTTTGAATTAATTGATAAATTTATACATAGTGAACATTAATTAAATTTAAACAATTGAAATATGACTGTCAACATTTCATGGTTATTAAAAAATTTAATATACTTTCCAAAAAAAAAAAATTGACATTTGAATATTTTATATATTAAAAAAATATACCATACTATTTTATAAAAAAAATATAACTCCTAAAATTATATAAAGTTTGTTTATAAAATAACATAATATTTGGATGTAATCAATAAACACAAAAAAGTACATGTTTTTTTTTTTTATGAATAATAATAATATAGATTTGAGATATAATGATTTAAATACACTTTAGATCTTAATTTGAATATTTTTTATATAAAAAGATATACATAAATTTTATAATTAATGACTCCTATAAATATGAAGCCTACATAAAATTAATCCAATAGTATATCTAAATAATTCCGAATATAGGTAATCGAAACAACTTATAAAAGCTCTGTATATTGTATGAAGTAAAAAAAATATTTAATACTGTCAATAATCATGAAATTTAATTAAATAAATTATAATTGACTTAAATTTAATGACAAGTGTTTAAAATAATTATTTTATAAATATTAAATATCAATAAATGTAAATGTAAATGTAAATGAATTAATTTAATGAAATTTAATTTCCTAAATTATACTCTCTCCGTCCCTGAAAAACTTGCGTATTTATCTTTCATGTCATTTTTTTTTATATTATACATTCAATCAAACTACTTTATTTACTTTATATATAAAAGTTTATAAAATTACTCCTCAAGACTCTCATCATTACAATTTTTCCCTAAATTCCGTGCTAAAAAATGTAAATTTTTCTGAGACGAAAATGGTATTTCATAAAGTTATGAAATTCCTTTATATTATATGTGTATTACTGTATTAGTCTACTTAAACTAAAAATAGTCAATCGTAATTATTGATAATATTAATTGTTGTACATTAATTACAACAAAACAAATTAATTTTTAAAATATGCCATGGAAACTAATTAAAATAATATCATCAATTCATCATGCAAACAAATATGAAATATAACGTTATATCATTATATAATTATTACAATATTATAATTTCTAAATATTGTGCCAAAATTATTAATCGAAAAAAATTATACACATCATATGCCAAGATTCTTGCTCATTATTTAAGTAATGGTGGTAAATTAAAATTATTTCATAATGCATTCATGATATAAAAGTGGATAATTGCGTCTTAATTAGATCTATATATTAAATACTAATTATATTATTTCCAAAAAAATGTATTGTTGGTTAGGAAATCTAAATTTATGCGGACAGTTTTATGAGCAATTTAATGCTAATTATTTAATAAATTAATTTGAAAATTTAAATATAAATTTTTATATATTGCTACTTATTAGTTAAAACTTTATGGTTCAAAAATAGATAAACTTAATGAATTGATTTAAAAATTTAATACTAACTATATACCCATGTGTTAATATTAAATTTAAATCTATAAGGTATTTCTATAAAATCGACGATTATTTGAATAATTAAATTCTTTTTTACTTTATATTAAATAAGAATATAGATTTTAATATTAAAAAAATATATGTATGTATATTATATTTATTTTATTATCTCCATAAATTATGGAATTTTATATCACATTAAAGACCTTAACAACTAAGGTCATTATTATCCTACATAATTTAATCAATTATATTATTTCATTCTTATAAGTTAATTTCACTAATTAAGTAAATTATAAGAAAACATTATAACTTCGTTAGTCGATTTTTCCATTTAAAGGGAATGTATTATATAAATTAGCTAGGATATTTTTCAATTAGGGTTAATTTATTTTTGATGATCAATTTTAAAATTTAAACAAATTTAAATGTGTTATAGTTATAATTAATTCAGTTTTAAATTAGTTAAATTTATTTAGGTTAATTTAGAACTAAATTAAAGGTAGATTTCATTGTATTTTACCAATGCAAAAATAACATATAAAATTCATTAACACAATTGTATTTCATTAAAATTAAAAAAAGGTACTATATTGTAGTATTACATACAAACTGTGGAACCTAATATTACACTTCATAAGAATGTAATGAGATCTTGAAAAACTACTTTATATATATACAAATTAAATTCGAAAAACTACTTTATATTACACTTTTCAATGATTCAATGATCAAAGACTGCTTCGTTCATTATTGCGTTTCTTTATGTTTGGACGGATGGTCGAAAAAGATTTACCGGTAAATGTAGACGGGTGACTGACGATTTGATATTCTTCATCTGATCTAAAAAAAATTGTTGTCAATATAGATCAATGGAGAAGCAAGAGAAAACTACATAATATGCGATTTATAAGTGATAATAGGAAAAAATGATCGAAAAGGACAAAATCTGAGAGAAATGACTTTAATTTATAATTGATGGACAAACTTGAGAGATTAAAATTTGAGTGATTGGAATGAGAAGGGTGTTGATTTATATAGAAGTAAAAATAAGAATGAAGGGTTGAGATTAAAACTTAAAATGAACGGTTAAGATTAAAAGATAAAATTGAAATGAATGAGAGTTGAGAATTTTTGAAATGAGTTTGCAAATATATATAACTAGTGTAAGACCCGCTTTTTACGCGGAATTGAAATAAATTTATAATATGTTCTTTAGTTAAAAAATTGGTTTTAAAATATGTAAATTTATCATTCTATTAAAAGATAAAAAAAAAATTGTAGCAATATAGATTTCATTATATCTATAAAAAAACAACAATAATAGAATGAACAATTATAATTTATTAATAAAAGAAATTAATATAAGAAATTACAAATTACATAAATTTTTCTTATACACAACATTTATTCTACGTTTAGATATTTTTTTATTTGAATCTAGGCAAATAATTTTCAACCCACTCTTGATCTTGACTCTAAAGGTTTGCAACATATATATATAATTGACATGTATAAATTAAGTGACACTCATCACTATCTGGGTTTTGAATTTGTATTAATATACTAAAATGAAATAGAACCGGAATGGTTAATTGCAAATAAAATCACCACCTTTCCTTGAGTTGCAATTTAATCTAAACTTTTGAATAATTGCAAATAAAATCACCACCTTTCCTTAAGTTGCAATTTAATCTAAACTTTTGAATAATTGCAAATAAAATCACCACCTTTGAATATTATTGCAATTTAAACTTCTTGATAGTCTCATTTCTTGACAGTATATACTAAATAAATCTAGAAGTGAAATTTGGACACAAATGAGATTGTTTAGAAGTCTAAATTGCAACAATATTTAAAGGTGGTGATTTTATTTGCAATTATTCAAAAGTTTAAATTAAATTGCAACTCAAGGAATATTATGGTCAAGACCATGATCTTGATTTCTGGGTTTTGAATTTATATTAAGATACTAAAATGAAATAGATCCGAAGAAATTGATGATCAGACATTATATGATATTTTTTGCAAAAACTCTTGTATGCATGTTGATATAAGAAAGTCAACCTAATAATCATCATACTCGAAGAATTGTAGCTTTTGAGTCGGAGAACATTAAAAAAAAAAAAACCGAAGAATCATTTAGTCTACAAATCACTTGAGTCGAAGAACATTAAAAAAAAAAATAGAAGAATCATTTAGTCTACAAATCGCAAAGAACGTATAAAGCAAAACAATGAAAAACTCAATATAAATCAATTACTATACCTCTAATTATGAGCACAACTGAGGTGACAGACAGAGCCTGAAATGAAAACAAATTCAGTGAGTTGGTAGAAGACATAAACAATAAATACTAAATAAATCTAGAAGTGAAATGAATGACATGGATGAAAGTTTGAGATATCTGCAATAACAGGATTTACTTTGTCAATGAAAAATCTTATTTCTTTCATCTACAGAGTTACATAGACTACCAAAATTATCTATAGTTGAACCGATATAGTTAGTTCGTTCATCCCTTCCCTCTTGCCTTCTATTTCAAATTTCTGCAATGTTGCAAATTTAGAGTGACAAATCTAAAAGGCCTTATGGTCATCCAACTGATCCAAGTCCATAAAATTAAAATTGAGGGATAGCAGTAATGAAAATAAGAAGTATGTAAATGATTTATACACCCCATAATGGAAATTCTAGTAAATCGAAAAAATATGATTTTTTTGCTGACACTCTCTTGATTATTGATCAACCACCGTGCATCTTGTGACACCCAATCAGTGTAGCATGATCATTGAATGTTAAATCAATCTAGAGATGAGATGCAATGTAATTATTTAGACTAAATTATTTACTTACATTTCTAATTTCTAGAACTATTTGGTTTCACATGAAGCATACCGGGGAGGAACAAAAGAGTAAAGAAACATTTTACCTTAGTTTACAAAAATAACCTCCTCATTAGTAAGAACACAATTTATTTCTGGGATAAAATAAATAAAGCTTCAAAAGGTGTCTCTTCGGTCTCCACCCATTAAAAAGACTTTTGGATCAACATACATCTCTTCATCACTACTGAATTTAAAACAACATGAATTGTCATCTTTAAAAAAACAACATCAGCATGTTTCATTTTCAGTAAGTGCTACAAATTTATTACCACATTATCTCGCACATAGCTTTCTTGGCTATGGCAATGTGAGGTTGCTATACCTTTCTTGGTATTGATCGGACTCTGAAAATGATGGAACTAATTAGAACAATAAGCTCACTCACTCACAATATAAGCACAATAATACAATATCCATCAAATATTAATGCACACAAAATTAGAAATGATGGTTATATTTTAACATTTCTTCAAGGTAAATGTAATAAAAGGATCATCACAATACACATATTATCAATCTACATTGCTAATGAATCACAGTGAGCAGTCCCGTAACACTCCAGGCGTGAATATATGCACTTACACAGACAGGTAAATCTAGTAGTCTTCCAAAAGTAATAACAGAAAGTAAACAATTAAAATCACAAATTGATTCCTTCATACACAGCTAATAAAAAATCACAAAAAAAGTAACTTAAAGTAAACAAATAAGAGTACAAATTAGAAGATTAATCAGAGAGGACAAAAAATTGTTAGAGAAAATGTCAAGATGGATTCCGATCGGTTAGACGTCTCCAACTAATTAGAACACTTGAATATAGAAGAAATAACTGCTCTAGGATAGTAATTCAGAAAAGTAATCAACGAGACAAACAGCACACAAGAATTTAAGTGGTTCGATCAATGTGATCTACATCCACTGGACCAGACTAGTACTTCTTTGATTGATAAAGAATGTTTACACACTCATTCACTCGGAATTTGATATTTCCTCACTTCACTCGTGAACTCACACAACTCAAAGAATACAATAACGTACTAAATCTCTCATCCCAAAAAAGGTGTCAACCTTTACAATGTACACAAACAAGAGTTTATAAAGACCAAAGGTAGTTGCTGCTGTTAGGAACTGTTTTTAAGTAGTTATCAACCGTTTGCAACCGCTTGTAACAACCCATGTGCTCTGTTATTGCCCAACTGAAATGGTAGTTATGCCCTCAAGTTGTTGTAACTGTAAAACTGTTAGTTAAACTAACTAACTTCGAACCAGAAGACTTGCCCATAAAGATCAGATCACTACTTAGTGTTCTGATACCCAACTCTTCTGCTCTGATGATCAAAAGCTAACTCTGCTGATAGACTTCATACTGTGCTGATCTTAACTGCACTGACCAAGTACTGTGCTAACCCAAGTACTGTGCCGATCTGGTACTGAGCTGATCTACTCTGCTGAAGTACTGATCTTGGTACACTCTGCTGAAGTACTGATCTTAGTCCAGTCTGCTGAAGTACTGATCTTAATCCAGTACTGTGCTGATCTTACTGTGCTGATCCCAACTGTGCTGAACTCTAAGCATCACCTTCTCATCTGATTGAAACCCTTCAACTCATCTGATAAGGCCTAAGTCATCTTATCTGATCCTATCAGCTCAGTAGTTTACTGTGCTGATTTTGAGATTATGAGATAACACTCACAATTCTCCACCTTTAGCTCATAATCGAACTAATCTCCACCAAAACAAAAAACACCAACACTATTCTCCTCAAAGAATAGCCTCCACTACTGATCTTCTGCCATAAGAACAGTAGCCTTCTCCTCAGAGGAATTAATGCAGTCCAATAAGTCTAAGACACAAGCCAAACTTCTCTTTTGGCAATGCCTTAGTGAATGCATCAGCAGGGTTCTCCTCTGTAGCAATCTTCACTACCTGGACCGACCCCTTCTCTACAATATCTCTTACAAAGTACAGTTTCACATCTATGTGCTTAGTTCTCTCATGATACCCCTGATGCTTTGCAAGATGTATTGCACTTTGGTTATCACAGAAGACAGTCACACTTCTTTGTGATATACCAAACTCCTTCAAGATCCCCCTAAGCCACATGCTCTCCTTTACTGCTTCAGTCAAGGCTACATATTCTGATTCTGTAGTAGATAATGCAACTACGGACTGATGTATTGACCTCCATGATATAGCTGTACCAAATAAGGTGAATACATACCCTGTTAAGGACTTTCTTGTGTCTACATTGGCTGCATAGTCGGCATCAACATATCCCACAAGTGCTTCTCCCTCATCTGATATCTTCTGAAATTTCAGACCTTTCTCAGCTGATCCTAGAACATATCTCATGACCCACTTAACTGTCTCCCAATGACTTGAACCTGGATCACTCATGTATCTGCTGATTACACTCATTGCATGAGTTAAATCTGGTCTACAACACACCATAGCATACATTAAACTCCCTACTGCACTGGCATAAGGAACCTTACTCATCTGAGCTCTTTCTTGGCTGTTCTTGGGACACATCTGATTGGATAGCTTCTGATGCTGACCAATTGGTGTAGAAACTGACTTAGCTTGATTCATCCTGAATCTCTCTAACACCTTCCTCAGATAGGTAGGCTGACTAAGCTGAATTGCTCCTTCAACTCTACTGATCTCCATCCCAAGAATCACTTTAGCATCACCAAGATCTTTCATCTCAAACTCCCTTTTGAGAATCTCCTTAACCTGATTGATACTGTTAATAGACTCCCCAGCTATTAACATATCATCTACATACAACAGAAGATAGGTAACTGAACTCCCAACCCTCCTGAAGTAAACACAGCTGTCATACAAGCTTCTTGCAAAACCAGCTGAGCAAATGTACTCATCAAACCTCAAGTACCATTGTCTAGGGCTTTGTTTGAGTCCATAGAGTGATTTTCTGAGTAAGCACACTTTGTCTTCTCCATCTTCTATGTCCAACCCTTCTGGTATTTTCATGTAGATCTTCTCATCTAAAGTCCCATGAAGAAATGTTGTGGTCACATCCATTTGATGCAGCTCCAATTCATATTGAGCAACCATAGCCAACAAGATTCTGATGCTACAATGCTTTACAACAGGTGAGAAGATTTCATTAAAGTCAATACCTTCTTTCTGTGTAAATCCTTTAGCTACAAGTCTAGCCTTGTACCTAATCTTGCCACCTCTCTGAGCCTCCACCTTTTTCTTGTAGATCCACTTACACCCAACAAGTTTCTTGTTTTTAGGCCTCTCAACAATCTCCCAAGTCTCGTTCTTGTTAAGAGATAACAGTTCTTCCTCCATAGCAACTAACCACTTCTCTTTGTCATGGCAGTTGATGGCTTCTGTGTAAGTTTTAGGCTCCAAAGACTCCACCTCAAGAGCTGCACATAATGCAAATGATACTATGTCAGCTTGACCATACCTCTGAGGTGGGTGGACTTCTCTTCTGGTTCTGTCCCTAGTGAGCTGATAGTCATGAAGATCAGTATCACTATGAGTAGTTTCCTCCTCATCTGGATCAATCTGCTCTTCAGTTAGTGTTCTGATGTCACCATGCTCCACCTCCACCTGTGTCTCATCTGGTTTGTTGTGTGCTGCACTTGAACTTGCCTCTTCTTTCAATGGCATTCTACTTTCATCAAAAGTTACATCTCTGCTGATAATACACTTCTGCATTCCAGCTTCTAGGCACCACAACCTATACCCTTTCACACCTGAAGGATACCCTACGAACACACATTTCAAGGCTCGAGGCTCAAGCTTATCTTGCTTGACATGGGCATATGCTGAACAACCATACACCTTCAAATTACTGTACTCAGCTGCATGGCCAGACCATAACTCTTCTGGGGTTTTAAATTGCACAGCTGAGGAAGGGCTTCTGTTTATCAAATAGGCTGCTGTTGACACTGCTTCTCCCCAAAATACTTTAGGCAATCCAGAGCTGCTCAACATGCATCTAACTCTCTCAAGTAAAGTCTGGTTCATTCTCTCAGCTACTCCATTCTGCTGAGGTGTACCTGGTACTGTTCTATGCCTCACTATACCCTTCTTCTTGCAGAAAACATTGAACTCTTCTGATATGAACTCCAGCCCATTATCAGTTCTCAAATGCTTTAGATTCTTTCCAGAAATGTTCTCCACCTCAGTGAGCCATTCCTTAAATTTTTCAAATGCTTCTGACTTGGATTTCAGGATAGTGATCCATACCTTTCTTGAGTAGTCATCTATGATAGACATGAAGTATCTCCCACCACTTCTGGTCTGATTCCTAGCTGGCCCCCATAAATCTGAATGGACATAGTCCAAAATTCCTTTGGTAGAGTGTGAACTCTTCCCAAACTTCAATCTCTTGGATTTCCCAAGAATGCAGTGCTCACACAAATCAAGCTTTGTGATCTTGTCACCACATAGCAATCCTTGCTTACTTAGCTCAAGTAGGCCCTTCTCTCCTACATGACCTAATCTTCTGTGCCACAACATTGAGTTGTCTTGCACCCTTGCCACATCTGATCTGCCAATAACTGTTCCCCCCTTAAGAAAGTAGAGATCATTTCTTCTCTCACCTTTAAGAACAGTAAGCTTCCCCTTTGAAACTCTGAGCTCTCCATCTTCAGACTGGAATTTATAGCCCAATGAATCCAGCATACCAAGAGATATCAAATTTCTCTTGAGTTCAGGAACATACCTGACCCTCTTGAGAATCCTCACCACTCCATCATACATCTTCAAGTGTACTGTACCTTCACCTCTGACTTTGCAAGTGTGATCATTTCCTAACAACACAGAACCTCCATTCTGATGCTTAAAATCATGAAACCACTCTCTTCTTGGAGTCATGTGGAAAGAACACCCTGAATCTAAAATCCAATCTTGCTGCTCTTTAGTGGAAGTGATGGATAGGGACTGAGCTGACTCATAGCCATTCTGCTCCTTATCATCTTGGGTTTGATTTACTTGATTCTTATCAACAGGGTTCTTAGGACCAGATTTTCTCATAAGCTGTTTGTACTTGTAACAAGTACTCTTAAAGTGCCCAGGTTTGTTGCAGTGGTGGCACACTACTTCCCCTTGATTTGACACTGCTGATTTTCCCTTATCAGCTCCCTTGGGTTGACTAGACCCCTTCTTGGAGACAGATTTCTTCTGTCCTCCCTTGATTGCCAATCCTTCCCCACTGCTACTTTTATCTCCTTGAGATGTTTTGTTATGTAACAGCTTGGACTTGACAGTCAAGATCACATCCTCCAATGTGATTGCTTCCTTTCTACCATACAAGATGGTGTCCTTTAGGATTTCAAAGGACTTAGGCAGAGCACTCAACAAGATCAGAGCCTTATCCTCTTCCTCTAACTTGACATCCAAATTCTCCAGATCATCAAGAATCTTGTTGAACTCATCTAGCTGCTCCGTAATGGGTTTGTTATCTCCCATTCTAAAGGCATACAGCTTCTGCTTCGAATAGAGTCGGTTAGCAAGAGTTTTCACCATGTATAGCTTCTCAAGCTTATCCCAAACCTCCTTCGCTGACTTCTCTTTAGCAACCTCCCTCAAGACCTTATCTCCAAGGCAGAGTAGGATCGTGCTTCGAGCTTTCCTGAGCAACTTGCTCCTTTCAGCCGCAGCTGTTGCAGATTCTTCTGCAATCTCTTCGGATTCTTCGAGAGCTTCGAATAATCCTTGCTGTTCAAGGAGGGCCTGCATCTTGACCTTCCACAGCCCAAAATCTCCAGTGCCTGTAAACTTCTCTATGTTGTACTTGGTAGAATTCCCCATCTTAGATCTGCAGCTACTTCGGTTTCCCACAGACGGCGCCACTTGTCAAGATGGATTCCGATCGGTTAGACGTCTCCAACTAATTAGAACACTTGAATATAGAAGAAATAACTGCTCTAGGATAGTAATTCAGAAAAGTAATCAACGAGACAAACAGCACACAAGAATTTAAGTGGTTCGATCAATGTGATCTACATCCACTGGACCAGACTAGTACTTCTTTGATTGATAAAGAATGTTTACACACTCATTCACTCGGAATTGGATATTTCCTCACTTCACTCGTGAACTCACACAACTCAAAGAATACAATAACGTACTAAATCTCTCATCCCAAAAAATGTGTCAACCTTTACAATGTACACAAACAAGAGTTTATAAAGACCAAAGGTAGTTGCTGCTGTTAGGAACTGTTTTTAAGTAGTTATCAACCGTTTGCAACCGCTTGTAACAACCCATGTGCTCTGTTATTGCCCAACTGAAATGGTAGTTATACCCTCAAGTTGTTGTAACGGTAAAACTGTTAGTTAAACTAACTAACTTCGAACCAGAAGACTTGCCCATAAAGATCAGATCACTACTTAGTGTTCTGATACCCAACTCTTCTGCTCTGATGATCAAAAGCTAACTCTGTTGATAGACTTCATACTGTGCTGATCTTAACTGCACTGACCAAGTACTGTGCTGACCCAAGTACTGTGCTGACCTGGTACTGAGCTGATCTGGTACTGAGCTGATCTACTCTGCTGAAGTACTGATCTTGGTACACTCTGCTGAAGTACTGATCTTAGTCCAGTCTGCTGAAGTACTGATCTTAATCCAGTACTGTGCTGATTTTACTGTGCTGATCCCAACTGTGCTGAACTCTAAGCATCACCTTCTCATCTGATTGAAACCCTTCAACTCATCTGATAAGGCCTAAGTCATCTTATCTGATCCTATCAGCTCAGTAGTTTACTGTGCTGATTTTGAGATTATGTATCACACTCACAGAAAAAAAGCAAAAAACTCACCATCATATTTGATATGTGAAGCAGGCAACGACAGCACAATCAAGTAGAGACAGATTAGAGACGGAGGCAGATCAAATAGTAGGATTCAGTTTTCTGTCGTACAACGCAAACGATCTCATACCAGATTGTGCATATTACAACCTACCGTTCAATCTGGAGTACAATCCATTTAAATAGTAAGAACAAAGAAGTAAACATTACAATTGAAATGAAAAGAACTTGAAAAGCAAAAGATAAGCAAATTGATTGCCTACTTTATTCTTAGACCATCATCAACATGGACATTTTTCTCTGAGATTGTTATGAAATCAACAATTAAGTAAACACTACACTGACTGAATTGCTTTCCAAACTCCTTAATATTGAAAAAAAATTGCAGATTAAATCTGGAATAAAATGAATCTGTATTCAAAGTATACCATTTCAATCGAAGAGGTGGAATCGAGGAGGCGGCGGCGAAGTTCAATTGTTGCATTGGCAACAACAGAAAATAAAATTGAAAGGACTCAGGCCGAGCGCACAGTAGAAGATGAAAATTTTAAAAAGGATGTACTCCTAAATTTAGCCCTAGAAATGAACGGAAAGATTAAATTAAAACGTAAGATTTTAAAAAGGAAAAATAGAATGTGTTAAGGAGAAGACAGAGATTTTAAAATTGAGAGAAATTGAGAAGAGAGAGATTTAGATAGTTAATTATATTGTGACATGTGTCACAGCAAAAGGTTTGTAAATATATATGTATATAGATAGATAGATATGGGTAGCACCTCAATGGGGCTTCAATATCCACATCTTTTATGTATTATCCAAAAAAAGACAAATGCATTAAATTACTAAACTTAAGAAAATGGTGCGTTGATTTACAAAGAAAAAAGATATGCATAAACACTCCAAAGGTAGTGATTTTTTTTAATTATATAACTCCATTCTTTAAAATCAATTAATTTTATAATGATATTAATTGCCTGATGAATTTCTTACAATTAATGATCCTTCCTGTATTAGCACAGATTTATACAGGGATTTCATGATTTATGATTATATAAAATTAAGTATAACGAAAAATTGATAAATATAAACTTTCATTATTTGTTTTACATTTTTTATCATATAGTTAAATAAAATATTGAAAATCTCGTATAATACACTGGAGTTAATTAAGTTGGTATAATACAAAATAAAATTAAGTATAACGAAAAATTGATAAATATAAACTTTCATTATTTGTTTTACATTTTTTATCATATAGTTAAATAAAATATTGAAAATCTCGTATAATACACTGGAGTTAATTAAGTTGGTATAATACAAAATAAAATGTAGGTTAGATCCCGTGACACCGAACCCTTCATTATGATATTGATCATCTATTTAAAATGAAAATGAATCAAATAAGTTTATATGAATGACTTTTTATCCTCTAGGGTTTGTGGTTGAATATGCCACGTCATGATACAATATTGACACATTTAAATTATTCTCCTTGCAGTTTGTAAATTTTGTAGATGATATTCTTGACACTTTGTAATTGTGTGACCCCTTCTAACTAATCAGAAGATCTGAGTTCATAGATCAATCTTCTCTCCTCTAGCCCGTTAGAGGAAAGATGAAAAGTTATCTATGAAAAAATAATCAATTCAGGTCAGGATAGAGGAGGACTTATAGATGTCATGTTCATCTCTGGTCTTGGTAAATTACTAAATTGAGAGGACTTTCTCATGAGTATATCAGTATTCAAGTGGTTATGACTAGAGACGAATTCCAAGCTAAAACCTGCTCCAAGGTGAGACACCATTATGTTGTATCATCATGCATGATGTTCAGTCATTAATGGTCTCTCATCTGACACATCAGAGGAGAGACGAAAAATCCTCCTTAAAAAAGTGGTATGTTCAAATTAGGTTAGAGGAGGTCCTGAAGATCTCTAATATAACCTTATAGATTTTATATTCATCTATAGTTTGGACAATTATCCTAAGCCTAAGATGCCTCTTGATATTGCATCATTCTTAGCTGATGTGACCCGAGTTAAATCTCTAGAGTCGAGTCTTTTTTGGGACATGATGAGAAAAACATTAATTTAGTTAAATCCACAAATTAAACATAATAATAATATGTGTATCTCTCAATTTAAGTTCGAACCACTCCACCAAATAGGCACTCTATCTTTTGTTTGTACACTGGTAGAATAATTCAAGATAGATAAAGTAATCAAGTTTAAAATAAAATTTATATCCAATATACAAAAATACACTCAAATGTGTGCGATTCAATATGGATCAATTAAAATATCAAGACCTAACCATAGATATCTCATTAAGATTTTGACAAGCCTGCATTCTACAAAAGTAGCAATCAATGCATATCGGAAAATGAGATAAAGAGGAATACGATAGTAACCCAATTAGTGTAGAGCTCAAATCACCCAAAATTTAACACCAGAAAGAAATGAATAAATGAATGACAATTAGCAATCCCATTTTAAAATATACTTATAATTCGAGTACTATATACTCCATATGTCTACTTTCTTTGGCAAGCAAAAAAAATTCTTAAAATTTACATGTGTGGTCCGAGCGGCATTCGACCCATAAGCTGCTGATAAACCGCGGCATTGGAAGAGTTCAAACCAGTTTCTGTCACGGGCTCCGTTTTCGGTTCTCCTTTTGGGACTATATAACCCATATCATTCACAGGCCGAGGCTGCTGTGCTATATATTGAGGCATTAATGGTAACCTGCCTTGATTAGGACCCAAACCAGACAATCCCATACTAGCTAACCCTGCTTGAGTCATTCCATATCCAAATCCCGGGCCTGGCCCTAGCTGTGGCCGTCCTGGTGGAAGCCCGAATGATCCCATTGAAGGTCTTTGAAACCAATTGTTGGCTCGGATTTGGGAAGCATCAGGCCTGTGGATATGACTTGTAGCAGGAGCTTGTTGTGTGTTATGTGTGTTAGAGGCCCCAGAATTCGCATGGGCACTATTTCGAGCTGCAGGGACGTCATGGTTGTGCTTACCTTCGTACGTTGTTATAACTGACTTTAGGTCGTGAGAAGCCCTCTCCACATGCTTACGGACATTGCACCCAGCGCTTGTGCACTTGTAGTAACTCCTGTATCACATCATTCCAAAAGTCATGCATTGTTTTAATGAGTTTAAAAATATGTTAAATGCTAAACTAGTCCCAAGAGAATTTTTCGATCACACTTCTAGTACCTGTGCTCGAAAATGGTAACTTTTTATGCAGTTTTGGTACAATCCATTAAATATGGATGGAAATTGTTAGCTTTTAAAAGGGTTAATTACAAAAGCAGTTCCACGGGATATTCATATGGGACTAGTTTTGCAATGAACCCTAACTGCCTAACAGAATGTGAGTTTCATCAATAAACTTGACGGAAATTTCAAATGGAACTAAAAGTTATGGGACTTGTTTTGCAATTAAACCACTTAACATATATATAGCGTGTGTCTATTAAGCAATGGACTAGAAGATCAACCTGGGATTCGGGTTTCCTTTAACAACTTTTTGTCCATACTTGCGCCAACGGTAGCCATCGTCGAGGATATCCACCTCACTTGTTGTTTGGACAACTACTCTGGGTTCCCTTATGGCTCTAGTAGCCCCACTCATCTCTGGAGCATAAGTTTCAATTCTCCTAAAATACCAGAGAACACAAAAAGTATGCATAAGTTATCTACCACATAATGAGTAATTGGAAAAAACTTCTACACTTAGTTCATACAGCAAAAAAAGTACTCTGCTCTGTATTAGTTTGTAGGATAAATAGTATTGGTACTTTTTCAATATACAAATACTTTTCATCATATGAGCTGATACTTCATCGATGAATTAATACTTTACGATTGTTTTGTTCTATGATTTCATGATTTTTTTTGGAAAACACAGCTTGGTTGGAAAATATTGGTCAAAATTGAGGGTCAAATTGTGCCAGTAGCATGGGACAACTGGTGTGCCAAAGTGTTACTCTAAGCAAATTAAAACAGGGAAAAGTAGAAACCTTCTCTTTGATTCCAATTCATCCCCTTCACCATCATAACATAGTGATACACTACCATGTGTTGCGCGATCATCATCGTCTTCATCATTTGAGAAAGTAGAAGACCTATTCCTACCATCCCCCGACTCAAGAGGGACCCCACTCGGAGCCTGGAAGGTGGTAGTAGTAGGCCCGTTGCTGAATTCTTGGCCCAGATGAGCTGATGATAATGCCTCGGGGTTGTCCCGTTTCCAGCCTCCAACGTTTCCATTTTGTAAACCCGACCAAATGGGATTGCCAGTTGCACCAGGCCCAGGTTGTTCGGAGTCAAGTGGCATATCACTGACTGAATTTATGGACCCAAGATTTGATCTTCGATTGGGAGGAGGTTTGGGGTGGTTGTGGGCCCCCTTGTAGATGATTTCTGTTATATGACCTTCATGAGACCGTTCAACTTTTTTCTTAACTGGACAATTGGTATGTGTGCACTTGTAATAGCTTCGAGGAAACTCACTTCCTTTCACGTGTTTTTGACCATATTTTCTCCAATTGTAACCATCTTCAGCTGTGCCACTGGGATCTCCAACACTTCTTTGATCTCCGTCATCATGTTGTTCATCAAATGGTGGAGAATACTCAGTAGCACCAACAGAATTGTGTGTTTGCTCTGGTAAGAGATTGTTGCTCCCGTGGTTTCCCTCATGGGATTTATCGAAATTACCCTCCTGAAACAGCATAGAGTTGTTCACAGGTTCGGTTTTTGGTGGTTCTGTACGCTGAACTGAGGTATCGGATGGAACAGGAGTCCCAAAACCAGCAAAAGACTGGAGCAAAGCCATAACGTTTGTGGTCAATTATTATATGGAAAATCAATATATACCGAATGCAGTTATATGTAATTATAACTAGATAAAAGCTAATCCGGAAATCCATCTCATGTATGAGACAGTCTCACACCAGACTCCCAGTTATAACTATAGGTCCATGGACAAAAACGTTACGCACAAACCCAAGCAAATCAGTAAGGGAGAGAAAGTAGTTACTTACTTTATTCGATGCATTGAAATAAGGGAATGAAGCAGAATCAGCCATGGGTTTGAATGCAAATGAGGCATTGATGTCTTCAAAATTGTTTTCCTTGCCCTTATCAGGATTCCCTATCATCAATGTAGAATCTTGATAGTTTCCACTAGTGCCAAATAAAAATTTCCCAGTTGTAGGAGATGGTTGAACCTATAGAGCAAACGAGCCATAGCAGTTTTAACATTAACCAAAGTGTAACGCCTACTTATATATATTCCCATTTTATTCTATTTGAAATAGAATATAAAATGGATCTGTTTATGATTCACAGTAAAATTACCAAGGATAAGATTATTCAAAGAAGATAATGTGTAATAATTTGAAAGAAAAATATACTTATGGTCAAGTTCTGATAACGAGATAAACTCCATTAGTCCTGTTCCCCTCGTCTTGGCATCGACTAAATGTAATTTAAATGACCAACTGGCATGTAACAAATATAAGAAAATGATGCAACACAGTCACAGCAGTCCAATTTCCAGACACAACATCATCAACAATAACAAACTGAGTTATCATTTATATCTAAAAAATATACTCCACAACATTAGGATATAGAAGGAATAAGAACCATACTTCTTTTAAGTGTAAAGGTAAAAATGCATCCAAAGCCTTAGAAAAAAATGATGCACTAACCAGATACAACTTATTTTAACACAAGACAATTAAGATAAAGACCTGCAAATCATGCTACTAATTTTATAGTGAAGAGTTTACCAATGAATTAGAGAGGAATACAGGTGATTCCAGCAGAGTAGTAGGGCTAAGACCAGGAGGAATCGTTAAATAAGGAGACTGCACTTTTGTTTTCGTAGAAAGATCAGCTGGTCTCATACTTTCTGTATTCAATCTTGGAGCATTGAAACCAGCTCTAGCTGCAATCCTCTCCATAAGTCCTCCTCGAGAGGACAACTTTGGTTCACTCAGTACATTTGAGTTCTCCGGTTCATCACCCCCAACCCTAGCTTCATCTTGAACTTCTTTATCAGAAGGCCTCGGAAAAGTCGGAAAAGAAAGAGTATCTGTATTTCCACCACTAGAATCCATAACTGGTTGTGATGAAATGTCATCGTTGACCATTGAGAAAAAGTATTTTGGGCTGGGGCTTGGAAAGCCCCAATCTCCAATGGCAACGTGATCATCGAATCCACTCATGAAAATTTTAGAATGCTCTTGTCAAGAAACGAAGAAGTTACAGAGCTGAACCTAAGCACGAAAATAAGGAAAGGTCAGGCATATAGAATAAAGAATAAATTACATCAGATTCCATCTTAATGTGAGTTTTTTCCATCCCATTAATTGTATAAACATAGAAAAAGGGAACTCTACATTAAATGTTCTTTCTTGTATACTATATCAACAAAATATCCACAATTGTGACAAAACTCAAGTACTTTTTATGGCTTTCTTTTTCTCCATGGCCATCACTCTTAAAACTACCAGAAAACCATCAACTACAAGATTATTAAGTCAGAGAAACATAATCTGGCCTAAACGGCTAAACCTAAGTAAATGTTTTTTTTTTTTTCGTGAACTGCTGCCATCTGTTCGAATTAAGGCAAAAATTAAACCAAATTCCAATTAAAATCCTTCCATGTTTGCTGATTTTTTCAATTCAATGCTCCTTTTCAAACGTAGAAACAAGAATGGAGGAAAAAAATTGTACTCTTTTCCGATTAAAATGAATACAGTGAGCATCACACGTATACATATACAAGCTATAAAACTGAATTCTACATAGATAAACATTATCAGAAGTAACAAATTGTAAGATTAAAATTCTTGTCACATAGCACTGACAGCATTTGAGGCCTTTGTTTAAACTATCCACAAATTTGTTGGATGGATAAGAGCCAAGGCCCAAACGAATTTTAATTTACAGTAAGACTCTGCAAATAAGTAATCAAAAGACAGTGAAAATAGCAATTATACTAAATCTATCAAGGCATTTCTAAATTCAAAATCTCATTGCATGCCAATATAAGTTTAATTAAAATCGCAACAATTTCAAGGATCAGAATCGAGATGAACATTCTTGAAATCCAAGAACCCATCAAGATCTAAGAAATTAGGGGAATTTTATTAGAAAGTAAAATCACAACTTTTCTGTGCCATAGAAAAAGGGGCGCAACTCAAACAACACCATCAATGGCCTTGACAAGAAATTCGTTACAAGAGCAAAAATGGCATAATAGAAGAAGAAGGAGAATCTGAAAAAACAAAACAAAAAAAAAAAGTACACGACTCAATCATTAGTAAATGATTAGATAAAACTTGTATTGTTACCTGAAGAGAACGCTGTCGAGATTAAGAAAAAATATACATTTCTCTGACGCTCTTCAGATTAGTTTCTGGCTAATTGAATATTTTTCACATTAAATGAGAGAGAAAAAAGAATCAGCAAAACAAAAAGCAGCAACTTCGCGACCTTTCTGTCTATTTTGCTGTTTCTCTCTCTAGTTTGTAAGGGTGTAAGGGTTTCTCTCTCAAGAAATTGCTAGCAGTTAGCAGAAATTTTATATTTATTTTTAAAGAGAAAAAAGAGAAGGGTTTGTTTGGGGGTGAGTTTTTGGAAACAAATCCCATGTATTTTAGGAGCAGTACACGAGAAACCTTTCACTGACAGATTATCAGCACTGAATCAAATTTTATTTTTTTTAAACCAAATTTAACTTAAGGCCCCAGGCCCAAAATGGGAATTTTCTATATTTGACTGGCCAATGATGTGATGCCATGTGGATTAGGGGAGTTTGACTGAAAAAAAGTAATTAAAAGGCAGGTTAATAATTGGGAGGTTCAATAATTAGGAAAACATTATAATGCAGAGAATTAAATTCTTGGTAACCGGTAGGGGGTAGGGTAGGGTAGGGGGGTGGGGGGAATTTGTAACGGCATAAGAGTCATGTTTGAAGTGTGGAGCTCCTTACAAGTATAGGTGAGGTGGTGTCACATCTGTACCCTCCAAAACAGAATGTATATTTCTAGCTACATTTTTTTTCTTTCAATTTTGATGGGTTTTCTTTTGAGATGGACTCGATAGTCTTAGGGTCGGGTACTTGGTGGAACTTTGTTCAATTTTTTGTCTTTTTTTTTTACATGAGATCACCTCAGTGTAGGGTTGTCTCGATTTTGAGAATGAAGACCAGAGCGTCATTGTGGACAAAGGGAACACACGTTTTTCCTCTTCTCACGATTGGAGGGGACAACAATACCTTCTTGATGATCTGCGCGAGTTTGAAGATCTTGTACTTTAAGTGTTTTGTTGATCATTGGTAGTGATTTTTGAAAATCTCTCAAAAAAAAATTTGAAATTCACAAAAATGTGCTCACTCCGTCTCAGTGAAAGCTATACATAAATTTTGGGCACAAAAATATATGGGGTCAGTCCATACAAAGCGCAAAACTCTGACTTTAAATGGGACCCCCCCCCGCAAGTGGGTGGTGAGATTGGTCCCTCGAGATTAGTCGGTCCTTGGACCGGATACCTGAAGACTTAAAAAAAAATGTATTAGAGGTGATGTAATTAAGAGAGGGAAGAATATAATAAAATATGAGAGATTGTAGTTTATTAAAAAAGAATGAGTAGCTTTCATTGAGACGGACGAAAAATAAAAGTTAAGTAGTTTTCACTGGAACGGAGAGAGTATATATATATATATAATGTTGTTAGGAATATTGTACACCATACTCGATTTCATCTTTTTAAATTAACCTTCGGCTGCACTCTTGTGTACCAGTTACATACATTTAACTTGTTTCTATTTAATATTTAAACTAATACTCCTATATAATATGTGAGTTAATATTATATTGTATTTGAACTAATACTATTCTCTATTTGAACTAATATTATATTATATTTATCATAACTCATGAGTAACATTCACCCATTTAAAATATAGTATTAAATATGTTGTTTACATTGTAATATGTTTTTGCTTGGATAGTAGCACATTTCAATTCATGCAGTAAGATATTTTCAAGCCTTAAGGGTTACTATGTGCATGTTTTTGTTCATATTGTAACTTGTTCTTCTTTAGTTCAAAGCATCATTATGTGCATAACCATGTGCTACCTAATGAATCTTCATACGTTAACTTTATCTTTTTTATATATTTTTTCGTTGATTTTTATTGATATGAATAATTATGTATAACAACAATGAAGAAAGTGTTATGTTATAGTAGAATCTGGAAATCTAGTAGTTTTCGGAATCATTATACTATTTTTTATACTGAATTTTGTTTTTTTTTCTTTAATATGGTATTGTCCCCTTCTGAGAGTGTTTTTAATGCATCATGGTCGATACGGTGTTGATTTAATTTTCTGTACTGTCACTGAATTTTTTTTTTTATGTTCTTTTTTATGATTTCATATATTTTACACATGTGTCGATTATAGTATTATACAATACAATTAACATACGTGTCGATTTTTTTTCTTTAATATGGTATTGTCCCCTTCTGAGAGTGTTTTTAATGCATCGTGGTCAGTACGGTGTTGATTTAATTTTTTGCACCGTCACTGAAGTTCTTTTATTTTTATGTTCTCTTTTATGATTTCATATATTTTACACATGTGTCGATTATACAATACATTTAACTTACGTGTTTATTTTTTTTCTTTAATATGGTATTGTCCCCTTCTGAGAGTGTTTTAAATGCATCGTGATCAGTACGGTGTTGATTTAATTTTCTGCATCGTAATTAAATTTCTTTTATTTTTATGTTCTCTTTTATGATTTCATATATTTTACACATGTCTGGATTATACAATACATTTAACTTACGTGTCAATTATTCAATACATTTAGCTTATGTGTTGTTAAAAAAAATGGATCTAATTAATTATACGTGTTAACATTTAGTTAAGTTCAATATTTAATAAAATATGATGGGTAATAAGACTTAAAATGGTCATTTGACCCGGAGTATATTATTTATGGTTAATAGAAAAATAAAATAATTAATACACCACTTTCATAAGTTTTGCAATTCAATATATTTATCTATTTTTGACAACAATTAAATTATGTGGTTCATAAAATTATTATGAGGTGCCACTTAGATGCACAGCAGATGAAAAAAAATTAATCGATTTTAACTGTAAACAATACTAAAATTTTATTTTTAAAAATAAATTAAAAACCATATTAATTAATAGTACAATTTTCCCACAAAAAGTAAAAAAATGGGACCGCTTCCTACAAATATCAGTCCGAAATATGTAATCTAAAATTTTGCGTATTATTTTTACTTAAAAATGTTTTGAAAATAAAAAAAAAAAATATATATATATATATATTTTTTATTCATCAGTTCTGATATTCACGTGGGCATACGTGTGACAGTTTCAATATCCACATTCTTTTATGTATTATCAAAAAAATACAGATACATCGAATTGCTAAACTTAAAAGGATAGCGTATTGAATTGCAATTTTTTTTTTAAAAAAGTTGTTATTAATAAACATTCAAAATGTGGTGATTTTTTTTTTTTTTACAACTAACCCTATTATATTTAAAATCAATTAATTAATCTTATAATGATATCAATTGCCGGATGAATTCGTGGAATTTTAATTTCTTTACAATTAATGCTCATTCATGTATTAGCACAGATTTACAGGAATTTCATGATTTATGATGATTATAAGTATAACGAAAATCGATAATTATAAACTTTAATTATTTGTTTTACTTTATTTATCCTATAGTTAAATAAAATATTGAAAATCTTGTATAATACACCTGAGTTAATTAAGTTGGTATAATACAAAACAAAATGTAGGTTAGATCCCGTGACACTGATCGAGGCCTTCATTATGATATTAATCATCTATTTAAATGAAAATGAATCAAATACGTTACGTTTAAATTAAGACTTTAAATTTTGGTAGACCTTCCTTTTAAAAGTTGTTTGATTTTTCTTTCCAACTTTCAATTTTGTAAATATTTTGATGCATGCATGTTTATAAATAATAATGACACTACATTTAATTACGTATCTAAGGACATATTTAAGTTTTAACAAGATTGCAAGTGAACAAGTGGAATAAATGAATCTAAATTTTCGACTGGGTGCAAATAAAGGTTATGTAGTTGATTCGGGTGAAATTTACACGTTTTTAATGTATATTTGAAACTAATTTTGTTGATGATTTTATTATTTTATTGATCAATTACGGATGTTTTGGTTAAATTGAGAAAAATGTAGTGTTTTTATCGTTTTTGTAGGAAAAATGACTATTTTGAAAGAAAAAAATACTTACTTAATTTTTAATGAAATCAACGAAAGAAGAAATTGAGTTCGTGGGTAAAACGAGCCAAATTTATTCAAATAAATAATTTGGGCCAAATATGAAGCTTGAGCCCCCAAACCAGTGACCCTAAAAAAAAAGGAAATTCGAAGAAAAAGGAAACACAGAATATTTGGAAATTCAAGAGAGAAAAGGAAAATATATTTTTGGAATTTTTTTTTTCTAAGGGTATGTTTCTTTTTGGTTTTAAAAACCAGGTTTTGGATTTCAAGATCCAAAACCCGTTTTACTTCGGGATTTAAAAACCGGTTTTCAAAATCCACTCAAAACCACCCCTATCAAACATATTGATTTGACATAAAGTTATATCTATATAATATTACTTCAATCATTATATTCTTTCTCAATAATAATATAATAATACTATAATAATATAATAATACAATAATATAATACATTTAATCATTACACACTTAACTAATCATTACAATCTCATCAAACAATAATATAATAATACAAACTCATTCAATCTTACAACTTGATTTGACATAAAGTTAAATCCTTCACTATTCCAAAACCCAAAAGAAACACCCATATTACTATTTATCGGGATTTCAAAAACCAGGATTTCAAAAATCTGGTTTTTAAAACCACCCAAAGCCCAAAAGAAACACCCCCTAAAAGTTTTAGATCTAATTTTCAAGTTATAAATAAATCCTCTAGTCATACTTTTAAAAGAGGAAGAAAAGGAGGAAGAAGTGGAGGGAGACATACGTTTGGAGAATCTGCTCACTAGGAGAACACCTTAAGAAGAGACTAAACTTTCTTTTTCCCTTTTGTTTTATTTTTTTGTCATTTAAATTTTTCAAGACTTTGATTATGTTGATTGTAGAGATGTTTATCGGGCTGGCCCTAGCCCTATAGGGCAAGCCCTACAGGACTACGGGCTAAACGGGATAGGGCCTTAACCGGTTCATACTTAACGGTCCTATAATTGTTAGGACCTAAACGGGCCACTAACGGGCTACAATATTTTCTTCTTTTAAAATTAAAGGTTTCAATTGATACGTTCAACCAGCAAATAAAATAGAAAAATATATACTCCGTAATTAGTTAATAATCCATAAATGAGAAAATAAAAGTATGTTTTAAACACAATTCTTGAACTCATTAGTCCTTAATATTTAATATGGCTAAATAAAACTAAATAAATATTATAATCTAATAAAAAAATAGTGTAACATTGATTAATGGATAGTTATAAGCTACTTAATGTTTATAGTTATGAATATGAGCCAAATGACTCAAAATTTGTTCTAAGGTTATATATTAAAAAAAAAAAAAGTAACAACTCGGGCTAGCGGGCTGGCCCTGTAGACCTGCGGGCTGGCCCGGTTTAGCCCACGGGCTAACCGGTCCGGGTAAAAAAAACCCGGATTTAAACGGGCTTATGATTCATAAACCCTGACCCTACATTTTTTAGGGTTAAACGGGCCAGCCCGGTTAGCCCGGCCCGGGCTTTATTGAGTTATATTATGCAATTTAGATAGAAATATTAAGTTGGATTATATTTCTCTTGAGTTAATTGGATTGAAAAGACTTCTAACTCATTATTTAGTGATCAATCTTATAGGAAATAGCACAATATCACTTAAGTAAGCCTTTAATCATAAACTGAGTCATTAGTGTTGCATATGTCTTGGAACCTACTTTCTCTTATTTGAGTTTAATCCATATTTTTACTTTATTTTCGTGATTTGCATGAGCATTACTTTATCGATCTTATCCATTACTCTTTTATTGTTTACTTGTGACACTTGGTAGGCATTTAGGGTAATCAAACACTTAAAATTCGATCACGTCTATTTAGAATTAGATCAACAAACTCCACTTTTACACTCCCCCTCCCTGTGGGATCGACCTCATACTTACTTCACTACAATATACATTGTATACATGCGGTTGTGTATTTTAGAGTTGTGAAATACGTGAACAGTAGTAAAAGTAAAAAGAAAAAAAATTAGAGCATAAGTTTGGAGGATTTTTTTTTTAAGTCTCAGGTATCCGGTCCAAGGATCAACTAATTTTGGGGGACCAATCCCACCGTCCACTTACGGAGTCCAGGAAGCACACTCCTAATCTCAAGCCTACACTACTAGACCAACTCCTTGGAGTTATACAAGTTTGGAGGATTGGAGTGGAGATACTAAAAAAAAATGCCAACATATCATAAATGATCTAGAGTCCACCCATGAGCACTATTTCTTGTGCCCAATGTCCACGTGGCATGCCACATCAATAAATTCTAATTTATATTTAATTTGAATTTTATCTCATATTTATCCATAACAAAATATAAAATTATTTCTTACATTTAATTTAATATTATCTCTATCAAATTAATCAATGACGCCATTAATCTTTTCTCAAATCTTTTCATTGCCATTAATTTTTGGTTTAGTCTAATATACATTGAGTGCATGTTGTGCACTCTAATCCATGTTGCACTTTTCAGTTGTATTAACTTACACTTTTTCATGATTTACACTTTTCAATTATTAAACTGTATAATAATATTTTTCAATTTTATCCCACAATCCAAACAACTTGATTATAAATTATCATATAAACTTTAAAATTTAAACCATCAATCCAAACATGAATTTTAAATCATTTTTTCAAATTGTCCCACTAAATCCTATCCTAATATATATATCCTATCTAGCAAACCAAACAAGCACTAAAAGTATAAGTTAGTATAACTAAAAGTGAAATACGATATTTATTGAAATGTGTAAGTCGGTATTACTGAAAAGAGCATCACAATATTAATGAAAAGTGTAAGTCAATGTAACTGAAAGTGTAAGAGTCTATAACTGAAAAGTGCAACAAATTTTTTTACTGAAAAATGCAACACAATATTATTAAAAAGTACAAGTCAGTATCACAATTTTTAATGAAAAGTGTAAGTTATTAAACTGAAAAGTGCAATAGAATATTTTTTCTTTTTTAAGCAGCAAAAGTATTACTGTTGGGTATGAGACATACCCAAAATAACAGGAATTACAAGTTAGTAGTTACAAATCAAAAGAGACAGAAAAGAAAAATTGTTCAAATCAGATGAGACACTAGCAAATACAAAGAGTTGGTTCCCTTTCCCACTCATCAAAAGAAATCCAGTTATTAAGCATAGAATGAGCCTTCGTCCACCTATACGAGGAGATTTTGATATTGTCAACCGTTCTGTCAATCTCCGAGCACAATCTTTAGATTACATGTGATGTGATATATTTTATTTAATTTTTTAAAATAAAAATGTATATTAAATCTGAAAATAAAAACAAATTCATTTGAGATCAAGTAAAACTAAATAACATACCGGAAAAAATATTATAGGGCATGCACACAAAAGAGTTTGATGTTGAGATTATCAAGTAATTCTCAGGATCATTCAAATTTTTGTGTGTATTTTTTTGTATTTTTCTTATTGTTATTTAATAAATTACCTCGATCCATTTTATGGAAGCCTTTATATGCACCATTTCCAGTTTTGATCGTGTGTTTTTTGTTTTCGCGTTACAAGCCTTAATTCTTACTTTTTCTATGTTGAGGATGTGATTCGCGTGTGTAAAAAAATTTAACTCGATAAACATGAATTGATCCAGACCATTTTTTTTTTTACATAAATTGATATTGTTAAGTGTAATGCAATATTGGATGTCTAAGCTGATTCTAATGCTTAATAGAAGAAGAAGACGAGTTAGTTGGAGTCGTCTGAATTGGATCAGGTCAGCTGAGAAAGTTTGGTCATTTCAGTTGATAGGTCTTGTCATCTAATCTAGAGTCATCTCACTTGGTAGTTTTAGGTCAACTCTTCTAAGTCTAGGTCTTCTGGTTTTATCAGCAGAGTTGAAGTCCAAGTCATCTGAGTTTTATCAGCTGATACTCAAATCAGCTGAGTCAAGTCGTCTGGTTATGTTCTATTTCTAGAGTTAGTTTCTAAGCGGTTATTCTATTAATAGCAGTTAGGGAATTAGTTAGTAAAAAATCAATTGGACATTGTACATCTATAAATACACCTCTTAGTGCATAGTAGTAGGTTAATCTTGGATCAAATACTTGAGTGAGTTAGCAAGTCTTGAGAGTTCATACTTGTAATCTGTAACTATCATTCAAACCTAGTGAAAGAAAGAGTTTCTTTCCTCCGTGGATGTGTAGATCTCATCGACCGAACCACGTAAATCTATGTTTTGTTCTTACTTTGATTCATTTGGTTTTCTTGTTTGTTGCTTGAGTTTATCATTTGGATTTAGTTTGTATTTGAGACAAATCATAACAAATATTGCACTTAAATTTCTCTCATTTAACTAGATAATTAATAAACATTATAACAATAAGTCGAGGACTCATATGCACTCTAGTGCCCCATAGACCCACCATCCATCTTGACCCGAGACCCGTTTCATTTTCTAGGAGCCTATATGTTGAACCTACTCAGCCCGCACGTGGCCGATTCATTTAGTCCACTACCAACCTGAAGTTGTTATTAAAAAAATTGATGAGATAGACCCACCATCCATCCTGACCCGACCCCAGATCCATTTTCTGGGAGCCTTTATATGTTGACCTGACTCGGCCCGCACGCGGCCGATTCGTTCAGCCCGCTACCAGCCTGGAGTTGTTAATGAAAAGGGTTTGAATCATGTACCTCAACCTTAAAAAGTTCTCACTCTTACAATCTATACTATAACCATACTTATTAAAATATTGAATTTCTTTTATACATATTATAATAAAATGAAAAAATGTGTGAGGGGAATGAGTTTGAACCATTTAACTTGTACTTAAACTCTCCATTTAGGCAACTACAAAACTTGTTAAATAAATAATTTTATTAATTATATATAATAAAATAACAAATAATTAATTCATAAAAAAATATTAAGTTCCACCATCCAATTTTTTTTAATTAAAAATATTTTACACTTTTCAGTTATAGTGACTAATTTTTTTTAAGTAAAAATGTGTTAAACTTTTAAGTGAAAAGTTTTATTTAGTAAAAAGCACAACACAGTATTACTGAAAAATGTAAGTCGATATAACAAAAAAGTGCAACATAATATTACTAAAAGTGCAAGTGAATATAACTAAAAAGTGAAACACAACATTTTTGAAACGTGTAAGTCACTATAACTGAAAAGTGAAACACAATATTAATGAAAAATGTAAGTCACTATAACTGAAAAGTGTAAGTGCCTATAACTGAAAAGTTCAATACAATATTACTGAAAAGTGTAAGTCAATATAAATGAAAAGTACAACACAATATTACTTAAAAGTGCAAGTTACTATAACTGAAATTTAAAACACAATATTATTGAAAAGTTTAAGTCACTACAACTTAAAAGTACAATACAATACTATTGATTATTATATATACTATAGATGATCATTCATTTATCGAATATGACAATTGTCTAAATGGTAAGTGAGCATATCTCTAAGGTCCATTAACATGGTTCGAAACTCTATATATCCTTTTCTTTTAACAATTAATATGATATATACAAAAGAAAATTATTTATTTATTAAGTATGACAACAACTTATATGGTAATGGATCATCTTTACTTTTTGCAATTAATATGATATATACAAAATAAAATTATCAATTTATTGAGTATGTCAACAACTTAGATAGTAAATGAACATTTTTATAAAGTCGAATTACACGGTCTGAACTCGTCCCTCATTTATTTTATTTTTGCTATTTTTTATTTAATCGAGCAATTTGATAAAAACGACCACATAATATTAATAAAAATTGCTATTAACTGAAAAATGCAACACAATATTAATAAAAAGTGTAACACAATATTACAAAAAAGTACAACACAATATAACTAAAAATGAAACACAATATTATTACCCGTAAAAAAAAAAAGTTGCAAAAAGATAGAGGCGAGATTTGAACCCTTGATCTCAAATGTACACTACTGGTCCATTTAAAATATGGACCCAAGTGCACAATACCAACCCTAACAACAAAAATTGAATCAAGTAATAATATATATATATATATATATATATATATATATATATATATATATATCACAAAAACTTATATGCAATATTGCATACATGCATTTCAGTCATTCACACACATGTTCTTTATAAATACACACCCACAAGCTTAATTCACACACATTTTTTACAAATACACCCACAAGTTTAATTCACACACACTTTTTATAAATACACCCACAAACTTAATTCACACACACATTTTTTATAAATGCACCCACTGACAGAAATTAAACATGGTCGTCTTCTCCGAGCAGTTTTCGGTCACTTCAGGCCGCGGTCGGACGCTGCAATTTACGATGACCTTAATCCTTAAATATTTTATATTTCTTTAAATATTCTTTAATACTAATTATTATGGGTCAATGTTATTTTGTATTACGTGCAATAATATATCTTACTACATGCAATAATATATGTTATTATATATTATAATGTGGGTTACTTAATCAATAAAATATATATATATATATATATATATATAAAGAATCAGTATTACCATATAAAATTGTGTTATTACTACATGTAATAATTTGTTTTACTAAATAAAAAATTATATGTTACTACATACTACAGTTTGAATTACTACATTGAATAGACGTTTGTTACTATATGTAACTTTATCAAATGAACTAATATTTTTCGCATCATCCTACAATAAAACATTTTTTATTACAACATGATTATTGTGTTTACTACATTCGATAATATATGTTACTACATATTATAATGTGAGTTACTACATCAATAAAAACACTAGAAAAAACGTGTTACTAAATAAAAGAATTTGTATTATTATATAAATAGTTTGTGTTATTACTACATAAAATAATGTGTATTACTACATATTACAATTTGAATTACTACATTTAATATTCCACGTTCGACAATAAAATAAAAGATAAAAAAATCATAGAAACGAGTAAAATAAATGGATTAAAAATTTCGAATTAAGCTGTCAGTGGGTGTATTTATAAAAAAATGTGTGTGTGAATTAAGTTTGTTGGTGTATTTATAAAAAATGTGTGTGTGAATTAAGCTTGTGGGTGTATTTATAAAGAACATATGTGTGAATAACTGAAATGCATATATGCAATATTTCATACAAGACTAGCCCTATATATATATATATAAATCTTTAAGTTTGTAACTTATATTTATAAAGATATATAATTGGCATTAAGTATATAAAATAAATAAAGAGTTTGATCTTGTGCGAAATATTGCATGTATGAATGCTCAATTAGCTTAAAGTCAAAACCCTAAGCCCATTTAGTTCAAGTCAAAATAAATATTGTGGTCCCATCACTTTAATTTAATTTCTATATATATTTAATATACTTTAGTATTTTGACAAAATAATTTAAAAAAATATATCAGTCTATTTTATACCTTTAAAAAATAAATTAAATAATCAAAATATTTAATATGACTTGAATTGCTACATGCATATTTAATACTACATGTTATAATGTAAGTTACTAAATTAACAAAAACAATATAAAAAAAAATAATATTTTACTACATAAAAGAATCTGTATTACTATATAAAATAGTTTGAGTTATTACTACATGTAATAATGTATTTAACTACATAAAAAAAACATATGTTATTTCATACTGCAGTTCGAATTACTACATTGAATAGTTACTATATTTAACTTTATCAAATGATCTAATATCTTTGCATCATCCTGCAATAAAAGAATCAGTATTACAACATGGTTATTGTATATTACTACATGCAATAATATATGTTACTACATATTATAATGTGGGTTACTACATCAACAAAAAAACTAGAAAAAAATGTTACTACATAAAAGAATTTGTATTACTATATAAAATAGTTTGCGTTATTACCACATAAAATAATGTGTGTAATGTGGGTTACTACATTTAGTATTGTTCTGTTACTACATTAAAAAGAATCTGTCACAACCGCTGGAGGAAACCATCGGAAGAAGAAATCGTCAACCGCTTGAGAGATAGGAAAGAGAAGATAAACTTAAATAAAAAAAAATCGAAAAGACAAAAATAAAATCAGTGTTCTGCAATAAAATAAAAAATAAAAAAATTCATAGAACCGGGTCAAATATTAAAACACAAGCGGGTGAATTGACAAATACATTAAGAATTGGCCAAATAACATATCTTTCCAACCCATTGACTTAATAAGTCAATATTTATAGCCTATTGACTTAATAGGTCAATACACATACAAGTTTTTGTGATAAATAAATTACAAATTAAATTTAAAATACTAAAAAATAAGTATATATACATTTATATATTTATATTCGATCATATTATGAATGAAATAAATCTCGTAGTTCAATGATTTTTCACCACCATATTGGATGTCTCAATCCGTCACAAATTGGGAAATACTTCAACTCGACACAAATGTCCTATGGACTATTTTGTGGTGAATGTTATTGTGGTTTCAGATAAATTTTCGACTAGTTTTACTACGGGTTACCCATTGTAGATTAACAACGAAGTGTCAAATGTCTTTTTGTCATGGGCGTCTAAGCAAAAATTAAAACGATAATAAATGTTTTATTCATAAGTTTGTATCTTATATTTATAAAGATGTATAATTTATATATACTAAAAAATATGTATATACTAGTGTAAGACCCGCGTTTTACGCGGGGTTAAAATAAATTTATAATATATTTTAATTTTAATTTATTAATTATATGAAATAAAAGTCTTAATTTTTAAATGTTATAGTTGAATTTTAAGTGAATGTTCAATTGAATTTTAAAGTGATTGTTCAATTGAATTTTAAAAGTGATTGTACAATTGAATTTTTAATTTCAACATTAGAATGAAGAAAAAAATATTACAAATTTTAATTTATATTTTTTAAGTAAGTATATTTATTTGTATGAAAATTGATTTTTTTTTTATCTTGTAATGATATAGAAATTTAATAAATTGATAATTAAATATGTAAATGAATTAATGGAAAAACAATTAAGAGCCGGAAAAAAAAAAAAGTGAAAAAATCAAATTTGAAAACGCATGCAAAAAAGAAAAAAAAAAGGAGAATTAAGGAAAATAACCTTCATCGAAATGTATAAATACATGTAAGAAAAAAAAATCTCAATGCAATATAAAAATAAGAATGTACAATCAATGGAGAAATACATACATTGAATAACATTTAGAATAAAAACATTAAAAATGTTAGAATGAAGCTGACGCTCACGGGTGAACAAAATTGACTTTTATGAGACATTCAATCCGAAAGAACAAAACCTACAAACAAAATAAAATTGTATAAATTAATTAAAACTTACCATAGGAGTATTAGTATTTGTATTCTCTTTGTTAGTTTGGGTTAAAGTTGTTATTACGTTAATTATTTTATCTGGTTTTGTGATATGTGATTTTATTTGAGATTTGACATTTTGAAAAATGATCATCCTTCTTGTTCCTTTGAAACAAAAATTATTTTATATTTACCTTATTATGTGTATTAAAATTGTCTTAATTATTTTTATTTTATATCTAATTGCTAATGACACTATTAATTTTATCATACATTATGAATGTGGTGTTCAATGCAGAATACCACTACTTGAGTATAATTACTGTGCTCCTAGGAATAATAATTTAGACAATTATGGTCTATACAATAATGTTGAAAATCATTTTATATTAGTTAGATAATAAAAATATGATAGAGGGACTTGGCAAGGTACATGCTTATAGTAAGAAAACATATATATTGCAGTTATGAAAATAAAATGCATATTAGGTTTTCTAAGGAAAAAATAAACAAAAAATGAGGATAACAAAGTATACCTTGATTGAAGTCTTCATAACTTGATCTCAATGATGGAGTAACATATTAGAATTATTTGTTTGTATATACCGTAATAAATAATCTTAAATTTATAAATTTTACATTTGAATTCAAAAGGAAATAATAATGCAAGAATAATGTGATTTAATTGATCACTCAATTCAATTTTAACACATGCTCGATAAAAATAAGAATAATGAGATTTAATTATTAATCAATGTATCAGATTTAGTTTTTTTTTTTGAAGCCGATGTATCAGATTTAGTTAAAAAAAAATTAATAAAATAAATTATAAAATAACTTATTATACATTTGTGAAATGGTCAACAGTCGACACATTATATTTTCTAAGTTAAAATAAGAAATACTATTTTGTACTATATATTTCTATGTGCGTTGAGTACGTTCAAAAATTAACAAATATGAAAGTAAATATTAATACACATTAATTGAAGATGATCAGTCAACAAATTTTTTATTTTATTTTTTTATTGTAATATTTTTAAACTTAAAAAATATTGTTTGATTTAATAAACGTTAAAATTTGAAAATATATCAACTTATTTTTTTTTATAAATATCATTGGACACATTTACACTTTCAAAATTCAACACATATATAATTCAATAAAAAATGTAACACGTTTATAATTCAATAAAAAAAGTCACTTATACCCCGATTTAATATTTCTAATTAATTTATATTATAAAAATTGGTTTATATTACATGTTTTAGTAATATATTTTTATAATGAGATAACTTTCAGTGTTATGTATCAATTATTATTTAATATTATATACAATTTTAAATTATAAATAACTTAAAATTTTAAATGAAATACTATTTCAATAGTTAGGATTTTCTTTTTAAAAGAAATTACTATAACTAATTGATATGATATAGGATGGAAAAATATTTAATAATTGATCGAATAACCGTGATTTGCTTATAGCTAATTTGAATTAAAATTGAGATTTTTTTTGTAATTTAGAGATAATTATATATATATATTAAATTGATAAAAATTTACTTAAAAAAAAAAAACTTGATAAAACTTGATATAAGATACTTCGCAACATTTGAAACCCCCTTTTTTTTGTAATTGAAAATTGATTGAAAACATATTAAAATTTTAATTGGAGCATTTAAGTTGACATATGAGATATACGGTGTATAACTGTATAACATAGTGGACTATAAGATGGATTCTATGAATTAAAGAAACTATTCAATAGGCAAGAATTATGAGATTTAATTGAGTAATTTATGAGCTAATTAATTTAAGAACATGCGCTTAAAAAATGTATCTAGTTGAGACTTGCCAAGTTTATGTCACAATATATAGAAACAATTTTAATAATTACTAATAATTTCCATAATTTTTGTACAATTATTCGGTTTCCTTAATTTAAGGTTATTACTATAAATTTTATATTTGACTAAATTAATTTGAATATCTAGTAGATACAATTTTTGACAAAGAGATTTTATTTTTATATTAATAAATTAGACAAAAAATTTTGGTAATATCTTTTACTAAATTAATACATTAGAGATTTTTTTTGATTATTGTCTTCATGTTTATAATATATTTTAATTATTTTGTGTACCTAGAATATGTATTCTAATAAGCATATTTCTAAATATTTAAATGAAGTAATATATTAATTATTTCCATCCTAATATACTTTTATAATTAGAGTGATTTCAATGCGTACGTATATTTCAATGCGTTTCTTTATTGAAATAATTTTACACATTTACATTTGCATATTTTCAATAAGAAGTAATACATGATAAATTTGAGCTTAATTTGTGCATTACATATGACTCTAGAATTTATTTATTTTTTTAGAGGCATATGACGCTAGAATTTACATCTTTATAGATGTTAAATTGATCATGAAATGGGAAATGATGAGCAAATCGTCGTCTAATCAATATTGTTAGGTTTGAGACGTGTTATTTGAATTGTTTAGTGAAAGTGTGCGTGCGTGCGATATACAGAGATGTTGTCTGTAGTGTTGGCACAGTCCAGACAACAATGAGCAGCGGAATTTAAACAAACACTTTGCAAAGAAGTATTTCAAAATTTGTGTAGATTAAATAATTAATCTACACGAATCACTTATATTAACTCTTAATATCAGTGAAACAAAATCAACAACCTCGTAAGGTTTTGAACAACTACAACTCAAATTGAGTTTGAAAAGTTACTAGAAAAATACGAAACTATCTCCCTTATAGATCTAACATATTTTCCTAATAAACGACTATGATTGAGTACACATATATTCGGGTTTATACAAGTGCACTAATCTACAAGAAAGAACAAAGTATATTCCTAACTAGAAGCGTTGCGCATTCCATAGGTAGTAATATAATTAAGCTTTCTCTCTTATTTTTTTTTTTTTTTTTAAGTGAAGGCAGTGGGTTCTATTTATAGGTTTGAGTTCGAACTGCCTTACAACTCCTACAACTCCCTTGATCATTCTTAGCCATTGGATCAAGGTGGTTTCTTGTAACTTCCCTTCACACTCCATAATTGTATGAACTTGCGTATTGAGGCTTAGAAACTTCTCACTCCCATGCAACTGCTTGACCTGGGTGTTGCCCACGTCTTCTACCTGCATTTGGGACATCACTAAGCAACACAAGTTAAGTTAGAGTTAGTAAAAGGAGAAAGGGCAAATTCTGATGTTGTAGTAGGTGTTGGCACATTTAGTACAACATGTAACTGAAATGTTGGATCATAAAATACAACACCTATTCCAACATCAACAATCTCCCCCAATTTGGCCTTTCTACATCAACACCCCTAATGTTCACAACATTCAGAATTTTGATAAAGAAAACAATACCCATGATATTTCAAATAAGAACTAATATCAGTATTGAACCAAATTTAATCACAGCATCTAAGTTAAAAACAATGTACTTAGATTTAAAAACAGTAAAAACAGAAAACATAAGGCAATGTATGTAGGACAGAAAAATAAACAACATAACTAAGGCTTTACAAGGTGAGGAAATAAATGAAAGCAGTGAAAGTGGAGGATTGGGCTGATAGTATCAGCTGCATCTTCAGAAGTCTGCACGAACTCCCCCATACTCTACACTTCCTCATTCTTCAAGCTTTCAAACTACATTGAGATCTCCATAGAGATCTTCAATGTCTTGAGCATCAGCATCTGCATCCTCTTGCATTTCATCAGTGTTAAGGTCTGGATTAGGAACAACAATATTGGGACACTCTTCTTGAACTGGAACAACATTATTTTGACCTGGAACTGCATTGTGAACATTGGAACTCACTCCCCCTTGTTGAGGTAGAAAGCAGCTCTTCCCAGAACTGTTTTTGGATGATCAAGTCCTCAACCGTACTCTGGAGATTAGTTATAGTGCCTTGAAGTATATCAACCTGTCTGAGAATGAAGTGTGAAGATAGATAAACAGAGGTTACACAACCTGATGAAGGGTGTGTTCTGGATGTTGATGGCACATTTGGATCAACACTTCTGGGGGCAGTAGTCTTTGGTATAGGCAGATCCACAATCCGTTCACCACCACGAAGCAGAAGTTGTGGTGAAATTGAAAGGCTCGGAACATATCCACTAATGACCTCAGTGTCCAATCTTTGGAACTCCTTGTCGGCCAGCAACTTATAAATCAAACAAGGATATGGAAGAAGGCCCTTACCAGTCATGTTGCAAGTGAAGTTCATCATATTCTGAAATATCACATGTCCTAGATTAAACTGCTTAAGGTGTCCAATCTTATAGAGTAGGACAGCCTGTTCCAAGGTAAGAGTTGTGTTGTTTGTTGTCGGTATCCAATTATAACACACAATCTTATGTAATACAGAATATAAGCTAGTTAATCGAGATGCAAGCAATTTTGGCACCCAATGAGTAATTTTTCCACCTGTAAGCACACTGATCATCAAATCAAAGTCTGTCACTACGGGATCCTCCATAATTCTCGTTTTCAACATCATGTTGATTATCCTAGGTGTAATAATAATCTCAAGACCACGAAACGGCACACAACCATACTTTCCAGAGTTCGTATCACCAGTTTTTGCACTAACATTTGCATAGAATTCGTGAACCCAATCAACTATGTAAGGTACTGCAAATAATAACGCATCCAGAATAGACCTTTCCCTAAACCAATCCATAAGATTAGCTTCTTCAAAATCAGAGATTTTTAGAATTCGTTCACTGAGAATAGTCCTATTTCGAATTGTTTTATAACGTGTACTCGTATGATCGTTGTATTCAACCTCGTCATCACTAAAGTCTGTATCAGAAGAAAGAGGCACCTCTTCCTCGGGAGCAGAGGCGTATGAGCTGGATTCAGAGGATGAGCTTTGGGATGTGGCCACTGGAGAAGCAACTTGTTGAGTTTTTCGGGCCTTTTTGTGGACTGCCCGAGAATTGGGGATGTCTTCATCTGCATGATCAACTGAGACGGCTTCGGGGAAGTTGTCTATGATATCATCGACACTTTGAGGCTCCCCCTCAGATTCTGAATTAGATAGGACTATCGATTGAGCTTTTCCTCCGTCCGTTCTGGGATTTTTCTTCCCAGTGTAGTCGACTCGTTTCCCAAGAGTCCTGTAAGAGACACGACGACCTCCAGTCCATTTGCGAGCGACAGGAACAGGGGCTTTTGCCTTTTTAGTGGTGAATTTCCTCTTTTGCCTTAAACGAGCTAGCTTTGCTGCCAAAATCTCCTCATCAGACGAGGATACGTCTTCCATTTGCACATCACTTTTCTCCACCGCTGGAACATCGTCTCGGAACATTGCATTATCAAGAATCTCTCCCTCCAAGATTATGGTTGGGGAGACTGTTTTACGGGCTAGGGATTGGTAAGCTTTCTTCAATTTCTCGAAGGAGGTTCCAAGTGGAAAGGATTTTTGAAAGTTAGATGATTTCGGAGATGAGAGATCAATCGAAGAGGGGTTTACAGGTGCAGAGGAGTTTGCATGTGCGATTTCACTGCGGATGTCTAGTGGGTTGTAGACCACCAGTGGGAGATCAGAAATTTCGGGCTCGAATGGAACAACCATGGTTCCAACAACGAATGATGGCGAACCAGGTGCGGGAGAGTTGGGAATTTCAGTGATTGTCACCATTTTGGGTTTGATTTTGAGTTTTTCGGAGAGAAAAAATCGCAGGGCAGTTGAGAAGGGGCTTTGTTTGAAATTTGAATTGAGAAACTCAGGCCTGTTCGAATGATGATGATTATCTTCAAAAGCAAGAAATAAATTGATTAGACCCTTCAAATTCTGGAATGAAGAGATAATCATAAAAAATTCAAATATAATTATACCAAATTGTGAAGTTACCCTTATGCCAAAATATATATCTTTTGAATGAGTGTTACATAAACAGAAATAAGCTCGATGGTATAAGATAACATGCATATGAGTTCTATTTATAGAGGATTTCAGGCGGGAGTTGATACACGATTTCATAAAGGAAAACTGAAACGAAGAGAGTGGAAGGAAAACTTCTCTCCATATAATATGTCGTGTGTTGTGGAGAATAATTACTGAGAAAATAATAAATAAATGAAACGGATTAAATAATAACTGAACAAATAAAATAAATAAATTCAGATAAATATTTGCAGATAATAAAAATAATAATTATCAGAAATTAATTAATTCTATAAATAATCAAAATCATAAGTCTGAGTCAGGTGTTGAATAGATTGTTGGCATTTTTTACATCTCAACACAGTTTTTTCATGAATTTGCTTCATATGTGTTGCACTTTAATTTTTATCACATTTACACATTAATCCATCTTTTCAAAAGAGTGCATCGTAGCAGCGAACTCCGTGCCCTATAGTTACTCAATGGATTTGTGTTTAATTTGATGCCTTTAGAAGAGAGAACATCGTAGTAGTGAGCTCCGTGTCCCTAGTTACTCAGTGATTTTCAAAGCATCTAAATTGTGATTTTCTTTGCATTTGAGAGATTGTACAAGCTTTTCTCATATTCCACATGACTCAATTTAAGACTTCTAGACTGAGATTATAGAGAATTATGTTAAATCCGACACTTACGAAATTTATACAAAGAAATAATAATTCTGGTGTTGTCCCAAATGCTATCGCATTTGGTACAACACTTTTGATACAGTGTTCAGATATTGCATAACCCAAGAGACTTCCTTAGAGAGGAAAATCTCTTATCATCTAAACCTTTTGTGAATATATCAGCAAGTTGTTTTTCTGTAGAAACGTATTCCAACTTGACCACCTCTTTTTCTACTAGATCTCTTATGAAATGATGCCTTATACTTATATGCTTGGTCAAAGAATGTTGCACTGGATTAATTCTTAGATATATTTATGGCACTAGTGTTATCACAATAAACACTTAGAGTATCACAAGGTAAACCATAATCACACAACATTTTCTGTAACCAAAGTAGTTGTGTACAGCAACTCCCTGCTGCAATATACTCAGATTCGGCTGTGGATTTTGATACACAGTTCTGTTTCCTGCTATGCCAAGATATGAGATTATTTCCCATGTAAAAGCAGCCACCACTAGTGCTCTTTCTATCATCAGCATCTCCTGCCCAGTCAGCATCACTATAGCCAATTAAGGAACAATTTATGTCCTTGCTGTACCATAAGCCTAAGTCACAAGTTCCTGCAACATATCTAACAATTCTTTTTACAGCATGCATGTGAGATTCTTTTGGATTAGACTGATATCTAGCACATAGACATACACTAAACATAATATTAGGCCTAGTAGAGCTCAAGTAAAGAAGACTACCTATCACTGATCTGTACAATGTTGGGTCAACATTCTGGCCAACATTGTCTTTACTCAGTTTTTGAGTTGATCCCATAGGTGTTTTCATGTGTTTAGCATTCTCTAAACCGAATCTTTTCACAAGATTTTTAGCATATTTACTTTGTGATATAAAGATACCATCATTTTGCTGTTTAATTTGTAAGCCAAGGAAATAATTTAGGTCACCAACCATAGACATTTCAAAGGTTGATGTCATTTCATTCACAAACAGTTTTAGCATATTATCACAAGTAGAGCCAAACACTATATCATCAACATAAATTTGAGCTACCATAATATCATTTTTCTCATGTTTAATGAATAGAGTTCTATCAGCTTCTCCTCTAGTGAAACCAAATTCAATCAGAAAATCAGTTAATCTTTCATACCATGCTCTAGGTGCTTGTTTCAAGCCATATAGAGCCTTTTTTAGTTTGAACACATAATCAGGAAATTCTGGATTTTCAAAGCCTTTTGGTTGCTCAACATAAGCTTCTTCCATTAAGATTCCATTTAGAAAGGCAACTTTAACATCCATTTGGTATAATTTTATGTTGATAAAGCATGCAATAGCAAGTAAAAGTCTAATGGATTCTATTCTAGCAACTGGAGCAAATGTTTCATCAAAATCTACTCTCTCTACTTGAGTATATCCTTGAGCAACAAGCCTTGCTTTGTTTCTGATAATATTGCCTATTTCATCAGTTTTGTTTTTGAAAATCCATTTAGTACCAATAACATTTGTATGATCTGGCCTAGGTACTAATGTCCATACATCATTTCTAACAAATTGATTCAATTCTTCATGCATAGCTTCTATCCAATGTTCATCATTTAAAGCTTATTTTACTGTTTTAGGTTCAATAGCAGAATGATAACACTCATGATTTACCTTATTACACACAGAAGTCATGCAAATAGATCTTACCATATCTTTTGGATTTATACCTAACCTTCTTCTGGTCTGAATTCCAGTAGATTGATCACCTATAATCAGCTCCTGTGGATGATTCTTTTGAACTCTCCTTGAAGGAGTTTTATGCAGATTGTACATATTTTCTGGATTTTCTGTAACTTCAGCAGATGTGTCTGTATGTGTTCCCTCATTCTGTTCATCATCTTTGATCTGATCTGTTCTGTCAGTAATTATTGGACTATCAGCAAGGTCTGAGACATCCTCTTCAATACTGTTTCCTGTAATACTTATGTTATCATCAAAAACCACATTTACAGATTCTTGAACAGTATTTGTTCTGAGATTATAGATCCTATATGCTTTACTGTTCCTTGAATAACCAAGGAAAAAACCTTTTGTTGGTCCTGAAAGGAGTATATAACAAGTGTATGGGGGGGGGGGAATAAACTTGTATGCAATTCTTTACAACTTTGATCAAACCAGAGCTCAGCTAGGTTGTCTTGGACAACTCTGCTGAAGATGATTAACTCTTCTAAGAAAATCAAACTTCTAAGTACTATTGAGTACTTAGTTGAATAACTATCTAGGGAGTTATATGTGCGGAATAGTGGTTCGCCCTTTAAGTTTAGACTCCTTAAGTTTCTGAAATCAATTTGTCAATACAGTCCAGTTTTCAGGGAACTTGTCCAAAACAGTTTTGCACAGTCTTTGAGTATGTATCTTTTCAAAGATCAGTTTTGTGTGCAGTGTTGAATGAATGAAAATACTTGAAAAGCAAATCAACACAGGAGGTTATAGTGGTTCAGAGACTCAAACTCCTACATCCACTTTCCCTGATTTAACAGGATAATTCCTTCACTCTTGGAATTAACTTGTTTTATAGTGCCAAGGTGCACTTGATCAAGAACACCACTCCTTGGTGAATTGATCCCTAGGATGTCTAGAGTCCTAGTACCCTCTTCTCAACTCAGAACTGAACTGTTCTTCTCTCAACAGTCAGCTCCTACCACTTCTACTACTACAACCTTCTCACTTTCTCACTTGAAAGAGGTAAGGGTTGAAGTAAGGTTCCAACTAATGAGATATCCTTTACGATGAAGATCAGTGTATAAGGATTAGGATATCTCTCTAAGCTTTGTATGGAAATACAGTAAGTTCAGCTTAGAAGAAGTGTATGAAGACTAAGATAGTCTCTTTTGAAAGCTTTGAAAGCACTTGAATTCTTGTAGGATAGTTGGCTTGGTAGTTGGTCTTAGTTGGATGCTTTCAAATGGCCTTCACACTTCTGTATTTATAGACAAATTTGAGGATTTTCCCATTGGAGAGGCAGCCCCAATTTGCTATAAATGTCTTCCTTGACTTCTTCAAACTGGAAGACAGATTCTTGATAGTGACATGTCCTTATTTGGGTAATAAACAGCTGTTAAGACTTTGTCTTCATCCTGCAGCACTTTTCCCAATGTTTGACTTCTTGTTAGGACTTGGACATGGTTTCTGAAGATTGATCCAATGATAGGACAACATTCCTTATCAACTGGACAACTCTCCTTATCACTATCAGCAGTTTTTCTTATCAGCAAAGTTGGCTTGCTTTTCTTCAGATGACTTGGCTCTTTCCCTTTGCTTCACTTCAAGGTGATCTTAGCATGTTGTATTGAAGTTCTTTAGGGTATGGTTGTCTCTAACTCTTCAGCATGGTTGACCTTCAAACATTAGAACTTTTGTTCTGGTTCAAACTTGCTGAGACAACTCTTCTGGGACAACTCTCCTGATCAGCATATATGGTCTTTTAGCTTCTGAGCTTTTGTTTTCTCACAGAGTTATCATCTCTGGACAACTCTCCTGATTAGAACATTTGACTAATCTTGTCCTTTTGAGCTTTACAATCTTGTTCTTGCATAGAGATAGCTCTTCTGGACAACTCTCCTGATCAGAGCATATGATGTTCTATAGAGTTTTCCTTTGCTTTAGTGATTGTTCCAGAATTTGAGCCTTGAGGGGACTTGTTCCTGATAATCTTCCAAGTATAGGTTCCCCCTCACATTGTGCATTTAGTCATCTAAGAGCTGCCTAACATATCAGCTACTCATCTAGCCTTATGCTATGTGTTCTAACAATCTTAGAACACAGTCATCTAGACTTAGGCATGTCTCAGGGGGTTTTGGTATTTAATCAAAACATATGTCATTTTATTCCCAACACCTTTGTCACTTTTAGAGTCAAATTTATGCAATTGTTCTCTATCATTTAGGATGTAGCAAACACAGCCAAATACATGAAAATACTTGAGATTAGGCTTTCTATTATTCAGAATTTCATAAGGAGTACTATTAGAATCTGTTCTAATCAAGACTCTATTAGAAATATGACAAGCTGTATTTAGAGCTTCAGCCCAAAACCTTTTAGCCAAATTTTTAGAACATAGCATAACTCTAGCCATCTCTTGAAGAGTTCTATTTTTCCTTTCTGCTATCCCATTATGTTGAGGAGTTTTAGGTGAAGAGAACTCCTGTAATATGCCTTTGGATTCACAGAATTCAGTGAATGTACTGTTATCAAATTCTCTTCCATGGTCTGATCTAATTCTACACACTTTAGAATTATAAATAGTCTTGAATCTTTTGCATAAAGTTTTAAAGACAGAAAAGGTTTCTGATTTTTCTTTTAGGAATTCTATCCATGTAAATCTAGAATAATCATCAACAATGACATAAGAATACCTTTTGCCAGCTATACTCTCAGTTTCCATAGGACCCATAAGATCCATATGAAGCAATTCAAAACAATGTTTTGTAGAACAATGGCCTAATAGTTTGTGAGAAGCTCTTACCTGTTTGCCCTTTTGACATGGTCCACAGATGTGTTTGTCTGAAAATTTCAGCATTGGTAAACCTGTAACAGCTTTAAGTCTAATTAATCTATCAATTTGTCTATGATTAACATGCCCAAGTCTATGATGCCATAGTGTACTTTCATCATTTTTCACATTATTGCAGCTCACTTTGGACTCAATTAAATAGCAATTATCAGCAGATCTGTTACCCATCATAATGCAATCAGAATTTTCATCTAGCACATAGCATGAATTTTTATCAAACTTTACATGCAAGTCATCATCACATAATTGGCTTATACTAATAAGGTTGGCAAGTAATCCATCAACATGTAAAACATTTGGTAATCTAGGAAATCCAGGAACATTTAAGGTTCCTTTGCCAATGATCTTCCCTTTAAATCCACCTCCATAAGTAACATTACCACCATTATAAGCTTTGTAATCAGATAGGTAATCAATTTGACCTGTCATATGTTTTGAGCAGCCACTGTCAAAATACCATAAACCAGGAACACATGCTTTCAAAGACATATGAACAACATTACATATAGTATTTTTAGAAATCCATTCTGTTTTCTGTGAATGTTGCTTTGTGTGTGGTGTCATTTTAGACAATCCAGTAGCTTTTAAATCCTTTTGTCTTTTTAAACAATAGTGAGCTTTGTGACCCTTTTTATAGCAATAGTTACACACAAGTTCTTTCACATTAACAAGGGTTTTTTGCAGAAATAGTAGCATTGGTTTCAGGTTCAGCTTTGACAAAAACAGTAGATATATTACTTTGAGAACTAAAAGCTGTTTTACCTTTATAACCAATACCTGCTTTCCTTGTATTGTTGATCAGTAGTGATTCATCCAGTTTTGCTTTTCCATCAGAGAATTTCTTGAAGCTTAAGGACACTTCCTTCACCTTTTCTTCAAGTTTTTCAAACTCACAATCCTTCTTGGTCAGAACACTCTCTAGTTTTAAAACAGAGTTTCTTAAATCATCATTTTCAAATGTTAATGATTTGATAATGCGATTTAATTTTTCAGTTTCAGAATACATAATGTGTTGTTCTTTATTTGTCAAAGGATTTTCATAAGAATATTTTCTGAAATCGAGAACAGATACTTCTAGTCTATCTTTTAGATTAGAAATTTATTTATCTTTCTTTGTTAAAAGACTTTCCAGTTTGAACACAGTGTTTGACAAATCTTGAATATCAGCATCTCTTCTGGATGTACCTGTTTCTGTAACAGAACTTATGAAACAATTAAATTCTGGAGTTTTATTATTCAGTGATTTCTCAAATGATGGCTCATTTGTCTTCACATCATAATAAAAATCATCCAGATCATCATCAAAGGTATCATCATAAATAATTCTAGTTGAAAAAGCTTGTTCAATGTCTTTTTCAGGATCATGCTCAACATCAGATTCATCACTTAAAGTAGCACTGAAATTTAGTTTCTTTTTCAGAATAGTGTTAGCACATTCATTAGCATAATGACCAAATCCAGAACAAGCATCACATTTAACATTCTTCCTATAGTCTTGGTCTGATCTAAACCTGTTTCCTCTTTCTAATTGTTTAGAAGGATTAAAAGTGTTTTTCCTAATAGGTAATTGTTGATTATTAGTAATCTGAACCTTAGGTTGAATATTGTCTTTGAATTTCTTATTCTTCATGAAAGTTTTAAACTGTCTAGTCATAAATGCCATGTAATCAGGATCATTATAATATTCCTCAATATTATCTTCATCAGAATCAATTTCAGTAACATAAGGGGATTTTCCAGAACTGGATGTTGCAGATAATGATGCATCACCTTTGAAAACAAGTACTTTCTTTTCATTATCAGCCTTTTCAGATATGTTCATCTCATATGTTTTCAAAATACCAATTAATTCATTTTGACTTAGCACATCTGTATCTTTAGCTTCTTCTATAGCACATATCTTAGGTTCAAAACGTTTAGGAACAGATCTAAGAATTTTATGTACTAACCTCGTATTAGAGATTGGATCACCAAGAGAATGAGCTTCATTTGAGATCTCAGTCAGCTTTTCATTGTAAGATGAGATGGTCTCATCTTCTTTCATCCTCAAATTTTCGAATTTTGTTCCAAGCATACGAAGTCTGGTCCTTCGTACACTGTCTGATCCTTCACAATGTTCTTGTAATCGATCCCATGCATCCTTGGATGAAATGCAGCTTGAAATGATTTTGAACATTGATGCATCAGTTGAGGTGAAGATTGCATTCAATGCCTTTGAATTGTAACTAGCTGTTGTGATTTCTTCGGCTGTCCAGTCTAGCTCTCTCTTGATTTGGGCTTCATTGTCCTCATCTGCAGCAGTTCTTGGCTGAGTCCAGCCACCTAGAACACTCCTCCATGCTCTTTCATCAATAGATTTGATGTACATCCTCATTTTAGGTTTCCAGAAGGCATAATTTGTGTCGTCCATAATTGGAGGTTTTAGTGCGGGCGAAAGTGCATACTCCATTGCAAATAAACACACACTCTAAGCAGAATCTCTACTTAGTGTATCAAGTAGTTGGCTCTGATACCAACTGAAAGTGTGCGTGCGTGCGATATACAGAGATGTTGTCTGTAGTGTTGGCACAGTCCAGACAACAATGAGCAGCGGAATTTAAACAAACACTTTGCAAAGAAGTATTTCAAAATTTGTGTAGATTAAATAATTAATCTACACGAATCACTTATATTAACTCTTAATATCAGTGAAACAAAATCAACAACCTCGTAAGGTTTTGAACAACTACAACTCAAATTGAGTTTGAAAAGTTACTAGAAAAATACGAAACTATCTCCCTTATAGATCTAACATATTTTCCTAATAAACGACTATGATTGAGTACACATATATTCGGGTTATACAAGTGCACTAATCTACAAGAAAGAACAAAGTATATTCCTAACTAGAAGCGTTGCGCATTCCATAGGTAGTAATCTAATTAAGCTTTCTCTCTTGTTTTTTTTTTTGAAGTGAAGGCAGTGGGTTCTATTTATAGGCTTGAGTTCGAACTGCCTTGCAACTCCTACAACTCCCTTGATCATTCTTAGCCATTGGATCAAGGTGGTTTCTTGTAACTTCCCTTCACACTCCATAATTGTAGGAACTTGCGTATTGAGGCTTATAAACTTCTCACTCCCATGCAACTGCTTGACCTGGGTGTTGCCCACGTCTTCTACCTGCATTTGGGACATCACTAAGCAACACAAGTTAAGTTAGAGTTAGTAAAAGGAGAAAGGGCAAATTCTGATGTTGTAGTAGGTGTTGGCACATTTAGTACAACATGTAACTGAAATGTTGGATCATAAAATACAACACATATTCCAACATCAACATTTAGGATGCCTCGAATGAACAAACAAAAATGAGAATCAAATTCACTAATTGAGAATTTATGCAAAAACATAAAATCGAAAATAAAAACATAAATACATACAATATACGACATTGAGAAAGAGAATGACTAAAGAATTACAGTCGTAAGAGAATTTCTCATTACTCGCAAACGTAAGAGTGGTGCATGACGTTCAATAAGTCTCTTCAGAGCCCCTTCCTTCAAAATCAAATTACTACTTTCTTGCTATTAACACGTGTTAAATGTCATATTTCTTTATATTGGTATTTAAATAGCACATTAATGTTTTGACCAATATATATATGTTTTAAAAATCTAATGGTTAAGATTAATTTGTATAAATGTATGGATTAGATTACATTGAAAAGGAGGAAAATAAGGCGAGGAGAGGAATTTTAAAATGGAGACAATTGAGAAGAGAGAGATTGTGTCAGACGAATCATACTGCGACACGTGACAATTAAAAAGTTTGCAAATATATATAATATAGATATTGTTACGAAGCATTATCATGTAATTGCATAATTGAGGGACATGCGAAAGTTGTTGATACAATTAACTTTAAGGAAATGTTAGACTCCACCTTTGGAGTTGGAGATTATAGTTAGACTCAAGTCCCACTTCACGAATGTTACCTCTTTGTTAGAAGGGAAGCCAATCAGTTGACTCACTTTATCGCTAAAAATGCTCGTCAATTAGAAAGTCCTGTTTATTGGGCAGACCCACCGTTTAATGTGGATGGATCATATTGTGAACGAAATAAAGGCTCGTCTCAGTGACAAATCATCATATTTGAATGTCTAAAAGTCACATATATACCTCACCCGTTACAAACTACGATATACTTCAACTCGATACAAATGTCCGATAAATTTTGTGACTATTTTGTGGTGAATATCGTTGTGGTTTCAAATGATTTTTCGACTAGTTTTACTACGGGTTACCCATTGTAAATTAACGATAAGTGTGACTCATCACAAATTTACGATGATCATTAAATTTTATCATAAATTTTTGCGGCACTTGAATCTGTAATCAATTTTTGCTCGTCGCAAATCACGATTTACGACGAGTATCTATGCTAAACACATCTTTAAATGCTAAAATTTTTGTGGTAACATATACATCAGATAGGTATATTTTCTTTTTTTTATCTTATTAATAAGAATTTCATTTTTTTTTTGTACATCTAATCTCACCTGAATATTTGTTCAATATAGTCACTTTATATTTATATATGTATTGACCAAGAGTTCGGGTGTGAGTCGCACCCAATTTAGTATTATTGTTTGATTGATATATAAATTCTATCAACTTATATAGAACTTCGACTAATTTTTGTTAGATTAGATCATCGTATTGTGTGATAGAAAGAAAAACTCTAAGTAAAATGTTATATTAACAATAAAAATTTATATTTTTTTGTGTAAAAATTTTTTCATTTCGCAAAAATTTAATTGAAATATTTCATATATGATATATAAGATTAACAAAAGAAACAAAAATTTACAGATCAAACACGTTAAATGAATTTTCTAAAAAAAATTTGCATATGCAAAACAAATTTTTTCGCTCTTATGTCTTGTGTTAATACAAAGCCAAAATATGTTAACACACCCTTGTCCATACAATAATGCATACTTACACATATGGCAACATGTATAAGATATTGAAAAATTATGTTATTGCATACAAAAAATAGTATTGTAAAGAGAAATGTGTATTACTGAACGTGAATAAAATACCGTTGATAAAATAGATGAAAAACAAAATAGAAAATATGAAAAAAAATCAAATTTGAAGAACATGTATGGAAAATGATTAAAAAATTCAATTAATTAAAGATTTGTTCTAACACTAAAACACATTTATCTTACGGTAACTTATTTGATCTTGTAGTAACACATATCTGAGATCAGCTGCTCTCGTCGTCCGCTGCCCTTCGTCGTCGAAGATTTTAAATTTGTTAGTTTAATTAGTTTATATTCTTATTTATTTATATACATTATTTTTTAAATTAATATTTTACGTCCTACTCCCTCCGTCTAGAGCTGTCAAAATGAGCTAGGCCCGTTGGGTCGGCCCACCCCCGTCTATTAAATAGGGTGGGTTGGGTTGAATAATACAAGCCCATTTAAAATTCAGGCCCGTATGTAGAGCTATCAAAACGGGTCGGCGGAGCGGGCAAAAACCGCAGAAGCCCGCCTTTTGGCGGTGCGGGGGCGGGCCGGCCCATTTGCTAGACGGGCTGCCAAAATCTCATCCCAACCCATAAAGGGGCGGGCCGCGAATTTCGACGGGCCAACCCAATTTTTTTTTTAATAAAATTATTATCTTCATTTTCAAAATTCAAATTCTCTTAATATTTATCTTTTACTGCATGCCCATTATTAAATCTATTATCATAATTTAAAATTTAATAATGAAATTATAATTAGAAGGTCGACATCTGACGTTGGAACAAAAACAAGCGCGCAAGTAGCATGAATTTATAATGCGAGACAGAGAATTTTTGTGTTTGACTATTTTTTTACTTCTAAATTTTAGTTGTTAATTGCAAGCAACAACTAGATTTTGAGTTGTTGAATAAGTCTTAAACACGTGACAAACTTTTGTTATTTTTCTATAATATTAAACTAATTATAATAATAGAATAATAATAATATTACTAATTTTTTATTTAAAAAAAATGGGTAGGCGGACTGGCCCGTCAAAATCCGCGACCCAAACGGGGCGGTCCCTGTAGGCCCGCTTCCTAACGGGCTGAGAAAAGGTGAGCACAACCCTTATTTTTTTATGGCGGGGCGGGCTAGCCCAACGGGCTCAGCCCATTTTGACAGCTCTACATGTATGGGTTAGACCGTATGGATTGTGAATTTTGGCGGGTTGAACCGAGGACGGTGTAGGTTGGCCCGCGGGCTTTTTATTATTAAAATTTTTATTTTAAAGATTAAATGAAGAAGTAACACGCTTTTATTAAGTTGAACTGTGACTGTGGGTGAAGATGTGATATTAGAAATTTATCGATTCAATTCAACTTTAAATCAAGATACAAAATTACAAAATATTATACTAAACAAAATTGAAATTTGAGAATGAGAATACACCACTCATGATAACTATGCATTTATAAAGAGAGAATGAGAATACTCAGAGAGACTTGATATATAATTAATGTAGATTTGAATCTTTTTCTTAACTTTCTCTCTTTATAAATGCATAGTTATCATGAGTGGATTGAAAGAGTATGTGGTGATAATGTCATGTGTATTCACAAATTGACACTTGTTACTTATAGTTGAGTTGATTTGCTCATTAAACTTTCGTTGAATACAGATGATTATATATCTTTGTTACTAATAGTTTGGTTGATTTGTCCATTAAACTTTCGTCAAATATTATATATATTGATTATGCCATTTTGAAAATAAGAATTTAAACAATATTAATGTTTAAATTTTAGTTCGATTGATTTGTCAATCGAACAAAAAATCTTATTTGAGGTTTACTTTTTTATTATAAGAGATTAAAATTATTCACGTGGTGGATTTTATTAAAGATTATTCAAAATTATTCGTACTTCATTTATTAATTTTTTAGTAATTATTTATGTATTGATTAAAATTTAATATAATAATAAATATAAAAAAGTAAAAAATAAATATATTATGAAAAAGCCTGTAGGCTAGCCCGCAACCCGCCATGTGTTGGATTAGGTTGATTATTTTTTAACCTGTCCCCATCGTGGACCGGTCCGTCAAAATCCGCAAAATGATGGGTTGAGGTGGGTTATGGACCGCACCGCTGCGTTAGCCCATTTTGACAGCTCTACCTCCGTCCCCTACTTGATGACACAAAACTCTTGGGCACGAGATTTAACAAATGAATTGTTTATTATTCCCTCCATTTCATAAAATTTGTCACATTTTATCTTAAATTTTGTTTCAAAAAGTTTATCGGTTTTCTATTTTTACCAATGATCTTCCCGAACTACCCCTGTTAATATCTATTTTTTTTGGAAATATATTAATGATAGAAATGTCAAAGGAATAGTGGAAAAGGAAGGTGGGAAAATAAAATAAAAAAGAGAAGAAAAATATAAAAATTAATGAGGGGAAAATATGTCAAAAAAACATGTTCTTTAATTCTATACAAAATGAGAAATGCGACAAATTTTACGAAACAGAAGGAGTAGTATTATGAAAGTACTAAAGATTTTTTAACTTTATAAATAGTAATAAAGTTACTCCTTTTTAGTGTAATAAAGTAGTGGCATTTGTTGTAATATTTTGATGTTTTAAAGAGATTGTTTAAAAGTATTTTTGTTATTTTAGATAATGTGTCATTAAGTAAAGGACACTCAAAATGGAAAAATTGATCATTGATTCGGGTGGAATTTACACATTTTTTATGCACATGTGAAGCTCATTTCGATTGTGATTTCATTGATTTATGGTTCGATTATAGATGTTTTGGTCAAAATAAGAGAAATGAGGTGTTTTGTCGATTTTGTAGGGAAATCGAAGGATTTTGGGAGCCAAACACCTACCGCATTTCACTGGAGCAGAGATAAGATTTCACCATTAGACCTGTCTTGAAAAATGAGCTAGAATGAAAAAAAGAATCAAGTCAATCGGAGGCCGAAAGCCCAAGATACGAAGGGACGAAGAAGGAAGACGAAAAAGGCCATAGACGAAGTTTTGGCCCGGCCGGATGGCATCACTCGCCCGACCGGGCGGCCGAGCCCAGCGCACAACAGTCCCCTTTACGAAGTTTCCGCCCGGCCGGGCCGCCCCTGTTCGGCCAGTCAATTTTTCCACCTAACACATCCGCCCGGCCGGGCCACTTACTCGCTCGGTCGGGCCAACTTCATTCTCGGGGTTTTTAGTGTATTTTTGCCATTTTTAAGTGCAAAACTTATTCCCAAACCCTAGCCCAACACTATAAATACACATTTTCTTGAAATTCAAATACATTACCCCCTTCCACAAGAATTCTTAACACACAAACACACACTTGTAGATAATCACCATCATCTTCTTCAATTCTCCACCAATTGGAGCAAGGATGCAATCAAGAGCTTTGGGATTCTAATCCCCACCATCCATTAGTCTAATGTTTCTTCTTCTTTTACTTTTATTTGCTTTGATCATTAAACTTTGTAGTATTTTGACTATGTTGTTGATTGGCTATAACACTTTTTGTTCTAGGGCTATGTTTACACTTTGGATGATGTCTATGAATTAATTTCTTGTTTATTTGGTGGTTGTGTTGTTTATTTTTATTTGAATGCTTAACTTTCATTGAAAAACATGTTGTCAATGAACATGATAATATGTTTGATTTATTATTAATTGAAATTGGATTGAGAAATCTTTTTCATTAATCTTATTTAAGCATTCGACCTAATTTATTGTGAGCTCGAGAGAGGATCAATTATTGGGAGGGTATTAGATGATCTTATGAGTCTTTTTGGAATTTATTATGCATGCTAGGTAGAGATACTAGTTTGGGTGATATTTCTCTTGAATTAATTGGACCGAAAGAACTTTAAATTCATTATTTAGTGATCAACCCTATAGTAATAACCACAACACTACTTAAATAGGATTTTAATCATAAATTGACCCCTTAATTAGTATAGCATATGCCTTGGAACCTCCTTTTTCTTTATTGAGTTTTAATCGTATTTCTTGTATTTTTGTGATTTGTATGAGCATTGCTTGATCGATTTTATCCATTACTCTTTTATTGTTTACTTGTGACATTTGGTAGGCAATTTAGGGTAATCAAACACTCAATTTTCGATTACGTCTATTTAGAACTCGATCAACAAACTCCACTTTTATACTCCCCCTTCCTGGGGGATCGACCTTGTACTTACTCCACTACGATATACACCGTATACTTGCAGTTGTATATTTTAGAGTTGTAAAATACATGAATCAAGTCTATGGCGCTGCTGCCGGGGAGGGTTTGGTAGTTTTAGAGTGTAGGTTGAGATAGTTTTAGTTTAGACACTTTATTTGCTTTCATTATTATCAAAAATCCCAAAAATAATTATTTGTGTTTGTTATTTCTTATCTTGCTTGTGATACTCACTTTCTTTTGAAATTTTGCTTAGACATGGCTTATGATCACGCGAGGTAGGAGGAACCGACAAGAGTTGCTACCTCTTAACCCGGAAATCTAAGCTAATTGTCGAAGACAAAATGCCAAGAGAAGAAGAAGAGAGTTGGAAGAGATGAATCGAAGGGAAAATCCAATTGTAGATGAAATGGAAGAGGAGGTACAAAACCAAGAAAATGTTGGAGGAATAGTAAAGCCGAATGGGAATGGAGGCAACCGACCACAAAGAGTTTTAAGAGACAACCTTCACCGGAGGGTTTGAGGAAATGAAAATGTGGGAGGAGACGGAAGTCCAATTGAGAATGAGGAAAATGGTCCACAAAGGGTGTTGGGGGATCATTTCCACCCAATACTGAAACTGTATGGAGGAGCGGGTCGAGAACCTGTGGATGCTCATAACTTTGAGCTCAAGCCGGCATTTATAGTCATGGTCCAAAACAATCAATTTGGTGGGCTTTCCAAGGAGGATCCAAACCTCCACTTATCTCAATTCCTCGAGATAAGTGGAACGGTTAAGATCAATCGAGTGCCTCAAGACTACATCCGGTTGTAACTATTCCCCTTCTCTCTTCGAGACCGTGCAAAACAATGGTATCTATCCCTTGATTTAAGGACCATTGAGAATTGAAATGATCTAATTGATGCATTCTTGATGAAGTATTTCCCTCCAAGCAAAACTATCCAAATTCGAGGGGAAATATCTTCATTTAGACAAGATGATGATGAGTCTCTAGCCGAAGTATGGGAACGGTTCATGGATTTGATTAGAAGTTTCCCACAACACGGTTTCTCCCGAGACCAACTCATTTGCTACTTCTATAATGGAATGGACCACCGAACAAGAGGTATGGTTGATGCTTCGGTCGGAGGGGGATCTTTGTTGGGAAAGACTACGGAAGAAGAATATATTCTTTTGGAGGAGATGGCTGATTCGGGTGGAATTTACACGTTTTAGAGGCACATGTTAAGCGTGTTTTGATGTGGATTTCATTGATTTATGCATTGAATATGATTGTTTAAGCCGAAATGAGAGAAAGGTTGTGTTTTGTCGATTTTGTAGGAAATACGATGGAATTTGGAGCAAAACACCAACCATACTTTACTGGATCAGGAAGAGGAGTGCACGGTTGGATTCGTCTCGAAAAACGGAGTGGAATAGCCAAAAGAATCGAGTCAATCGGACACCCGAGGCGAAAGTTATGCACGAAACGAGAAAGGGCCGAAGTCGACCGAGCGAGCACGGCCGAGCACCATGCTCGAGCATGCCGTGCTCGAAACAGGGATTTTTGGGCCACGATGGAGCACGGCCGTGCTACCCCATTTTTGGTGCCTTTTGTCCATTTTCGGTGCCTTTTGTCCATTTTGGCCATTTTTTAGGGACTAACTTGCAATTCTTGCATCCAAACCCTACCCCAACACTATATAAGCCCCATTTCTTGAAATCCAAGACATTCTCCCCCAATTCCTCAAAATCCACACATAGTTACACATACTTGGAGGTGTTTTGGCCATTTCTCTCTCAATTCTTCATCAAATCAAGGAAGAAAGGATGCAATAGCTCCCAAATTCCATTCCCTACCACATTCTAGACTAAGCTTTCTCTTTCTTTTCCTTTTTATTTAGTTATTTCACTTGAATTTTGTAATTTCATTATGTTAGTAGTTAGCTAAACAATTTGTGGTTCTAAGGCATTGTAGAGATTTGGATTGATGTTTATGAGTAACTTCTTGCTTTAATTGGTGTTTATCTCTTATTTGCATGTTTAATTATCCATTGTAAAGCATGTTGTTAGTGGCCATGATGATTTGCTTGATCCATTGTTAATTGGGGTAGTATCGAGAGATTTATTCCATTTAATCGTATGCGAATATGCAACCCGGTATTATTATGATCTCGAGAGAGGATTAATTATCGGAGAGGGAATCAAATGATATTAGGAGCTATTTTAGATGGTGTAATATTTGTGATGTAGACATACGAGCTTATATTACATTGCGTCTTTGGATTAATTTGTATCGAGAGATCGATTAGTTCTTCTTTTGCGATCACCTTATATGAGATAACCTTAATAGCCATTTAAACGAAATAACTCTCATAAACGGACGTCTAAATACTACAATTGCCTTGGAACCCACCTTTTCTTCTTTGCGTTTTTATCCATTTTACCTTCGTTTTATTGATTTGCATGGTATTTGATCGATTTCGTATTTACTCTTCATTACTTATTGGTGACACATTGTTAGGTAATCTTAGAGTAATTCACACCACTCAAATTATCGATCACGTCTACTTAGAACTCGACTAGCAAACTACCCTTTTACGCTTAGCCTCCTTGTGGGATCGACCTCGTGCTTATCACGCTACAATAGACGCCGTACACTTGCGGTTGTTTATTTAGTGTTGCATAACACGTGTATCAAGTTTATGGCGCCGCTGCCGGGGAGGTTTTATAGCTCTAGAGTGTAGGTTAAGAGAGTTTTAGTTTAGACATTTTACTTGCTTTCCTTATTTGCAAAAATCCCAAAAAAAAATTTGTGTTTGTTTTACTTTGATTCCACTTGTGATTCTTACTTTCTTTTGAACTCTTGTCTAGACATGGCATATGATCACCCGAGCTAGGAGGAACCAACAAGAAGTGCTACCTCTAGACCCGGAAATCGAAGCCAATTGTCGAAGAAGGAACGCCGAAAGGAGAAGAATAGAGTTGGAAAGAATGAATCGAAGGGAAAATCCGGTTGAAGAAGAGGAGGAATTTGAGAATCACGGGGTAGAAGGAGTTGAGGAACCAAACGGGAATGGAGGTAACCGACCTCAAGGAGTACTAAGGGACAATTTTCGTCGGAGAGGTGAAGAGAATATTGGTATGGAGAGAAATGGAGAGCAAGGGGAGGAAAATGGGAATCAACGAGTCTTGAGAGACCACTTCCGCCCTATCCCTAGACCATATGGAGGAGCGGGTAGGGAACCCATTGATGCTCATAACTTTGAGCTCAAACCGGCGCTAATCATGATGGTCCAAAACAACCAATTTGGAGGGTTGTCGAAGGAGGATCCTAACCTCCATTTATCTCAATTCTTAGAGATAAGTGGAACGGTTAAGATCAACTGTGTCCCTCAAGATTACATCCGTCTTCAATTGTTCCCATTTTCCCTCCGTGATCGTGCAAAAAAATGGTACATGTCTCTTGATCTAAGGACGATCGAAAATTGGGCCGACCTTGTAGATGCCTTTCTTATGAAATACTTTCCTCCAAGCAAGACCATCAAGATACGAGGAGAGATTTCATCATTTATGCAAGATGAGGATGAGTCCCTAGCCGAAGCATGGGAGCGCTTCAAAGATTTGATTAGAAGTTGCCCACAACATGGTTTCTCACGAGACCAACTCATTTGCTACTTCTACAATGGAATGGACCACCGAACAAGAGGAATGGTGGATGCTTCGGCGGGTGGAGGTTCTTTGTTGGGAAAGACAACGGAAGAGGGCTATGTGCTATTAGAGGAGATGGCTAAGAATGGCAATCAATGGCCATCCGAACGAAGGCAAAATCGAAGGGTAGTGTCCACTCAAAATTCGGAAGAAAGTGCCAACTTATCCAACAAAGTGGATAAGCTAATCTCTTTGATGACGGCCAAAGCACTAGTGGAGCCAAGTGATGCACAATACGAGGAGGCCCACTATATGAACAACCAAAGAGATCAGAATTTTAGAGAAAGAGGTTGGGGAGAAAGACAAGCTCATGGGAACTATCACCCCTCTAATCCGAACCAATACCATCCCGGCTTGAGAAACCATGAAAATTTCTCATATGCTAACCCACACAATGCCATTCAACCACCGTCGAACTTCAATGTACGAGATGGTGTGAGAGAAGAATCTTCGTCAAAGCTCACTATGGAAGAAATGTTTATAACATTCATGGGAGAAACTAAGAAGTTCATGGGAGAGACGAAGAGTTTTATGACAAAGACTTGGCAAAAGTTTGAGAGTCAAGATGAAAAAATTGGTCAATTGGCAAATGAAGTGATGGGAATCAAGAATGATGTGAAAGCCATTGAGATTCAAGTGGGCCAAATTGCTAATATGGTTGGAAATCAACACAAGTCGGGTCGATTCCCTTCAACCACGGAATTGAACCCCAAGGAGCAATGCAACTCAATTAAGTTGAGGAGTGGCACAAGCTATGAAGGCCCTATGATGCCAAACGAAGATGGTGAAGAGGAACAACAAGGAAGAAAAGTTGAAGAGAAAGATGTTGAGAAGGAGAAAACAAGTGAGAAAGAGAATGATGCACATAAGCCTCCATCTCCACACAAGCCTCCACTCCCATACCCTCAACGACTCAAGAAGACGAGTTTGGATGCAAAGTTCATCAAATTCTTGAAGATGTTCAAAAAGATACACATCAACATCCCATTTGCGGAGGCCCTTGAGCAAATGCCTCATTATGCCAAGTTTTTGAAGGAGATTATGTCCAACAAGAGAAGGATGGTAGAATTTGAAACTGTTAACCTCACCGAAGAGTGTAGTGCCATCATCCAAGCTAAGCTACCTCCAAAGCTTAGGGATCCCGGTTCATTTACATTGCCTTGTGTCATTGGCAAAGAGGGAACTTATCGTGCTTTGTGTGATCTTGGAGCAAGCATAAACCTCATGCCATTATCACTTTTCAAATCACTTGGCTTGGGAAAATTGACGCCTACTACCATGAATCTTCAATTGGCGGATCGCTCCATAGTTTATCCTTTGGGAACGGTTGAGGATGTGCTTGTCAAAGTTGGGAAATTCATATTCCCGGTTGATTTTGTGGTACTTGATATGGAGGAAGATATGACAATCCCCTTGATCTTGGGAAGACCATTTCTAGCAACGGGTGGAGCCATCATCAATGTACGAAACAGAGAGCTTGAACTACATGTTGGTGAGGAGAAAGTCTCATTCAACATTTACAAGGCCGTTAGATTTCGTGATGATGAGGATGAGGAGGAAGAGTATGTGTACTCCAAGAGATATCCTTATTCAAAGCTCATGGAAGATAAGGTGCAAGAAGAGCCCAAGATAAATATTGTGGAGGAGAACCCCAAGGTGGAAGACGATGAGTTGAAGATGGGCAAGAAAGCCAAGTTTGGGGGAGTTTTCTTCAAAAACTCCCCCAAATCAAGAAAAGCTACTTGTGCAAGCTTGTGGATGAATGAGGCATTAACTTCTTATGACATGGTTGAAGAGCCGGATGGGCTAGCTAGTGGATGCTTCAATGGGCTTAAGAAAGTCGTATGGGCAAGGAAGGTCAAGAACAAGGATGACAAGGGGGTGACTTGATATCCCCCTCAAGGAAGAACCGTCCGGCATAGGACGTTAAAAATAGCGCTTCTTGGGAGGCAACCCAAGGTTTTATAGTTTTGTGTTTTTATTGCTTTAGTAGTGTTGATAGTTTGGTTTATTTTGTAGGTATGGATGAGAAGCATTTTGGATGTCATAACTTGAAGAATAAAGAAGAAAGCAAAACCAACTTTGGAGAAGGGAAGCAAGTAATGCAATGGTGATCTTTGAAGAGCTTTGGATGTGCAAGGAGGGAGGTAACAACTTGTAGCCCCAAACTTAGAATTTATACATAGTAAAATTCTAAGTTTGGGGGAGTTATTTTTTCTTTTATTTTTCTACTAGTTGTTACCCTTGCACCGGTTCGTCATTCTACTTGTGTTACATTTTGCACCGGCGCACACTTTGCTTTCATATGCTTATTGTTGTTTAAGTTGGTTTTGATCATATGTTGGGTAGTAGACATTTGGTGAAATGTGAGCATGAATAGTCATTGGAATCCATTGTTGAGTAGTTGTGGTGATATCTATTTGCTTTGAATGTATGCATGATTGGTGTTGGAGAATAGTATCATGTTGTGTTCATATTTGTGATCTTTGATAGCATAGATGCATGATGTGTTGTTGTTTGTGAACATTTGATGAATGTGAGAGTCCTATTGAATAAACCGGTGAGAATTGAGCCATAAATCGAGCATGTAATCCGGTTTAGTTCATTTGAGAGTGGACTAAGTTATTGCTAGAGATCTTAGAACTTGCCTAAGTTCTTGTTTGAAAGCATGATTGTGTGAAACTTTGTGATGTGATATAGGCCATCTTGTTCTAAAAGAGTCACTTAGCCAAAATTTCCTAAAACCGAAGTAATCTTCCGTAGTTAGCCCTTTGAGCTTAATTCCTCATTTTCTTGGCAAACTACAATGTTAACCACTTAGCCTTTTTGAGCATTTGATACCTACATCTAGTGGAGGATAAAAGACAAAGTGGAAAACATGTGCTTGAATGAATATCTTTGGTGAAAAGAAAAGTTGGAAAAGTTGAAAGAAGAAAAAGAGAAAGATGAAAAGAAAATCAAGGAAAAGAAAAGAGGGACAAAGAGCCCCAAAAGCTTGAAAAGAAAAATGGTTCAAAAGATGAGGTGATGAATGCTTGAAAAAGAATGGAAAATGAAAAGTGAGGATGGAGTTTGTAAAGCTTTGAAAGTGAAAGCACACATTGTAAAACAACAAGCTTTGTCCTCCACTAGAAGAGTCACAAACTCCCAAATTCATCCTACCTTGTCCAAAGAGCCAATGTTACATCCTTGATTAAGTCCTATTGATCACATTGTTGAGCATTTGAGTGTGGTGAAAAGTAGAAGTTGGGCAAGCATATGGTGATTGCATAGCATAACTTGGTTGATGAGTGCATTAATATCCTCAATTTGTTTGTGTGTTTGAGAGAAACACTATATCATGTGAGTAGAGGACTTGAGCATTTTGATTGTGTTTCCCATTCACAATGTGTTGTGTGTTTGTGCATTCTTTGATTCATGAATGTGAATTGCAATAATGAGCCTATGATCTTCATTGAGAAATACACTTTGAAAAAGAGATATCACTACATTCTTACTTTGCATGTGTGATTTGCATTGAATATTCCATTGTGATCATTCCACCCTCATTATTTTAAGTGCTTAGTTGTTTGAGGACAAACAACATTTTAAGTTTGGGGGAGTTTGATTCGGGTGGAATTTACACGTTTTAGAGGCACATGTTAAGCGTGTTTTGATGTGGATTTCATTGATTTATGCATTGAATATGATTGTTTAAGCCGAAATGAGAGAAAGGTTGTGTTTTGTCGATTTTGTAGGAAATACGATGGAATTTGGAGCAAAACACCAACCATACTTTACTGGATCAGGAAGAGGAGTGCACGGTTGGATTCGTCTCGAAAAACGGAGTGGAATAGCCAAAAGAATCGAGTCAATCGGACACCCGAGGCGAAAGTTATGCACGAAACGAGAAAGGGCCGAAGTCGACCGAGCGAGCACGGCCGAGCACCATGCTCGAGCATGCCGTGCTCGAAACAGGGATTTTTGGGCCACGATGGAGCACGGCCGTGCACCGTGCACGGCCGTGCTACCCCATTTTTGGTGCCTTTTGTCCATTTTCGGTGCCTTTTGTCCATTTTGGCCATTTTTTAGGGACTAACTTGCAATTCTTGCATCCAAACCCTACCCCAACACTATATAAGCCCCATTTCTTGAAATCCAAGACATTCTCCCCCAATTCCTCAAAATCCACACATAGTTACACATACTTGGAGGTGTTTTGGCCATTTCTCTCTCAATTCTTCATCAAATCAAGGAAGAAAGGATGCAATAGCTCCCAAATTCCATTCCCTACCACATTCTAGACTAAGCTTTCTCTTTCTTTTCCTTTTTATTTAGTTATTTCACTTGGATTTTGTAATTTCATTATGTTAGTAGTTAGCTAAACAATTTGTGGTTCTAAGGCATTGTAGAGATTTGGATTGATGTTTATGAGTAACTTCTTGCTTTAATTGGTGTTTATCTCTTATTTGCATGTTTAATTATCCATTGTAAAGCATGTTGTTAGTGGTCATGATGATTTGCTTGATCCATTGTTAATTGGGGTAGTATCGAGAGATTTATTCCATTTAATCGTATGCAAATATGCAACCCGGTATTATTATGATCTCGAGAGAGGATTAATTATCGGAGAGGGAATCAAATGATCTTAGGAGCTATTTTAGATGGTGTAATATTTGTGATGTAGACATACGAGCTTATATTACATTGCGTCTTTGGATTAATTTGTATCGAGAGATCGATTAGTTCTTCTTTTGCGATCACCTTATATGAGATAACCTTAATAGCCATTTAAACGAGATAACTCTCATAAACGGACGTCTAAATACTACAATTGCCTTGGAACCCACCTTTTCTTCTTTGCGTTTTTATCCATTTTACCTTCGTTTTATTGATTTGCATGGTATTTGATCGATTTCGTATTTACTCTTCATTACTTATTGGTGACACATTGTTAGGTAATCTTAGAGTAATTCACACCACTCAAATTATCGATCACGTCTACTTAGAACTCGACTAGCAAACTACCCTTTTACGCTTAGCCTCCTTGTGGGATCAACCTCGTGCTTATCACGCTACAATAGACGTCGTACACTTGCGGTTGTTTATTTAGTGTTGCATAACACGTGTATCAATGGCGAAAAAATGGAAATCAATGGTCATCCGAACGAAGGCAAAACTGAAGGATAACTTCAACTCAAGATTCGAAAGAACTTGCAAACTTATCCAATAAAGTGGATAAGTTGACCTCTTTGATAACGGCCAAAGCACTAGTGGATCCTAATGATGCTCAATACGAGGAGGCCCATTACATGAATAACCAAAGAGACCGAATTCTTAGAGAAAGAGGTTGGGGTGAAAGGCAAAATCGTGAAAACCATCATCCTTCTAATCCGAACCAATATCACTCCGGTTTAAGGCATCATGAGAACTTCTCTTATGCCGATCTAAGAAATGCCATCCAACCTCCATCAAATTTCCATGTGAGAGATGGAATAATTGTTGAGCCTTCGTCAAAGCTTACCATAGAGGAGATGTTTACAACCTTCATGGGAGAGACGAAGAATTTTATGACAAAGACTTGGTAAAAGATTGCAAGTCAAGATGAGAAAATTGATCATTTGGCAAATGAGGTGATGGGAATCAAGAATGATGTGAAAACCATTGAGATTCAAGTGGGTCAAATTGCTAACATGGTTGGAAATCAACACAAGTCGGGTCAATTCCCTTCAACCACAGAGTTGAACCCCAAAGAGCAATGCAAAGCAATTAAGTTGAGGAGTGGTACAAGTTATGAAGGTCTCATGATGTCAAGGGGATATGATGAAGAGGAGTAACAAGGAAGAGACGTTGAGAAGAAAAATGTTGAAAAAGACAAAGAGAATGATGTCTACAAGCCCCCATCTCCATACAAGCCTCCAATTCCATATCCTCAACGACTTAAGAAAACGGGTTTGGATGCAAAATTTGTCAAATTCTTGGAGATGTTTAAAAAGATTCACATCAACATCCCCTTTGCGGAGGCTCTTGAGCAAATGCCTCACTATGCCAAGTTGTTTAAGGAGATTATGTCCAACAAGAGAAAGATGGTAGAATTTGAAACTGTGAACCTCACCGAAGAGTGTAGCGCAATCATTTAAGCCAAGCTACCTCCAAAGTTAAGGGATCCCGATTCATTTACATTACCATGTGTAATAGGCAAGGAGGGAACTTATCGTGCTTTATGTGATCTTGGAGCAAGCATTAACCTCATGCCATTATCACTCTTCAAATCACTTGGCTTGGGAGAATTGAAGCCCACTACCATGAATCTTCAATTGGCGGATCGCTCCATGGCACATAGGCATAGTCGAGGATGTACTTGTAAAAGTGGGAAAATTCATCTTTCCAGAAGATTTTGTGGTGCTCGACATGGAAGAAGATAGGGCAATCCCTTTGATCTTGGGAAGACCGTTCTTAGCAACGAGAGGAGCTATCATCAATGTACGAAATGGAGAGATCGAACTAAATTTTGGTGATGAGAAGATATATTTCAACATTTATAGAGCTATTAGATTCCATGATGATGATGATGAGGATGAAGAGTATGAGAACCCCAAGAGAGATCACCATCCAACATCCGTGGAAGAGAATATGGGAGAAGATTCTAAGATCAATTTTGTGAAAGAAAACCCCAAGGTGGAAGACAAATATTTGAAGATAGGTAAGAAGGCCAAGTTTGGGAGAGTTTTCTTAAAAAACTCCCCAACTCAAGAAAGGCCACTTGTGTAAGTGTGGGGGGTGAATGAGGCATCACTTTCTCATGATATGATTGAAGAGCCAAATGGGCTAGCTTGTGAATATTTCAATGGATTCAAGAAAATTGGATGGGCAAAGAAGTTTAAGAACAAGGATGATGATGGGGTGACTTAACAAATCATCTCAACAAAACCCGTCCAGCATAGGACGTTAAAAATAGCACTACTTGGGAGGCAACCCAAGATTTTATTGCTTTCTTTATATTCTTGCTTTGTTTTCTTAGTTGTTTGATAGCTTAGTCGTTTTTGTAGATTTGGAAGAGTGGAACATTGTGGATCCAATTCTTAGAGAATTGAGAGGAAAGCAAAGCCAACATTGGAAAGAGAGAGCAAGTGGTGCAATGGTGATCCTTTAGAGAAGCTTAGGATGTGCAAGGAAGGAGGTAACGAATTATAGCCCCAAACTTAGAATTTTTACATAGTAAAATTCTAAGTTTGGGGGAGTTATTTTTTTTATTACTTTACTAGTTTGTTATCCCTTGCACCAGTTCGTCTTGTGTCACACTTTGCACCGGCGCACGCTTGTATCTCATATGATTATTTTGGTTGAGTTGGTTTTTATCATGTTGTTGGGTAGTGTATTTATGGTGAAATGTGAGCATGGGTAATCATTGAAATCCATAGTTGAGGAGTTGTGGTGATTTCTATTCTTTGAATGTATGCATGATTGGTGATGGATAATAGTGTTTATGTTATGTTTATATTTGTTGGTCTTTGATGCTTTGAATGAATGATGTGTTGTTGTTGGGGGAAATTGATGAATATGTTAGTTCTATTAAATAAACCTGTGAGAATTAAGCCCTAAATCGAACATTAGGCCGGTTTAGTTCATTTGAGAGTGGATTGAGTTATTGTTAGTGATCCTAGAACTTGCCCAAGTTCTTGTTTGAAACCATAATTGTGTGAGACTTTGCGATATGATTTAGGCCATCTTTCGTTCTAAAAAGTCACTTAGCCAGAATTTCCTAAACCGAAGTAATTTTCCGTAGTTAGCCCATTTGAGCTTAATCCCTCATTTTCTTGGCAACCTACAATGTTGAACCACTTAGCCTTTTTGAGTCTTTGATATCCATATCTAGTGGAGGATAAAAGACGAAGTGGAAAAATATGTGCTTGAATAACTTTGGTTTAAGAAAAATTGGAATGAGTTGAAAAGATAAAAGAGATGAAAAGAAAAATCATGAAAAAGAAAAGAGGGACAAAGATCCCCAAAAGCTTAAAAAGAAAAAATTTGGTTCAAAATGATGAGGTGATGAATGCATGAAAAAGAAGGAAAATGAAAAGTGAGGATAGAGGTTGTAAGCTTTGAGAGTGAAAGCACAAATTGTAAAATAACAAGCTTTGTCCTCCACTAGACGAGTCACAATTCCAAATTCATCCCACCTTGTCCAAAGAGCCAATATTACGTCCTTAATTAAGTCATATTGATCACATTGTTGAACACTTGAGTGGTGTAGAAAGTAGAATGTGGGCAAGCTTATTGTGATCATAAAGCATGATTTGATTGTTGAGTACACATATGTCCTTAATTTATTTGAGTGTTTGAGAGAAACACTCAACCATGTGAGTAGAGAACTTGATCATTTGGATATTGTTTTCCCCTTCACAATGTGTTATGTGCTTGAGTTATCTTTGATCTATGAGTGTGATTTGCAATAATGAGCTTATGACCATCATTGAGAAAGCACTTTGAGGAAAAGAACTCACCATATTTCACTTTTCATGTGTGATTTGCATTCTGTATTCCATTGTGATCATTTCACCCTCATGTGTGTAAGTGCTTAGTTGTTTAAGGACAAACAACATTTTAAGTTTGGGGGAGTTTGATTCGGGTGGAATTTACACGTTTTTTATGCACATGTGAAGCTCATTTCGATTGTAATTTCATTGATTTATGGGTCGATTATCGATGTTTTGGTCAAAATAAGAGAAATGAGGTGTGTTGTCGATTTTGTAGGGAAAACGAAGGATTTTGGGAGCAAAACACCTACCACATTTCACTGGGCCTGATAGAGGATTGCACCATTGGATCTGTCTCGAAAAATGAGGTAGAATGAAAAAAAGAATCGAGTCAATCGGAGTCCGGAAGCTCAAGATACGAAGGGACGGAGAAGATAGACGAAAAAGGCCTTAGACGAAGTTTTGGCCCGGCCGGGCAGCCGAGCCCAGCGCGCAACAGTCCCCTTTACAAAGTTTTCGCACGGCCGGGCCACCCCTGTTCGGCCAGCCAATTTTTCCACCTAACACATCCGCCCGCCCGACTCACTTACTCGTTCGGCCGGCCAACTTCATTCTCGGGGTTTTTAGTGTATTTTTGTCATTTTCAAGGTACTTAAGTGCAAAACTTATTACCAAACCCTACCCCAACACTATAAATACACATTTTCTTGAAATTCAAAGACATTACCCCCTTCCACAAGAATTCTTAACACACAAACACACACTTGGAGATAATCACCATCATCTTCTTCAATTCTCCACCAATTGGAGCAAGGATACAATCAAGAGTTTTGGAATTCTAATCCCCACCCTCCATTAGTCTAAGCTTTATTCTTCTTTTACTTTTATTTGCTTTGATCATTAAACTTTGTAGTATTTTGATTATGTTGTTGATTTGCTGAAACATTTTTGGTTCTAGGGCTATATTTACACTTTGGATGATGTCTATGAATTAATTTCTTATTTATTTGGTGGTTGTGTTGTTTATTTTTATTTGAATGCTTAAGTTTCATTGCAAAACATGTTGTCAATGACCATGATAATATGTTTGATTTATTATTAATTGAAATTGGATTGAGAAATCTTTTTCATTAATCGTATTTAAGCATTCGGCCCAATTTATTGTGAGCTCGAGAGAGGGTCAATTATTGGGAGGGTATTAGATGATCTTAGGAGCGTTTTATTTATTTATTATGCATGCTAGGTAGAGATACTGGTTTGAGTGATATTTCTCTTGAATTAATTGGATCGAAAGAACTTTTAATTCATTATATAGTGATTAACCCTATAGTAATAACCACAACACTACTTAAATATGCTTTTAATCATAAATTGACCCCTTAGTGTAGCATATGTCTTGGAACATCCCTTTTCTTTATTGAGTTTTAATCGTATTTCTTATATTTTTATGATTTGTATGAGCATTGCTCGATCGATTTTATACATTACTCTTTTATTGTTTACTTGTGACATTTGGTAAGCAATTTAGGGTAATCAAACACTCAATTTTCGACCACGTCAATTTAGAACTAGATCAACAAACTCCACTTTTACACTCCCCCTCCCCGTGGGATCGACCTTATACTTACTCCACTACGATATACATCGTATACTTGCAATTGTGTATTTTAGAGTTGTAAAATACATGAATCAATCATGAAGTAGGAGATTGAGGGAGTATTAAATTATGGTTTATAAAATTATTGTTGAACAACCTAATAATTATAAAATGTCGTCTTAAAATATATGAATCATAAAATTCATAGATTCTATTTTTGATCTTAGATTGATAGTATTTTTTTTTTCTTTTCTTTGAGAACATTATAAATCCATGCAAAAAATCTTTGTAGTCATAAACTAATAATTTTACTATCTTTTATTCCTTCCGTTTTTTTAATAAAGAGTAAGTATGTTGTAGACTTGAGTGCACACTTCTAATCGTATATATAGAAAATTAACGGGTTCTTAAATATACTCGTTTATAGCCTAGTGGTTGTATCTAGTTTGTTCTACCTTAGTGTTTAATTAACAAAGGTGTAAGATTAATAATAATAAAAGTGCGAGTAGTAAGTAATAAAAATGAGTAACAAGTGAATTATGCTTTATAGTAATAATTTATTGTACTTTTCAGTTAAATTTGCTGCACTTTTCAGTTATAAATACTTATACTTTTCAGTTATTTTGACTTACACTTTTTAGTAATATTGTGTTGCATTTTTCAGTTATTTTGACTTACACGTTTTAGTAATATTGTGTTGCATTTTTTAGTTATACTGACTTGCACTTTTTTATAATATTGTGTTGCACTTTTCAGTAATATTGTGATGCATTTTTTTGTTATATTGACTTACACTTTTTAATAATGTTATGTTACACTTTTTAGTTATATTGAGTTACATTATTTTTTAATTTTAGCACCTATTTTTTTAGATTGTAAAAGGGCAAGTACTAATTAACAAAGATGTAAGATTAATAATAATAAAAGTGCAAGTACTAATTAATAAATGTGTAAGATTAATAATAATAAAAGTGTGAGTAGTAAGTAATAAAAATGAGTAACAAGTAAATAATTATGCTTTATAGTAATAATTTGTTGTACTTTTAAGTTAAATTTGTTGCACTTTTCAGTTATAAATACTTTTACTTTTCAGTTATTTTGAGTTACACTTTTTAGTAATATTGTGTTGCATTTTTCAGTTATTTTGACTTACACGTTTTAGTAATATTGTGTTGCATTTTTCAGTTATACTGACTTGCACTTTTTTATAATATTGTGTTGCACTTTTCAGTAATATTGACTTACACTTTTTAGTAATATTGTGTTGCATTTTTCAGTTATATTAAGTTACACTCTTTAGTAATATTGTGATGCATTTTTTAGTTATATTGACTTACACTTTTTTAATAATGTTGTGTTACACTTTTTTAGTTATATTGAGTTGCACTTTTTATTAATATTGTGTTGCACTTTTCAGTAATTTTGACTTGCATGTTTCAGAAATATTGTGTTTCACTTTTTAGTACTGACTTATTATTAGAGAATATAATAGGAATAATATAATGTATTATAGAAATAGTATAATATATTATAGGTAACAATCTTTTATTTATGGTTTATATTTATTTCCTTGTTTATCTATTTCATTGTGTAATCCCTATTATCATCTCATTAACGGTGATTGAATATAATTCTCACGTAGTATCAGAGCTGGTATTCCCACATGGTATTAGTCTAATACACTGAAACCCTTCTCTCCTCCTGCCTATTTTTCTTTTCTCCTCCTCCCTATTTTTTCGGCGTCTCCGACGGGCTGATATCCCCCGTCGCCGCCTTGCCCCTTCTCAATTTTTTTGGCGTCCTCGACGAGTAGGTATCCCTCGTCGCCGCCTTATTTTTTTTTATCTCGAACGAGCTGGTCTCCCTCGTTCCCTCTCCCGGCCGCTTTCAGCCGCCACCGACGAGCTTGTATTCCTCGTCCCCCTTCTTCTTCTTCTTCTTCTTCTTCTTCTTCTCGAACGAGTTGGTCTCCCTCGTTCCCTCTCTTGGCCGCTTTTAGCCGCCACCGACGAGCTTGTATTCCTTGTCCCCCTTCTTCTTCTCGAGCGAGCAAGTCTCCTCGTCCCCCCTTCTTCTTCTTCTCGAGCGAGCAAGTCTCCTCGTCCTCCTAATTTATTTTTCTTCGAGCGAGCACGTCTCCTCGTCCCCTCTCATGGTCGATCAAGTTATCTCCATGACTGTCTTCACACATATAGTGTTAGTCACACTCCCCTACACTTTAATTTTCTCTATAGCTTCATGCTATATCTTTCTTCTTCTACTTTCCTCTCTCTGTAGAGAGTCCATGGCCGACTTCATTGGCTTCGCTCCATTCCTAGCTATCTTGTTTGTGCTTGTTTGTGCTCGGTTCAATTGCTTCCACAAAATTTGCAAGTGTTTTTTGCCTAATTTTTTGTCATCGTTCGTCCTTCAAATGATCTCGGTGTTTCGATTCATTTACTTCCCGCTTTTGTGCGCCTTGGCATGCTCTATTTGGTGATTCTAAATTTCCGTTATTTCTCCTGCTGTATGACAACAAAAGTGCATTGTTTTGTGGATGTCTTCACGAAGTTTCTATCTCAAACTCTCTTCAGATTGTTATGTACCAAGCTCGCGTTCATTTACATTCCCAACTTCGCTTGACCGGGAGTATTAGAGAATATAATAGAATAATATATTATAGGAATAGTGTAATGTATTATAGGAATAGTATAATATATTATAGGTAGCAATCTTTCGTTTATATTTATTTCCTTATTTATCTATTTCATTGTGTATCTCTTATAATCCCTGACCACTCTTATCATCTCATTAACGGTGATTGAATATAATTCTCACATTTATACTTTTATTATGCTGCACTTTTTACTAAATAATTTTTTTTCCTTAAAAATTTAAATCTAAATGAAGAATGTATATAATTTTAAGTACAAATTAAATGGTTCAAACCTTATTCCCTCCACACATTTATTTTATTTTATTATAACATACATATAAAAAGAAACTCAATCTATTTTTTTAATTATCATTTTTATAATTAATAAAATTAAAATTTAGCAAACAACCGAAAAAAAAAAGAAAAGAAAAATTACGGCGAAAAAAAAAAAAACTACTCCCTATAATATAGCCTAAAATAAAGGAAACTTTAAAAAAAATAAAAAAAATCACCTCGAGTGCACGCGGTGCACTCGGGTGTATATAAGTGTAAGCCTTTAATAAATTACGGAGTATATTTTTATAAAATTTGTTGAAATTAAGGAGGGTGTATTCAATTGAGATTCTATTGAATTTTTTTAGACTTTAAAAAGTACGTGGAGAGTCCATGCAGAGTTTAACTGACTTTTTTAATTGATTTATATGGATTTTGATTTATATGGATTTTCATAGACTTGACAGGATTGTGAAATATATTTTTTTATTGATTTACATTGATTTTCATAAACTCCGATATTGATTCAAAGATTTTTTGAATGTGAAAGTATTTTTTTTTTAAATTAATATTATATATATATATAATATATAAAATATAAAATATTTTACCAATAAAAAAAAAATATATATATATATATATAATGTATTTTACCAATAAATATATATATATATATATATACTAAATAAAGTTTATTTATTAATTTGGGACGGGGCGGATACCCGCGGATCGGTCATAAGACCCAAACCCGACCCATACTCAATACGGGGCGAATATGACCTAACCCAAAGCTCGCGGGTCAATATTGTCATTCCTAATTCTGATCTTTCGTCTTCAGAAGAGATTTTGGATAGTGCAATTTATTTATATTTTTTTAGGATAATCCAACAAAATCCATAGAGTATTAAAATCCATAAACTGTTGAATACCTAAAGATTTTTAAAGACTTTTTAAAATCCGTATTGAATACCTCAAAATTTTTAAAGACTTTTTAAAATCCAAATTGAATACACCAAGACTTTGAAAGTCCAAAAAAATCCTACAGAATCCACAACCAATACACCCCCCTAAGTAAGGATATGCATTGACTAATATATCCTTAAATTAGAAAGAATGTCTCTAATCACATTAATTCTCTAATGCACGTTTTTTATAATGCACATTATATTTCAAATCTTTCCAAATTTCTTAACCAATTTCATCATCTTTTACAAGTCTTTCCAATTTTATGTCTTTCCTTTCAAAAATAAAAAATAAAAAATTATGTCTCAAATAATTATTTTTTTAAAATTAAAGTGAGAGCATAATTGAAATAAATGGTGTAAAAAAATCTAAAACATCATTTAATTGTGCATGTACAAGAAAAAAAAAACACTAAAACATCACTTATTGAAAAATGAAGGGAGTATGTGATCAGAGGAACACTTATATGAAATATTAATATATTTAAGAAAGGGTAAAATATTTGCGGATCTTTTGCGGATCTGACCGGGTCAAACGGATATTTCCAAAAAAATCGCGCAGAAGGCTAACCAAAAAAATGGGTTTCAAGTTTGTGTTACTATGAAGGTAATTATATTTTATTGTAAAAGCAAATATGTGTTACTGTAAGTAGAGATGTTTATTCGGGTCGGGCTAATCGGGCCGGCCCGTTTAACCTTGAAAAATGTAGGGTTATGGTTCATGAATCATAGGCTCAATTAAATTCGAGCTTTTTTTACCCGGGCCGATTAGCCAATGGGCTAAACTGGGCCAGCCCGCTAACCCGGGTTGTTACGTTTTTTTTTAATAAATAACTTGCGAATAAATTTTAGGTCATTTGGCTCATAGTCATAACTATAAGCATTAAGCAGCCCATTATCATCCATTAGTCTTTTTTTTATTATTAGTTTATGATATTTGTTTAGCTTTATTTGACTATATTAAGGACCAATGAGTTCTAGAATTGTATTTAAATTATACTTTTATTTTTTCTTTTACCGATTATTAACTAATTATATATTTTTCTATTTTATTTGTTTGTTGGACATTAAAAGAAAAAAAATTATTGTAGCCTGTTAGTGGTCCATTTAGCCCATGGCCCGCTAGGGTTAGGGTTAGGTCCCAACAATTGTAGGACCGTTAAGTATGAAGCGGTTAAGGCCCTAACCCGTTTAGCCCGTAACCCTATAGGGCTAGGGCTGTTACACGAACCGAGCCGCTCGTGAGCTCGGCTCGGCTCAATAAGGCTCGAGTTCGGCTTGGCTCGTTCGTTAAATGAGCCGAGCTCGAGCTCGTTAGATACTCGATTTACTAACGAGCTGGCTCGAGCTCGATTTTTTAGGCTCGATATCTAATTTTTTTCTTTAAATTCCATTAGGCTCGTTAGGCTCATTAGACCCTTTAACAAGTCGAGTCGAGCTCGTTTCTTAGCTCGTCAATGTTATCGAGCCGAGCTCGAACTTCAAATACTCGACTCGGCTCGAATAACAACCCTAGCTAGGGCCAGCCCGATAAACATCTCTAACTGTAAGTACAAATAACTCTGAAGTTAAGAGTGCTTGGGCGAGAGTAGTTCTAGGATGGGTGACCCCTGGGATGTCCTCGTGTTGCACCCCCTTTTACCGCAATTTTTTCCCCGGAATTAGTCGGTCCAAGACCGGATACCCGAGACTTCAAAAAAACTAATTAAGAAAGGAAAAAAAAAATATTATAGATGTTTTGCAAGTCATATTAAATCAAACAGATCTTTAAAAAAAAATCACCCAAAAGACAAACAGAAAAATGGGTTCCGGGTCTGTATTACTGTAAATGTAATTATATGTTATTGTACGGGGCAATATGTGTTACTGTAAGGACAAGTAACACATAAGTTATTTGTTAATAACACATATTTGTCTTTAAAGTAACACATGTAAGATATTTAAAATTGTGTTACTATATAAACACACGTGTATTACTTTATAGAGAAAGATGTGTTACAGTATGAATAAAATGTCATTACTGCGTGAATGAAATACTCATTTCATCCCCAAAATAAAAAATATAGATTTAGATCCACGCATCTTGAATGGTTCATCCCTAAAATTACAAAATACATTACAATCAACAGTTAATAAAAATAAATTCACATATGATTTTATCTTATTCCATTCTTAATTTTATACTTATTTTTTTGTATTTTTTTAGTAAATTAAAAAACGTTAAACATATGTCAAATGCTAGTTTAAGCATAAGAAAAGTTGTTCTGACTCTAAAATTGGTTCTTCTGACCTATTAAATAGGGGGTGAATTCATAAAATAGGAGAGCAAATAACTGTGGTCATTCAATATAAAGAGTCAGTCCAGATTTATTTATTTTTAAAAAAAATATAGAAAGTGAACTCATAAAATAAAGGGGTGCAGATAGATTGAATATAATGGATTAAATCCAAATAGCTATTTAGACATATTTCAAGTAAAACTATTACTGAAAAAAATAGATAAAGGTGATAAAGTAAGGGTATTATAGGATATTGTGGGGTCCATTGTGAATAAAGTGATTGTTTGTGAATAAAGTTGATGGCAAATTGAGTAATTAAATGATGGTTGAGGGGTGGTGGTTTTCATAAAGTGTATGTGACTATATTTGGTGGACAAAAAATATGAGGCAAATGGGACTACATTTCATGAACGGAAAGAGTATAAAATATTGTATATAAATTTTTGTCGCGGGTAAATCTCGTTAAGAAAATAAAATTTGAGGAGGGTGTGTGAGGTTAGTCATATTCAGGAGGGTGTGTGAGGTTCTCAAAAGTCATATTCAATGATGCAATTATTAATAGATAAAAAGGGAATTTATCATATCAAACTCACTATCAAGACATGGACGATTCTAATTAATTAGGAAATAATTGGACATCATTGGGTAACTGAAATGACAACTTGATGCTTTTGTTTTGCAAAAGAAAAAGATGACAACGTGATGCTCTGACCCTCCCCCTCTGGGTGTAAACTCAAACGGTCGAGTTTATATCATTTTTAGGTCTCCCACAATATAATACTCCACTATGAAATTTGGATATAAATCCAATTTTTGAATAATGAAATACAAATGAATTTGTGTGGCAGTGCATTTCTAGAAAAGACTTTATTTCTTCACAATATGTGGTACGAAAATATTTATATTTTAATATTGCAAATAATTAAGGTGAGAATGATAATCTTTTTAAAGGTTGGACCTGACATTTTTAATAAATATGTTTGATTCGAATTTTTTTAAAGATCTTTTTAGTTCAATTATTGTATTTAAATAAAATTCTACAACACTTGCATTATTATTAAATCATAAAAATTGACTATTTAAATCTCAAAATGAAGAAATAAAAACTCTAACAAAATTATTAAAGGTTTCAAAAAAAAAAATCAAATATTTTTTTCATCTATTAGTACATAGAAAAATATAACTACGGAGTAGTTAGTATTATTAAAATTTTCAACGTTATCTATTTATTTAAGTATCACAAATATTATACTACGAGTAGTATTTATTATATTTTTAAATATTAAATATTTATACATATAAATAAAATTAAATAGATCGACTTGTAAGATTAAAAATATTTATAAAAAATTCAAATTTAACTAAATAAACTTTTAAAAAATTTGAATCCGACTTATTTATTAAACGTTTAAATCTGTTGATGTGGATAGACAGAACTGTGTCACTACTCACTGACATATTCCCACATTTCATGTTAATAATAATTTAATCCCCATTTTTAAAATAAAATAACAAACTTCTCTCGGTAGTTTTGGTTCAACTCAACGAAGAATGTAATTTGATACCTTACGTCATACTAATTGGTAGGATGAAATGATTTTGGGATTGAATAGAAAGTTCGAATAGAATAACATAAAAATGGTCATTCTTATGATTGTTATATTGTGAAAGTGAATGTGAAAATAAATGTAATATTTCATAAATTTATTTTAAATTATTATTATTGAGTATAATTAAAAATATATTACTATATTCGTCTCTGAAAAGTTTGCATAGTCACTCTCACGACACATTTTTATCCTTCATACAATATTTTTTGAGATCCAATCAAACTACTCTATTTACTTTATATATAAAAGTTTATAAAATTGTCTTCAAGGCTCTAATTGTACATTTTTTCCTTAAACTTCGTTCCATCGATCAAATGCAAACTTTTTAGGGACGAAGGGAGTATTATTTAATAAAATTATTATTATTGTTAAAAATATACTCCAATATTTTTATTATTAATATTTTAATAATTATTATTATTAGTAGAAGAGTTATTATTATTAATATATATTTGTCTTATTATTGATTTTATTATTTAAAATAAATGTATATTTTATATGCAAATAATTTTTTTATTTTTATATAAGAATATTATTATTATTTTTGATATTAAATAAATTAAAAAATAATATTATTATTTATATTATCAAGAATTATTATACTATTATTAAAAATAATATATTGGATATATTATTTATATGTTTGAGAAATTTTAAATTATTTTTTATCTTATTATATTTATAATTTAATATTATTGAGAAATATTAGTATCGTAAAAATTAAATATATTGTATTATTTATATTTTTTAAATTATTTTTTTATTCTTGATATTATATATTGTATTAATATTTTTATTAAATATATTTTTTATTATTAAATAAGAGTATTATTATTTTTATTAATTATATATTAAAAAGTTGATTCCTTAGTTAAATTCATGGGGTTGAAAGAAATGAGAATTGGGAGAATTACACTATAGGACATTTCACCCTAAGTGTTTATAATTAAAGGAAAAATTTATTGGAGTTACAAATCAAGACAACTTAACACATTGATGTACCATTATACCCCTAAACCAATACCATTTTGATATGACTTTCGAATTTTAAAAAATTAAATTTGATTGGAGTTAATTAATGCAAAGTCAACCAAAATCATTAAACAAAATCTGGAAGATCTATTTTCATGATAATCGCACCGAATTCTAAATTCAAAACTCTTTCCTAATAGTTCAGCCACAATTAATTCACAAAACATTGTTCATTCTCTCTCTATCGAAGCTGAAAGAAGAAAACACTAATCAAGACGAACGCCCCTTGTACCGATAATCATTCAAGGTATTTATTTAAATAATCATCTCCTGCATGTTATGAGTTTTTCGATTCTGGGAATATACGATTTTGGGTATGAAATTTTACTTAGTTTTAGGGCTTGGCATATAGGACATTTTACCTTGAGTTTGGGGATGATTAACATAGAGTACCGCATGCAATTTAAGATGTTTCCTTCTCTGTTTTTGTAGTTCTAACACTCTCTGTTTTTTGCAATTTAAAGAAATAGGGAAAATAGCATATGAGGAATATATTTGATGATTAGATCATTTACAAAAACTCATAGAACCGTATATACTTAACACTGTTTAGTATATATTTTTTCTGTATTTATAGGAAAGTCTATCTATTTAGAATACATGTCGCACATTTTGTTAAGATATGTTTGCATGTGACTAAAGATTTTAATTTCAATACAATTTGGTAATATATTTTTTGCAGATGACTAGACGGAAGAGATCCGGCATTCAGATTAATGAAGGAGGAAGAAACATTATGAAAAAGTGCCTAAAGAAAATAGATAGCATAGACTTATGTGAGTAAATAAAGATGCATACATATAGTGTTACATCAATACATATATTAAAGAACATGCACAAATATAACACATATAATATAGTATATGCATACATCAATACCTATAAATTATATAATACATAAATTATTCATATTAATATTCAGTATACACAATCATATGGATAAATACATAAATTATTATCCAAATTGAAATTCATATATAGTTTTTTTTTTAGTTCAAAAGTTTCACTTTATTTGAATATATATTTCTTTTAATTAAAATTAATTAGAAACGTAAAAAGGAACCTACAAAAGGTATATATAAACACTGGAGTATTATTTTTTTAATATAATTACTATACAACTAATGTGCATAGCAATCTAAATGTAGTATAATATATGCACAAAGTAATTCATATATAAGTTAATATGTGAAAATTTAATACATATAATAGCATATATGCTATAATAAAGGATATTTGACTATTTTGAAAATTGATATATTAAGTTATATGACAAAAAAGTATTAGAGTTTATTTATAAAATGATACAAAAATTATTAGAGATATATGTCAAAATTATTAAAAATAATACATATTAAAAATTATTTGTTTAATATTTTATAGATACTGAGGTTATTTTATTAAATTACGTGTAATTGTTGTTAGAAGCTTTGAAAAATTAACTAATTGAATAAGAATAAATAAAATATTAAAAGCACATTTATAATTGTTAAAAGAGAATTTATAATTAATTTATTCGAACGACATTGCAGTTAAGAGCTTTTAAATATGATAAATGTTATTTAATTATATAATTAATATTGAATCATTTAAAGAGATGTTGCATTCATTGAGGGATTCTTTGAGGGCGTAATGAAAACAATGAATTGAATGAGTAAATTCGGTTTCAACCGTAAATGGAAAGGTCAACTACAAATAAGGGAAACTTATTCAAATTTTAACCTCCAGAATTGAGTTTAGGGCATATCAGAGATAAAAAATATGAATTTGTCTTAAATTGTAACCTCCATAATTTTTACCGTGAATTATAAGATGGGCTTGGATCTTGTCTTATATTATAAATAAACTCATGAGAATTCCATACTTTTGGCAGTGACGGATCCACTATGGCCCAACAGGGCAGTGGGTCCCCCACTTTTTTTTTTTAAATATATTTTTTGTTCCCTAATTATTTATGTCTTATATTATAAATAAACTCATGAGAATTTCATTGCACACTTCTAATACAAAAATAATTCATAAAATTTATACCCGATCACTACATTATTTTATTTTTAAAATTGCTACTCATTTTTTACGCACATTTTCCTTTACACCTCACTAAATTCTATTTTGCATCTCACTAAATCGTCCAAAATACTCCTATTTTATTTGACCTCACACCCCCCACTAAAGTCATTTTTCTTAAAAGTGAGCCGGTGAAGCAAGACATCACAAGACGGGGGAGAATAATTTAAGCTCTACATTTATCTAATACTAGTATCTAATGTGCAAGGTTACAGGTTAAATTTTAACACAGTTTCGCATAGTACGGAGCGGAACAATCAAAATTAATTCCCTTCAAAATATAACAAAAGTCGTTAAATTTTAATTTAATGAAATAAGATATGTTAGAAAATTTTATACTCCATAGTAAAAATAATTATGTTAAAAATTTTATACTTCATAATAAAATAATTTTATAGATATAATATTATTTTATAAATCGGGCCCCTCCAATCTTGAATTTCTAGGTCCGTCACTACTTTTGAGAATCATCATTCTATTTCATAATGAGCTAATAAATATTTAAACATAATTTATTTGTTTTTGTATAAAATCAAAACAATTAAATTTAATTTTAAGCTAAAATTGAAAAGAATTGAAAGTTTGACAAAGGTATTAGATTATGAGTTGCACTCTTGTGTACCAGTTACATACATGTAACTTGTTCCTATTTAATATTTGAACTAATACTATACACTATGTGAGCTAATACTATGTTGTATTTGAACTAATACTATACTTTATTGAAATTAATATTATATTGTATTTGTCATAACTCATGAGTAATATCCACTCATTTACAAAATTGTACTTAAATAAGAACAAGTTACATGTATGTAACTGGTACACACAAGTTAATATGTAGATATTATTCGGAGGATAGATTTGTTTAAATTTTTGAAAACGTGAGGATTTAATTGTAAAAAAAAAAACACAAAATATTGGGGTATGTTTGATATTTACTACTTTTCTAAAACATTTGATTAATTTTGCAAAACATGAAACATGCACCTGCAACTATTAAACACGTGAAATGTACCAGTATGTTTTAATTAACTGGGGTTCTGTTTTGATCTTGGGCAATGTTTTCTTACATTTTTATGAAATTAATATTGTGATATAAGCACACAGGGTGTGGGATCCTAAAATTTATGCTCTTAATTTTAGTACAAACATAATTAATTGTGCAAATCTCAATTTAATTATTCTCCTTCGTAATCAAAAGAATTTCAAATAATACTGAGTTTTGTCTTGAGTTAATCAAGGTATGATATTTATTATATACTCCCTCCACTTTTAAATAAATGTCACTTTGCCATTTTAATTATTTTTATAATAAGTGTCATTCTATGTTTTTTTCTTCAATTTTGACAATTTTACCCTTATAAAATAGTTTGCCTTCAATTTCAATTAATGTAGTAGCATAAATCATGGAAAAATCATAAATATTGTACATATGAATACCACATACATTCTTGACCACATTCTTTATTAAACAAAAATTTAATATCAAAATTATTTATCATTAATGAAGGGTAATATTGACCACAATTTATTATCTTAATTTGTTGAAAAATGTTAAAGTGACACTTATTCAAAAATGGAGGGAGTACATATTGAATATTGTAGTAATAGATATGATACACATAAATTTGGTCTAGTGCCGGTCCTCAGATTTTGTAGGTTTGGGGCGAAAAAAAAAAAAAAAAAACCCTTTTCTAAAAATACATCAAATAAAATAAGTGAAATACATATGCATATATTAAAAATGAATGAATGTTATACAAATAAATCATTTAAAATGACTTCTTCTAACATTTTGAGAAGCAAATTCTTCAATAATATCTTCATAGTTAATTTGTTCTAGCATATATTTTTCAATACATAAAGTTGTTAGTTCATTTAATTTTTCTTGTGACATAATGGATCGTAGGTATGTTTTTAGCAATTTTAATTTAGAGAAACTTTTTTCTGCAAGAATGGTCAATAATATTCTATACGCAATTAAGGCATTAGGATAACAACCCAAAGCATTTACAAACTCAAGAATTTTGGACATTTCTCAACTAATACATCTCTTGTTTTATCATCAAGACTATCCCAAATTGGAGGATCATAAATATCTAATTCTAGCATCGGAGTTGGATATTCTTCATCAACAATATTAGATATTCATTTTCATTTATATCCTCATTTAACTTATGTATAATCTACATCCACTGTTATATATAATCTACATCCACTGTAAGACTAGTTTGTCCATTCAAATTATTTACATCTATGTTGTTTAGTTCTAGTCCACTATTAACATTATCATTGAAGTCTTTTAAACGACTCGATTGTCCTAAATTTTATGGAAATAATTTATCCTATGCTCCTTTTTGTGATAAAATTAGTTGTTCAGATCTCTTTTTTTTTTTCCTTTTCTCACTACTAGATTCATGTTTTTTAGAAAACATATTTATATTAAAAAGTAAAAATCTATAACTAAATGACAATAAATAATAATTCAATTAAAAGTAAATGGAAAAGAAACAACAAGTCAAATAATTAATATCCAATAAGCAAAAAAAATAACATAAATAATAAACAATAAATAAATAATATAACCGTGATTGTGGTCCGTGAGACACTGAAAGAGAAAGTCGAATGTCGAATCCCAAACGTAATCATCGATGCGATTAGATGTCCAAATGAGATAAACCACTTGAATGCAATAATATATTTATGTAGAATAAATAAAAATAAAAATAGATTGAAATGGAATTTAAAAGTGAAAATGCACATCCTAATTTATAGGTATAAGAGTAATGGTACTATACTATGCTAGCTTATTAATTATATATTAATAATTAATTATTAATTAGGAGTAAATAATTGTGTTTAGTATTGAAATCATGATCATTTTCAAGAATACAAATAATGCTAGCTTATTAAAAAAAATTATTGTTTATGCACTCAGATTAATTATTATATTTATCTCTTAATTTCATTTATATATATATATATATATATATATATATAAAAAGTAGATGTTGGTATATGAATCCTAATATAAAGTTCTAATTGATGAAAGAAGTAGTTTTGATAAGCCAAAAAGTAGACTTGAATATATTTCTAAGTGTTGACTGATCTAGTTATGGAAGTCGTCTTGTGACAAGATCAGTAGAGTACAAAAAGAAAGAAAAGTTTAAGTAAAGAAGGAAAAGACAAGTACGTTTTATAAGTACTTTGTGTTATGTTCACTATAGGTTTATGATGAGCGTTTAAATGATGTATAGATTTAAGGTGACTAAGCTGAAATATAAAGTTTAATGTAATGTAATAGTCTTGTTAAGATTATAAGATTGATAGGACTCGTATAGTTTATAGATTAGTTCTATATTGAAGTCTACTGGAAGGAGACAAGAAGACTTGAAGACAAGACAAGTGAAGAGAAGAATGAAGATTTGTCTAAGTATGGAAGACTAGACAAGTGCGCGAAAAGAAGAAATTTACTTAAGTAAAAAATGCGTATAAGGATAAGTTCGTTTATTGAAGAGTTAGTTATGGAATAACTAATTAACTAAAGAAACGCGTGGAAAGATAAGAATAAACAGTTAGAAGACAGTTATCAAGAAAGTTAGTTGGATAACAAACTGTTCTTGAAGGTTCAGAAGTCTATAAATACATGAAGATTATGAAGCGTTGAAAACTACTGATACACTACTGGAACTCGATATACTGAAGCGTTGAGATTTACTAAGCGTTCTGAGAGATATTTGAAGAAGAAGAAGAAACTCGCAGAGTTCAAATTCAGAAAGTTCAAGCCAGAAGACAAGTCAAATTTGAAGAAGGGTACTACTGGATTAAGAGAAGTTTTTCTTTTATAGTTTTGTTCAAGTCGCTAGTTACTTGTAAAATAACTAGTTGTTAGATCGAAGAAACACTTGGTAGTGTTATCGAGAAGATCGAAGTCTTAGTTCTTGGGACTTAAAGCCACAAAAAGAGTTAATAAATTTCGCAACTGGAGTTGTGAGAGTGGATGTAGACAAGTTGTCGAACCACTATAAATCTTGTGTTGTTTACTTTACTGTTTTATTTGTGTTTAATTGATTACTTATTTAATTGATTAATCTGCATATAGAATAGACAAGTTCAGTGTTCTTATTTCAATATTAGTTAAGTATAAATTTGTTGGGCTCATTGTTAATTTGATAATTCCGCATTGTGTACTTTGATATATTGAAAGATTTTGAAAAAATCTATTAACCCCCCTCTAGACGTTTTCCTAGCTTACTCAATATTATCTACTCAACTAGGGACCTACAGTAGACCCCTAAAAATTCGGAGTCCGGGGCGGTCGTCCATCGCGGACTGCCTCAGGGTCACCCCTATTTTGGGCCATTCTAAAGTGTTTCCTTTGTTTTGTCGGCTGCTGACTCATTACTCTTTTAAAAAATTCTTTTATATATTTTTTTTTTAATTTAAAAAGATTTCATTGTGAAAGTGGAGTACAATGGGTACTCAACTCTTACAATTTATTTCTTTTAAACATATCTTATTTACACTACATATGATTACTTTTAGCATACTAACAAATGATTCACTCTCCAATTAAATTAAATTAAATTACCCATTATATCCCTCCTAAAAAATCAATTTATCACTTTTAATACTAAAATATAATTTTTATATTAAAACTCGTGTAAATAGTAAATGTTCAATTAATAACGACGAATAAATGTTGTATATTAAAAGAAAAAATAAAAGATCTAAAGTTATAAGTTCACAAGTCAAACCAGAGGTCGAAGCGGGGGCGCCATCAAAACCCTACCCGAGAAAACCCTTCAAGGGACAAAACCTGAATAAAGGAACAATGAATACCCCTATTCAATTAATAATGGGACGGAGGGAGTGTTCGTTTTTTTGGTAAAACATTGGACAAAGTAGTTAGTTATCAAGAAAATTTCCAGTTTAATAAACTGCTTAAATATTACTCTCTCCTTTCTATTATAATTTTTTCTTTTCTTTTGAATGTTTAGATTAAAGAATATGGTAAAAGGATAGGTGTAGTATAAGTGGTTTGATTGAGATAAAAAAAATAGATGAGTATGAGTTGAAGTATGATAAAATAATGTATATATAATACAAGTGATGTGATTGAAATAAAAATAAAAATAGTATGTAAAAATAGAATGATGAAGTTATTGTTGAACATTAAAAAAAAAAAAAGGAAAAAATTATAGTCAACAAATTTCGTAGGAGTACTCTACAACTTAATAAATGTACTACTTGGGGGGCTATTGACTATTGTTCAAATTCAAATCAACCAAAATGTAGCAGCAGATGGTGGGAAATTTCGTCTTATAGTTAATAAGTCAATAACACATCACCCAAATATTTGTATAACTCTATTCCAACTTTTGTTTTATTTTTCATATCCCGCTGCTTATGATGTCTCACATAACTAATAACTAAAATACATTTATTTTAGATTCATGAAACATCTCTGAATTTTCAACAATACTTAATTTTACCTATACGTGTAGTGTGAAGATCTAAAACCCTCCAATATATATAAACATTATCTGCAATATTGTACATACAATATTCTTCTATTTAATAAAGGGACATGATAATAAAAAATTCTCTTTGCCTGATCAAAAAAAAAAAAAAAAAAATTAAAAAAGGAACATACAATATTGTACACTCGCACATTTTATGAGTGCACCCCAAAATATTTTTTTAAAAATAATCACATTTAAAACATTATATTGTCCTTTTATTATTTTACACAAAATATAATAAAATAAACTCTAAAAAATCAATTCACCACCAAATCACCCATATATAAAAAAAAAAAAGCGTAAAAATATAATTAATAAAAAACTATCGAAATTAGCCACAAATCTCAATTTTTTTCTTTTTAATTTTTCTTCCCCCTCCTCTTTTTCTTTTTTCTTCCCATTTTCAATTTTTTTTTCAAATTTTTTATTTCCTTGTTTTTTTTTTCTTTTCCTTTTTAAATTTTCCTGTCTTTCTTTTCCATTTTTTGCATGTGTATTTTTTAAATTCTAATACCAAATAATATTATAGGTATAATTTTATTAAAGTCGATCGGCGGTGCACCTAAATTTTAATTTTAATTTGATGAGTAAAGGACCTGCCGGAAATCCATGCATGTCGGCGGGTGACCCAGCCACCACCATGCCCGACCACCCCCTCGACGGCGAAGGCGGCGCTTCGGTCTCGGCCGCTGAAGCCCGAGACCCCTCCTCGAATCGCAATCGCGATTCTTCACTTCCATAACAATCGATTAAATCTTCCATCTCGGCCACGATCCATGGTGGCCGAAATCCTCTTCTCATTTCGACCACCGACGCGACTGCTTCGATCAATCTCCCTTGCGTTCGCGATCCAGGAGCTTCTCCTACATCAACGGCGCTCGCCTGCAACACTCGGATCGACGCTGCCTCTCTCTCGCCGTTCATCTCTGTCCAAATCGAAGCTACATTGCTTCATCCGTCTTCTTCACCCTGCTCCTGCGTAGCCTCTTCCTCCGGCTGACGACGGCCCGACGGAGGACTGTGAGTATGTTGCTGATGGATCTCTGACCGGACGACACTCGGAGCCGGTGACCTTACTGATGAAATCCCAAGTGACGACTACTGACCTAGGGTGCCCTCCCATTGGGCTAGGGTTTCCTTCAATTGGGTTTGGTAATGTGCACCCTCTATTTTCTGTAGTACACCCCGATCTGCACTATCTCCACTTTTTTTATGGTATTATTGTTATTGGTATTATTGATACTGATATTACTAGTTATTGATTGCGGTATTACTATTAATACACTATTGAATTAATATTAATGATTATTGATTATTAATTGTGGTATTACTGATTATGTGAAATTATTTATTACTGATTATTATTATTTTTAAGGTATTACATATTATTGTTTATGGTATTACTGATAATTGTTTTTGGTATTATTGAATATAATTAGATTTGTGGAATTATTTGTTATTGTATGAGATATTACTATTCAATGTTCATGGTATTACTACTTACTGTTCATGGTATTACTGATAATTATTTTTTGTATTATTGAATATAATTAGATGTGTGAAATTATTTGTTATTGTATAAAATTTTACTGATTAATATTAATGGTATTACTAATTAATGTTCGTGGTATTACTAATTATTGTTAATGGTATTACTGATTACTGTTTATGGTATTACTGGTTATTACTTGTTGTATTACCGACTACTCCCTCCTTCCTATTGAAAACTACCCAACTTTCCTTATTCGTTTGTCCCAATGAAAGTTACTCATTCCTTTTTTGCCAAACTATTCCCTCTCACATTTCATTATATTCTTCTCTCTCTCAATCACATCACCTCTCATACATCCACTTATTATATCATATTTTTTAACCTCTGTGTCCGAAGCTCATGAGGAGCTTTCACTGGGACAGAGGGATTATAATAAAATCATACATATAATATTATTTTGTATTAAAACTAAAAAATATACTAATGAAAAAAAAGTAGGAAACAAAAAAAACGAAGAAATAAAAAGTTTGGAATAAAAATTGAAAATGGAAAGAAAAATTAAAAAGAAAAAAAAAATTAAAATTTGTGCCTAATCTCGATAGTTTTTTTTAATTATGTTTTTACGATTTTTTTTCTAAAAATATGAGTGATTTGGTGGTGAATCGACGGTAACTCGTCAATGACTCGGTTGTAGATTGTAAATGTATAAATTAGGGTTGATTTTATTATATTTTGTGTTAATTAATAAAAAAATAATATAGTCTTTTAAATGTAATTATTTTTAAAAAAATATTTTGGGGTGAACTCATAAAATGAGCGGGTGCAGATAATTGTGGTATAAAAATAATTTGGGGGTGAACTCATAAAATGAGCGGATGCAGATAATTTTGGTAAAATATAATTTGGGGGTGAACTCATAAAATGAGCGGGTGTAGATAACCGTTGTAAAAAAGAAATGATTTGGGGGTGAACTCATAAAATGAATGGGTGCAGATAACTATGGTAAAAAATGATTTGGATGAACTCATAAAATGAATGGGTGCAGATAACTATGGTAAAAAATGATTTGGGGTGAACTCATAAAATTAGCGGGTGTAGATAATTGTTGTAATAAATTATTTTATTGTATAAGGATAAAAATGTAAATTTACAATAATATATTTTAATTAATTTAATTTAATAGAAAATACAAATTTATGACACTTTACGACACATTACGACAATACATATCGTAAAATTTACAAAAGGTAACGGGTTATCAAATCTAAACCTTTAGATTAGATTTTTAATGGTTTAGATTAACTGACTACAATCATTACGACACGTTACGACACCCTGACTACATATAAAAGGTCCCTAGTAACATATACCTCATAGTGAAACTTTATGTTTGACTTTGCACTAATTTTTTGAACACATTTGACCCACTTTTAAATCGATTTGACTTAAATGCTACCTTCTCCATTTTATTAATATTGCATATAAGTTTTGTCCAATATATATAAACTTGAACTACTTCAATATAGCTGAAGCACTGAGCTACATAATTATAAATGAGCTTTGTGATATTTTAGATTTACAATTAATAGAGTAATACTTTCTGAGTGAAAGTTATTTATGAGGTTTGGACACAAACATTAAAAAATATAATAAAATATAAAGAAATGTGAAATATAATATTTTGTCTAAAAAAAGATAATGAGTAATTTTTTTATTGAGACGGATAAAAAGAAAAAAATGAGTAATTTTATTGAAACAAAAAAAAAAAGTAAAACTAGGTTTTATATAATATTTTTGGAAAAAAAACCGATCGACATAATTAATAAACCATTTAATTTGAAAAGGGAAACGATGGTGGGTGGGGGTAATAGATTCTTATTAGTAGTACTACTCCATTTTTTTGTCATTTTGTTGATGACTTTAATGCTCTAATTTAATTCGGACAATACTTTTTTCCATGTGGCGACAGAAAAACTAGTACTCAAGATCCTTGATTTTGGTTAATTTGAGGAATTAGGGGCCGATAATTACTACAATTTCATCCTGTTTGAAAACATAGCTATAATTCCATAATCACCATACAATATGAATCTTATAACCAAATGATTTCTTATGGGATTATATTGAAGATATATATATATGTACAAAGTTGCAACTTAAAAGTCCCACTCACTGGAAAGAAGAATATAAAAGAAAAAGTTGGTCAAAAGATTTATTTCTTCCCAAACATGTTGACGAGGGATTGGATTATTAATCTTATTATATTTTAACGTAAGGCAATTAGATTACGGAACATGTTGGATCATAATTGTTTTCTAATTAGGTTTTTACATTCCAGTCACGTGCATTTGTTTTATTAATTACCTTTTAATTTTGCACTACTTGTTTCAAAATAAAACAGAATCCTGCAATCCAGATATCAAGATATATAATTCTCCTTAATCAATGGAATGTGATGCAAATTTTAAGTTAAATAAAGGTGTCTTGAGTTGGGCATAAAGCTAATTTTCCAGTCAAATTACTTTAATTAAACACTAATATTAAACTCAATAAAGCTTAAGGGTCCCATATAATAAAAAAGAAAATCATGGCCCAATCTACTTTCAAGTTGGGCCTGTCAATCCAAATTTAAAGCCCGATTCTTCGAAAATGAAACTCCATTAAAAAAAAATGAAGATAAAACTTTTATACAGGAAACAGAAGCAAACTGTAATAAAAGAATGATCCCTCCTCCCATAAATCTCATTCCTGCCAATTGTGCTCCATAATTAGTACTATTATGTAGTATTATTATTTACAGTGGACAAAATGTGAAGCACATATATATATATTTATATAATAGATCTAAGGTTCCCTTTCCTGCAACTCATGAATGACAGAATCCTTAACAGAAATTCCATCAAGAATATCACCACTCTGTGAATCACTCTGCAGCTCCTTAAACTTGGCCATCACTTGAATCATAGTCGGCCTGCGAAATGGCTTATCGTCTAGGCAATCAAACGCAATCTTCAGATAATGATACAGCTCCGCATCACCTGATAAGCTAGTGATCAGATCAGGATCAAGAATCTCATGACTCTTCCTCTCCTTATAATGCAGCTGCTTAGCCCATCCAACTAGATTATTATCATCACCAAACTCCAACGTGTCGATGGGCTTCTTCCCCGACAGAAGCTCCAGCAAAACAACACCGTAGCTATAAACATCCCCCTTTGTAGTACATCTAAAACTCTGGTAATACTCTGGAGGAACATAGCCTGGTGTCCCAGCAAGGGTACTCACACTAAGATGAGTGTCCAAAGCATTCACTAATCGCGCCATTCCAAAATCAGACACTCTTGCCTCAAAGTTGTCGTCTAGAAGCACGTTGCTAGACTTCATGTCTCGATGAATAATGTGAGGAATGCAGCTATGGTGAAGAAACGCGAGCCCCCTTGCTGATCCAATCGCAATCTTTTTTCTAGCTTCCCAATCAAGACTCGTTTTTTCCTTACTATCGTGAAGAACCGCCTCTAGGCTTCCCCACTTCATGTATTCGTAAACAAGAAGCCTTTCGTCTCCAATCCGACAGTAGCCCAACAACGGTACCAGGTTTCTGTGCTTAATCTTCCCAATCGTCTCCATTTCTGCCATGAATTCACGATCGCCTTGCCCTGTTACATGAATCAGTTTCTTTATAGCAACAACACTCCCATCTCTCATGACTGCCTTGTACACGTCTCCAAACCCACCTGATCCGATCAAACTATCCGCGCTGAATCCATTTGTTGCTTCAAGTAAATGAGCAAATGTTAGCTTCCTCAATGGCTTTTCGAATGTTGCAACGTTAATGCTGAGAGGCTCGGGGACAGACGACAGCTTCCAGCTGCTGCTTCCCGATGTTGGAAGGCTCTCAATGTACTTCTCCCTCTTTTCTTCCGCCCTTTTGCCTTTCTTCGCTCTGTAAAGCGCGTAAAGAAGCAAGCAAATGCACGAAACAGAAGCCATGATCCCGATCACCATCCCCACAGCCATACTTTCTCTCTTCCCTTTATTCGAAGACCTCAACGCATGATGCCCACTGCTCGACCCACAACTTGATAAGGGCACCCCACAAAGCCCCGAATTGTTCTCATATCTTGAAGCAGGAAAAGTAGTCAGCTGTCCACCCGATGGGATCAAACCTGAGAGGTTGTTATTCGAGACATCAAGATCACTCAAAAACGACAGCCCACCTAACGACCCGGGGATGAATCCTTGCAACCTGTTGTGCGAAAGATCGAGCACTCCAACGCTCTTAAGCCCTCCGAAACTGAATGGTATTTCGCCTGTTATATTGTTGTGCCCCAAGTTGAGAACCTGCAAATAACTCATTGACCCTAAACTTTGAGGGATTGTTTCTGATAACTGATTGTAGGACAGATCAAGATAGATCATGCTTCCATTGCCTACAAATGTGTAAACTGTAAGCCCAGAGTAAATTCTTGTTGATGGACAAGAATGCACCATAGGGAAATTCATTAGCCTATCAGTTCGAATTCCTTCGAATTCGACTAATCCACCAGCCCCCCTGCATTCCGTTCCACCTTCATTCCTCACAAAAGCAAACTGTTTTCCAGACACAATTCCAGGGACTATAAGCCCAGATTGATCAGCAATTTCCATAGGAACAGGGCCAGTCAACTCATTACTATTCAAATCCAGCCATATCAAGCTCTTGCACTTTCCAATTCCAGAAGGAATTGAACCTGTTAAAGAATTGTTCCCTAGCTGGAGAATAGCAAGGTTGATGAGATTACCAATTCCGGACGGGATTTCGCCGGAAAGACGGTTGCTTGACAGGGAAACCCATATCAGATTAGTGCAGTTGACGATGGACTTGGGCAGAGAACCTGTTAGGAAATTGTTGTTCAGAATCAAAGTCTGCAGATTTCCGCCATTGACGCAAATCCCTTCTGGGATTTCACCTGTCAAGTTGTTGGCCCACATGACTACATCTGAAAGCTGCGGCAGGGCCCAGATTTCGGGCGGCAATGAACCATTCAAGCTGTTGAAACTGAGGTCAATTGTTGTCAAGTTTTTGCACAAACCAAGCTCAGATGGGACTGCTCCTGAGAGGTAATTGTTAGCCAGCAACACCTTTTCAAGAACTGAATGTGGGCTTCTTGTGCAAAACTCAAACGGTACATTCCCGGAAAAGGAATTCGAACTGAGGTCCAAAACTCGAAGATCAGTGCAGTTGGTGAGCGAACGAGGCACCCAACCTGTGATGTTATTGAATGGAAGATACAGGTACTTGAGGCTTGTAATAGAACTCACAACTGTCTCAAGAAAACCTCCTGAGAGCTGATTGTTACCGAGTTTTAAGCTCGTGAGCGAAGCGCACGAGCCGAACGTTGACGGGAGTTCACCCGTCAATCGATTAGCAGAGAGATCGAGCTCCTGCAATGTCCCACAGAGTCCACCTAACTGCGACGGAATCTCTCCGAAGAAGTCGTTATGGGCCATGATCAACCGCTCCAATTTCTTCATCTTCCCTAACAAGTCCCCCGGAATGTTTTGCCGGATTAAGTTGTGGCTAATATCCAAAGTTTGGAGACTGTAGCTGACGGGAAACCCGGAGAAGGCGTTTCGAGAGAGGTTTAGTGTGGTAAGGTTTCTGCAGATGCTCAAGTTGAAACTCTGTAAATTGCCGGTGAAGTTGTTGTTTGAAAAGTCAAGAACTTGCAGAGTGGGTGTGATGAAGGAAGGGGGAACTTCCCCCTGCAAATGGTTGGACGACAGGTCGAGAACAGAGAGGCTCTTGCAAGAAAGGAGAGAGCTTTGGAGCTTCCCATTCAGCTTATTGTCTGAGAAATTCAACAGATTCAAGCTCTGGCAGTTTGAAAGAATGGAACTGAATAGGCCAAAATCTGAAATCTTGTTTGCTGATAAGTCGAGTTGGGTGAGTGAAGGTCCGAATTTGAGAGTCCCGTTTGAGATAGAGTTATGAGAGAGATTCAAATGAAGAAGATTTGTGCAAGAGAGCAGCGAAGAATCAATGGGGTCAGAGAAGTTGTTGACAGACAAGTCAACGAATTGAAAGGTGCAAGATTTAGCAGAGGAAGAGAGATTCCCATTGAAGGAGTTGCCGCTGAGGAGAAGAGTGGTGAGAGAAGAGAGCGGGTTCAGATCGGGTAAGTGAATCCGACCCGTTAACCCGGCATTGGTGAAATCAAGCTTGGTGACTCTGCCGTCGCCGGAGCAAGAAACGCCGGCGAACTGACATGGGGTTGATGAGGATGGGGCCCAGTTTTTGAGAAAGCTGTTTGGATCAGATTGAACAGAGGAGCTTTTGAAAGCTAACAAATTACCAACTTCACTACTCTCTGCACTTATCAAGTAAAAAACCAGAAGAAAAGTAGTAATCAAGAAAGCACGCCGTTTGTTCTTCATCATGATTCTCCAGATTTTGCCTTCAACTGCATAGATAGATTATGCTCTTTCTTACATCCTCCCTGAAATTAAAAAAAAAAAAAAAGGGGGTTTACAAAAGATGAAACTAAAACACAAAAAGTAACAGAGAAGAGAGCCAAAAACCGTACCTTTTGCCATAAGACTTGATAATAGAGGAGGGATGGTTGCAGGTGAAATGAAAAAAAGAAAGAGAGCTTGTTAAGGTATGAAAGAGTAGTGTGTAAGAATGAAGTGATACAAGTACAGGAGATATCCAAATTAGGGGCACAAGTACGAGGGAGGGGCAGCATATGTTGAAGAAATGAGGAGGGGAGATTAAAGTTTTGGCTTTTGGGTACGATGTTCAGAATTGTCGGCTATCTATCACAGACAATTTGTGAACTCCATTAATAATATATTCCACCAATTCACATTAATTTTACTCCACTAATAACTTACTTATTTTTTTCCTTCAATAATAAAATTACTATATTATGTAAATATTTTTTTCTCTTTTTTTTACATTTAAACAATTACTTTATTTTTAATAAATTTACAGTTTTCTTATTTTATCTACTTTGTATTAATTGCAATGCTTTAATTCTTTCACCAAAGTTTTAATAGACTCCGAGCTTCCTCATAAATACATATTTCATCGTTTCTAAAATGATGGTCTCAAATTTATTTTTTATTTTTTCAAAATATAGTCTCATTTCTTTTGTTTAAATGTGTAAAATGTTTAAAATATTTTTTTAATAATTATTTTAGTATTCAATAAATAAACTATACATTAGAAGTTTATAGTAAAATTCAGAATTTTAAGTGAAATATTTGTTGTGCAGCTTTGTATTGTGTAGTAGGGTTAGAGAAGAAAATAAAGGTGAATTGCAAAAAAGATGAAAATATGAGAAGAAAAAGAATTTTTTACATCAAGTGGTTCGTCTTTTTATTTTATCACATATATCGGGGTCCAGTCAAACTTGGGATTTGATTCTCTCTCTGCATTTCCCTCAGATATATACATATTTTATCAAAAACGCAATACAAGACACCACACTTTGGTTTTTATCTTTGTATAATTTTGTGTATTCATGATTCTATTTCAACCATGTATTAAAGCAAAATAATGTCTAGGTATAAAAATAAAATTGTCTCACGCTATCATTCAAATTTCTTTTTGAACATAAATAATCCCCTTAAGTGGTTGTGTACAGCCACAATTCCAGCCTAATTAGTAAGTGTCAATTTTACAAAAATAAATAAATTTCTTTATTCGTAACTGATACATCATTTTCTCGTTTCTCCAATTTAAACACCACGGAAATATTGTGGCATTTCATGTCACATGGTTTACATTGGTATTCTTTATACTTTTCTAATCGAAATATTGTGTGCTACCGTAGTAGATAAAAACCACGTTTAAAATTAACGGATTATATAAAATTTAAAATATAATTTTAATATTCATATTTAATCCTAGTAAGTATTAAAAGTAAATACTGTTTATATTACTTACTAAATAGTAGTTTTTTATAAATGAAAAATAATTCAATTTTTAAAGGGATATACAAAGTGATTTACTCACTTAAATTGAATTTGAATGAATAAATGCAATCGCACAAGTGATCTACTCTCTTTTCAAACTTAAAGAATTTTAGTCACAATAAGAGTCAATGAGCATGTCACTTCATTATCTTTGAAAAAAAGAACATAAGCTAGATCTTATACAACTAATATACATAGAATAAACAATTAGTATAATATTTAAAGCTTGAAAAGAAAAAGGAAAAAGAAAATATGAGTATTAAGTTGGAGATCTGAAAATTCAAAATGGTTGTTGGGGTAATAAATCTCGAGTCCGCCACCAGAGTATAAATTAATTGGGGATTGTAGAGTATAAATATGACAAAATTAGTTAAATTATTATTTATTGTAAGGTAAGAAAGAATTCTTGGAAAGTGGGGGCATTGTTGTAAACATGACATTAGGCACGGGGCGCGGGACTTAGGGTTTCATGAGAAGTTTGTTTGTGAGATGGGACACATTTTGTCCGTATACACACACGCACGCACGACTGAATCCTATTCTCTGCGCTACACCTTTCCCTTTTCTTAATTAGATTCTCATCTTCCAAAATGGAGTAGAAATTATGCTTTTCTCTAATAAAAGAAGAAGCTATGTATTTCCTCCCTCTATTACTTAAGAACTCGTAATTTTTTTCACACATTTTAACGAATAAATTGTTTACTAGTGTTATGTAAAATAAAAATAAGAGTAATAAAAAAATTTTAACTTTATGAGTAATAAAGTAATGACCTTTAATGTAATATTGGAGTATCATATTGTGAAAAATAGTTCAACTATTCATCTATTATTTTAAGTATGAGTCAAGAGACAATTAAAAATGATAAAATTAGTCATTAAGTAGGAGACGAAAGAAATATTTTTTTTCATATCTAGCGAGTTATTCCTTTATTATTATAAATTTCACATGTGAGAGAATACACGTTTTAAGAAAGTTGAGTAATGGGTAGAATATTGAGCCTGTAATTAGTAAACTTGTATACAATATATAAAGTAAATAAATGAGTTGAATTGTATAAATGAGTGAGCAAAAAAGTAATAAAATTTTGTATAAAAATAGTAAATATTGTGGGGGTGAAGTTTATGGAGGGATTTTCATTTTAAATGTGTGAAATTTATTATGAGACAAACCAAAAAAAAAAAAAAGTGGCGTTTATTTAAGTGAGATATTGAGGTATTGAGATATATGAAAGAAAAAATGTAGAGATAAATAGAAAAGAGAAAATGCAGAGAAATAATAGAATTACTGAATATGTTACTCAACTTCATCCCATTAAAAGTTGGGCATTCCCTATTTGGCAAATCACTCTTTTTCAAATTTCATTATATTATTCTATTTCTCCATCTCATCATCTTATACACTTACATATTTTATCCTACTTCTTAATTTTTGTGTTAAGTTTAATACACCTACTTATTTTATCAAATTTCTTAATTTTTGTGTTAAAAGCTCATAGTAGCCTTCAAGAGGACGGAAGGAGTACACCATACCACCCCACCCCACCCCACCCTTTGTGTCTAATATATACTTATAACAAATGTATGAAATTGTCCACTATAAACAGCGGAATCCTCGCAACGAAAACTTGCTGTTTCTATTGAAATTTCTTCCCCTTTTATTTAAGTAAGCTAAGCCCCCACGATTTCAATCACAATTGATGGGCCCCGTTTCTTTTTTGAAAGCGGCCCCCATTCTCTTTTATATGTGCACTACGCATATTTGACCCCCAAAAGCTCTTTCATTGAGGAAATTACGTGTAAATCTCGATTCCTTGCGCATATTTGTCATTTTGGACTAATTAATAAATAATCAATATTATTCATTAAAAACTACTAACTAAAATTAATAATAGTATTTAGAAAGAAAAAAAAAATCATCCCATATGACACGGTACATTAATATATTAGAAATGATGTAATTGAAAGAGAGTTGTTTACTAAAAATGGATTGAGTAAAGAAGGATATATGTAGTAATGTTGTTTAGTAAAACCATTAATAAATGTCAATTATAGATTCTAACTGTGTTTTACCTCTTTAGTTTATCACCAATACAAACTTTTCTTTATTTTATAGTAACTGTTTCTGTTTCTTAACAAGACTAACTCATAATTCAGTTAGTATTAAAATTATCTTAATTTAATTATTTGAATTAATTAGATTAATTCATGAATCATGATTGAGGTTGATGTTGAGGTGTGAAATAAATGTAAGATAGGTAGCTGTCACTTAGATAGATTTGGTGGGTGCAGACGTAGTTTGCCTGCCCTCCCATAATGAAATCCTTACATATATATATTTATGCAACAAAAGTAGCTAGTGTACCTCATTTTTATGATTTCCACCCTTTGGAAATTACTTGTTTGGTCACCCCCTGACCCTGTGACCACTCCATGCATTGCTACAACTTACGAGTCATCTGAAACTCTGGAAGTCATATTAGGGGTGTTTGCAACTGCTATAGAGGGGCATAGTCATTTTTTTTTTACGTTGTCTTTCATAACTTTTAAATTTTAAAAGTAATTTTAACTGTTCATTAATCATTGTAAACACCACAGAAGTTTTGGGGTATTTGAGTTGAGACCGGTTTTCCTTTTAGTATCGAGAAATTGGCTCGTGTAAATTTACACATCCAATTTTATAATAAAATCCATTTTGTTCAATAAATAAAAATTAAGTAATGTTAGAATTTGTACGGTCATTTGATAGGTCATAGAAGTGTGTTTAACTGAAACTTTATATTGAAATCGACATGTATTAGTGACTAAAAAATTAATATTTGAGAAATTTTAGAAGAATATATATTTTTCGATTAAGTCTCAATTTTAATCTTTACTTTAGAAACATTTTAATTTTTAAAATTCATTTTTATATTTTCAAGTCAAGATCTACCATTTTCAATTCAAATTATACAAAGACTAAAACAATGAAACACCACACATCTCTATTTTTTTTTATCGAAAAAGTATTGTATAAACCAATTTTAAGCTGTGAAAATGTATTAATTGTAATGCTAATATTTTTTACTTGAATTATTAAAATATATTAGTCATAATACTAAAGGTTATCATTTTAAATTACTAAAAGATATACTAGTAATTAGTAATGCTAAAGAGTAGGGCAATTCTTACAGTAGTCACATTTTACAAAATGACTGCACAGTCACTTTGTCGAATCGCGCCATGTGGCGTCGTAACCGTCGTAACGACCTGATACTTGTTATACATGTTTAAGTTATTTTTAGTATTATTTAAATTTTATTTTGTTATTTACTATATTACCCTTCTTTTATTTAAATTATTTATAAGAAAGTTTAATTTATAAAAAATAATAAAATTACTATCCTACCCTTTTAATACAAATATTAATAAAATTACTATCCTACCCTCACTACTACATATTTGGCCTTGGAGAGCTTTTAGAAGAGCTCTCCAAGCTAAATTTCACTTGGAGAGCCCTCCAAGGCCAAATATGTAGTAGTGCCTTTTAATACAAATATTAATTAAATTACTATCCTACCCTTTTAATACAAATATTATAATTTTAAATTTAAAAAATCAAATAAACAAATTCTAGAATAATGCATTAGGGTTCCTTTCCGACTTCCTTTCTTCTCCACAGCGATGTTATGTTTCTAATACTTGAAATTGAAATCAGGGTTCCTTTCTCCCAACTCCATTGTTCATAAATTGCGAATGAATTGGAATCGTTTATTTCTCCCCCAATTCCAACGTTCCTAAGTTGCAAAGTGAATTCGATTATCCTAAGTTACAACATTTATCTCTCGCTCAATTCCCGATTTTTGCCGACGGTCGCTGACTCCAAGAAGGCGGACGAAGATATTCGCCGACGGCCGCTCACGCCAAGAAGCAGGACGGAGATATTCGCCGACGGCCGCTCACGCTAAGAAGCAGTACGGAGATATTCGTCGACGGTCTCTCACTCGAAGAAGCAGGATGGTGATTTTCTCCGACAGTTTCTCCGACTGTATTGTAGAAGGCAGGAAAAGAACTATTGAAAACGCATGCTGGAACCTGATTTTAATTCCTGATAGTAGCAGAAGGCAGGAAATTAATTTAATTTATTTTTTATTAATTAATTGATTTGATTTATTCTTTTGTTATTAATAACATAAGGGTAAATATATAATTTTAACATTACATATTTTAATTACATTAATAAAAATATAATAAATTATTTTATTGTATAAGGATAAAAATGTAATTTTACAATAATATATTTTAATTAATTTAATTTAATAGAAAATACTAATTTATGACACATTACGACAATACATACCATAAAATTTACAAAAGGTAACAAGTCATCAAATTTAAACCTTTAGATTAGATTTTTAATGACTTAGATTAACTGACTAAGGTAGTCATTACGACACGTTATGACACCCTGACTACATGTAGAAGGTCCCTAAAGAGTATCACTTAAATTACTAAAATGAATTAATCGTAATACTAAGGATATTAAAAAGTATTAGTTGTAATTGGAGTCGACAATTTGGGATCAGCACACAGACTACCCCGAATTTTATTATGGGTTGTGCTCTAAAAATATAGGCCCAAAAATTGTGCTGATTTGACTCGACCCACTGGTTCGATGAGCCTAATAGGCACAAGTCAATTTTGCTCGACTGCTTGATTATCCCAATTAATTTTTTTTCTAAGCATGATTTCAATATTATGATGGATGATCTTGAGTAGTTTTGGGCATTAAATTTAAATATTATTGTGGTTTTTATTCTATTTTGACATTAAAGTTTAACTTATAAGTTGTTTATAATTCTATTGGACTTGTTGTGTATTGTAATGTTATAATGGTTATGATTTATGAATTCTTCATAGTTGATATATTAGTAATGTGTATTATTAATTATAATTATAAGTATAAATAAATATTAGATGGGGTCAATAGGAAATAAGGTTTATATAATTATGTGGGTGTTTTCAAACTCTACCAACAGCTTTCAGAATCACTTTTTTTAAAGCTGCTCTCTCACAGTTTTTACTTTTGAGAAGTGCTTTTAAACTATTTATAGAATTTGAAAACACCCCCTATATATGGGCATGTAATTTTAGAGCCCAATTTATACTGGACTTCCGATTGATCTGTCCCGTCCCGCCTATCAAGTCTGGCCCAAATTACTGACTCAAAAAAAATATAAAAAAAATTGTCCAAATGAATTAAGATTTGAACCATTTAATTCATATTTCTCATTTAGATAATATTTATTAAGTAAAATAATAAACAATTCACTTTATCTTGTTTTGAGAGGAAGGAATAATGTATGAAATTCTTCAATATCCCGAAATATGAGTTTCAAACGTGTCATACTCTGAAAACTTGGGCTCATGAAATCAGGAAAGTGGGCCCTATTTGCCTCACCGCACGAATGGGGGCAGGCCCACCACTATTCGACTTTGACGCGTTTGCGTTTCTACAAAGTGTTAACGTGTCAAGTGCCTTCTTAATCCAAGATTACCCCTTTTTTTCTATTCATTTCCTAAGAATTAAAATATTATTCCTTCCGTTCCCTATAAAATTTTCGTTACTTTTTTACAAATAAATTAAAAAAAGTAATTAAATAATAAATATAGTATAACTGTACAAATAATATGATTGAAAGAAAGTGATGATTGAGAGAAAATGTAAATATAAAATGAAATGGAGAATAAGAAATTAAAAGACGATATTTGCCAAAAAAATGTAGTATGAAAACTTTATAGATGGACGGATCAAAATGATAAAATAAATAATTTACGGAGAGAGTATAATACGAATTACTCTATTCGATATATTAAAGGACATTCGAGTTCAACAAGATTAATGATCAAAGTCATCAAACAATTTTAAATATGAATTTTAAAATTCAATAACATTTTAAACAAGTTTAAACTATATTAGGGAGAAAATTTCATTTAACGTCCTGTAACTTTGGTCTAATCCAGTTTATATCCTTTAAGTTTTCACTTTTTCAATTTACGTTCTAGGGTGTCCAATTTATGTCCTTTTAGGTCCAATTTATGTCATTTTCGCCGGAAAATTGGAATTCCGGTCAAATAGTCTAATTTATGTCCTTTAAGTTTAAAAATTAGAAATTAATAATTAAAAAATTCTGAAAAAAATTAAAAATATCATTAAAATTTATAAACTGTGTAAAATAAAAATAAAAACTTCTTAAAAAAAATTAAAAAATCTACAATTCTAAAAATTTTAAAAATTTGTAAAGTAAAAATAAAAAATTTCTAAAAATCTCATAAAAACATAAAATTCTAAATAAAAAAAATCTATAAATTAAAATATTTAAAATAAAATTCAAAATTACACAATTCTAAAAACCTAATTAAAATGAATTTGACACGGTTCTACAATAAATCAAGGCGTGGAATCCAAAAAAAATTAGGAGTTCGAGAAAAACTTTAATGGCGTATGAGTTCGAATCAAGTCTGATTATTATTATTATTATTGGGTTTTTAGAATTTTTAATATTTAATCTACACATTTTTTAAAAATTAAAGAGATTTTTAGAATTTATAATGAAATTTTTAAAATTTTTAATTTTAAGTTAAACATTTTTTATTTTTTCAATTGTAAATTTTTTTTTTATTTTACACATTTTATAATTTTTAATGAAATTTTTAAAAAATTAAATATGATATTTGGAATTTTATTTTACAAATTTTATATTTTTTAATTTTAATGATGTTTTCGGATTTTTAATAATATTTTAAAAATTTTAAAGATATTTTTAGAAAAATTATTTATTAAAATTTTAAAATTTTCAAACTTAAAGGACGTAAATTGGACTATTTGGCCGGAATCCCAATTTATTCCTCACATTCCGGTGAGTTTGAAAATTTTCCGGCGAAAAGGACGTAAATTGGACCAGAAAGGACGTAAATCGAAAAAGTGAAAACTTAAAGGATATAAATTGGATTAGGCCTAAGTTACAGGACGTAAAATGAATTTTTCTCCTATATTAGGTTTAACTCTCAAGTCAATTCATTTTAAAATATTAATATGCATCTCTTACAAGTCCGGTTCTAATGTGAGGCCAACGAGGCCATCGATTCAAGCCCATAAATATTTTAATTTTTTAGGGGCCCATTTTTTAAAATGTCTTTTATATATATTAATATATTTAATATAAGATGCATAAACTTTAAACATAAATTAGAAAGACGGACGACGCAAAAAACTAAAAAGAATCAGAGAAGTTGCGAAGTGATGATGATGAAAGATTGTTGAATCTTCAAAATTCTTGAAGTGTTTTTTATCGAAAGGAACAAACTCTTCAATTGATATGGCCGGTGAATTATTTGAAGAAAATGGTTATGTGTATTTCAAATGCTTACATTGCTTATAAGATTTTTTTGACGATATCAGTTACATTAGCAAGTGCAGAATAAAGTTTCACAAAGTTGAAGCTCATTAAAACTTAGCCCCGATCAACTATGTCACACGAAAGATTGAATGGACCAACAATGCTATTAATTGAACAAAGAATTATTGAACAACTTGATTATTCTGATTTAATTAATACTTTTGCTACTAAAATTGTTAGACGAATCATATTTATGTAATTACTTGGAACACCATTGTCGTATTAAGTATTAGAGCTGGCAAAATCGGGACGCTTGGCCTAGTCCAGCCCTGCCCATTGGGCCAAGTGTTGTTCGTGGGCTGGGTTGGGCCGACCCATGAATTAGTTAGTCGGCCCTATAAAATTTGAGCCCAACCTAGCCCACTCCAGCCCGTTGGGCTAGCGGGCCGGCCCAGCCCATGAAATAATTTTGTTTTTAAAATATTTTTAGCAAAAATTATACTCCGTATATATAAACTTTGTTATGTATTGGTCACATACTCATGTATACTTTTTATTTATACAAATAATTATAATTAAAAATGCACATTACTAATGTGTTAATTATACATTACACTATATAAATAATTTATAAGTTCAAATTTCAAAGTCAAAATAAAATAAAATAAACACAATAATATTTAAAAATAATGTACTTTACTTATTTTAATTATTTATTTGCCTAAATAAAAAAATTGATCGGGCCAAACGGGTTGCCCATGGGCCGGCAGGCCAAATTCGACCTAGCCCATTTGGCCCATCGGGTCGGGCCCTCTAATTTTAGAGTCTAGTCCATACTAGGTTTCGGGTTGGCCGGGTCGGGCCCAAATTGTCGGCTCTATTAAGTATAGAGCAAAATTATATATTGCTAGTCTTTAAAATTTATTTTACATTATGTTTCATGAGTACGTATAAAAAAAAAGAAGGAATAGGGCTATTAAGGAGTGATTTACTCATTCCTTGTAAATAGTATTTATTGTATATTTAATGTATATCCCTACAATCATGTAATCGGTTACTTTGTAACTCTTCACTATATATACAAGTTGTACCACCTCACCAAAGTTAATGGTGATCATATCTCATTATTCACATGGTATCAGCCTAAACACACACCTAAAAACTCTAACCCTAATTATTTCTCTCTTCCTCCCTCTATCGCCGCCTCCCTCTATCGAGCTTGTCCCCCTCAATATCTCTCTAATGGAAGAATCCTCCATCCCCATGAATGTTCTCATTCATATGGTTACGGTAAAACTTTCTTCTTCCAACTATCTCCTGTGGAAGAAGCAGGTTGTCTCGATGCTTACATGTGCCGATCTCCTTGACTTTGTGGATGGCACATCCGATCCTCCTGCTGCCACCCATACTACCTTCGCTGCCTAGAAATTGAAGGATCAGAAAGTTCTTGCCCTTCTTCTATCCTCTCTCACCGAGGAGACCTTGGCCGAGGTCGTTCAATGTGACACAGCTCGTGAGACTTGGCTTGTCCTGGAAGAAGCCTTCAGTCATTCCTCTTAGTCGCGCATCACTCAACTTCGTGAGGAGCTTCTTCTCCACAAGCGTGATTCTCTTCCTGTTGCCGACTATGGTCGACGTTTTAAAGTGTTATGCGACCAACTAGCAGCGATCGGTAAACCCGTTGACAAATCTGACATGTCACACTGGTTTCTGAAGTTCAGCGGTTTTGCAGACACTCAAATGGCCTTCTCGCCAGTTCTCTCCTTCCGAGACTTGCTGCATCAGGCTGTGGCTTTTGAAATTATGAACAAACTTGATTCGATGGAACCTTCTCTGGCTGCCTTTTATGCTCGCGGCCAGTCTTCTGCTCGCCATCAGCCTTACGATCATGTTGGTGGTCGCCCATCTGATTCTTCTCGAAGTGTCCAGAATACCTTTTCTGGTGGTCGCGGGGGGCGGAAGTCCTACATCCCTCGCTGTCAAATTTGTCGTGGCGAGCACTATGCAAACAAATGCCCTCAGCGATTTGTTCGCAGTCCGGATCCTCGCCAGCCTGTTCGCCCCCCTGCCCGCCTGTCCGAGGACCCATCCGCCAATCTTGCTCAGGCTTTTCACTCGGCCTGCACCATCTCCTCGCCAACCTCCTCGGATTGGTATATCGACTCAGGAGCTTCAACCCATATGACCTCCAGTACCTCGAATCTGGACTCCTCGACTCCTTATTCCGGTAATGGTCAAGTCGTTGTTGGTAACGGTAATTCCTTACAGATCTCTCATGTTGGATTACATTCAATCTCTAAGGATATTGGTCTTCTGGATGTTCTTGTTGTTCCTCATATCACCAAGAATCTCTTGTCTATTAGCAAGCTAACATCTGATTTTCCAGTTGATGTTTGCTTTTCTAACAAATCATTTGTCATTCAGAATCGAGCTACCAAGAGGGTGGTGGCTCAAGACCAATGTGAACAGGGGATGTACGTGTTGGAACGGGCACTTCCAGCTTTGGTCGCTGCCTTGAAGCCGCCTGATGTTGCTCGTGCTTCCTTTGATTTATGGCATTCTCGTTTGGGGCATGTCCCTTTTAATATTATTAAGGATTTGGATAGATTAGGGCATCTATCTGTTAGTTTGCTTTTATCAAATCCCAATGTTTGCACCTCTTGCTAGTTGGCTAAGAGTAAACGATTATCTTTCAATATTAATGAAAAACGTGCTTCTACTATTCTTGAGTTGGTTCATTGTGATCTTTGGGGCCCTGCTCCTGTTAATGCCTCTATAGGTTTTCGTTATTATGTTGTATTTGTCGATGACCACTCTCGTTTTTCATGGTTGTATCCTCTCCATGCCAAATTAGATTTCTTTGCACCCTTGGTCGCCTTTCACAAATTTGTGTGCAACCAGTTCTCCTCGACCATCAAGGTTTTTCAGAGTGATGGTGGTACGGAGTTCGTCAACAAAGTTGTTCGCAGTTTTATGGCTGAGCATGGCATATTGCATCGTGTGTCATGCCCATACACCCCTCAACAGAATGGTCGCGCTGAGCGAAAACATCGACTGCCACTTTTTTCGCGAGCTCGTCACCTCCGGCAAGCTATCTACGCAATTTATTCCCACACATCTTCAGCTAGCCGACATCTTCACAAAGAGCCTTCCTCGCCCGACGTTCGAGTTCCTTCGTTCCAAGCTCTGCGTTTTTCCTCATCCCACGCATCGCTTGACGGGGATATTAAAGAGTGATTGACTCATTCCTTGTAAATAATATTTATTGTATATTTAATTATATCCCTACAATCATGTAATCGGTTACTTTGTAACTCTTCACTATATATACAAGTTGTACTATATATACAAGTTGTACCACCTCACCAAAGTAAACGGTGATCATATCTCATTATTCACAAGGGCCTAATTTTAAAATTCGATTCAGACACATATATTTCTAGAACCGGTCTGATCCCTTACAAAGTTAAACTACCATGCTTAAATCATAAATGTATCATGCAAGATTTCTCATCATTTAATCCAAAGAAACTTCATGATATATAATTAATCGATGTTGATAGGAAGCACAAATGGTAAGCTCTTTAAAATATTTCAAAATTTATGTTTCGTCACATGAGAAATTGAAACATTATTTTATTAGCACACACTTGGCTAGTTTTATTTGCATTCGGTCCCGTCCTAATATGAGACAAATGAAGTAATTATTTTGGACAATTTTTCTATGTAATTGAATTAATATATACATATAAATATATATTTAAATTTTAATATTCAATTTAATATTTAACTCAATTTATGAGTGAATTTAATTTCAATTGTATAAGTACAACCAATTGCATTCTGTTAACAAATATGATTTTCTGTTCATGAATTCTTGAGGAATGAAAAAGTATGTTATTCTCTCACAATGGAGACAAATATATAGATACAAATATTGGCAGTGAAAATGAAAAGAATTCTAAACTAGTAATATACAATCAATCTCCTACAATTACTCTCTGTAATTGAATTGCCATGTTAGCATAGTCAATATTTCTATACATAACTAAATCAATTATGTCGACACTCCCCCTCAAGTTGGAGCATAAACGTCTTGCATGCCCAACCTGTCAATCATATCATGAAATGTCCTTTTTGAAGTTGCTTTCGTAAGTACATCTGCAAATTTGATCTAACTTGTATCCGATGAAATGCCTATCAACTTCAACATGTTTAGTGCGATCATGTTGTACCGGATTTTGTGCGATTTCAATAGAAGCTTTATTGTCACAATAAAGATTCATTGGTCCTTCTTTCTCGATCCCCAAATCTGATAAAACACGTTTAATCAACAACAACTCACAAATTCCATGGGCCATTCCTCGAAACTCAGCTTCGACACTCGATCTTGCAACAACTTTTTGTTTTTTGCTTTTCCATGTTACAAGATTTCCTTCCACGAAAGTAAAATAACCTGATGTAGATTTTCTGGTTGTTTGATCTCCTGCCCAATCTGCATTTGTATATCCTTCTACATCAGAACACTTATTCTTAGAGAAGAACAATCATTTTCCTGGGAAACCTTTTAAGTATCTCAAAACTCGATATACTGCATCCATGTGTTCTTCACTTGGTTGATGCATGAATTGACTAACAACACTCACTGCATAAGCTATATCTGGCCTAGTGTGAGATAAATAAATTAATTTTCCCACTATTCGGTGGCAGCGCCCTTTATCCGTTGGAACTTGGCTAGGAAAAATTCCAAGTTTATGATTTATCTCCATAGGAGTTTCAGCTGGTTTGCAAGATAACATTCCAGTTTCAGTCAACAAATCAAGCACATATTTTCTTTGAGAAAGAGAAATTCCTTGAGCTGTTCTCAGTACTTCAATGCCTAGAAAGTATTTGAGTTGCCCTAAGTCCTTCATTTCAAATTCATTAGCCAAGTAATCTTGTAAAAGCTTCATTTCTTCATAATCATCTTCTGTCAAAATCATATCATCTACATACACAATTAAAGCTGTCAGTTTTCCATTCTTTTGTTTTGTGAACAAAGTGTGATCTGCATTACTTTGTTTGTAACCAAATGCTTTCATTGTCATTGAAAGCCTCCCAAACCAGACTCTCGATGATTTTTTGAGCCCATATATTGATTTTTTTAACTTGCAAACCTTATTTCGTTTTGATGAATCAACCTTCACACCTGGTGGCAACTCCATGTATACCTCTTTCTCTAGTTCACCGTTAAGAAATGCATTCTTAACGTCAAACTGTTTTAGTGGCCACTCTCGATTTACTACAATGGAGATAAGAATGCGAACTGTATCTAATTTGGCTACAGGTGCAAAAGTCTCTTCGTAATCCACCCCATATTTTTGTGTGTAACCCTTTGCAACTAATCTCGCTTTATATCTCTCAATGCTCCCATCCGCGTTGACTTTCACGGTGTATACCCATCTACATTTAATTGCATTCTCTCCATCAGGAAGTGAAGTGAGTTCCCAGGTAGAATTCTTTTGCAGAGCCTCCATCTCCTCATTCATTGCCTTCGTCCATCTTGGATCACTCAAAGCTTCCTGCACATTACTAGGAGTATGTATATTGGATAATTGATTAGCAACAAGTGCATGTGTCTCAGATAAATTTTGGGTAGAAACATAATTATTGATAGAATACTTGACATTGGCTCTCATATCGGGCTCATATTGTTTCTTCGGAATACCTTTGTTGGATCTTTGTGGGTACCTTGGCACTGAATTTTCATGAGAGTGAACAAAAAATTCATTAGTAGAATCAGTAGGTAATGAATTTATTACTACTTGAGAGTTATCGTCTTGGATATTCTGAATGGAATCTTCGGTTGACGGTGTTAAAGTAGGGAAATCAATACTCTCGGGTTCTTCTTCTTCATGGCGGTTGTTGTCTTGATTTTCATTCTGCCCTTGAAGACTGATTTCTCTTAACAAATTTAATTCTGAATATTCTTCTTGGTTTTGCAACATTTTCCCTTCTCCACTTGTCTCCCCCTGAAGGGAAGATGTTGAAGCTCCCCCTGAATAGAAGGGTTCTGATTCATGGAAAGAAACATCCAAAGTGACATGCAACTTCTGCGTTTGAGGGTCAAAACCATGTATCCCTTCTGAAAATCCAAATAGCCCACAAAAATACACCTTTTTGCACACGGGTCAAGTTTAGTTCGCAAAGCTTTAGGGATATGAACATACACCGTGCACCCAAAAATTCGTGGTTGGAGGTTTGGGAGGTGAGGAATAGATATCAAGGACTTCATTTTTTGTAGAGGAGTTTGAAAATCTAAAACTCGAGATGGAGAACGAATCATGAGATAGACAGCGGACTTTATGGCCTCTCCCCAATAAAAATGAGGCATATTCATCCCAAAGAGTGATGCACAGACTATTTCCAGTATTTTTCTATTTTTTCTTTCTACTAAGCCATTTTGTTGCGGTGTATACGTACAAAAGGTTTGATGTCGAATGCCATGCTGACTCAAAAATGTGGCAAGGGTAGTGTCCATAAACTCCTTTGCGTTATCCGTTTGCCAAATTCGTATCTGCTTACGATATTGAGTGTTAACCATATTCTGAAATTCCTGAAATACTCTATAAACATCACTTTTTCTGTGCAATAGTGATAGCCAAGTCATGCGTGTGCATTCGTCAATGAATGTAATAAAATATTTGGCTTTGGATAATGAAGGAATTTTTGCAGGTCCCTAATTCACGTATTATGCAACACCAAAATACACGACCGCAAGTATACGACGTATATTGTAGCGTGATAAGTACGAGGTCGATCCCACGAAGAGGTGTAGTGTAAAATTGAAGTTTGTCGATTGAATTCTAAGTAGACGTGATCGATAAGTTTATAAGTGTGAAATTACCCCTAATTATCTACCCAAAGTTGTCACAAGTAAACAATTAAACGAGTTATATAGAAATCGATCAACAATCATGCAAACCAAAGAAACGAGAGAAATACGGTTAAAACTCAAAGAAAGAAAGGGAGGTTCTAAGGCATATGTCACACTAAGCGGTCAATTTATGATCAAAAGCCTAATTAAGTGGTGATATGTTGATTACTATAGGGTTGATCACGAAATAATGAATTAAAAGTTCTTTCGATCCAATTAATCCAAGAGAAGTATCACACAAACTAGTATCTTTACCTAGCAGACATAATAAACCTCAAAAAGGGTCATAAGATCATTTAATACCCTCCCAATAATTGATCCTCTCTCGAGCTCACAATAATATTGGGTCGAATGCTTAAATACGATTAATGAAAAAGATCTCTCAATCCAATTTCAATTAATAATAAATTAAAGACATTATCATGGCCATTCACAACATGTCTTGCAATGAAAGTTAAGCATTCAAATAGAAATAGCAACACAACCACCAAATAAACAAGAAATTAATTCATAAACATCATCCAAAGTATAAACATAGCCCTAGAACCAAAAATGTTCTAGCCAATCAACAACATAATCAAATTAACAAAATCCAAAGAAATAACTAAATAAAAAGAGAGAGAAATAGAAAGCTTAGTCTAAAGTATGATGGGAAATGAAAATTCCAAGCTATTGATGTCTTCCTTGCATGAATTGATGAAGAATTGAAGAAGTTTTGGCCAAATCACCTCCAAGTGTGTGTTTGTATGTGTGAAATTTGAGGAATTGGGGAAAAGTACCTTTGATTTTAAGAATGAGGGTATATATAGTGTTGGGGTAGGGTTTGGGGATAAGTTTTGCACTTAAGTCCCTTGAAAATGGCTAAAAATCACTAAAAACCCCGAGATTGAAAGTGGTCCGGCCGAGCGATAACTTCGTAAATTGATTTTTGCCAAAATACGTGCAGGGGTGCATTTATCAAAAAGCTGGGTGCAGATCGGCCCGGCCGGGCGGAAGTTTCGTATTGCTCTTCGGCCTCCAACTTCATCCCTCCGTATCTTGAGCTTTCGACCTCCGATTGACTCGATTCGTTTTGCTATTCCACTCAAATTTTCGAGCCGGATCCAATGGTTCACTCCTATTTTCGGTCCAGTGACTTTTGGTAGGTGTTTTGCTCCCAAATTCCATCGTTTTACCTACAAAATCGACAAAACACTACCTTTCTCTTATTTTGACCAAAAAAATCATAATCAACCCATAAATCAATGAAATAACAACCAAAATGAGCTTCACATGTGCATCAAAAATGTGTAAATTCCACCCGAATCAGTCCCCATATATTTGAATGTATAACTTCAAAAGGCTCAAAACTTATATTCAAACTAGGTGGGTAAGGGACACGATGACTTTTTGCTAGTTCACAAACATTACAATGAAAATCTGAATTACGAATATTTGAAAAAAGGTGGGGTTGCAATTTCCTAAAATATCCAAAAGACATATGACCCAATCATCGGTGCCATAACCATATATTTGCAGTGTTTTCTTCTTGACTAACAGCCTGATGTGCTTGACTAAACTTTTGTCCTTCATTCTTTGTTGACTCCAAGTAGTATAGTTTTCCTTGTTTAACACCATAACCAAGAGTCTTCCGGGTCAGAATATCCTGAAAAATACAGAATGTAGGCCCAAAAGTTACAGTACAATTCAAGTTAGATATAAGTTCTCGAACCGACAACAGATTATATTCAAGGGATGGCACCACTAAAACAGAATTTAATGTAAGAGTATTTGATAAAATGACAGATCCTTGGCCAACAATAGGACAAGTATTACCATTGGCCGTTGAAATAATTGATTGAGGAGAAGGATTGATGGACTGTAATTGATTAGAGTCTCTAATCATATGGTCAGATGCACCTGTATCAATAACCCAAGTATTATTCTTAGAAATTGCAGAAAAAGCATTTGCCTTACCAACAATGCCCGAATGAGCAATATTTGCAGTGGGTAGTGATTTGGTCTCATTGGTGTACTCTGCTTCATTTGAAGTTGTCACCATAGCCTTCCCAACTGGTTTCTTTCTTGATTTTTTTGAAAAATCCCACCAATCAGGATAACCAATAATTTCATAACATCGCTGCTTCGAGTGGCCTGATTCACCACAATGATCACAATTACGATAGTTAGGTTTTCCGTTGGGTTGATTTCTGTTATTCTTTCCTGGAATGTAGGATGATCCTTGGCGAGTTTGGGTAGCTACCATAGCCGAGTGTTCGGAAACTGGATGATGTCCTCCCATTGTTTGTCTTTGTTGATACTCCTTCCTAACATACGCATATGTGCTCTCCAGATCTAGTTTCGGATCTTTGCATAAGATTTCTCCCCGAACTTGATCAAATTCAGAGTCAATGCCACTTAAGAAAATATGAACTCGAAGTCTAGCCATTGCTGAATGTAGTTGAACTACTCCTTCAACAGTTCCTTCTTGAGAGGTTGGCCTGTGATCAATTTCCTGAAAAATGGCAACAAGTTCATTGTAATATGTAGGTAATGGTTTTCCATCTTGTCTCATAGAGAAAGACTTTTGATTTAATTCGAAAATACGAGTTTCATCAGATCCATCATAAAAGGTTTTTGATACAGCCTCCCATATTTCTTTGGCTGTAGGAAGACGAATAAATCGTTGCATCAACGATGGACTCATCGAATCGATAAGCCAACTTTTTACTCTTTGATTTTCGGTGACCCAAGTTTCGAAATTAGGATCTTCAGTTTTTGGCTTTTTCGATGCTCCAGTGAGATAGCCAGCCTTATTGCGTGCTCCAATGCGCATCTCAATGAGTTTAGACCATAATGAATAATTGGTCTCATCCAAAATGATGCTTGTGGGTAATGCATAATTATCTTGTTGGATAATAGTTGGTGTGGATTTTGTATCCATTTTTTTGAATACGTAAATAAAAGGGTTGAATTTGTGGCTGGGGAATTTAGGGTAATTTGGCTAACTTCAGAACTTGCTCTGATACCATGTTAACAAATATGATTTTCTGTTCATGAATTCTTGAGAAATGAAAAAGTATGTTATTCTCTCACAATGGAGGCAAATATATAGATACAAATATTGACAGTGAAAAGGAAAAGAATTCTAAACTAGTAATATACAATCAATCTCCTGCAATTACTCTCTGTAATTGAATTGACATGTTAGCATAGTCAATATTTATATACATAACTAAATCAATTATGTCGACACATTCAAGTATTATCCAATGATTCAAAACTACAAATATTTCAAATTTTCAAAGGCCTATTTTTTTTAATTACCTTTTATATATATTACTTTTTTTTTTTTAAGGTAGTAGAATTACAGATAGGAAATAAGTTACATATCACTTGCCCTCACCTATCCAAACAGAAAATTCTACCAGAAGACCACATTTTCCAGACTTAATCGTGAGAGGGTGGAAGGATCAACAATCAACCAGCATACCTTGAAACTCCGCGATCTAAGAAGATAGCAACGGCAGTGCTACAAACCTCCCAAACCACATAAGAACGGACCCAAGGGCTACCAGCTCCAACAGGCAAAACAAAGTGCCATCATGGGAAAACCCGAAAACGGGAAGAAACCCCATCATAACAGGGAAGAAACCAAACCAGCAGGGAAAGGGAAGATACCGAAAGCAGAAAAGAAACGGCATAGGAAGAAGAAATAAAAAAGCGAACCTAAAAAACACCAAATCTAACTAAGAAACAGACTAAATTAACATGCAGAAGGGAGAAAAAACGAAAATAAAATGGGATCAAACGGATGACTCACCCGATCGGTCACCGTGGCTCCGGCGGGGAGATTCACCCATTGATCCCAACTAAATCCCTAAAAAAGACCCCTTCGCCCAATGGAAAAGCGGTGCGGCGACATTACAGGCAGCGCGGCGGGCAGCGACTCTGCAGGAGGTGCGTTGAGCGGCGGCGCTGTAAACGGCGGGCGACGGTGTTGAGCGGCGGCGCGACGGCGCAACAATTTACTTTTGTGCAGGCAGTGATTTTTTGTTTTGGGTTGAAGATGGAGGAGATATATGCAGACGGTTGTGGAGTGTGAAAGAGGTGGGTGGTGGTGGTTTTGGGATTTTAGAGAGAGAAGCTCTCGTATTTCTCACGTCACTATTTTTTTATTATTTTATATATATTACTCTTAATACACAAAGTTTGTAGTGCAGATTTTTTTTTCCATAATTTAACAAAATTAATTTTCCATGTTAATTGAGCAATATTATCAATTGAGTAAAAAATTATTAAGAAACTTGATTATTTTGACTTGATTAATATTTTTGTTGCTAATACTTTTAGACGAGTTATATTTAAATAATTACTTGAAATACAATTATCGTATTATTTTAACTATTGAGTAAAATTATATATTATTAATTTTTTTAAATTAATTTACATTATTTTTTATGATTTCGCATAGAATAAAAAATGTGAATGAATGAGACTTTATTTTAAAGTTTCAATTCGGATCCAAATATTTCTGGTATGGTGACCCCGTGCGTGCGTCCAAGTGGGAGATGATGAGGATATAGGTGATAAAGTAGGTACGTGGAGAAAAAGAAAGACGTGTATTTTCAGGTTCTGCGGTAATGGATTCATCATTGGAGCTTAACTCCTACTCTATTACTTGTCTTTTAATGGTATCACAATTTTAGGACCGATAATTCCACAATTTTCTACCCTGGCAATTAATAATTAAATAAAACTAAGTCCCCTAATTAATAATTGACCTATTTGAGATAGCACATAAAAATGAGAAATATTATTACGTAAGAAACGAGTCAAATACTATTTTTATCCACTTTCACCCACATCCACTGAGTTTTACACTTTTACCAAATCCGTTAGTTTGGTGTGGTACATTAGTACAAGATTGATGAATAAACAAATTTTAGATAAAATGTCTAATTTGATTTATAATAAAATTTATATTAAACGAGTAAAAATAAATTTGATTATGTTCATACTAAATTATTAAAAGACACATAGTCTACGATTTATTCTGGACCAATTGAGATATTTAAGTTTAACTATAGATATCTCAACATATTTACCCAACGAAACCTTAATTAATTGATAAAGAGAAAAAAAAACTCTTTTTTAGCTCAACAAAATTTTTACTAACCGTTAATGACAACAATTAGTCAATAAATAAATAAATAAACGTACAACGTAACTATCCAAGAACATAGTGAACATCAAAATAAGAAACTTTCCTACAACTCTAACATCTCAAAATCTGAGAAAGATGTCGTTCAATAACACTACAAGGAACTTGTTTACAACCATAGTCCGTGTCCGTCTAAAATCTGAGAAAGATGTCGTTCAATAACACTACAACCATAGTCCGTGTCCGTCTAAACTCACATTACCGCGTAACTGCATGTACACCTAACATAAAGACTAGAATATTGCAAGTTGAGTTAAGGGTAAATCCTTTACCCGCAAAACAGAAAACGCCCTGATAGTGCTCACAGGTCTGGCGTTCTATTTCCAAAGGTAACGTAAGCTTAAAGAGCTTAAAGAACTGAACACGAGGGTTCGTTTGAGAGAAAAAAATATGTGTCTTCTAAAGAGGGGAGCTCGAAATCTGGAAACGTGGACTACTTCGTGAAGAGCAAGTTTTGAGTTTGAATTCAAATTTCAAATTCAATTCTAGACTACTTCGTGAGGTGAGCCACAAAGACCACCAAAGACCAATTGACGGGCAGCGCGCGCATGTGGCCTTTCAGGGAGTGTATACTTAGTCCATAGGTGAACTCAAATTCACACTTAAATGTTAATAAAGTCTCCAAAAAATTTGTAGGACTTCTATATGGGACATGCGACCCTTCAAATTTCTACTCACTCACGATAAAAGTTGAAACCCTTCAACTTAATTAATTAATTAATTTCTCACTCACCTAAACCCGATTTTAAGATATTAAATATACCACGTTCATCTACTCTGCGAGTAGATCGACTGTGTCACGTTTAATTATTTAATAATTAACGTTTAATTATTTAATAATTAACATTTAATTATTTAATAATTAACATTTATTTCATCTAATTCATTTAATTAGATAAGTGTATCAAAACAACCCACGTTAATTCCAACACATTTCAATCTTCAAATTCCCTCACTGTACACTACTTCAAAAAATGAAGATGATAGGGAGAAAGTTTCAAGGAAAAATTTTCAGGAAAATATCACTTTTGGTCACTGAACTACTTTTTACATTTGATCACCCACATTTAATCACTATCAAAATTGATCACTCATTTATTCTTTACTATCAAAATTGGTCACTCACTTATTCTTTTTTTATCAATTTTGATGATGTTGTTAGTGAATCTGTCATTTACTAACGGAGAAGAGGTTTTGAGCACGAACTTTTATTTTCCCTCTTTTAATTCCTTAACCCTAAACCCCAAACCCATTTTTTTTTAAAAAAATTACTGAATTTATCTCCAATTAATATTAATGGTGGTTAAGAATAGATTATCAAGCCCGAATAATTATAAATGAAGAAATGAATTCTAATAATTAACTATTTTGAAATAAGTTTATATTCCCCATCATTATACAAATTCAATATGAAAATATGAAAACCAGTAATTGAAATATTATTAAAAAAAGTCTGAAAAAACAGAGTACAAAAGCAATTCTGAATAATTTTCAACCACAGTTAATACAATAATTATAAACCGTTGAACTACACACTATAATTAATAAAACATACCATTTTTACAGTGTAGAGTCATTTAAGGAAGCATATGCACATTCTATTTTAGGGATCATGAGTTCAGTTTTTTGGTCAAAATGTGATTTGATAGCACCTTTGCCTCGTAAGTATGAAAAAAGTGCAGACAGACCTAAAAAAATTGAGAAGAAGGGGTCATGATGAACCCCCACCCCCTACACAACCAACTTATCCACAAGGTTAAAAAAAAAATCAAAGACCTTCGAAATGTGGTAAATGTGGTCTGTTTTATAATTATAGTGGGTAGTTTGATGGTTTATAATTATTGTATTCACTGTGGTTGAAAATTATTCAGACTTGCTTTTGTACCCTGTTTTTTCAGACTTTTTTGAATAATATTTCAATTACTGATTTTCATATTGAATTTGTATAATGATGGGGAATATAAACTTATTTCAAAATAGTTAATTATTAGAATTATTTCTCCATTTATAATTATTCGGGCTTGATAATCTATTCTTAACCATACACCAGTAATATTAATGGGAGATAAATTAAGTAAAATTAAAAAAAAAAAAAAAAATTGGGGTTTAGGGTTAAGGAATTAAAAGAGGAAAAATAAAAGTTTCGTGCTCAAAACCTCTTCTCCGTTAGTAAATGACTGATTCACTAACTGCAGCATCAAAATTGATAAAAATAGAATAAGTGAGTGATCAATTTTGATAGTAAAAAATAAGTGAGTGACCAATTTTAATAGTAATTAAATGTGGGTGACCAAATGTGAAAAGTGGTAAAGTTCAATGACAAAAGTGATATTTTCCCATTTCATATGATAAACAATATGGAAGTCGGAGTATTATTTTTAAAGAAGGGAGTTTAAGAAATTTGTTGATTGAGGAATTTTAAATATCTTCTCATCAAAATAGAGTGTCGTGAATTTGAAGGTTTCACATGTTTGCATTGTTATGTCACAAGTGGGGTCTTAAATTGGATAATAATTTTGGATCATGCATGTAGTTGTTAACTCAATTACTTAATTTATTGATTTAGTTTTGTTTTGATTATCATCATGATTTGGTTACGTCTTAATAGTGTTGCCGCTGGTTAGTTATAATAATATTCAATTATGTGTAAAAAAGAAAAAAACTAACAATGAAATTTTATATTATAAACAATAATGTAAGTCATACTTAAAAGAGAAAAGAGTACACATGAATTACGGTTAACATAAAATTTTCCCCTGATCAACCTTAACCCATAATTTCTAACGAATATAAAAAGCCACTGTACCTCACAGTGAGACAATATGAATTGCATGCTTTAATTTATGATATATGAGCAACATTTAATTATTTCCACTATACTCCACGAGTAAAAGAATTTAATCGTATTGCAGAAAATTAACCGAATGGTTGTTTAGTCAAAGAAAGATATGTTTACTGATTATTATCCGATGTGTATAAAATATAATTCTCATTTGAGTATAAAATTGTGTGTATAAAATATAATTCTCATTTGAGTATAAAATTGGACAGACAAAATAAATAAAAAATGAAAATTATAAAAATAACTGGAAAAATTATCATTTTATTCTAGACTAACATTATGTTAAATTGTTAATCCGTCATTTAATTGGATTTTTTCTTTTTTCTTAAAATTTTGAAAACTAAAATTAGGAAGCTTGGAGTAAATATTTCTTCTTTGAATCTAGCTAGCAGATTTGGGTCCCTCTTCTTTTTATTTTCGTTATTTACTTTTGACAATTGTAACCGACCCAATTATTACGCAAACAAATAAATATAATTACTTACTGATTTGATGCCTCAATTAAGTCAAGCTACTTTGATTGATTTTAGAATTTGGGAAAAGGAAACTTGAGTGCAATTGTATGCGAGGCAACTGTACAGAGAAAAGTTGATTGATTGATTGGTAAATTAAATTTTTTTTTTAAATAATTTAAATATATTTTTAATTCTGTAATTAAATTTTATATTAATCATATTTAAATCAAATTAAAATTATAACTCAATTTGTAATGTCCAATTGAATGCAAATAAATATAATTCTACTTAATTTCATTCATCTTTGTTCTTAAATAGAATGTAGTTGTATTTATTTACTTCAACTTCTCCACTTTTATCTCCATCTAATAATAACTTTGTTGGAATTAATGTTCAACAAAAGTATTTGATTATGTTTTGATGAAAAGACACGTGTGAATGAATTATTTTAAACATAAAGTCTAGTATGCACTCGAGCGCATGTTGTGCACCCTAGTCCATGTTGCACTTTTCAATTTTACTGACTTACACTTTTTGGTAAATGATGTTACACTTTTCAATTATTATACTAAAAATATTGTTATACAGTTTAATAATTAAAAAATGCAACGCCATTTACCAAAAAATGTAAGTTAGTAAAACTGAAAAATACAACATAAACTAAGGTGCACAACATGCACTCGAGTGCATACTAGACCAATTCTATTTTAAAAGGTAGATAGACCCTCATCGGAAATGCTCATTATACTTTCTTTATTGGCAAAGAAAAGTCATTGAAACATCATCGGTTAAAATCGAAGAATTTTAATTACATATCCTCCATAGAGTTGTCAAATTGAAAATATTTCTATCTATAAAACAAGTTTCGCTTTATCTTGTAATAAACAATATTTAAATATTATTGAATTGTCAAATAAAAAATATTTCTACGATAAAATAAGTTTCGCTATGTCTTATACTCCCTCCATCTTTTAATAAGTGTCATTTTAACTTTTTTTAACAAATTAAGATTATAAATTGGGGTCGATATCACCCTTCATTAATTATAACTAATTTTAATATAGAAATTTTGTTTGATAAAGAATGTACTTAAGAATGTAGCTAGTATTCATAAACCAAATTAATTTTGGTATAAATAATTTTTGTGGAATTTATTAATGAAAAATATTTATAGTAAATGAATAAGGATAAAATAGTCAAAATTTAAGAAAAAAATTCTAGAATGACACTTATTTTAAAATTAGTTAAAAAGCCAAAGTGACACTTATTAAAAAACGGAGGGAGTAATAAACAATACTTAAAAAATTATTGGATTGTCAAATAGAAAATATTTCTACGATAAAACAAGTTTAGCTTGATTTGTCTTACAACAAATAATATTTTAAATATTATCGAATGATTGATTCAACGTATGCATTTACTTTTATATGATTATACTTTGCATTAGTGTAATTGCTCTATGTGAGGGCATTTTGGTAATTTTTATTTTTCACAAAAAATATACTTCAATATTTTAACTAATGGACGGATTACGATCACTTATGACAAAGTTAAATAACGTGTCAATTAACTTTTAATTGGATAAAATGGAGTGAATCATTTATCTCTAGGTAGAAAACCCTTTTGTATTTAAAATTTTTTGTATCTTGAGCACCACGATTGTTGTAGTCCGTAGAAGTACATTTACTATACAAAACAATTTTATTTTACATAAAAAGAGTGTAACATATTGTTAGCCCGCCCCACTGTTTGGAAACAAGCCTTCATCAGCATATATTATATTTTGCACGAGTAATAAAGTTTTGGTGCAATAACATATAGTGTATGTAAAATTTAATAGCAATGAATATTACACGTGACATTATTTAGTACTCGTTTTGGCAAAGGTTAAACAATTTAGGACAAAACCTTTCATTACATTCTTATGCATGGTTCCATTTAATCTTACAACTTAAAAATTACTATGATTTTAAAGTTATTATGAATAACTATAACACAATATTTAAAATTTCATTGATCTCAAACGGAGAGAGAGAGAAGATGTAGGTGCGATTTCACCGTGTAGTGTGTGCGATTTTCACGCACAAGTGTGTGCAATTTTCTTTTCGTTTCTCTCTTCTCTTTCGTTTGTTTGTTCAAATCTCCCGTTCAAGTTTCCCTCATGTAGATCAGCAACATAATCTGGTAAATCTGTTTAGATCACCTCCGCCGTCGCCGTTTCATCAGATCTAGGTTACAGATCCTCAGATCTGCTTGTTCTAAGCCGCCGACCGTCTCCGCCAATCGCCGCCGACCGCCTTGTTCTAAGCCGCCGACCATCTCCGCCAATCGCCGCCGACCGCCTCCGTCTCTGTCGATCGCCGTCGACCGCCTCCGTTGCCGCCGCCGTTTGTTCCAGCCATCTGTTATGTAATTTTTCTTCGGTTCTTGTTAGGGATCAATGGAGATTTTACCCGTAACGGAGCCACGGTGGTCGTTCGGGTATTTCTTCGTTGATCCTATTTACTGTTTTTCTAGGTAGTTTTTGGGTGCTTGCTTAGTCTTTTGCTTTGGTTTCTGTTGTGCACGTCTAGTTGTCCATGTTGGGACTTTGCTGTAGTTGTGAGTTTTTTTTGGTGGTTGGGCTCTTTGAGATAGGAGAGCCCTGGTGCTTTGGTACCTTTGGATCGGATACTCGGTGGAACTTTGTCTGTATTTTCTGTTTTCTATTCTTGATTTGAGAACACCTTAGTGTGGGGTTGTGTCATTTAAAGATTGAAGACCTGGACACCTGTGAAGACAAAGGGAAACTCGTCTTTCCTCTTCACGCGATTGGAGTGGACGGCGATATCCGTTTGGTTTGAAGATCAAGATTTTAGGCTCGTAATTTGTAACTTTTTATGATCTTGTAAACCCTCCATCAAAAAAAAAATTAAAAAGTTATTATACATCAACTAAAAAAAATTAAGTAAAAAAAAAATGTGTTTGATTTGATCTTATTACAAAAATTAGTACTGTCTTAGATGTGAAGCCCAAATCCGCCCGAACTACTTCCACCAATCTCTAGCTCTCTTAATAATAAAATAAAAACTATTTTTAAACACTTAAATAAAGTTATAGGTAAGTAATTGGGCTTTGGTTAGCCCAATCGAGTTCATCGCTGATTTGAAGCCTGGTTGCAATTTGAGCACATTAAACGGTCTTTCCTCGTAAATAAAATAATTGTTATAATCATTAATCTTTTTTTTTTTTTTTTTGACAGGTATTGTTATAATCATTAATCAAGGATGAATATCTTTCAATTATTTATTTTTTAAGCAAACCAATAAACATCGGCTTAAAATTCCAAAATTTACCTATTAACTTCTAAATATACATTTATTTATTAAATATTAAAATAATAATAATTTATTAAGTAGAAATATTTCAAACATTTTATGCACTTTTAAAAAGAAAATAGGGTATATTTTACGGAAAAGAAAATAGGGAACCATTTTTTAAAACAAAGGAGTATTTATTTTACAGACTTTTTTTTTTTTTTACAAACATTTTAAGAAGTTGTATTTTGACGGAAAATCATAAAGAAGCGGAAATAAAAAACAACTTTTTAGAATTTAATACTATCAAGACTGTTTTGGTGATAAATAAAGAGAGTTATAATGCCAACTTTCGCGTTATTTGAGGTCTAAATTGCAATTGTTGCATATCCAAAGGACCAGTCGTGTAAATGGCCACAAATTAGTGGCACACAAAATGAGGTGATGGAGGATTTTGTGTCAGTCATATATATCCTCTCTCTCTCTCTCTCTCTCTCTCTCTACAAATACCACCGCCAGTTCAACCGGTTCATTGTCGTCGTCGGCGGCGGCTTGCCTTTGATTAATAGCTAGCTAGCTTCTTCAGTACTGGTAAACTACAATTTTCAATTTTATGTTAAATTGTCATAATCATGAATTACTTACTTGTAGTATTCCTCTTAATTGTTGCTGGAATTTGAGAAACAAAAAAACCCCCCACTTGATTGATAGTAATCATGTTAGATTTTAGAAATAAGAAAATAAAATTCCCAGCTTTGATTAAACTTTAATGTTAACATATTAATTGTAACAGACAGTCACATGGATTTCTTAATTGCATTTCACACTAAGGCAGCAGAAATGTGAGTGAGAGTTTCTTCATTAAATATATAGTTGCTGCTGCAATAAAGATTTGGAACTTGTAATTTCATTTTCTGTTATTGGCAATTCTGGATAAGCTAAACCATTCTCCTTATTCATATTTATTTCGTAAAATTCTCATCAAATTGCCAGATCATGAGTAACACTTGATTCACAAAAAATGGGTCAAATAAAGACTTGAATATTAGAGTTTGTTGGGTAGAATCAATGAATAAAGTTTAAGGGTTGTGAACCAAGTTTTTGCTTCAAGATTTAGGTGATAGCAAACAAGCGTTATGGGGTCATTAGCAACTGCAGAATTATGCGACACAAATGCAGCACTGGTGGCAAGTGGTGACATCCGAGTCCTCCCGCCTATCTTCAAGATTTACGGGCAGGCTCGATCCTTCTCTGGCCCTATCGCCACGCTGAAGCTGTTCGAAGACAACGTGCTGGTTAGGGAGCTTCTAGAAACCAAAGGCGAAGGGCGAGTTTTGGTGATAGATGGTGGTGGAAGCATGAGGTGTGCCTTGGTGGGAGGCAATTTGGGGCAATTGGCCCAGAATAATCGCTGGGCTGGGATCGTTGTCAATGGCTGTATACGAGACGTTGATGAGATCAACGCCTGTGATATCGGGGTTAGAGCATTGGCCTCGAATCCCCTCAAATCCACCAAGAAAGGCATCGGGGAGAAGCACGGCCCGATTAACATTGCAGGAACTATCATTCGAGATGGAGAGTGGCTGTATGCAGATTCTGATGGCATTCTCATCTCCAAAGCAGAGCTCTCCCTCTAGTTTTCTGCTTCTCCTACTTTGTCTTTAATTTCTTGTCAAATAAGTGAACCTTACCTACATTGGTTAATTGAAATTCCAACATTGCAATAATAATATACCTCAACCACTGGTAAACATTGTCTATTATGCCATCCATGATGCAAATATGCACATAAAATGGAAGTACGTGTTTCTTTTTTTTAATTAAACTCCACTGCACTTACTTTATCACTTCTCTACTTGATCTATTTTATTCATAAACAAACAATATTTTGTACGCTACTTGATCTATTTTATTCATAAACAACGGAAGTAATTAATACACCCTCAACCCTGTGGAAAAGTTTTATTGTGGACCAAAATGAATCTTTCATAGGGTCAAAAAGCAGAGTATTCAAGTAAAGTAAACTGCGAAAATCCTATGATCTTGAATAGATAGCGAGCTACAATGAAAGAAAAAGTAAAGATAGGAAACTACACAAGAGCTTAAAATACAAAATGGAAGAAATAGTGTCTATTCGCAGTGATTGGACCATGACCATGGGGTGTGTTTCTGTTCCAAAACATGAATCCTAAATATGTATAAGCTGCCATCTCAGGAGATGAATTTAATAGTGAAGATAAAAAAGAATGATAAAAGTTTCAAATAAAAGCAGTTCGACCACCCCTTCGACTGTGCCTCTCGTAAGCAGTATTGAATTTGTCGACCAGCTCGTTCATCGTACTGCATAAAGAAATACAGCAGATGATCAATGTAGTCTACCAACAGTTGAAACTAATGTCTAATGATCTTTGAATGTATTGCATTCCAAAAGGGATATGCTTAAGCTACATTAATAAAGGATGAGATAATTCAGAAGACATATATAAGATGAAGCTATGATGCATTGCAAGATTTTTAATATCAAACAATCTTTTTTTTTTTAAAAAACAGCAATCACTGATCATATTCTAAATCCATAATCAGGGCCACCATCTTGGTATCAAACGTGAAACCTGTCCTCTTAAACATCTCAAAGAAGTCCTCGTCATCTGCATCTTCAAGAATCACCTTCAGTGCAACCAAACTGTCCATCAATCTAATTTTTTTGTCCACATTTTTCTTTCCCCTTTCAGTGAGTGTTCTTCACTGTCCTCGTCAAAAAAAGTGGATTGATTTGACTTTTTACAACGGTGAAGACACATTGAGAGGGAAAGAGAAAGATTGAATGAATGTAGGTGATTCTTGAAGATGTAGATGAGGGCAGTGAGGAAGAGAATGACTTCTTTGAGATGCTTAAGAAGATGGGTTTCACATTACAAGGCCAATATGGTGACCTTAATTATAGGATTTAGAATATGATCAGTGATTGTTGTTGTTTTCCAAGAAAAAAAAAGTTTTTTGTGATCAAGAATGTGGGGGGCATCAAAGTGCGAGTTCGATTTTCGCGATGTTTATGTTAGCCACTCAAGTCAGAAGCCCTAACTCCACCCCAAAGCAGAGCTAGCTCAAGTGTGAAGGATTGACTCCCAACAAAAGTACCCAGCCACAATTGCTCGAGGAATCAACATGGGATTGTAACAATCAACCCTCCCTGAGAACCGGAGGCTCACACTCTGGGGAGCCTTTGCACCGGGCAGACCCACACAGCTTGGTTCCTGGTGCCGTGCAGCCCTCTCCCCAGGCAGCCATCTTTCGTACCACATCCGGTATCCGGCAGGTCGGACTAAATTGTTAGGCACTCAAGCCGGAAGCCCCAACTCCACCTTAAAGCTAGCTCAAGAGTGGAGGATTGACTCCCTACTTAAGTACCCATCCACAATTGCTTGTGGATTTGATGTGGGATCATAGCAGTTTACGACTTCCATATGATAATTACAACACAAGTACCAGAGTGCAAACTAGCATTACCTAATAAAAAAATATCCAGAAAATAATAAGTAGCAGGGGCCTAAAGCCATACCTTGAACAGTTGGTGAACATGGCAAGATACGTTACCAATAATGTGTCATTATATTCCTGGAAATCACAAAAATTGGGGTCATAAAAAATACTAAAGGAAAAAGAAAAGAAAAAAGATAAACGGACCCTTACACGCATTCGTATATACAACTATTCAGATACTACATAAGCAATTAGAGATAATATTGCAACTGTCAATAGTCAGATTAAATTCAACATAACTTAGTTCCTGCAAATTAGGATTTAGGAGTGCATGAAAAAATTAGACAAAAACATGCGAGAGACAGTCTCAAACTAGCACAAATTAACACTCATCCCATTTAAAGTGTTAAAGTGTCATGCCCAATTATTTTTCGTCACACCCTGAGACGATCTCATGCAAGACTTACTCAAAAATTAAAGCAAAAAAAATCAAAAGAAAAGGAAACACACACACTCGTTTAGATATTATACAAGCAATTACAGGAGTCATGGTAGAATAAAATTCAAAACTCGTGTATTATAAGAAAATTATGAGTATATGATACTGAGTTGGAAAACCAAAAACAGGATGTGCTCACCATCAAGAAATCGTCTCGAAATTTTTCGGATTCAATAGCTGGTAATCTTCTCAGGAGACTCGATACTTGCCTGAGCAATGAATTCTCACAGGCAATTTCCCCTGCAAGCAGCCAAAAATAATGAACAAAATAAACATGCTAACTGTATATTACTCGGAATTCATATACTGCTCGTTCTACACAACCATGGAATGAGCTAATAAAATTAGGCTGCCTTCATCTTTAGAATGACTAAATAAGTCTTCCCCTTAACTATATGGTATCTTCATTATTTAATTTGTTTAAATGAGTTATTAGACTTGTTTTAAACAGCCATGCATCTTGTTTCTAATATATAGAAATTATGCTCAAGACAAGGGCGGAGTAGGGCAATTGGCCTTTCACTAAGGGAAGGTGGAATAAATAAAAACTTAGATATTAATATGGCAAAATTAAAACAATGGGGGGTGGGGAGACTGTGTAAGCCTAGCACCCCTGGCTACAGACACCTTTAGGATGACTTTTAATTTAATCCTTCCGCTAGTCAATGATGAGAAGAAAGCAAATTATGCTATGGTTTTCTTCATAGTGAAAAATGGATATTTGATGAGTGCAGGCATACCTTTCTGCATGGCAAGAAGATAGTGGTGAAGCACTCTGATTCTACTATTGAGCATCTTGATGGCACTATGTATGCCTGTGAGATGAGCAGCCACTGCCAAAAAAAAAAAGTTATGAAACAATAGAGTACAAAAGGGAGGCATGAAACTGAAAGCTTATATCAACTGAAGAAAGTATCAGAAAAGCAAATGCTCACATTGAGTTGCAGCTGAACCCCCATCAGATGGCTTAAGATGGGCAACATGATCAACCGATATTCGTTCAGCTTCCACCGTCTAGCAAACAAGTAAAAAGAAGGTTGCCTCATAGTCTCAAACTTGCTTGAAGTGTGATATTAGATTTGTGAAAACAAAGCATACCTCTATTGTGTAGCTTGATTGAACAAAAATGAGTTGTGGGATGCCATCAATAACATGCAACTCTTGAATGATTAATCATCGGTCAAGGAAAACGGAAGAAAACAAAGAGTAAATCAATTTTGCAAATGAATAGTAAAACAATAACAAATCAGAATGCTTCATAACTCTGCAGTTTATGATTTTAAACATACATAATTCAATGGCCTAGCAGTTTATGATTTAAAAATAAATAATTATGGAGCATGTTCCATCATAATTAAATTATTTTCATACAGTAGAAATTGTTTGATTGCCAAATAGTGGGTGGCCTTGCAGCCTCCTATACTACATTACCGAAATGCAAACAGTAATAAACCGAAAATTATTTGCATAGCAGGAGAGAATATATCAACGACACGGATGCAGGCATTCTCACACACTTTGATACCGCTACTTCACTAGCTTATTGCCATTTTAAATATGGTAACCATATGACTGCATAAACAAACACAAGCGTAAACAATTTGATATAGCTAGCCTCTTACAAAATATAAAGAACGGCTCTAAACTTATTAATTATTATTAATTAACATGTTGTGGACTTGTGGGCATCTCTCTATTTAATAAATGAACAAACATAGATAAACTTTTACAAGTAAATGGATTCTTCCTTTAGGTGAAAGCAATAAAACTGAACAAGGAGAAGTCTGAACAAAAGACAAAATATACATGAACAACATTGTGAATCACTGAATCTTCTCTCACGCTCACTCATCGGCTCATCCTCAAAGCACATTAATTGATAAACGCATTCGTAATATAAGATTTCTTTATCACTAACCACCGGATATTTATAAATATTGAGTAATAACAACAAGAGGAATCAATTCCATAGCTGGCTCTCCAGGAATTTGGTAATAGCAGAATAGCAAATACATACCACTTTCGTATATTGTAACAGGCAGATCCTTCTGTGCGGGATTAATTGCAGGATTGAGAAGAACATAAACTGGACTCTCATTGATATCCATCAGCTGTAAGAAACAAATTGTTCTCACGAGTCAGGGAACACACAATTCCATTGTAAAACAATAAAATAAGCAAAATGTATAGTAAGCCAATTCTTGAGCAATAAGCTCGAACTCCATCAGTTCCAAATACAAATTATTGCATCCATGTCCAAGACAATTGATTCCGGAGCTCTCACTCAGAACTTATTTTTACCAGTCAACATACCATCTAAACTGCACGCAGACTCATATTACTTTGTAAAACTGAATATAACATCAATTCAGAAGTCTAATGGCGAATTAGCAAAGGGGCAGTGCAGCACACTTTAATAACCAGCAAGTGTAAATATTATTGGCAAAAACTGTAGAAAATTTTAAGATACAGAACTTCAGATGATATGATTGATGCTAAATGTCATATGCTCTGTCCGTCCCAATGTAACTAATGCATAGGATTATTTTAGTAAATATTATACTTTATATGAAAACAAGTCTATATAATTAGGACATCCAAAAAGGTAAAACAAGCCTATATAACTGGTATGGAGGGACTAACATGTTAAGGATAGAAAGGCCAGCCCTAATAAACATATTTATCCAACAAGGAAATTCAAGATATAAGACTATGATGCCACTAAGAAAACTGTTTCATCGAGCATAGGTACTCACAGCTTTGTGAATTATCATATCGCATTCTTGCGCATCGCTTCCCGTTGAGTACCATCCCAGAATATAAAATTGAGAAAACACCTTCTTATCTGCTCAGTACATCAAAATTCAGTATCTATAATGCTTTTACCCAAAAGAAACCTAAACAATAACTACAAAAGTGAGAAACTAAACAAATAACATAAAGATAAAAATTACAAGAAGATACCCACAGAGCTCTTGCTTTTTCTCGAGAAAAGCGCGGTCGAGGGAGTGAGTGGAAGGGTCGTACAGAAGCTCGAAACTATTGAAGATCTCGACGGTGCGGCCACGCTGGACGCCGATAACGCAGCCGAAAACGCGTGGCGGTGGAGGAGGAGGAGCGAGTGGCAAAGCGTCGGCGCCGTTGGCGGCGGAGTGAGGGGTGGTGGGAGGCGGAAGGGCCTGGGACTTTACCCTAGTATAGTGATCGGAGATGTTGACAATGACGAGTGGATGAAGCTTGAATGTGAGGCCGCTGCTGGACGACGACGCCATTTTTTTCTTCTTCCTCCTAGGGCTCGACGATGAAGAAATTGGAAGAGAAGAGTGGTTGTTCGGAAGCAAAGCAGGAGGGTTTTACAATTACACCACAGCTTTTCCTTTCCCCCTTTTTCCTTTGATCTCACCACTCACACTCTCTCCCATCCCTAAATTTTCAAAAACAAATAAATGTGAATAATGAAATTAGACTATTGTAAAAAAAATTAGAAAAAAAGGTAAATTTGATGGAGAGTGTATGTTGATATTTCACAATTGTTTGTACACTTTCATTTCATTATTTGTCTCGTTTCATAATTATTTACTTAAAATATTCATCTTATTTCAAAATCTCTTTTTTTTTTATTAATTTCACTTTTATTAATTTTAATCATTAATTTTAACAGAACATTTTTTAATCTCATATTTTGAATATTAAAATTTTATTTATGTATGGAGAAAAATTGAAGATATTTTGAGGATGGAGTTTATAAAGGGATTTTCATTTTAATAGTGTGAAAGTTATTGTGTAACGTCTAAAAAAGAAAAGTATGAAAGTAATTGCGGCAGAGAGTGAATATTAATTTTTAAATTTTAATTTATTAAGTATTACCAATATAATATTAAACAATTTTAAATTTATTATTAATCTTAATTTAAATCTAAATTAGATATTCCAAAAAAAAAAAACCAATTCATAAATATTTATTGAATCAATTATTATAATTTAAAATTGTACTCATATTTCTTTAATTTCGTTTATTGATTTTTTTATAAATAAATTTCTAATTTTCTATTCTATTATATACTCCGTGTATGTATATATATATATATATATGATCTAATATATATTGTTACAATATTTTTTTATCTTTTAATATAATAATAAATTTATACTAAAAATATTTTTTATTAATAAAGTAAAATTAAAATATATTATAATTAAATTTATTTTAAGCGGGTCTTACACTAGCTTTCATAATATATTGGAAGATACATTAATTAAAAAAAAAACTTCATTTGTATTTTCCCTTATTTACATTGCTAAAAAAAATATAAATTAAAAATCATTAGAGAATAAATCTTTAGTTTAAATATATATATGCATCACCTTAATATTAAAAGAAAATGATATTTTCAATTAGAACTTGATGAGAACTAAACAAATCCTAAGTAAAAAGAAATAAAATGTAAGTAGCATGTAAAACCAACTCATAAAAGGTGAAACGCAGGTCTTGAACCCATTTGATTTAGTGAATTTTTAAATTAATTTTTTAGTTACATATCTCTATTATACAATAAATCTAACAAATGGAATTAACCAAATTAAATACTTCATAAATTTTTCATCTTTTTTTTTTTTCATCCCAATAAAATATTCTTATTTAATTGTAGTAGTTTATTGTCTTTCACTTTTCATTATAATTTTATTTGTCAAATACATCTACTTATTTTATCATATTTCTTAATTTTTGTGTAATAAGCTTTTACCGAGGGAATATTTATTGTTTCATATTATATAAACACTGGGAGTATATATTAAAATAAGAAAATCTGAATTAATATAATATATTAAATAAAATAATTTGAAAAATTGTGACGGGTAGAAATAAAATTAACTATCTAGATATGTAGGGATAATAGAAAATAAAAAAATATCGAATCCCTGTTTTTACGAACAATATTATCTATCTCGCTTATAAATATTAATGAAATCTGCCAAAAAACTAAACTGCTACTTTCGTATTGTATTTATAAAGTGTCTCCAGTTTTCGCTTGGTTAATTTTGTTAATTGCGTACAGTATTTAGTTCAACCATGTCGTACGCTTACCTCTTCAAGTATATCATCATGGGAGATGCAGGTATTTATATTATTATATATTTTGCATGCATATATCTTCAATTGTATTTTGTTTTACTTACACAAATTAGTTTAATTAAAAGAGTTGATATTATTGATTAGGTGTTGGAAAATCATGTCTTCTTCTCCGGTTCACTCACAACCGTTTTCGATCCGAATATAATTTTACCTTTGGTGTGGATCTTGGAGCCCGAATTCTCACTCTTCACGAAACTCCAATCAAGCTACGAATTTGGGATACGGTCTCTCCCTCTCTTTTACTTTTTAATTTCTTAATTTAAATTTATATATATAATTCTTAATAAATTAATTTGCCCACACAAATTAAATCATGTGGTAATTTCAGGGTGGACGCGCAGAACTTAGGTCCATCACCAGATCATATTCCAAAGATGCTATTGCGGTTTTGCTAGTTTATGACATCACTAGGTATTATTTCTCTTTAAATATTAGTAAAAATTTCTTGGATAATGATATATTTTTTAATAAAAAAATATAATTGTTGGTGAGGACAGGAGGGAAACATTTTACAGGGTAAGGAGTTTGTTGAAGGATGCAAGGGAAGATGGAAAGGCAATAATGTGCATAATGTTGGTCGGAAACAAGTGCGATTTGTGTAGAAAAAGAGAAGTAAGCACACAAGAAGGAGAGCAGTTTGCCAAAGATAATGGTTTGTTATTTGTGGAGACTTCATCTAAGACGCCTCACAATGTCGATGAGGTTAGTACATTATTCATTCCGTCATAAGTTTTTCACTTGTCTATTTTAAATTTATTGAGACTTCCTCTAAGACGCCTCACAATGTCGATGAGGTTAGTACATTATTCATCAATTAATTATATATTCCTTCCTGCTATAAGTTTTTCATTTTCTTAAATGAAATAACAAAATTTATTATTTCTTTCTACTTTTTTTCATCTTTATTTTTCTCTACCTTTTTACTTTCATATATCTCTCTATCTTTTATTCTTTTTACAGCTTTCTACTTATTTCAGGTATTTATACAGACTGCTTCAACGATTTATAACAAGATGAAGGACGAATCTCTTCAAGTACCATTTCAAGTGTCTGAAGAGGTATGATATGTTATTTGTATGTGCTTGTCATATTTAATATGCAAGCCTACATTAAAAATACTCATTCCATCCAAATTTTGTATGTATAATTATATTTCATGGATTTTAATTAAGACGGAGTATTAATTATTTATATATAAAGAAAGTGATTATTTATGAATAAAATAAATAAGTGATAATTTGAAAGATGATTATTAAAATAATATTAAAACTTAGATTTGGATGGATAAAAAGAATTAGAACGGCCTCATTATGTTTTTGTGAAAATGTGAAAAATAGAAGTGCATCATTTTTTGATAAGTCAAATGAACATGCAAAGAGTAAAAAAATAATATTTTCACACACATATACGCCCCTTTTTTTTTCTTTTCCAAGTGGGGATTCAGTTCCTTGTATATTTCAGACTCGATGTTACACATCATTTGTTAGTTGTAATTTAAAATATAACTCCTACAATATTTTCAAATATAAAATCTAAATCGAATTCTCCCTGTCTATTATTGCAGTTATATGGAATCAAAGTTGAATATGAAAGAATTCAAGAACCTTCAGCGACAAGTTGGTTGAAAAGTTTACCAGTTAAAAAGTTAACCAATTTTCTAGCAAACTGAACATATTTAAATAGTTGATATTATAAATAGAGTTACATTGTACCCTCGATGACATGGTTCAACTAGTACAACCGAATCATAATTTTATCCCCTTACAATGTGAAGGGTAACAAAATCTATAAAAAAATTGTAGATTTATCTAAATTATTTAAAATGCAATTATACGGTATGTGTTCAATTACACATAAGAATTTACCTCTAACATATGCATTAGAGGTCTAATTTGGTTGGGTCTGACTATTTACACCTCCCTTTCGGAGAGATGCACTCCCCCGATTTATGCACTCCCAGAATTTTAGGTTACATCTCCCTCAAATGACCAAAATACCCCTCCCTTCATAATATACATATTACTACCCACACCCCACCTCCAACCCTAAAATTCATTCTTCCTTCCCCAACCCACCTTCACCCTCCCCCTCCCTCCACCCCGTCGTCGGCCTCGCCGCGACCGCGGCCACCCCCACCTCGCCACGGCTCACCAATTTTCTAGCAAACTAAACATATTTAAATAGTTGATATTATAAATAGAGTTACATTGTACCCTCAATGACATGGTTCAACTAGTACAACCGAATCATAATTTTATCCCCTTACAATGTGAAGGGTAACAAAATCAATAAAAAAATTGTAGATTTATCTAAATTATTTAAAATGCAATTATACGGTATGTGTTAAATTACACATAAGAATTTACCTCTAACATATGCATTAGAGGTCTAATTTGGTTGGGTCTGACTATTTACACCTCCATTTCGGAGAGATGCACTCCCCCGATTTATGCACTCCCAGAATTTTAGGTTACACCTCCCTCAAATGACAAAAATACCCCTCCCTTCATAATATACATATTACTACCCACACCCCACCCCAACCCTAAAATTCATTCATTCTTCCTTCCCCAACCCAACCCACCTTCACCCTCCCTCCACCCCGTCGTTGTCCACCCCCGCCTGCCTCGCCGCGGCCACCCCCACCTCGCCACGGCTGCGTCGCCCCGCCGCCTATAAAAAAAAAATTGCACATTTGCGGCCGCGGCCTCCCCCTCCCCCCTCCCGTTCGACGCCTACCCCCAGGTTTGCCCCCCTCCCCCTCCTTCCTCCCCCTTCTGTAAAAAAAAAAAAAAAAAGCTCTGCGGCCGCCCCCTCCCCACCCTCTCCGACGACGACCCACCCCACTCCCCCAGATTTGCCCCCTCCGCCGTGGCCGCCCCCTCACTCCCTGTCCGTTTTGTTAAAAAAAAAAACACTCCCCCAGATTTGCCCCCTCCGCCGTGGCCGCCCCCTCACTCCCTGTCCGTTTTGTTAAAAAAAAAAACAAATTGCTTTCAGCGGCCGCCCCCTTACCCCTCTCTTCTCTTCACCGTCGTTGGCCCACGCCGCTCCGTCCACGGCGTTAGCCCAACCTGATTCGCCGCATTAGACGCAGGGATTTTTTTTTTCGACACTGTAATGTCAATCATATTCACTCTCTTCGATACCCCGTTGTCGACGAGAGTGTATATGATCGACGTTACAGTGTCGATCGACCTTTGTTGATCGACCATATATTCTCTTGTCGACAACAGGGTGTCGACGGAAGGATATATGGTCGGCCCTGGTTTCACGAAATTAAAAAAAAATTGTTGAATATGGTTGATTGGTTAATGGTGTTTGTTAATGGGTTTGATAATGTGTTTTATGGATGATTAGGGTTGATTTGTTGAAATTTTTGAATTTTTTTTATTTCTTGCTACCGAAAAAAATGGTGAAGGTGGTCGGATGTTTAATTAAGGAAGAAGGTGAAAGAAATGATGATGGGGTGCGTTCAGTAGAGGGGTGCATCTAGTATGTTGTATTTGAATGAAGGGTATTTTTGATTTTTTACACGATTATTTTATTAATAAATTTAAAGGGGAGTGCATCTCTCCGAAATGGAGGTTCATATGGTCAAACCCAATTTGGTTATAGGGTTTAGCTTAGTTTGGATTGAGAAATTTAAGCTCATAAAAGACCAATGGTCCTGACTTGTTTTGCATTTTATCTAAAGCCGACTAAACAAAAAGGTAGAGCTGGGCTAAAAGGAAATATCAACCCAAAAAATTAGGTCTATTTGGCCCGACCTAAGTTGCTCGTGGAATGGATGAGCTCGAACTTATCCATCAATAATATGTGAGATTGAAGATAATTTTGTATATTACTTATTATATTTTAAAATACATTTAGTTTATTAAATTATAATTTAATGTTCATATATTTTTTTAATGTGTTATATGTTAAATTAGTACTTGATAAAAAATGGCAAAAACTTATATGCAATATTGCATATATACATGCAATATTAACTAAATAAGGTAAATTAAATTAAAATTTGTGGGTCAACGCGGGTCAACCTTAATTAGAATATTTATGTTCACTATAAAATATTATCTTACTACATGACCAAAAATATGTTACTACAAGACCAAAATTTTGTCACTACAAGGTCAAAAGTGTATTACTGCAAGTCCAAAAATATTCTGGAAACTTATTTTTTTTGGGCAAAATTACAAAAATAATTTTGACTTATTCGGCTACTACATAACTAAAACAATGTTACTACAAGACCAAAATGTTATCACTACAAGGTCAAAAGTGTATTACTACATGTTAAAAAATATTCTGAAAACTTAATTTTTTGGTGAATTTGTCAGAATGTTTTGACATGTAGTATTAATTTTTTTGTCTTGTAGTGGAAATATTTTGGCCTTGTAGTAACAATATTTTGGTCATGTAGTAAACCACCTGTTTGCAACCCGCGAATTTTATGGACAACACGGATCCAGGCTTATGACCCGCAAATTTTTAAAAATTGACTTAATTTGACTTTTGAGCTTAGGGTTTTGACTTGCCTAATTGGGATGGAATGCATGTATGCAATATTTCACATAAGACTAGCCCATAAAAAGAGGGGGCGATATTTCATGCAATATTGCATACATGTATCTTAGTCCAATTAGGCCAAAGTCAAATTAAGGCAATTTGCCCAAAAGTCAAATTAAGGCAATTTAAAAAAATTCACGGATCATAAGCTTGGATTCGGATTGTCCAGAAAATTTGCAGATTGCAGAAAATATTGCAAACAAGTGGTTTACTATATGACCAAAATATTGTTACTACAAGGCCAAAAGTTTACTAATATATGTCTAAAAATATTCTGGCAAATTCACCCAAAAAAGTAAGTGTTCATAATTTTTTTGGACATGTAGTAATACATTTTTGACCTTGTAGTAATAAAATTTTGGTCTTGTAGTAACATAGTTTTAGTCATATAGTAACTGACCGTCTGACCCGCCGTTTGATCCACAAATTTTAACTTAAATTTACCTTAATTAATCAATATTGCATATATGTAATATTGTCAATGGAAAAAAAATTGTAGAGAATATTTTGAGACACTTGGAAGGAAAAGTAGAAGAAAGAACAAAATATTAGAAAATGACACAGAAATAAAGATTTAGAATTATTTGTAAGAATTATATACTATGAAATTTTAAAAAATGGCACATGATCATTTATGAAATACGTTTTCTAATATTTTTCATGTTAATATAAATTACGTTGATCGATTTCATAACAAAAAAAATATATATATACGTTTTTACAAAATAAAAATATGAATTCATTTTAATATAAATTATACTATATAAATTTGAAAAATGATTAGAAATTTTTTTCTTACATTCTTATAATTGTATATGTGTAATTTTTTTATTTAAATGCTTATTTTTTTATTTTTTTTTTCAAGTTGGGTTTGTGCCAATTTGGATTGCTAGTCAGATTTAATATTTTTTTAATAATATTTATATCACAAAATTTAAAGATATTTATTATTATAAGTATTTATAGTATACAAAATTTAGTAGATTTGATATTTATTGTAGCCATTCAAGAAGTACAATAACTAACTACTCCCCCTAAAGTAATTGCAAGTGGTGAGTGTTATTTTATACTTCCTTTCTCCGTTCAATTTTATTATGCACACTTTTTCGGGCACGAGTTTTAATTAATATTAATTAGTTTATTCATAAAGTAGATAAGTTGAGGGTATGGTGGGGTATTGTGGGGTCCATTTGTAAATAAACGATTGTTTATGAATAAAGTAAATGGCAAAGTGGCTAAATAAGTGATGGTAAAAGGGTGGAGATAAAGTAGTATGAATGGTATTGTTTTAAAAAGGGTATGCGCATAATAAAATTGGACAACCAAAAAAGGAAAGTGAGAATAATAAAATTGGAATAAAGTAAAGAGAGTGAATGAAATGAATGTAAAAGTAATGATATTTTGTGTAAATATGTAAATTTTGTGAGGGTAAGATTTATGAAAGAGATTCATTTTTAAGGGTATGCAAACAATTGTGAAATAGAGGGAGTAATATTTTTAGAAAAACAACTTATACCTTTTAAATATGTAGACACACATAACGAGTGTATACATATTTTTATCGGATATAATAAATATGTAGTATTAACTCAAGTAGTTAGAGTACCACTACCACTACCTAAATCCAAGGTGGGTTTGAGTCATGGGAAGAACATCACTACTTACACCCATCATAATTTATCTTACCATAATTCATGTGGCAATCCAGAGTGATGCAAAAGAGCACGAGTTATCTTAAGAATGTTGATGTCATCTTTATAAAATACCATTTTGCTGGGGGTTTTAACTATGGAGTAGTAATTAAACAATTATTCCCACAACGGTAAATTAAGAACACGAAGCAACAAACTCTCCCTCATTATCGGAGTAAAAAATTGTAATCGTAGAATTAAAGTATTTTTCAACCATCGTCTTAAATTGTTAACCACTAAGCAAACCAATGACTTAGTTTGTAAAGGAAAAAACCAAAAGTAATGACTAAACAAATCAACTGATAGCATAAAACAACGATTACCGTTATGAGCAACACATGATGTGAAATTTCATAACAAGAAAAAATTGGATAGAGTGCATATTGAGAGAATTTAGGAATATAGAAGAATTACATTGGAATTACATTGAAATTACATCCCTCCTCTTATATAGAGAGAAGTTTGCAATATGGAAGTTATAACTAAAACAACTACTCTAACTAATACTATCATTTGTTGTATTTGATGTTATTCTTCACACCCTCCCACAAGATGGAAATGGATGGTAAGAAATTCCATCTTGAACTTGTTCTTCAAAAAAAACTTCAAACCATTACAAGTAGCACGATGTGGGTGCAATGCTATCAACAATGAAGAGGTAAGGTAGCCTTCGATAATAAAATCCAACAACAAATTGAACATTTGAGCGTAGATGTAGAGAGTAGGCAAATGATGCAATCCATGCATCTAATCATGGTGATATTTCCACCAATATTACAAAAAAAATGTAAAGATAAAATCGTGATAAACACGAAGAGAAAAGAAATATTGAGTATTGGAACTCACGAGCATAGAACCCGCAAAGAAAATGAGTATAAAACTCAAAGAAATCCAAAGAAATGAGCATAGAACTCTAAAAATTCGAATCAAGATATGATGAAATCGAATTTAAAGTTCACGAGCATAGAACCCGTAAATAAGAAATCTCGAAAGAAAAAAAATAGGATAGAAATCCAAATCCATCAAAGATTTGGCAGAAATGAGTATAAAACTCAAGAAAATGAGTATAGAACTCAAAAAGTTCAAGATTTGATAGAAATGAGTATAAAACTAAAAAAATTCAATCAAATCGAATTGCGGAAACGTACCTAAATCGACGAATTTGTTTAATCAATCATAAATTAATCGATACACAACTCTGATACCATTGAAATTTCATAACAAGAAGAAATTGGATAGAGTGCATAGTGAGAGAATTTAGGAATATAGAAGAATTACATTGGAATTACATTGAAATTACATCCCTCCTCTTATATAGAGGGAAGTTTGCAATATGAAAGTTACAACTACTAAAATAGAAGTTATAACTAAAACAATTACTCTAACTAATACTATCATGGGCAATTCTTACGGTAGTCACATTTTACAAAGTGACTACGCAGTCACTTTGTCGAATCGCGCCATGTGGCGTCGTAACCGTAAAAACGACCTGCTACTTGTCATACAGGTTTCAGTTATTTTTAGTATTATTTAAATTATATTTTGTTATTTACTATATTACCATTCTTTTTAAATTTTATTTATATTTTACCTGCACCCACTAATTTAATGAGTGCACCCCTAATCATATTTTTACTACAATTATTTGCACCCGTTAATTTAATGAATTCACCCCCTAAACATATTTTTACAACAATTATCTGCACCCGCTCATTTAATGAGTTCACCCCAAAATCATTTATTTTTTACAACAGTTATTTACACCCGCTCATTCTATGAGTTCACCCCCAAATTATTTTTTACCACAATTATCTGCACTCGCTCATTTTATGAGTTCACCCCCAAATTATTGTTTTACCACTGTTATCTGCACTCGCACATTTTATGAGTGCACCCCAAAATATTTGTTAAAAAATAATCACATTTAAAAGACTATATTATCCTTTTATTATTTTACACAAAATATAATAAAATAAACTCTAAAAAATCAATTCACCACCAAAACACCCATATTTAAAAAAAAAAAGCGTAAAAATATAATTAATAAAAAACTATCGAAATTAGCCACAAATCTCAATTTTTTTCTTTTTAATTTTTCTTCCCCCTCCTCTTTTTCTTTTTTCTTCCCATTTTCATTTTTTTTTTCAAATTTTTTATTTCCTTGTTTTTTTTTCTTTTCCTTTTTAAATTTTCCTGTCTTTCTTTTCCATTTTTTGCATGTGTATTTTTTAAATTTTAATACAAAATAATATTATAGGTATAATTTTATTAAAGTCGATCGGCGGTGCACCTAAATTTTAATTTTAATTTGATGAGTAAAGGACCTGCCGGAAATCCATGCATGTCGGCGGGTGACCCAGCCACCACCATGCCCGACCACCCCCTCGACGGTGAAGGCGGCGCTTCGGTCTCGGCCGCTGAAGCCCGAGACCCCTCCTCGAATCGTAATCGCGATTCTTCACTTTCATAACAATCGACATAATCTTCCATTTCGGCCACGATCCATGGTGGCCGAAATCCTCTCCTCATTTCGACCACCGACGCGACTGCTTCGATCAATCTCCCTTGCGTTCGCGATCCAGGAGCTTCTCCTACATCAATGACGCTCGCCTGCAACACTCGGATCGACGCTGTCTCTCTCTCGTCGTTCATCTCTGTCCAAATTGAAGCTACATTGCTTCATCCGTCTTCTTCACCCTGCTCCTGCGCAGCCTCTTCCTACGTCTGACGACGGCCCGACGGAGGACTGTGAGTATGTTGTTGATGGATCTCTGACCGGACGACACTCGGAGCCGGTGACCTTATTGATGAAATCCCAAGCGACGACTACTGACCTAGGGTGCCCTCCCATTGGGCTAGGGTTTCCTTCAATTGGGCTTGGTAATGTGCACCCTCTATTTTCTTTAGTACACCCCGATCTGCACTCTCTCCACTTTTTTTATGGTATTATTGATACTGGTATTACTAGTTATTGATTGCGGTATTACTATTAATACACTATTGAATTAATATTAATGATTATTTATTGTAATTATTTATTACTGATTATTATTATGTTTAAGGTATTACATATTATTGTTTATGGTATTACTGATAATTGTTTTTGGTATTATTGAATATAATTAGATTTGTGGAATTATTTGTTATTGTATGAGATATTACTATTCAATGTTTATGGTATTACTACTTACTGTTCATAGTATTACTGATAATTATTTTTTGTATTATTGAATATAATTAGATGTGTGAAATTATTTGTTATTGTATAAAATTTTACTGATTAATATTAATGGTATTAATGATTAATGTTCGTGGTATTACTAATTATTGTTAATGGTATTACTGATTACTGTTTATGGTATTACTGGTTATTACTTGTTGTATTACCGACTACTCCCTCCTTCCTATTGAAAACTACCCAACTTTCCTTATTCGTTTGTCCCAATGAAAGTTACTCATTCCTTTTTTGCCAAATTATTCCCTCTCACATTTCATTATATTCTTCTCTCTCTCAATCACATCACCTCTCATACATCCACTTATTATATCATATTTTTTAATCTCTGTGTCCGAAGCTCATGAGGAGCTTTCAATGGGACGGAGGGATTATAATAAAATCATACATATAATATTATTTTGTATTAAAACTAAAAAATATACTAATGAAAAAAAAGTAGGAAACAAAAAAAAAACGAAGAAATAAAAAGTTTGGAATAAAAATTGAAAATGGGAAGAAAAATTAAAAAAAAAAAATAAAATTTGTGCCTAATCTCGATAGTTTTTTTTAATTATGTTTTTATGATTTTTTTTCTAAAAATATGAGTGATTTGGTGGTGAATCGACGGTAACTCGGCAATGACTCGGTTGTAGATTATAAATTAGGGTTGATTTTATTATATTTTGTGTTAATTAATAAAAAAATAATATAGTCTTTTAAATGTAATTATTTTTAAAAAAATATTTTGAGGTGAACTCATAAAATGAGCGGGTGCAAATAATTGTGGTATAAAAATAATTTGGGGGTGAACTCATAAAATGAACGGGTGCAGATAATTTTGGTAAAAATATAATTTGGGGGTGAACTCATAAAATGAGCGGGTGTAGATAACCGTTGTAAAAAAGAAATGATTTGAGGGTGAACTCATAAAATGAATGGGTGCAGATAACTATGGTAAAAAATGATTTGGGTGAACTCATAAAATGAATGGGTGCAGATAACTATGGTAAAAAATGATTTGGCGTGAACTCATAAAATTAGCGGGTGTAGATAATTGTTGTAATAAATTATTTTATTGTATAAGGATAAAAATGTAAATTTACAATAATATATTTTAATTAATTTAATTTAATAGAAAATACAAATTTATGACACTTTACGACACATTACGACAATACATATCGTAAAATTTACAAAAGGTAACAGGTCATCAAATCTAAACCTTTAGATTAGATTTTTAATGACTTAGATTAATTGACTACGGTAGTCATTACGACACGTTACGACACCCTGACTACATATAGAAGTATGCATTAATAAATTCCAAAATAGAGTTTGCAACAATTGAAGAATCAGTAAACAATAGTTTATGTGATTTGCATACAATTTTATTAGTGATTTTGTACTCTTTTAATCGTGTCTTTAGCGTGTACTATCATGTAATGCCACATATTATGAAATAAAATATTTTTTATTTTCTTATCGTATCATGTCATGGCGACACAAAATTTTTTATGTTCATGTCGTGCCGACACAAAACATGACACGATAACACAAACTATTACCCCTATAAAATATGCTCTTCAAACAGAGCTTCAATTTTATATATTATTCGCCAAATTCTGAATTTGGGTGAATTGAAAATTAAATTAAAACTTTGTTGTAACAAAGAAAAAAAAACAAGTACCTTTTGTCCCTCAAAGGAGTATACAAGGAGGAACCCCCACTTCAACCTTGTAAATTGCTATGGTGTTATGCTCATGAGTGGTGCAAATTTTGATCGAAAGTTATCTTTAGATCACGGATTTGTGTGCGGACGCAACCTACATATACAGATGTCATAATCACATCATATTAGCGTCGGACTAGCAAGCTAACTTTTACCTTGCTTTTGATTTTTCGTTAATGTTTAGTGCTCAACTAATCTGAGTTGTTGGTTGAGTTAGACTACCAGGTCAACTGACATGAGCCTATAAATGAGTTGGGCGGCTAAGTTAGCTAACTTGAGTTTGTAGACAAGTTGAGCTGCTAAATTTGCAGCTGCCTTAGACCATAGTGGTAGAGTATAAATGAAGTTAACTTTATTTATAGAATTTTGTTTACTCCGATCGTACTTTATTTTAAAATTTTGAAATAGAGTTTTAAATAGTAAACTATATATATAAAGTTTATTATTCAAAACTCTATATTTTATATCTATTATTTTATTAATTTTTACAATTCTGTATTACAATTTTATATTAATAATTTGTTAAATATAATTACAATTCTATTGTTATACTAATTTATAATTTAATTTTTCTTTTGTGTATTATTATTACCTACCAAAAAATAACGAAAAATACAATAAAACATACATTATATATTAAATATGAAATACATTACATATTAAAACGGACATACATGTATTACCTAGCTATATATAACACGGAGATACATGTATCGTTTTACGTCATTACGTGTTTTGTAATTTTATATTTAAATAAAAGTAATATTTGAAAACTACAAGTTTATTTACATTTTATGATTTTAATAAAATCAATAATATTTAATTTATAATTTAATTTACTAATTGTATAAATTTATTTAAATATGAAGATAAATATATTATTTATTGATTGTAATATATTGAAAATGATTAAAATAATAAATAGAGTAAGATATAGAGTTTTAGAGAAGATTTTTAAAATAGAGTATGAAAAAGTGTATTTTGAAGTTTAGAGATTTTCATTTGAGAGTTTGTGGTTGGAGATAGCTTTACAATAATTGTTTTTTAAATTCAATCCTAAATTTAATGCGTACTTATTTAGTGGGGGTTGCGGTGGGATGAGATGAGATGAGATGGGGTAATATATATTATTCAATTTTCTATTTTAAGTTGTTCCCCGTATATTATTTATTCTATTTTTGATAAATTAGCCATCTACCCTCTTCAATTTAAAATGTACGCCACTTTATATTTATGCACATATATTAAAAAAATAATGATGTTTTACTACACCACTAATTAATTGTTCTAAATTCTACACTATACATTAAATATTATTATTATCTAAGTTATTATTAATGAGTTTGAGGGTAATTTAGTAAAAAAAGTGTAATTAATTTACATTGAAAACGTCATATAATTTGTAAAAAAAATAAAAGATAAAAAAGTCCTATATTATGAATGGGGCATCTTTTTTATTTTCTCATAAATACTTGTCTATCTACATATTTTTCCTCAAATTTTTTTATCCCCATCTCACACCACTTACACTAAATATATTATTTTATTATACTACTTAATTTGTGTGCTAAATATAATGAATATTTTTTATTTTTAAGATTCTTTCTTCGGTGCAAGATATATTACATGATTTATTATTAATTAATATTATTCTTATTTAATTTTACATCAAATATTAATTTAACAATAAATTAATATTATAATTTCATCTCATTAATATCCTTCATTTAATGATAATAATAGAGTAGTTGATTTTTTATAGAAATTTTTGTGGGATAATAAATATAATTTAGAATGTATAGATAATAATATAAAAAAAAAGTTAATTTTAGGAAATATTATGAAAATGATTTTTGAGGAATATTTGTAAAAAATGAATAAGGGTAAAATTGAAATATTTGAGGAAAAATATACGATAGATAAATATTTTTAAAAAAGTGATAAAATCAAATCATTTATTAAAAAAATGGAGGAAGTAGATAGAATATAATAACATACAATAAATAATGTGTTTATCTAAAATAGAATGAGTAAGTATACAATTGTTCTTTCACCTCTCATTTGGTGGCCCAGATTAGGCATGATAAAATCTAGATTAAGTCTAATCTGGGCCAAATTTTTATTTGGTGGAAATCAGTCTGGCCCAAGACAAAATTGATGGCCCAAGACAAATAGCAGATTGTGGTGTGTTTTTTATCATGGCCAAAGGAGTGAGATAGCTTATTGGTGTAAAACACAGAGCACAATTTCATTTGCAAATTACCCCTTACCCCCGGTATATAAACGTGAAACCCTAATTTTTCCCCATATAATTTCATTTTCAGCCCCTCTCTCAACACAAGCGGTGAGGCGATTTCTTCCCAGCTTGAATCAGCGGCGATTTCCGTCTAGCGAAGCTCGCCGTCGATTTCTCTCTCAAAAATACGTCGTCGACCTCGAAGATAAGCGGTACGAATGACAACCCTATTTTTGTCTTTTTTTCATGGTATTCGTTGTCTCTCAATTTAAGTTGTATTTGCCGATTCTTTATTAGGGTTTGCGAGATAATAGCTCCAATCAAGGGTTTTCGAGATCAAGTTTTGTGTTCTAAGTTTTTTGTTTCCTACATACGGTCTGCGTTATTTGTCTTGTCTTGTTTTGTTTCCCAAATGGTGTGATTTTGTTATGTTTCACTGTTTGTGCGTTACTCCATTTGTAAATTGTATCTCACACCTGGAAATTGTTTGATATTCATTGTTGCTTGATAGATTCACTTCTGAACGGTAATATACATAACTGCAGTGTAAATTTGTGAACTTTGTGATTGTTGACGTTGTGATGGTTGATGTCTCAATAAATGATAGTTGTTTATCAATTGGTGGGTTCAATTTTTTTTTTTTTTTGTGGTGCATATGTCGAATGGAGTTGTCTGGCATTTTTTGGTTTCTGATTTATGTGAATACAGGAGACTCTGCGATGGCTAGTTCTAGTCGACATCCGAATGAATGTCAAGTGTCAAAAGACTTTGTAAAGCAGCACTTTGGAGGGTGGGATATTTGGTAGCACTATGATTTTCTTGACCGTCTTGATGAGTTCATGAGTCGTCGTACCATAAACTCGGTTGAGAAGTACAACATTCTTGTCGAGGACGTTGCACAATCGTACCGTGATCCGTATTCTTCCCCCATCACGATTAACGTGGATATACCTCGTGATCCCAACATGACTACTGCTACTATTAAAAGTCTACTGTACGACCTCTCGTATACTTATTTGTACTTCCGTCAGTTTGTTTTCTGCAAAAAAAAGGGTGTTGTATAACTTCATTTCAGACAAGGTGCAAATTGACCCAAAAAATCTATTGGGATAATGGAAAGGTTAGATTTTCATTTTTTATATTGTTTGTTTTACTGTATTATACTAATATCAGCGTATGATACTTAATCCACAATTTGATTGTAGGAGGCTGAACATTATGTTTGGTTTCGACATAATGGATTTTCACTGTATTCCATGTGTTGTGATGTCTTCGAGGTTAAAGGCCTTGACACCTATGCACGTCCATACCTGGGGTGGAGCCGTACGTGCCTGCAGGGATTGAAGTGTGTGAGTCAACAAAAGTCTTTCGCTCGTACTACCGTGAAGTCAAATGTTTCTGCAGTAGAGGCACCTTTTAAACAAGTCTGAATGATGTCCCTTATTATGCCCTATGTTTTTTGCCTAACATTGTTCATTTTGGTGTGATTCTATTGCTTAAAGATAATTGTTGATGGTGTGATTCCCTGTTTTGTAAACTATCGTACCAGTTTAACTTTTTTGGGCAATCCTTTTTTTTTTGTTCCAGTTGTTTTCTATGATGTTTATATTTATGTGTTTAAATGTTCCAGTTGAAATATGATTATGTTTAGGTTCTAGATAGTCTTGTAATTTTATATATTTGTCACTGTTAAACAAAAGTTACATGTGTAAATATGTTTTACAAACGTTGGTACTCCCTCCGTCCCGTGATTACTTGCACACTTTCCTTATTTGGACGTCCCAAAATTATTTGCACACTCTTAATATGGAAATACCCCACAAAATTAATACCCTCTAAACATCATTTTATTTTCAATATTGCCACCATCTTTTTACATTCATTTTACTTTACACTTCATCATATTCACTTTACACCTCACCAAATCACCTAAAATACCCCTCCTTCATCTTACATCACCAACCACTAAATTCACCTTTTTTAAACAACGTGTCGGTCAAACCGTGCAAGTAATTCTGGGACGGAGGGAGTATAATATTGATGAACATATTTCAGTAGCTTCTTTAAACACTTGATTCTACCAATACACATTTCACTAGAAATTGCCAATACAATGCAAACAATGCTAACCCAACAAACATATGCGTCTACTACTACATAGAAGGCTATGAATGGCCAGTACAAGATCAAAGAAGGTTCCACGGTTGGGATAAAATACATGACAAACATAATAAGGTACATAACTTAAAAAATGCATAACAAACATAATAAGGTACGTAACTCAAATAACTAGATCGTACAGTGAGAATTTGAAAACTAGATGCGTCAACCATAGCATGTGATATAAGACCAGACACTCATTAGTTTATTTTTTCCATGGTGAGACGTTCACCCAACTTGGTTGTGGACCTTTGGTCGGGGTACCACCTGTGCCGCCAGATGCTGAAAGTTTTGAGTTTACAGAACTTGAATCGTCACGGAATTTGCTAAGTGCCTTCCAGAAACGGTTGAATGAGCTAGTGTCGTCAACTGATTTGCTCCTTCCAGCAACACCCTTTCCCTTTTCGCTTGCACAGTTGGCGTCATGCTCGAGCTGTTCAATGTGCTCAGTGAAGTGAGTAGGAGACTCGTCGAGAGTAGTACGCTCACCCGTCGGTTCTCCGAATATAATCTTTAGAGTCTCCCATTCGGGTTCGCCCTCCTTTTGGTAGGCTTGGGCGAACATATTGACCTTTTAGATGCAAACATATTAGTACACACTACTACACACTTTTTATGCGACTATAATGCTTCAAAATGATTAATTGTAGATTAAATTTTACCCGGATGATATTACACCATGTGTTGTCATCTGTGCGAACAAGATTTGTAGATTCGTCATATTCAACCCCCTCGAGACGTATCAACCATGAAAAATCACCGTGCCGCATGCGTAGGCGCTCCACTTGTATGTTACAAAAGTCATAATTGAAAGATCTTTTGTTCAACATGTTCACCGCAAAGCGAGCCCAATCTATTCCATAGAAATTGTCGTCACCGTTATTGTAAGCATAAAAAATTCCCATTCGAACGCTGTCGGAGAACTCTCGGTCCATTTTCGCCGTCCATTCCAGACCGTAGAGAAAATCGTCCTGGGTGAGGGCTCCTTCGTTGCTCATTTTTTCACTCTCCTATTACTATTTGTAAGTTTTATCTTTAATAGTTGATTGTAATACTCAAAATTGTAGGAATGCATGTTATATATAGAAGGGTTATATGTGATTTCAATATAGGAGTAATTGTTATATTGACCAAAGAGGGAATATATTCCCCTACAAAAGAAAAAAGATATGAATGCATGCATGTATTGTCATCTCATGTACTTTTTTTTTTTTTTGAACAAAAAGGTAAAAAATTTATTGATCAAAAAAACGTTTAGCCCATACGGACCAACGCCAACAAACAACTACAACATACACATAGTTCTCTCAATTTTTCCCCCTCATGGAATTGGCCTAACATGTTGCCAACCATACTCTCATCACAACACCTATCTATACATTTTAACACGTCCATAGCTGTCCAAAAAAAAACAATTACAAAACCAGCCTCAAAACTGTCCAAAACAGTCCAGAAATCAATACCAAAACCAGCCTCAAACTGTCCAAAACAGTCCAGAATTCAATGACAAAAACAGCCCCAAAGCTGTCAACAACGCACATCATTATTGTTCCTTGGAGGTGTCCCCATCGTCCATATCGTCCATCTCCTCCATGATGTCATCATTAATCTTCCTAGTTCCCGAGCTTGCACCAAATTCATAGCTCCCTTTGCCATTTACCTTGGCTAGAGGCTGCTGGAATTTATCCGGCCCATGCTTTACTTTAGGCTGATTTCTTTTCCCAGAGATGATACTTTCATCCTTTTACCCCTCATTTCTATCACTGCAATTATGAGGCTTTACATTCGTATTCGACCTCATTCCCACAGCTTCTTCATCCAAGTTTCGCAGCATGTCCAATCTGCCACTTGTGACCTTAATTTCAGCAGCATCCTTCTTCGTCTGCCCCTTGCTCTCACCGACCTTGCTACTGCCCTTTTTCCTATTATCTACCTTAACGAACCCGTGTTCACCCTCCTTATGATCGTTCCCCTTTATCCTAGACTCCTCTTTCTTTTTTCCAGATTTTTTCACAGCTTGAACATCCACTGGAACACAGCAGCCCGTTTCATGGCCAAATTTCCTGCACTTAGTGCAGTATTTTGGCTCAAATTCATACTCAATTTTCTGCTGCCATTCACTGTCTCCCACTTGCACCGTGACTTCCCGTACCAAAGGTATAGCAGCATCAACCTTGACAAGTACCCTTGCGTACGACACCCTATCCTTCGTATTAGATAACTTGTACGTAAACAATGGCTTACATATAAAGGACGTTATAATTTCTATAACTCTGTTTGACCAGCAACAAAGAGGTAGGTTTCTCATCTTAATCCAAACCGGCATGCACGGAATTTCATTGTCGTTGAACTGGAATGTTGGCGACATCTTTTTCAGCATGAGAGTCCTTCCCCATATCGTATAAGGTCCTCCATTTAGTACCTTTTTCAAGTCTTCCTCTCTCTCAAACTTGAACATTAACCAACCTGTATCATGTGTCCTGAATTCATGCTGAATTTCCCATGATTTACACAACTGCTTCAAAGCTTGGTACCTTGGAAACCTTCCTAGAAAATACCCGATTAAAGTGTGACTCCACTCCGTCGAAACAAACTCCATGAGAATGACAACCTTGTTTGCTTTGGGGGGGGGGGGGGAATATAGTTTAACCTATATTCTGTCCTCAATTCCCTATTGTTTTTAATGGTGTCCGGAATCTGTCCTTTCGTCCATGCCTTTTTCTCCATTCTTTGTGGCCTCCTCTCCTCCAACTCATCCTCACTGATTTGATCAGTTTGCTCCTTCACGAACAGATCCTCGTTCATCAACCATGTAGCTGCATCATCGTCGACTAAATCTTCATTTTCCACAACAGCAATGGATCTGTTCTGTTCAATCTCCATAGCACTAGACCTGTTCTCAATAATATCCATCAAGGCAGCTTCATCCATGTCGCTATCATTCCCATGATTAATTCTATCCTTCTTCTTCCCATTTCCAGATTTTTTAAGGATTTCTTAGAATTTAGAATTCCCATCGCCCTTGTTCGTGACATCAACACCATTAATGGCTGAATTAATAACTTGCGTACCTTCAATTATTCCAGAAATTGCAGTTTGATTATGAACCGTGACTGCATCAACGATCTTTCCTTCAATTTCTCCCAGATTTGATCGCGAATTAGGGCCTGGGATTTCTCCCAGATTTGATCGCGACTTATGGCCTGTAATTTTACCCAGATTGAAACGCGAATTAGGGCAGTTATTGCTCAGAACACTGTCATTCATGGCAGTTGCATCAATTGCAGTTGCATCGTCTTCTTCAGCCTGAGACGCAACCACCTCTTCCGCTTGGTATGTATCGCACTCAGATTCCAGTTTCTTCCCCATTGATTTCATGGGGTATGGGTCGCTTTCACCCACATTCTTCCTACTCTTTGTCTTCTTCGTCTTGCCCATTGATGAGCAACGATCTTAATTCGTTAAAACGCCCCAAACCTGATCGTAACTGCTGCCTCCTCTCCTCAATTTCAGGATGAAATTGAGGGGGAAGGGTGAAAATCACAATCGCTGCTACGTCTGGATGTTGGAACATATACACAGTCTTCAATAATGGAAGAAAAACTCCCCAAGATCGATCAAAGAAGGAAGAAAGAACAAGTTCTCAAATCAAGAAAGCATTTCGTCTTTCTTGGAGAGAATTTGGATTTTTCCTATTCCGTAAACATGTCATCTCATGTACTTGGTTATGCAAATGTTGCCCTAGTCTATAGGATGAGGACAAACTAACAAATGCACATCTTTAATAGAGGCCGAAAGCGTACACAACCAAACAATTGGAATGTGGATAATGTACTGTATATAATTGTTAGCTCAACCAAACAAACAAACATTATAGAAAATAACCAGTTGGAATGTACACAAACTAATGTAAGGGTTAACTACAAACCTGAAATTATATTTAAAGGTCTAAGTGCACAAAAAAAATATTTTCAAACAAGCACACATCGATCTTAATCCTTGCAAAGTTAATAATAAATATTATATAGGATCCGGTACATAATACATCTCGTAATGCTCTCACGAAACATCGGAGAGCAAATGACATTATGTGACAAAATAACGATTTCTTTACTTGGTAGTTATGATTTCAATTACTAGTAGCGAAAAGTAGTGCAATTGCAACTACAAGCACACACACGATTACTTGTCCAACTTTAATTGTTTTTTTTAGACTACGTTCCACTGCCTCATACTCCTCAATACGTTTCTCGTATTTGTCCGCGTTGTCGTACCACCCTTGAATTACGGCCAAAGTTCGTTCGGGCAGCTCTTCATCCAACCACTCAAAAAACCCGCATTTTCCAACCTACAAAAATCAACGAATACAATCACTGTTAGACGAAGGAATTTTATGAACGGAAATAATAAAATTATGTGTACTCCTTTGTTCGGACACGAAATAAATCATCTTCCAGGATTTGCCCTCGTTCGAGACATTTGGACACTGAGATGGTATCCACAATAACAACACATGTTCGTTTGATTCGCATCATATGGTCGTTTGCGCGACAGGCTGACGCTAACGAAATTCGATCTAGAGCTCATAACCTATAAAATAAGCAACATTCATCAACTAAAGTCGATCCATGAATGTAACAAAATTTTAAAAAACTAAAAAATAAAGACGAGAGAGCAAACATTAGATATATCTTGATATTACTCACTTACTTTGTGGTAAATTGTATAGTACCGTGTTTTTTCTAAAATTATGCATATCATGGATGCTGGCTTGTATATACACAATTTTTGTACCAAATGTATTTAATTAAAAGTAGGTGGGTGATGGGCGGTAGGTGGGGTAGTTTCCATTCTCACTCAATTGACCAAATGGTGTATTGGCGGTAAATGAAAAATTGGAGATACATATTGCCGCCCATTTTTTGCCGCCACTAACAAAATTGCACATCAATTATACCTACTAGTTTTTTACCCGTGCGATGCACGGTCAGTTGTACAAATCAAATGAATCAATTAAAGAAAAATATAAAGGTCTTCAATCCTATGTTTAAACATAAAACATTAAAAATTGGATAAGTTGAACATATTTTCCCTATCGCATGAGCTTTCCATTGGAATATATCAACAAGGACGTCCCGTAACAAATTAGTTTATGCCACATTCTAGATAGTTAATTAAAGGCTCATTCAACCACAATTTGTAACATGAATGAAATATGTTAAAACACATAAACACTATTATGTATCACACACCATCATTTTAACTTGTATGCATACGAATTGTGCAATAAATATTTGCTCGAGTTGCAAATAACTTTGTGGATAGTAAGATCTGATGAATATTGTTTAAGCAGTTATTCCACCAAAAAACTGGAGTTGCAGCAATAATTACCCACACTCTTTAGAACCATAGCTTATGATAGCTTCCAAGCATTACATTTGTTATTCAAGAATAAAACACAAACACTTACAATTAGTAGTTAGGTAACGAATTAAGAATATTATACAGGTTCAAAACACAAACACATCAATTTGACCATTTAAAATAAGAGTAGAATTTGCTTCAACTTCTTGTAAGCCTCAGTTTCATCCAGGTTCAAGCAGTACGTAGAATAGATTAATTTCTCTAGGACTTCTTTTGATGGTCTGAAATCACAAGAGGAAAAAGGGCAATATATAACATATCATAAATATATACACAATATTTCCCAAAATATATGAAAGACACTACCGTAAGTATGCAAACAAATATCAGTAATTAAGTTGAATGGTGTGCTGTCGCCGGCACCCAAAAATAAATACCTTAAATACCCACTATGTAGTAGGGAAGTAAGGGTCGATCCCACAGAGAGTAGCAATTTTATTGGACAATTCGTGTTATAAAACAATTAAGGGGGGGTTTGGATGGATGGTTCCTAATTCTACTAAAAAGCAAATAAAAATAAGATGTAAATAAATAAAAGGAGATTCGAGAGAGATTCTAGTTCTCGGATTTGCATCCCCTTGAATGATTCTTATACACGTTTAAAGTTCACAAATATCTCAACTATCTTCTTTAAATTTTGCCCCTAAACCAGTGGTACGACCAAACTAGTTCGAATTATTTCTTAAGTTTAATTAATTAGATGGTACGACCCCTAATTAACCTATTCTAATGAATAACCCCAAAACATGTATTCGAGATTCAACTCATGGAATGCATTAACGAACCAAAATAATAGAGCAAACTAGACTATGAATACGAGACGCTCGTTTCATACAACCTAGACCTCGCTATCCCTAGAGTGTTCTGCCCTATTTGCTACTCCAATTACACAATTATAACAATTACGGATTATAACGTGCAATTTAGCTAGAAATAAATATTTAATCGTGCAAGGTGATCAAACTCACAAAATCAATAAATATCACATGCATAGCTTAAAACAAATAACGAAGAAATTAAAGATAAAAAGTTGAGAAATCTGTTACTGAATAAATGGGTAGTCAAATCATAACAAGGTTTCGCGCCTCCTCGAACTAGAAAACAAAATTAGCCGAACATGGCTACAAAAATCTCACGGTAGACTCTCATCAGAACTCTCTGATTTCTCTTTCAAAACTCACGCTGCCTCAATTTCCGCCTGCTGCTTGCTTCCCCGTATTCCCCCTCGGCGGCTTCTGCTTGTAGTGTATATATATACCTCCAGACTCCAATTATCCTTAATGGGCCATTAAAGCCCAAAACATTAGATGAGTTAATTGGCCCATGTCACTGCTGTAATGTTCGTGCGTGTATTTCTATGGCTCAATTTCAGCCCATTTCTTCATCTTATGCCCCATTAATCAACACAGCCCACTCGCTTAATCACTTGGGCTTCATTCCCATCAAAATGCTTCAACTTTACTTGAATTAAATCAGAAAATAAAAATATCAAGATAATTGAAGTCACGAAACAATGAGTACGAAAGATGCACTAAAATACCAATTTAATTCATAAAAAATATTCAACTAAAGCACAAAAATATGCAATAAATCCGACTCATCAAATTCCCCCACACTTAAACATTTGCTTGTCCTCAAGCAAAGAGAATTAAAGCACACAAGGGATAATTTTAATGGACAACCAACCCAAGAAAAATAATGGAATATGCATGTAATACTTGAGAATTCAAAGCAAGAAAAATTGGGTTACTCTTCTAGGATTCTCAAAACTAGATTTCTGAGCCAAATTCATAAGTTGCTTGCCTATCTCAATAAACCACAAATTTCAATTCACCCTTAACCACAAAATCTCATCAACTCTCGATTACTCACACAACATTCATGATCCCCTAAAAACTTTGACTTCGGATTACTCAACTCAATTTTCCTTCAAAGTTCAAATCCTATGGTATCCATCTCCATTCAATTTTTTTTTTTTTTTTTTTGAGCTGCAAATTTTTTTTTTTAGCTTTAATTCCACCTTGGAATTTTTTTTATTTTTTATTTTTTTCAAAAGGTCTGCAGCTTCTCTCCACTTTTCGGGTTTTAGCTAAGTTTATTCATTTTTGAACACTTAAGCCCCTGAAGTAGGTAGCTGTTTCTGCCTTTTTTTTTTTTTTTTTTAATGAGGTCCGCAGCTCCTCTCTACTTTTCGAGTTTTAGCTAAGTTTATTCATTTATGAACACTTGAGCCCTCTAAAGTAGGCAGCTGTTTCAGCCCCTCATTATTTTTTTCTCATTCATCACTTTTTTTTTTTCAACTTAGGATACTGTTGGTCCCAAAGTTGAGTTAAGATTGAGTAAGCTAAGAAAGTCTAGAGGGGAGGGGTGAATAGACTTTCAAAAATCTTTCAAAATATCAGAATATGCAGTGCGGAATTTAGTCTTCTTATGTACTGTACTGTGCTTACTCAGCTCAGATCAGTACTTTCAGAATAATATGGGCCTTACTAGTTTATACTCAACTTTTATCTAGATCTTTATCTTTGTTAATTCTTAATGTTCTTAGTTAAACAATTCAAACAAATATCAAACAGTAAAGTAAAGAACACAGAATTTTATAGTGGTTCGACAAATGTCTACATCCACTCTCACAACTCCAGTTGTGAAGTTTTATTACTCTTCCTTCTCGAGTTTCTTGTGGCTTAAAGTCCCAAGATTAAGACTGTGATCTTATCGATTATACCTCCAGGTATATCTTCGATCTACTAGTAATTCTACAAGTAACTAGCACACTTGTTTTACAAAATACAAACTTAAACTTGAAAAGTAAAACTTCTCTTTGAATAGCCTTTGATTCTTCTCTTCAATTCAGTGGCTCTTCTTGCTTTGATTTCCTTAACTCTGTGAGTTCTTGCTTGTAGACTTGCTCTTGAATTCTCTAAGATCAGTAATTGCTCAGTAGTCTTAGCAGTAGGAGATCACACAGTATTTATAGAATTTAGTATGACAGTTAGCAGTTTGTGAACTAACTCTCAACTAACTCTAAAACTGTTTTTGTAACTTCTTCTTGTAACCGACTTTGTAACTTCCTTCAACTTCCAAGTCAGCATATCTTCAATAAATCTTCAGTTACTCTTTAAATAAGCTTTCCAATATTTATTCTTCAATTTCACCAAATCAGCACAGCAACTTACTGTTCTGATTTTTACTCTTCGGATTTTACTCTGCTGAGTCAGTCATCACAGTAACTTAAAACTATTCAAAACTTCTCCAGATTTCTTCTGAGCTTATCTTCAATTCTTCTTTGAAGTCTTCTTGTTCTGAAGTAGTCCTCTGAGTCTTCTTTAGTCTTCTTTAATCTTCTGACCTTCTCCTAATCTAGTTCTAATCTACTGTTCTGAACTTTACAATGCTGATTACAATAAAATACAACTTTACATATATAAAACCTATCTATACATCAACTGAACTATATACAGATGAGTATTTCTAAGTCCTACACTATAAGCTGTCTATACAATACAAAACATCAGCTTAGTTCCTAACAGTTCATATATCAGATCAGTAAACAATAAGATCAGTAACTCATGTAAGTTCAATAACTTTTATATAAGACCAGTAAGCATATAAGATCAATAAGTATATCAGATCAGTAACTCAGATTTCAAATATCTCATATAAGATCACTAAAATTATTCTCAGTTTCCATACTCAGATCAGTAATCTTATTCCAGATAACTCAGTTAAGATCAGTAATTTTACTCTTAATATTACTTCATAAGATCAGTAAACTTACTTCAGTTAGCATTAAGATCAGTAATCTCAATTTAAGTTTCTCATCAGATTAGTAAGCTTATATTCAGATGACTTAGTTAAGATGACTTAGAACCACATATATCACTAACTTTAAGTTGCTTTTGGCCATCAAAACATACTTTCATCAACTAGAACATTGTTTCAAGGATTCATATCCCAACAGATACCAATAAGATTCTTCACTTCTCAAGAAAACTAATGAAAGTTCACCAAAATCAAATAATCAAGTACACCATTTCAGGGTATGAATAAATCAAGAATCAATTCAATTTCAAGGCATAAGATATGTATATCATCCGGGTTACTAATCAAGACTTACAACTCATGATTTTAGCAATTTAACAAAAATCCAACAATTAAGAATATAGGCAAAACAACCAATTAAACATGCTTCAAACAACAAACACATCACATAATTCTAATTCCCGCGTAAAATCCTCTAACAATGAATCATCCCCCCACACTTAAATAGGTGCTAGTCCCTTAGCACTGAAGCAAGAGTTACAAAAGGCAAACACCATATAGAAATAAAAATAGAGTGAAACGGGAGTACCAGATTCTAAGTTGGTGTCGTCCACCGGAGGTGATTCGGGCTCAGCTGCATCTGTTAGAACTAGGCTCGAGAGGACGAGCCATACTGCCCTTTTTTTTTTTTTTCGAACGGGGAGGCGTAGGAGAAATTGGATGCCCAGTGGCGCTGCTACGGTTAATCGCGGCCACTGCAATTCCGGCGGTGAAGTGGTGCGGCACGGTGGATGTGCTGAGTTAGGCTGCTGGCTGGAGTGATCGAGCAGTGGCCGTCGCGATTCCGGCAGAATGGAGTGGTGTCGGGCCTTTGTGTCCAGGCGGTCGGCGCCGCGATGTGGTGGTTCGGCGGCGAGAGCGTGTTTCCGGTGGTTGCGCAGAGAGCGGCGCGGTGCTGCCTTTTCCGGCGAGAGAGAAGGCGCGACCGGTGGGAAATAATGGAACGACAAAGAGAGATAGGCTGTTGAGCGTGTGTGGGATAGGGTTTGCAGCTGGGCTTCTCAAAAGGTGTATTGGGCTTCCAGAATGGGTCTGCTTGCAAGAAAGAAGTGAATAGAAAATAAAATAAATAAACAATCAAACCAATAAATAATGCGTAAAATTCCAGGAGAGGTGTTTTCTTAAGGCGTGCCCACGCCTTATCTGAAATCCTCTTCTGAAAGACAAACAAATAAAAACGAAATTAACAGCAAAAAATAGCAAGATAAAAACTAAGTAAACATTGGGTTGCCTCCCAATAAGCGCCTTTTCTTAAGGTCGTTGGCTCGACCTAGGAAGTCGACTCTCAAAACTGCAACCACAAAAAAATACAATGTGAAACAAATAATATGAGAAAAAAAAATTAACACGAAAAGACCAACAAAATTACAAACTACTCCCCGGCAGCGGCGCCAAAATTTGGTGTGCTGTCGCCGGCACCCAAAAATAAATACCTTAAATACCCACTATGTAGTAGGGAAGTAAGGGTCGATCCCACAGAGAGTAGCAATTTTATTGGACAATTCGTGTTATAAAACAATTAAGGGGGGGTTTGGATGGATGGTTCCTAATTCTACTAAAAAGCAAATAAAAATAAGATGTAAATAAATAAAAGGAGATTCGAGAGAGATTCTAGTTCTCGGATTTGCATCCCCTTGAATGATTCTTATACACGTTTAAAGTTCACAAATATCTCAACTATCTTCTTTAAATCTTGCCCCTAAACCAGTGGTACGACCAAACTAGTTCGAATTATTTCTTAAGTTTAATTAATTAGATGGTACGACCCCTAATTAACCTATTCTAATGAATAACCCCAAAACATGTATTCGAGATTCAACTCATAGAATGCATTAACGAACCAAAATAATAGAGCAAACTAGACTATGAATACGAGACGCTCGTTTCATACAACCTAGACCTCGCTATCCCTAGAGTGTTCTGCCCTATTTGCTACTCCAATTACACAATTATAACAATTACGGATTATAACGTGCAATTTAGCTAGAAATAAATATTTAATCGTGCAAGGTGATCAAACTCACAAAATCAATAAATATCACATGCATAGCTTAAAACAAATAACGAAGAAATTAAAGATAAAAAGTTGAGAAATCTGTTACTGAATAAATGGGTAGTCAAATCATAACAAGGTTTCGCGCCTCCTCGAACTAGAAAACAAAATTAGCCGAACATGGCTACAAAAATCTCACGGTAGACTCTCATCAGAACTCTCTGATTTCTCTTTCAAAACTCACGCTGCCTCAATTTCCGCCTGCTGCTTGCTTCCCCGTATTCCCCCTCGGCGGCTTCTGCTTGTAGTGTATATATATACCTCCAGACTCCAATTATCCTTAATGGGCCATTAAAGCCCAAAACATTAGATGAGTTAATTGGCCCATGTCACTGCTGTAATGTTCGTGCGTGTATTTCTATGGCTCAATTTCAGCCCATTTCTTCATCTTATGCCCCATTAATCAACACAGCCCACTCGCTTAATCACTTGGGCTTCATTCCCATCAAAATGCTTCAACTTTACTTGAATTAAATCAGAAAATAAAAATATCAAGATAATTGAAGTCACGAAACAATGAGTACGAAAGATGCACTAAAATACCAATTTAATTCATAAAAAATATTCAACTAAAGCACAAAAATATGCAATAAATCTGACTCATCATTGAATGACAAATTAAAAGTTGCAGTTGAATCCAGTCATACGTGCAATACAAATAGAAGATCAAGTATACTACTCGTGAGTCGGAGAGAGAACCATGAGAATGTATGAACTTATCAAATTAAAGAAGTTGAAAGCTGAAAGTTCAAATAAATCAGGCCACTCGGATCTATACGATCCTAGTCATAATGGATTCTGACTCGGTGACCCAATTATTTTGAACACAAACAAATTTGTAAAAGAAGTTCTTATACCAGACCAGCCTAATTATCTGATGCAACTTCGAGCTTTTGTCCTTGAGTGAAGTTTCACCAACCTGCCTCAGCTGCAAGTATTTGTAACTGATCTAATGCCAGGGTTGATACCTGGTAAGTATTTGTAGCTGATCTAATGCCAGGAATTCACACATGTACAAAAAACTTGAAAGACTTTTTTATTCCGTGTTACTATTTTAAGAACATCCAGCACGACCCGAGAGAAACCATGCACCAAAATTGCACAACCATCTGAAATTAAATTTTGACTAAGCATTGCTATTATATTCCGAGCCTAGCATGAGAAAGATTAGTTAATAGCTTTTGAAGTACTTTTAGTAATGGGCAGAGACAAGAACAGTGAAATAATACTTTAGAACCTAACATTATCAACCAGATATACACCTTATATGATCTATAAAGTCTTCATATTCTAAAGCTGTTAAGGAAATAGAGGTAGTGTCCTATGACTGCATAAACAAAATTGCAGGTTCATTCATAAGATTACCTCATTTAATCACTTCAACATTCCTAAGGCATTAAAAAAGAAGGCAATATAAAATGTACTTTACAGGAACCTCAAATGTTTATCATCCTTGACTACCCCTTTAATCAATTTTTTTTTATAAGAAATATATACTTCTACTACAAAAATGGGGATGAGAAATCCTCTTCTCTGCTCATATAAGAAATTTTTTAAAGACGTAAATCTAAAGAAACAAACTCCATATCAAAATATTAACACATAATGTACCAGACATGCACATAAGTGAAGAAACCATGAAAATGCTCCCAAATTTAAACCGACCATAAGCCCTTACGCACTAATCTCTCGAAAATGAAAGAAGGTTAGATAAAAACTAAAATCCAAGTTAAGTGAATCGAAAACAATATTAGAAGTTCATCATCAAGGTAAAAATGGTTAACAAAGAATAACCACTATATAAGATTGAAATAACATGGAGATGCATCTGAAACACAAGACTATCATTACCTGCTATCAACAAATCACATTCTTTGATCAAGTTGCTAAACCTGGAATCTCCAAATGTCAAATACGGGTCAATTTCCAAGGCGGTCTTGGCAGCCTGGTACTCTTCAAGCTTTATGCACGCGATGTTGTATGCATAAGATAAACAAAATCAAGTGTCATAATAGTAAAAGAGAAATCGTACATTTACACAAAAATAAGCTTAGTTTCTATTTCAGTCATTTATTTCTGCAATAATACATCTTCCTGGCTGTTGGAGAAATAGAGATAGGATGTGGGAGAATCAAGAAGAACACGTGTAATCATAGTTGTTATTTTTATCAATTTGTGGTCAGATCTAATTATTCAGAACAAAATTAAAATAGGAATGTGGATCCGTAGACTTGAACCACCCCTCATACCAAGCAGAAGAGCCTAAAGCCATAACTTCTTCTCTAAAAGTAATAATTGCAGTGTAACCCTAATCAAATTCCAGCACCTAGTTGCAAATAAAAGCAAATAAAAATAATGTCTACCATGGCCATCCATGACAAACACCTTCTAAATCTAATTGTGTTATGCATACAACCTTCAATATGGGGAAACGCTATGCATTGATCATTTCTCCATCTCTTCTTACTAAATCCACTCTGCAACTGGAGCTTCCTGCGATCAAAATTCATGGCCTAAGCAAATAGGGTTATTTATTCATGACCAAAATCACCACATCACCCTAAGATCATATCATAAAGCAAGGTGATTATGTCTAAGGAACTGGACATCTCTCAATGTCCAAATTGAAGTTCTGTACAAAGGGATTCTGGCCTTTAGCTCAAAAATTAAAAATAATGTCTACCATCGCGATCCGTGATAAACTTAGATCTTTAAAATCATAATAAGTTACTTCAACCCCAATAGAGCTCACCCTTTAAGAAAATATATTTTTGCCATTATAGGTCGTCGAATTTCTTTGGTCGCATCGGGAACAGCATATGCACATTATAATTTACAAAAGATAATAAGAACTATTTAAACAAGCTGATAAAACACACAAGAATCGTACAGGCGTAAGAGAAATACTGAGACTGCAAAAGGAATAATCATACTCATTTATTTTAATACACTGACAATGATCAATTGATCACTCATACCATATTTGTCTTTGTAGCACCCACAAAAATGATACACTATTTAAATCAATCTTTTCAAGCTTGAATTCATAATGAAACCAACGTCAAGAAACTACTTCAAAAATTTAAATATTTTATCATACATTATTATGCTTGTTCCTCTAATTAATCGAAACAAAAAAAGCAACAATCAATCCACACATAAATAAAGAAAAAAACTCACAAATTTCCAACACGACTCGAACACCACACATCTAACATTTTCAATACTGCATAACCACTCTTATCACCCGCTTCCAACAACTTAAAAACCTAAAGACGTACTAAAAGCACATAGACTAAAACACAAGTCTAAACCACCACAAATCACAAACGCTTGACTAAATTACGCACGTAACAATCAATACCTGTTGAAAAGAACTCATCAGGTAGCTTAAGAGCCAAACCAATCAAGTAATTTCATTTCGAGCTCTGTGGCAGCAGGAAAAGTTATCTAAATAAATCCCACCATATTTATACCAGCACTGAGCATTTCTCCAAGAAACCCAGCAACACTACCATTCGAAGGAAAATACGCAAAGTAATTCGGGCTTTGCCAATGGGTTACTCTAATTGAATTTGATGAATCTAATTACAATCTGTCCTTTAATTATTTAATTTTTTACCTAGGAACAATAGAGAAATATATGAATATCAATATCTAAAGGAAACGGGAATACCCGTGACATCCGACACCCTATTATTTCCATCACCAAGCAAAAGCTTTGCATCATCATCAAGAGAAACCATGTCCAACTAAAGAGAAAGAAGATATAGTTATTTCTTAGTAGAAGCTCACAAATTTTAAATAATGCATGTCATATCCTAAATTTACAATCTCAAATCTATATACTTACATTTGTACAAAGGAATAGCTTAACGAAATTTTGTGTGTCAAGCCCAAGGGACTTCTCCTGCTGTCAGGTTTTGGAGCATAAGATTCTGACTTGTCATATTGGCTTAAGTTGTTCATATCTGAACACATCTAATCTGAAATCTGAGGAAAAAAATATATCAAATGAAAATAGAGAAACAATCATCAAGTCTGGTAGATGCCGAAAAATTCGACACCAGTACACTCGTCGTCTCAACGACTCTACTGTTGGGATAGACTTCCACGGTCAGAAAACAGGAATTCATGGGCCGCTTCTTCACCAACTTCTCGGAAACTACCTCGCGGCAGTATGCAATAAAGACAACAACAAGAGTTTGCAGTACATGGCAGCAGCGGTCTTCAATTGAAGCAACACAAGTTTGAGTATGAACAAAGAAAATTTAGAAAGAAGATGAAGAATGAAATAATAAAAGTGAAAATGGAGTAATTGAACAATTGAAGAGAAAATTATGATTTAACAAAAAATACTCATACTTAACTCAACTACACTAACAATTGGATATAAATAAATCTGAGATATGCTCCATCATTTGCCCCTCCCAAATACTAAATTAGTATTATATAACACAACAAAGTAGCATTACAGATTGAATAATCTCATTCACTCCCATCCAATTCAAAAATCCATCTAACAACTTCGAAGACATTCTCACTCAAATGCAAATTTACAATGTGTTTTATTAATATATACACACTTATAATTTCTACTACTAATTCTACAGCACACTTCTCAAATGTAAATTTAAATTTTTGATCTGAAACTTCTGAACCTAGTACTGCCATGGCCAATCACAATAGAGAGGAATATAAATGTGAACATAATACCGCATTTGAATTACAGCCGCCACCTTTGGAATTTGCTGGCAGCACCACAACAGCGGTTATAAATCTCACGCTTTGCCAAAGTCGAACGGTTTTTTCTTGCCCTTAGAAGCAAGGGTAATGTCAAAATCCAATGCATCCCTAGCTATATGCATTCCAAGAAGTGAAGAAATCCTTCTCAATGTCCAGATTTGCACCAATTATAGAAAATAGGAGATATATATATAAAGTCTAAAAATTTACAAACAAAATACACTTGCGGTACGACAAATCTTGGAAGCACAAATATAGTTTACTAATCATTGTTTATATAATTTGGAAAAAGACTTTTCAATCATAAAGTTAACTCAAAACAAACATATCATCATGAGAAATTCCAGTAAGTGCACAGTTGTTAGAAAATTAACTCTAAACAAACAAAACAAAACAAACATATAATTTGGAAAAAGGCTACTAACTACACAGTTGTTAGAAAATTCCAGGATCAGTAAGTGCATCCAACAACATAGAGAAATTCTCGAAAAGTATAACTGTAATAAGTCCACTTCATTATTTTCATTTCTTCTCCTCAACATGTTTCACATAATTAGAGAAATAGGTTTGCACATCATGATTATTTTATGCATTCTACCGTTCATTATTGATTCTCAACTCTGACAAAAAAAAAAAAATAAAAAAAAAAAAAAATCAAGAAAACAGAAACTCAAACGACATAAATGCTAGTGATACATACATTTGTTTATATAAGCTAACACAAAACTTAAAGACATGGCAATGGAAATAGATTTTTTCAGTCCTAAATCTTTTCCACCCTCACCAAATTACGTTTCCTATTTTCTTAGGTCAACAGATTCCTTAATCCTTTTTTGTATTTGATACGGTATCACTCTTCCCACAAATCCCGTTCCTTAATTCGTTCACTCTTCTGCAACTTTCACCATTCTAGACCGTCTACTCCTTACGTTCGGGTCTGTTGGCTCTCTCACTCCAGCATTAATTGCGTCTCTTTGCGTGGATCACTCTACTCGGCATAAACTACATAAACTGAGTTGATGATAGAGAAAAAAGATACAATCGACGATCTTGTTGTGGTCACTGACCCTGAAGACTTGGCACTGATAATCTTGACGATGCCTACCATGAATTGTCTAATGAAAAACTTACTCACCACGCTTGCCTCATCTTCCATCTCCACAGCTTTTTACGACTTTTTATTGTGGTCGTCGGCCTACTTAGGCAAAGGTCAGTTGGGTGGTACGTAGAATTGGGCATCAGATGCAATCCCAGTTTAATTAGTTTCAGTTAAAAGAAGGAGAATATGAATAGTTGTTTTTTTTTTTTTTGGAAAGATGAAGAACCGGCCACGTTTATTTGGGGAAGACAAAGAGCCAACTGTAGTATGCTGAGCCACATCAACAATATAAACATATGACACAGTAGACATGAATCAATCCAAGACGATAATCATATAACTGCAATGAAAGCTCAAACAATAAACATGTTTAAGAATATTGCAATGTAAATTAAATACAAAACAATTGATTATAAATTGTAAGGCTAATACATAAATTCATCTGCCTAAGATAAAAATGTCAGTTGATACTTCATCCTAAAAAAAAATATCATTTGCCCATTTTACGCAAAAGAATTGATGATCTATAATACTACCCGGGGTCTTTCAATACAACAATGATCTATAACGATAGCAATTTTTCCCTTTACCTTACAATACTGAAAGAAGTCTGAAAATTTATCAACATAATAATCATTAATATTCCTATCTCTATTTAAACAGATATGTTAAACAAAAAATGACAATAACTTATAAAGAAATAGACAAAGCATCATAAAGAAAGAGACGAAGCACCGCTATATTTTTAGAGTAATGACCACATTTTCCATGACTCACAAGATCGTTTTATGAATAACGACGTGCATCCCTTCATTGTTCTAGAATATATAACATCCCTTCATTAAAATAGTTTATAAAACATCAAGCATATATATACAAACACTTGTATACTTATATATGCCACAAATTAACAAACCACACTCACCACATTGACAATAACTTGCATATGTATAATTATTCACGACGCCATATTGATCCAATTTGCAGTCCCGGACCTTCATCTCAACTTCATGGAACACATTCATTCTAAAGAGAAACAGTTACAAAATGTTTATCCTTATTGAGTGAAATTATTTGTCCTTCATAATTTTCTTCACTCTACATCAGCATTACTAACAGTTAATGTCTGACATGAAGTCAAATATTCAAATCAATCATCCAGGGAAGATCACAATTTACCTGATTTGGGATGGAATTGTATCCATTTTCAAGTGAATGCTCAACGAAGGTGAGCCATTCTTTACCACTCACTTAGAACCAAGGCGTGAGCAGTAGCCCTTTCATCTCTCAAAACCAGTGCTTCATATCTCAAGGCCAAGCAACTCTGTCAAGAATCAATTGTAGAATTAAGAAAACGAAAACAGAAAGCATAAACTCACACATTGCATTCCATATATAACAGTTCAACTGAACATGTCACCAATTTTTTATCAATTGACACCTTCGATGGCAGCGCTCTCAGTGGGGGACAGATTTTCTGGCTGCGACGACTAGGTTTCTGGATGGCGACGCGTGCGGGTAGGCTGATGGGGCAGGAGGCGGCTTCAGACGATTGGGAGAGACGCGTGCATTGGCGTAGCTAGCGGTAGGATTTCTGGGATAAATCATAAATTGAATTTTTCGTAGAATGGAACAGCCTTTGAAGTCGAAGGGCTCCTTCAACAGTGAACCGAAAAGGCACATAAATGAAGAAATAAAGATAGAGAAAGGAGGGTTAAAGCCAAACGGAACAACAAATCTCTTCAACTCCTCTCATCAGATGAAATGAAGCGTTAGAAAAAAAAAGTCAGGAAATCTTACCACATGGCAGAAACATTTTGACACATGGCAGAAGGAGTAGGGATCTCAAATGCACACGTGTCAAAAGCAGGAGAGCCCTCATCCTCCTTTTATATATATAGATTCCCATCCATCCCACATCATTCTCAGCTGGAGTTATTTCGACAAAAAAAAGGTATGATGAACTGATTCCAGTTTTTCATTATTTTGTGAAATCACGCATGTCACCCATACATTTATTTACCTACGATTCTCTTGTATTTTTTTGTTTTCAATTTTTCATCCAGATTAACCCGGCAAACGACCATTCTTCATATCCACGCAAGAGACAGGTTTGCTGAAGAACATGTTCTTTCAATTAGAAATTGTCCTTGTTTTTGGGTAGTACTCCGTGTTTTTTTATCTTTCTATGCATTACAACCAATTAAATTATTTATCCCCTTTGTGGTTGAGTGATTTGTTTAAAGTGAGGATTATTTGTGTTTGGATTTTGATTTGTAATACGTGGGTTTGAGTGTACACTCTTAAGTCGATTGATTGTGCAATGTTGGTGTTTATTATCAAATTGTTGTATGCACTTGGAGTTTGGTGTTTTGTTTATGGGGCCTTAACTGAGATACGTCTATTACATCCATTAGGATGAGTTCCACTACCAACCAAAATGAAATTGTATGGTTGTTGCTCGAGGATATCCTCATACAGACAGTCGTTATTATTGAACTAGTCACGCAACATCTGAGAATCGAAAGTAGTAGAAAGCGTTTGCGAAATGGTAGATACAGTATGATAGACAAACTACCACAACAAGTACAATTTCGATGTAGATTAGTTGGTGGTAGTGACACTGACTGTGTCGAGAACCTGCGTATGGACCGAAATGCATTTGGGAGGCTATGTGTAATACTGAAAACCGTTGGTGGTCTGATAGACCAGAAATTTATTTCGGTAGAGGAGCAAGTTGCTATGTTTTTAGGTGTTTTGGCGCACCACAAGAAAAATTCGGTGGTCAAATTCGACTTCTAACGATCCGGCCAGACAGTATCATATTATGTACGCGAGGTTCTATGTGCCGTGTTGTAGCTATACCCGGTTCTAATTGCAAAACCAGTACTCGTACCTGACAATTGTGATGGTCAACATTGGAAGTGGTTCAAGGTTATCTGTTAGTTTTAAAATGGAATTCTCAACTTAATAGCATGTGCATCGTATACAACTAACAATCATACAACGTTTTGCCATGTGTAGGGTTGTCTTGGGGCGTTAGACGAAACTCACATAAATGTTCGCGTACCCGCTGTTGATCGAGGTAGATATAGATCAAGGAAAGCCGATATATCCACCATTGTCCTTGTCGTTTGTGATCGACACATACAATTTGTTTATGTACAACCTGGATGGGAGGGCTCGGCCAACGATGGTAGGATCTTGCGTGATTCGATTAATCGACCGAATGGGTTAAAGGTCCCGGAATGTATAGTCTGTCTTCGAGACTTTCATGTTCTAAGGCATGTAATAACAATGCAATCTGGATAATTTACTACATTTGTGTTTACAATTAAGAAATTTAATTTGGTTCCCCTGCCTAAGTGTTTTTATATTTTGTAGGTAATTACTACTTGTGTGACAACGGATACGCAAACAGTAGAGGGTTCCTTTCGCCATATCGTTTTGTTCGGTATCATCTAGATGAGTGGGGACCTCAGAACCGCAGACCGGAGAACTATAAGGAGCATTTCAATATGCGTCATTCGCGCGCACGAAACATAATTGAGCGTGCGTTTAGGATTATGAAGATGTGTTGGGCAATCTTACGTAACACGACTTTTTATCCGATTAATACTCAAATAGACTTGATAATGGCATGCTTTCTACTCCATAACTACATTCGTCGTGAGATGACCAACGATCCAATGGAGACACTGCTTGATGGTTGTGGGGATCACTGTGATAACGACGATGATAACGTAGAATTCGTGTCTACATTAGGTGCCACACCAGAATGGTCCGCCCAACGCGAGACGCTTGCACAAGAGATATGGAATGAATTTAATAGTTGATTGGGTTTAGGCATTATGTATCAAACTATGAAGTTTAGGGTTGGAACATTGTGTCTTAGTTATTTTAATAGATTCAGACTTGTTAATGGAATTCTATGATAATGTGTGATGTTATTTTACCTTGCTAGTACACTGTACTTGTATTTGATGGCAAGCTTTGCAATGAACATGTCCCAAATTGTATTCTGCTTGTCTGAGCACCCTGCTAGGTTGATTTGTTTCGGTTCGGTATCCTGACATCTTTAATGTACATTCTTGCAACTGAAACAATGGAGGAACAGAGCCATAACAAAAATAAAGGACGAGGCGCATTCAAGGTCCCAACGAACAGCACACGAAGGGTGTGGACTACTAAGGAAGAGGCGGCACTTATAGCAGCCTTGAAAGACTTAGTTGCTCACGGTTGGAAGAGTGACAACGGATTTCGCACCGGGTATTTAAACAAGCTTGAAGAGGCGTTTTTAATAGCTGTTGGTCCCAAGTTGAGTTAAGATTGAGTAAGCTAAGAAAGTCTAGAGGGGAGGGGTGAATAGACTTTCAAAAATCTTTCAAAATATCAGAGTTTATAATGCGGAATAGTGTTCTGAATAGTACTGTTCTTACTGAGTCAGATCAGTACTTCCAGTGTTAGTTTTATACTCAACTTTTATCTAGATCTTTACTTTGTAAATTCTACTGTTCTTGATTAAACAAATATCAAACAAATATCAAACAGAAAATAAAGAACACAGAATTTTATAGTGGTTCGACAAATGTCTACATCCACTCTCACAACTCCAGTTGTGAAGTTTTATTACTCTTCTTGAGCTTCTTGTGGCTTAGAGTCCCAAGATTAAGACTTTGATCTTATCGATTATACCATCAGGTATATCTTCGATCTACTAGTAATTTCCCAAGTAACTAGCACACTTGTTTTACAAAATACAAACTTAAACTTGAAAAGTAAAACTTCTCTTTGAATAGCCTTTGATTCTTCTCTTCAATTCAGTGGCTTCTTCTTCTTCAATCTCCTTCAACTCTGTGAGTTCTTGCGTGTAGACTTGCTCTTTGAATTCTCTAAGATCAGTAATTTCTCAGTAGTCTTCAGCAGTAGGAGATCATACAGTATTTATAGAACTTAGTATGACAGTTAGCAGTTTGTGAACTAACTTTCAACTAACTCTAAAACTGTTTTTGTAACTTCTTCTTGTAACCGACTTTGTAACTTCCTTTTAAGTCAGCATCTCTTCAATATATCTTCAGTTACACTTTAAATAAGCTTTCCAAACTTATTCTTCAATTTTACCAAATCAGCACAGTAACTTACTGTTCTGATTTTTACTCTTCGGATTTTACTCTGCTGATTTTTACTCTTCTGATTCAATCAGCACAGTAACCAAAAACTTTTCAAAACTTCTCCAGATTTCTTCTAAGCTCTTCTTCAACTCTTCTTGAAGTCTTCTTGTTCTGAAGTAGTCTTCTGAGTCCTCATTAGTCTTCTGATCTTCTTCTAATCTATTCCTAAACTAGTGTTCTGATTTTACTGTTCTGCACTTTACAAAGCTGAATACAACAGAATACAACTTTACATATATAAAACCTATCTATACATCAACTGAACTATATACAGATGAGTATATCTAAGTCCTATACTTATAAGCTGTCTATACAATACAAAACATCAGCTTAGTTCCTAACAGTTCATATATCAGATCAGTAACCAATAAGATCAGTAACTCATAAGATCAGTAACTCATGTAAGTTCAATAACTTCCATATAAAATCAGTAAATATCTAAGATCAATAAACATTTAAAATCAGTAACTTACATATCAGATCAGTAAGTATATCAGATCAGTAACTCAGATTTCAAATATCTCATATAAGATCACTAAAAATATTCTCAGTTTCCACACTAAGATCAGTAATCTTATTTCACATGACTCAGTTAAGATCAGTAATTTTATTCTTTAATATTACTCAATAAGATCAGTAAACTTACTTCAGTTAGCATTAAGATCAGTAATCTCAATCTTAAGTTTCTCATCAGATTAGTAAGCTTAGATTCAGATGACTTAGTTAAGATGACTTAGAACCACATATATTACTAACTTTAAGTTGCTTTTGGCCATCAAAACATACTTTCATCAACTAGAATATTGTTTATAGGATTCATATCCCAACAATTTCCCCCTTTTTGATGAAGCCAAAACTACTTAAATGTTAATAAATCAGTAGTTAAGTATGTAGTCTATCATAACAGTTCATCAATTCAGAAATCATATCATATTCACAAACAAATCAGATATTTCACATATTACACATACTCACAAAATATGAAATGATCACAAAATATAGAAATAAAGATTAAGGATAGAAATGTTATCTTCTGAGCTTGTCCTTCATCTTCATTCTGCATCTTCAGATTCTGAATGCCACATACATTCTTGCTTTGATATCCATCATATGTTGATGGTCAGTAATTCCTTCTTCCTTAATGATCTCAGCAATAATGTTGTTGATCTCTTTGTAATCAGGTTCTCCATTTTCCAGTCTTGGAGGTTCCCAATTAGGTTCTTCAGGACACAATATCTTTGTTCCTGCACGATTAGCAACCTGTGCTATGTCTTCCCAGAACTCTTGATCAATATTCAACATAAATTCTTCAAAATCAATAAATTCTGCTTCTTTGCTCAAATGATCACCAAACTTCTTCACAATGAAGTTAGCAATCTGCCATTTCTTCTTCAAATTTTTCCAGTATTCCATATGTTCTGTTAAAACAATGAAATCCACAAAGTTTTCATCTTGAAAATCTTTGTCAAACTGTTTTCCTTCAGCTTTCTTTTGAGCATTCATCTTTTTCTTCAAAGCTGTAACTCGATTATCAAATCTTGTCTTCAAGAACTTGACATCCTTTTCTTTCTTCTTTTTCAAGCTTTCTTCCTCACTTGAAACGACAGCTTTCATTTTGCTCTTTGATCTAGTCATTCTTCCAGCTTCTTCCTCTTGTTGTTCTTCATCAGATAGAACTAACTTCCTCTTCCTCTGACTTGAACTTCCAGCAATATCAGGTCTCTTTTCAACAATCTCTTGACCTTGTTGCTTCTGTTGCTTTCTTTGCTTCAGCTTTTCATTCAGAATAGCAATTTCAGCTCTTAATTCATCCTGACTCACAACCAGCTGAGCTTGTTGTGACTGTGTTTGCTCCATCACTTGTCTTGTCCTATCTTCCCCCTTTTTGACTTCATCATGCCACTCTTTCAAGGAAGATATGTGTTGCTCCAGCTTCCTATGCAACACCTGAGACAAATTCTTCTCTTGTACTCTATGAAGGTCAAATATTTTGGACATTGTATACTCCATTACCTTCTCATAAGAGTGATCAGAATGCATCTTGTTCATCCTTTCAGTAGCTTCTTGAAACATTTGGACAGCAGCTTCCAACTTTGCTTGAAGCTCTGCATTCTGCTTTTTCAGCATCTCAAAGTCAGATTGCTCAGAATCCTTCTCAACAGGACCTGTTCTGATCTCTTCTTGCACATCCTCAATAGGATCAGTAGAGTGAAGTGGAATACTTTCCAACTCTTCAGCATTTACATCCTGATTTTCAACAACTTCAGTTTCCTCAATCACAACAGTGTTCTCAAACACCTCTGTTGCATTGACAATATCTTCATCAATTTCCATAAAGTCTGTCTCAGCAGCTTCAGTTTCATCAACACCTTTCTCTTCACTAAACAAATCTTCATCAGAGTTAGGAGTTGCAATCTTCTCAACAGTGTACTTGATTCCTGTTAATCTTTCAACAAGAAGTACCACAGATTCTGGAGTGACTAACTCAAGAAAAGAGTTAACACCAGCTGCTTGCATCTGTTCTGCTTCCCAATCATCAAAAATTGAAGCACCTCCCATGCCTTCCATGATAGCTAAATTTTCCTTCAAAGTACTCCTTTTAAGATACACCCAAGTGCCAATCCTAAGGAGTTTCTCAAACTCAACAGAGCTTTCATCTAATCCAGGAAATTGTTTTAACAATGCTATCCTCAGATCTATCCTGATTCTATCTTCTTTATCACAGATAGTGTACTCCATCAAATCAGCAGGTTTAGGAGTTATAAATTCAGGTTCAGGAGATGATGAAATATCAATTGGTTCAGAAGAAGTCTCAAATTCATGTTCAGTAGAGTGAGCATGAACCTGTAATGGGGATTGATGTGGTGAAGGTTGATGTGAAGTTTGATGTTGAGGGGTAGGAATAGAAGTAGGCTCAAAGTTAGTGTGCTGAGGTGATGAATGGGGAGTGTTCTGAGTCTCAGAAAAGTAGTGATCTGATCCTCCAGAACATGAAGGTTGAGGGTTTTGGGCTTCTGTTTGACTTGGTTCAGAATCAGAAGGGGTAGGGGAGACAACAACTAACTTTCTCCTAACACTCCTTGACTTAGTCCTCTTATGAACAGCAATTGGACTAGGAACACTAACCTCTTGCTCATCTGAGCTAGATTGCACCACAGTTTCCACAAAACGAACTGTTGGTTCTGAGGCAGCTGTAGCAGACCTTCCTCTCCTCAGTGTAGTACTGCTCGGATCATGCCTAGATTTTGATCTAACCTCAGTTTGATCGTCCTCCGATTGGTACATTGAAGCTCCAGACTCCTCTGCTTCAATTTCTTGAGAGTGTTCCAAGGGGTTTTCTTGTTCAAATTGAACAGACTCCTTCTTCATCAAGAATTTCCCATGATGGAATTTCTTGGGATTACTCCAGTATGGCTTTTTCACCAGCTGAGGCAGCAAGAAACTCAGCTTGTTTCCAAACCCTAATTTTGATTTAAGTGAGAATTCCATTGTATCCTCATCAAATAAAACCTTTTCCTTTTCAGTCATTAGCCTTTCCAGGAAGAATCCTTGCCAATCACCTTGCACCCTGTCGATGATTGCAGCCATAATTCTAATTTTAAAACTCGATAAGGCATCCTGGCTATGATGTTGCCCTAACAAGCACTTTCCGGCTATATCCATCAAGAACTGCAGACCAGTAGGAAGTACATCCTTCTTCAGATTTGTCAAGGTCTCTGTCTCAACACCTGACCATCTTCCCACACACTCCTTTTCTTCTCCAGCTTTGTAGGTCATAATATCCACTGGACCTTGCGGTAAATCCAACATTACTTCGAGGATGTCCCTAGTAATGGTGACTTTGTGTCCAGCAAGCATGGAGTGAACACCATCTTTATCTCCTTGGAGTTGTAAATAGAATTCCACAGCTTCCGGTTCGTAGACATTCACGGGAAATGATTCCAGAAATTTTCGTAGTCCGCATTCTTCACACATAGTTAGAATTGCTTGATTTTCTGCACTGTGTCTGCCATTGAAATAGACAGCGTTCTCCACGAAAATTCCCTTCTTGCGCATCCACAAATTCGAGTAAAATGTTCCTGCTACTTGGTTAGCTTCATTGATAATATTGATAGATGCCATTTGAGAATTTTTGTAGAAATCAGATTTTCAGAAGTAAAGAAGTTAAGAAATTTTCAGAAAAGAACTCGTAAGAACGAAGAAGATGAAGTGTGATAGTTTTTGTTAAATTCAAAACCAATCTAGGGCTAGGATTGAATTAGATTATTACAAAGAATGGTTGGGATTAAATCTCGAAATTCGAGATAAGCAATAACTGTTCACATTCTAGTAACATTCTTAATTTTTGGAGCCAACTAGTGTTTGATAAATACACCACAATTTTTAGGTTAGAAATAAAGGAGTGTATTAATCTTCTCTATTAGTAATCTAAAATTTGAACAATTCTTGACTTAGAGAAATCTAAACCAAAAGACTGTTCTGATGCAGATCAGCACAGTAGTTTCCAAAGCTATTTCACTTCATTTTCTTACTTATATTTAAAGAAAATTTCACTTATCTGGATCAGCTGAGTACGGTGATCAGCTGAGTAAACTTTTTAGAAATCAGATCAGTAGATGAATCAGCACAGTAGATTTCAGATCAGTAGATGGGTCAGCACAGTAATCCTCAGATCAGTACCCAAATTTTCTGATTTCACCTTTTTGATATCAGCACAGTAATCCTCAGATCAGTACTGTATCAGATCAGTAGATTTCTTGTAGACAAATTAGTAGTAAACAAATCTTTCTGTAGACAGATTAGTCAGTAATCAGATTAGTTCTGTAGAATAACTGAATTGTAATCAGATCAGTACTGTAGACAAAGAAACTTTGTAATCAGTACAGTTCTGTAGACAAGTCAATGTATTAATCAGAATATATCTGTAGACTGATATAGCCTGTAATCAGATCAGATTAGTAGACTATTCAAATTTGTAATCAGATCAGTTCCCCCTTCAATGGAGAATTCCTCTTCTGTGCCTGTTTCACCTTGGTAGAAGTGTTAGTTCATGAAACATAAGTGAAAAACAGTACAGATTAGTAACAATATGTTTAATTTAATGATCATATCAAGGTTTTTGCTAAAGTGACTTAGTGATCTGAGTCAACAAAAGGATCTTTAAGAAATCACAGATTCCCCCTTAATGTATGTTCTCAGTGTCCCTCAGCTTTACCAGCTTCCTCATTGGGATTAAGGCCACTTCAGTAACCTTGTTACCTGTTTTAAGAGTAGTGATCTGACATAGGGTTGTCTCTTCTGAATGTTGAGTTTTGATGTACTGCTCTAACTTTCTGCTTTATCTTCCTCTTGGTACAAGATCAGTACCTGAAATGTTAGCACAGTTCTATATACACACAGAATCCATATCTATCAATCCTAAACTAATGCACAGTTCTCTGAATCTCACTTCAGCCAATGGTTTTGTAAAAATGTCAGCTCTTTGAATATCAGTATGAATCTTTTCCATTCTAATATTCTTCTTTTCAACATGATCCCTAATAAAATGATGCCTAATGTCAACATGTTTGCATCTAGTATGTAAAACAGGATTTTGAGTGATGGCAATGGCACTATTACTGTCACAATATATAGGTACATTAGATTCTACAACATTGTAGTCTCTGAGTTGTTGTATTAGCCAAAGAAGCTGACTACAACAACTACCTGCAGCCATATATTCTGCTTCAGTAGTAGAAGTTGCCACACTTGTTTGTTTCTTTGAAAACCATGAAATGAGCTTAGTTCCTAAGAATTGACATGAACCTGAAGTAGATTTTCTATCTATTTTGCAACCTCCAAAGTCAGAGTCTGAATAACCACTTAAAGATATATCATCATCTGCAGGATACCATAATCCTCGATTAATGGTCCCCTTTAGATATTTCAATATCCTTTTAGCAGCTTCCAGATGACTTTCCTTGGGGTTTGCTTGAAATCTTGCACATACTCCAACAGAAAAAGCAATATCAGGTCTGCTGGCAGTTAGATAGAGTAGAGAGCCAATTAAAGCACGATAGTGAGGTTGGTCAGAAGACTTACCTCCTTCATCAGGATCCATTCTGTATGTAGGTTGCATGGGCACACCAACTGTCTTACAGGTTTTAATACCAAATTTATCTAGCAAATTCTTAGTGTACTTTGCTTGATTTATAAAGATACCTTCTGAAGTTTGTTTTACTTGAAGACCAAGAAAATATGTCATTTCTCCCATCATAGACATTTCAAATTTACTTTGCATGAGTGTAGAAAAGCTTTCACTCAAGTTTTTGTTAGGTGATCCAAAGATAATATCATCCACATAAATTTGAACAAGTAATATATCATTACCTTCTTGTCTTCTAAACAAAGTTCTATCAACTTTGCCTTTTGTAAAACCATTTTCAAGTAAGAATAGAGAAAGAGTATCATACCATGCTCTTGGGGCTTGTTTCAATCCATAGAGTGCTTTCTTTAACCTGTATACTTGGTGACTATTCACTTCAAAACCAGGTGGTTGTTCTACATAAACTTCTTCAGCAAGTATACCATTCAAAAATGCACTTTTCACATCCATTTGATATACAGTAAATTTCATATGTGCAGCATAAGCAAGGAACAATCTTATAGCTTCTAGTCTAGCTACAGGAGCAAAAGTTTCATCATAATCAATACCCTCAGGTTGAGAGTAGCCTTGAGCAACTAATCTAGCTTTGTTTCTTACTACAAGATCATTTTCATCCCTTTTGTTCTTGAAAATCCACTTAGTGCCTACAACATTATGATTACTAGGTCTATCAACAAGTTCCCAGACTTCATTTCTAGTGAACTGATTAAGTTCTTCCTGCATGGCTATAATCTAGTTACTATCACTTAAAGCTTCAATCACAGTTTTAGGCTCAATAGATGATAGAAAACAACACCAGCAAAATAAAGACTTACTAGATTCTTCTTTTGAATCAAACAATTGTCTTCTAGTTTTAACACCTATACTAGAATCACCTAGAATCAGATCAGTAGAATGAGCAGACTTCCATGTCCTTCTATTCTTAACAGTATCATCATTTACATCATGCAAATTATCATGCAGATCAGTATTATTTATATCAGCAGTTTTGTTCACAGGAGAGCAGTCATTCAATTCTTTTATTTCAGAAGTTTTAGATGACTCACCTTTGTCTTTTACCTTTTCTTTATCAGAATCTTGATCTAGAACATTCAGGAAAGGATTATATGCTTGTACAGATTCATATATTCCTGTATCATCATCTTCATTGTTGATTTGAAGCTGTAGTTTGTCAATTTTCTTACTAAGCTGATGATCAGCAGAGTCCTGCACATTCTCATAAAAAACAACATGGGGTGTTTCTTCCACACATAGAGTAGAGTAATTAAATACTCTAAATGCTTTGCTTACAGAAGAGTATCCTAAGAATATCCCTTCATCAGCTTTTGCATCAAAGGCATTTAATTTACTTTTGCCATTGTTATGTATGAAACACTTACAACCAAAAATATGAAAATAAGAAACTCTTGGTTTTCTACCTTTCCATACCTCATAAGGTGTTTTACCATGCACCTTATTAAGAGCACTTCTATTTTGGGAGTGGCAAGCTGTGTTAATAGCTTCTGCCCAAAATTTCTGAGGTGTGTTGAATTCTGCAATCATGGCTCTGCAAGCTTCTTTTAGTGTTCTGTTTCTCCTTTCTGCAACACCATTTTGTTGAGGGGTTCTGGCTGCACTTGTCAAATGCTGTATGCCAGACTTAGAACAGTAGTCAGAAATGTAACAATTAATAAATTCAGTCCCCTTGTCACTCCTAATCTTGACAATGGGATGACCTTTTTCAACCTGCAATTTCTTTAATAGATCTGGAAGTAGTGTTTGTGTATCACTCTTTTTGTGTAGAAAGACTACCCAAGTAAACTTAGAATAATCATCTACAACAACTAGAGTATACCTTCTTCCATTCAATGTAGGAGGATTGATAGGACCATGAAGATCCATATGCAAGAGTTCTAAAACTCTGCTTGTTGAAAGAGTTGGAATGGACTTAAATGAAACCTTTACCTGTTTACCTTTTTGACAGGAATCACATACTTGTGATTTGGAATAGATTTCATTAGGAATGCCCTCAACAAGATGTTCTCTAGCAATCTTGTTGATTATCTTAAAGTTCAGATGGCAGAGACGTTTATGCCAGAGCCAACTGTTTTCTTTAGGACTCTTAGTAATAAGACAAGCATTCTTAGGACAACTATTCCAGTTCACAATGTATACACTTCCTTGTCTTGTGCCAACAAGTAGAACATTGTGAGTCCTTTTATCAATTATTTCACATCTTCTGGTTTTGAACTGAACCTTGTATCCCCTGTCACAGAATTGAGATACAGATAACAAATTATACTTCAAACCTTCAACATAGGATACATCTTGGATTTCAACATCTCCATTCTTGATGAATCCAAATCCTTTTGTGATTGCTATTGAGCTATCACCAAAGATGACTTTTGGTCCTTCCTTCTCATGATAGTCAGTAAGTAAGGCCTTGGTACCAGTCATGTGGTGTGAGCACCCACTGTCTATGTACTAGGTCTCACCAACTGAACCACCTTTCTTGTATAAGTCCAGTCGATCCTGCAAGGTAGTGATCTTAATAACTTAGGTACCCTTGTTTATTGGGGTCCTTGGGGGTTAGTAGTGAGAGGTACCCAAATGAACATTGAGGATTTGAATAAGTGGGACCTCTTCAGTTTCCTTCCAAATTTATCACAGAACAGTACTTTATTAACCAATTCAGAATTATCAGCAGACTTAGGATCTATTTTTCTGAGATAGCCTTTCCTTGGTTCTATCCCTTTTTCAGTAAGATCAGTATGTCTGTAATAGTTTGAATATGGTCTAAAAGCATGTGGACCATAAGGCTTATAAATTTGCTTTGGTCTTTTCTCTCCATTGATATCATAGGATAAAGGAGGAGGATAAAGAACAGGTTTGTTATGATAATGAGGCACAAATCTCCTAGGTTTAGTTGAATACAGCTGAGACTGCCTTATAAAAGGAGGTCTAGGCTGTTCCCAACTTGCCTGTGCTTGTCTTGACCTACTGTTCTGAGTTTGTCTCTTCTGATTCCAGGACTGATCTGATCTGGTCAGAGGAGTATAACTCTTCTGGTATGGTCTTGACTGTACTGGTCTTAATACATTCTTCATTTTACCATTCTTGGTAGTAGGAGGGATGTATTTAGACTGTACTTTGAGTTTTGGATCATCATCATAAGTCATAGGTTCTTTTCCTTTATCTAGTTGCAAAGAACTTGTACTAGCTCCATTAGTGTTCTTAAATTCTGAAGTAGATGGACTAGGCAGATCAGTACCTATTCCTCTTTTATCATTTGGAGCTCTATATCTGTCTGAGATAGTTTGATTAATCTTAGTAGAGTTAATCATCCCAGATAGCTTTCGATCTAGGCTCACTACTTCAGATTCTAAGAATCTATTGCGCTCTTCAAGTTTTTCACATTTAATCTTTAAATCATTGAATTCATTAGTCTCTTTGGCTTGAGTTTTAAGCATACCCTGATATAGTTTGTCAATGGATTCATACTTTTCTTGGAGTTGAGACAACTCTTCTGATAGTCTTGCATTTATGACAGCTATATTAGGATCCACTTTTGACTGAGCTTCTTTTAGCTTAATGATTTCTTGCTTTAAAGATATATTCTCATCACTAATTTCAATGAATGTTTTGTTAGCTTGTAGAAGGTCTTCTTCAGTCACTCCTTGGGAATGATGAAGACTACTTCCTACACTGCTAACAGCAGCATCACTTTCATCAGTGTCAGAATTGTTACAAGATTGAAATGAGTTAACAGATGATACCTCATCATTTATTTTGGCCATCATTGCCAGTCCATCATCTGCTATGAAGGCTTCATCTTCATTGCTAGAGGGGTAGTCAGATGAAGACGATGGTAACTCTTCTGATTCTGAATCAGAGTCATTGTAGGCCACCATTGCCTTCTTACCCTTTGCATATTTTCGATCTCTTCTGGCTTTCCTTTCTTCTCGATCTTCAGAACTCAGATCAGGACATTCATAAGCATAATGACCTGGCTTATCACAATTATAGCAAACAGGATTGTTAGAAGTTCTTTTAGGAGGAGAATGCTTTCTGTTCCTGTCATGTTTGTCAATTGAGTTCCTGTCTTTCTTATCAGAATACTTTCTGTCTCTCTTTTCAGATGAGTTCCTGTCTCTCCTGTTCTCAGAAGAGTTTTGATCCCTTCTGTTCACAGAAGAGTCCCTGTTATTAGAGCCCTTAGATTCCTTATAGAATCTTTTGTACCTGCCATACCTCTTGTTCAGTTTATCAAATCTTTTGATCATAAGGCTCATCTGATCTTTCAGACTTAGATCAGAACCATCTAGTTCATCTTTTATGCTTGAAGCCTTAGTCTTAGATGATCTAGACCCCTTTGTAGTAGAGGCTTTGAAAGCTATGTCCTTAGAGACATCCTTATCCTTATGAATCACAGTAATAGGATCTTCTTCATCTAACTCAAACTCATGTGCCTTAAGTGTTTGGAACATAGTTTCTGCTGGCCAAGAATCAATGTCTTGTGTGGTTTTAATGATCATCTTGACCATTTTCCACCTTTCATCCAAGGCTTTCAAGATTCTCAAGTTAACTTCTCTGTCAGTATATGTCTTTCCTAATACATCAAGATCATTCATAATTTTGGTAAATCGAGTATCCAACTCATCAATTGATTCTCCTGGCTTCATCTTAAATGATTCAAACCTTTGGACAGCAGTGGATAACTTGCTTTCTTTGATCAGAGTAGTACCTTCACAAAGAATAACTAGTTTGTCCCACATCTGTTTTGCAGTCTTACATTTTAATACTTTACCAAGATACTCATTTGGTAAGGTATGTAAAATGTAGTTCTTGGCAAGACTGTCCAAATTGTTTTGTTTCATTTCTTCCGAAGTCAGTTCTGACCTTGGTTTAGGGACTAGTGTTCCAACTGGTTTGGATGGATCCAGAACTGCAGTATTTTCCACCATGATGACAATTGGTCCTTCAGTCACCACAGACACCATTAGATCATGGGTTGAGCTAAAGATGGCCTCCATCCTAAGCTTCCAGTAGTCATAATCTGCAATCTTGAACTTAGGCAGCTTGTTCACATTAGTGTCATCCATGTTTGATTAGACAAATAGGATCAGTAGTATAGCAGATAGATTTCAAGTATTCAGATATTAACCAATATCAAGAAATAACAGTAAGATCAGTAAAGAATCCCTCAAGATCTGTAGGGTTATCAAGAAACAACAGTCCAATGAACTACTGCTCTGATACCACTTGTTGGTCCCAAGTTGAGTTAAGATTGAGTAAGCTAAGAAAGTCTAGAGGGGAGGGGTGAATAGACTTTCAAAAATCTTTCAAAATATCAGAGTTTATAATGCGGAATAGTGTTCTGAATAGTACTGTTCTTACTGAGTCAGATCAGTACTTCCAGTGTTAGTTTTATACTCAACTTTTATCTAGATCTTTACTTTGTAAATTCTACTGTTCTTGATTAAACAAATATCAAACAGAAAATAAAGAACACAGAATTTTATAGTGGTTCGACAAATGTCTACATCCACTCTCACAACTCCAGTTGTGAAGTTTTATTACTCTTCTTGAGCTTCTTGTGGCTTAGAGTCCCAAGATTAAGACTTTGATCTTATCGATTATACCACCAGGTATATCTTCGATCTACTAGTAATTTCCCAAGTAACTAGCACACTTGTTTTACAAAATACAAACTTAAACTTGAAAAGTAAAACTTCTCTTTGAATAGCCTTTGATTATTCTCTTCAATTCAGTGGCTTCTTCTTCTTCAATCTCCTTCAACTCTGTGAGTTCTTGCGTGTAGACTTGCTCTTTGAATTCTCTAAGATCAGTAATTTCTCAGTAGTCTTCAGCAGTAGGAGATCATACAGTATTTATAGAACTTAGTATGACAGTTAGCAGTTTGTGAACTAACTTTCAACTAACTCTAAAACTGTTTTTGTAACTTCTTCTTGTAACCGACTTTGTAACTTCCTTTTAAGTCAGCATCTCTTCAATATATCTTCAGTTACACTTTAAATAAGCTTTCCAAACTTATTCTTCAATTTTACCAAATCAGCACAGTAACTTACTGTTCTGATTTTTACTCTTCGGATTTTACTCTGCTGATTTTTACTCTTCTGATTCAATCAGCACAGTAACCAAAAACTTTTCAAAACTTCTCCAGATTTCTTCTAAGCTCTTCTTCAACTCTTCTTGAAGTCTTCTTGTTCTGAAGTAGTCTTCTGAGTCCTCATTAGTCTTCTGATCTTCTTCTAATCTATTCCTAAACTAGTGTTCTGATTTTACTGTTCTGCACTTTACAAAGCTGAATACAACAGAATACAACTTTACATATATAAAACCTATCTATACATCAACTGAACTATATACAGATGAGTATATCTAAGTCCTATACTTATAAGCTGTCTATACAATACAAAACATCAGCTTAGTTCCTAACAGTTCATATATCAGATCAGTAACCAATAAGATCAGTAACTCATAAGATCAGTAACTCATGTAAGTTCAATAACTTCCATATAAGATCAGTAAATATCTAAGATCAATAAACATTTAAAATCAGTAACTTACATATCAGATCAGTAAGTATATCAGATCAGTAACTCAGATTTCAAATATCTCATATAAGATCACTAAAAATATTCTCAGTTTCCACACTAAGATCAGTAATCTTATTTCACATGACTCAGTTAAGATCAGTAATTTTATTCTTTAATATTACTCAATAAGATCAGTAAACTTACTTCAGTTAGCATTAAGATCAGTAATCTCAATCTTAAGTTTCTCATCAGATTAGTAAGCTTAGATTCAGATGACTTAGTTAAGATGACTTAGAACCACATATATTACTAACTTTAAGTTGCTTTTGGCCATCAAAACATACTTTCATCAACTAGAATATTGTTTATAGGATTCATATCCCAACAATAGCCCTTCCAGGTACGGACCTATGCTTGAGCCCAAACATCAATTCAAAGTTAACCACATGGAGGAAAACATATGGATCAATTGTGACTGCTCAATGAGACACGACTGGTGCGGGGTGGAACAACACAACAAACACATTTGATGTGACGGACGAGCAGTGGGAACAAATCGTTAGGGTAAACAATCCGTTCTATAATACTAAACCCTCCGCTATGCATCTATCTAATGAAAAGTTAATTGCCATTTTCCTAATATAATGCACTGAAGTTAATTTTTCAACCTGAGTATGATAGTTTGTATGTGAAGATTATGCAACTTTCTGCCATCCTTATTTGAGAAGCACAAGAGTTGAAATTTACTCAACCCACAATCAACTAATTGTGATGTATGTCTATATAGGTCCATATATTAACATTGTTTATATAACGTCATATAGTTATTGTCTATATAAGTTCATATAGTTATTGTTTATATTTATGTATATAGGTTTATATAGTTGTTGTTTATATAAGATCATATAGTTCTTGATTATATAAGTTCGTATATAAATTCATATAGTTGTTGTTTGTGTAGGTTCTTATGAGTTGAAAATGTGATGCATGTTTATATAGGTTCATATAGATCTTGTTTATACAACTTCATATAATTTTTGTTTATATAAGTTCATACAATTGTTGTTTATGTTTGTGTATGTTGGTTCATTTAATTTTCCTTTATTTGTATTCGTAGGCAGCTGATCTAGTTCTATGTCAATTATATCATTCTTGCAGAAAGACCCACTCATGCGTGGCATGCGCGAAAAGGAATGACCACTTTATCTAGATTGGAAGGAAATCTTCGGAAAAGACAGGGCAACCGGAGATGGTGCGATAGACATGGCGGACACAGTTGAGAGAGCGAGACAAACACGTGCCAAATGCACTCGTGTAGAGGTTAACCAATACTCGAATGGCGACAACTTCGTAGACCTTGACAGCCCGAACGGAGAGCGGGCCGACAGTGGACTCAAAGAGAACGAAGGCATGACGAATAGTTCAACTGAGATGAGAAGGGATACATACCCATCTACAACAACTACATCAAAAGGCAAGAAAAACTATGTGACTAGTGAGCCGTCTGTTGGTGCCGAGCTTCGGGAGTTTTATGTATCCACCCGTGAGTAGATTTCACAGCTTGCATCTCGAATCGGACATGATCATGATATGGATGTTGCTCGAAAATCACTGTTCGATTTGTTGGGCAACATTACATCGTTGTCTTTGTTGGATAGGATCGATGTGTCCGAGATTCTAGGCGCAAATCCTAACCAGCTCGAGATATTTATGGGGTACAATGACGATGCTTGTGCAGTATACTATAACCGTCTACTGGAGCGTGCACGTAATGCACCAAAGTAGGTATTAAGTCTCAACATCGCAAGAACACCTTTTGAACAACTTTTGATTATATAAATGTGGGAAGCCACAATGCGTATGTATTAGTGGAACTTGAGTGGTTAGATGAACAAACATCTCTTATTTGGGTGCATGTTTTGGCCACTAACGTTTTGTGTTTTTAAAGCAATGGGCCTTTTGTTATCAACAACTACATCTTTAGTATAGCTTTGGAAGTATGTGTGCAGATCAGAGTCCCTTAGAAGACGTTTAATTTGGTAATGATATTAACAAGTATGAAATTTTCTCACTTTTTGATGTTACCAGTATCTCTGTCATATGTGGTTGAGTTTGTGATTTTTCTTCTGGAGTAGTTGGATACTTTCTACAAGTTGTCAATAAATCATCCTAACCCTGAGTAGCTTGTTTAAGGGGTTTCTTTCATTCGCTAGGTGTTTCGCAATAAATTCGTTTATCATACATATACAAGAAATTTATTAAAAAAGGTGAAATTCATCACTATTCTTCGTGTTTGTTATTTCCGAACTATGGCATTAGTAGAAGGTCTTTGATAGGTAATTTACCTGTTGACTGCACTTTTCACTCGTTTCTCAGCAAGCACTGTTAATATTACCTCTGGAGACAAACATTCTGTGCAAGATTTGTTGAATTGTATTAAGTGGTGGAATAGGTGAATTTTCGGCAATCCAAGTGTGTATTGCTTTCTTCTCTTGTACTTAGTGAAATTAATAAGTATCATAAATTGATATTTGGGGGATATGAATATATGATTGATTCTTGCTGCAATGGTAAACTTCCAAGTTGACTTTTGTCATTCAATTCTTCTTATTGATCAAAGTTAAGTTTGGCCCCAGAATCATTTGCAATTATATATAATGAAAATAGGGTATAAGTGATCAAGTTTTTATTTTTTTGGAGGAAGATTTACCTTTTTTATTTGATTATATATGCAAGTTATCATGATTTTGATAACATGTACTTTCCCCGTCTGTCTATGAGCTTTTCGTTTACCATTTTGGTCCGTTTACACACATCTAATATCCATACAAATCAAATCAACTCAATCTTTAGGACGCCACCTTCCTGCACACTTGCTTGCTTACAAAGCCGACGTGCTGCTTTCATTAACACGAGCACACTTTAGGGCGCCAACGTTGTAGGTGTCTTCACTATTTAAAACATTGGACGCCCGTTTGTAATTTATTTTCTTAAACCACGCCATTTTGTTAAGCTCATTTAAAAACATTAATATTCTAGTAAAAAAACCCCAATCTTTTGAGATCCGATTGGGGAATTTATTGAATTGATGTGGCACGTAACCCATTTCGTTTGATGATGGAAACTAAGATGGCACACATTACTTTTAGTTCAGCTTATATAAAATAAAAGGTTTCAACTTTCATTAGACTTTGAGAGCTCAGCTCATGCAGACGATGTCAACATAATGTGTGTGTAGAATGTAGAGTGCAAGTTATAATCGTAGTTATTGTTACAAACATAACTATGTGTTTCTGAATTTGTTCTCGTATGTGCTAATGTACCATTCACCCCATTGTTTAAACCTTATAGGGACATTAGAGGCACTATCTACATTAGAAACAATATCTAAAAAAACCATTACAACTTATATGTATGGATAAAGAGAGGTTTTTCGCAGGGTATGAGAAAGATATGATGAATACAAACATTTAAACACTACCCTCATTCAAATAAATCAATCCGTTAGCTTGATTTGGGAATTTAAGTTTGACGAATATGAAAGCCTTTGTGAAAATAACAACATATAATTGACTTTAATGCCCCCGATAACATAACAACATAGACAAAATATAGATTGCATAATTAGGCAGAAATCATCCAAGTAGTACACACCACGAGTTCTAGACTGCCAGCTTCAAAAGGTGTGACTAATACCACAAATGTCACACACACCAAATACAGAAGGTAGAGTTAAACACACAAATGCATAAGTGCATTACATACATAGAAGCGTAGGTTATAACCCAGTAAATACTTAAACACGGTACTACTTTGGACGAACACAACCACTAATCTCGACTGTGTGAATAATGCAGCTTATGAGGGTTGCACGATGCACATGAGCTAGCCTAAGCATCTACATCACCGAGTCGATCGTTTCCCACAACCAACACATTGGTAGAGGTGTTACCAACCGGTTAACGTACCTCGCCTGACTGCAGGTTGTTAGATTCAACGTTTATCATGATCCCACATGGACCATCCACTGGATTGTGAAACAACCTTGTACGAGGTGGTTTCCGGAATGCAGTAACTGACGATTCAACCTCATGCTCATCGTCGGAGTCAACGACCGAAATGGGATTACGAGCACAATTCATCACATCACCCGAGCTGATTTGGATAATCTCAGCACGGCGGGGAGATTTAGGTTCAAACAACAAATGAAGCCGATCGTACAATAAGTCACCCTTGTTGAAGTATGCATTGGCGAAGTCATCGACCTACATATGCGAGAGACAACACAAATCAGCTATCAAGACGAGGGTATTTATTTGGGTGTACGTAGCCGAAAATGAACATTATAAGTACGTTACTTTACCAGCGTGAGATGAGAGCAGCGGGTTGCAAAACCGCGCACGAAGTTCACTTCCCTGTCCCAGTGAACACTAGTGGTATTGAGCACACTCCTAAATGTAGCATACCTCTTTTTCCAGCACGTTAACCTGCATCAAAACATCATCACAAGTGAACTCATGAGCTGTAATGAGATTAACGACCCCATGAGCCTCTGCCAGTGATGCGTCGTTACAACCGTTAGTCTTCCAGTACCCTTCACGCTTCTCCTTAACCAGAATGTTAACAAAAGTGGTCACCGATCGTTCGTTCCACTTTCCAATATACAAGTATGACTCTTGAGGAGGTATTTCCTCTACCCTCACATGTTTCTCAATGGAATCCATATGAGAATATAACAGAAGCAAGGATTATGAACAAGAGTGATGGTTCAAGGATGGATACATAGCATGTTAAATAGGGATGAAGTATAGAGATGAATGTGCAATTAGTAAATGGAGTATGCATTGAATGAGTTTAGTTGGGAGTTGTAACAGTGATGAAAAATACATAAACATTTATATTGATGTGAAACATAAAGATATGCAAATCAAATCTTACTGGGAAAAGTTTAGATGAAGGCACAGTCACATTAATTGGGTAGTCAAACCAAAAAAGACACAATTCCTTGATTGCAAATTCAAAACGCGTAATGATAAATAGGGCATAGAACTAAATTGGTAGGTATACCTCATACAATAGTGCAGAAACATACGAAATATTAACACACTCGAAACATAAACCCCAAAGTAATCGAAACCAACATCTCGAACACAACATATCACGAGGCATATAACGTACACAATTGTTTAACAGAACATGGCGTATTATTCAAAAGACCTACCGCATTAAATCGCGAGGATGAATCGTCGCAATCAATCGCAGCTAAACCCGCCATAGGTCAACGCCTAAATCATCCGTATCCATCCAGACGCAACCACCACGAGGATGATACTGACGATAATGGAACATTGCGTCGGACTCATTTCAGATCTATCTCACCGCCGACAAATCGGGGCATTGGGTGCGACTGAATAAGCGGCCACAATGGTTATTCGTGCCCTAAATCAGAATTAAAGACAACCCAATTTACATAAGCGGAGAAATGTGTTGGAATAACAAAATTGCAACGAGGATATTTTGGTCATTTGCATATTTTATTTTAACTAATCAGTCCACACACCTATGGTGTATACCAAACATGGAATTAAACTATAATATGAGTTTTATTAGGTTGGGTCCAATCTTGAGCACAAATCTCAGATTTTTAGTGTGTACTACCGAATCCTGCCTCAAAGTTAAAATGGAAAATTGAATAATATACTCCTGGCGATCTCAAGGAAATGGGGTTAGAATTCACCACGCAAACAAGCCTTATCACAAAATTTCCGTTTCCCAATAATAATTAATAATAATAATACAAAATAAAAAAAGAAAATAAAAATACCACTACAATACAGCCCCACCCACCCTATGGCTATCAAACATTGAAACCTGCCCTGTATTGTCTACTCCTCCATTTCCATACCCACAAAACCACTGTATTACTCTCCATATATCTCTCTCTGCTTCCAATTCAATACTATTTCGATTATCCACACTCAATTTCAATTCTTTTGGATTTCCTGCCACTCAGAAAGGATAAGCGGTGCCGTAGGAAGGATACCGGAATTCTGTCTCTATGGCGATGCGGGACCTGGTGAACGGTGGCGCCGCCTGTGCGGTGCCGGGCTCTTCTTCATCCTCTAACCCTCTCGGAGCTCTCGCCAACGCCCTTATTGGTTCCTCTTCCAAAACCCAGGTTCTTCAATTGTTTCCTCTTTTCTAGTCATTTTAATTGGCCCCTTTTGATGATCAGATGTATGAATTGAAAAGTTTGATTTGTAACGGTGGTGTTCTTCGTAATTTTTTCTCCAAGTTTATTTTGTTTTTCGTAGTAGTCGGGGAGAACTGACAAGTACTATTATCGTGGTCAAGAGTTTTTACGCTTTTGAGCTGTAGAGATTGCTTATTCGGCGATCACAGCAAAATTCGTTGTTTTTTTAGTTGATATGCGACACTGTAGACTAAGAACTTTGAAAGGGTGGAGAAAGCAATTACTGGTTGTTACCCCTCTTTATGTTCTAATGGTTCTTATTATTAATTGCAAGTAACTGGGTGTATGTTTCATATTGGGAGATTCTACATATATAAAGGAAATATCATTTTTGTCTATACAAGTTCCTTTAAGCGGTTGCAAGGTTCTTCAGGTTGTCTGATGTCTTCCTTTCTATTAGGCAAAGAGGTTTACCGCACGAGATACAGAATAGTTAATGCAATATGTAGGGTTTGAAACACTCACAGTAGTAAATGAGAAAAACTGAAATGGATGAGGGTTCTGCAAATCTGTTTAGTGTTTATGTATCTGATAAGTTTTCTACCGTCGGTTCTATTGTGTATTCTCTTTCTGTCCTTATGCAGCATGAGTGACTCGACCTGACATGCATCTTTATCACTCACCAGTTACTGGTGGGAATGCAATTGGCTGCAGATTTGTGTTGTTGCCAATCATCTGATTCCACCATTTAAGGGTTATTCCCAATTGTTGCCCTTGGTGGTGAATATTAGATGTTTCATCAATGATACTCAATAAATAATTGGATAACCTTATCATATGAATAGTTGAATGAGTTTTTATTGTTATACTGAGGTGCTATCTAGAACAAATGTCTTTCTTCTTACATCATTACTTTAAAAACATGATTTATCATCAAGCAGGAAAGACTTCGAGAGATTCCGAGTGCAACAGCTACAACACCGGATGGAAATTTGTATGGAGCACCGGAAGAGTCATTTGCTGCCCTTCCAGGGTCCGAGCTTGATAAATTACATCCAACTGCCCAGGTTCGTACTATTTGTCTTTTCTTTCTGGCTGTTTGCCTTGTGGTTGTGGATTTACTGAATTAATGTTTACTTTTTTATTATTGTGCAGGGTTCAGAATTCCTTCAAGGCTTCCGCTCCGTGGATCAAAGTAGGTTTTCAAATGCTTGGGATGAGATACAGAGACCTCAAGGCGGGGTCGGTCTAAGCAACTTTCCTTTTGAGCAACCTCGGCTTCAACAAGATTTTGATGGTAATTTGGAAAAGTTTTTTTATTATTGGTATGAGGTCACTGGTTCATTGCTCTTCTAGTCCTTTTTGGTTTTGTTGTTGTGTTTATTTACGTGGATCAACAAACCTCTGTTTTCTGTAGCGGTTATAGCCGAGGATGGTAATTCCTTCCAATATAACCATGATGCAGCATTTTTAGTATAGTAAATTCACGATGTATCACCTCAATCAATTTGAAGATTATCTGATGTATGAATGGAGCTATGAAATCAAAAACACCATATTCCGTTGGGGAAAATATATAAAACCCACAAAGCCAAATCTCAAGAACAATTAATATATCACTCAATTAATGAAAGTAAATATATGCAATGCATGTAGGAATAGAGTCAGAAAAGACAAAAAAAAAAAATGGAATCTCTGTTGCATTTTGAAGTGATTTAGCTTGAAATCCTGGAACATTAGGAGGTATAATCAAATGACAGATGGATGTAGAACTGGGAGACTTCAATAACTTAAACCGTGATGAAAATCTTGTAAATTCTATCGATAGTGACCGAAGATGAAGTGACATTTCCGTTTCGTAAATTAACTGGAGTTCTGAATAATTTCAGTTCTCTGATAATGTGCAAGTTGTTATTCAGTCAAGTGGGACCTGATGCCATCTTTTTTGGTTGAGTCAATAATATTTCCCAAGCACTTTCTTGCTAGATTGAAGTACTTGTCCCACAAAACGCAATTTTTTAGTGGAAGCCTGCTTTTCATTTTGATTAATATAGATAATGCTTCATCTTGCTTGGTCATTCGTGAGTCTTTTTGGCTTGATTTATCATCACCTTTTCTTTTCAAGCAAGCTGGTCTTGTGTATTACTCCCTCCGTCCCATACTTGTTTACTCATTTGCCAAAATGGTCTGTCCTGTACTTGTTTACTCATACCATAAAAACATCACGCGTCATTAACTCACACCCTTCAAACATCTTTTATTTACCACATATGCCATTACTTTGTTACTCTACTTTATTATTCACGATACTTTATTACTTAAAAGACTTTCATACCCTCTACTTTATCTCCTTTAATACTAATAAACAACTCTCACATTAAAACCCGTGCCGGAAGCTAATGGGTAAACTGGTATGGGATGGAGGGAGTAGTTACCTGCACGACATATTGCAGAACGTTATGTATGAGACTTCTGTATTCCTAACTAACTATTTTTATTTGCTTATTGCAGGGCCACCTCAAAGAGTTTTATCAAATTTTTTGCACTCATTTCTTCACAGCAATCATAATGGTGTACCTTTCCGACCAGCTTCACTTCCAGTTTTAGGATTGTCTGAAGGTGATAAACAATGCATACGTGATCGTAGCAGTATTATGGCTCGTCATCTATTTGCAGACAAGAGTGAAGATTTTATTCACACACAGGTTCAGTTCGTATGCTAAAAACTGCAAATCTTATGGAGATTTTCTGTCTCAGTGCTTGTCATTTTTGTTACATAGTGTCAACTGTTATGAGTATGTCCAACCACACTGAGTTATCTCTTGTCGTATATGTCTGAATATAATCCCTTGGGCATCCTTACCTATATAAGCAGTAATCTTCTTATAATGTGGGTTATTGGGGAATGAAAATTATGGAGATTCAAGTGTTTTGACTAAAACATTTTTCTCTTTCTGGGGTTATGTGGCAAATTTTTTCACTGTTGATATTGAATTTGCCACCTTTTCAGGTTAATGCCCTATTATCGTCTCTAGATATTGATGGTGATATCCGAGCTAGAGGTCCCATACCTGGGAGATCTCCGGAGCTTGAGGAGATTTGGAATGAATCACAAGGTATGAAACCCTGGTCTGATGGCTCAGATGGATGGGTTTCTGAATTCGCGCAACAGCGAGTTCCTCGTGATGATCCAAATATGTGGGTTCAATCATTTGAACGACAGCATGGTACAAATGGTTGGGCATCTGAATTTGAGCATGTAAGTGTTTCTTCTTGTGATTTGATTGGCAGCAGTTATTTAGTGGAGCTTTATTGTCAGCATTATTGTTGGTGGTTATTGGATATACAATCAGTTCTGTTGCCATTACTCTAGAAAAAGAGGCGAGTTCCAGAGTTATTAATGTCAGATTTCAACGTTATATGGACAGATAATTTTGAGTTGCTAAATAATACATTTAGTTTTCAAATATAACTTCTCATGCATCCAATTATTTTTCTTGTTTAACTCTATTAGTACGCTACTTCTTAGTCTTTATCTCTCACTAACTTCTATTTATGACCAGAATCAAAATTCCTTTTGGGTAGTTAACAACCTCATTATTTTCTTTGAAGAATAGTAGTAATTGATTAGCAGCTTTGAGTCGAGCTTATCTTATTTTGTTCGCTGTTCAATGGAAACAAGTCGTTCTGCCAGATAATTTGTCTATAAGTTCACAACTCCCTAACTTTGACATAAGTGTAATGCATTTCATTTATTTCTAGTTGCAGCTGCTTTTCCTGGATGAGAACAGGTTTATATAAGAATTGCATGCTGACAAATGCTATGCTTGTTTTAGTTTCTCTCACTCCATTGCCGTTCTCCTTCAAATTTCAGGAGCAGTCCCAACTTGCTACAATTGATCAAATGAGAGGTTCAAATATCCCTAACTTGGCTGCCATGGAGCAGACCCGCATGCTAGCTCACACACTAGCTCAAAACAGTGACCCCAAGTTTCAGGTGATAATCCATCTTGGATAATATGTGCACATGTATTCTGTAATTTGTCTTTTTGTGGGTTGGTGTTTGACATTGTTGATAGTATATCTTGAATTATATTTCTTGAGCCAGTGCTTCAAAAAATACAGTATATCAACGCAATAATGGCAATAATCACATTAATATTCTTGGTTGAAATATATGATCTAGGTACTGAGTTATGATAATTGACATTTCCATTCGAGTTTGGTTTGACTAAAATAGCTAATACAGTATATTAAAAGATGATCGTAGAAGTGAATGCATCTGGCATGAACACCATCAAAAATTCGAGTTTCTTTCATTCCAATTTTGCTAATATTTCATTACAATTTGGGTCGAATAGAATTCAAAGTTCCTTCAGTTTGTATCAAAGATGAGCCGTGGCGAAATCACTATAGAAGATAATCAATTCAAGCCAGTTGCGATTTCCACACCTGAAGACTGGGGAACAGAATACGATCAACAGTACAGCGGAGGACAATCATGGGCTAATCAGTTTGCAAATGAGCAGGCAAGTACTGATTTTATATAGACATCATGAATAAGTGTTGTTGTAATTATTTTTCAAGATGTTAAGTGTGTTTAAAATGTGTCTGCAACATAATTTTTTTTTTTATTGATAAGCAAGTTATGATCACCAAATTGTCCCGCTAAACTCTTCCTATATTCAGGTTTTGCATGAACCTCATCGCTGGGCAAATGAGTTTTCAGAGCAACATGGATTGGCAGAAGATGAGTGGGTTGATGAATTTTCCAAATTAAATGTCAACGACTGGTCAGAAGAATTTGAGCGTCAAGTTGCTGATGGAGTACTTGGGGATGCTTCTGCTGATAATTGGGCAAATGCATATGATGAGTAAGTGCACCTTTTTACAGAGTATTATATAATATAATATTCCCTCCGTCCCGGCACAAGCTTCCCATCCTTTTTTCCACACGGTTTGAGGAATATAATATAATATTAGATGTAGTAAAAGTACTAATATAAAAAAGATGTAGTAAAAGTTGATGTGATTGGATAGAAATAAAATGGTTGATGTGATTTGAAGATTTGGGGCCACAATGTTCTGTTTTATTTTATCTATTTCACTTAATTACTTTCCTACTTCAAATTTGAATAGTATAGAAATGCATTCATTTCCTATGCATTGATATGATCAAGAATACTATCGAGGTGAAACAAGAGATCTAAAGAAAAATATAGGCTAGACTAAATTAGTAACAAGTAAACCTTTTGTGTGCGTAGCTCCAACCATTTTGGAGATAACGTAGTAATCATAAAGTTTGAGACGATCCAAAAAAAGAAATGGGAAGTTCCTGGTGGGACTGAGGGAGTAATTTTCTTTCTGCTGTTAATTAAGTATAATTTATTTTACCTCTATTTTTCCAAGTCAGTGTTTATCTATCAATTAGATTATCTCTGTCATCTCTGAAGGCAGAAACTGGCTGTACATACTTAAATATAAGCATCATTTTTTTTGTTTCTCACAGGCAACTGTTTGTTTTGTATATCCTTGTCAATCTTATGTTTCAAAACAAATTGTCCTTGGATGTTTTTTCTGTTAGAGTTCAGACTACATGTGTTGGGAGATTGTGCATTGATTCTGCTTGAATGATTTTTTTTTTTTTTGGGAAGAAGGTACATCAAATTAATCATGGCTGTGACTGCATTGGGGAACGATTTACTTCTGACAATTATCATCCTTTAAGAGGAATACATTCATAATTAATATGGTGCTGGACCATAAATAGCTATTCACACTATTTACTAGCATGCATTGTGTGACATCACTCAAACTGGGATCCATTAAAATAATATTTGTGTCAAATGCCTACGTAACTTGCATGACTAGTTCTGGTTTTGGTATGCAGGTACCTAAATGAGCAAACTGTGCTAAGGCAGAAATCAGACACATCAAGAGGGGTATATGTGTTCTCTGATCTAAATCCTTATGTGGGCCACCCTAACCCTTTGAGGGAGGGGCAGGAACTCTTCCGCAAGGGACTTTTAAGTGAAGCAGTTCTTGCTTTAGAGGCTGAGGTTCTCAAGAACCCTGATAATGCAGAGGGTTGGAGGTTACTTGGTATTGCACATGCAGAAAATGATGACGATCAGCAGGTTAAGAAATATAAATTTTAAATTATATTTATGCTTTTATAACTTATAGGTGTAAAATCTATAACTAACCCTTGATTGCATTATGTACCGGCTCTAGAACTTGTGAGGAAACCATTTCTGAGATTTTAAGAAATTATATCTGGTAGTTCAACTAATAAACTTTTGGTTTCACTTCTCCATATATTAAAATACTTTGCTTGTCTCAGGCAATTGCAGCCATGATGCGTGCTCATGATGTTGATCCAACAAACTTGGAAGTTCTTCTTGCTCTAGGTGTTAGTCATACAAATGGTTAGTAGTTACAGCATCATATTTCAAAGCAGAAGAAATATGGTTATACTATTGTTTGTAGTTCTCTCTGGGCTTTTAAATTGTGATACTGTACGATCATTACAGAACATTATTCGCTTACCCCTTATATCTTACATAGGTTCATCTTCATATGATTCTATAGAACTTCCTATTGTTTGAGTTCTCTTTTGGATTTTAAACTGTAATATTGTTATACAATCATTACAGAACATTATTCGCTACACCTCATATATTACAAACATCTTCATATGATTCTATAGAACTTCATTTTTCATCATATGCATTGTTCTACTCAAGAGCACTTACGTAAATATTGAATTTCACTTTGGTCTTAAAATCTCCAGAGTTGGAACAAGCATCTGCACTAAAGTACTTGTACGGTTGGCTGCGTCATCATCCGAAGTATGGAGCCATTGCCTCTCCAGATCAGCCTGAGAATTTGTATTATGCTGATGTAAGTGTCTAGATGGACTGTAACACTCAATTGACTGCTCATATTACACCAAATATTCTTATGTTGTCTTTGTTTTGTTATAAATCTTGAAGAGGGGGGTTCATTTTGATAGTTTTGTTTGTGATCGAACAGGTGGCTAGGTTATTTAATGATGCTGCTAAACTCTCTCCTGATGATGCTGATGTACATATAGTTCTTGGGGTGCTGTACAACTTATCTAGGGAATATGACAAAGCCATTGAAGCTTTTCAGACAGCTTTGAAACTCAAACCACGAGATTATTCCCTCTGGAATAAGCTGGGTGCAACACAGGCTAATAGTGTCCAGAGTGCTGATGCAATTTCAGCATATCAACAGGTAATTAGTTGCACCCATTCTACTTATCTTAACACACCCCATTCGACCGTAATGCATAAGAATGTTCTTTAACATGGGAGTAATCAAGATAATTTGAAAATAGAATTTAGTTCCTGTTTATAGTTATGATCCTTAGCTATTGCATCTCCTGAAATAACATATCAAATTTTTATATATCAGCGTTCCTCCAGCCTTTCTTCATTGAAATTAAGTCAGTGCTTCATCAAGATACGGTGAAAATATGATGAAGGATTAACTAGTCATGTATATCATTTTTTCGTCTGGGGGAACCCGAATTTAGTTAACTGTAATACAATTATACAAGTGACCCACCCATGTTAATTTTGTTATGCATGTAGAGAGCGAGAAACCATGGTTTTTATCCATATTTAGTGTGCATAATTTGGCCATATCTTGTTATTTTATTGACTATTCAGCTCCCATGAATCAGATGCTAGTTTGGTTTCTTTTATGTATTGTGCTTTTTGTGCATCTGGCTTAAATTCAATTGTAATAATCTAGACCACCCATCTCCCACAGGATCCAACAACTGGGTTCTGCAGTATCTTTCTAGTTTCAAATGTTTGTATGTTGGTTTTCAGGCTCTAGATCTAAAGCCTAATTATGTGCGTGCATGGGCGAATATGGGTATCAGTTATGCCAATCAGGTACGATTCCTGCTGATATATATAGCATGACACAGACTTTAGAATTGAGTTAAACTATTTTAAATAGCAATTTACGCTTGATTTTCTGGTCATCTTACTCATCCAAGTAATTAAACAAATTGTGATCAGGGTATGTACGAGGATTCAATCCGTTACTATGTGCGGGCACTGGCAATGAACCCAAAGGCAGATAATGCATGGCAATATTTGAGAATCTCATTGAGGTAATTAACTTAAATAAATTGGCAACATTTGTTTGATAGCTAAGATGAAGGGTAGATTAACTCTATCTCAACCCCTTATAGGTTGTTTGATAGTTCAGATTAAGGGTAGATTATGCTTTAAAATCTATAAAGTTTAGATATCATCCTAATCTCAATATAATCAGTCTTAAACATAATAGTATTAGTTAGTTGATCGGCTTATGTGTAAAATTTGGGTTCGATTGTTTATCATGCAGCTGTGCATCACGGACTGACATGCTGGAAGCTTGCGACGCTAGGAATCTTGATTTCCTGCAAAAAGAATTCCCCCTGTGAGAACAACCTCCTCAACACTTGCTGTGTACAACATCATCTCTCTGCTCCAAAAGAGATGGAAGATGCAGTAGGTACATTTTAGGCTTTGAGAATTGAATATCAATGTTGTATCATCATTTTGGATAAAGAATCGAAATTATAGCTACATTATGTTGATTCATTGTTTGCAATAAATGAAAATAAAAGGTGGGGATGGAGATGACATACATTCATTTTATCTTCTTAAACATCATCACCATACCTACACTTTTTCTTCCCAACTAGTATCTTTTTAAGGAATGCTTCACATTTCTCTTCAGGACAAAAGCAAATTCCAAAAAAATATTTGGAAAATGGTATGCAACCAAAGACCCAAAACCATGCAAAGAAAAAAGAAAGAAAACACTCCCTCTCTCTCTCTCCCCTCTCAGCAGAATCATTCAAGTAGGATAAGGTGGTGAGAAGATATAAAGCTACGTACGAATGACAAAGCCATTCACTTTGCACCAAAAAAGAGTGTGTCACAGATCTTATTTACTTTTTTTTTTTTTTTTACCATAATAATTTTTATACTTTCATTTTCCCAATATAACACACTAAATTGAAAAAGTTATACACAATTTTACATAAAATTCTAATTAAATTCTATACATATACACAAGTCAATTAATTTCTTTACTCTATATATAATTTTTTTTACCAAGTTATTAATCAAAATTATACCCATTGTTACACTTTCTTAATATGTTCTCCTATCTACCTAAATATAAAAATTATTATGAGACGGGGAGTATAAAATGACCCAAATTAATATTTACATATTCTTTTTTTATCTGTTTCAAATCAATTTTTACATTTTTTTTTGTCTGTTCTACATTAATTTTCAAAAAAAGAAAAAAAAAGAATTTTCTTACAATTTTTACATCCAATTTTTTTTTCTTAAGTACCCTTTATGACATTATATTTTTTTATATAATACTTTTACTTTATCACTTTAATAAAGTTAAAAAAATTACTAACACATTTATTTTCGTTTAACTTTTGTGCTCAATCAGTGTAAAAATTGCTGTTGTATATAATAGGAGGAGGAGGAGGAGGGGCCGGGCCCCTGAATAAAAGCACGGGGGTTGTGTCTAGCCCTATTTCACCCTATCCACACATTCATATCATGATACTGTTATTTGTATTATGGCCTAAAAAGAAAGTTGTAGTCATGAAATGGTAGTAGAATAGAACCGCGTTTCAGGGGATCCTTCCCCTCCTTCATTCAATCATCGCCATTTTCTGACCTTCTATTCTTGTCCTTTTCTTACTCTCCCTAGTCCCAACCATATATACGTAATCTTCTTCTTTTACAAAAATAAATTCCCTTGTTTTTTTTAAGTTTTTCTTTATTAAAAAATCTAGTGGTTTTGAGCAGGGGCGGACGCACGCAGAGGGTAGGGGTGGCCTTGGCCCCCCTCAAAATTTGGCCAATTACTACTATATACATCCTTCAAAAAATAATATGTATGTATTATGTGTTACATTAACATGGTTCATTATATATATCCTGCAAGACATTTATATACATATGTATGCATGATAGGTTATATATGCAAATATATCATATGAGTAATATATATATTTAATAAAAAAAATTATAAGGGGTCAGTTCATATAGAACTTTATTCTTCTTTTAAATGGGGTCATGTTCATACAGAGCGCAAAACTCTAACTTTAAATGGGGTCCCCGCAAATGAGCAATGAGATTGGTCTTCTCGAATTAGTAGATCCTTAGATCGAATACCGTGTCATAAAAAAAAATTGGAAACCCCGTTATTAAATAGTGGAATGAATCTCTCAAATTAGTCGATCGTGTATATATATATATATATACCTCAAGTATATCTTTTTTTTATTGTTTCAATTTTAATTGGACTTGATCTTCTCTTTAAAAAAAATTGGCCCCCCTCACTATTTAATTCTGGGTTCGCCCCTGGTTTTGAGAGTGTCACTAACCAGTGATTCCCAGACTACATATAATTGACAAACACCCTCAAAGTTATGTTTACTTTCCATTGGAAAACGGATTTTTGAAATTTTAATAAATCCTCCATAGTAATATGTGTGTTTCTTTTGGATTCTTAAGTATGAGTTATGTCAAATTAAAGTCAATTCTGTTATATTCTTACATTATTGAATATGATTAAATTATGTAAATTGTGATTTAAATATATATATATATATATATATATATATATTAAAGTGTAAGGAGAGTTAATTGTATTATAAATTGTGATAGTAAATTTATAAGTGTTGTAAAATAAATTTCAAAGTAAAAATAGTGTAAAATTTTAAAATTTAAAACTAAAATTCTAAAATCCAAAGTAAATATAGCCTAATGGTGTGTTTCTTTTGGAAGTTAGGTGTGTGGGAAAAATAATGGCTTTGAAATCTTGTGATTTGAAATTCTTGATATATAGTAAAAGTGTGCATTTGTTTTAAAATTTTAATAGGGTTTTACTTTATATAAAATCAATTTGTAGAAGAGTTATTTATAAAGTAGATTGTATTGAGAAAAATAATACTCAGTCGATACCATTTGAAATTCATCATTTGCAAAAAAATGAAGTCCCAAGTTACATTTATCTTAATTTGATAATAAATCAAAATTTTCACTTTAAACTACACTCTTCAGTTAAACATCTCAAAATTAGAATATATGTCATTACTTTATTACCTCACCATATTTTATTAGTCTACTTTCTCAAACGACTTTTATATCCTCTTTTTTTTTTCTTTTAATACTAATTAACAACTTCTACATTAAACTTCATGCACCTAGGAACCTAAAATAAGACGGAGAGAGTAATAGATTAATACAATAGATACTTTTAAGTGTGAGATTTAAAATTTGAAATTTTAAATCCCCAACTCTAATGGAACATAGATCGTAAAGGTCTAAGTTCGTCCGTGTGAGTTTCAAATAAAATAATACGCTAACAATTTTAGAACAATTTATTTTTAAAAGCCGTCGAGTACTAATAATTTGTTAAAAAATAAGTAAATAATTTTTTACTATTTTACAAGACACAAAGTTGTACAAAATAAAATTTCATCACTTATAAATTAATTATATGACCTGTTAATTTATGATGCTACCTGATCAACGGCTGAACCGTATTGTAAACAATAAAATGAAGCTCCTTGTTATACATGATATTCCTTGGTTCATGTGTAAAGCTTGTTAATTAGGTTATCCAAACCATTCACAAGTAGAATATGTATATATCTTGTGACAAATGGAATTAGTAGTTGAAGTTTAAAGTGTCATAAAAAGGGGTACACTTTATCAACTGTGGAATGAAGAGTATCCAAGGCTAGCTATTAATTTAAATAATAATTATTGACTATTTTGTGGAGTCAATGAGTGGATTCTGATGCATTACACTGACCAAAGATACCTAATTTTTTGCAAAAGCATTTTTATCAACCTAAAATTATCTAGTAATTCACAGCCGTACGTAACAAAACTCCTTAGGCTGGACCACCTCTATACACACTATGAAACTAGATTATCATTTTTTTTTATTTAATTTGTGATAAATACAAGTTATTAAATGAGTATTTATAATGTATAAATAACATGCTCATATATTCATATAATAATATGACGAAGAATCCTCCCCTTGAAAATTCATATTCACTCAGTCTGTTTTATGTACGAATACAAAATAATCACAATTTATTTAAAATTTCATTCACACATATTTTTTTCTTTATTAATATATATAAACATTCTATAACGCAACACTTTAACACAAAATATACAACAATGAAGTTGCAAGCAATGACAAAAATATTAAAAAATATCCTTGATATATTATTCATATACTATTTAATTTTTAGATATCATAGACTATATTTATAAAAAAAATGAAAAAATTGATAAAATAATTAAAATATAAATTAAAACAAAGAGTCGTACGAAACATCCTGTACAATTGGAGGAATCCCTCAACGCCCTAGTCTGTCTGGCGTTACTCTTAGCTGTAAATCTGTAATTGTCAGCCAAACATTGCCTAAGAAATTAATTTTATGAAGACCCTACAAAATTATATTGAAATTAATTATTCCATTGGTTCACTTTAACACGAGTTCTAAGAAAATGTAAATAAATAAAATAATTATTCATGAATAAAATTAAATGACAATTTAAATAATTAAATAATAATTGAAGAAAGAAAATTTAAAAGTGAAGATTAAATGATGTTTTCATGACATAAATTGACAAATTTTCATATGCAATAGAATTTTAAGTGACTTAAATATATTTTAATTGTCTTGACCCATCAAATTAAAATTAAGTTAAATTAATTTAAAAATGTCACTCAATTGCATTAATACACACGAATGTGATTCAAAGAATTGAACAATACTTATAATTAATGAATGAACAAATAAGGCCACTGATTTTTTTTAATAAACAAATGAAGTACATACGAATATCCTTGATGAGACAAGGACAATAAAAAGGTCGTGAATTAAAAGGGAAAAAGAAAAGATAGAAGTCATAAGTTCACAATCCGAACCAGAGATCGGGGTGCATTAAAATTGGTACACCCCTGAAAATCACCTACCAAGTAAAACGATTACAAAGTCCGAGAGAACTGATCAAATGAAAACCCGAGACGAATATCCCTTGATGAGACAAGGATTAAGTTTGTAAATAATACTCCCTCCGTTCAATTTTATTATTCTCACTTTCCTTTTTTGGAATAATACTATTCATACTACTTTATCTCTACCCTCCTACAATCACTTATTTACCCACTTTGCCACTTACTTTATTCATAAACAATCACTTTATTTATAAATGGACCCCACAACATCCCATCATACCCTCAATTTATCTACTTTATACATAAACTACTCAATATTCATTAAAACACGTACCCAGAGAAGTGAACATAATAAAATTGGACGGAGTAATGATAAATAAATTTATGATTAATATTTAAATGTGTAGGGAGAAAAATAAAAGTACTTTTTATTTCATTTAATGTACTCCCTCCGTCCCACGGGAATTTGCACACTTTCCATATATAGATGTCCAATACCAATTTGCACACTCCATAAAAGGAAATATCTTCACAACCCTCACCCTTGAAATATACTCATATTTACCCATATGCCATTACTTTTCCACACTCAATCTACTTTTTACTTTACTTTATTCATAAAAGTTTACAAAACTACCCCTCAAAATATCAATCATTACACCTTTTCTTACACATTTCTTAAAATGTGTGCCGGTCAAAGGGTGCAAGTTCCTCCGGGACGGAGGGAGTAGAACATTCATCAATATTCATGATTAGATAGATGAGAAAGATGAAGAGAGTGATAATATGATTAATTAAGAATGAGGGGAATAGGTTGATTGATGTAAGAAGGTGATATTGAGTGATTGAGACATGTTTTGATGTATAATGAATTAATGTTTTTATTTTCACCAATATTAATTTCTTATTTAATTTTAGTCTAAATGGAGGAAGTAGGTTGCTTCTTCTTTTCCCCCTTTCACTTTGGATCTATCATTTCTACCTATTCAATGATTGATTGATTTTATGTGTCTTACCCTTCTCTCTCCTCCTATATTTCAACCATCAAACTGTAAAATTATTTTATCAATTATACTATTTTAATGAATTTGTTTATAAGAATAAACACAACATACAAATCAATTACAGCAAGGCGCAGCTGATTTACATACAACTCTGTCCAAAATTGTATGTATACGATGACTATTATCAATCCGATTAACTTGTATTTTATTTAATAATATCTTTTAATTAATATGCAATGTAATATCGCAACATAAAAAATAAATGATACAAGAAATTATAAATTAAATAAATTTTGGAATTCTATGTTATATATAAATTTCATGCACATGTATAGTATAAATTAATGATAAAACTAATATAGAAGATGTGGAAAAAGAAAAACAATACTGTATTACACTCATTTATTGTGGTAGAATAGTATAGTATGGTATGAAGTTTAAATTCATCATAATCAAGTCATTAGTAGTGTTTTTTTGGGGGATGATTCCTGATTTGAAAATCCATAATTTTCATTCGAATAAATTTGAGTAGATATGACTTTAATATTCCAGTTTTAATAATCCTACTAGCTATATATTCAGCAAGTTGAATTGAGTAAGAAGGAATTGAATATTGATAGGTCTTCTCGTATGATGTAGCAACTCCAAAAAGTTGAAAATTGCAACCTTATATATGTTCCAAAGTTGAAAAATTAAATTTGAGTGGACACTAGCTTTTCCCATCAATATTATGCTGCCAAACATTGTGTTTTCTACCTAGCTACTTTCTATATTCTCTTTTAATCAAACACCCTCGCCACCTAGCACTTTTATTTCATAAATATATACACCTTCTGTCCCAGTAAAATCTACGCATGAACTATGATAGAATAAATAAATGTATTAGATGCAATGTAATTGATAGAGAATAATATAATTATGAAATATTAAAATGTAAAAAAAAGTTGTTTACTAAAAAAATGAATAACTTGAAATATTAAGTAACTTTCATTTAAATGGAGGAAGTAATAATTAGTGGTAATCTAACAACTTGAGTTATACAATTTATCTGTACAACTTTATTTGTACTGAATGAATGACCACGAGTGCCTATATAAAACATTAAATATATAGAATAATATTAATGTATAGATTGAATTTGTATATATATTATCGTGATAGATTAAATTAATAACACTATTTTAATTTTTTTAAAAGAAAAGTAGAATTATGTGCAAATACTGCAACAATCAAAAAGGTCATTCACATTATTTAGAGGTTCGACCTAACAATGAAGACTCTCAACAGAACGTGAAGTCCTAGCAAAACATTGACACCCCCGACAAATCCAATTCAATTTATATTACACATTGTCTCTAAGAACACCTCGTCCGATCCATACACAATTCCGAGTTCGATTCCACTTAAATCTTCAGCGCATCAAAGCCACGTTTCGAGTCCGTTTCAACAATTATTAGGGTAAAACCCAATTTTTTGGACCAGTTCAGTTGTTGAACACAACCATCAAACCCTACGCGCGCCCAACTAGAATTAATCCAAATAGTCAAGTTTGGTTTTCTCAATTCTCATTTTCATGGGTTAAAAAAGTGTGCCAAATGAAAATACGTACACAAGGGAAAGTTAATGAGAATATATGTACTTGGTTAAAAAGAAAGTGGGAAAATAGAGTGAAATATAATTTTGAGCGAAAATGGATAAATCCTACGTACGTACAATTAATACGTTTAATTAATTCTTAATAATTACTAAAATAAAAGAAGTGAAAATGATTCTTTTGAAACCAAAAAGCAAACAAGTGTCCAGATAGGGGAATTGGGTGCCATTCAAATTCAATCGACTATTATGTAATAGTACTCCCTTATCATTCAGGACACATATTTTTATTATGACATTATTGATTGTTCATTCACGTTTTTGTTATTACGTATCGACTAATACATTATTCTGATAAATATTTATTACTCTTTTCTCGTTTCATAAAATTTATTGCATTTCTCATTTTATATAAAATTAAGGAATAAATTTTTTTGATAAATTTATTCTTCATTAATTTTTCTCTAGCTTTCCCTTCTCTTTTTACTTTGGGTTGGTCTGCTATGGACTCGAGTGCATGCTGTGCACCCTAGTCCATGTGCACTTTTCAGTTTACTGACATACACTTTTTGGTAAATGAGTAATAATTGAAAAGTGCAACACTATTATCAAAAAGTGTAAGTTAGTAAACTGAAAAGTGCACATGGACTAGGGTACACAACATGCACTCGAGTGCATACTAGACTTTACCTTTTACTTTTCTTTCTTCTATATTTTTTTTCCACTTTTTCTTTGACCTTTTCAAAAAAAAAAAATGTCATTAATATATTTTCAAAAAGGATAGATATTTTATAGATTAATAAGGATATTTTAAGAAGATTATTGATAAATAAAAATTACAAATTTTTTAAAATAGAATTTAAAATCAAATGCCACAAATTTTATGAAATTGATGGAGTAATAAATAATATACTCCCCTTCATTTATTATTTTGACCTCAAGTATTCGTGACTCGTGATTGACTCGATCCTAACATTATACCATCTTTACCCTTCATAGCAAGATTACTTTTTACTTTTTTACCTTTTCTATTTAAATTTAAACATATATCATGAATCCACCTTCAATTTGTTATCGTCTATTCAATTTCGTGTTTTCTGCTACCTATGCACCCTACGTTTTTGCGCGGATAATCTAAAAAGAATTCAAATTCACGAATTATTGGAGAAGAAAATAATAATAATATTTTATTAAATGTTTCTCATAAATATCATCTTACACAACAAATTGTTAAATATCTACATACATTTTGCACATTTAGGGGTGTATTCAATTGAGATTCTGTTGGATTTTGTTGAACTTTTAAAATTTAGGGGTATTCAATCCGAATTTTTAAAAGTCTTTCAAAATTTTGAGGTATTCAATACAGATTTTAAAAAGTCTTTAGAAATCTTTAGGTATTCAGGATTTTATTACTCTATACATTTCGTTGGATTCTCCTTAAAAAATATAAATAAATTTCACTATTCAAAATCTCTTCTAAAAACCATAGATTTCAACGGATTCTCTCAAAAGACTCTGAAAGAGAAGAAAAAAAATTTTATTGTTCTTCTAACAAAATTTCAACTACTATCCTACTGCATCAATCTCTTCGAAAGCACTTGTTATTTGAAACAAAAAGATATACAACACAAAAATATTATAAAAGTTTTTATTATTTCAGAAATTTACACTATAAAACTGGTTCATGGCTATCCCAGGCCAAAAAAGTAGAGAAAAAACAGACATTCTATGTTCTTCGATAAGCATATTCTTTCATCACCATTATTATCGTGAAAAATTACATCTCTGTATTTTAAAATTATGTTCTCTCTTTAAAAATTATAGTATATCGGCACAGTTGACACCTTAGAAATAATATATTCTCGATCGGCCATCTAAGCATTAATGCCAACTTTAAGATCTCAAGAACATTTATTCAATCATCTAAAGTTAAGTTAGTCATTGAGGTGTTCCATATCATCTAAAAGATTTTGGTGGTCAAAGTCGTCACCCCATAAATGCAAGTGAGTTATTCAATCTTCGCGCTCTGATCTAGTCGAATATGAAGAAGATCAAGATATATTACCATATCCCGACATGAAAGAGAAAATTTGGAAGGTGGCAAATGAGGCCGAAGTATAACCGTGATTGGAAATGAAGATGAGAATAATAATGATGAATAATAAATTATTTTTTTTGAACTAATATATTTTTGGTATTTTTTCAAAATAATTTAGATAATTTTTTTTTATATACAAGTGTGTTTGATATACGTTTGCATCAATAGTTTTAGGGGCGTAGTTTATGGAAATCCATGTAAATCAATAAAAAATTGTGTATTTCAGAATCCTGAAAAATTCATATAAATCAATAAAAAAACAAACTCTCCATAGAGTCTATGCATTTTCTAAATGCACTGACTTTTTAAAGTCCAAAAAAATTCACGGCAACATAATCTCAATTGAATACAGCCCCAATTACACTTTAATTGAATACTCCCTCCGTCCGCCTATAAGCTTCCCATTTTACCATTTTGGTCCGTCCGTCTATAAGCTTCTCATACCTTTTTTTTGCTAAGTACTTTTTCTTACATATCACTTTATATCTTACTTTTTCTCTCTATCTCTCTCCTCTCTCAATCACATCACTTGTACTATATCTATTATTTAATCACTTTTCTTAATCTATGTGCCAAAAAGTAACGGAAAACTTATAGGCGGACGGTAGGAGTAATATTTTTTACAATATAATACTCGTAATATTGTATGAATGCATGCCTTGCCTACTTTCCTATGAATTAATGATCTGACATCTTGACAAAATTAAAGTTATTTTACCAAATTTGGATACAAAATAAAGTAATTAATACACTAAATTTAGCAATATATATATATATAATCCCAATTTAATTTGATCATATTGATATGTAGTAGACTAATAATAATAAAGATTTTGACATGTGAGAATTGGATTTAATCTATGAGGAGAAGTTATCTAAAATTAGTCAAGTTTCAGAGTCGACAACTGAAATACACAGCCGGTCAACTAAGGTCTTAATATGAAGGAATTAATATAAATGATTTTTTAAATTTTTTTTTTAGGGGAAGACAATTATACTTTAAGGTGGCAATGAATGTTCAAATACATGGAATGTAACGCGCATCAAATACACAAAAAGACAACATAGTGAGTTCAAAACTTCAAATCACATAAAAAGTGTGAGAATTGATAATCTGAATAGTAATTGAATTCATTGAGAACAGTGCTTGAATGTTTGGAGATGGACTAATCTCTTGTATGCTAAGGCATAATTGTAATTCATTTGCCTACTGGATTTTTGTTCTTTATTTTTTTTCTGACACGAAAATATATTAGTGTGAGATATTTATCTCATATTGAGAGAATAGAAATTTGAACATATTTGTTGACAAGGGTTACACTCGTCTCTCAATTTCCTCACGACTGGGTAGGAGTAGCGTTGCCTAAATAATCTATTTCGAGTTGAAGATCTTGTACGTTAAAATGTATTAATCTAATTATTTTTATCTTGTAATCACTTTAAAAAGGGAATTACATATTTTTTTAATACATTATTATTAATTTATACGTGTGTAACCTTCTATAGTACTCTTTTCATTCCATAGTTATTAGAACATTTTTTTTTTTTTTTTTTTTTATGAAAAGTTAAATACTCATCCCTTTTTTCCCCTCCCCATGACTCGAACCCAGGCCCCTAAGGCCTAGGTAGTGGTGCTCTAACCACTTGAGCTATCCCACTTTGTCTATTAGAACATTTACTGTTTGCATAAGGTTTAATATAAGAATTATTTATTGATATTGAAGGAAATAAATTTACTTTTAAACGAGATAATATTTGTATTTCTACTTTATTGGAGATATAATCTTTTATTAGTGTGAAAAAGTAATGATATGTAGTGTAAATAAGAAATGTTTGAGAGAAATATTTAAAGGAGTAAGGAGTTTTCTTCTTCTTTTTTTTAAGAAATATTCAATTAAGTATATGATAGATGTCTTTGATAAATGTTCAAATAAGTAGGATATTTCTATCGTGTGGAATTCTTCTCATTCCGGTGGAAATTTTGAGACAAAAATAAAAAAATGGGGTGATCAACTTAGTTCCTAGGGAGAAAAAACATTTGGCAATGTGGGTAGGAAAATCAAAGGGGCTAACAAGGTGATGGAAGAACTTCAGAACCTCCCCCAATCAGAATTTGTTCTCGCGCGCATCATAGAGGTGAAAAATTCGATTGATGAGCTCCTGAAACTCAACGAAATTTGGTGGTACCAAAGGTCGAGAGCACGCTGGCTCAAGGACGGGGATCGCAACTCGAGTTTTTTTTACAAGAAGGCAGCTCAAAGAAAGGATTGTAACACAATTACAAAACTTTCTGATGGGAACAGTGGTTGGATCCGTAAGGAAAAGGAGATTGTGAGGAAACTCAGAAACTACTATGTGCAACTCTTCTCTTCGGATGGTCAGTGCGTCTTTGATCGGGTCACTTCAATAGTGGAGCCTAAGGTCACTCGCGAGATGAATGGGACCCTTAACCGTCCATACACAACAGAGGAAATTAAGAAGACCTTAAAGCAAATGCACCCAATAAAGTCCCCGGGACCCGACGGTATGCCCACGCTGTAACCGTGGCTTTCCTTGGTGCCCAATTCCTCCACAAATTCTTGAAGATTTTTCCTCTATTGAATCATCTTTTGTGCATACTTGTCTCGGTATCCTCAATAACAGCCATGACCCCACGTCCCTAAACCACACCTTCATTGTCTTTATACCAAAAGTTAAACTCCCCGAATCCCCCAAAGATTTCCGGCCCATAAGCCTATGAAATGTGATTTTTCGTGTGATTACAAAATCAATTGCAAACAGACTAAAAATCGTAATTGATAAGATCATCTCCCCACACCAAAGTGCCTTCATCCCTAATAGCCTCATCACTGATAATGTAATGGTTGCCATTGAAATATTCCACTCTATGAAAAAGAAGAAACATGGTAAAAAATGGGCTATTGCTTTGAAACTTGATATGAGTAAAGCCTATGATAGAGTCGAATGGAATTTTTTAAAGGCAATGTGTCAAAAGTTGGGATTCAAACAACATTGGATTGATTTGATTCTTAGATGTGTTACAACTGTGTCCTATTCCCTCATCATCAACGGTCAACCTTCAAACCCCTTTACCCCCTAAAGGGGTCTCCTTATCTGTTTCTTATTTGTGCAGAGGGTTTCTCTTCTCTACTTCAGCGGGCCGAGCTTCAGGGGGATATTACTGGCTTCAGGGTGACTCGTCAGGCACCCCCAATATCGCACATCTTCTTCGCCGATGATAGTATTCTGTTTATCTGAGACTCGCGGAGGGAAGTGGATACGATCAAATGGATTATTGCCGACTATGAGGCTGCCTCGGGCCAATGTGTTAACCTGGAAAAATCAGAACTGTCCATAAGTGCAAACGTCTCGTTGGAGAGAAAAGAAGAGTCTGGTCGTCAATTGGGTGCTAGAACAGTGGAAAGATACTCCAAATACCCCGGACTCCCTACTCTCATTGGTAGATCAAAATCTCAGATTTTTTGGGGTATTGTGGAGCGTGTTATCAGCCGCCTCAAGGGCTGGAAAGAGAAGTCTCTCTCGAAAGCGGGTAGGGAGATCCTCCTCAAATCAGTGATCCAGGCCACCCTTACTTTCGCTATGAGTTGCTTCCTCTTCCCTCGCTCGCTCTGTGACGAAATAGAATGGGCAATTGCAAAAATTTTTGGGGGGCTACGGGGGAGAATAAGAGAATTCACTGGGTGAGTTGGGAAAAAACCACCCGTTCATAGAGGGACGACGGGCTTGGCTTCCGTGAGCTTTTCTTCTTCAATCTTGCTATGGTGGGAAAGCAATTTTGGAGATTGATGCACTTCCCTAACGGCCTGGCAGCCCGTATCCTTAGATCCAAATACTTCCCTAGGGGCACCATTGAGACAACTTGTTTAGGCTTCCAATCGAGTTACATGTGGCAGAGTATTCTACAATCAAAATATCTCATTCTGGAGGGCTGTGCTTGGCGAGTGGGGGATGTAAAATCCAATCCGTCAATTGCCGCTCTGATAAGTGGATCTGGAGAGACAGTTTCTTCCGCCCCCAATCTGTGCCCCATAACTCCTCCGAAGACACACTTGTAGCACATCTCATAAATCCTGCCACGGGTGAGTGGGATGTGGAACGAGTTACTAGCCTTTTTTTCAAAGGATGATGCCGACGCCATTATCTCTATGCTTTTGAGTACTAGAAACATCCTAGACTTGAGAATCTGGGGAGAATCAAAGAAAGGTACGTATACTGTGAAGTCGGCCTACCATCTTGCCGTCACTCTCTTCTCGAAGCGGGGCCGGGATTTGGCTTCTAGCAGCGACCAATTGAATTGCTGGGATAAGATTTTGGGATTGAAGGTCCCCCCCAGCACTCGCCCCTTCATTTGGCGTGCGTACGGATGCTCTGCCCTCAATGGAGAACCTTGCCAGGTATGGGATGAATGTGGATCATGGATGCGCGCTCTGTGGGGACCCTACTGAGACAACGTCCCATGCCCTCCTTCACTGCAAAAATGTCATTCTCACATGAGGGGCGTCCCCTATACACCTCGATCTTCAGGGTATTGTCCACAAGTCCTTCAAGCAAGTTTTTTGCGAAATGTTAGATCAGTTACCCTGTGAAGGGATTGCTATTTTTGCAGCCATCCCCTCCAGCATTTGGGCTGGCCGAAACAAGTTTATTTCTGAGAACCGAATTCCTAACCCTTCAAATTAAGCTCTTAAAGCCACTACTATTATCCATGAGATCCTTGATGCTCAATTTAAAACTCCCACCAGGAAGAAGCCATGCCATACCGCCACGACGTGGGCTTGCCCACCCCTTGGGATGAATAAAATTCGATGCCGCTACCTTTCGAGACAGTTCAAGTGGATTCGGGTTCATTATCAGAAACGACTCGAGGGAGATTCTGGCGGCTGGAAGCCGGAGAGATGCAACAAAAGGTGACAACACACTCATTGAAGCCCTCACATTGTGCTTTGCCCTTAGTCGATCCCTTGAATGTGGGCTGCGCAATATGATAATTGAATCGGACTCGAAAACTATGATCCGCGTTCTTAACTCTAAAATGGAAGCGGACCACCAGATTTTGATGATTGCTGAAGACATCTTGATGTTAGCCCGTGAACTTAATTGCCCCTCATTTTGTTTTGCAAGGCGTGAGGCTAACAAGGTTGCCCACTACCTTGCTCATATGGCAACTTTGTTGGATGGGAGGAAATCTGGATTGAAAATGTTCCAAGAAGTTGTATTTCTCTTGTTATTAATGATGTAAGGAGCGAGCCAAACTTTCACACGTAATGAAATTTCGTTTACCCGTAAAAAAAGTAGGATATTTCTATCGCCAAGAAGGCTTCGCCCTTCCTGATAACGGGAAACACATTAAATATCATTGGATCATTGATCCAACATATATAATTATTTGTACGTGATTGCACTTCGCAATAGTGCGTTTGCTCTATGCAATGTGCAATCGCACAGCTTCACCCTACTAAAATAATTTAAATTAATAAATATAAAATGACAACAATATCCTTTTAAATTTAAATAATTTAAAATATTTAATACTCCGTTAGTCCGCCTATAAGCTTCCTAATTTACCATTTTGATCCGTTCACCTATAATTTTCTCATACCCTTTTTGACAAATATCTTTTTAATTTTTATTCTTAAACTTCATTTTAAAATATCTTACTTTTTCTATCAATCTTCAATAAGACATAAAAAAATGTATCCGGGAATTGATGTGATAAATAAAAATAAAACCCTGGATTTTTTGAGGATGGAGAAACGATTTCTCGAAGAACACAATGTTTGCTATGGGAGGCATTTAATTTAATTAATTAGTAATATTACTACGCGATTTATGCCTTTGCTGTCTCCCTCAAACCACGCACAACACACTCTAACATGCATGGAACAACCTCACATGTCTAAAGTATTACTATGTCTCTCAATCTAAATTCATCATTAAAACTTCTCATATAAATTATATAGTTGAAACAATTATGTGTTGTGATCATACTTCTCCATTAGTTCTCACCTTTAATGATCGGGTTCGAATAATTCAATTAATTGTAAATGGTATATCGTTCCATCATTAATTTAAAGTGCATACAATTGAATATATTTTACATGTTGGAGTTAAAATTTTTATTTTAGACCTGATTAGTCAAATTGCACATCTATCTATCTTAAATTAATTTACAGCCTAAGATTATTAATTTGATGCATCATAAAAAGATTTAAGTATATTTTGACGTGGAGGGTGATTCAGATTGTCCTAACATCATTTTGGTTTATTTGATAAGAAATTCATTATATTATTAATTAATCAAAGTAGCACATATGTGTATATATGTCAAAAAGAGACCGACCTAACATCTTTTGAGTTTTGTGGAGTTGCGATGTAATTAATAAAATAATAAAATTTTGGATAAAAGATACCCATTAATCCAATATGATTGATCAAAAGCATACCATCTATATATATCTGTAAAAGTGGTCAATTATTACAATCTAACTTTCCTTGACAATCATTATAGATTGAATTCAAGTGCAATTATATTACTACTTTCTTTTGAAAACTATATAATAAAACCCTTTAATAAATTGAGATGATTGAACAATTCTAACTCTAGATTGCTATAACATCAATATAAAGAAGTGGACCCCATTGAAAGACATACTCCTATTTACGTCGAAATATTAAATAAATAATAGGGATACAAAATTGAAAATGCCAAATGAATTGTAACTATAGAGTAATTAACGGTAGTATATGATTGTAATATATATGCATGCTATGAATTAGAGGTGTTTATACGAAGATTCTTGATTTGATGAACCGTGGACCTTTATTTAATTAGACAGGAATATTGTTACTAATTTGTAAAGAAAAGTTAGATTCCACTTAATGTTTGGCATGAAGTGCCTTGGAGTTTGATTAATTTGCACAATTACAGAGACAGAAATGAGGAAACAGGGATATAGGATTTCCCACCTTTTGCTTCAAATTTTGGTTAAGATTCCTATTCCTTTTATAACGATGATTCTCCAATGTCAAACAACATCCGATCCTATACGACTTTTTTTTTTCAAGAAATTAGTTGGTCTCATATAATAATAAATTATACTACGTACGATTGAGGTTATTTATATTGATAATGGTATGTATTAAATGAAGCCGTAGACATATTTCCGTCCATGACCTACTCGGGATACCCTTTTTCTAAGGTTGATTGCCTCCTCGTGGATAGATTAGAGCACCTATGTGGATGTCTAGATATATTTTTTTTATTTTTTAAAAAATATTTTCTCTGTAAAATTTTCAAGTACTTCCTTCGTTCATGAATAACTTTCACATTGAACACGCGCGAAAATTAAGAAAGTGTAATAATAAGTAGAGTTTTGAGGGTAATTATGTAAATTTTCATGTATAAAGTAAAAAAAATAGTTGTCTTGTGTGTTGTGTGAGTCAAAAGTAAAATAAGTTTTCCATTACTTTTTGACACATGAATTAAGAAAAATGATTAAATAATAAATATATAGTAGTACAAGTGATGTGATTGAGAAAAATGGAGAAATAAAGAGAAACTTTAAATATAAAGTGAAGAGTAAGAAAAGAAAATTAAAAGATATACAGAGTATTTGCTAAAAAAAAAAAAGAGAACCTTATAGAAAGACGAATCAAAATGGCAAAATGAAAAATTTATAAACGGACAGATGGAGTAACATTTTGTGTAAAATTGAGAATAATATTGTGAGGTAGAGTTTACAAAGGATTTACAATTTTAAGAATGCGAAAGTTATTGGAACATCTCTAAAAGAAAATTGTGAAAGTTATTGTGGGAACGGAGGGAGTAATAAATATCAAACCATAATTTAACAACAAAAGCAGTCCTTGAAGACATTAAAATTTACAAAAAAATAAAAATAAATAAATAAATATAAAAGTATAATTTTCATTCATTAAATAATGAAATTTGACCAAAACACCGTACATTATGGCAAAACATGTAGTATTATTTAGTGTCTGGTTTTTCCTTGAAGAAAATTTTAAAATGTGCAAGATCGCCCAAATCGGACTTCTACAAAAAAAAAATAAAATAAAATATGATTGTCTTTTTTTTTGAAGGAGAATTGTCTCATTGATTGTTCATATTTTGGACTTCCTTTCATTTTCTTTGAGGATTATCGATTAAATGATTGGCTTCTATCTATTGATTTAATTCAGCAACCCTTCCTCAATTTCTATTTCTTCTCTTGCATGTGTTTCGATCTCAAAATTTAATGACTCTAGATTTTCTCCACAAGCACTTCTGATCATAAACATCTAAAAAAAATTCAAGCATCAAATTCTAAGAAAACAACTACAAACAAAATAACAAAAATTAAATGCAACTAGTAACACCATTTAACAAGTTTCAAGTTACACTTAATTAAATTGTCAACTAAGTCCCCTACAAAGGTGTTATTGACTTTATCATATTTCTGCACCTTTTAAAGTAAAAAATAAGTCAACACTTAACCTATCAACTAAGTACCCTACAAAGTTGATACTACAATAACAACTCAATACTTGATATATATATATATTTATATGATAAAATTAACAAATTGTAATAATATAAATCAACCTGGGTTAAGTTGTTATAAAATCAAATATTATTAATGATATAAAAATTTAAATTGAAATATTAATTTTTTATATTAAAATCAATATTGTTTTCAATAATTCACATTCTTTAAAAAATTACTATTTCATGATATTTTTAAATTATAAAATATTCTACATAATAGATTTTTTTGATGATATTTTTTGATCGATTTGAGTAAAATCGAGTTGGCCGGTAGACCGACAACCAGCGTAAAATGCCAACTTTTGCATCAATTAATACTCTTTTCGTCCCAAAATATTTGCACGTGTGTAGTGAATAATGATACACAAATTAAAAAATGTGAATTTAGTGACGTATGAAGTCAAATAAAAGATGAGTATTTTTGGCTATTTAGTGAGGAAGAGAATTTAGTGACATGTAAAGTGTTGGTCTAAAATGAATGATAATTAATTTGAAAATAAAATAATATTGTAAGTGCATTAATTTTGTGTGTTACTTTCATAATATTAAGAGTATATAAATAATTTTGAAACGGAATTAATAAAAAAAAGTGCATATAATTGCGGACAAGTGAAGCATTACATATCAACATGTTTTAAGCCTAAGTCAAGATTGAAATGAAATACTCTCTCCTTCCGTTTATAAACTTTTCATTTTACCATTTTGTTCTGTTTGTCTATAAGCTTTCTCATATTATTTTTTGTAAATACTTAAAAAATTTATTCTTACATTTTACTCACTTGTACTATATATATTATTTAATCACTTTTCTTAATTTTTATATCAAAAGTAACGAGAAGTTTATTGACGGACGAAGAGAAGAGAGTAACATGAATTATCAGGATTCGATCAGATCATCGATCTACATTTGTTTTGATAAGTTTGTTGTAAGTTTTAAAAGATAAAGATGGAGAGGTGAATTATGATGATGGGGCGGGGAATGTGGCGTGAAGGGTTGTGATGGTAATAATATTCGATTTATATAATTGCGTACGTGCGGTGTCAGGCAAATTGAATTATAAATAATAATAGGGAAAAAGTAAAGATTGGTGCAGTGGTGTTGCGTGGGCGTCACCAAATACTATCTTATCAGTACTGCACTCACCTACACCTATTACTATAACTTGTACACTCATCATATCATTCCACTGATTATCAGGATCTTTCTTTTCCCTCTCAAAACTAGCTATAGCTCTAATAATTCCCTACATTATGCAAAATTATCTGCACAGATTCAGCATCTAATTATTTCGTGAATTTGATTATTATATTTGTGCAGTGCTTTATGTCAGTTTTGCTAGTATGTTTTGGTTAAGAAACTTCCCCATAAAACACACAAACGGAATATATATAGAGATTTGATGGTTGAGAGGGAAGGGCAGGCAGGCATAATAATAAACAAGCTGAAGTTAATGGAGAAAGTGAAAAGTATATATATAGGTGGTCCATGATCAATTCAAGACACGAGAGCTAGAGATCCGATTGGTAATGCATGAGAGAGGGAGGGCGGGGCAATGTTTGAAAACAACATATATAATTATTGACAACTTTCATGGTTTTGCTCAGGGGACATAACGCACCAATTAGGGCTTCAACTCCTCCCTCTCTTATGACAGTATCTTCTTCAACACATACATGATCACATATTCATTAATAATTAATGTGTGTGGACGGACAAAGGAATTTTTGGGAATCAAAATGTCCCTTTCTTAAATTTAGAAAAAGAGTGTGGACTTTAATTAATTATATTTATTTATAATTCACTAGTACTATACTTTCTGTTAAGTGTTCACCCCACACATACACTAGCCCCTTAAAAAGTATATATGGAAGAAGAACAAAAGTTAAGCATGATTAAAATAAATTAAGATGATAGAAAAGATAACCCCCACCAAAACAAAATGACAAACAGCCCCAAAAACATAAATATTTAATGCCGATTAGGTTATGGAATATTCTTTGATAAATATTGATATCAATTACACATACATACTTATATATACTTTAATAAAATTACTACACCACTAGCTAGCTAGGGAGTATATAAGAATAAAAATATGGAGAAGCGTAGGATCAATATCATCAATTCAAAAAACTGGAGAGTAGTAGTGATGATGAAGAAATTAAAAGAAGAGAAATTAATCCATGCGTTTAGGGTTAGGGTTTAGCTAGCGCCAAGAAGAAACCGAAAACAAGAGCTGATTCTGCCATCCCAAGAAAAAGGAATCATTCAAAATATGTAGCTGGTACCCTTCGGAAGGGTAATGAAGCCTGAGAAGAAGCTTGGCTTGGGAAAGCGCAAAAGGGCTTAACGGACAATTCCCAAACCCCGTGCTTCTCAGCATCATTTCCCACGACCGGAACCTCTCGTGCCTCTCCCTTCTATTCTCCCCCTCCGCCGCCACGATGTCCGCGATCTCCCTCCCGAACCATATCTGCTCCACCGCCAGCCTCTCCCTGCTGTTGGGCGGCAGCGTCGCTTCAAGCGAGTCAAACACCGCCGTGTAATGCTCCACCGCCTCCACGAACCGCTGCTGGAAGATCGGCTGGTTGTGGTTCGCCTCCCTCTCCGCCACCGTCACCACTTTCGGCCCCATCGCTTTTACCCTCCGGAGGAACAGGTGGAGCCGGTCGCGGTTCAGCCGGTGGAGGTAGTCAACGCAGTTGACCGCCAGTGCTTCGTCCGGGAGGAGCACAAGTGATGAGGCGACAGTTATAGGGTCCTGCAGGACAATGGGATGGAATTGAAACCTGAGGCCTAATGAGTGGGCGAATTTGGCTAACCGGTCTCCGGTGCGGCGGAGGATTTCGAGGTCTGAGCCGGTGCCGGTGATGCGGAGTGTCGGGGGAGGGATGCGCTCGGCTACGGCTTGCATTAGTGGGGGCCACTGGACGCCGTGCATGATGTCGAAGTCGAGAATGTGGATGGCTTGTTGGCCGTCGATGGCTTCGAGTATGGCTTGGTTGGCGGTGAGCTGGCAGAAGCGGATGAAGGGGGTGACTTGGTTGAGGGAGAGGTATGAGGATTGGAGGAGGGCATCGTCGTAATTTATAAGGGGGGAGTGTGGGGAGAGGCGGAGGGAGAGGGCTTTGGTGAACTGGTGGACTAATCGCTCGGTGGAGTCTCCGTAAGGGGAGGAGTTGGAGAGGAGAATGGCGATGAGGCGGTGGGCGGCGGAGAAGTCGGATCGGGAGATCAGTTCGGCTGCGGTGATGAGTAACTGCCGGAGTGGAATCTGCGATGAGCTGCCTGCTAACATGATCCTATTATTAATTCTTCAAACCCTAGACGACTGCAGACCACATTAATTGATGATGATCGAGAATTAATGAGTTGATTGGAATCTGAATTAGAGTAGTAGCAGTAGCAGCAGCAGCAAGTAATATTGCATTTTTTGGGAGGAGTTGATCAACGTACGAAATGATGGATGGAATTTACACTTCTCTCTTTAATTCTTCTTCAGAGTGAATGAGAGAGAGAGAAAAGGGAATTTTTTCAGTTGAATGATGGAGAATAGTAGCAGCGGTTATTACAGAATGTATATATGTACAAAGGGAGTGTAATAGAATACTACTAATAAAGATTCTTATATTAGTAGTAGTAGGGTTAAGTGTGTGAAGATAATTAGAGTGGTATAGTAAGGTTTGGGAGCGAACAAGGGTCGCCGACATATAACAATACCACATGTCTGCATCATCACTACATTCAATTCCCACCATTAATACTATTAACCCAGCCCAGCTAATTATTATTATTTTATATACATTTATCAAATGCTACTAGCTTATGCAACATAATCAAAATTTGGAGTTTTTTAAACAAAAATCAACTTTTCATTTCATTAAAAAAACCCTATTATTTGATTCCTTATTGATATATGTATATATGTATGTATTAATTGAACTCTGTTCACAAGCATTTGATGAAATGAGACACCATAGTATTTCATACTGGGCAAATATATTTTCTAGTTTACATATGTATGTACGTATGTATTGAACTCTGTTCACAAGATAGTGAGAAATTCTACTAGTAATAGCTTTCAAAATCAATTAAAATAAGTTATGAGAAGTAGTAATATATTTTTTTATGAAAATTAACGATCTTGACCTATTTTGTATCTTGTAAAGTTTGCAAACACTGTTTAAGTGACCAATGTACAATCACTTTGATAATTTCCATCTTTCCTAAATTTGGAAATTAAATGCGATGTCGTGTTTCAACTCTTATGGCACAAAACATAACAGGAAATTAACAATGTATAAGCATATATGTAGCTAGATACATATATATATATATATATATATGCGCGTAGTTTCTTAATTAATTAGCTTATTCTTTAGTCACACTTAAAGTAAACATGTGTAAAGATTTATTAGCTAGTAAAAAAAAGGATCTTGTTTATACTTTGAAGTCATCAAACTAAAGAAGCCATCCCCAAAAATGGAAAAAAAACCTCTTCCCCTGTAGTACTTGTAAAATATAGCTATTGATACCTGCTATCATATAGCATATAACATATCTACTAACGTCGATCTACATTAAATGCAGCTCAATAGTAATTATATGAAAATTTTGATGAACGAATTTCAAGTTTTCAAATAAAGGGTTCAAAAAAAAAAATTATTGACTGGTCTAGGGTTTCTTTTTCCCAATTAAAACGTGGTTTACCCTCTTGGTATATATAATATTCTCAATACATGATATATTAAGTATAGAGTATATATGATGATAGAAAATACGAAATAAAACACTATTTGAAACAATATATATTAATCTTAATATGATGTTTGTGTTAATTTGTAAGAGCTAGGTATAATTAAGCATACGCATAAGGGAACACGTTTTAATTAGTTTGAGCTCAAGTTTGTTTGATAATTTTATACGTCTTTTATTTTAAAATTAAGTTTAAAGTTGTTTGCTATATATATTTATAATTAAAATAAAATTGAAGGAGCACCTAATTAACCACTGAATTTGAAGTGGAATATTATTTAGAACCGTAAGTAGAGTAGCTCCAAAATGACTACTACCTATACTTGATTAAGAAATTAGGATGCAATAAATGAAATGAATTTGTATGAATAATTGGAGAAAGAAAGGGAAAGAATTTTATGGGACATGTAAAACGACAATGAGCATTATTCTTCATTAATAAGCTCTCTCCATTTCCATGAAAGACAATGAGCATGATTCTCCACTATAAACCCCTCTCCATTTCCTTATTTCTTCTTCTCCTTCTCTCTCTCTCTCCTCAACTAGGGGGGTGGGGTGGGTGGGTGGAGTGAAGGTGAGGACATATATAAGAAGCTAGAGCAAGAACACGCAAAGCCTTAAATGTGTCGAAAGCTACATGCTATACATATATGGTACACACAAATACATAAATATATAACTTTGTCTTAACATGACTGACAAGAAACTGCCCCATTTTCTAATTAATTTCCATGTATGCCTATTTATTTATTTTTATTTTGGATTCTCTTTTGTGGCTTTTCACTTCATCAGTGTTGGAGGGAATACAATACATTGCAAAATTGACTCTCTGCCCTGCCCTCACCCACGTGCCCCCACCAACTGCATGCAGTGTACGCCAAACAAACCTTTACACTCCAACCATTTTCTTTCCGTCGCTCCTAGTAGTAGTAGTACTGATCATACATTTGCTTCTTCATCATTTTCCTACCTTGTGATTTTTCTTAGGGTATATTCACTTAGTCCTTTTGAAAATTACTCATTTTCATTATATTTTGCATTTTATCGAAAGTTTTTTTTTTTTTTATAAAATATATTAGCTCTATCTTTTTATATTCTTTAATCAATGTGCAAAAAGTAAATTCAGGAAGTATATGTTTGGACTGCTTCTAGCTAGAGACAACTTACAAGTCCTACAATTGGAATTTCTGCTCATCAAGTTTTGATAAATAGTGACTTTATTTATTGTATAATTAATTGGCATCAAGGAGATAGAAGACTTTACTATAAATGTCAAATTGTTTCCCAAATACGGAGTAAATAAAAATAAAAGATTGCCATAGGAGTATCATTTAAGAATATCGTCTTTTATAGACATGATTAAATAATATGACAACTTAATTACTTAATTAACCCAGATTCTCAAACCCTACGTACAGTACCATATCGTAATCCTTTGATTAGATTTAATTTGAGGTACAATTTTTTTTTAACAAAGATTTTTTTTTTTTATTAAAGTACCAGTGGTATTTAAAGGAGTGAGATACTCAAGAGATTACATAGGAAAAATTCGGGTTGTTATGAGAAACTCCATGACAGTGAATTGTAGCCTATGACACACATGCTATATTATTGAATATAGTGACTATCCTTTGATATATATCCGTGCCAATTTATGTGAAAAATAATTAAATATCACAAAGCACACCACCAGCAACACAACAAGCACCAACTGTAGCCACGGTCACCGTAGCTATAGTTTATTCTTTGGTTAGGAAATAACACATGCACACGATGATAAAAAAGAAAATAACACGAGATTTGTTTACCCAATTCGTCTTGCGACTACGTCTAGGGGCGATGCCCAGCCAGGTATTTCACTATATTTTTCGAATGCGCACTGATTACAAAGATATAACATTTATTTATAATAAAAAACTTGCCCTAACCCTAAGCCCATTAGAGTCAAACTTGTTCCACACTGCAGGCCCATTAGGATCAAACTTGCCCTACACTCCACGCCCATTAGAGTCAAACTTGTCAGGCCCGTTAGGATCAAACTTGTCCTACACTCCAAGCCCGTTAGGATCAATTCAGGCTCCACACTCCAACAATCTCCCACTTGGAGACTGAATTTTCCATGTAACCATATCTTGTTGATTCTCCTCCCGTATCCACCTGGCATCGCCAAACCTTATCTTCAAATTCCAAGGCCAATTGAAGCTATGCATAGCTTCAACTTCTCTAAGATCACCACCTTAGTAAGTAACAAGTAGTAGTTAGAGGAAAAATACCTATTAGGTGAGCGTCGCTCTCTATCTAGTCTCTGTAGCAGATTCTCCGGTGGTGGTGGGGTCCTTGGTTCTTCAACAAGAACCTCTTCTTCATTCCGACTCTCCTTACTCTCACTCGAGTTTGAAATGTCTAACTCAACCTCTTTGGGTATTGGTCTTGTCAGAATCTGATGCCTCCAACATGTTCTTGTACATAACATGTTCATTGAAAACTACATCTCTGTTGCGAATAATCTTTCGATTTTTCTCATCCCAAAGTCTATAACCGAACTCATCACCACCATAATCAACGAACGTACACTTAACAGATTTACCATCACTACAAGAGTGGAATGATGCTCCAGAATCCAACACCCACGATTCTACCGGACTACTGACACTCAAGACCAACGCGTCTCCAATATTAACTGTGATTGTGTTTGCTGTCTTCTTCTCGTTCTGTCCCTTCTTGTTTTTCTTGGGTGTTGAACACTGGTTCCTGTAGTGATCAAACTCATCACAATTCCAGCACTGGACCGAGTCTTTATCTTTCTTGGATTGACTCTTTCCTCTAGACTCTGATCTGCCACGATTCTGCCCCCTCTTCCGTGTTCAGCGTTGACCCTGAAGTGGATCCAGATTCTTTCCTGCGAACCTCCTCACTAATCATCAGATCCCTCACTTCGTCAAGCTTCAGTTTATCTTTCGCGGATGAAGCGCTAACTTCAGTTACTGTGGCAGCCCAACTATCTGGCAAAAAAGATAACAAAGCTAAAGCAAGTACCTCGTCACTGAAGTCGATCTCGACAGAACACGACTGCCCAATGATCATGTTGAACTTGTTCAGGTGTTGCTGCACGGGTGTGCTCTCCGACATCCCGAGGTTGAACAACCATCTGATAAGATGAACTTTTTTCGCCGTTGTGGGCTTCTGATACATCTCCTCCAAAATTTGCAGCATCTCCCTTGCGGACTTGGCTTTAGTCGTGCGGTAGGCTACATTCATGATAGCGATAAACGTATCACACTCATCACCTTTCTATTAAACAAATTCCACTTCTTCTGTTGCATCCTTTCGGGTTTCTCCTTCTCCTCTAGGGGCACATACATATCTTTACCGTAAAGGTAATCCTCGATCTGCATCTTCTAGAACCCGAAATTCGATCTGTCAAACTACTTGATTGAAATCTTCTCGTCGCTCATCGTGACTGCTCCCTTTGAACCCGAGACTCTAATACCAGTTGTTAGGAAATAAGACACGCACACGATGACGAAAAAGAAAATAACACGGGATTTGTTTACCCAGTTCGTCTTGCGACTACGTCCGGGGGCGATGCCAAGCAAGGTATTTCACTATATTTTTCGGATGCGCACTGATTACAAAGAGTGAACATTTATTTATAATAGAAAACTTGCCCTAACCCTAAGCCCATTAGAGTCAAACTTGCTCCACACTCCAAGCCCATTAGGATCAAACTTGCCCTACACTCCAAGCCCATTAGAGTCAAACTTGTTCCACACTCCAGGCCCGTTAGGATCAAACTTGCCCTACACTCCAAGCCCGTTAGGATCAATTCAGGCTCCACACTCCAACAATTTGATGTTGTAGTTCGGCCTAAAAGTTCATTTTTTCAAACGGTGTCATTTTTATGATGACCGATTTGCTTTTCTAGGGCATATAATTAATAGAGAATAATATATTTTTATTTAGTCTATATCTTTGTATATATTCTCAGAGACATAGTTAATTATTAATTTTTATTTTTTTGAAAGGAGATATGGTTAATTATTGTATTTACCTTATATTTCTCATTGTAAATACTTATAAATAGTGGATTATTAATACCGCCTCATTAACGACGATCATATACTTATTCTCATATGGTATCAGTCTAACTCACCGAAACCCTAAATCTTTTCTCTAATGCCTCATGCTAATTTTTTTTCCCTACCCTCTCATGGCAGCGACCGCAACCACTTCCCCCACCATTCCTCTCAATACCTTGGTTCATCTATTGACCATTAAACTATCATCCTCTAACTACCTGCTTCGGCGAAATCAGATGGTTCAAGTTCTATCAAGACATTATCGCATCTCCATGTTCATGGTACGATACCCACTCCAGCCCGGACGATCACCACATCTGGTGCATCGACCCCAAACCCTGTGTACACTGCTTGGTTTGAAAAGAATCAGAAGATCCTTAGTAACCTTCTCTCCTCTCACTCCGAGGAAGCCTTGGCTGAAGTTATTGGTTGCTCGACCGCCCGTGATGTATGGGTTGCCCTCAATTCCGTTTTCAGTCATGCCTCTGTTTCTCGCATAAATCAAATGAGAAAGTTGTTGTTTTCCCTTCGTGGTTCCTCATCTGTTGATGATTATATCAAGATGTTTTGTGCCCTATATGATCAGCTCTCGCCTCCATTGACAAGTCTGTTGACGATGATGACAAGTGCCATTGGTTTCTTACTCGTCTCATCCCTAATTCCCTAGTTTCTCTGACACTCACATGGCCATGTCGCCCATGCCTCCGTTTCGTGACTTAATCCATCAGGCCCTCAACTACGAGCAGTTTACTCGCTCATGGACAACTCATCCTCGACAGTTTCGGCCTTCGCCGCCTCTCCTCGCCCTGGCACCAAATCCCATCATCCTTCTTCCCAAAATATTGGTGGCTAGGAAAACTCTAGCTCCTCGGCAGGTAGTTTGGCTCCTGCTCGTCGACTGCCCACATGTCAAATCTGTCGCCAGCAAGGCCATTATGCTGATCGCTGCCCTAAGCGTTATGTTGGCCATGCTCTTGACGCTCAGTGTCACATCTCGCAGCCTCCAGCTTCAAACTGGTTCCTCGATAGTGGTGCTTCAACGCACATTACTCCTTATTCCACTAATTTGGATACTCCCCATTCTTCACTACAAGAAAATTGACTTTTAGTGATAAAAACCACATCATTATAGCTTCTCTAGTTAAAAGACTTTAATAACAAAATTTTAAATTTTAGTGAGAGGAATTGTCATTATTTCTCAATTTCTTGTCACTAAAAACTTTTAGGTAAAGAAGTAATAGTGAGAGAATTCAGTCACTAAAAATCAATTTTCTTGTATTGTTATTCTGGTAACGATAATGTTATTGTTACAAATGGTTCTACTATTCCGATCACACATGTTGGTCATGTTCGTCCAATAAGGATGTTCGTTTGTTGGATGTACTTGTGGTGCCACATCTGACTAAAAAAAATATTGTCTATTAGTATGCTTACCTCCGATTATCCTATTGATGTACTGCTTACTAATGACTCGTTTGTCAATTAGAATCGAGTGACCAAACTCCCTCTAGCACGGGGTCGACATAGTCATGGTCTCTATATTTTGGAACGAGGAACTCCATCTTTGGTCACTGCCTTACGTTCCATCTCGCTGAAGGCCTCCTTTGAGTGTTGACAGCATAGATTATGCCATGTTCCTATTTCTATTATTCATTTTTTGAAGAAGTCGGGATTGTTATCCATTACGTCTTTGTTGCCTAGTACGTGCTTGTGTACTCCATGCCAAATGGCAAAGAACAAACATTTATCTTTTTTGCTGAATAAAAAATGAGCTTCTTATGTTTTGAATTTAATTCACTATGATATTTGGGGACCAGTCGCGATAACTTTTAATGAGGATTTTCGATACTATGTTGTGTTTGTGGATGATTTCTCCTGATTTACTTGGTTGTATTTGTTGCATGTCAAGTCTGATTTTTATGATGTGCTTGTCCGATTTCATACCTTTGTTTGCAATTAGTTCTCCACTTCGATTAAGGTTTTTCAGAGTGATGGTGGTACAAAATTTGTTAATGGTCGTGTTTGCACCTTTCTTGCCTCTAATGGCATCCATCATCGTATCTCGTGTTTTTACACTCTGCAGCAAAATAGTTAGGCTGAACGGAAGCATCGTCACATCACAGAAACTGGTCTCTCGTTGATGTTTCAAGCGAGCATGCCTGCTCATTTATGGGTAGATGTCTTGTCCACTAATGTATATATCATCAATATGCTTCATACTCCTCTCTTTGATGATAAGTCCCCATTTCAGCTCTTGTTTTATACTGTTCCGAATTATGCCAACTTCAACACATTTGGTTGTTAGGTGTTCCTATATCTTCGTCACCATGCTCCGAATAAACTTGCACCTCGTAGTGCTCCGTGTATATTTATGGGTTACAACTCATCTCATAAGGGATTTCGATGTTACGATCCAATCGCTTCTCACTTTTACATCACTTGTTATGCTCATTTTGATGAAACTGTGTTACCTTTCTCGGTTACATCTTCTCTGTCCTCGTCTGACTCTATTGAATTTAGCTCATTTATGGAGCCTTCTGCTCGTCCTCTCCAACTGGCTTGCTAGTCTACGTGTGGTCTTTGCCCAGATCTCCCTTCGCCAGCTCAGTCCAGCTACTCAGCTCCCTCCGATTGCTCACCCGACTATTCGGCCTCTGGCTCCAGCTCACCCTGATGTCCAGTATCCATCAATTGTTGCTCGCTCAGTTGTTTGGCCCTCAATTGTTGCTCTCCCTCGCCCAGCTGACTCGACCTCTTTTGTTGTTCGCCCTCCTATTGTTCCATCTTACCCAATGGTTACTCGGGTAGGGTTGGCAATTGAATGGGTAAAAACTCAGAACCGCATGAAATCAGCCTAAACGGGGCGGGTAAATACTCGGTCAAACGGGTCCAAGGGCGAATAAATACCCGGTCAACGAATACCCACTGAGTATGGGACGGGTCCTGGGATTGTATATACCCAACCTGAACCGTATATTAATATATATATATATATATATATTATATTTAATTCTAGAGTTTACACGCTCAGTAAGAGATGCCATAACCACACAATCTGCCATCGAAACGAGAGGAGTAGACGAGCAAGGACGAAAAAGAACGAACAAAAGGGGGAGAAGAAGAGATTGACCCAGATGTTTAGACTAATAGAATAAAAAGACTCTCAATTTTAGTGCAAAAAGTGACATATAAGAGGCCCGCTTACTAAATTAGTGCGAAAAGTGACATATAAAGGTGTATAAAGATAAAATCTTGTGTGATAGAAAGTACAAAAAAGTGTGCTAAAAACACTTAATTCTCGTGTGATAGCATGTATTAAACTCTATAAAGCTTCATATAAAGTTATTTTTTGTTTTGATAGAATATTCAATTCACCATATAAAATAGATCAAAATGATGAAAAGACATTTCTACCCTCACTATTCATCACTAATTCATTGTTTGATGCACCATATTACTTCTGATACATCAACAAAATCAAACATTCTCTATACATTTTCATTTGCCACTCTTCGACTTCACGCTCACATTTTCCGAGTTCTCCATTTCTTCGACTTCCAAAGCTCCCGACTACACGCGTAAGGTTCTCTTCATCATACTCCATTCCCTACTCGTATGAGTTTCTTTGTCACCGCTAACAATCTGTTTTTCTTCTTCCCGTTGTAGGTGCGTTCTCCGTTTTTTAAGGCGTCAATGTCTTAGGTATTTTTATCTTTATTTTTTTGAAAATTTCAGAACTGGTTGTCGTATGAAGTACATTTCTTAGCTATTAAACGATTATGTTGGGTTGGTGTTTTAGTCGATGAAAATTTCGTCTTTTTGTTGAATATGTCATTTTCTTCACTGTTTGCGAGGGTTTCTAGTGGATTTACCGTTTTCCCCTTCCATTTTGTCTAAATATGTTTTAGTCTGAAAAAAATTAGGGCTTGTTGAGTTTGTTTTATCATTATTGCTTTGAATCGGTCTTAGATGGAAGGCGGGGCCTCAAGTTTCGATACTACCCCACCAACGGGGAATAAGAGGTACAAGGCCCGATCGAACAGATTGACAAATGAAAACAACAAGCGGAAGAGACGAAACTGGACTGACGTAGAGGAGTCCGTTTTGCTGAGCAAGCTTAAGGATATTGTGCTTGATGGTTGGAAGACTGAAAATGGCTTCCGGCTAGGTTATCAGAACAAATTGGAAGAGATGATGTTGGTGGAGCTGCCCGGCACTGACATTCGAGCAAATCCACACATTAATTCAAAGATTATTGTTTGGAAGAGGCTATATGGCTCCCTCAGCACCATGTTGAAAGATAACTCCGGAATTGGATTCAACAGCACAACGCACCTCATTGACTGTGACAATGAGATGTGGGAAAAGATTGTTAAGGTATTTACATAAAGTTTGTTCAATATATGTGTGTGGTTTAGATTGTTTATGTTTTTAGCTGTGCAAGATTTAAGGTATTTACATAAAGTTTGTTCAATAGATGTGGTTAATTCTATTATGTATTTGTATTTAAGTTGTAGATTGTTTATGTTTTCAGAAAGATCCATATGCCTCAACCATGCGCTTCAAGCCCTGGCCAATGTACGGTGATTGGCTTGAGGTGTTCGGTAATGATTGAGCAACCGGATCTGGCGCTGAGGATGTGTACGAGGCTTTCAATTCCCTTGTTGATGATGATTTGCCGCCTGTGGATGATGTTGAGTATGTGAACATGGAATCAGAGCAACCGCAAGCTGAGACTCATGTTCGTGGGGAGAACGCAGACACTGACCAACCTGATGTTAATGCTAATGTTAATTGTTCAATGGACAAGGATTCAGAAACTCAGGCACCCACACCCATGAATGGTCGTTGTCCCAATGTTTCTCGTAAGCGAAGCACTTCGGCAGCAGCTGTGAATTCTGAAGATCCACTGATGAACGTGCTAGGTCAGATGGCCACATCCTCTGACAATCGCTTAGGCGTGATTTGTGATGCGTTACAATATGAGTCAAAACTAGGTCTTAAGAGGCACGACATCTATGACCTTCTTGGCGACATTCCAGGGTTGACTCTTGATCATAGGATTGACATATGTAACGTGCTCGTGCAGAACACTGCCGTCCTGGAGATGTTCTTGGGTTTTCTGCCTGAAGCGCGTGCTCGATTTGTGCACCGGATCATATCGGGTGATCTTCGTTTATGAAGGATGTTTGGTTGTTTTTTTGGATGGGCCTGGTGTTGTTGAATGAAACTTAAATTCTCTCCCTTTTTGGCATCTTAAATACTTTGTTGCCTATATTTTAGGTTGTTGAATACTCTATATTTTGTCAACTTTTTGTACAATCTTTTGATACATTTGCGTAGTTTATGGATGTTTAAGTATTTTGGTTGAATGTTGTTATGCTTCCTGCCTTGGTACATTTTGTATATTTGAATGAATGCATTGTTGTTGAATTTGTTGGCCTGATTGGGGTGTTTGTTTATGAAGTAGTGTTTATTGTTTGATTTTGAATCAGTTGTGGGGTTGGTAGTCACTAGTCAGGCACTTAAGAGTCAAGCCCATATGTGTGGGGAAGAAAGTGACTTTAAAGACATCCAAAACAATGAAAAACAACGAATATAAACACTATTTTTCATGACAACGAGATATGTACCCCAACGTGTGTTCATTGTGCACGAACAGATACGAACTTCTACTAACGAAATATATGTGTTCATTGTGCAACGTCTACATCATAGTCAGTTGTACAAAATATGTTTCTATTATGTCATAATTTTACAATTACAATTGTGGGCTAATTGTTTGGCGTTTCCTTAGGAAGTATTGTTTACAATTTTGTGATCTTGAACAGCCAACAAGCCCACATCATTCATTGGACCATCCATCGTTATCTTTGTCCACGAATTGTCGTCTCCATACTCCTTAAGAATCCAAAAACTTATACGGTTCTCAAAGAAATAAAAGTTGGAGTAATAAATTAGAGTATCACTGTCCAGCGCACCAATATTATGAGGGAACCCCGGATCTAACTCTTCAACGGGGGTTCGTATTATTCTAAACTCCTCTGACCCCATATCCAATGCAGCCACTTGACGACTATGTGGACCAAAAGAAATAATCCAATGAAGGGCACCCTTCACATACACACCTGGGTCCAGCGCACAATCCATATCCCGACAATGCCCCGCATCTCTCCAAATGTTTTGTCTTGAAGAATATATTGACAAATATGGACCCAAATTCGAACCCGTGAACCGTACAAGGCGAATCACTTTAGTATCATCCGTCCCTCCATTGTACCCCACCCCGAAGGACAACACCGCCCTATTGCACTCATTTAAATGAAACGTAATGTTATGCGGAGGAAGTACCCGATAACGATTTGTAGTTGGATTCCACAAGAAAATGCTGTCTTCGACCCCGATGGCACAAAGTATGTTGTTACAACTCCCAACGACTTCGAACGGCTTTTCCAAGTCTCCCCATCCCGTTGGCTCACTCCGATGGACCACTATAATTTGACGCCTACTTTCATAGTCCAGCATGTACCCACCTTTGTTCTGCCTGATCATTTCACGCAAGTGTTGCTTCACAAAGGTGGGACTTTCAATCATTGTTTTCCAGGCCCGACACACACTCTTGCATCCAAGAACACACAGGGCTGGCAGAAGGGTGACTGTCTCCCAAATCAACTCGAACGGCAGCGTTGTGGGCATAGATAACTTTCTACGACTCATATTGTGGATGATTTAGTGAAATTCTTGTTTTAGATGGAAAGAAAATGGTCTGCGAATAAGACTGTGATGTGGATTGAAACGAAGATCAAAACCCTTTTTACAAGCAAGGACAGATGCGATTCCCGGAGTGAAGCGTTGTTTGGTTTTCCAGTTGGATTTAAATTTTTAAACTTAAATTTGGAAGGCTTAATTAAAAGTTGAGATTATCTTGTTTAATTTTTTGAAATTAAAAAATGTATCTTCGTATTGGATGTTTCAGTTGAATTCACATGTGCGCCCATTTTAAATACAACTATGACGCCTATTTTTTAAAAATAGAGTCGAGTACGAGTTTATTATTTCGTAAAAAATATGTTTTATAATTTTAATTAAAAAACTCAATAGGCAATCGAGTCGAGACGAGCCCTCTATTTAATACATCTTTAAATGTTGATTAGTTATAAAATTTACAATTGCCCATTTTTAAATACGTAATACAGCCCATTTAAAATACGGATACAAAGCCCACTAACTCAGACAAATTATAAAATACAACTAGGGGTGTAAACGAGCCGAGTAGTGCTGAGCTCGAAACTCGACTCGATTGTTATACTCGAGCTCGAAACTCGACTCGAACTCGATCGAGCCTAAAATTTTAAGCTCGAACTCGACTCGACAAAAAACTCGATAAGCTCGAGCTCGAGCTCGACTCGATTAGCTGTATAATTTTATAAAATTAAATGTAAAAATGTATTTTTCCTAATTTTTTATCCAAACTTTCCATGTTAAATACAATAAAAAAAATCAAATAACTCAAATCACAAATAAATGATGTCTTCAACAATTCAACATCCAATACACCAAAATAACTAAATAACATAGTTTACGTTAAATGTTCTTTCTAAAGTCCAAACAAGAAAATAAGAGAAAGTAATCATAAACTTGAGTGCATTCCTCCAACAAATTTAACTGAATTCCAGATTCCAGAAACTTGAGTATATTTCTCCAACAAATTAAGTGAACATCTAGTAAATAAAATTAACCTACTAGTCATAAGAAAAAAGGAAAAGAAAGATGTGTTCTAGACATGATATTCATTAAAAAATCGCCTGCAAAAAACGTCTCCAAGTCTCAACAGATGAATAGGTTCTTCTTCCATCAATCAGCTTTTGAAATAATTACTTTTCTGGCAAATGAGGGCAAGCAGAAAGCTGCAGAATGGAACTATGTAGAGAGGAAACAAATTAGAAAATTTAAATAACAGCAAGACTTAATGTGAAAGAGTAGTCATGTCATATGTGTATGTCTAATGGTAATGATAATGTAGTAAGTACCTCAGTGTTGTAAAACTAATTAATCAAGCTGGAACGGGTAAGATTATCTCTAAAGACTTCTTCTCATTCTACAATGATAGAATAAAATAAACAATATTTAGTATTGTTAAAATAATAAAAATAATAAAGAAAAGTATACCATAGAATGAACATACCATACAAAACATAAAACCATAAGAGCAAGAAATTATAGACTTTCTTACCGTTTAAACCTGTAAGAGCTAGCAAATATAGCATATAATGGATATACATACAAAAGAATAGATGATATACAGCTAAATGCTAAATCCCTTCGAAGCAAATATAAGATGTAACTGATTTACTATTCAAATTAGCACAAACATGCAGAATTCAACAGATCATATTTTCCACTGGAAACATGAAAATCTATTAGACTAAGATTTTAAAATACAAAACAAGAATAACCCTTTCTATCCTCCTTAATGAGTTTTGTCATCATAAAATTGAGCATTTATCAGCAGATATGTGTGTTTTTCATCATTCCACCAAATTCATAGAATTGCTATTATACACAATAAAATTCCATTATACTCCACCATATTGAGATAATAAGAATCCTTAAAATAATCATACAAAGCTTCGAATTGAAGTATGAAGCATTATAAGTAAAGTTAGAAGAGTATCAACCTTAGTATCTTTCGTTGAACGAGATTCTCGCCGGCGTTTCGCCGCTAGACGACGAGATCGACCTCCATGGAGTGTTTTCAGTTCGTTGGTTGCGCCGCTGAGAGGTAATCTAATTCTGTGAATCTGTGTTTGAGATACGCAATACTAGATTTAGGGTTTAAGTTTTTTTTTTATATATAATTAAATATAATAAGTATATATTTAAAAATAATAATGGCATATTAGTAAATACTAAGAAGCTCGATTAGGCTCGCGAGCCTCTCGAGCCGAGTATTTACGAACTCGAACTCGACTCGATAGCTACTCGAGTAGCTCGAAACTCGACTCGACTCGACTCGATTAGCTTCGAGTCGATTTCGATCTTTTTTCGAGTCGAGCACGAGTAGCTCGCGAGTAGGCTCGACTCACATACACCCCTAAATACAACTATGAGACTCATTATAAAAAATAAGTAGTTGAGTTCGAGTTCGTAAACGTAAAATCAAGTTTAGTTTAAAAACTTAAATAGGCAAAGATTCTATTCCATTCATTTTATCGAGTTACTTGTCGAGTGGATCTCACTGTTTAATTCACAATTCCCCATTTTTAAAAACACGAATATAAGTGCAACTACCTCGGACAAACTTTAAAATACAACTATGAAGATTATTCTTAAAACAAGAAAATATTTGTTTGAAAATTTGAATTTAGAAAATTTTCTGAATTTGACCACATCTACTGATTTCAATGGCAAAATTGACACATTAGCTAAATTTTACTACATTTACTGATTTTTCTTAATTTGTGTGTAAAGTAAAATGTAGCTATCTTTGTGGGACGGAGAGAGTAATAGGTAATCGAGTGAAACTCATTGTTTAACATATCTTCAAATGTAGATTTATTTTTTAATGAACAATTCCCCAAATTGATTTATTCACCACACCAACACACACATCCCATTTATAACCCGGATAAGAGGCCCACTGTCCCAAACCATAAAAACCCTAATCCCAAGGTCGGTGCGCGCAAAAAAATAATAGGAATAAAATATTATTGTGAAAATTTTAATACATTTTCAGCTGGAGTGTTTTTATTTCTTAGAGGACTCGTATCTTCGTACTAGAAACATCTCGCGTTCTTCGATTCACTCTCCGTCTTGAAATTATCATTAATCAATCGAAAAAGGTACGTTACCACTTGTCTATATCAACTTCAGCTTATATCTTGTTTGCATGTTGGTATTCAAAACTCTATTGTCGGTTTTTGGGTGATAGTGTTAATTTGATGTATTTTGTTTGCATTATTATGTGTTTGTTGGTGACTGGTGAGTCTTGTATCTGATTTATAACAGGCTTCAATGGCAACGAAGAGTATTGAACCTGGGTTTGCAGTGGGTCTTAGTAATAGGTCGGAATTACGCATCATAGATACTATTAGCAACAGTCTAGGTGCAAAAAACATAGTTAAATTTCGTGAGACATGCTTTGGGCAATTCTTAGATATTGAAGATCTCGCATTTCAAGGACAACTCTATCTTCATCTCTTGTATAAGCAAGACCTGACAAATGTAGGAGACAAGTTAATTTTCAATATCAACAACAGAAAAGCTGAATTCGGGCCTAGTGAATTTGCATTAGTCACCAGATTGCAATTTGGTTCGAAGTCTTCAATACCCACCAACTCGTTGGTGCACAAGAAGGTCTTTAAGTCTGTAACAGAGGTAACCGTATCCAAAATTGAGGAGGCCTTTTTATACAAATGTGGACAAGATCCCGAATCTGATTTATCCTTGAAATTATCGCTATTGTTATTGCTCTATGGTGTTCTGCTCATTAAACATAAAAGTTCAAAGTTTATTGATCTTGAATATATGTTCCTCATTGATGACTTGGTTGAATTTAATGGGTATCCATGGGGTCGTGTTGCTTTCGAGTTCCTTGTTGATGATGTTAGGAAGAAACTTAATGCCCTTAAACTTCAAGAGAGTGAGAAGCCCAAACAACGGTCTAAACGAAAATCAAGAATGTACATTGATGTTTATAGTTTCAGTTATGCCCTTCAAATATGGGCATATGAGGCAATGAACAGTGTTGCATCTATTTGTGCTGTGCCTATAGCCCGCCGTCAGACATCCATCTCACATATGATTAGATGGAGTTATGTAGACGGGGTTATACGTTATCAACAACTCAGTAAGAAATGTTTCCCAAGGTTGAAGGGACGAGATCGCTCTGCAGATAATGTAAGTGTAAAATGTTCCCAATTTGGCTAATTAAGTTGTCAATTTTATAATATTCACCCCCTTTATGCAGATGCGTGTGGTGGGTAATCTAGTGCCCTCAAAGGTTGAGAAAAATTCACTGTCTTATCGTAGTGTCGTTTTATGGGAAGAGAAACTCGATCAAGACCGCACTCATGATGATCCATCCCGAGTATCTCGTAAAAGAAAGACTCCTCCAATCATTGATGTTACTGATTGCGATACAAATGCGACCAGAAGAGGGGCGCGCACAACTCAAACAGTCCACAAAGATGAAACAAACGAACCAATGATAAAAGGCTTTCGTGAAACGGTCATTGGACGGCTAGATACTATAGACAAAAGTCAGGCAAGACTAGAGATGTTGATGAATGCTATTTTCCTGAAGCTAGGTATGAGCGCCAAGTCAGTGGAGACCGATCAAAGGCCCAAAGATGAGAATGTAGTGGAACCTGATGGAGAAGAGGCTACGAAAGTGAACGGTGGCAACGATCACGTTCATGAAGACATGAAGGTCAATTCAGTAAGAAGTGAATCTGTCAATTACTAATTGTTATTTACTAAACAGTATTATGTTTAATTGTAGAAACACGGTTGTGTGAATGAGTCTAACAATGAGAGTTTTAAGGAAGCTGAGGGCGAGTGTGTGAAGGAGTTGGATAATGATACAATGAAGAAGGCTGAGGGCAAGTGTGTGAATGAGTTGGATAATGATCTCATGAAGAAGGTTGAGGGCGAGTGTGTGAAGGAGTTGGTTAATGATGAAATGAAGAAGGTTGAGGTTGAGGGCGAGTGTGTGAATGAGTTGGTTAATGATGAAATGAAGAAGGTTGAGGTTGAGGGTGAGTGTGTGAATGAGTTGGATAATGATGAAACGAAGAAGGTTGAGGGCGAGTGCGTCACGGAGTCGGATAATGAGCAAATGGAGAAGGCTGATGACAATTGTGCGATGGAGACTGAGAGTGACTGTGTTAAAGATGTGGACCATGAATGCTTAAAGGATGATGATGAAACAACCGTGCGGGAAAATGTAACGTACTAACCGATTACAAATGTTACTCAGGTTATTTGCACATTGAATGATGTAAATGACATTCTGTTTTTTTTTTTTTTTTTTTTTTTTATGTAGATGCTTCAAATAGTCCCTTATATGGAAAGCGATGCACATAGAATTATTTTCAATCCACTCACTTTCGAAGTTTCACCCCAATTGGTATGCCACTTCTCGGATTGGTGGACCGCTAATCAATCTCTACATACAAAGGTGAAATTATTTGTGAAGTGTGTCACATATGTGGAGCCAAATTGGTTTAGGTGTATATGGACCAATACAGGGTGGCTGACAGATGAGGTCAGATATATTTTTTCAATTTTAATGTGAAAAGCAAATTTTTTATGGGTATCGTTATACGTTGTTGCTATTTAATTATTTTTAGCACATGGATGCGCTCCTGTACCTCCTTCTACGCAAAGTAGAGATGTGGCCAACGTGTTTCTTGCGCAATTGGACAGCTGTTGATGTTAGCATTGATGTAAGTACCATTTTTTTTGTTTCCTTTTGGCGTATTAGTGTGTGTGCGCTGAATAATATTGGAAATAATTCATGTAGACATTTCTCTCGACGAGATGTTACAACTCCTGGAAACGAGCACGCGATGGCGAATGGACTTGGTCTGAGAAGGAAGGGCGTATACTTGCGTATGTGATCGGCCAACGGCCAAAAAATGTCTATTGTCGCCCATGGTCAGATGTTGAGTATGTGTTTGGTGTTGCAAATATCGCGAATAACCATTGGGTGTTGTATCAGATTATTATTCAGGACGAGACAATAAAGATATACGATTCCCTAATGGGGCGTCGTACGAAGCCAAAAATGATGCAACTATTTAAAAACATTGCCCAACTCTTGCCTAGCTTATGTGTAGAAGGAGATGTATGGAAGGGCCAACGGGAATTACAGTCTTTAAAGCCGGTGTGGGATGTTTGTACGTATCAGTGTCCTCCACAACAAACGAACGGTAGTGATTGTGGAATTTTGTGCATGAAGATGTTGGAATGCCTTGCTACGGGACAAGATGTGCAAGACATCGTTCCACAAATGTGTGAATCTTATCGAAAGTCCTATTGCGTTGAGCTAGTCAACGTAGACAGTATTAAATAGTTATGTTATGTTATGTTATGTTATGCCGACTACAATGCCAACTCCTAAACCCACGCATGTTATGTTATGTTGAATTCCGTATGAACTCTAATTTAGGTTAATTTTGCTGAAGTTTGTTGTGATCATGTATGGGAATGCTGCTACGTTGTGTTATTATGTATTGCATATTCATTATCACATCTTAGTCCTTGGTTTGGATTGAGTATAATTGCTTTTTTGGGCTTTAACATATTTTGTCATACATAACCTAGTGGGAGGGAAAGTTTGGCGCCAAAACCAAAACCAAAACAAAACCCTAGTCCATTTAGAGGGAACATTGTTACAATTTTTGGAGGGAACATTATTCATCTTTTGGGGGGAAAATATTTTGCACCTATATATATATATATATACACACAACATGATCCAACCATAACCACACAACCACACAAAATCATGTATGCTTCTTCTCCACAAAACCACGGGACATATGTGACATGTGATTGTGGTAAAGAGGCCCGTGTATGCATTTCAAGTAACGAACAAAACAGAGGAAGACTCTTTTACTCGTGCTACTATCCGAACGATAATGCTGGATGTGACTATTTCCTTTGGGCAGACGAACACTCAAGGAACGTGCAAGCCACTGCGCCAAACGGAATGCTGCCGGGCATAGTGACGAAGTTCGACGCACTGTTGGTTGAAAACCAAGAGCTCATGAACAGTTTGAGTCGAGCAAAAGATTATGCTGAAATTTGGAAGGAGTCATGTACCCACCTAGAGACAGATAATGACTACAAAACTGGACGGATTGAAGAGTTGACGAAACTTCAAAATCTTCTTGTCATTGCACTCATATTCTGTCTCTTACCTATTATGTTCAAATACATAGGTTGAAAGTGTGGTACCAAATTATGTAGCATTCCGCTTTAGATTTACGTTTATTTATGAAATATCGATGTAAGCCTATGTCGTCCAAGGCTATATTAATTGCAACTAATGAATTTTCCGTATGGACCAAACCAATAGCCCACAAAAAGGCCCATTATCAATAAACTATACACACAAAGCACATAATGAAATCGAAATACGATTAGGGTTGTCAATTTTGAAAATACATTAAAACACTGATTGCAACACGACAAACGCAAGTGTTCAAAGACACAACAAGTACGAAAACAAACTAAAATGAAACATAACAGAAACTAAAATACATTAGATAGAATCAGAACCATATGGCTGACTCAGTCAGACTTGAACGGAAGCATGATGGGACTAACGTACCAACTTTATCATGTTAAGTCATCTTCTTTTTCCCCTTCTTCGGAGACCTTGAAGAAGCACAAGACGAAGAACAAGCCCCTCTATTGTTTGTACTCCACAAAGTGGTTGGAGTGTCCGGTAGGGCTGAAGGCTGGATTAATTGCTGACGAGGAGGAGACCATGACGGGGTCGACTCTTGAAGCGGGTCAACGTCCATATATTCAGTTGATCTTGCCAGCGCCCATGGGCCATAGTTAAATGTGGGGTCTATTATCGGAGGATGGCCATGTTGACCCTCATAGTCGTCGGACACCATAATTGGTTCAGAGTTGCTATCGTCACTTACTTGAATGATTTCAACATTCGCTGGAGGCTCGATGGGAGCAGCGGGAATTCCAAATAATTGGTTAAGCTTCTCATGGTGTGGATCTCCGTGGTGGAAGAAGGCTTTAACGGTCTCATCCAACTGTGACAATATGTAAATTTTAATGTAATTAGTCAAATACTATAAAATAAAAGGATGAGGATTCAATGAAACCTGAATCAAGCGAATCCAATTATGTTTCGAAGTATGAACGACGTTCCATTCCGGATCCCACCAAACTTTCGGGTGTTCTTTAAGCTTCTTGAAGGTGTGGTACTGACGTTCAAGATCCGAATGACGTTCGATACCATCGATCCATGTCAACGCATGGTTGTACCTCTCATTCACGGTTTGAATGCTAGTGCATATTGCACCAAAGTTTATTACCTCGTTCGGATGCCATCGTCCTAGACTCTTCTGGGCAAGTAGGCTATCAATGAACACATCATCACATTCAAAGTCCCAAATGCCCGAGTACAACAAGGTTTCTTGCAGAGGGATGCTTGGAAGATTAGATTTTGGCATTTTTTGAGTATGTGAAGATGAGGATAGGTGGAGTGTTATGGGAATGCAGCTTATGTAGTTGAGTAGTAGATTAGAAAGCTGTGAATTGTCTTTTCATGAAGATTAGAAAGAGATTGGTTATTGCTTTGTTCTAAAAGATTTGAAAGTTGTGAATGGTCTTTTCATGAAGATTTAAGTCAGAGAATATATTCCATTGTATGGCAAATAACGTTTGACAAGTCCATCAACCACTTGATTAGAATCTTAAGACATTCACAAGTTGAATAGTAAAAAACCACACGCTTCAAGCCAAAGATCGATCCATTAAACCCTAAAAAATAAATTATACACACATGACACAAACTCAAAAGTTCAATGAGCAATTAGGAAACCCAATAAGACAATGATAGTGACAAACATAAGTACGATCACAACCAACAAACAGATGATTAGATGATTTGGGACTCCAATTAGATTAACAGCAATAGAAGATGAATTTAGTGGTTCGTTGTCACTTGTCGATGTGCTATCAGTTTCGTCGGCATTGGACCGGCGATGCAGTTGAGAGCCTGAATCTCGGACCAAATGAGCCTTACACGAACTTGAACACATCTTACTTGAATTATAAGTTTGAGTAGTAAGGAATGTCGGAACATTACCGGATTTATCATTCCGATGATATTCATCACACCAATAAAAGTGCTTACTATGCTGAAGGTATCTCGGGCACTTGTAGTAGTATCTACCCGGATGCTTCGAACTTTCACCTGCGCACTTTGTGATCATATGTCCATTTCCACAAGAACACATCGGAGGGTCCATTTCCTGAAAGCTTGGCGAAACACAAGTACAACATATATAAGAGACGGGATTAAAAATGATGCATGCAACAACAATTAAAAACTCAAGCAGTCAACAATTACAAAGCCAATCCAAACAGACACAAATTATGATCCCCAATAACAGCAATGACACAGTTTCGAATGTCCAAACAAGCAAATCACACAAACTCAAATGTCTTCTCCGGATCTCCAATGATCCCACATTTCCTGAGCCAAATTCTCTCGCCATTCGTTAAACAGGACCGATGACTCAACGGTATCCACAACGTCGTCATTCATTTCATCATCGGCAGGGACATCATCATGTAAATCAAACATTTCCTCAATTGGATCAACAAGCATTTGAGAGCGGCAATAATTATGGAGGAGGAAACAAGCCATGATAAGTCTAACTTGAACCTTTGTAGGATAGAACGATATACTTCTAAGTATTCCAAAACGCCTTTTCAATACACCAAAAGCCCGTTCTATGATATTACGTGCCCTAGTGTGTCTCATGTTGTAATGTTCATGTGGATTAGTTGGCCTGCCAGTATTGGGACCCCACTCACTTAGATGATACCAACAATTACGGTAAGGAACAAGAAAGCCTTCTTTGTTGGGATAATCGTTGTCACACAAATAGTACTTCCCTACAAAACACATTTTAGGTGAGATGCATGTGAAAATTTCAGGTAAGCAACATGTTAGACGTACACATACTTACCTTTAGGAACTTTGAGACCATGAGGCCTGGATACAGCGTCGCGAAGTATTCTACAATCGGCAGCAGACCCTTCCCATCCCGGAAGGACGTAAACGAATCGCATTTGTGTGTTGCATACTCCGAGCACATTGGTAGAAACACGGCCCTTCCGTGTTCTATAACGTGCTCTATCTTCGCAAGGTACATTAAGATCAATAAATGTTCCATCAAGGGCACCGAGACAACCCTATCAAAAGAAGTTGAGGATACAGTTAAGACGACAAATATAACATAAGCAGCATATAATGCAATTCAAGAGGGAGGAAATGTATACCAAAAATTACCTTGAACCATTTCCATCTTGAGTCGGTGGAGTCATCAGATACAGGTACAGGCTTAACTAAGAACAAATGATGCAATTTCAAGACAGCTTTCAATACTAGGCGGACAATGGTGGATATTGTTTGACCAGACCTTTCAAAATCAAATGCCACAACCCTATTCTTTTTATGGTGAGCAAGAACAGATAAGAACACTGAAACTTGCTCTTCAACACCAACATACTTTCGTCCTTTCAAGCCCCCTAATTCGTTCAGTAAAAAACACAAATGTGCAAACGCATTTCGATCCATCCTTAGATTCGCAACACAATCAGAATCGCGAGTATGGACCAATCTATTCAAGTGTAAAACTTGCCTAGGGATTCTAGAAATCATACCCCAAGTAACGGTGCGCCTTTTGACATTTCTGTTTCGTCTAGTTATTAGGATTATGAGTATACATGTAAGAATGAACTGTTGGTGCAAGATCTCTTCAACTAATAAGAACATCAGAAGTTTTTTTTTCATCGAAGGGGTCAGCATTGTATAGATAGGAATTACCTATACGAACAACAAATAATTAGATACTCAAACAGATCACACAACAATGTTCCCAGAGCACACAAGCAATACAAACGAAATCAAAACCCATATTTAAAGATTCCAAAATCCATAAACCCAAACTAAAAAATTCACACTAACCTGTTTATAATGAAAAAAATGCGGCGGAACCCTAAGCCCACAAAGATAACCTACACGCAATCGATCTGGGTTATTAAAAATCTCCACCAAAAAATTACTAATCTGCAATAACTAAAGCAGATCGAACATTCAAGTGAAGAAGCAAATCAAACCTTCAAACTTTACGTCAAGGAACCCAGCGAGCAGCGAACACACACCTAAAAAGCACAAGAGAATGGTGAATACGAAAAAATGAAAGAGTAATTAAAAAAATTATTCTTCGATGTTGCGAGTTTCACCAGCGATTAAGCAAAAATGGCGATTTCAACGACGGATTTGGGCCGCGACGGCGGTGGCTCGGTCGCTGCGCACGGAGGGTTCACTACAGAAGCTAGGGTTCACTGCGCGACGGCGACGGCGGTGGCACCACGGAACGAACGTGACGGCAGTGGTCGGTTTAGGTGGGAAGATGAAATCGCCAGAAGAAATTAAAATGGAAGACTTGATCTAATTTTTTGAAAAATGAATTAGGGTTTGGGTGTTAGCAAAAAAAATCGAGGGGCAATATAGTAATCGTGCTTATACGGGGAAAAGGCCATATAGCTAATACTAGGGGGGGTTAAATAATTTTTTGGAGTTGGAACAGTAATTTGGGCATATAAGGCCTATATAAGGGCAAAACCACCACTTTTTAATATAATGGTTTTGGGCCTATTCAGGGCTGAGATATAAGCCTATTTAGGCTATCAAACAGTCCAGATGTTGTTATACAAGTATTAAAATCACTTTATTTGCCCTATCAAACGACCCAAAGTGTACTAATTTTAAGAAGAGATATTAACTAACTAACCTGACTACTCTAACAAACATGTAGGTTCACATTCACTTGAGAATAGAATAAACAAATGATTGGGATTTGAGTTTCATCAACACGTTGAATAATTAATTTTGGTTCGATCAATTAAAATTAATTGCAAGAAATATTATGCATCTACTGTAGAATAACTGTCAAATGGATTTGATATATATATATATAGTATTACTATTGAAAATGTGTAGGTAAAATGGATTTGATAGTGGCAAGTAAGACCAACAAGATAGAGCCAAGAGAAAAGGATGATGCGAATATGTATACAGTGCACTTCATTCAATCACACGAATTTTAAAAATTACTGATGATTTCATTTATTTTTTAAATAGCATGTGATTCTTTTTCTATTTATACCGGCAACTTCAATATCCTCCGAGGTTAAAAATATGGGGTATCTGTAATTTTAAATATTATTACTATTGAAAAATTAAGAGTAACAAACTACTTACATAAAACAATTTCAACAAGTTTTACCCCTATGATAAATTTACATAAAATATAATATAGTATAGAATATTATCTTATATAATATTTAATGAAATTTATCGACATTATTTTAATATTTTTTTCAATATTCTCTCTATATTTTATCAATATTAGACTCAATAATGTTATTGCATACTAATATTTTTTATTTTATTTTTATAAATATCATAAAAATATCGTTCTTCTTATTACCGATACCGATGATCACGAAAATTAAATACTCCCTCCATCCATGAAAAGTAGTCCCATTAGAGTGGGGCACATATTTTAAGAAAAAGGTAGATAAAGTAAGGGTATTGTAGGGTATTGTGGGGTCCATTGTGAATAAAGTAATTGTTTGTGAATAAAGTTGATGGCAATTTGAGTAATTAAGTGATGGTTGAAGGGTGATAGTTTTCAAAAAGAGTATGAGCCTACATTTTATGGACAAACAATATAGGACAAATGGGACTACTTTTCGTGGACGGAGGGAGTATATTGAAAATATTTTCGAATATTTCCGTCCATAATATCCTTAGAGAAAGGATACATAAATCTTTTAAAAAAAAAAGGTAAAAATATACACAAACTATTTAAATTAGCCCAACATTTAGCATACACAAACTTTCTTTTTCATTTTTATCTATTTATTTTTTAACAAAACTAACCTCTCAAATTTCGTTATATTATTCTTTCTAGTTCAATCATATTGTATTTAATAGTTCGATTGCAAACATTTGTCATGGAAAAAAAGTGTTTATTTTTGCTTATTGCATCTGCATCATCGTGCTCTTGTTTTGTAGAATTGGATTTAGGAGTAAGGACTGGAGTGCAAGAATTGAAAAGCTGATCATATTCACGTGTACTTACTTACTGATTTGACTCCTTTCTTTCCCCATATTTACTCCAATACTTTAATTTTAATGCATTCTCATTTCTCATCAATTAATTTTTGCTCATCTAATTACATTTTGTAAAATCAATTTTAAACCTCTCTTTTATCTGGAGAATGATACTATTAAGAATTACTAATATAAAAAGAATTAATTTTTCAATTCTCTATAACTTAAAGAAGAAATTCTTTCAATACCAACCAAACATATTGTTACCTGAACTCAATTTTTTCTTCACAAACTGAATTCCAGCCCATCAAATTTCATAACTCAACAAATTAATCAATCTAAAAATAAAAATTCCAACTCACCTATCAAAATCATAGTATCATGTTTTTCCAACCATGACATTGAGTTTCTTTGTGATCAAAATCATAGTATCATTGTCTTTTTCTCATGGATTCTACTCCAAAAAAAAATATACTGAGTATAATTAAAATAAAAAAAGGAAATGAAAAAGGCCTAAAAAATATCTGCATATAGTGCATTTATTATGGTGACACGGCATTTATGGCCACTTCCACAAGTTAAAACTATTATCATCCGGATACTACTCTCTCATCCCCCACCTTTTTTCCTTCCAAAACATAAATAACCATTTCCTTATTAACCTCAACTCTTCAATACTTTTAGGGGTGTAACTGAGTCGAGCCTACTCGCGAGCTACTCGTGCTTGACTCGAAAAAAGATTGAAATCGACTCGAAGTTAATCGAGTCGAGTCGAGTTTCGAGCTATTCGAGTAGCTACCGAGTTCGAGTTCGAGCTCATAAATACTCGGCTCGAAAGGCTCGCGAGCCTAATCGAGCTTGAACAATATTTACTATTTTGCCATTAATATATAATTTATATTTATATACAAGTAATCGAGTCGAGTCGATTCGAACCGAGTTGAGCTCGAGTTTATTTTAGAAAAAAAATATATTTTAAAATTAATTTTAAAAATTATATAGATAATCGAGTCGAGCCGAGCTCGAGTTTATCGAGTTTCTTATCAAGTCGAGCTCGATCTTCAAAATTTTAAACTCGACCGAGTCGAGCTTCGAGTATAACAATCGAGTCGAGTTTCGAGCTCAGCACTACTTGGCTCGTTTACACCCCTAGATACTTTGTTATGTTAAGGTAACTTTCACACTTTTTTTTTTCTTTCTGAAATTATTTACAATAATTTTTCACAATATTCACAATTTTACACAAAATGTTAAGAGTACTTTTGAGTCAATCCATTTTTTTTTTTACTTTATATATAAAAGTTTACAAAATTATTAGTCAAAACCATACTCATTACTACATTTTCTTAATATTAGTGTTCAGTATCAAAGTTATTACGGAACGGAAAAAGTAATACTCCGTATTTATTTTTACTTTTACTTTAAATGAAAATTTAAGGTATTACTTTATGAGATTTATACTTAGATATGTTGATAATTGATAGGGTCCTTGTGTTGGAACAATTTATTTACGAGGATTCCCAGTTCTGGAAACATGAAAAGAAAGGCAAATACTCGGTCAAGAGTGGATATTGGAAGGGTTTGCGTGACTCTTCAAATTACGAAAGTGAAGCATCGACTTCGAACAGAGCAGGGGAACAAGGCCGATGGAGGCATATCTGGAAATTAATTGTTCCGCCAAAAGTACGAATATTTTGGTGGAAGGTTAAGTGGAACATATTGGCGACAGAGGCCAATCTTGCAAGACATCATGTGCCAGTACCAAGCAAGTGTAATTTGTGTGGGAATGTTGAGGCATCAACGACTCATGTGCTTTTCTTTTGCCCATGGGCTAAGCACGTTTGGAAAAAATAAGGTTTTTGGGAGAATCTCAAAAGGCAAAGAGGGCGCATGATGGAGGACATAATGGAGGGTTTGAAGTTTGATGAAGGGGGTGTTTTGGAGGAGAAGTTTGTGATGATAGCATGGGGAATTTGGAAGGAGAGATGTGAGCTATTACACGATAATGGAAAGGGAGTGAAAGGAGCTGGGAGTGACCCTCACTTCACAGACATGGAATGGGCGCTAACATGGCTGAAAGACTTCCAAGAGTGCAAACGAAGGATGGATAAAACGGAAACGCGGGAAAGTCGCAGCCAAAGAGGAGAAGGGGCAGGAAGTTTTATTGTGAAGGTGGACGCAGCGTTTAGGGAGGATGAAAACAGGTATGGAGTTGGAGCTATTAAAGCAAGCAGGGACAAAAGGGTAACAAGAGCTATGTGCCAACCGATTGAGGGGCCGGGCTCTGTTCTGGGAGCAGAACTCAATGCAATTGAGTTGGGCATGAAATGGTGTATTGAGAATGAATGTACTGATGTTCGGTTGCTTTCGGATTCCTTGGAAGCAGTCCGGCTAGTACAAAAGGAAGGACGCGTATGGGGAGCTGAAGGTTATGTCTTGGATAGAATTCGTCAACTCAAATCCAATTTCGTAGTGTGCGAAATTGAGCATATATCTAGGACGGAGAATATGGCGGCGGATGCACTAGCAAAATGGGCCGCGAAGCATCACTCTTCTCGAGATTGGGGAGCTGATTCGATACCTCTACAGTTTGTTAACATAGCCTCATTTTAAGGCTTTAAGCCTTTGATGTAATAGATAGGTTATGTTGTCTTCTGTTTCAAAAAAAAAAAATTATTTACGAGAACATCACTCATTAGAGTTTCAATGTCCAATTTTCAAAACATACTTGGGTTTCCATGGGTAACTTAAAATTCAAATTGAAAAACTAATCTTATATTCAGAATGTAGTTGGTGTATATCATAAAGGAGGTTTGATGAATAATTCTGAAATTTGGTGTATGATTCAAACTTATTGGAAGGCCGAGGTAAAAAAACAAAACCCCAAAAGGACTCCTAAGATCACGTACCCGTGTGGCCATGTGTATGATCCAAAGACTCCCCTTGTGCAGAAGACCCTCTTGTCCGGAACAACCAAGTGACTAACCCAACATAAAATTTAGGAACAAATTTTTCTTTTTCTTAATTTTTTTTGGGGGTGGGTTTACAAACAAGCAAAGTGTGTATATATGGAGTTCTAAATACAGGCCAGTACATACAAAATTCTTCCACCAAACCATCAAGGCTGATAGCAACATAGGCACATTTTAGAACACAAAGAATACTGTGTGATGACAAATCTTACCTATCAGACTCTTGTACAAACATCCTTCAGAAACTGAAATTGATTTCATTCCTTTTACCAAATATCTCACAACCATTTTCTCCAGCTTGTTGATCGTCTATCGAAGGGCAAGAACCGAGGGAGACTAAGCAAACTATTAACTCGTGTGATACCCTCAAGAGCCGACCATTCCTCATCCTCTGCCGTTGAAAGGCACTCCGCTAAGCTCCTCTTTGACTGACCCACCGTCTTGTCAATTGCCTTCTCCTCCACTTCCTCAACAACGGGCACTATCTCACTCGATTCTTTAGTTGCCCCTAAAGCAGCATGAGAAGCTATCATGTCGCTATTTTGGGCCAGTTCTGAGGAGGGCTTTCCCGTTTCTTCTTCTAGAACCTTCTTCTCGTCTTGGGCTACTTTTGTTTCCTCTTCTGGAACCCTCTTCTCGTCTTCGGCTACTTTTGTTTCCTCTTCTAGAACCTTCTTCTCGTCTTGGGATACCTTTGTTTCCTCTTCTGGAAAGATTGCCGCATCGTTTTGTTGTTTAGGCTCATTAATCGAGGCCACGTGTTCGAGGAATAAACATACAACAGCACAGTCATCGTTCTTTGATGTTGGATACTTGAGCCGCCATGCTCTAGTAGCACAGTCAACGAGGGCTCGAGCGGCCATTCCACGGCCAGGAGCCGATGCCACAATGTCCACTGCTTCCTTATTGGAAAGAACATCCCACACCTGTGTTAAATGTCAAAGCATTAAAACTCACTTGCTACAAAATTATTTTAGGCTTAATTTGCTGCTAAAATCACCACAAAATACAGTATAATCTGAACTTTTTGAGTTTTGACATATAAAACTCAATTTTAAAAAAAAAATTGCAATTCGAACTCACGGGGGCCGAGCGTCTCTTACCTATTTCTGACGTGTCATCCTATTTGGCAACAATTAAATCCCAAACAACAACATTCACCCTAATTACTACCCAAACAACGTCATTTAGCCTAAATTTACCCAAACTGGCAAGAGCCAATCTGCCCGGAAGTTTGAATGGCAATTTTTTTAATTGCCAAAAATTGAAAATTTAGATTAGATTGCAATTCGCAAAAAGGCAATTATTTTAGCAACAAATAAGCCATTATTTTAATACAAAGTTCGCAATTGATTCTAGAATGAAGGATGAATTCTGAGATATGAGAATAATACCCCATCGGTTGCAAGGATGACGAATTCATCTCCCTCGGTAATGTGGTGATGATAAACGTCTGGGATGGAAATTAGGCCAAAATCCTTCAAACAGAAGTCCCCAAAGGCTCTAGCCATGGCCAAGCCAGGAGAATCACTATTAGGCAGCCATACACGAGCTACTTCTGGTTCGTCTTGCAATGCAAACACTCTCCCTTTACATTTCTGGATCCTTGCAGCTTCCCCTGAAATTTTGAGCCCACATATTTAGCTCTATCACTCATACATATAGGATGTAAGTTAATCTTCCAGAAAAGAATTAACTCGTGAAAATACACGAGGACTTAATTATTTATGAAGAGAGAGAGAGAGGATTACTTGGAAGATTAGGCTTCAAGTCGACAGTCAACTGTACAGCCACCAAAGCATTGTCGTTATCCCGGGTTCCCAGTACTGCTCTCGAGTCACCAACATTTCCAATTATTAAATCCTGACCCTGGATGATTGTGTTAAAGACCATATAGTAAGAGGGATCATCATCCATCCAACGATCACATTGTCATATCTTACAGTGTAAGACAGCAATAACAAGTACTACTAGTATGCAACTAAGATCAGATATAAAAACTACAAGTTGATCACAAAAAGGGATATTTGAGGCTATACTTGTATATCCCACAATACTACAAGTTGATTGTGAATTTCATCTCTAAAACAAGAAATCAAACAAGATACGACTTGACAATGCCACAAGACAATCTAGACTAGTAAAATGATAATAGTGAGTAATTTCCAGGCAGATTATCTTATACACTGTAACATGATCAGCAGAGAATAATACAAGAAAGGGAAGTACCTGCTTTATCAAAGCGACAGTAGTCGAACCACTACAAAAGCAGTCAATAGAAGGATGCAACTTGAGTTCCTTATCCATCAACTTAAAAGCCTTTAACATCGAATTCTTGAGCGGAATATGCACCTCCGGTACTTTCGCAGTCTCCTCAGCTTCCGTCGATTCGCACCCATCCTCATCCATAAAGTCGTCAAACCGCCTCATGCCTTGGAAACTCCCATGACTTTGGACGTTTTCAGGCTCACTTTCCCACTGAGAACGAAGTAAAATCGGAAGGGCGTCTCTGACTCTCCTTGCAACCATATGACCATAAGGACCATGCCCATCAAAAACCCCACAAAAGGTTGCACCACCATTGCTCTCCGTACAGAAATTCTACCGTATAAACAATCCAAGCAAGTCATAAACTGACCCCAGAATACACAAAAACAACAACAACTTCCATTTCTTCACAGTTTTACCCTAATCATAACCCATAACCCAACATTTTCTTTCATCAATAATTCAATAACTAGCCCTAATCTTCAACTGTATCACAATTACATACAATTAATGAATTAATTTAAGAAAACTCACCTCCCAAACGATCATAGCATCTTGATTAGTCCCTTTCTTGCCCTGCTGCGTGTACAAGCTAGCGATGCGACTCGCCCCATTTGAAAAGAGCCGGCCCGGGACTAGATTCAGCGTCCGCTCCTCCACTAGGACGGCGGCGCCGCCACCCAATTTATTAATAAAAGTGGAGAAATCACCGGAGCTGCTCTTCTTCAACTTGGAATCTGCCTTATCATTCCACTCTGTCTTCCTCCTCCCACTCGCTGATGAATAACAAATACCCATTTACCACACCCTTAAAAACTTTCGAAAAATCTCCCTGAAAGATTGTAAAAATTGATCAAACTGGAAACATAATCAAGAAAATCCAATTGGGGGTTAGAATAGGGAGAGAGAAAGGGGGTTTGGAGAGAGGAAAAAGGCAGGAATCAGGTGAGTGAGGTGCGAGTAGGTGTAGATTTTATGACTCTTTTTTTTTTTTTTTTTTCTTACAAAGCTTTTATGAGAATTAGGATTAGCATTATTTTTTGGCATTGGCTGTAAGGAGGAAAAATAAAAAAATGTTGCTTAGGATACTGTTTGTCGTTACAAGTTTGAAACCAAGTGTGTGAGCTGTAGTACTCTTTGAAATAAAAGGCAGACGAAGGTCAACGTGACAACACGTGCGACCTCTTTTAAATATTTATTAATAACACAAAAACTTATTTTTTTTATTTGTTTATTTCAACGGCAACCTTTACTTTATTTCCCTTTCTATCAACTATCCACCCTCCAAAGATCTTATAAACTACCCTTCACATTCATTAGTATAGGGGTTATCAACTGAATATCTATTTTAAATAATTTTAAATTCTACTCATATTTTAGATATCTAGTAGTAACGATTATATATTCCAGAATCTCAGGTCCCATTATTATATATTTTGTTCTCTGAATTTTATACATAAATAATGAAATGGATAAAAAAGAATACAATTTGGGTAAACGATATGCGATTGACATTTATGTTTGTACAATTTGACTTTTATGAAAAGAGAGAAATGATGTTATTTTTAAAGGCAGAGAGTTTAATAGTGATAAGTTAGGTAATGGATCAGGATTGATACATGTTATTTGGCTCAACTAAATAAATTTCTAGGTTTAAATCTCTATTTTTTCCTCTATCAAATCATGGTTGAATTTCGTTCAGGATTTGATGGCAATCTCTATTTTTGAACAATTATAAATTAAGGTGGTGGTATCTTTATTTTTTTAAGTTCAAAATATCTTTGTGTGAATCCTTTTGTGCGTACGTAATCTTTATGAATCTCGTTTTTGTGACACTACAAGAAAACTGCAATTTAGCCGCGAAAAAAACTCTTGCTAATTCTAATATATTTATTGTTAACGTGAGTTAGCGATGAAATAATTTTGTCGCTGGATTTGTTGCTATACACCCGTCGCTAATGTGTTTGTGACAAAAAAAATTAATTTTGTCGCAAATATTAGCGACGAAAATTTGAGTTTCATCGCAAAATGTTTGCGAGGAAAATTAAACATTTGTCGCAAACACATTAGCGACGGGTGTATAGCAACAAATCCTGCGAAGAAATTATTTCATCGCTAACTCACATTAGCGACGAAAATATTAGAATTAGCGACAAATTTTTTTCGTGTCTAAAATAGTAGCTCCTTACTTCGTGACTAATTTTTTGCGATAAATATTTTAATTTCGTTGCAAATGTTAGCGATGAAACCCATATTTTTGTCGCTAATATTTGGTTATGGATATTCGATTTACGAATTGTTCTCTAAACCCACTTCCGCACTCAACCAACCCGCACCCACACCCGCACCCAACCCAACCGACCCACACCCACACCCAACCCGACCGACCCGCATACCCCTCCCCATTTTATTTAAATGACTATTTATTTGGTCTTTGTAGGAATTGATCCCGGATGGCTGGGCGCCCACCACTCGGGCAAATAGCACTTTGGTTCAATTTTTAATATTAATTATATATGTGTTCAATTGTTACTAATTTAGTTAATTTTACTTATTTAATTAATTTATTTCACATATATTAATTGATTAATTTTTAACTTGTAACATATATATATATATATATTTTGTAATATTTAAAACAATTTCAATTGTAAAAAATCAATGTTACTTTAACAATTTCAAAAAAATAATAAATATTGCATCCAATCTTCATCCTCTCATCTTTATGTCCATATTCATTTGCATCTTCATATTTATAAATATTTTTATAAACATTCAAACTGATTTATATAAGACACAATTTTGGAGAATTATTAAACATTTAAACCAATTTTCTAGATTTAATATGCATAGTTGAAGTAGTACTCTTCCCTCATGCTTAGTAGAAATAACAACAAATAATTAATGAAATCAAGAAATTATACCCCAAAATAAATCAATAAAAAAACTTAATATGTCAAATTAATGAGTGTGAATGAAATTATATTGATCATATTATTTCAAACATCATAGTGTTGGAGCCGTCTCTATTGTTTCACACTATGCATGCATTCGAACTTTTTTTCTTTATTATGTTTAAACGACAACTATTTTTAATTCTCATATTTTTAATTCATGAGAATTAAACATGAAAATAAGATTTTCATTATTGTTCTGATTATTAACAATAAAATAAAATATTATTTTGCTAATAAGGTGATGAAATATTTTAATTTTCTCCCAAATATTAAACCCACAAAATTAGTAATACAAATTTCAATTTTGTCGCAAAAATATTAGCGACGAAATATAATTTTCATTGTTGTTCTAATTATTAACAACAAAATGAAGCAATTTGTTGCTAGTATAGCGATAAAATATTTTAATTTCATCGCAAAAATTAATTTCAATAAATTAGCCACGAAATTTTTCATTTCATCGCAAAATATTAGTGACGAATTATAACTTTAATTGTTGTTCTGATTATTAACAACAAAATGAAGAATTTTTTTGCTAATATAGCGATAAAATATATAAATTTTGTTGCAAAAATTAATTTCAAAAAATTAGCCACAAATTTTTATATTTCATCGCAAACATATTAGCGACAAAATATAGTTTTCATTGATGTTTTGATTATTAACAACAAAATGAAGTAATTTGTTGTTAATATAGCGTTGAAATATATAAATTTTGTTGTAAAAATTAATTTCAAGAAATTAGCCACGAAAATTTATATTTCATCGCAAAATATTAGCGACGAAATATAATTTTCATTGCTGTTTTGATTATTAACAACAAAATGAAGCAATTTGTTGCTAATATAGCGATGAAATATATAAATTTTATTGCAAATATTAAATCTCAGAATTTAGCGACGAAAATTTCTATTTCGTTGCAAAATATTAGCGACGAAATATAATTTTCATTGCTATTTTGATTATTAACAACGAAATGAAGTAATTTGTACGTTGCTAATATAGCGATGAAATATATAAGTTTTGTTGCAAATATTAAATATAAGAATTTAACTTTCTAAAAATTGATTTTAGCGATGAAATTTAAATTTGTCGCAAAATTTTCGTCGCTATTCCCCCTGTTTCTTGTAGTGTGACTGTCATGATAGAGAGAGAGAGTTTGATTCGTATACCTGCACTGTCGTCGAAAAAGGAGACTTGAGTCCGTATACAACTCAATTAACAGAGAAGAAGGCGGTCTCAAAAGCCAACAAATTAGTTGAGGAGCTTAAAACGAAAGGGTGGAGTTGGTTCTTGTTTAAAGGATCGGGGTGAGAAATTGATCCTTTTCGATTTGAGTGACTTGCATAACCTAGAAAAATTATGAAATATTTAATTAGTTTGCATTTTTCTGTATTGTTTTGTGGTATTGTTGGTACCCTTGCTCCTATTAATATACTCTAAATTATATAATTTCATTTGTCATACAAAAAAAAAATTTACAATTTATGTTAGATTCTGCTTAGGAGACCATTAATGTTTGCCACCAAAACCGTGAAAATAACATTTGCATACTTAGGCTTATAAAATACCTATCACATATTTGTTTCAAGATCAACTAATTTAAAAAACAATTTCACCATTTATTAGTGGAGACTAAATTTATGAACCATTCACTTTAAAAATTATTTTGAACTGACTCATCTTACAAATTATATACATTTTGAGAGTTTCAGAAATTGTATGTACCTTTATGAGTTTCGAACTTGAAAAATGAAAATGAACATATTCCTAAATTTTAAGTCTACATTAGTCGGACGACTCTCGATGTTAACCTCCTAACTTTTTTTTTTTTTTTTTTCTTTTTGGAAAAAATGGGTTGAACCCAATTCATCCATTACTTACTATACCATGCTTTGGTTCTGTCGTTGGAGGAAGCAATAAATTTGTAATAATTAAATGTTTTTTTAAAGGTAGGTGTTTGTTTTTTGAACACTACTCTATGTCTATGCGAGCATTGATTAACATAACAACTTCAGTTGGTGCCCTAATTATTCCACGGATGTAAAAGATATATGAATTTACTAAAAACACCTTATATAATATCTGTCATTATTTTAAGTCGTGATTGGACCTAAACATGCATGGTTGATGAATGATAGGAGTATATTTTTATACTCCATCTATCTTTTTATTCAAAATAAAATAAAAGTATAGAGGAACGCATCAGAATATCTAAAACATTTTAATTAATATGTTTTAATTAGTGAAATTAATAGAGCTCATTATAGTAAACTAGTGTAAGACCCGGGATTGAAAAAAATATATATTATTATTTAATAAGATTTTATATAATTTATTATTTTAAAATATATTTAATGATAATTAATGTATTTGATAATTCATGTCATCTTCAACAATATCCACAAACTCTCTTGCATAAATTCAGATTAAATAAAAGAGAATGTGTTGTTGTGTATGATTGTAATATGTGAGTCTTTGTCTAATAATGTTTTTGTACGTGCATGAGGTATGAAGGTATATCTTGTATTTTAAAATGCTTATAAAATTAAAAAAAAATAAACATAAGAAATTTGGAAGAGATAAATGTGTAGTATTTTGTAGAAGTTTGTAAAATAATATAGAGAACATTTCTAAGCAGTTTAATTAAAATAATATTAGTATAAAATTGAATACAAAATAAAGAAAATAACTGTAAAGAACCGAAAGGAGAGAGAAAAAGTGAAGAGAGAAATATTAAAGAATTTTTTTTTTAAAAGTAGAAGAATATTGAAGAAAATAAAATAACCCTAGGAGAGAGAAATTATTTAAGAAAAATATAAAAAAAAATGAATAAAGAAAATTAATGGAGAATTAAAAAAATTTGAAAAATAGAAAGATAGAAAGAAAAATTTAGAAATAGTAATTAAGGATAGATTTAATACAAAACATCAAAATGAATGGAAGATGCATGTGTCCACCGCCACCGCCACATCTTTACTTGACACGCCTTGCACGGATGACACGTATAAATTAATTTAAAAGCTAACAACACATAATGCTGAATTTCTTGCCCCCACACTCCCACCTCACCTATCCCTATAAATATATAACGGGCAACATAGTTTTTAATGAAAAGGGTAAATCATTGTAACCAGTGGCGGACCTACTCAGTGTCCAGGGCCCGTGGGCCCCCCACTAATTTTGTAAATTCGTTAGGGGTATTTTGGTAATTTCACACATATTAAAATTAATACTACGTTTTATAATTATTTGAACACTCTTAATATAAAAATAATCCACAAAATTAATATATATTCGAACATTATTTTATTTAAAAATCGTCACTCATTGAATCTACATTTTATCCTACATTTCACTAAATCTATTTTACGTCTACTAAATCCTCCTCACACCTTATCAAATCAGTCAAAATAATATGCTTTTTTATTTGACTCTACACCACTAAATTCAAATTTTTTTTTTAAAAAGTGAATAGGTTAAAATGTGCAAGTTATCACGGAACAGATGGAGTATTAGCTTCTACCAAAACATAGCAAAAGTCAACTTATTCGATCAATTTAATTAATTTAATGAAATGTAACGTATTGACAATTTTATAATGTGAAATTTTGATGAAAATAATGTGTACGTATTATTTTATTTTTATAATAATGTTAATCGGGCCCCCGAAATTTTCTAGGTCCGTCACTGATTGTAACTAAAAAGTACAACACAATATTACTGAAAAATTAACATTACTAAAAAAATGTACGTCAATATAACTTGAAATATTATTTAAAAAAATGTAAACCACTATAACAAAAAAAACTCAATTTCTTATGTGAACTCAATTTTATAGAAAATCCCTACCCATATAATGGGTATGTCCGGATATTCTTTATTCTATATTTCTAGATTATTCCTATTTTATATCACAAATATTATCTCTTTCATATAATAGGATTCAAAAAAAAAACTCTCGAAAAATTAAGTTTTTTTAATTAAAAGTTGTTTTGAAAAACTAAAAAACATTTTTAAAATATGATATTTTCATGATTAAAAAAGCACTCCAAAAATTCGATGTATAATTTTAAAATTATTTTGAATATATATATAATAATTAAAAAAAAGCAGCTAAAAAAAGTGAAAAAAATTGATTGATTGAAATGAGAAGAAATTGATTGATATTTATAGAGTACAAATAATGGGCTGATGTTTCCGTGTTTCATTTAAATTTTAATATTCAAAATTAGGGTAGGGCCTGCATCTTAATATTTATAAAAGTGCAAGATTAAATAATAAAATTGGTGAAATTAATAACAATTTTTTTAAAAAATTAAAAAGTGCAAGTAAAAATAATAATAAAACGTGTAAAATTAATAATAATTTAAAAAAAAATAGCACCAGTTTTTCTAGATTATGAAAAATGCAAGTACAAATAACCAAAAGGTGTATCATTAGCATACACTTTTCAGTTATAATAACATACATTTTTCATTAATATATAACTTACACTTTTCATTAATATAACATACATTTTTTTAGTTATAATAACATACACTTTTCATTAAATAGATCATACACTTTGCAATTATAATAACATACATTTTTCATTAATATATAACTTACACTTTTCATTAATATAACATACATTTTTTTAGTTATAATAACATACACTTTTCATTAAATAGATCATACACTTTGCAGTTATAATAACATACATTTTTCATTAATATAACATACATTTTTCATTAATAGATCATACACTTTGCAGTTATAATAACATACATTTTTCATTAATATATAACTTACACTTTTTATTAATAGATCATACATTTTTCAGTTATAATAACGTACATTTTTCATTAAAAACAATGTTGCACTTTTCAATATAGTAACATACACTTTTCATTAAAAATCAAAGATACACTTTTTAATTATAATAACATACACTTTTTAAAAAAAAATCGAAAAAAAAAATTAAAGTTTGACCGTTGATCGATCAACGGTCAACATTTGACTAGTCTGGTCTACTCAAGTACACGGTCTACTTGAGTACATACAAGACTTTGGCTCAAAATTAATATTCAAAAGTGAAGATGAGATTAAAAAAATTATACGGTTAAGATTAATGATTAAAAAAATAATAAAAATGAAATTAATAGATTAAAAATGTACAGTTAAGATTAATAAAAAAATTAATAAAAAGTGAAATTAATGAGAAAAAAGAGATTTTGAAATGGAGTGATTTGAGAAGATGAGAAAAAAGAAATTTTGAAATGAAGTGATTTGAGAAGAAATAGATTGTGATAAACCAATCATTTTGTCTATTAAAATGTTTGCAAATATATGATAATATATTAAGATAGCTAGATGACATCCCATGCATGTCTTATTCGCAGAATATTCATAAAATTTAACTTTATGATGGTATGTTATATATATATATATATATATATATATATAAATTAAGGCCGTGTCCATCATAATTAAAATCTCAAATATAAATTTTAATACGGAGTATATGTTAAATTAACCACAAATCACCAAGCAAACCTCCTCTCATTGCAATGCTTATTGTATCGGTCGCACCAACATACTATACTCATGTCAATATATAAGTTGGTTTTGAAATTTTATTATATTTCGATCATATTATTTAATTAATGATCGATAATTAGAATTATAAATAACATATTTTATTATTATTTATTGCAAGATTTATAAATAACAGACCTTATTACAATTATTATATTCACATAATTTTTTAAAATAATAACAATAGTAATATATTGAGTTAATTGAGTTCTATATATTTCTTTTTTATTGGATTACCGAAAATATTGATACACATGACACACCATCATTATTAATACATTAAATTTTCAATAAACTTGACATATAATCACACATCACCAAAAATTACTAAAAATTGACCCATTATTAAAATTCACTCAAATTCGACACATAAACTAACAAAAACTCTATATTAATATATAGAGGGATTATACAATGATGTTAAATTAGGAAAGACAATTCTTCAATCTTGAAATTGTTAAAACGATATTTAAATTGTAAAATTAATGAAATAAATCTTATTTTCAAAACACACATATATGGATAAAATATTTACAAATAAAAAATACTCTTTATTCAATATTACAAACATATATTTGCCGCACAGAAGAAATAACTTATAAATATGGTATTTGACCTACTAGAAACTAGTAGTGTAATTAATTATAAATGGTCGAAAATAAAACCAGGTACCTAGGTGCTTGAAATTAAAAGGTGTTAGCTAGAGAATTTGATAATAAACCAAACGATATTTTCATCCCTAATCAGTCTGGCTTCCATTATTTAAATTCAATTATTGAAGAATCTTGAGTGTGACCCCTTTAGATATTATATATTGTTTTTATATTATATATGCATGGGAAATGAATAAATGGATCGGAGTTAGAGGTCAGTATTAAATTATAAATATATATATAGGCCCCTCATTTATTTGGCACGGTACCTTTTCTAAGCATTGGCCTCATCAATAAATTATTCCCTCACTCCAAAAATAAAACCTTTAAAATATATCCATAGAAACAACTACCACGCCAATAAAGTTTGAATAAGCATTTTCTTCTGATCATTAAATGCAATAATATCCATAGAAATAATATAGTGTAAATGTTGTAAAGCGATTTTTCATTCAAGTAATGCATATATATACTTCCTTCGTCTCCCCTGTTGATCATTTATTTTTGGATATAAGAATATAATATTAAATGTTTTATGATTTGTCACAATACAAACCAAATCCAAATAATAAACTCAAGCACACACAAGAAATGAAGTGAATCAAAGTAAAAGAATTGAATAAGACAGATATTTACGTGGTTCGATCAATGTGATCTACGTCCAACGACGAAGTCAGGATTAAATTTTAGGACGGACTGAAAGTTTAAAACAAATACAGTACAAAAAAACTAAAAAAAAATTCCAGAAGTTGTACCATGCTATTTTTTATTCCATAAAATTCATCAATAATAAAATCAGGATCAATTTTCTTTCAATATAGACAAACAATCATAGTATGTGATAGATAATTACTCTTTGAAAATGCGCTAAGGCGGTAGTAAGAAAAGTGTCAAATACAAAATTAATAAAATGACTTAAATATATAATTAACAATAACGATTATTCATTATTTATTACTCACTCCATTCACATAAAGTGTATATATTTTTTTTTAGTTGTTTACATAAGCTGTATTTGTTTTCTATTTTAAAAAATATACTCCATCATACTTACTTTATCTATTTTATGATTTACTTTTATTTATAAATAAATAATATTATTTTAAACTTGTACACAAAGAAACAAACATATTATACGTGAATAGAAGGAGTGTAAAATTAAATATAAAATATATAAATTAATTAAATATAATATTGAAATGGATTAAATAAAGAAATGAAGCAGCGTGAAAGGAGGAAAGCAATTGACACCTTGACGGAATCATGGAAATGAATTAAATAAATTTAAAAAAATGATTTTTTTTTTCATAAAAGCTGGGGTGGGCTACAGCCCACCTTAGCCTTGCAGAAGGTCTGCCCTTGTCTACGTCCATGGAAAATATAGGTTTTCTCTTCACTATTAGAATAAGTGTTTACAGATTACAAGTATGACTATCTCAAGAACTTGTTAACTCAATTAAATAATATGATCCAAGTTAATCTAACATAATCTATACAAAGTAAGGGGTATATATAGATGAATAATGTCCTATTGAACTGATACTAATTAATTCACCAACTGCCATGAACTGAATAATCGAATAGAAACAAACTCTGAAACTAAAAGAATCAGTAGACTTGACTCAGTTGATATGACTCAGTTGATATAGGGTGAATATGTAACCAGCAGGAGTCTAGAAGTAGGAAAGTTTTTTCTAGATCATCTAAGGATACTCCAAGGTTTTCATAGTCATCAACAACTTGGTTGAATTCATTCAGTTGTTCACCAAGAGTCTTATCATCTGTCATCCTATAATTTGTGAGTTTCCTTTTCATGAACATAATATTAGACACAGATTGTGTCAAATAGAGGCTATCTAATTTCTTCCAAACGACTACTACATCTTTCTACTTTATCACCTCTCTCAAAACTTTGTGTCATATCAAAACCACAATGTTGTGAGCCTTTTTCATCAGCTCTTCTCTTTTGGCCTTATCTGCCTCAGATGCAGTAGGGTCAAGGGGGACAAGGGCTTCCTTTAGGCCGTGGTGTGATAAGAGAGCCGTCATCTTCATAAGACAAAATCATTCTTCCTTGTGAATTTCTCAACTTCCATCTTCACAAAACTCATTCTTAATTCTTGAGCTTTATCTTTCGCTTTTCACAGACGGCGCCAATTATTATGATTTGTCTCAATGCATACCAAATCCAAATGATAAACTCAAACACACACAAGAAATCAAGTGAATCAAAGTAAAAGAACAAGACACAAATGTACGTGGTTCGATCAATGATCTACGTCCACGGAGGATAAAGACTTTCTCTTCACTATTAATAGAACAAGTGTTTACCGATTAAAAATATAACTCTCTCAAGAACTTGCTAACTCACTTGACTAATATGATCCAAGTTGATCTAATGTAATCTATACAAAGTAGGGGGTATATATAGATGAACAACGCCCTATTGAACTGCTACTAACTAATTCACCAACTGCCATGAACTGAATAATCGAATAGAAACAAACTCTGAAACTAATAGAATCAATACACTTGATTCAGCTGATATGGCTCAAATGACTTGGACCTCAACTCGATCTCCTGATAAGAACAGAAGACATAAACTCAGTAGAGTTGTCCTTACTCTATCAGATGATATGACTCCAGATCAGACGACTAAGTCTATCAGCTGAGTTGACCCATCTTTCTCAGCTGATCTGATTCATGACTAACGACTTTTTTTTCTACCATGCATTAGCATCAGTTAACACAATATCCAATATGGTATTACTTCATAACAAAATTGATATTAATGGATAGTGAGATTGTAAAGGAAACAAATAGAAAGGGAATGATGAGAAAGTATAGAGAATAATTGTTAATTGTAATGTGATAGATTTTTTAAAGATAAAAAAAATTCAGTGATACGTCCACCAAAATGATAAAATTGAAGAAAATGAAAATATATATAAAAGGCCAGAATTTTTTTTTAATGTTTTCAGAAGCTTAAGAAAAAAAAATATGTTCAATATTTTAATTTCGTAATCAATGTAAAGAGAGACAAAAACCTATAAAAAGTTATTCAAAATAAAATAATTAAGGATTGAGATCATTTTATTATACTCTTGACGGATTTATGTAAAAATTTCTTAAACCTCGTGCCTTTAGAGATATTGGGAAGTACTAGGTTCAACTTAGGTCTAAATTTTGTCTTATAACAATCAGAATTTAGTTGTTTGATCATACTTGTATATGCAACAAATATAATCTAAAGTAGTGTTGCTTCCAAGTAAAGCAGTCAGACTCCACTTAAAATATTCAAACATCATTAACGACAGTTGGATTAAGATTAATTTGTTCGAAATTAGTAGACAATTAAAAAATATTAAAAGTTTAATTTTTTTTCATTTATATACTTTCTCAATCGATCAGAACTTGTATTGTGTATTTATTTATTATACTAGACGAAATTTATTTGGTGCGGTTGCTGGTAATTTTAATTTTATTTTTAATCGAAGAGCATTGTTTGATTTGTTATAAATGACAAAGAGAAACAGCTATCATAAAATCAGAAAGCAGACATACACCTAAATCCAACCCAATAAATTCAACATCAGTTATTGCATGGATTTATTTATAAATTAATGCATACGTACTCAATAATTTAATAAAAACCCGGCCAGTTGATTTTTATTTTGTTATGTCTTTTTCTATGTGGCCAAGATTCCATCTACTATGTCAAATTTTGTATTCTATATAAGTTATCAGATTGTCTTTGAATTTAAGGGCATACTGATTACTGCCATTACCATAGACCAGCTTCTCTAAGGACCCACCCAACTATAAAATCATTAATGTTTTTTTCCTTATTATTTTCTTAATAAGAAATGCGTCCGTACATCTCTGTCATTTAATTACTATATATATGAATGAATTTTTTTAGTTATAATTTCTTCTGCCGGTTAATTATATTTTTTTTATTCTCATAACTATACAAATTCAATACATATTTAAGAAATTTTTATAAGAATTTCAAATCACGAAAAACTCGCCCCCAATATGTGTATTTTTTTTTAGATCGTAAAATAATGGCTTAATTTTTAATATCAACGAAAGTGTTAACCTATTAAAATGAAAAAAACTTTAAAAAATATAAATTTGGACGGCAAGAGACACCAATAGTCTTTTGAATTTAAAACTCCAACATGCTTTCGGGCATTGTCCAACACATATGATAAATCAATACATCAAATATTTTCACTAAAATAATAAAAAGTATGTTGTGTGATTTTTTTTTTTCATTAATTTGTTTATATATTCATGGTTAATGCATATCATAAAATAAATAGAGAGATAAAATTGGAATTTGGTCATTTATTTATTTTAAACAATGTAACAATTATTTTTACATAAAATTTATCATCTAGACAAATAGATAAAATAAACTTGAAGGAGTTTTTTTTAATTCGGATATTGATAATTGCGTGGTTTATTGTATATGTTAGCCTTTAAAAAAAATCATGCATTTATTTGCTAATTACACTTAATCGTGAAAAATGTACTGTAATATTTTTTTAGTGAAACTAACAAAGGAAGAAATAAAAAATTGAGGGTAAAACAAGAAAAATTGAAGAAGAGAAAATGATGATATGGGCCAATTTAACTAAATTTATAGAAAGTATCGAATTTTTGGTGGCCCATTTCAATAATTAGAAGCCTAATAAATGCAACACAACAATTAATTACATTATTTGTAACATTTTCTAGAGATGCATGATTTATCGTGCGCTGCTTCCTTCGCTGGTTATTTGTTTTTCAATTGTATAATTTTTTAAGTTGCCAAATTTTACTCATGAACTTTTATCAGTATTATTTAAGATGCAAGAGTGAACATATGATGTAATTTTGTTGTAAAACTCCTTAATGTACAAACTCCAGCTTTCATGTGTGATGTGTCCACCGTTGTATATAATTCAACCTCTTATGTTCACACTTAGATGATGAACACATTAATTATTTCATATTCACATGTGAGGTGGACATTATATTATAGACCACAATTATTTATCCTCCGTTTTTATTGTGTTCACTCCTTGGTTAAGCTCATCCAAAGGTTGTGTTCAAACTCCTCTTATTTTTCAAAACTACACCCTTCAGTGACGGAGTCAAAAATTTTAGATTGGGGGGCCCGATTTACATTACTATAAATACAAAATAATATTATATTTATTTCATTATAAATTTTATAATATCTCATTTCGTTAATTTAAATTTAATGATTTTTGTTATGTTACAAAGAAAATTAATTTTGATTGTTCCGATTCACAATAGGTGAAACGGTGTTAAAATTCAACGTCCAGCTAATATATTATTCATTATTAGATAAATGTATAACTTAAAATATATTTCCCCTGTCTCATAATGACTTGCATACGTTGACAATTTCACTTTTTAAGAAATGTAAATTTAGTGAGGGTGGGGTCAAATAAATGAGGAGTATTTTCGGTGATTTAGTGAGGTATAAAAGGAATTTACTGAGGTGTTAAAAAGAATTTAGTTAGATGTAGAGAAGAATGTAGATTAAAATGAATGACAATTTTAAAAATAAAATGTTATGAGTGTACAAATAATCTTGAAACGTCTCAAATAAAGAAAGTATACAAATAATTATAAAATGGAAGAAATATATATATGTATATATATATATAAAAAAAATTGGTGGGGGGCCCATTGCCCCCGCTGGGCCCTACGTGGCTCCGTCCTTGACACCCTTCCTTATAAACTTTAATTTTTCTATCTTCCCTCATTTTCTTCCTCCTCCCTCTCCATCATTTTCTTCCTCGCCGCTCTGTCGCCCCACTTCTCAAAGCTTAACCCCGCCTCCTCCATCTTCCCAAAGTCCAGCCACGCGTCGCCACCTCCCTCCTCTCAAATCTAAGTCGTGGGCATCCTCTGCGTTGTTCACACCCAAGCTCAAAAAAAGTTATAGAAGAGGGATCTTGCTCCACCCGATCTCCTCCGCGCGCTATCACCCTAGATTTTTTGATTGTCCGCCTCCCTCTTCTTTTCAAGAATGTAGAAAAAATGACTGGTTTTTGGTTTTGGATCTCACGTATTTGTGGTTCATAGTATTGTTAAACGAGTCGAATTTGAGTTTGTTAGATACTTAATTTACTAACGAGTCAGCTTGAGCTCAACTCGTTAGGCTCAATATCTAAAAACGAAATCTTTTAATTTCATTAGGCTCGACTCGATAGACTCGTTAATGAGTCGAGCTGAGTTTATTTTTTGACTTGTCAATGTTATCGAGCCAGACTCAAATTTCAAGTACTCGGCTTGGATCGAATAACAGCTCTATGACTCATTGGTGACTCGACTACCGATTCTTAAATGTATAAATAGGGTTTATTGTGTTATTTTTCTTTGTAAATTAGTTGTTGAAGAATAACACACATGCATGCAAAGCATGCAATTGAAGGCTAAACACACATGCATGCAAAGCATGCAAACCCTAAACCCTAGAGGTGTATAAAACGCATGCTTAACACACACACATGCAACACATGCACCTCACATGTTAAATAGGTAGGATCTAGAAGAAGTTAGTTACTCTAACTAAAAGTTGTTAGATGGAAGGCTCTAGAATGAGAGCCTCCCTCTATATATATTGTACATACTCCACACTTTACATTTGAGTTGAAAATATACAAATTTAACATGGTATCTTAAGGCCTACTCCCTGTTTTGTTTACTGTAACTACTCTTCTTCCCTTCTTCATCATTCCTACTTCTCATCGTCTTTGTAACTGCTTAGTAACCGCTGTGTTCGCCATTGATTTCAAGCTTATATCCATTCATTGCTTCCGCTAACCTCTTATTCTCACTAATCATGGCGTTCCAATCACCTTCAGCTCCTTCTCTTCCTCGTTTTATCACTTTGTCTATTAGATTGGACAATGAAAATTACCCATTCTGGAAGAATCAGGTTCTAGCATCTGTTCGTGCGCACTGCTTTGAAGATGTGCTTCTGTGCACTGCTGTGCCTGTTAATCCTACTGAATCAACCTCTGATTCTATATCTTGGCAGAGGAAAGATCAGTTCCTTTTGAGCTGGTTGTTAACCTCAGTTTCTGACACAATGCTTGGTCATGTTAGTCGTTGTGAGCATTCGTTTCAGCTGTGGCAAGTGTTTGAATCACTGTTTCAGTCACAATCGGGGGCAAAAGCGATGATACTACGATTGCAACTTCAAACACTGAAGAAAGGAGATTTGAGCATTGATGCTTTCATTTTAAAGATGAGGTCAATTGCGGATGGATTGCATCATGCTGGCCAGATGATTACAGATGTTGAATTGGTGTTGTACATCCTTGGAGGTTTAGGTGCTGATTTTGATGTTGTGGTGGTCAATTTAACTACTAGAGGCACTATACCTTCTCTGGCAGAGGTGCAGTCTATTCTCCAGGCATATGAAGTGAGATTGATCTCTCACACTTCACACTCCACTCAGATTTCTGGGGGTAATGTCTCTACTCCTTCTATTCATCTTGTATCTAGGGATAGTGGTGGTAACTCTAGGCAAACAAACAAAGGCAAGGTGTTTCCTAAACCTAGAGTTGTATGTCAGCTGTGTGGTAGAAAATATCATGTGGCAGCAAAATGTTACAAGAGGTTTGATCAATCCTTTATTGGTCTTGAAACCACTCAGCCTAGAGCACAAAATTCCAACATTCGAACTTCTTCATTTCAAGTTCATCTCACTTATACCAATCCAAATACAACTTATACCCAATATCCACCTATGTCTCCTTATCAAGCTTCAGCTCCATCACCCACTACCTTTACCAATCACATAGATGCTGGTGCCTCATCATCTAATCTCTCATACCAGCCTCAGAACTCAACTTGGTGTGTTGATAGTGGTGCAACTCATCATGTAACTTCTCAATTGGCAAATCTACAAGTCAATTCTCCATACCAAGGTATGAATGCTCTTGTTGTTGGTAATGGTGCCTCTACCCCTATTGTTAGCACTGGATCTTTATCTATTCCTGTCAATGGTGCTCCAGATTTGGTCATGTCTAATGTTATACATGTACCTGCAATTACTAGAAATCTCATGAGTATTTCACAGTTCCTTAAGGATAATGATGCAGTAATTGTTTTCTATGCCGACTGCTGTATTGTTAAGGATCTCAAATCCAACAAGATACTCTTGAGAGGGGTGCTTAAAGATGGATTGTACACTCTGGATTTTGGAGGCTTCACCACTCATAAAGCTTCAAGCTCATACTGGAATAAAGAGATCTTCTCTACTGTTGCTGTAAATAAAACTAAGGGTGATGATGATGTAGCTAGTAAGAATAAGTCCATATGGAGATTATGGCACTGTAGATTGGGTCATCCTGGTGATTCAGCTCTCTCTACTGTCATGAGAAGCTTGAATATCACTTGTAAGGAACCCCATGTTGGTTTTTGTGATGAATGTAAACTTGGCAAGTTACATATGAAACACTTTAATTCTGTGCAACATCATACTTCTCATGCTTTTGAATTGATTCACATGGATGTTTGGGGGCCTGCATCTAGCCTGTCTGTTGAAGGATATAGATACTACTTATCTTTGGTTGATGATTACACCAGATATGTTTGGGTGTTTCCACTTATGGCTAAATCTGAGGTGGTCAATGTCTTCTCTCAGTTCATGAAAACAGTGGAAAGGTCTTTTAGTGTGGTTATCAAGGCTATTCAACATGATATGGGCACTGAATTCTGTTGGTCCTGAAAGGAGTATATAACAAATGTATTGGGGGGGGTGGGAATACACTTGTATGCAATTCTTTTCAACTTTTGATCAAACCAGAGCTCAGCAAGGTTGTCTTGGACAACTCTGCTGAAGATGATTAACTCTTCTAAGATAATCAAACTACTAAGTACTATGGAGTACTTAGTTGAATAACTATCTAGGGGAGTTATATGTGCGGAATAGTGGTTAGCCCTTGTAGTTTAGACTCCTTTAGTTTCTGAAATCACTTTGTCAATTCAATACAGTCCAGTTTTTCAGGGAACTTGTCTAATACAGTTTTTACACAGTCTTTGAATATAGGTTCTTTGAAAGATCAGTTTTGTGTGCAATGTTGAATGTATGAAAGTACTTTGAAGGTAAATCAACACAAGAGTTTATAGTGGTTCAGAGACTCAAGCTCCTACATCCACTTTCCCTGATTTAACAGGATAATTCCTTCACTCTTGGAATTAACTTGTTTTATAGTGCCAAGGTGCACTTGATCAAGAACACCACTCCTTGGTGAATTGATCCCTAGGATTTCTAGAGTCCTAGTACCCTCTTCTCAACTCAAAACTGAACTGTTCTTCTCTTAACAGTCAGCTCCTACCACTTCTACTACTACAACCTTCTCACTTTCTCACTTGAAAGGGGTAAGGGTTGAAGTAAGGTTCCAACTAATGAGATATCCTTTACAATGAAGATCAGTGTATAAGGATAGGATATCTCTCTAAGCTTGTGTATGAATATACAATTGGGTACAACTTAGAAGAAGTGTATGAAGACTAAGATAGTCTTTGAAAGCTTTTAGTGTTTTATGAGCTTCAGAATACTTGAGTAGTTTGATTCTGTTGAGGTGCTTTCAAATGGTCTTCACACTTCTGTATTTATAGACAAATTTGAGGATTTGCCCGTTGGAGAGGCAGTCCCAAATTGCTATAAATGTCTTCCTTGAGTTCTTCAAACTGGAAGACAGATTCTTGATAGTGACATGTCCTTATTTGTGTAATAAACGACTGTATAAGCTTTGTCTTCATTCTGCAGCACTCTTCCCAATATCTGACTTTCAGATTCTCTTGCTAGGGTATGGACATGGCTTCTGAAGGTTGATCCAATGATAGGACAACATTCCTTATTAACTGGACAACACTTCTTATCACTATCAGCAGTCTTGCTTATCAGCAAGGTTGGCTAGCTCTTCTTCAGATGACTTGGCTCTTATCTTTTGCTTCACTTGAAAGTGATCTTAACATGATTCATTGTAGTTCTTTAAGGTGTGGTTGTCTCTATCTCTTCAGCATAGTTGACCTCAAGCAAATTCAGAGTACTTGGTATTGATTATGCTGAGACAACTCTTCTGGACAACTCTCCTGATTAGCATACTTGGCCTTTGAGCTTCAGAACCTTTGTTCTTACTTTAATTGCACAGAGACAACTTCTCTGGACAACTCTTCTGATCAGAGCATTTGGCTTTCAATAGAGTGTACTTGGCCTTTCATAGGTTTAGTGATTGTTCCAGAATTTGAGCCTTGAGGGGACTTATCTTGATGAACTTCTAAGCATAGGTTCCCCCTCACATTGTGCATCTATACAACTAAGAGCTGCCTAACATATCAGCTTCTCATCTAGCCTTTATTCTATATGTTCTATCATCTCTAGAACATACTCAACTTGACTTAGGCATGTCTCAGGGGGTTTTGGTATTTAATCAAAACAAATCTCATTTTATTCCCAACAATTTCCCCCTTTTTGATGATGCCAAAACCCACACATTCTATGCAAAAGTGACTTGACTACACCTATTACATTTATCTTCAGAAGACATGACTAAGGTCAATATTCCTGAAAAACAATGTGTTAGTGTATTCACTGTTTATGTTGCAAGTTGGTTTCAAAGATAGGCATAGAGAGATTTCTGCAATAATGTATCTTGATTCAAAGGTAGTTCAACTATCATTCATATAAAGGTCATTACAAGCATGTTGATAGTTGAAGATAACTTATCAGAGCATGAATTCAAGACATCATTTCATTACAACAATTCATTTCATATACTAGACATAAGATCTAGAGTATTAAGGCAAAACAACTGAACACTTAGGAGTATCTAGATCTTCAAGTTTCAGAGCATCTTCTAGTATCAGAGCAAAAACAAAATACTTCAAGTATCAGAGCAGAATACTGGATATCAGGACAAATGCTTTTATCAAAGCAACCAAATGCATATCAAAGCAAATACTTGTATCAGAGCATCCAGATCATAAACAGTCTGTCAAGGCACACCACATCAGCAGACTTGTCCAAATTTTAACATATTTGACCAATTAAAAGAAATATCTTCAGATAAGTTTCTATCCAAAAAGAGTCAGAAGACTTAGCCAATTTTCAGAGATCATCCTCAGGAGGTGGCACCATCCCATATTGTGCCCACACTCTCCTTTTCAAGGCTATGTCTTCTTGGTTTGTTCCCTTGGGTCCAAGAACCATCTTGTTCAGCTTGAGGATTTCAGTAAATTCCTTCAGGATTCTTGCCTGGTCAATCCATCCTTCAAGCTTTGGAGGCATGTATATGATTGGCTTGGGAGGTGTGAGTTCAAATCTTGCAATATCAGCAGCTGCAAGTAGTTGTTGATAGAGCTCTCTGTAATACTCTATCATGAACTCAGCAAAAGTGGTGTTGGCATCTCTTCCATTCCATCTATCAATGACATAATAGTCATAGACAAACTCCCTTTTGGCTTCCTCCCATGAGTCATTCAGCTGAATTGCCACCCATTTATCCAAGTGAGGATATTTGGTGTCCATTGGGATTAGCAGTTGTGGCTTCATCTTGTTATAAGTTGCTCTCTTCCTTCTTGGCTTCTGGAAGTCTGCTCTTCTTTTATCTCTTGCTCTTTGTGCTTCATCCATCAAATCCATCTTTTCTTGGGCCCTCATCATGGCCAGTTTTTGTTGTGTTTCAGGGTCTTTGCCATACCCTTCATGAAACAGCTTTGATGGATCATGAGCTAGGACAGTTGTCTTCTTCTTAGGTTCAGGTCCAAATCCTTCAGCAAATAGCTCTTCAACATCTTCAGTGGACTTGGGACCTTCAGCACTTCTGGCAGATTCAGAGGACTTATCCTTTTCAGCAGTCTTGGGCTCTTCAGCATCTTTATTCTTGTCAGTATTCTTGGGCTCTTTAGCAGTCTTATCTACTTCAGCAGATTTGGCCTTCTTTGAGATAGGCTCATCATCATCAATTCTGAATTCAGGTGGTAGATCAAGGCTGTTGGGAAAGTCAATGAATGTCTCGGCTTGCCTTTTCTTTCCTTTTGCCCTCTTGATCTTTCCTCTAGTTTGGACACCTTCAACATCTTTGTCCAAACCAGACACCTCACCACCTGGTCTCTGCTGTAACCTCACTCTTTCCTCTTGAGCTGAGGCCATTGAGTTTTTCAAAGCAAGTGCTAACTGCTCTTCTTCATCCAAGTCTTCCAAGTTCAGCACTGCTGGCTCTTTTCCTTTTCCTTCAGTAACTTTGTCTTTTCCTTTGACTGGGCTTCCAATCACCAAGGCACCTTTTGCTCTAGCTCTTTCCCTTTCCCCCTTTTTGGCAACATCAAAACACTGGGGTTTGAGCTCACTCATTGTTGTAGCCATTAGGGATTGGGCCTGGTTTAGAGATTTCATCTCCTCCAACAAATATACATTCTCATCATGTATATTTTGCATCCTGTCACTGCTCAAGCTAAGAAAGGCTAGAACAGGCTTCATCTTTTGTTGGACAACCTGCTCCAAGGTTGCTTTCAGGGATGCATCAAGTTGGGCTTTAAGAAGCTCAGTGAGGTTGGCCACTGCACCTTCAGCAATGTTGGCCATCACCTCTTGGGAAAATTTCTCTGAGACTGCTTTCACCATAGCAAGTCTTTGTGCCCCTGCCCTTTTCTTTTGCAATGTTGTCTTCTTGCCAAGAGCTTGCTTAATGGTCAATCTGATAGCTTGAACATTTGCATTGTGATTATCTCGAAGCAGCTTTTGATCTTTCTTGACCTCCTTTGAGATGTTCTCCATATTGACTTTGGCTTTGTGAACTTCAGTGGAAATGGTTTGAAGACCAGATTCCACTCCTTCAAGTCTTGCTTCTAATGTGGGTAACACCACATCCTCAGAGCCTGTCAGCCTCATTTCCACAGATGCCAAGGTTCTTCCATGCTCATTTAATGCTCCAGAAGTTTCTGCATGAGCTGATTGAACTTGTTGAGCCAAGGAATCCAGCTTTGTTGATTGCAAGCCAAGTAGGGCTTGTGCTGATCCAGAATCAACATGGATGGGAGCATCTGTCAAGAAGTCATCTGCAAAGATTTGATCAAAACTTATACCTGCAATATTAGACAAATCAAACAGGTTAGGGAATAGACACTCATCACCCTCAATTTCTTTTTCATAAGACTCTGATACATCAGCAGTCTTCTTCTAATTTTCAACTATTTCTTTTCTTTCTTCATTAGTAATTTCCTCACTTAAAGAAACAGGCCTCCTCTCATCAAGGGATTCCTGAAGTTCAGATTTGACTTCAAGAATAGCCTGCCCTTCCTCACTTATATCACCCTCATTTGGTGGTACACTCACTATCCTAGTGATCACCACATCTCTTTCATCTACTACTCCCTCTGGTTTTTCCACTAAATTCTCCTTTTCAACTCCATCACCTAAACCTGCATCATCTCTACCTTCAACAAGGTTCAAAGATGGCAGTTATGGGGAGATCACAGTGCTTATTTCAACAGCCACTGAGTCATCCTGAATGATTAAGGGCTGATCAGTGTCCAACTCTCCTGACACTGAATAGGCCTTAACCAAACCAGCCTCTAGTATAGGAACCTCAACATCTTTAGGCTGTGCCTTGGGTTCAGAAGAACCTTCATTGGCAGATGTGTCTTTGGTTGTGTTACCACCCTTGGTCAACACCTCTGAAGATACAGAGCCTTTCCTATGATAGGTTCTAGGAGGGTTTGAAAGTCTGTCTGCTACAGAAGACTTGGGTTGAGTAGATTCAGGGAGGTTGGCTTGAGGGGTTTCAGGAGGGTTTGGATTTGAAGGGTTTGAGGGATCATCAGGGGAATCATCATCATTTGAGCTACTGTCAGGGTGTTTGATGCCCTTAGCTTTTCTCTCTTTCTCCTCAATGATTTTATCATCTACCAACTTTGCAAAAACTTCCTCATCAGTGAGGAATCTTGTTTTCATCACACCAGCAAAGTGTAGCAATCTGCTCTCCTCCACTTGCCACCAGTTTGCACCTTTATCTTGGATGACTTGTGAGATCTCCATAATAGTCTTGTCTTTTACATCAACAAGCATCCTCAAATCATGGAATGTCTTCTGAATTCTTGGAAATTCAGCAAGTTGTGGATACAAACTGTCTACAGTAGCCTTGGCTCCTCCTCTGAGCATACTCTCATAAGTATACTCCTCCTCATCTCCACTTGAATGGGGACTTTGGGTTATAGGGGAGTTGGCTCTGGGTTCTCCTAAGGTGGCTTCAGGAAGGTTGAGTTCAGGGATATTGGCTTCAGAAGGATTGGTTGCAATTGAAGGTACTTCAGTTGCTTTAGAGAGCAATGGATCTGAAGGGGCTTTGCTCAAGGGGGTTGGTTCAAAGAGTGCAGCTTCTAAAAGCTTTGAGTAATTGAGCATGGATGAGTCAAGGGGAGATTGCAATCTTGTCTCATCTACTGCTATATCTGCTAGCACACTCCCTTCTGGAGAATATCTCTTAGTGAGATTTACAGGGGTGATGGGGTTAGTTGGGAGGGGTAACATGGGTTTCAGGGGAGTTGGGTTCAATATTCTGGGTTTCAGGGATGTTGGCCTCTATTGGTTGACCTTCAGGGACCTTGGATTCTGGAGTTCCAGAACCAGATGAGTTGGTCCTTGACTTGGATCTGGTCCTGCTTTCAGCTCTGCTCTCTCTTAGAGCAAGTTGGAGAGACCTTTCTTCCTGAAGCTCCAACACTTTATCAGTAGGCTTGACCCTTCTCTTGCTGGCCCTACTGCTCCCACTTCTTTCACCATCCTTTTCAGGGACAACTTCCCTGATCCTCTTATCACCTCTAGACTTTTGTCTAGTCTCATTATACTTCTGTCTCAATTCTTCTGAATGATCTGAGGGCACACTTACTCCCTCTTTAGAAACTTCTTCAATCTCAGTTGAAGCTCCTAAGTTCTCCTGTGAGGGGATTTGAGACATTTTCCTTGTTTCACCACTCTGGCCTTTGTCCTCTTTTTCAATTTTGGCTTTTCCTCCTCCTTCTCTTCAGCAGGTTTGGCCATAAGCATCCTCCTTTGCTCAGTTTTCTTGCTGAGCTTTCTAAACAGAATCTTTTGGGCTGGGAGGGGCTTTGCAAAGGTTTGCATTTGAGAATAATGGGAAAATCTTTCAATCAACAAGCTTGCCCTGGTGCAATACTTGAGTTTCCCTTCTAGCACAACCTTGTTGTGGGCTTTCACCTTAAACTTGGCTTTTTCCTTCATCATCTCGGACAGTATGAAGGTCCTCCAATCAAATTTGATACCTTTGTCACTAGCATCAATAACTGTAGCCATAATTCTGATTCTTGGATGGCTGACTTGCTCCAAGCTTCCAGTATTTCTCATAAGACTCTTAGTGATTACCTCAAATAGATTGAGAAATTTTGGCTTGAGAGTCTTCTTGTTTTGGGTTGAAGAGATGGGACCTGGAACCAAAAGCCATTCTTGTGCTATTTTCTCTTCATGATCAGCACCATACAGTTCTGGATTCCTTCCCTCAGAAGGCAATCCAAAAGCTCCTTCAAGATCTTCTGAAGAGAATTTCACTCTATGAAATTTCTCTTCCTCCTCTCCCTCTGCCACATATGAAAGCTTTGAAGAAACTTCACCATCTTCAGGCTTACCTCTCCACTTGAGGAAAGCAAAGAACTCAGCCATGTAGCTTTCTAAGAAAGAGCTTGGTATTTCCTCCATAAACTTCTGCAACCCAGCTCTCCTCAACCATCTCAGGGTTGGTGTAATCTCAGGTTCCTCACTTTCAAATGATACTATGGGCTCAAAGTGAAGACTTTTTTTGTTGCTTAAGTATCCAAAATCAAGGTCTAGAGCCTTGTTGGAGAAATCAATGATCATTTCTGGTCTAACTTTGGGAGCCATTGAAGGTTTACAGAAATGAAATTGAGAGAATTTTGAGAGAATGTTTGAGTGAGTGTGAAAAACTAGGGTTTCAAGGAGCTTGAGTGCGTGGGGGAGAAGTGATGTGAATATGGCTTCTTAAGACTTGTGAATATTCTAAAAAGAATGTTTGTCAATGAGTTGGTGAGGTCTTGATGCAATTCACAGATGAACAAAAGTGGAAATCAAAATGGACGGCCAGGATTGTCTTCAGGGGAGTTGTCCAATTTTGATCCAATGGTCAAAGACCAATGTAACAGTGAGTGGTTGGTTTTATTCAAAACGTGGAGGCTATTTAATATTAGTTAATGGTTGGGGAGTTTTCAAGGTAGATCATGGCTTGAAAAGGTGTAATGCAAACAAGAGTTAAATCTTGACATTTAATGCATGGAAAGTGACCTTTTGGGTAGGAGACAAATTAAATCCCAAAAAGGTGAAATATGTATATGGAATGGGACAGATTTCGAAATAGGCAATGATTACCCAAAATAGGTGCTTATCAGACCAAGGCTTGGTTTGATAGCTAGGACAACTTATCTGACCCCACCAGGACAAGTGACCTGAAAAGATGTGGACAACTGTCCTGAGATTCCATGGACAAGTGTCCTGATAAATGAGGGTCATCTCTTCTGAGTTTCAGTAGACTTGACCAAGTCTGCTGAAGTTTTAAAATTTGTTCCCCTTGAATGGATAAACTCCTTTGGACTCATTTGTCCAACTTCCCTGGATCAACTAGACCCATCTCTGCTGATAAATCCAGAAATCTTGCCTCAGCAAGTGGTTTTGTCAATATATCAGCTTTTTGATGATCTGTGTGGATCTTTACCAACTTGATATCCTTCTTCTCCACATGATCTCTAATGAAGTGATGCTTGATGTCCACATGCTTGCATCTAGTGTGCAATACAGGATTTTGTGATATGGCAATAGCACTGTTATTGTCACAGAAGATAGGCACTTCAGTAGAGTTGACATTGTAGTCTCTTAGTTGTTGTCTCAACCACAGAATTTGAGCACAACAACTTCCAGCAGCAACATATTCAGCTTCAGTGGTGGAAGTAGCCACTGTATTTTGCTTCTTGGAGAACCAAGATATGAGTTTGTTGCCTAAGAATTGACAAGTTCCTGAAGTGGACTTTCTGTCAATTCTGCATCCTCCATAATCAGCATCTGAGTAACCAGTTAACTCAATATTGTCATCAGCAAGGTACCAAAGGCCTAGATTTTCAGTGCCTTTGAGATACCGCAAGATCCTTTTTGCAGCCTCAAGATGGCTTTTCTTAGGATTTGCTTGAAACCTTGCACAAACACCTACTGCAAAGGTGATGTCAGGTCTGCTGGCAGTGAGATAGAGGAGTGAGCCAATGATTCATCTATACTCAGTAGAGTTGGTTGAGATACCACTCTCATCAGGATCCATCTTCCAATTAGTGTTCATTGGGATCCTTACTGGCTTGCTTGTTGTACACCCGAACTTTTTGATCATTTCTCTAGTGTATTTAGCTTGGTTGATGAAGATTCCTTCCTTTGATTGCTTGACTTGTAGACCCAAGAATAAATTCATCAGACCCATCATGGACATCTCAAACTTGCTTTGCATGAGCTTGGAGAACTTCTCACACAGCTTCTCATTGGGGGATCCAAATATGATGTCATCCACATATATTTGGACAAGTAAGATGTCCTCTTCTTCAGTGATTCTGAAGAGTGTTCTGTCTACAGTTCCTTTGATGAACCCATGATCCAAGAGGAATTGTGACAGTGTGTCATACCAAGCCCTAGGGGCTTGCTTGAGTCCATATAGAGCCTTCTTCAATCTGTATACTTGGTTTCCAACTTCAAAACCTGGTGGTTGCTCTACATAGACTTCTTCTTTCAAGACTCCATTCAGAAAGGCACTCTTGACATCCATCTGGTACACTTTGAACCTCTTGTGGGCTGCATAGGCTAGGAAGAGCCTTATTGCTTCTAGCCTTGCCACAGGTGCAAAGGTCTCATCATAGTCAATGCCTTCATGCTGGCAGTAACCTTTTGCCACTAGTCTTGCTTTGTTTCTGACAATCACATCATTCTCATTCTTTTTGTTCTTGAACACCCACTTAGTTCCAATAACATCTTGATGTGAAGGTCTATCCACCAGCTCCCATACTTCATTTCTGGTGAATTGATTAAGTTCTTCTTGCATTGCTGTGATCCAGTTTGCATCTTGAAGTGCTTCATCAATGTCTTTTGGTTCTTGTTCTGACAAGAAACAACAGAACATAGCACTTTCACCATGAAAACTTCTGGTTTTGACTCCTATACTTGGATCACCAAGTATCAGATCAGTAGGATGGTCAGACAACCAAGTCCTTCTTTTTTTGATCCCTTCAGTAGAGTTGTCCTCTACTAAGGTTGAGTCACCAGTGTTATAGAATTCAGGATAATTGAATGCAGGATCTAATTCAGGATCATATTCAGGGGTGTTGTCCTCAATGTCAGGGACATTGGCATTTTCAACATTTTGAGTTCCCATTTGAATATTGGATCCATTAACTACCTCAGCAGAGCCTGCTTCTTCATTGGTAGTTGTTACCTAGATGTGAACTGGGATTGGATCATTCAGTTCACCATTTCCATCAATGGGATTTGCTTCAGGAATATTGCCTTCAGGATAGTTGTCTAGTATAGGATTTTCAGGGAGATTGGCTTGGACAACATCTATGAATTCAATGTCCTTGTCTTTTAGGCTCAATCTGGTTGTTCTTTGTGTGATCTCTTCAGGGTCCAGGTTTTTGTTCCTGATCTCAAAGATAGATTCATCAAACACAACATGAGGTATTTCTTCCACTATAAGGGTTTTCTTGTTGTAGACTCTGAAGGCTCTACTGATTTGAGAGTATCCAAGAAATACTCCCTCATCAGCTTTGCTATCAAAGGCTTTCAACTGTTCTTTCCCATTATTGTGAATGAAACATTTACAACCAAATATGTGAAAGTATGACACTTTAGGCATTCTTCCTTTCCAGAGTTCATAGGGGGTTTTGCCTTGCCCCTTAGTAATCAAGCATCTATTTTGAGTATGGCATGCAGTGTTTATAGCTTCAGCCCAAAACCTCTTAGGTAAATTTGAATCAGCAATTAAGGTTCTAACAGCTTCTTTTAAGGTTCTATTCCTTCTTTCTGCAACTCCATTTTGTTGGGGAGTTCTAGCTGTTGAGGTTTCATGAGCTATTCCATTGGATGTGCAATACTCATTGATGTATGAATTTATGAACTCAGTGCCTTTATCAGATCTTATCTTGATAATGCTAAGGCTTTTCTCATTTGACAGTCTCTTAAGAAGTTCAGGTAGTTTGACTTGTGTTTCCTTCTTATTAAGGAGAAATACTACCCATGTGAACCTAGAGAAGTCATCTACTACTACCAATGTGTATTTTCTACCATTTATGCTTGCAGGGGTAATTGGTCCAAATAAGTCCATGTGTAGAAGTTCAAGTACCCTTTTAGTAGAGATGACTGGTTTTCCTTTGAATGAGGCTTTAATCTGTTTTCCTTCTTGACATGGTTTGCACACATGTTCTTTAATGAAAACCTCATTAGGTAGTCCTTTAACTAATGCATTTCTAGCAAGTTTGTTCATTGATTTGAAGTTCAGATGGTTTAGCCTCTTATGCCATAACTAGCTTTGTTCATTAGTACTTTTAGCAATGAAGCATGCAGCATCAGTAGACTTGTCCCAGTCTGCAAAATACACATTTCCTTTCCTAGTTCCAGTCAATAGAATTTGTTGAGTCTTATCTTTAATTAAGCATTTTCCACTTGAGAACTCAACATTGAAATCTTTATCACAGAATTGACTGATACTTAGGAGATTATATTTGAGACCAGCTACATAAGATACATTGGTCACTTTGATGTTACCAATCATCAAAGTACCATAACCTTTTGTTGTTGCTTGTGAGCTGTCTCCAAAAGTGACATTTGGGCTTTCTTTTTCAATAAAATCAGTGAGGAGTTCCTTGTTTCCAGTCATGTGCCTTGAGCATCCACTGTCAAGGTACCATGCTGTCTTTTTGCTCATACTCCTCTTCTTGTGGCCCATAGGTACCTGCAATTAGATAGGTTTAGGTACCCTTTGAGTTTTGGGTCCTGAGAGGTTAGCTGTACCTTTAGGAACCCAAACTTGCCTAATCACCCTGATTGATTCAAGGTGGCTAAGTTGTTTTCCTTGTGCATCAACATACACTATCTTTCCCTTAAATACCTTAGGGAAAGTATGTGTGAAGGTGTTAACTCTGTAAGTTTCAGGAGGGTTGTCAACTCTCCTGAGCTTATGAGTTCTTTGTGCAGCTTGGTGAAATCTTTGAGGAAAGGTCTCTTTATGACCATTACCCTTTGGCATGAAGGGTTTTGGTTGTCTCATTTTATTTTGCCCTTGAGGATAGTTGTCCTTAGGTCTATTCAGCTGAGGCTTTCTCAGAAGAGTTGGCCTTGGCTGATTATACCTTGGATAACTCCTCTGAACATTGTTCAGGAGAGTTGCCCTTCTATTGGGTTTACTCTGCTGACCAACATTCCTCTTGTGTTCAGGGACTCTGGCCATTTCCTTAGGTTTGGGCCTAGTCTCCTGAAGCACTAGAGTAGGCATTTCATTCATTTTACCCTTTCCTTTGTTCAGTGGCTGAATCATTTCATTTTCAGCTTGTTGTGCCACTGATTTGACAAAGATTTTCTTAGTGTTACTTGTTGAAGCAACACTAAGACAAGGTGAAGATTCAAATGGATCAAAGCCTAATCCACTCCTTTGAGCCATAGGTCTTTGATAACTCTGAATTTCCTCTATTGCTCTAGAGGATTTGTTCAAAGCAGACATCTCTTGTTTCAGGCTCTCTTCACTTAATTTGAGAATGTCATACTCATATGAGAGGTTTTCAAACTTAGCTTGAAGGATTCTTAGTTCAAAATCTTTCCTCTTCTGAGTAAGTAATTGAGCATCAATCTGTCCTTGTTGGTCAACTATCTTGAGATTTGCTTCCTCAAGTTCTCTCAAGACTTGTTGATACAACTCAGTAGATTTAATGTCAATTACTGTTTCAGCAGGTTTTGAAAGCTCAATTGACAGTCTTTCATTTTCTCTCACACAATTATCATGAAATTCTTGTAATCTAGTGAAATCTTCCATCAACTTCCCAAAGGAAAGTTTCAAGTTGACTTCACTAGTGTTCTGTGATAAGAATGATGGTGAACTAGAAGTGGAGGATACCTCATCATCCTCAATAGCCATGTTGCACACATCATCATCATCATCACTGTTAGAGAACAGTCCATCAGAAGAGTTGAGACTTTCAGCACTATCAGACTCATCACCAGCCATCATAGCTTTTCTGTTGGTGAACTTCCTGTCTCTTTTGGCTTGTCTCTCTCTTCTTTCCTTAGAGCTCAATTCAGGGCAGTCATACTGGAAGTGCCCTTTCTTCTTGCAATTATAGCACAGGTCTTCATCATCATCCTTCTTGGATTCATCTCTTCCTTTTGATGATGAAGGGCCAGCTCTACTGGACCTTCTCCTATCAGAGTACTTGTCCTCTGATCTTTTCTCTTCAGGCTTTTTGTCCTTGGCCTGATCTTCAGGGGAGTTGTACCTTCTCCTGAATTTGTTGTCTTGGTAGAATTTCTTGTATCTACCAAACCTCGAGTTGAGCTTGTCAAACCTCCTAGCCATGAGGGCCATCTCTTCTTTCATTTCAGTCTTAGAGACTGACTTTGATAATCTTGGAGTGGGCTGTATTTCTGGTTCAGCAGTTTTGGCTTTGAATGCCACTCCTTTGGTTGGTAAAGAGGATTCCTCTGCTGGCTTTCTTCTATTGAGGTCAAACTCATAGGCTTTGAGTTCTGAGAAGATTTATTGCATGGGCATGGAGGAGAGATCCTTGGTATTCTGCATCATCACCGCATAGACATCCCACTTTTGAGTGAGACTTCTCAAGATCTTCAATCCAACTTCTCTCCTGGAGTACACCTTGCCCAATGAGTTGATTTCATTCATCACATCAGTGAATCTACCAGCAAATTTGTCAATGGATTCTTCAGACTCCATTGTGAATTGTTCAAACTTCTGCACAGCAACTTGGAGCTTGTTCTCCTTGATCTTTTCTGTACCCTCACACATCTCAGCAAGAGTATCCCAAATCTCTTTGGCAGTTGTGCAGTGGTAGACTCTACCCATGATTGCATCTGAAATTGTTTGGTAGAGGGTGTTCATGGCAAGATAATTCAGATTATCTTTTCTCTTTTCATCAGCAGTGAAGTCATCTTCATCTTTGGGAATCAGTTCCCTTATATCAGCTCTTTGCTCATCTGTCACCCTGGGGTTAGTTTGAGTAAACACAAAAGGACCTCTTGTGATTACTCTGAAGGTGTCAGTATGAAGAGAGGCAGGATGAGCTCTCATTCTGATTTTCCAGAAATCATAATTGTCTATAGAGAACATGGGCAGTTTATGATGTGAAATGTGGTTGACTGGATTTGTGGCCATGTTGTCTAATCCTTGAACAACATGTGGAGGAACAACATTGTTGTTGGCCATGGCTTAAGAATAAGATATCATTCAAATGGTAAGATTTCAGATAGATCAGTTCAGTGACCACACTCAATATGTGATTTTGAAAATCAAGATGGATTTTCAGAAGCAGTGGTCTTTGAACCCCTGCTCTGATACCACTTGTTGGTCCTGGAAGTAGTATATAACAAGTGTATGGGGGGGAATACACTTGTATGCAATTCTTTTCAACTTTTGATCAAACCAGAGCTCAGCAAGGTTGTCTTGGACAACTCTGCTGAAGATGATTAACTCTTCTAAGATAATCAAACTACTAAGTACTATGGAGTACTTAGTTGAATAACTATCTAGGGGAGTTATATGTGCGGAATAGTGGTTAGCCCTTGTAGTTTAGACTCCTTTAGTTTCTGAAATCACTTTGTCAATTCAATACAGTCCAGTTTTTCAGGGAACTTGTCCAATACAGTTTTTACACAGTCTTTGAATATAGGTTCTTTGAAAGATCAGTTTTGTGTGCAATGTTGAATGTATGAAAGTACTTTGAAGGTAAATCAACACAAGAGTTTATAGTGGTTCAGAGACTCAAGCTCCTACATCCACTTTCCCTGATTTAACAGGATAATTCCTTCACTCTTGGAATTAACTTGTTTTATAGTGCCAAGGTGCACTTGATCAAGAACACCACTCCTTGGTGAATTGATCCCTAGGATGTCTAGAGTCCTAGTACCCTCTTCTCAACTCAGAACTGAACTGTTCTTCTCTCAACAGTCAGCTCCTACCACTTCTACTACTACAACCTTCTCACTTTCTCACTTGAAAGGGGTAAGGGTTGAAGTAAGGTTCCAACTAATGAGATATCCTTTACAATGAAGATCGGTGTATAAGGATAGGATATCTCTCTAAGCTTGTGTATGAATATACAATTGGGTACAGCTTAGAAGAAGTGTATGAAGACTAAGATAGTCTTTGAAAGCTTTTAGTGTTCTATGAGCTTCAGAATACTTGAGTAGTTGGATTCTGTTGAGCTGCTTTCAAATGGTCTTCACACTTCTGTATTTATAGACAAATTTGAGGATTTGCCCGTTGGAGAGGCAGTCCCAAATTGCTATAAATGTCTTCCTTGAGTTCTTCAAACTGGAAGACAGATTCTTGATAGTGACATGTCCTTATTTGGGTAATAAACGGTTGTATAAGCTTTGTCTTCATTCTGCAGCACTCTTCCCAATATCTGACTTTCAGATTCTCTTGCTAGGATATGGACATGGCTTCTGAAGGTTGATCCAATGATAGGACAACATTCCTTATTAACTGGACAACTCTTCTTATCACTATCAGCAGTCTTGCTTATCAGCAAGGTTGGCTAGCTCTTCTTCAGATGACTTGGCTCTTATCTTTTGCTTCACTTGAAAGTGATCTTAGCATGATTCATTGTAGTTCTTTAAGGTGTGGTTGTCTCTATCTCTTCAGCATAGTTGACCTCAAGCAAATTCAGAGTACTTGATCTTGATTATGCTGAGACAACTCTTCTGGACAACTCTCCTGATCAGCATACTTGGCCTTTGAGCTTCAGAACCCTTGTTCTTGCTTTAATTGCACAGAGACAACTTCTCTGGACAACTCTTCTGATCAAAGCATTTGGCTTTCAATAGAGTGTACTTGGCCTTTCATAGGTTTAGTGATTGTTCCAGAATTTGAGCCTTGAGGGGACTTATCTTGATGAACTTCTAAGCATAGGTTCCCCCTCACATTGTGCATCTATACAACTAAGAGCTGCCTAACATATCAGCTTCTCATCTAGCCTTTATTCTATATGTTCTATCATCTCTAGAACATACTCAACTTGACTTAGGCGTGTCTCAGGGGGTTTTGGTATTTAATCAAAACAAATCTCATTTTATTCCCAACAAATTCCATCCTGTAGCTAGGCTGGTCAAACCTATTGGCATCCAATTTCGACTATCATGTGCTTATACACATCCTCAGAATGGATTGATTGAGAGGAAACATCAACACATCACTGAATTTGGGCTTGCAATGCTTGCTAGATCAAAGCTCTCCATGGCTTTTTGGTGGCATGCCTTCTCTACTGCAGCACACTTAATCAATATGCTACCTTCTCCAGTTATTCAGAACAATTCACCATTTGAATTGCTGCACAAAAGGTCACCTGATTATCACTCCCTTAGAGTGTTTGCTTGTGCATGTTTTCCCTTTCTTAGACCATATAACTCATCCAAACTACAATTTAGAAGCTCAAAGTGTATATTTTTTGGGTACAGCCCATCTCATAAGGGGTACAAGTGTCTACATGAATCTGGTAAGATATTCATTTCAGCTTCAGTCTAATTCAATGAGGAGGAATTTCCACAATTCTCTCATTCCAAACAATCACAGCCATGTTCTGCAGCTCCCTCACAATTCTCAGCCCAGATACCAGATGATTTTATCAACACCACTCCTAATACACCCCCTTCACCTCACATATCTCTTCATGATTCAGCTTCTCATCACAACTCTCCCCTCTACAATACTGCTCATGCCAGCTCTTCATCTACTCCCTCTCATAACAGCTCTACTTCTAGCTCTTCCAGATATATGCTCCCTCCACCTTCAGCTGTTTCTACCCCCACTCCAGCTCCTTGTGCTCCTGTACCTACTCATACAGCTCACCCCATGCAAACAAGATCAAAATCTGGCATCTATAAACCCAAGGCTCTTCTTTCCACATTACCTGTTCATGAGCCTCACACTGTCTCAGAAGCTACTCTTGATCCAAAATGGAAAGCAGCCATGAAGTTAGAGTATGATGCTTTGATTCACAATGGTACCTGGACTTTGGTTCCTACATCTTCAGATGTCCACCCTATAACAACTAAGTGGCTTTTCAGGGTGAAATACAATAAAGATGGATCTGTGGAAAGATACAAAGCTAGGTTGGTGGCCAGGGGGTTTCAACAACAAGCTGGAATTGATTACTTCAGCACTTTTAGTCCTGTGATAAAACCAGTTACACTCAGAGTTGTTTTCACTCTTGCTATCTCAAGAGGGTGGTCTATACAACAAGTTGACATCAACAATGCTTTTCTGAAGGGTGTTCTACATGAGACAGTCTACATTGCACAGCCTGAAGGATTCATTGATTCACAACACCCTCAACATGTTTGCAAACTTCATAAAGCCTTGTATGTCCTAAAGCAGGCTCCAAAGGCCTGGTATGACACTCTCAAAGCTTTTCTGGTTCAGTAGGGGTTTACTCACTCATCTTTTGATCATTGCTTGTTTCATAGATTTATCAATGGACATGTTACCCTCTTACTTGTGTATGTAGATGACATTTTGATCACTGGAAGTAGCTCAGCTCTTGTTCAAGTTCTCATTGATGAGCTTCATTCCAAATTTTCTCTCAAGCACCTAGGGGAGATTAACTATTTTTTGGGAATTGAAGTTCATTCCACTCCCTCTCATATCAAACTCACACAGACCAAGTATGCTAATGACATCATCTCCAAAGCCAAGCTATCTGATTGCAAACCTTGTCCATCTCCTATTTGTCCTTCTACCAAACTCTCTATCACAGATAGCCCTCCCTTTGAACACCCCACACTTTACAGAAGCATTGTTGGAGCATTGCAGTATCTAACCCTCACTAGACCTGATATCTCATTTAGTGTGAACAAACTATCTCAATTCTTACAAAATCCCACACAAAACCAATGGAAAGCATGCAAGAGAGTTCTCAGATACCTCAAAGGTTCTCTCACTCATGGTATATCCTTCTTTCCAGTTAAATATTACAGGTTGCAAGGGTTTGTAGATGCTGACTATGCCTCTAGCATCGATGATAGAAGAAGCACACCTGAATTTTGCATCACTCTTGGCACAAACTTGATCTCATGGAGTTCCAGAAAACAATATGTGGTGGCTCGCAGCAGTACTGAGGAAGAATACAGAGCTTTGGCTCTTGCAACCACAGACATCATGTGGATTGCAAGTCTCTGCAAAGAGCTACATGTTCCAATCACTACTCCATGCTTGCTGTGGTGTGATAATCAAGGGGCCATAACACTTGCGTTTAGTCCAGCCTTTCACTCAAGAACAAAGCATATTGAAGTGGATGTCCACTTCCTAAGGGAGAAAGTGCAAGATGGATTTCTTGATGTTCGCTTCATCTCCTCTGAAGAACAGCCTGCAGACCTTCTAACCAAGCCAATTGCTCCAACACGTTTCTCTCGCTTACTTGCTTAGTTTGATCTATCTTCACATGGTGGTTCATCTTCTTTCGGGGCATGTTGAAAAATAACACACATGCATGCAAAGCATGCAATTTAAGGCTAAACACACATGCATGCAAAGCATGCAAACCCTAAACCCTAGAGGTGTATAAAATGCATGCTTAACACACACACATGCAACACATGCACCTCACATGTTAAATAGGTAGGATCTAGAAGAAGTTAATTACTCTAACTAAAAGTTGTTAGATGGAAGATTCTAGAATGAGAGCCTCCCTCTATATATATTGTACATACTCCACACTTTACATTTGAGTTAAAAATATACAAATTTAACATTAGTAAAAGAATAATATTATCTAGGTGTAATTTAAAAAAACAAAATACACAACCAAACAAAAGAGGTGGATTAATAACTGTGGTCAGTGGCCTATATCACAACATTGGATGGAAATAAGATAGGAAAGTGCCAGGCTATATACTCCTCGACACTTATTAAATATACCCTATTCATACACTCCCCTCAAAATAGATTATGTTAGACTCTCCCTAAAATATCTAATACTATCATTTTTTCTTAAAAGTGTACATGTTAAATATACCCCTTAAACCCCTAATTTATTCCTCCCACCTTCTTCATTCTTCATCTTCTCTTTAACCCTATTCCGGTACCGCCCGCAGCCGCACTCCTCCCTCCTTCTCTGGTGCATTTTTTTTTCTCTAACATCGCGGCGGCGGCTCCCTGCCTTCCCCCACCTAGGCCGCCCAACGTCGCCCCCTCCCCTCCCACTCAAATCCGCTGACCCCTTTGTTCCTCTTTTCCTTTTTTTATGCTTCTTTTGCATCCAGTTCAGGCCGCATGGCCGCTGCCACCGACCACACCTCACACCCGCCCGCGTCGCCCCCTATTACCCGCCTTAATTTATTGCCTTCTCTCCTTCGCGCGCATATAGGGTTTGATGTTTGATTCAATTTTTTTTATTATTTTAATTTTTGACAAGAAATTGTCGACAATAAACATTACGATCGACATATTGTGGTCGACCATAATGTTTATTTTCAACAATTTCTTGTCGAAAATTCTAATTTTTTATTTTATTTTCTTTCGAAAAAATGTTGTCGATAAAGATATTTTTCGTCGACAAATTATAGTCAACGTTAGGCTCTATGGTCTACAAACCAGTGTTTAAAAAATGTGAAAAAAAAAATTTACTAAGTTTTTTCTAAAAAAAAAAAATCTGCAAGAACTAGAGTTAGGATTTTGATTTTAGAAGGGGAGTGTATCTATCTATGAATTTTTTACTAGAAGCTTAAATTGGGTATTTTACAGGTATATTTAATTAATAAATGTAGAGGGGGTATATTTAACAAGTGTAGAGGGGTATATAGCCTGGCCCGATAGGAAATAAGCCCAGTTTTGAAAGAAGCCCAATTTAGAATGCCAAAGCCCAGCCCAAATTCAGACCGAAGCTGAAAAGGTATGGGCCTGTGAAGGTAGAGTACAATGAAGTCCAGTAGCTTTACATGCGCTACTCTCTCCTCCATACTCTCGCTCCGCCCGAATCCGGGTCGATCCATAATCTCCTCCGCCGCTGTACCACTACCAAAACCCCAGACTCCTCTCTACCTCCGCCCGCCGGTATTCCGCGCCTCCCAAACTGAGCTTAAAAAATGGCATAATTGGGCCAAGAATCAGGCCACCTCTGTGGGCTCCACTTTCTTGGACCTAGACAACGGCCCAGACTCCACCCTCCTCCACAGGGAGCTCAAATGGCTCGTCGAAGACGCACTCGAACACCCCTTGATACTTTCGTCGGGGAGCAATTCCGACGACAAGGCTCCGGTGCCGATAAGGGCGTGTTTGGACGACCTCTACAAGCTGTGGAAGCAGCGGATTGAGGAAAGAAGGCCGTTTCAGTATATAGTGGGCTGTGAGCATTGGAGGGATTTAATATTGAGTGTTGAAGAAGGGGTTTTGATACCCAGGCCCGAAACTGAGATTATTGTGGATTTGGTTGATGATGCTGTGAAAAGAAACGAAGAATTGAGGAATGGTGTGTGGGCTGATTTAGGGACTGGAAGCGGTGCCCTAGCCATTGGAATAGCCCGAATTTTAGGCCCGGCTGGTGCAAGAGTTGTTGCGACGGACTTGAGCCCTATTGCCGTTGCTGTTGCGTCCTACAATGTGCACAAGTATAATCTACAGGTTACACCTTTGCTCTGTATTCTGATTATTATGTTCTTAGTTTTGGTTTTTGTTAACTAGTCTTGAATGTTGGATTGCTTTGTGAATTGTGATAGTAGTGGTAAATTAGAACTAGATGTTCAAAATTCCAAGTATCCAAATAATTACTATGGTTATGACTTATGAATATGATGGTATTTTGATGCTTTGATGATTGAATATCACCTGGATATATATCATTCAGGAGAGAATTGCAGTAAGGCAGGGATCTTGGTTTGATCCAGTGAAGAAAGTCGCAGGGGAACTCAGTGGCCTCGTTAGCAATCCACCGTACATCCCAAGTGAAGACGTTGATGGGCTTCAAGCTGAGGTCTCTAAATACGAACCGAGACTTGCTCTGGATGGTGGACCAAATGGCATGAAGGACCTCATTCACCTATGCAATGAAGCTGCTTCAATGTTAAAACCTGGTGGATTTTTTGTGTTTGAGGTATCGTCAATCTCTATTTGTCTAGTCTCTTTTAAGTTATTTAAAGAGCATGCTTCATAGTTAAAGAGTGTGCACAACGCACTAGTTCTTGTTTATGCAATATCACAGGGATAATATCTGTCTATTGGTAGTATTTTTCAATGGGATTGATGTTTCTGTGCAGACAAATGGTGAAACGCAGAGCAAACTTGTTGTGGATTACATGGATAACAAGGTGAGAGGGTGTTTCTGCAGCATAAATATTGTTTCTGATTTCGCTGGAATCCAAAGATTTGTGACTGGATATAGATCATGAGAGTTCTACTACACGGTACACACACAGATTGTAAACTCTGCTTTTGTTTCATCAATTGTTAGAAGGTAGAATACCAATTAATAGGGTCTTTGGCGAAGCTTATTTTGTAATCCTACATCTTATAAGCTTCTTAAATTTTTAGAGCTTATATGATTCTCTTATCCTATTTTAACATTGAGGGGTCGCTTGATTCAAAAAATTCAATGGGACTATGACTATGAGTACTAAAAATATTATTATACAGTTTAATAATTGAAAAGTGCAACACCATTTACCAAAAAGTGTAAGTCAGTAAACTGAAAAGTGCAACATGAATTAGGGTGCACATGCACTTGAGTCCATAGCAGACCAACCCTTTGTTTATAACTATAATTTTACGAATATATTGATATCCTAAAAAAATTGAAAAAATTACGAAAATCTTATTAAAATCTTGAAAATTTAATATGAAATTTTAGGGATTATTATAACATACTATATATAAAGTGAATAACATATTCTTTTGCACTATTAAAAATAAAATAAAAAGTATAATTTTATACATATAAAATAAAATTTTAAATAAGTTTGTGATTTTTTCAGATTTTACGATATTGTTGGATATATTCGTGATATTTTTCGATTTCTATCCAATTTTACACTACGGTTGAACGATATCGACATCGATATCGATATTTTACAATATATTTGTAATACTTGGAAAAAAATACATTAGAACCCAATATCCATATCGAAATATCCAAATTTACGATATTTCGCGATATTTTCATCCTTGTTATTAGATTTAGTATGATATTCGTGCAGCTTACACAAAGACGGACCCAGTTAGTATTATATATACTTTTTTAGTAATTATTTATATTATGTTTTTATGTTTTAAGATTACTTGCACACTTCAAATATAAAAATAATTCACAAAATAGATACATTTATTATATCATTTTATTTTTAAAATTATTATTAATTTTATATCCACATTTTTTCTCTTATTAATAAACCTCACTAATTTTTTTTAGACCTCACAAAACCTATTTTATACTTTATTTAAATCACCGATTCTTACTTATTTAATCTCACACTCCACTAAATTTACATTTCTTAAAAAGCGAGTCAATCAAAATATAAAAATCACTATGGACGAGTGAGTATATTTTAAATTTTACATTTGACTAATAGTGGCTAAAGTCTCAACAACAATAGGAGTTGCATACTTTTTCACAAGTTAGAACAATCAAAATTACTTTATTTCAAAACATAACAAAAATCGTTAAATTTAAATTAATGAAATGAGATGTATTGAAAAATTTATAATAATTTTTTTGTATATATAAATATTTTGTCTTTGTATTAATGTAAATTGGGGCCCCAATCTGTAATTTCCGGGTCCGTCACTGAGTTTACATGATAAATTTGAAAGAGTTTATTGAAATAAGATCTAACTTTGTAGAAGAGAAAAAGGGGATGTTCTTACTTTTTGTTAAAAAAAATAAAAACTACTTATAAACTTATTTAGGAGTAATTAAAATCTTATTTTAAAATTTAAAGCTATGTTTAATTTGGAATTCACTCGACTGAACGTAGGATGTTATGTTTCCTGTCTTGTTATAGTTTGAGATTTAAAATTTTAAATTCACCGTCCAACTATATCAACCTTTATAAATATCTATAAATTCTACTATTACATTATCACTCACATTTATAAAATTAATTTGTTTTAGTCCTAAGTTTGATACATTCCAAAATAAATCATTTAAGTTTCAATTTTACAAAATACGTCATTTACCTTTCAATTTAATCCTTTTTTACATCAATTTTAATCATTTATCTTTTGAATTAAAGCTGCCTCAATATTCTCTTTTTGATTTATGTGATTAAATTATTTGGGGATTCTGGTGGAATGTGTTGACTTGGTACCACATTTATTTAAAAAATGTCACGTCATCTGCCACATAATTATCTCTCATTTATATATACTTAAAAAATATCATGCCACATGCACCATTGATAAAAAAATTATAATTAAAAATAAATTTTTTTTTTGACAGGATAATTAAAAATAAAATTGACAACAACTAAATTAAAACATAACAATTTAAAATATATAAACCTGTTCATATCAATTGATGCTTACCATATAATAAAGTTGCATTTCAATCTTTCCAAAAACTAACATTCCACCTAAAAGATTGAGAATATAACTTCCATTTTTGAAAAAAAAAAAGTTCATCTAGCCAAAGTTATGCACCAAAACAACCAAAGTACCTTGAACAAGTAAAATATACGACAAAAGACAAAAACCACTCATGTTTAAAAGGCAAAAATCAAAGTTCACAATTTTTTAGTTTCTCTTCTTCGTGATATTACTCTCTCTATTGAGATAAGTCCATGAAATTATTTCCTCCATCAACCAATATTCTCTTCGTACTGTTTTCCATGTTGTGAATTGTGGCCTCAAACCTCCATGTACAAACGGTGGTGGAGGGGCTCTAATGCTTGGTCCAAAGAGCATAATTGGAACATAGGGAGCTGTATAATCTTCTTGTATAAGTTGTTGATGTAGAGTAGGTCCAACCATACAAGGAACAATAGGCATTCCCAAAGGTTGAAATTGACTTTCACAACTAGCTTGATAGAGTAAAGCTTGGTTGAGAGCAGCCTCAAAAGCTTCATTATCTTCCTCCATAGACCCATGGAAGGTTCTGGGGGCAAGATAGTACCCCTCTCTAAACATGCAAGAGTCAAATTGTTCAGGGCGTAATAAATTTCACTTAAACTATTGCAAATAAATATATAACACTTAAATTATGAGAAATCTCAGTAATTGTTTTACTTTTGGGAGGTCTCCCTCTTTTTTTTCCCTATGGTGGGTGGTTCACTCACCTAAAAAAAATCATAACAATTTGTTAAAATATATTCAAAACATAATAGTTGCTAACACAAAAAAAAGTAATTAAACTCGAATATTGCTCAGAAGTGTATTATTTATACACATTCTTACATTAAACTCGAAAAATTAAATAGACATGAAATATATACATGACTTACATTAAAGTCTATTTGAGCTTCTTGCTGGGATTGAGAGCATGATGTTAAATTGTGGCGAGCTATTCCACATTTTTTTACATTTACTGACACTTTGTCTCCTTTTTTCAGTTTCACTTGCTTTCCTTTTTTTTTTTTTTTTTTGCCTTCTTACCTTTAAGCTCTTGAAGCTCTTCGGACCCGCTTTAGTTGGTCTTCCTATTTTTTTACCAAAATTGGGTGGCATTGGTGAAATGAAAAGGGTGGGTGCCCATTCATTTTGGTCAGAAATAGGCAGAATTGCTGGAGCATACACTGATATCCACCTTAGCATTCATCCACAAAGCCATCAGGGGCCAATCCACCTTAGCATTCATCCACAAAGTCATCAGGGCCATCCTTGATGTACGATGGCTGAAAGTGTATGTTTACAAGGTATACCACTTAACCCCATCAGTTCTAAATCAATAGCATACTGTTTTCCACTAAAACTTTCAATTTGATAGAACATGTTGTTTGACTTCATGGGAATACAATCACCAATCATCTCCAAGTTTTTATCAAGTATTTCTTTAATCTTAGGTGGATGATTACCTTCCATTTTTCATGTGCTCTGTCTCTAGAATCCTGAAATCTAGTCATCATCCACGGTCTAATCCACTCTAGCATTGTAATGATTGATTTATCTGGAGCCTCTAAAATGCTAGAATTAAAACTCTTACAAACATTATTCAAAAGCATATCACATTTTGATTTTTCACTGAAATGTGACTTAGACCATTTCCTAGGGTGTTTGTTAGAAAACCAATCAGCTGCATTTGGATTCAAATCTCTCATCTCTTGCATTCCCTGATTAAAAACACCAACACTGTAGTTGCCCTAGCACACTTCCAAAGTATATTCTTATATGCTAATCCTCTGAACCCTGCCCTCTGAAAGTTGTTGGGTAAGTGTCTTACACAAAATCTATGCTCAGACCCTGGAAACACCTCATTAAATGCAACGATAATCCCTTCTGCTTATCACTCATAAATGTATAATCAGTCCCTCTCCTATTCTCATCCACTAAATCCCTTCTTAACATACGCAAAAACCGTGCCCATGTTTCCTTGTTCTCAGTAGACACAATACCATATGCAATAGGGTATATGGCATTGCTTGGATCTACCCCAACCACAGATAATAATATTCCACCATGTTTCCCCTTAAGCCAACATCCATCTACCCCAATGAATGGTCTACACCCACTCTTAAAGCCTTTTTTTACAGCTTCAAAATATACATACATTCCTCTAAATCTACCTTCATCATCACTATCTATCACAATTGTGAAATTGAGGTTGGAGGTTCTCAATTCATGAACATAATCCCACAATTTTGAGTATTGTTCATCAGGAAACCCATCAATAAATTCTTTAGCCTTCTTCTTTGCCCTATAAGCCTGCTACATAGTCACGTCGACACCCAAATCTTTAATTTTCTCCCTCCTCCAAAACTTCAACTTTCTATCAGGTTCATTTTGCCAATCACATATAAATTTTTGTCCTAACCATGTACTTTTTAAGTTGCTTAAATTGAATGTTGGTGAACAATTGTGAACGCACTTATATAGCCTAATCTGAAATGTGGATTCGTCTATAATTTTTACTAGGTTTATACCCCAGTCACAACCTGCAGCCTTACATCTAGCATACACCCTGATTTTGTCATTTTTTGGAAAAAAGATTGACCTTTTAGTTAATATAGCATGAGATTGCACAACCTTCTTAAAGTCATATTTATTCCCAAAAATCATATCTACCTCAAATGATGGATTATAGATTACGTCAGTATGGAATATAGGGTATTTCTCACCTCCCTCATCATCTGAAATTCTAGTCTCATCAAAACCATCTCCATCACAAACAACATCTTCATCACCACTTTCATTTTCACTCCAATCACTACTCCGCTTAAATTTGTTCCCTTCAACAATATGTCCCTCAAATCTGTGATCTTCATCATCCGTGCTTTCAAGCTCAAATTTATGATCACTATCAACTAATGGACTTAAAGGATCATCTTCAAGTTTATCATCACAATCATCCTCACAACTTTGTTCTCCATCCACCCATTCACGAGATTCGGTAATTGATAAAAGAAAATATTAAAGGTTTAAAGTTAGTCTCAACCACTAAAACTAAACATAGATACAATAAATATATTAGTGGACACATATGACAATAAAATAGTGCACATGGTAGACCACACACACGAAAAAAACAAATAAAAAAGAACATGCATATGTAATTTTATGAATATAAAAATAGAGTAGTATCCACCTGTAACACTATCAAAATATTTTTTCAGATATAAAAACAGAGTAGAACCAACCCTACCACAGGAAAAGTAGTGTACTTACCATGTGAGGTGGTGGAAGGAGCTTAAGTCGTTCTCTCGAAGACATTCGTCCATCTACTTTACTTTTACTTTGTGTTCTTCAACAATGAATGGTAACGGTAACCAGTTAGAGTTTTTTTTCTTTCTTTTAGAATGTGAATGGGTGGAGTATGTCTTGTTCAGGTTTGATTTGTGACCATGAAATTTTGTATTATTTACAAAGTGCCATTATATTTTCCCTACAAAGATAGGATGATGTGGCAGATGACATGGCATTTTTTAAATAAATGTGGTACCAAGTCAGCACATTCCACCGGAATCCTCAAATAATTTAACCGCATAAATCAAAAGGAGAAAATTTAGGCAGCTTTAATTCATTAGAAAGATAAATGATTAAAATTGATGTAAAAAATGATTAAATTGAAAGGTAAATGACGTATTTTGTAAAGTTGAAACTTAAAGGATTTATTTTGGAATGTATCAAATTTATAGGACTAAAACTAAAATTTTCCCACATAAAACTACATTCATTCTTACTTAAAATTTCAAAACAAATACGCACAATCATTAATTATAAAAATTTGAAATTCGGGATTTCTCCATTCGAATTTGGACCATATTATGTAGTGACACACTGGACGTTGCAAGATGTTTAATACGGTATCAGGAAGCAACAATTAATGTTAATTTTTTATTTGGGTTGATCTGCTATGGACTCGAGTGCATGTTGTGCACCCTAGTCCATGTTGCACTTTTCAGTTTACTGACTTACACTTTTTGGTAAATGGTGTTGCACTTTTCAGTTTACTGACTTACACTTTTTGGTAAATAGTGTTACACTTTTCAATTATTAAACTGTATAATAATATTTTTAATAATAATTAAAAAGTGCAACACCATTTACTAAAAAGTATAAGTCAGTAAACTGAAAAGTGCAACATGGACTAGAGTGCACAACTTACTAAAAAGTATAAGTCAGTAAACTGAAAAGTGCAACATGGACTAGAGTGCACAACATGCACTCGAGTGCATACTACACTTTACCTTCTTTATATGAGATTCTCACTACCATTTAGGTTTGTTGTACTTGAATAATTTTCCGACATGTTTGACCAAATTGCAAAAGGACCTTGTAATGGTTTTATGTTAGTCGACACTCGACCCGATGTAATAACTCAAAAGAGTTATGTAGAGAGAGAGAGAGAGAGAGACAAGAATAGTCAAAGGGATAGAAGAGGCTGTGTGTTTGTTTTCTAAAGGTAACTCGGCAAAACTTAAAGAGGTAGTTTTGTAATCATTCCTAATCATCACATATAATACAGTGAGACGTACATTACATATTAAATACCGAGTATAAATACGTGCCTAAAGATGAACAAACATGCATTCTCTAACTAAATTTTTTTAAAATGACATGACACTGACTAATTGAAAATAATATGCTAGTACGACAGAATATCAGATCCAGATGGAAAAGTTCTGCTAATGACTCGTGTGAGTCACTCATGTGAGCCCTTGGGTTCTTCTCCTTCTGAGATGCACCAATTATAGGATTGAGAGATTTCAAGATAACACATCAGTGTAGTTTATCCTCCTTTGTTGAGAAAGCATTCATTTATAATATGAATAATTTCAGTAAATAGTGAGAGCAAAGTTGGAAAAATATTCATCTAACTTTATTTCTCATTCATTCAGTCATTCAAGTGGTTACACTTATGAGTGAATGTACATTACACAAGGCTGGCAAGAAGCATGAGTTTTAATTAATGCTAGACTAGACCTCTTCACTTCCTCCCCTCCCACCGGGGGCACAAAGAATCTCTCGCCACATATTTACAGATTAATCAACCCCAACCGTGTAAAACAAGTTGTTTTCCTCGCTTCTTCCATTCGAATGAAGAAAGAAGCTGGTAATGGTAATGGTAATGCCAAAATTACGATGATCTCCTCCAATGGTTCTTTCCCTTTTTCTGAGGGAGTTTGAACGGACTCCAGCTTTTCCTGCGCTTTGAAGTTTCACAAAACAGTCCCGATGCCAGGGCTTGTTGAAGCCATATTTCAAACTCATCCTCTTCGTCCATCATCTCAGCATCCAAATCCCATGGATATCGGCTTGAGTTGGATCTCTGACTCCCCTTTTCTAATCCCACCATGTTTACATGGAAACTTGGTCTATGTGTGTTTGGTCTGCAAGCCATTCCCTGTAGTATTCACAACATCCTTTTTGTTTATCTTCAAATTATAGTTTGAGAGCTATCCAACTACTTAGATCAGATTAATTATTGGAGTATTATTATTATTATCATTATCACACCACAAAAACATGAACATTAGACTCAAAACAACTTAAAAAACAATTGCTAATGGTTTTATTAACTTCATTTCCAGCCAAGATGAATGAATGTCTTTCTCGCCACACCATACATAATGATATTGCCAAAACCAAGTGAAGAAGAATTATTAATACACTGACCTGACATATAGCCCACTCCGACACATCAAAAATCCTGCTTTCAGCACATACAAATGCGCGAGGTATTTCCACCTGCAACATATCACATAACACACTTCTTAATCAATAAAATAACAATATATATATATATATATATATATATATTGAATCACACAAGAAAAAATTGCATCAGAAGAAAGGGAGCACAACATACATCCATGAATCTTGTGAGCATAAAAACAACCACAAACAAATAAACAGAAACAAAGAGATGAAAATATGAAAACATGAAATGGGCTTCATATGAACCATATCCATTTCTCGGGAGTGTGGGATCTTGCTGTATGAGGGAACCTAGTATCAGGTGAACTTGAATAACATAAAATTTGGTCTGCGGTAGTATAGATCATACATCAATAAAATTCAGAATCTAACATTGGAAAAAATGGCTTTTCTTTAAACATTTCTACAAGAGTTGATCTTTTTCTAAGAGCATTAAACCTGAAAACGAGTTTCAATACCAAATGGCTCAATGACCGACAAAATTCAGATATAAGAATCTCCTAATCAACACTATAGCACACAAAGAATCATCTTTATAGCAAACTAATTGTACAGTGCTAAAAGAACAAAATGTGTAACACAAGAATGAGCCAATGAGGTGTTCAACAAGCACTTTTACAAGTATATTCGAAGCATAAAACATGAAGTAGGGCAACACAGCACATATATAGAAAAAAGAACAAATTTCTTTGTGTTGTATGAGGCACCTTATGTTGACGATCAAACACAAGTGAGCCTTTGTACTCAACCCATCCATCACCATCTTTGGCTTGATGATACTGACAGCAATCCTGCACCCAAGAAATCATAATCAATTGGTTTACATTATAGTGGAAGACAATACATGCAATACTGCTCAGAGGTTAATCAAACCTGGCACCATCTTGCTTTTGCCTTAGTTCTATTCGTACAAACCCAGATGTGTGAATTGCCACACTTTGTACACTGTATACGTCTCGACTCCTCGGAGAAAATGTCAGCAGTACTCTGCACCATTTTTATTATTGATTATAAATCTCTGAATTCATTTCTCACCAAGAGCTAACACAAAATAGCCATCATAGCCATGAAACAGACAAATCACAAGTTAAAACCAAGAATCCACAAAAGACATCCCTCAATTGGTTACCTAAGTTAAATAAAGAAATTCACATTGATTATTGAAAGGCAAAAATTAAGTATTATACTACTTCTTTGTGACAGTGATGGGGAGACAGGGTTACATAGGTTCTGGAATCTAGAATACAGAATATGTGAACAACATAATTGTACACGTGCCAAAGAATCTCAATGATAATTGTTCCAGATAATTGTCCTTTTCTCCAGATTTCAGTGCACAATTAATTTGTTCCATCATTTCTGTATATATGCAAAATATGAATAGAAAATCAATTAAGCTTCACCTGATAAGAGGTGCTAGCTGATTTCTGCATAACACACTTGGATTCTTCTTTTCTAAGCTGTTCATCATAGTCCCTCTTCTTCACAGCATCCGAAAGAACCTATCCATAATGGCCACATCAGCCACCATTGGAATCCATACGTACAGTTCTATTTCAATTATGTAGCAGTCATTATATACAAAGATTACTCACCTCATATGCACATTGAAGTTTCTTAAACGATTCACTTGCCATCGGACTTCCCATATTTTTGTCAGGGTGCACAAGCATGGCCTAAACATATGAAAAAAGAGTGGCGTTTAATAAAGAAAGGATCACCCAGCAAGTACTTTCAGATAATATTGACACCATAGTTTGCAACAAATAAAGATTATGAGTTACTGAAAACATGTTATCCCCCCATCTTGAATGCACAATCAGATACATATTAGAATCTTAGTATAAATAGAAGTTAAGGAGCATCTGATGTTGTAAACTGAAAAACCTCAGCTACTGTGAAAAATGCATTTAATAGATCCAACTGTGTTCCTTTTTTATTAAAAGGAACTTCTAGAGATCCAACAAACGAAGTAAATAAAAATCAAATAGAACAGATACATGTAATCAAGTAATCAACAAATTTAGTGTTGCTCAACATGGCAACATGAACTCAAATAAATAAAAATTGTGTGCAAGAAAATCAGATAGCACACCTTTTTACGGTATTCCTTCTTCAATAGCACCACATCAATTTTCTTTTGGCATGGAAACCCAAGGGCTTCATAGTGATTGCCACTATGTAAAATCCTCTCCATCTCAATAACAGAATTCACATCTTCTTTAACCACACTCTTAGCAGCAGATTCTCTTGGCTTTTCAACAAACGATGAAGGGCTGGCAGGTGTAGTGGCTGATTTACATGATTTCAGATTCTCCTCTTCTTCTGTTTCCACTTCAATAGGGGGAGAATATTCACACTTTGTGCAGAAATCAGCTTCCGTGAATGAATCAGGTTCTTTATTTTCCTCAAAATGAGTGCTGCTTTCACTCAAATTATCACACCATTTGATCAAGTAGTTCAACACGTCATTCGATAGGAAAGCAAGATTAATTGCAACAAAAACACCAAGCCAGCCTACACGGATTTGGACGCAATACATAGAATACAGGGTTGCCATAAACACCACCAGGCGTGCATGATTTAATGAAAATAGATAACCTGCAATTCCCAAAATTATGCTGTTATCAGCAGTTTCAGCAAGAAAAGGCAAAGCATGGGAAGAAGAGAAAGCATGTCTTAGAACTATAGCCACCCTACACCAAAGATAAATTAAAGTCAAACCAGCAATTTGAATAAGTCCCCCATCTAATTACTGAGTTAATCTGGTAGAGATTATTCACCAATTGCAAAAGAAGAGACAAATCAGCCAAAACCCAGTGTTTTTAAAATGAAAAAGGATATAAGCCACGGAAGCAAAAGAGGCTAACACGAGTAGTTTTTAAAGGCAACTAAGTAGCGCATAATGACATCATAATTGAGTTCAAATAAATGAAGAGAAGCAACGTACCACCAACTATAAACAAGGTACCCGTTATCCAAAAGTTAGCACACATCCACAAAATCAAAATGGCAAACAGCCCCACGATAAAAAGTCCAGGAGTGTAGCCTAGATACTGAACAGCAACCCCAGCCGCTCCCTGCAACCACATAGGCACAAATTAGGATTCATCAAAAGCAACTGTTGGATAAGGCCTGAAAGAAATTCTGCAGAGACTGCCTTCTGTTTGAAAATGTTCACAATAATAGGACAATATTTTAGCATCACATAGATAGACCTTTTTCTTACCACAGATATGAACCAAAATCAAGTAATTCAAAAATATTGCTGCTTAAGAAAGAATTAGGTAACTTCTGCAGTTACTATCATTCTTACTCTGGAATTTTCTACAGGTGGATGAGATTTTAAAGATTCATATCATGCTGGGATTTGTTTACTCGTAATCCAGAAAACTAAATTTTGAAAAATTAAGGATACTATTCAGGGTATCTGATATCTCCTCATTGGATCGAATTTGATTAAGCTTTTGTAGATTTGTATAGGTACATACTTCTCAAATATAATCATTTCATTCGTTTTCAATGAGTCACAAAATGGTTATTTCTACGGGAGTAATCAAATAAAATGTCCAGCTTTAACATGGTGACAATTGAATATTTTTCAATAAACAAACAGATTTCTACATCTGGAGATTAAACAGTGTTAGACAAGAAATTCAGTAATAGTCTAGTCTCAATCATTCTGTGTGGACTGTGGAGCACTAGCCAAACACACCCATCTTATCACAAGCATAATAGAGCCAGACCCTATTATTTCCATAGACACTATAAACAAAGCATGACTCATCAATTTATTTAAGAAAAATATGCAAAAAGCGTCAGATCATGAATCTTTAATTGGGGAACTTTGATGTTACACAAGCAATTTTAAAACAGATAAGATAGAAAATTTCAACGTTTCTAATAATTGTTGCACTAGTAAATTTTATCTCTACATTCCTTATAAAAAAATGTATTCGGGTCGGCGGTACCCATTTTTATCATATCTGAGGAAGTTACTCTCAGAAAACTCTAAAAGGGAACAGGTCTTTCGTCCATGACTCAAAGACCATGCCCTTTCCTAATTCCTACATTATCCAGAACACATGCAACCTTTTATTACAATCAAGAGTATCTGATCTAATCATTTATAAAACAAATCAGATCTTCGAATTCTCAAACAGCAATAAGAATATAAGCAGCACGAAAATAATGAAGAGCAGCAAAAATTAGACATGAGAATATATTTAGCTAGACCGAAAGATACATATACATACCATACTAAGAAGCACATATAGAAGGCATGACATTGATGTCAAGCTAAGAAAGCAACCCCACATAATGACAAGAAGTGCAGCTGATCCCAGCCCAATAAAAGATCGAAATCCAGAGATAGAACAGTTTTTCCAATAGAGCAGCAAGAAGAGAAGAGCTCTCCCAAATTTCGCACACCCACAACAAACCATGGGCCAATGCCGCTCCATGAAAATTCCAATCTTATCTCTTAAACAGCTCACTGCAGTCCTAGCTACAGAATAACAATCCTTCGATTGAACCCATTTCAACCCTTGATTAAAGAGCCCAATATCCTCCATCGCCTAAAATTAGTAGTTAATAATATACTGTTAATGAAAGGTAAATTTAACTGCAACCATTGAATCCCATAATCTTCCCAACATTCCTACTGACGAGCTCTTAGCGACAAGATGTCTAGCAAGAAATGGGGAGCGAGCATCCCGTAAATCTAACTCATTATCCAGTATTACAAGACAATAATAGCGATCTGCAGCATCAAAATTGCGAATCCAGAAAGTGTGAGCAAGCAAATGGCATAAAACAAGAGCAAAAGAGATCCAGAATATTCCGTCTCCACAGAGCTAAAGCTAGGATTCAAGAAAACCCAGTAGGATAATGAGTAAGAAGTGAAACAAAAACAGTATAAATTGCTTCTCAGGTACGTCTTCTTAAAAGCAAACTCATTAAATGAACTCACAGCATTTCACTTTTTTTGACCCCAACAAAAAGAAAACCCGGCAAAATCCCCGACGAGTTGCACAAAAAGGGGAAAAGATAAGAAATTACAAAAAGAGAAATTCCAAACGGAGAAGCAAAATTTATAGAAACAGAGGAGAAATTGTGAGCAAAAATGTGAAGGGAGTGGTCATTATGTGGTGGGGGGGGGGGGGGGGGGAGTTGGAACCCTAGGCTTTTGTTCACTTTTTGATTCAGGGAATGCCTGTGAAGAAGGTAAAGAAAGAGGTTAAAAAAGTTTGAAAAAGGAAGAGGAGGAGAGTGAGACAACTACAAGCACTCATGAGAGAGAAACAGAATAATTTATTAATTTATTTATTAGTGGATTTATTTTTGGATTAGGGTAGGGTTAACAGTTAAGACGGACACTAAATTTATCATGGGACCACCCATTTATCTTCAGTTTTTAATAGGAGTATAGTTTATTAATTATAGTTTACTTTCTATTTACTTCAATATTTTTGTTTAAACTAACTTTATATATTGATTGTATAAAGACATAAAAGGAATGTTGAGTTAATTTTATATTTCCAAGATATTTTATTGATTTGTAATAATTAAAAAAGTAAACTATCTATTTTAGAAGATGGGATTATTATCATTATTATTATTATTATTAATCTTTTTTCCGCATACAATGCAATGCAATACAATACAATGTTGTTATTCTTGGTAGTAACTAGTTTGGAAAAAGGGCTCTTACATGGATCTAGTAGGATAATTACAAATGTTGGGGGATGTAACATTAGTGTAGAGTATTATTATTACGGAGTATTATTTTAATGAAACCTGAATAATAAAATTGAAAAAAAAAAGTAAAAATAATAAAATTATTGAACTGAAGAAATATGATTTCAGGTTATGTGTCTACGCACCAATTGCATAATTTTGACACACCTACTACATCAATCTTAAAAAAAAAAAAAAAAAAAGCATATAGAAAAGTATAACTAATACTCCCTCCGTCCGTCTCAACTTAACTTTCATACCTACTTTTTCGATCTTTAGAAACTCTATCCATACAATATCTAAAATATTATATTTAATGTTATTATTTTTATAGTACATACATACAAGTCAACTTACTTATTTATTTTTTTATAAAATTATATCTCAAAATTCTATTTATTATAATATTTTTTAAAAAGGGTGAACAATAAGTGTGAAAGTTAAGCTGAGACGGGGAGTATTGTTCAACATATAAAAAAACATTATTATTCATGCGAGTTGATATCTAAAATAAAATATTTCACATTATCTCTATCTATTTTTGTATGGATCCTATGAGCCAATAAAATATGGGATTGGAGAGGTCTAATCTAGACTCAAATTCATGTTAATTATTTTTTAAAATCTTATTATTGTGCTGCTGTGCAAGCAAAAGATTTGTTTTCAAACTCTAAAAAAAAAAAAAAAAAAAACTCCAAAAATTGTTGTTTTAAAATTTGGTAGACTAAACCTTTTTTTGTAAAAAAGAAAAGTCATTATGTGTGTTCTACCTACTTTGCAAACTCCCCCGAAGTGTTGTCATTGTTAAGTGAATTTGCTTAGAATATGATCTGAATCAATTCCAGTTTTTTGCCATAATTTTATCAATTATAGAATAGAATGTAGTATTTTAATATAAACCAAGCGCGATATAAAATTCATTACAAAAACATTCAATTAAAACTGTCCAGATCATACGAAAAATAAAATCACAGTTTTAAAATATACATTTGACTATGTAATATTGACGTTCGGATTGAAAATTGTAAACAAATTAATTCAATATATTATGTGCTAAAATGAATTAAAAACTAAAATATTAGTACTATATTATTTGGATGTGCATGATTGGTTGGAAGTTACACAACCAATTTACATACTTACTTTCAAGACATTTTCTTTAGAAAATATATTTAATATAATTGAGAAGGCATATATATTCAATTAAGATGTCATGTATTCTCACCTTTAAAAAAATATATATATATTATTGTTGTACAATTGTGAACATGTACTACAAATCTACCATTTACATTCATACTCTTGTTTCGAAAAAATACGCAAAGCATTTTATAATATAAAGTGTATAATTTTTTTAAAAAATTTCTTAAAATGATACACTTTACATATATATTTTTAAAAAGTGATACAATTTTTTTTTAAAATAATACTCTCTCCGTCCCCTACTTGATGACACAAAACTATTGGACACGAGTTTTAACGAATCAATTGTTTATTAGTATTATGAAAAATAAAGTGAGGATAGTAAAAACTTTTCAACTTTATAAATAATAATAAAGTTACTTTTTAGTGTAATAAAGTAGTAACATTTGTTGTAATATTGTAGTAATGTTTTAAGGGGATTGTTTAAAAATATTTTTTCTATTTTAAGTAATGTGCCATCAATTAAGGGACACCCAAAATGACAAAATTGGTCATCAAGTAAAAAACAAAGAAAATAACATTTATTTATAAAGTGTATTAATCTAACACAAAACTTGTTCAATCAATAAATATACCAGAGTACGTAATATACAGAAACAATGAATTACGAAATTATAATTTCATTGAATGATTGTAAAGAGTACATGGATGAAGTATTTATAGATACAAAACATATCTATCCTAAATCTATAATTAAGAAAAATAAAGATTTACAAGATATATAAAATATATTATACAAGATATATATAATATTTCTTAATATATTTATATATGACTAATACGCCCCCCTCAAGATGGAGGGCCATAGGAGAGTCAAATCTTGATCATAAGAAGTTGTAGATAGAGACGAAAAATGGGCTTTGTAAGTGCATCAGCAAGTTGGTTCGCAGAGGAGACATGCCTTTGACGTGACCAAAGAGACCATAATCGGTGAGGAGATTACTGAATTGAAAGGACCATGTCATGTAATTGTCGTCGTTTTGCTTTGCCGGACCATGCCATGTAATTAAGATGGTGGAGATTGGGCGTGCGTGGACGTCGAGCAACAACTACAGGGGAGGGGTTCGGATCGAGGCGTTAGCCGTACGACTCGTTGATGTTGGGGGTAATTGTGGGTTTTGTACGACAAGAACATCGGACAACAATTACGGGGAAGAAGAAACGTGTCTACTTGAGGTTGGGGTAATCGTGAGTTTTGTACGACAAGAACGTCGAACAACGATTACGGGGAAGAAGAAACTTGTCTTCTTGAGGTTGGGGTAATCGTGAGTTTTGTATGACAAGAATGTCGAACAACGATTATGAGGAAGAAGAAAACTTGTCTTCTTGAGGTTGGGGTAATCGTGGGTTTTGTATGACAAGAACGTCGAACAACGATTCCGCGAAAGAAGAAACTTGTCTTCTTGAGATTGGGGTAATCGTGAATTTTGTACGACAAAGAACGCCGAACAACGATTACAAGGGTTTATGTGGAATCGAATCCAGGATATTTGGGCGTGAGCCTTTAGGGTCTGATACCATATAGAGAAACAATGAATTACGAAATTATAATTTCATTGAATAATTGTAAAGAGTACATGGATGAAGTATTTATAGATACAAAACATATCTATCCTAAATCTATAATTAAGAAAAATAAAGATTTACAAGATATATAAAATATATTATACAAGATATATATAATATTTCTTAATATATTTATATATGACTAATACGTAATACCTTAATTGTGTTTTCTTAAAAAAAAAATACAATCACTAGTATTTAGAGGGATGCTTTAAAAAAATAGTGTGAACTTTTTTTTTTTTTTTCGAATAACGAAATTAATTTCTTACACCAAGCATATACGCTTTACATTTGAAAATAAATACACTATTTACTAATAACCAGTTGATGATTAAAATAAAAAACAAATAAATGTCGAAGAATATATGAATAGAGACCTTGCGTGGGGAAAGCATTGACTTAGAATGAGCCCCTGCAGGTTGACAATATACCAAAACGCAAACGCTGCAACTTCAAAGTCTTGATTTTATTATATACGTATAACTCATTTTTTGGAAATTAAAAATTACCGTTTACTAAGTAAATCAGTCAAAAATTAAAAAAATAATGTTCAAGTGCTAAATAAAAAAATAGACTTAATATTATGGAGAATATAAGTGTCAAATCAAAACTATTATTTATTACTTTATAATAGAAGTGGCTGTCAACAGCCTATTTGAAATTGTCGTATATTAATTACAAATGGAAATAAATAATGGGTTTCCACATTCTTTTTATTATTTGATTCTTCATTAATTCCTTTGAAGCAACACACAACATAATGATATTTGTCTGAAAGCGATGGAGCTGGAATCAACAATTTAACTGAACAGTAATTTAATTATTAGTTGACCCTTAAAACACTTCATTATGCCTGCCAAAAGTAGTCTTCAAACTAAATGAAATGATTCTAATCGACTTGGGTAAATAGGTTAAATTAAGAATTTTGAGAAAAATGGTTTAAATTGTGTATATTAAACTCAACTCAAGTGTAAATTGTTTAGGAGTACACTATAGATAGAGAGCTCCACATTCTAGAGTCTTCTATCTAACAATAGTTTGTTAAATATCTAACTACCTTTCTATATGTATATGATGAGTATGTATACAATGTGTGAGTGTAGTATGTGTGTGTTGCATGCATGAGGGTTTGCATTGCATGCGCTTGTGCTGTGTGTTTTGCTGTTCAACACGCTCCAAAAGAAACTAAGCCACAGTGACCTAGGACAGTTTGAACCAGCCGAGAAGATGAGCAAAACGAGTTGGAGAAATGGGCTTGGTGAGAAGGTCAGTTGGTTGATCTTCAGAGGTGATGAATCGAACATCAAGCATTCCATTTTGCACATTTTCTCTAAGGAAATGAACGTCCACTTCTATGTGCTTTGTACGGGAGTGAAATGCAGGGCTAAAAGCCAAAGTGATTGCCCCTTGATTGTCACACCAAAGTAGACTAGGAGTTGTTGATGTTGATATAAGTGTTTTGTTTAATGATCCAACACTAACAGCCGAGTGTTGTGTTTAATGTTCCCAACACTTATGACAACATCAGAATTTGCCCTTCCTTTTCTCACTAACTCCGATCTTACGCTTGTTGTCTAATGATGTCCCCAGAGCAGTTAGAAGACGTGGGCAACACCCAAGTCATGCAATTGCGTGGGAGTGAGAAGTTATTAGACATGGTATAACAAGTCCCTAAATTCTAGGAGTGGTGGAGAGAAGTTGCTTACCGCATGATCTCACGGTTGTGATGAGCATGGGAGTTGATGACAGTTGGTCTTTGACGCCTATAAATACAGAAGCTGCCTCAACACAAGATACATAAGAAGGAAAGCTGAATTCGACTACTGCACCATTGAACGCTTTTTACGCTTCTAGTTAGGAAAATTATTGTTTCTTCTTGTAGATTTTCATACTATTGTAAACCCGAATAGTAGTGTGTTAGATCATAGTCTTATTTACTAGGTTGTGTGTATAGATCTATGAGGGAGATAGTTTCATAGAACTTAGTAAATCATTTTACACTTAGTAAAGGGATGGGTATTTAACTTGTAATCAAAAAAAAAAATTTACTAGGTTGTGTGTATAGATCTATGAGGGAGATAGTTTCATAGAACTTAGTAAATCATTTTACACTTTCGTAGTGTTATTATACACCTCAAAGAGGTTGTACTCGTTTCACATATTTAATATAGTGAACAACATAGATTATTTTATAATCTATGCAAATTTTGAATACTTATATTTTCAGTACGTGCATTTTAATTTCCACTGCATATTGTTGTCTGGACTGTGCCAACACGACAGACAACATCTCTGATTTCGCACGCACACACACTTTCAGTTGGTATCAGAGTCAATTACTTGATACACTAAGTAGAGATTCTGCTTAGAGTGTGTAAATCTGAAATGGAGTATCCACTTTCACCCGCACTAAAGCCTCCGATTCTAGATGGCACGAATTATGCCTTCTGGAAACCAAAGATGAGAATGTACATCAAATCCATTGATGAACGAGCCTGGAGGAGTGTTCTTGCTGGTTGGACTCAACCAAGAACCACGGCGGATGAAGACAATGAAGCTCGGATCAAGAGAGAGCTCGACTAGACGGCTGAAGAAATCACAACTGCTAGTTACAATTCAAAGGCGTTAAATGCAATTTTCACCTCAACCGATCCCTCAATGTTCAAGATCATATCAAACTGTATTTCTTCAAAGGATGCATGGGATCGACTGCAAGAGTATTGTGAAGGATCAGACAGTGTACGAAGAACCAGACTTCGTATGCTTGGAACCAAGTTCGAGAACCTGAGGATGAAATAAGATGAAACCATTTCATCTTACAACGAAAAGCTGACTGAGATTTCAAATGAAGCTCATTCTCTTGGATATCCAATATCCAATCAAAGGTTAGTACATAAAATTCTTAGATCAGTTCCTAAACGTTTTGAACCTAAGATATGTGCTATAGAAGAAGCTAAGGATACTGATGTGTTAAGTCAAAATGAACTAATTGGTATTTTGAAAACTTATGAGATGAACATTTCTGAAAAGACTGATAATGAAAAGAAAGTGCTTGTTTTCAAAGGTGATGCCTCATCATCTACATCATCAGGTTCTGGAAAGTTACCTTTTGTTACTGAAATTGATTCTGATGAAGATGATATTGAGGAATATCTTAATAATCCTGATTACATGGCATTTATTACTAAACAGTTTAAGACACTCATGAAGAATAAGAGATTCAAAGATAACATTCAACCTAAGGTGCAGATTAATAATACTCAACAATTGTCTGTTAGGAAGAATACTTTTAATCCTGCTAGACAATTAGAAAGAGGAAACAGGTTTAGATCTGACCAGGATTATAGGAAGAATGTTAAATGTGATGCATGTTCTGGATATGGTCATTATGCTAATGAATGTGCCAACACCATTCTAAAAAAGAAACTTAATTTCAGTGCTACCTTAAGTGATGAGTCTGATGTTGAACATGATCCTGAAAAAGACATTGAAAAAGCTTTCTCTACCAGAATTGTGTATGATGATACTCTTGATGATGATCTGGATGATTATTACGATGTGAGGACAAATGAGCCATCATTTGGGAAATCACTAAATAATAATAATCCAGAATTTAACTGTTTCACAAGTTCTATTTTTTAGACAGGTACATCAAGTAAAACAGGTTTATCCAGAAGAGATGCTGACATTCAAGATTTGTCTAATACTGTTTTCAAACTAGAAAGTCTTTTGACAAAGAAGGATAAGGAAATTTCGAAAGTTAAAGAAAGAATAGAAGTGTCAATTCTTGATTTTAAGAAATATTCTTATGAAAAACCTTTAACAAATGAAAAAGTTTTCAATGTATCTTCTGAAACTGAGAAACTTAATCATGTAATTAAGTCTCTAAATTTTGAAAATTCTAATTTAAGAGAATCAATTACCAAGCTTGAAGGTATTCTAACAAGGAAAGATATTGAGATATCTAAACTTGAAGAGAGATTGAAGGAAGCCTCATTAAGCTTCAAAAGATTTTCTAAAGGAAAGAACAAACTGGAAGACTCTCTTATGAACAACAACTCAAGAAAAACAGGTATTGGCTACCAAGGTAAAAACTCTAAAAATTCTGAAACTAAGAAACCTACCGTGTTTGTAAAAGCTGAAGTAAATTACAATTCTAGTGTTTCTGCTACGACTCAGATCAATGCAAAAGATGTGATATGCCATTACTGTTTCAAAAAGGGTCATAAAAGTTCTCAATGCTTAAAGAAGAAAAACATCTGAAAAATTCTGTATTGCCTGGAATGACTCAACATTCAACATCACACAGTGGTAAATCTACATGGGTTTCAAAAGAAAATACATCTTGTAATGTTGTTCATATGTCTCTAAAAGCATGTATTCCTGGATTATGGTACTTTGATAGTGGTTGTTCTAAACACATGACATGTCAAATTGATTATCTTACTGATCATAATGGTGGTAATGTCACATATGGTGGTGGATCTAAAGGGAAAATCATTGGTAAAGGGACATTGAATGTTCCTGGTTTTCCTAAGTTATCCAATGTTCTGCATGTTGATGGATTACTGGCCAATCTTATAAGTGTTAGTCAATTATGTGATGATGATTTGCATGTAAAATTTGATAAAAATTCATATTATGTGTTAGACAAAGATTCTGAATGTATCATGATGGGAAACAGGTCCACTAATAATTGCTATCTTATTGAATCTAAACTTATTTGTAATAAGACTAAAGTTGATGATAGTACATTGTGGCATCACAAACTTGGACATGCTAACTACAGACAACTTGATAAACTTGTTAGATTAAAAGCAGTTACAGGTTTACCAAATCTGAAATTTTCAGATAAAAAGGTTTGTGGACCTTGTCAAAAAGGCAAACAGGTCAAGGTGTCTCACAAAATGTTGGGACATTGCTCAACCAAACATTGCTTCGAATTACTGCACATGGATCTTATGGGTCCTATGGAAACAGAAAGTATTTGAGGTAAAAGGTATTCTCTAGTTGTGGTTGATGATTATTCTAGATTCACATGGATTGAGTTCTTAAAAGACAAATCTGAAACTTTTTCCATTTTCAAAATTCTGTATAAAAGATTTAAGAATGTTTTCAATTCCAAAGTTTGCAGAATTAGGTCTGATCATGGAAGTGAATTTGAAAATAGTTCATTTACTGAGTTTTGTGAATCAAAAGGTATAATACAAGAGTTTTCATCACCTAAAATTCCTCAACAAAATGGCATTGCAGAAAGGAAGAATAGAACACTTCAAGAAATGGCTAGAGTCATGCTATGTTCTAAGAACTTATCCAAAAGATTTTAGGCAGAAGCTCTTAATACTGCTTGTCATATTGCCAATAGAGTTTACATTAGAACAGATTCTACTAGAACTCCTTATGAAATTCTGAACAATAAAAAGCCTAACCTTAAATATTTCCATGTTTTTGGTTGTGTATGCTACATATTGAATGGCAGGGATCAGTTACATAAGTTCGATTCAAAAAGTGATAACGGGTTCTTTCTTGGCTATTCAAGAAATAGCAAGGCCTATAGAATTTATAACTTTAGGACTGATAAAGTACAAGAATCTGTAAATGTTGTTTTTGATGATGATACAAGTATTACAGGCAAAAGCATTGAAGATGAAGATATATCAGATTTGATTGATGTTCCAATCAATACTGAAAATATTGAACAGGTTCAGAATGTTGAGAAGAATGATAACACACCAGAGGAAACATCTAATAATACAGATCCTGAAAATCTGTATAATCTCCAGAAAACTCCTTCCATAAAGATTCATAAATATCATCCACAAGACCAAATCATTGGTGAACAGTTTACAGGTGTTCAAACTAGAAGAAGAATGGGTATGAACTCAAAGGATGTGGTAAGTTCTATATGTATGTCATGTATGTGTAGTAAAGTTAATCATGAATGCTATCACTCTGAGATTGAACCTAAAACTGTTAAAGAAGCATTAGATGATGAGAATTGGATTGAAGCTATGCATGAAGAACTAAACCAGTTTGTTAGGAATGATGTTTGGACATTAGTTCCTAGACCAGACCATGATAATGTCATAGGGACTAAATGGATTTTCAAAAACAAGACTGATGAGATGGGAAACATTATTAGAAACAAAGTTAGGTTGGTTGCTCAAGGGTATACACAGGTAGAAGGTGTAGAATTTGATGAAATATTTGCTCTTGTTGCTAGAATTGAATCCATTAGGTTATTACTTGCTATTGCATGCTATATTGATATAAAATTGCACCAAATGGATGTTAAAGCTGCTTTTCTAAATGGTATTCTTATGAAAGAAGCTTATGTTGAACAACCTAAAGGCTTTGAAAACCCTGATTTTCCTGATCATGTCTTTAAATTAAAAAAGGCTCTATATGGCTTGAAACAAGCACCTAGAGCATGGTATGAAAGGTTGACAGATTTCTTGATTGAGTTTGGCTTTGTAAGAGGAGAAGCTGACAGAACACTGTTCATCAAACATGATAAAAATGCTATTATAATTGCTCAAATTTATGTTGATGATATAGTATTTGGTTCTACTTGTGACAATATGCTTAAACACTTTGTGAATGAAATGATATCTACATTTGAAATGTCCATGGTTGGTGATTTGAATTACTTCCTAGGATTGCAAATTAAACAGCAAAAAGATGGGATCTTTATTTCACAAAGTAAGTATGTTAAAAGTCTTGTAAAAAGATTTAGATTAGAAAGTGCTAAACACATGAAAACTCCTATGGGATCAACTCAGAAACTGAGTAAAGACAATGTTGGCCAGAATGTTGATCCAACACTGTACAGATCAATGATAGGTAGTCTTCTATATTTAAGCTCCAGTAGACCTGATATTATGTTCAGTGTTTGTTTATGTGCTAGATACCAGGCTAACCCCAAAGAATCACATATGAATGCTGTTAAAAGAATCATTAAGTATGTTGCAGGAACAAGTGATTTAGGCATCTGGTATAGCAAAGACACAAACTGTACCCTAATAGGGTATAGTGATGCAGATTGGGCAGGTGATTGTGATGACAGGAAAAGCACAAGTGGTGGTTGCTTTTATATGGGAAACAATCTGATCTCTTGGCACAACAGAAAACAAAATCGTGTCTCTCAATCAACAGCAGAATCAGAATACATTGCAGCAGGGAGTTGTTGTACTCAATTACTTTGGTTGCAAAAGATATTTCATGATTATGGCTTACCTAGTGATGTTTTGACTGTGTACTGTGATAAAACTAGTGCTATAAATATCTCAAAAAATCCAGTGCAACACTCATTAACAAAGCACATAAGTATTAGACATCACTTCATTAGAGATCTTGTTGAAAAGAAAGTTGTTAAGTTGGAATACATATTTACTGAAAAACAATTGGCTGATATATTTACTAAAGCTCTTGATGACAAGAGGTTTTAATCTCTACGAAAATCTCTTGGTTTGTGTAATATCTGAAAATATAATCAAGGGTGTTGTATCAAATGCGGCAGCATTTGAGACAACACTAAGATAAGTCTATTATTTGTTTCCTTGCTTTAATTTTCGTAATTATTGAATTAATGAAATTCTTTGTGATTGATATTTGAATTCTGAGTGACTTGTGAAAAATACTAAAAGAGCCTATACAGCTCTCAAATGCTACAAAAGAATCACATATTAGATGCTTTATAAATCACCGAGTAACTATGGGACACGGAGCTCGCTACTACGATGATCTCTTTTCAAAAGGTGATATAAATTGCATCAAAATATTCACAAATCTATTGAGTAACTATGGGGCACGGAGTTCGCTGCTACGATGCACTCTTTTCAAAAGATGGATCAATGTGAAGTATGATTAACAAAAAAAATAGAGCAACACATATGATGTAAAATCATGAAAAATCTGTGTTGAGGTGTATAGAATGCCAACAATAGTTATAACACTCGTAAACTCATATTCTTATCCCAATTTTCGTGGAATTAGTTATTTTTATTATTATTAAATATTATTCTCTGAAATATTTAATTTGACTAAGTCTTGCCTTATTCTATTAATTCAGTTATTATATATTCCGCATTTATTTAATTTCAGTTTTTCAGAATTTTTATTCTCCCAAATTACCACGATCAATTAGTGGGGAAGTTACTTCCACTACTTCACTTCCCTCACTATCAAAATCGTGAAACTCCTTCTTCTCAATCCCTCCTATAAAATGAATCTCCATAGCAGTGTTAGTAAATACTTCAAAAACTTTGTTAATACGTTTAAGCACGGTAATTTACAAATCTTAAATTAATTTATAGCACTCAAGTATATCTACTACCTATGTCACATCATATTTCGCCTCACACTTTTTAAATTTGCTTTGCATTTATCTGTAGAACTCGAAAGGTCTCCAGAATTAACTTTTGTTGTCTCGTTTTGTGTGTACAACTCCTATTATGCCTAACAATTCTCAGGACTCTGCTGCACATTCGAACTCAAACTCAAGCAACAAGAATTCTCCAAATCCTCTCAACCTTCTAGCAGAAATGGCATCTTCAAACTCACCAAACTCTCCATCATTCACCGTAGGAACTATTGGTGTTCCTTACTCCGATGAACAAACACCCACTCAATCATCCCCTCTCGATATCATCCCATACAATCCTTTCGACATTCGCACAGAAATTGCGAATGCGAACGCAGCTGCTGAAATTTCGGCTCCTAAGCCTCAAAATGAGCCCTCATTCGAAGCTCCCGCACCTGAAATCACTCTAGTAACCTTACACTTCCCTCTTGGAACCTCTTTCAACACCTTGAAAGATGCTTTCGAAACCCTAAGCCTAAAAACAGCACACCCTGTTTTATTGCTTGAACGAGAAACACTGGATAATGCCATGTTCAAGGGCGATGTGGACATGCAGACTCAGCAAGAGTCTTCAGATGAAGAGGTTCTAGCCTCCAAGTTCGAAAGACTTCATCGGCAGAAAAAGGGCAAGAAGAAGGCTGTTGTTGTTCCTACCGCAAGAAAATGGTCGGGTGGAAAGAGAAAGTCCCAAAGGAACCTGGGCAAGATTGTTGACTATACTGGGAAGAAGAAGCCCAGAACTGATGGAAACTCATCCGAACCCATTGCGGTATCTGATTCTGAAACAGAACAAGAAACAGAGCACAAACAAACTGCAGCCCAAGTGGAAGAAGAAGTGGCTGTTAATGAGGATGATGTGGACGAAGTAGCTGAAGAAATGGAAGAAGAGACTGAACCCACTCCACCAGTCCGACGATCAAAAAGGCTCCGAGAGCTTGAGAATGTTGCCTCTCCGATGGCAACACCAGAACCATCAGATCATGAACAGTCATCCAGTTCTTCAGATGAGGATGAAAACGAGGTACTTTTTTCTTCTGATGATAGGAATAGTGACTCTGATGAGGATTATAATGATAAGTCAAGCATACAGTATAGAACCATAAGAACTAGGCAGATTCTAAGTGAAAGATTGATTAAAGTTCCTGATTTTGAAGAGATGAATCTGTCTGATTGGTTTAAAGGAAATATCTTTGCTGAATGCCTTACAATTTGCTTGTCCTTATGTTGTTGACTGGATATATGAATTTTATGTTAATGTCCCTCAATTTGCTGGTGATCCAAACTCTACAAGATATGGACATTTTTGGTTTAGAGGAAATAGGCATATGATTACCCCTAGGAGAATCAATATTTTGCTTAAAACAAAAATGGAGGAGAAGGATTTTGGCCTCTAAACTAACTAGTTTATATTCTGTCTTGCACAAGTTAGTTTGTTTTAATTGGTTGCCCACCATAAACAACACCACTCTCACACTAGAACAAGCTGTTTTGATGTACAAGATTGGGCACTTGAAAAGGTTTAACTTAGGACATGTCATTTTCACTAATATGATGACTTTTAAGTCTGATATGTCTGGAAGAGGCATACTACCTTACCCATGTCTTATGTACAAATACCTGCTGGAAAAGGCCTTTGAAAGATATGAAGATGAGGTTGTAAGCTCTTATATCCCAGGGTTCACCATTTCAAATCAGTTCTTGGTGAGAGGTGACAGGATGGTTGATCTTCCTTTATGAATGAATGATGATGAAGCAGGCCCCAGTACAACAACCAGTGTTCCAGCAAATGATCCCTTCCACAGTTCCACACTGCCTCCAGAAGGAGCTGCCTCCTCTATTTACTTATCTTCTCACTATATAATGAGGCAGATTGATATCTTGTAGGGATCCATTCTTAACTTGCAGCACTCTGTGGAGGACCTTCTAATCCAAAAGAAATTTTGGATGGATCTCCTTTCCACTTCAACAGGGGGAGTAGCTGACAGTTCTCATAACAACCAGCCTACTAACATTGTTGCTCATGCTGTAGATGAACCGGATTCAGTTCTTGGTCGAACTAATGAACTTGCTGCTGACACTACAATGACTGAGGGAGATGATCAAGACATCCAGGACATGTATGGTGATCTGTGATCTAGATGCATGATAAACTTGAAGACAGTGGGAGAGCTTACACTATGGGGGAGTATATGCAGACTATGGAGATGCAGCTGATACACATTTAGCCCAATCCTTTCCCATGTGTTAATACAGTTCTTTATTTGTTGTAAAAGCTTTGTACTTATGTTTTTTATTTCTCAAACTCTGTTATTTACATTCTGTAATTATTTAGGATTTATTTTTGTTGAAGTTATTTAAATATAAACAAGTATTTTTGGTTTAGATGTTGCTTATTTTTAATTTGATCTAATACAAGTTGTTACTTCATTAATTTGAAATATCAATTGTGTTAATTTCTTAATCAATATTTATGTTGTGTGAACTTCAGTTGTGTTGATGTAGAAAGGTCAAATTGGGGGAGATTGTTTATGTTGATATAAGTGTTTTTTTAATGATCCAACACTAATATCCGAGTGTTGTGTTTAATTTTCCCAACACTTATGACAACATCAGAATTTGCCCTTCCTTTTCTCACTAACTCCGATCTTACGCTTGTTTTCTAATGATGTCCCCAGAGCAGTTAGAAGACGTGGGCAACACCCAAGTCATGCCATTGCGTGGGAGTGAGAAGTTATTAGACATGGTATAACAAGTCCCTAAATTCTAGGAGTGGTGGAGAGAAGTTGCTTACCGTATGATCTCACGGCTGTGATGAGCATGGGATTTGATGGCAGTTGGTCCTTGACGCCTATAAATACAGAAGCTGCCTCAACACAAGATACACAAGAAGGAAAGTTGAATTCGACTACTACACTATTGAACGCTTTATACGCTTCTAGTTAGGAAAATTATTGTTTCTTCTTGTAGATCTTCATACTATTGTAAACCCGAATAGTAGTGTGTTAGATCATAGTCTTATTTACTAGGTTGTGTGTATAGATCTATGAGGGAGATAGTTTCATAGAACTTAGTAAATCATTTTACACTTTCGTAGTGTTATTATACACCTCAAAGAGGTTGTACTCGCTTCACATATTTAATATAGTGAACAACATAGATTATTTTATAATCTATGCAAATTTTGAATACTTCTATTTTCAGTACGTGCAATTTAATTTCCGCTGCATAGTGTTGTCTAGACTGTGCCAACACGACAGACAACATCTCTGATTTCGCACGCACACACACTTTCAGGAGTGATAACCGGAATGTGAAGTTCCTTGCAAAGGCTTGCTATCCATAAGAGATCAGTTGTAGCAAGGGCAAGAGCCTTATATATATTCTGCCTCTGTGCTGCTTCGAGCTACAACAGATTGCTTCCTCGAGAAAAGCATTGTTGATGTCGACTTGTTGAATAGACCATCCTTTAGAAACTACTAGAGTGAATATAATGCGAAGTGTTACTGGTTTAATAACTGGACTGAAGGTGCTAAAGTAATCAACACCAGCTTGTTGCTGAAAACCCCTTGCCACAAGCCTAGCTTTGTATCTCTCAACAATGTCATCTTTTTTGTACTTGACTCTAAACAACCATTTGGTGGTGATAGGGTGTATGTCTGAAGAAGGGGGAACAAGGGTCCAAGTGCCATTTTGAATCAGTGCATCATACTCAAGTTGCATAACATGTTTCCATTCTGAGCTCTTGCTTGCTTCAGTGACAGAGGTAGGTTCAGGAATGAGTGTGGTGGAGAGAAGAGCCTTAGGTTTATAGATTCCAGATTTGGATCTTGTTTGCATAGGATGAGAAGGAGGAATAGGGTTATAAAAGGAGGCAGATGGTGAAGTTGCTGGTGCAAGGGGAAGCATATATCTTGAGGAGCTGGAATCAGATAAAGGAGATTGATGTACTGAGGGAGAAAGGGGTGGAGTGGATAGAGCAGGAGAGAGCATTTGTCTTGAGGAGTTAGAGCCAGAATGAGGAGATAGGTGGTGATATGGATCAGAATCAGAACTTGTGAGAGGTGGATTGATAGTAGTAGGATTGGGAATGGGGGGTGGAGTTGGTATTTGAGCTGAGAAAACAGGAGTGTGAGATGGAGAGGCAGTATGTGATTGAGTAAAAGAAGGGAACTCATCTTCATTAAATTGAAGAAAAGCCGAGATGAAGATTTTACCAGAATCATGAAGGCATTTGTACCCCCTATGAGTTGAGCTATAGCCCAGAAATATGCACTTAGAGCTTCTGAACTGCAATTTAGAGGTGTTGTAAGCCCTGAGAAATGGAAAACAATCACAGCCAAACATCCTGAGAGAGAGGTAATCAGGTGGCCTACTGTGAAGCAGTTCAAAAGGAGATGTGTTGTTGGTGATAGGAGAGGGAAGCATGTTGATAACATGGACTGCAGTGGAAAAGGCAAGCCACCAGAAAGCCATACCAAGTTTAGAACAAGCAAACATGGCCAAGCCCAATTCTGTGACATGTTGATGCTTTCTTTCAACCAAGCCATTTTGAGGGTGAGTATATGCACATGCCAATCTTACTTGAACACCAAGAGGCTTAACTAGCTTTGCTACTAGCAGAAATTCAGTACCCATGTCATGCTGTATGACCTTGATGAGCTTACCAAAAGATCTTTCAACAACCTTCATAAACTGTGTGAATACAACAAGTATCTCAGATTTTGCTGTGAGTGGAAAGATCCAAACAAATCTAGTGTAATCATCAACAATAGATATATAATATTTGTAACCCTCTATAGACATACAAGATGCAGGCCCACACACATCCATATGTAACAAATCAAAAGAAGATGTAGTATGATGCACAACAAAAGAGAAATGTTTCAAGTGCATCTTCCCAAGTTTGCATTCATCACAAAATTTTGCCTGAGAAGGCTTACAAGGAATATTCAAGCTTCTCAAAACACTAGATAAAGTTGAATCACCAGGGTGCCCCAATCTACAATGCCACAATCTCCATTTATTCTCATGTAAACTGGTATTATTAACACTAACACTAGGCTGAGCTTTATTCAAAACACTAGTGCAGTAGCTCGATACATGATGAGCATGAGCAGAATCTCTATGAGCCTTCAAGCATCCAAAGTCCAGCATATACATACCATCTTTAAGCACCCCTTTCAATAGTATCTTGTGAGACTTCAGATCCTTAACAAGACAACAATCAGCATAGAATTCAATAACAACATCATTATCCTTAAGAAACTGAGATATGCTCATGAGATTCTTAGTAATGGCTGGCACATGTAGAACATTATTCATAACAGCAGGTCCATCAGACAAAGGAATATTGAAAGATCTAGTGTGCATAATAGGAGATGTATTGCCATTACCAACAATGAGAGAGGCCATACCTTGGTATGGAGTGTTGATGTGAAGATTGGACAGCTGTGATGTAACATGATGTGTAGCCCCACTATCAACAAACCAAGGAGAAGAAGAGCCAGAGGTGGAAGCACCAGATGTAGAAACACCTTGATTCACATGACCAGTGAGAGCAGAAGGATGAAAGTTAGGATACAATGAGTTTATAGGTTGGAAGTGAGTGAGATGGGCTTGATATGGAGTGGGGAGAGGTGGACGAGGAGATGAACTGGAGTGAGAGTTAGGGTTATGTGGTCTGGATGTGGAATTTTCAAGGTCAGAGAAGTTTTGATCATATCTCTTATAGCACTTAGCTGCTGTGTGAAACTTACGGCCACATAGTTGACAAACAACTCTAGGTTTAGAGTAAACCCTACCCTTTCCAGTGTTTCTATTTGCCTTACGATTGTCCCTAGAAACAGCATGAGCAGATGGATTGATAGTAGTAGAGAAGTTACCTCCCTGAAGTTGAATAGACTTCGAGCTATGATTCATCAAGCGAACCTCATAAGCCTGTAATATTGATTGCACTTCAGGAAGTGATGGAACATAACCACGAGTTGTGAGGGAAACCACTACTGCATCAAAATCAGCACCCAAACCTCCAAGGATGTACAAGACCAATTCATCATCCTTGATTGGTTGTCCAGCATGAAACAAGTCATCAGCAATGGATCACATCTTTAATATAAAGTTATCAATACTCAGATCACCTTTCCTCTGAGTTTGAAGCTGTAAACGAAGGATCATAGCTTTGGAACTCGACTGTTATTGAAAAAGCAGCTCAAATACTAACCAGAGTTGAAACGAATGCTCACAACGACTAACATGACCAAGCATCGAATCAGAAACAGAGCTTAAAAGCCAGCTGAGGAGGAATTGATCTTTCCTTTGCCAAGAGATTGAATCTGAAGTAGATTCAGCTGGATTCAGAGGAACGGTTGTGCACAGAAGAACATCTTCAAAGTTATGAGCACGAACCGAAGCAAGGACTTGATTGCGCCAAAAAGGATAATTATCATTATTAAGTCGAATTAAAAACGTAATGAATCGGGGAAGAGCAGGAGAAGAGTGTTGAATAGCCATAGCAATAGGATCAGAGAAGTATGAGAGCGGAAGAGGATCGGGAGTTGAATGATCAATGAATTTGTGAAGAACAGTTGGATATGCTAGATGAAGATGTGAAGAGAAACGGTTACAAGCTGAAGAAGATGTGAAAAAATGAAGAACAAGACGGTTTCTAGAAACGCAGGTTATGAAGATAAGAAGAAGAAAGGTAGGTTTTGCAAAATACACATCAAAATCAAAAGGAAAGACTTGACCTCATGATACCATGTTTAAATTGTGTATATTAAACTCAAGTGTAAAGTGTTTAGGAGTACACTATATATATAGAGTTCCACATTCTAAAGTCTTCTATCTAACAATAGTTTATTAAATATCTAACTACCTTTCTATATGTATATAATGTGTATGTATACAATGTGTAAGTGTAGTATGTGTGTGTTGCATGCATGAGGGTTTGCTTTGCATTGCATGCGCTTGTGCTGTGTGTTTTGCTATTATTCAACAAAAATGAAAAAATAATTTAATCATAGCGTTTTGGGAAAAATAAATTCCTTTTGCATCGTTAATGGAGGCTTGGGATATAGTATTATTGAAAAGAATATCCACCACATCTAAAATTGAAATAAAAAAGGGGAATAATTTTATTAATTTTTATGTGTAAAGTAATACAAGGGTTAAATTATGTATACATGTGGGTCAAATTGTTTAAAAGTGAAATAATATTATATATAAAATTGTGAATATATATTATAAAATTACTTACCTTCACAGCCACAATATGGAGGAGCAGCTTCTAATTCGCACTACAGTAGAAACTCTTTAAATTAATACTCGATAAATTAATAAACTCTCTAAAATAATATTTTTGGCCGGTCCCGACTCGGGGATAGCGTGCTAAATTAATAAACTCGCTAAAATTATAAGATAATACATTTTTTATAGTTTCTATAGACCCCAAATAAAATATAAATTAATAATTTCATATATACTACCTATTACATGAATGATTTATGAATGTTTTTTAAAAAATGACTCAATTGTTTTTTTTTTTTTTTTTTTTTTGTTGAAATCAATTTCACCTTAAATCTCGTCTCTAATTTTCCTTATCAATTTCACCTAAAAGTTTCATCATAGTTACTAAGAACCCATTCTTGCAATTTCTTTTGAGTGAGACTTGGATTATCCTTATTGTGCTTGCATAATGCTTTTCGAATCTTGTCGATCATTGTTATTTTTTTCACAACTTTAAGATGAGAAGTCATGTTGTGTGTATGATTTGTTTGTGCTAGCATATTTTAATTTTGTATATTTATATTGAAAATATTTTTTAATGTTCATAAAGTAATACAATGAACACAAGAAGTATAATAATGTGGAAGATTGAAGGATTCTCTTAAATTAGACCCTTCATTTGATATACAATAAATAATTAGAAGTGGGAGTTTGAAAGAGTGTTTCTATAAATTAATAAAATATTAATTAATATATAAATTAATAATTATTAATTTATAGATAAATTAATAACTCTTTTAATTAATAAGTTTTGGTTGTCCCAAGATTATTAATTTATAGAGTTTCTACTGTACAACCATTTTTTTTTTCAGATTGATATATGATTCTAAACCCATACCGAAATTGAAAGAAGGCTCCCCCTTGCGAGGAATGATAGTGTAATACAAGTTGTAGGGGATCCTATTTCTCTCTCTGCCGCAAGAATTTATCTCCCTTGAAGAGTAAGTTCTTGAAATCTGGGGTTTTCTAGAAAACCTATATCCACCGCTTCGTTTTCCGAATTTCCCCCTCGATTTTCTCTTCTGCTTTTTCTTGGTTTTGGTGTTTTCCTTTTCGTCTCTGTTTGGGTTACCTTTGCATTGGTCACTAAATTAACCTAATCATTCGTTTTTTGGGTGGGCAAGTTTGTTTCTTGGTATCTGCAGGCTACTCGCGTGGGAATTGGGGGTGAAAAAGGGGAGATTTCATTCTCCTAGGAGACAGTGTTTGAGAGGGAGAATGGGGATTGGGCGATGGTTATTTGGGGGATTTTCCCTTTTTCTCAATGATGACTTGGGGGATTTTGCTGGTTTTGGTTGGGTGGTTTTATTTTTACCACCGGCGGTTCGTCTGGCCTCCTTTATATATTGGAGGGAGGGCTTCACTTTACAATCACTCTTTCACAAAAACTTTCTCCTTCACAAAAACATTTCTTCTCTCTTATTCATGGCGGACTCGATAAACCAAATGATGAAAAATTTCCGGATTTCGCAAAGGGAAACAACCCATCTGGTGGCGCAACGCACTGAGTTGGCGGTTCCACAAAACACAATTGCTCTGAAATTTGTGGCGAGGAGACCGATTACTACTGCTGAACTAAGAGAGATCCTAGGTCGGGCTTGGCGACTGCGCACTCCGCTTAGAGTTGTGGGAGCGGGTGAGGGGCTTTTTCTCCTTACTTTCGATTCAGCTGCGAAAATAACGGAGGTATTGGGTGAGCAGCCGTGGAATGTCAGGAGGTCATTGGTGGCTTTAGAAAGGTTGCATGGGGGTGAGCGATTGTCCCAACTAAAACTTAACTTTGTCCCGTTTTGGGTCCAGGTTCACGGCTTACAATTGTTCGCTATGAGTCCAATTCTGGGCCTAAAGATTGGGAGTATTGTGGGTGATGTGATGGAGGTGGATGTCAAGGAGGGCGAGGTTGCATGGGGGGAATGCCTCCGTATTAGGGTACTTTTGGATGTTTCAAAACCCCTCTGTAGGTTCTTTTATATTACTGTGGAAAATGACCCGATTACGGCGGTGTTTAGATATGAACGCCTTTCTGGATTTTGTACTATGTGTGGAATGATGGATCATTCGGAAAAGGAGTGTTTAATTGCTTTTGGTAAATCTGATGCATGGTGCAAGGAACATCGGTTTTTCCCTTTGTGGTTACAGGCTGACAAGAAGAAAAGCCCAACGGAAGAGGAGTTGGCTAATTTCTTCCAACTCCTTCAGATCGGAGATGGTGAACTGGATGATAGACGTATACAGGTGGAGGAAGAGGCTCGCAGGCTTGAAAAGGGCAAGGCGGTGGCTGTGGAAACTGAAGAGGTGGAGACTCGACTGGAGATCGGTCCTCAAAAGCGACAGGAGGTTCGAAACTTTGAGGAGCTTGTACATCAAAGAGGTGAGATGGAGGTGGGACATTGCAGCAAATCACAAAACAAGATGAGACGTTTTGACCCGAGAACAGAGATTATTTATGAAGGGGAGGAACCGTTTATGCCAGTATATGAAACGACTGCCAAACAACCACATGCAGATCCGGATAATGTTCAAAATGCTCCAGAAAATACTATCCCTATGCAGGCGAACTCGGAGAACAGCTATGTGATTCCATATAAGAAGAGGACAAGGGAAGAAGGTGAAGGGGTGATGATGGCATTTTGGGGTGACGGGAACGGTTGGTCTGAGGGGGAGATTGTGAAAGATGTGGCTGGTCAGTGCAAGAAAGTGAAAAGCATGTTTGAATCATACGGTGCTCCGTTGGTGATTCGAGATACGGCGGAGGCTGAAGTGGATCAGCCCCGCCATGGAGAATGATTGTCATATGTTGGAATGCTCGAGGTGTTCGTGGTACTCGGGCATTCAATAATATGAGTCGTTTAGTTTTTAAATTTCGTCCTTCTGTTATGTTTATTTCTGAATCCCGTTGTTCATCGGCTAGAGCCGAATTGTTAAAATCAAGACTTGGATTTCAAAGTGTTTTCTCTGTTAATGCGAAGGGATTTTCTGGTGGTTTGATGATGTTTTGGAAGAATGTTGGGCTTGATATTTCATCTTACTCTTGTGCGCATATTGATTGTTTGTTATCTTCTCAAAATACTAAATGGAGATTTACGGGTTTTCAAGGTAGCCCAAAATTAGATGATCGCAAATTTTCTTGGGAATTGCTTAATAGACTTAGAAGTTGTCATCAAGGGGTTAATTATGCTTGGCTTTTAGGGGGTGATTTTAATGAAACTTTGTTCCATTATGAAAAAAAAGGGGGCATCAGAAAACCATTGACAAGATTATTGAAGTTTCAAGATGCCCTTAATCATAATGGTCTGATTAATCTAAAGTGCAATGGCCCTCGATTTACATGGATGAATAAGCGTAATGGAATCGATTTAATCCAAGAAAAACTTGATAGATTTGTAGCCAATAATGAATGGATAAGGACCTTTTCAAATTATGAAGCCAAAACATTGGATTATATGGGGTCTGATCATCGACCTATTCTCATCACATGTGATTCAACTACTGGGGCTGCCCTTGATAATATGAAGAGAGGTTTTCGTTTTGAAAATCATTGGGTCAAGGAACATGATTTTAAGAAGATGATTAACAAAGTTTGGGTTGTGAAGGGCAGAACAGTGGATTTACCAGTATCTTTAAAACAGTGTGGTGAATCAATTAAAAGATGGGCAGTAAAGAAAGGTGGATCGTTGGCAGCGCGCATTGATCATACTAGAAATCAAATTCGAACTGAAGTGGACAATGAGGATAGATGTCCTGATATTCAAAGGCTGAAAGTTTTGGAGAAAGAATTGGACTCTTTGCAATCACAGGAAGAATGGTACTGGAAACAGCGCTCTAGGGTTTCTTGGATGAAGGAAGGGGATAGAAACACAAAATTTTTTCACAATCGTGCAAATCAAAGAAAGTACACAAACCGTATATCCAAGATTCAAAATGTTGATGGAGAATGGATATATAATCAATGTGAGATCAAGAGGTTGTTTGCAAATCATTTTAAGAATTTGTTTCGATCCTGTAATCCTAGTTCGCACACGATTCATGAGGCAACAAATGAATTGAATAGCAAACTCTCTTCTGAGCAGGTAAAATTACTTGAGGTGCCGTTTTCTAAAGAAGAGATAAGCAAAGCAATTAAGGACCTTAACCCATGGAAGGCTCCGGGTCCAGATGGTTTTCCGGCTTCATTTTATCAAGTTAATTGGGGTACGATTGGGGAAGAGGTAAGTGAACAGATATTGATGCATTTGAATGGAGTGAAACCTTTGAATTCTTGGAACAATACTACAATTGTTCTCATTCCTAAGGTTAAGAATCCGGTTAATGTTTCTCAGTTTAGGCCTATAAGTTTATGCAATGTCAGCTATCGGATTCTATCCCGGGTCATTACGAATCGATTAAAGATTGTAATGAATGATCTTATTGACCTTTCTCAAAGTGCGTTTGTCTCGGGAAGAATGATTTCAGATAATATTTTGATTGCATTTGAATGTTTGCACTGGATTAGATCGTCGAAAAGCTGTGAAGGATATGCTGCCCTGAAGCTGGATATGAGTAAAGCTTATGATCGTGTGGAATGGCCTTTTTTGTTACATGTTATGAAGAAGATGGGTTTTCCGGAAAAATGGACAAAGCTTATTTTTAAATGCATTTCATCAGTCACTTATGAAGTGTGTGTTAATGGCTCAACTTCGGATTCCTTTTCGCCTTCGAGAGGTCTTCGTCAAGGTGATCCATTATCTCCATTTTTGTTTGTAATTTGTGCTCAAGCCTTGTCATCACTCATTCATGAAGCCGTTCGAAGAAAGGTTTTTGCAGGAGTCCGGATTGCTAGAACGGCTCCATCTATCTCTCATCTCTTTTTTGCAGATGATAGCCTAATTTTTATGAAAGCTACAAGACATGAGGCTGTGATCCTTAAAAAGTGTATTTTATTATACGAAGCTGCTTCAGGGCAAATGATTAATTTCGAAAAATCAGCAATCACTTTTAGTCCCCACACAAAGTTGGTTAACCAAGATATTGTGAAGCAGGTTTTGGGTGTTCGGTCGACAAATGGCCATGACATCTATTTGGGTTTACCGACTTTTTCTGTTCGTGCAAAGAGGCATCAGTTTGGATACTTGGTGGATCGGGCGAAACAAAAAATAAATTCGTGGAGCCATAAACATTTTTCGGAAGGGGGTAAGGAAGTTCTTATTAAGTCTGTACTACAAGCTATTCCATGTTATGCTATGTCATGTTTCAGGATTCCTACGACGATTTGCATGGATTTGGAGAGACTATCTGCCAATTTTTGGTGGGGTACCAGAAATGAGCACCATAAGCTTCATTGGCATAAATGGAGTAAACTTTGTAGTGCAAAAGAGGATGGGGGCTTGGGCTTTCGTAACATGGTGATGTTCAACAAGGCGCTCTTAGCTAAGCAGGTTTGGAGAATTTTGCTTCGTCCGGATTCCCTTCTGGGTTTGATTTTTAAAGCAAAATATTTCAGGAATACGGATATTTTGAGGGCTGAAGTTGGTTCTAACCCTTCGTTTGTGTGGAGATCATTGATGTGGAGTAAGGATCTGGTGGATATGGGTGTTCGATGGAGAATTGGAAATGGAAGGGGGGTGCACATTTTTAAAGATAGATGGGTTATGGGCTTGAAAGATGGTCTTATTAAATCGAGAATTGCTAGCGCATCGCCTGTTGGTCGATTCATTCTCCCAACATTTGAATGGAATGTGGAGCTGGTTAAGCAAGCGTTTTGGCAGAATGAAGTAGGGGCTATTCTTAAAACTCCCATCCTTGGAAATGAACATCTGGATCAACAATTTTGGCCGGAGGATGCATCCGGAAATTACACTGTGGCATCAGGATATAAATTTTTGAATAAAATATCCATTCAGACGAGGAAAACTTTTTTGCCAAGTTCTTCCGGAAGTAATCAATCCCAGGTGTTATGGAATTATCTGTGGAAATTAAAAATTCCACCAAAGGTACGCATATTTGGGTGGAAAATTTTGAATGAATCTGTCGCAGCAGAAGGTAATTTGGCTAAGCATCATGTACCCATATCCTGTAAATGTTTGTGTTGTGGGGCTTTTGTTGCTGACACGATGCATGTTCTTTTTCGTTGTGCTTTTGCCAAACGTATTTGGAAGGGTCAAGGTCTGTGGGAGAAAATTAAAAGAATCAATAAGGGATCGATTTATCAGCTTTTATTTGCTCTAAAAGAAAGCTTGAATCAGAAGATTTTCTCCCTGTTTATTGTCATCGTATGGGCTATTTGGAGGGAAAGGTGTGACTTGTTGCATTCGGATAATGTAGATGCACTATCATGGGTTTTCTCAAAAGAAGTTAATGTACAATGGGCTGTTGATTATTGGGAAGATTACCAAAATATGGGTTGTTTAGAAGAAGGCTGGAATATGGCTAGGTGTAAGGGATTCAATGCGGGAGCTATCCAGAAAACTCAAGGTACTCTTTTTTCTGATGCAGCATTCAATATTGGAAAAAAAAATTTTGCAATTGGATTTGTGGTTTTTGATGGTAAAGGGGATGTTGTTTTGGCTGGAGGAGAACGTATCATCAACCCAGGATCTGTTGTTGCTGCAGAACTTTTAGCTATTAAGAAAGGAATCCAATGTTGCATTAGGAACAAAATTCAAATTTCGAGTATTCGTATGGATTCTGCAGACTCAATTAGGGCCATTAATGCCTCATTATCTGTTGAGGGTATGGAGAATGCACTAGTTGCAGAAATTAGAAAACTTTTGCAAAAGCTGCTAATTTGGAATTATGATGCTGTTTCAAGAAGGGATAATCAAGCAGCTCACATGATGGCTCAGGAAGCTTGGAATTTTTCAACACCTTTCGATTGGGTTGAAAATAATATTCCGCAATATATTAAGGAGATTTGTTTTCTTTAAATTCTATACACTCCTTGTATATTTTCAAAAAAAAAGAAAGAAGGCTCCCCCTTTATAAATTGAGAAGGCTCTTACAATACAAATGAAGTCCTATCACTTATGAGTTTGGGTCTAGATAAAGATCACATTCATTTAAAAAAAAAAATATTGCCTCATAGTCATAGGATGTGTTTTTTTAATTAATATTGCTTATGTAATTTATTATTGATGTACATAAATATTTTATTCCTATATGATTTAAGTTAAGTTTATGTATTAAATATTTATAACAAATCCTAAAATCTCATACTAAATCTCCAATTTTGTTAATACTCTCTTCATCTCATGATAATTTGCAGAATTTGATTGACTCACTTTTAAAGAAAAGTGAATTTAGTGGAAGTGGAAGTGTGGGATCAAATTAAAAAAAAAAAAGTATTTTGAGTGATTTAGTAAAATATAAAGTAAAATGTAGAAAAAAAAGGAGTAACAATTTTAAAAATAAAATGATGGTGTAAGAATATTAATTTTGTGGGTTATTTTCAATTGGGAGTATGCAAGTAATTTTGGAACGTCTCAATAAGAAAAATGTGCAAGTAATCACGGGATGGGAGAGTATAATTTAATTTTGATTTTTTACAAATATCAATGTATAACTACTCCCTCCGTCCATATTCATTGTGCCCATTTTTCAGACAATTTTAGTAAATATTATAATTAGTTTATGTATAAAGTAGATAAGTTAGGGATATGATAAAATATTGTGGAACCCACTTATAAATAAAGTGAATTTTTATGAATAAATTTTTGAGTAAACAAGTGATGGTTGAAGGGTGTAGATAAAGTATGGATGATATTATTTTTAAAAAGGAAATGAGCATAATGAAATTGGATAGAAATAAAAGAAAAGCGAGAATAATTAAATTGGATGGAGGAAGCATTATTTTTGGTTTAGGACTTAGAAATATGATTCACTCTAGTCTCGAGTTTGAAATCTTCATTGTGCAATCAATTTCCGAGATGAGTTTGTTCATACATAACTCTGATTTGACTTCAATTAGCCCCCCATTAGTGGACAATGTGATTTATACCCCGAATTAGTCGATCGTCGGGCTAGATACCAAGTGATGATGGCTAATGCAAATGGGTTAATTGATTGAAGACAAATTAGTTAAAATTGTTTTCTCAACTGAGTGGACAAATGAGATGTTCGGTAGAGTTGTCCAAGGTTAGTATAGACTTGGGTAAAGGTGACTTGCGATCAGTTGTGAGTTTATCATCTACTATCTCCATCAAATTTTATTATGTTCACTTTTCTGTTGTCTAATTTCATTATGTTTATTCTTATTTTAGATATAACATTATTCATACTACTTTATTCTCACCCTCCAACCTTCACTTATTTATCGAAATTGTCATTCACTTTATTCATAAACAATTACTTTATTCATAAGTGGACTCCACACTATCCCATCGTACCTCCAATTTATCTAATTTATACATAAATTAATCAAATTCATTAAAACTCGTTCCCAAAGAAATGAGCATAATGAATTTGGACGGAAGGAGTATGCCATATATAAGAGTTTATCAATTCAGTTTTCTCTATTGAAGTTCCAGGCAAGTTGACATAAGTTAAGGGGAGTTTTTTTTTTGGAAACGGCAAAATATATTAATGGGTATCAGGAATACCCTAAAATAGAACAGTTACAGGTAGTGAGAAACGTGAAGAAAAAAATAGAAAGTTAACTAATGCATAATAAGGGCTCTCTCTTCCAATCATCAAGGGAATTCCATGGGTTAATAAACTCCTTAGCCTTTAGCCATCTAAATGCCTCCAGTCTGATGTTGTCCATGATGATGCTCTCCTCAAAAGGTTCTCCATGAAAAATTGATTTGTTCCTGTATCTCCAGATTATCCAAACAGAACAGTGCCACAAAACCTTCCAAGCTTCTTTCCTGCTGTGATGAGCCACATTCATATGATTTTTAAAATGCTCGATGCATTCAACATAATCTTTTGTGTCCAACGCGAGCCATCCATTCAATTTTCTCCATAAATTCTTAACGTGAATACACCGCACGAATAAATGGGCCGAAGATTCCTCCTCTTGAGTGCACCATTTGTAAAGGGAGGAGAAATTTTCGTTGAAGGCACCTCTCCGTTTAAGATTACTGATGGTGGGAACTCTGTCGAGAAGCAATCTCCACGAAAATGAGCAGGCCTTCAGGGGGGCTCCCTTCGTCCACACGCTCGAGAGCGTGTCTTCGTTCGGCATATCCTCCATTTGGTTCTCGAGCAGCAAGTTGTACACAGATTTCACAGTGTAAGCACCCGACTTGTCGAGCTTCCACGTCCAGTAGTTGTCATAAGTAGAATCTGAAATAAACCTGCTAAACATCTCACAAACATTTTTAGAAGCAATCCTCTCCCTCTCAAATAAGTCACGTTTCCATTTCCAATTAACACTCCAACCACCAGAATTCCAATTAACTCTATCAGATATGAGACACCCTTTTTCCTCTTTTAATCTATACAGCCTAGGGAATAAGAATTTAAGACTCGATCCCCCCACCCATTCATCCTCCCAAAATTTAGTAGACCTCCCGTTCCCCACCACCAAAGAACAATTGTCCCTAAACCAACTCTTGGCCCCCACGGTTTTGATTAAGTTAGACCACCAAGGTGACCAAGACTTTTGGCATTTACTAGTTTTAATGAACAGATTCACACAGTCCCTGTACGAACCAAATTTAGCCTCACGACCTCCCCCCATAAATTATCACAATTGTTCAACAAATTCCAACCCACCCCAATTCTTATCCCTACAAAGAACATCCCAACTCACCCAAGGAATACGCCTTACCTCCGGGTCTCCGCTACTCCAAAGGAAACGACGTTGGATGGCATGAAATTTGTTGATGATGGTTGAGGGTGCACGAAACAGGGACAAGGAATAGGATGGGAGGTAAGCAAGGGTAGATTTAATTAGGACCAGTTTGCCCCCAAATGAGATCGATTTTGCAGCCCAACTACTAAGACTTTTCTCCAGTTTTTCCGTAGCCTCCTTCCAACTTGATGATAGTCTAGTGTTTGCACCTATGTTCAGGCCCAAGTATTTAATTGGTAACGACGCAGTTTTACAATTCAACATGGAAGCCCACTTTGCTAACTTTGACTCGTTAACGTTAATTCCAGTCAACTTGCTCTTCGAGAAGTTAATTTTCAGCCCCGGCCATAGTTCAAAAATCCACAGAATGTTCTTCAAGACCAGAATATTATTCTCAGTAGCCTCGCCGAAAAATAAGGTGTCATCGGCAAATTGAAGATGTGAAATCTTGGTTCCATTATCTCCAACTGAAATCGGAGCATATACCCCTTCATCCGTGGCTTTAACCATCATCAGATTCAAACATTCCCCCACAACTGTAAAGAGAAATGGGGACAGTGGATCACCCTGTCTTAATCCTTTTTCCATGGGAAATTCTTTCGTTGGGCTTCCATTCACCAAAATAGAAATTGAGGCCGAGCTAATACACTCCTTAATCCACTTACACCACTTGGAATTGAACCCCATGAGAGCGAGCATATCCATCACAAACCCATGATCAACCGAGTCATAGGCTTTCTCAAAATCCAGTTTGAAGAGAAACATCTTTTTCCTTTTACGCTTTGCTTCCTCAACGATTTCATTCGCCACAACCACACTATCAAGGATGTTGCGTCCGCCGATAAACGCAGATTGGGATTTGGAAATAACCTGGTCCAGGACTTTAGAGAATCTTCTAGCAAGAAGCTTGGCAATGATTTTGTACAAACACCCGACCAGCGAAATTGGCCTAAATTCCTTGATTGAGATCGGGTTCCTCACTTTTGGGATCAACTTGATAAACGTGGAGTTCACGCCTTTGATAAAGCTTGAGTTTCGATGGAAATCCGTCAAAGCAGTCATGAAATCCTTCTCAAAGGTGCCCCATAATTCTTTGATGAGCTTAAAATTGAAGCCATCCGGGCCAGGGCTCTTATTTTCCCCACAACTCCAGATCGTATTTTTGACTTCCTCTGGTGAGAAACTGCTGCTAAGAACAAAGTTGGCAATATCATCAATACGCTTGCAGGATATACCCCTTACCCTAGGCCTGGTTCTGTCCTTCCGAGAGAATGAATCTTTGAAGAAATTGTAGATCCCATTTTTCAAATCATCCACCTTCTCAAGCCATTGTCCCCCTATATCCAACCCTTTGATCTCATTGAAGCTTTGTTTCCTCCGCATTATTGAATGGAAGTAACTCGAGTTAGCATCACTCTCCTTCAACCATCGAATTCTCGCCTTTTGAAATATTATCCTTTTCCGTTTCGTTCGGAGGGATTCAATGTGGACTGCAATATTCCTTCTCTCGATGATTTCGCTCTCATTACACCCTGAAGAGTCTTGAATCTTGTCCAACTCAAGAAGTCTTTGTTCTGCCTTAACAATCTCTCCATCAATCTGATTGCCACTACTTCTATTCCATTCACGAATGGAATTCTTCAAAAAAGCTTTCAATTTCTCAGAAACAACAAACGAACCCCATCCATCCACTGTGTTGCTACTCCAAGTATCCACCACAATTTTCCAAAGCGACTGATCGTCAAACCACCGATTCAAGGATCGGAATGGTTTAGGACCCCAGTCCCGGGCGATGCCTGGGTTGAGAACGATCGGGGCATGGTCCGAGAACGTTCTGTTTAACCATAGTTGTTTGATATTAGGCCAGCAATCGATCCACTTTTCTGAAAGAAGAAAACGATCAATCCTACTACAGCAAGAACCATTCTCTTTATACCATGTGAATTTGTGCCTTGTGAGTGGGAGGTCAATGAGGCTAGTATCATTGACAAACTCAATGAACGGCTGATCGACCTTCAGAGGGTACGAGGCAGAGCTTCTCCTATCCGATTTATGGAGAATAGAGTTAAAATCTCCACAAACACACCACATGGCCTCCTTATCAGCAATGATCCTTCGGGAGAGAGATCCCCAAAGCTCAATCTTCCTATTTTTATCGCACGGCGCGTAGACGTTTATGATCCTCACCTCAATTTTGTTAGTTCCCCAGTAGCCCCTGATAAAAATCGCTCAATTATCGTCCCAGCTATCGATCATCTCAAAGGACGACTTCCTCAAAGAGCAGAGAATCCCACCAGAGTTTCCTAAAGCCACTTTGAAGTACCATCCAATCTCTTTCTCACCCCAGATTGACTCGCACACCCCTAAATCGATAAGATCCATTTTCGTCTCTTGCACACAGAGCATCTCCACCTTCTCTTGGACAATAAGATCTCTAAGGCAGCTACCTTTCCCCAGACTCCCAATTCCTCTAGCATTTATACTCAACACTATCATTATAACTAAGAAAGATCCCACACAACAACAAAAACCCACGAGAACAGAATCTATTTGGGGTCGAGAGCCTCCCTATCCCTTATTTCAAGATTTTTTATTCTTCAAGACAAAAATTCCCTATCCTTCTCGTCATTGAAGCCCAATACTTCACAGACTTCCCTTATCGCCTCCGCCTCCTTGTCGATGGGGTCACTGCGCTCGATACTCTCTATGATCGTCTTTTGTGCTTCCTTCGACAGGCCCTTGGTTCTAGACTTTCTCTTTGGATACCTCTTTCTCTTTGGTGCCTTGCCTTTTTTCTTATCTGCAGAGATGCCTTCCTTAGGTTCATGGGAGCTACTCGAATCTATCTCTTGAATAAAATCAGTCCACCTTTCTTTAATGACGACGGGATTGGGCTTAAAACATAAGTTAAGGGGAGTTAACATATTTGTTTCATGGAAGTTGTCCAAAAGTAGGTTTTTTTTTTTTTTTTAATATCAGTTATGCTAGTTTTATTTTGGCGGTTACAACTTACTACTAGCCTCATTTATCTACCATTAACATTCATTCAATTATTGAATCGAAGTCTTAGTGAATTAGAGAGACGGAGAGGAGGTGGGGCATTTGTGCACATTCTGTAATTGAGAGAAAACTAGGATTATATATATTACTAGAGTTAGTGTTTTGGGAGAGATGATCTAATTTTTAGATAACCTAATTCTTACACTTGGTGTGATTATATCTTGTATTAACTTTATTAATCTAGCGGAAAGTATTTTGATCCTCTAGTGGATGGATCATCTAATCAAACCACATATAATCTTGTTGTTTATTGTGTTTGATTTGATTCTTTAAGTTTGAGTTATATGTAAATAAGTTTGAGTTCTTTGAAAGTTTGTTCTTGTTTAAAGATTTGGTATCGAATCCATAACACCAAGAAAAAAAAACCCGGCTACATTAATGAATCCATAATAAGTGGTGTCGTTTGTGAGAAATTGAAATAAGAGGATCATGACATCTTTTAAATTGGATGTGGAAAGTTAAATGACAAATGATTTTAAATTATGGAGAATCAAGACGAAGTCATTTTAATTCAACATTGTCTTGAAGATGCTTTGAAAACCATTGGGTGAATTTGATGCTTTGAATTTGATTCAATTGATCGAATCACGTAAAATATTGTTGTTTAGTTGTGTCTAATTTGATTCTTTGAGTTTGAGTTATCTGCAAATAAATTTGAGCTTTTTTTAAAAGTTGTTCTTGTTTAAATATTTGGTATTGAATCATAACACTAAGGGCATGTTTGTTTTGGGATGGGAAATTCGGATTTGGGATTTCGAAACTCCACCCCCGTTACAGTTTGGGATTTTGATTCAGGATTTCAAAATCCCACCCTATAAATTCCTATAAACCCTATAAAAGTCAACCCTATAAATACCTACAAACCCTATATAAATACCTATAAAACCTATAATCCTATTTTATAAAGTTAAATCCTACCCTACATAAATCCCAAAACAAACACAAAATATAAAAAACATTAGAATTTTAAAATCCTACTAGATTTTGAAATCCGGATTTCAAAATCCTCTAAATCCCAAAACAAACATGCCCTAAGAAAAAAAAAAATTTGCAACATTAATGTAGACAACTGTTTCCGCTGGCAACTAGGGGTGTGCACCGGTCCAAAACCGGACCGGACCGGGATAGGAATGTGTGCTAAAGGGCGGATCGGAGACCGGACCGTAATTAATCCGGTCCGGGTTTGGACCGGATTTTTTAATTTTTTTTTAAAATTTTTTTTTAAATATATATTTTTTTTAGTTTATGGAAGCAAGAACAAGATTGATGAATTTGTGTATGAAAATTAAAGTGTTTGCTATTCATTACGTTAATGTGAATTTTATTTACATTATTATTAATGATCTTTTGACCATAAAAATAAATTAAATATGTTTGTTAAATTATATATTTGCAAAAAATGTAATAGATTTCATCGCATTTTCATTAATTACTTGGTTTTGAAAAATAATTGAGAGTGCATTAGTAAAAAAATATAAAAAAAATAAAAATAAAAATAAATTTCGGACCGAAAAATTCCGGTCTTGGACCGGACCGGAATTCAAAATTTGCCGGACCGGAGACCGGACCGGAATCTAACCGGTCGGTCCGATTCCGGTCTTTTTTCCGGTTCGATTTTATTTTGAACACTCCTACTGGCAACAGTCAATTGTTTCTTATTGGCAATATGATTATGAGGGCTTTCTTCATTGGGCCAATACGAGGGCTTTCTTCATTGGGCCATGGGAGAATGGGTTCTTTTACATCCTTTAAAACTTGACGCATAATTGTTGTGAGTGTTATGTCATAATATCAGATTCAGCACACTAAGTGAGTAGTGAGCTGATAGGATCAGATAAGATGACTTAGGCCGAAATCAGATGAGTTGAATGGTTTCAATCAGCTGAGGAGGTGATGCTTAGATTTCAGCACAGTTGGTTAGATCAGCACAGTACTGGGTCAGCACAGTACTTCAGCAGAGTGTACCAAGATCAGTACTTCAGCAGAATGTACCAAGATCAGTACTTCAGCAGAATGTACCAAGATCAGTACTTCAGCACAATACTATCAGATCAGTACATCAGCACAGTAAAAGATCAGCACAGTATGGAGTCTATCAGCAGAGTTAGCTTTTGATCATCAGAACAGAAGAGTTGAGTATCAGATCACTAAGTAGTGTTCTGATCTTTATGGACAAGTCTTTTGATATGGAAGTTAGTTAGTTTAACTAACTGTATTACAGTTACAACAACTTGAGGGCATAACTACCATTTCAGTTGGGCAATAACAGAGCACATGGGTTGTTACAAACGGTTGCAAACAGTTGCTAACTACTCAAAACAGTTCCTAACAGCAACAACTACCTTTGGTCTTTATAAACTCTTGTTTGTGTACATTATAAAGGTGACGATTTTGGATGCAAGTACGATTGTAATCTTTGAGTTGTGTGAGTTCACGAGTGAAGTGAGGAAATATCCTATTCCGAGTGAATGAGTGTGTAAACATTCTTGATCAATCAAAGAAGTACTCGTCTGGTCCAGTGGACACATTGATCGAACCACTTAAATTCTTGTGTGCTTTTTGTCTCGTTGCTTACTTTTCTGAATTACTATCCTAGAGTAGTTATTTCTTCTATATTCAAGTGTTCTACTTGGTTGGAGACGTCTAATCGACCCGAATATCTTGACAATTGGCGCCGTTTGTGGGAAACTGAAGTATCTGCAGATCTAAGATGGGGAATTCTACCAAGTACAACATAGAGAAGTTTACAGGCACATGAGATTTTGGGCTGTGGAAGGTCAAGATGCAGGCCCTCCTTGAACAGCAAGGATTATTCGAAGCTCTCGAAGAATCCGAAGAGATTGCAGAAGAAACTGCAACAGCTGCGGCTGAAAGGAGCAAGTTGCTCAGAAAAGCTCAAAGCACGATCCTACTCTGCTTTGGAGATAAGGTCTTGAGGGAGGTTGCTAAAGAGAAGTCAGCGAATGAGATTTGGGATAAGCTTGAGAAGGTATATATGGTGAAAACTCTTGCTAACCGACTCTATTCGAAACAGAAGTTGTATGCCTTTAGAATGGGAGATGACAAACCCATTACTGAGCAGCTAGATGAGTTCAACAAGATACTTGATGATCTGGAAAATTTGGATGTCAAGCTTGAAGAAGAGGATAAGGCTCTGATCTTGTTGAGTGCTCTTCCTAAGTCCTTTGAAATCCTAAAGGACACCATCTTGTATGGTAGAAAGGAGGCAATCGCATTGGAGGATGTGATCTTGGCTGTCAAGTCCAAGCTACTACATAATAAAACATCTCAAGGAGATAAAAGTAGCAATGGAGAAGGATTGGCAATCAAGGGAGGACAGAAGAAATCTACCTCCAAGAAGGGGCCTAGTCAACCCAAGGGAGCTGATAAGGGAAAATCAGCAGTGTCAAATCAAGGGGAAGTAGTGTGCCACCACTGCAACAAACCTGGGCACTATAAGAGTACTTGTTTCAAGTACAAACATCTTATGAGAAAATCTGGTCCCAAGAACCCTGTTGATAAGAATCAAGCAAATCAAACCCAAGAGGTTAAGGAGAAGAAGGGCTATGAGTCAGCTCAGTCCCTATCCATCACTTCCACTAAAGAACTCCAAGAAGAGATTGGTTTCATGATTTTAAGCATCAGAATGGAGGTTCTGTGTTGTTAGGGAATGATCACACTTGCAAAGTCAAAGGTGAAGGTACAGTACACTTGAAGATGTATGATGGAGTAGTGAGGATTCTCAAGAGGGTCAGGTATGTTCCTGAACTCAAGAGAAATTTGATATCTCTTGGTATGCTGGATTCAATGGGCTACAAATTCAAGTCAGAAGATGGAGAGCTCAAAGTTTCAAAGGGGGAGTTTACTGTTCTTAAAGGTGAGAGAAGGAATGATCTCTATTTTCTTAAGGGAGGAATAGTTATTGGCAGATCAGATGTGGCAAGAGTGCAAGACAACTCAATGTTGTGGCACAGAAGATTAGGTCATGTATGAGAGAAGGGCCTATTTGAGCTAAGTAAGCAAGGATTGCTAGGTGGTGACAAGATCACAAAGCTTGATTTGTGTGAGCACTGCATTCTTGGGAAATCCAAGAGATTGAAGTTTGGGAAGAGTTCACACTCTACCAAAGAAATTTCGGACTATGTCCATTCAGATTTATGGGGGCCAGCTAGGAATCAGACCAAAAGTGGTGGGAGATATTTCATGTCTATCATAGATGACTACTCAAGAAAGGTATGGATCACTATCCTGAAATCCAAGTCAGAAGCATTTGAAAGGCTTAAGGAATGGCTCACTGAGGTTGAGAATGTCTCTGGAAAGAAGCTCAAGCATTTGAGAACTGATAATGGGCTGGAGTTCATATCAGAAGAGTTCAATGTTTTCTGCAAGAAGAAGGGTATAGTGAGGCATAGAACAGTACCAGGTACACCTCAGCAGAATGGAGTAGCTGAGAGAATGAACCAGACTTAATTTACTTGAGAGGGTCAGGTGCATGTTGAGTAGCTCTGGATTGCCTAAAGTATTTTGGGGAGAAGCAGTGTCAACAGTAGCCTATTTGATAAACATAAGCCCTTCCTCAGCTGTGCAATTTAAAACCCCAGAAGTGTTATGGTCTGGCCATGCAGCTGAGTACAGTAATTTGAAAGTTTATGGTTGTTCAGCATATGCCCATATCAAGAAAGATAAGCTTGAGCCTCGAGCCTTGAAATGTGTGTTCGTAGGGTATCCTTCAGGTGTGAAAGGGTATAGGTTGTGGTGCCTTGAAGCTGGGATGCAGAAGTGTATTATCAGCAGAGATGTAACTTTTGATGAGAGTAGAATGCCATTGAAAGAAGAGAAAAATTCAAGTGCAGCACACAACAAACCAGATGAGACACAGGTTGAGGTGGAGCATGATGACACCAGAACACTAACTGAAGATCAGATTGATCCAGATGAGGAGGAGACTACTCATAGTGATACTGAGCTTCATGACTATCAGCTCACTAGGGACAGAACCAGAAGAGAAGTCCACCCACCTCAGAGGTATGGTCAAGCAGACATAGTATCATTTTCTTTATGTGCAACTCTTGGGGTGGAGTCTCTGGAGCCTAAAACTTACACAGAAGCCATCAACTGCCATGACAAAGAGAAGTGGTTAGATGCTACGGAGGAAGAACTGTTATCTCTGAACAAGAACCAGACTTGGGAGATTGTTGAGAGGCCTAAGAACAAGAAACTTGTTGGGTGTAAGTGGATCTACAAGAAGAAGGTGGAGGCTCAGAGAGGTGGCAAGGTTAGGTACAAGGCAAGACTTGTAGCTAAAGGATTTACACAGAAAGAAGGTATTGACTTTAATGAAATCGTCTCACCTGTTGTAAAGCATTGTAGCATCAGAATCTTGTTGGCTATGGTTGCTCAATATGAATTGGAGCTGCATCAGATGGATGTGACCACAACATTTTTTCATGGGACTTTAGATGAGAAGATCTACATGAAAATACCAGAAGGGTTGGACATAGGAGATGGAGAAGACAAAGTGTGCTTACTCAGAAAATCACTATATGGCCTTAAACAAAAGTCCTAGACAATGGTACTTAAGGTTTGATGAGTACATTTGCTCAGCTGGTTTTGCAAGAAGCTTGTATGACAGCTGTGTTTACTTCAGGAGAGTTGGGAGTTCAGTTACCAATCTTCTGTTGTATGTAGATGATATGTTAATAGCAGGAGAGTCTATTAACAGTATCAATCAGGTTAAGGAGATTCTCAAAAGGGAGTTTGAGATGAAAGATCTTGGTGAAGCTAAAGTGATTCTTGGGATGGAGATCAGTAGAGTTGAGGGAGCAATTCAACTTAGTCAGCCTACCTATCTGAGGAAGGTGTTAGAGAGATTCAGGATGAATCAAGCTAAGTCAGTTTCTACACCAATTGGTCAGCATCAGAAGCTATCCAATCAGATGTGTCCCAAGAACAGCCAAGAAAGAGCTCAGATGAGTAAGGTTCCTTATGCCAGTGCAGTAGGGAGTTTAATGTATGTTATGGTGTGTTGTAGACCAGATTTAACTCATGCAATGAGTGTAATCAGCAGATACATGAGTGATCCAGACTTAAGTCATTGGGAGACAGTTAAGTGGGTCATGAGATATGTTCTGGGATCAACTAAGAAAGGTCTGAAATTTCAGAAGATATCAGATAAGGGAGAAGCACTTGTGGGATATGTTGATGTCGACTATGCAGCCAATGTAGACACAAGAAAGTCCTTGACAGGGTATGTATTCACCTTATTTGGTACAGTTATATCATGGAGGTCAATACATCAGTCCGTAGTTGCATTATCTACTACAGAACCAGAATATGTAGCCTTGACTGAGGCATTTAAGGAGAGCATGTGGCTTAGGGGGATCTTGAAGGAGTTTGGTATATCACAAAGAAGTGTGACTGTCTTCTGTGATAACCAAAGTACAATACATCTTGCAAAGCATCAGGGGTATCATGAGAGAACTAAACATATAGATGTGAAACTGTACTTTGTAAGAGATATTGTAGAGAAGGGGGTGGTCCAGGTAGTGAAGATTGCTACAGAGGAGAACCCTGCTGATGTGTTCACTAAGGCATTGCCAAAAGAGAAGTTTGACTTGTGTCTTAGACTTATTGGACTGCATTAATTCCTCCGAGGAGAAGGCTACTGTTCTTGTGGCAGAAGATCAGTAGTGGAGGCTATTATTTGAGGAGAATATTGTTGGTGTTTTTGTTTTTTTGGTGGAGATTAGTTCGATTATGAGCTAAAGGTGGAGAATTGTGAGTGTTATCTCATAATCTCATAGTCAGCACACTAAGTGAGTAGTGAGGTGATAGGATCAGATAAGATGACTTAGGCCGAAATCAGATGAGTTGAATGGTTTCAATCAGCTGAGGAGGTGATGCTTAGATTTCAGCACAGTACTGGGTCAGCACAGTACTTCAGCAGAGTGTACCAAGATCAGTACTTCAGCAGAGTGTACCAAGATCAGTACTTCAGTAGAATGTACCAAGATCAGTACTTCAGCACAGTACTATCAGATCAGTACATCAACACAGTAAAAGATCAGCACAGTATGGAGTCTATCAGCAGAGTTAGCTTTTGATCATCAGAACAGAAGAGTTGAGTATCAGATCACTAAGTAGTGTTCTGATCTTTATGGACAAGTCTTCTGATATGGAAGCTAGTTAGTTTAACTAACTGTATTACAGTTACAACAACTTGAGGGCATAACTACCATTTCAGTTGGGCAATAAAAGAGCACATGGGTTGTTACAAGCGGTTGCAAACGGTTGTTAACTACTCAAAACAGTTCCTAACAGCAGCAACTACATTTGGTCTTTATAAACTCTTGTTTGTGTACATTGTAAAGGTGACGATTTTGGATGCAAGTACGATTGTAATCTTTGAGTTGTGTGAGTTCACGAGTGAAGTGAGGAAATATCCTATTACGAGTGAATGAGTGTGTAAACATTCTTGATCAATCAAAGAAGTACTCGTCTGGTGCAGTAGATGTAGATCACATTGATCGAACCACTTAAATTCTTGTGTGTTGTTTGTCTCGTTGCTTACTTTTCTGAATTACTATCCTAGAGCAGTTATTTCTTCTATATTCAAGTGTTCTACTTGGTTGGAGACGTCTAATCGACCCGAATATCTTGACAATTGCCTATTGCAAATTGTGTCTGAAAACTCTACACGCTCAGACACACTTGGCACAATTGCATACACAAATTTACCCTATACACTATACAAGTGACTTTGGAAACTAACTTTCTATAAACAGTTTTGACACTTCTTTTTTTTTCAAAATCTATGGAAAGTTGTTTAAGAGAAAAGTGAATCTTTCTCACTTTATAAAGTTTGCAGACAACACCATAGTTATATTATCTAATAATATCCCTCAATCTTTCAAAGGACGTAGCAACTCTAAACACATAGAAAATGGAATCTATACATATATAATCAACGCTCATTCAACAAAAATAAACTGCATTTACATGAATTTTTCAGGACGAGCATATAAGAGAAGAGCAAGAAGCTATAAACAAAACCAAAAAATAAATAAACAATGGAAGGAAACCGTTAAGACAAGCCACCCACAAATCATACAAGAAAACTATATATCTCTTCTCTAACAAACTAATAAAAAAATCTCTATTAATTGGAGGGCTCCTTTCAAGTGCTCCGATCATATACAGCAGTGAACGACATGGTAGCGTGGGAAGTAGTAGTAGGCGTTGAATTCCACGTTGAATTCTCAACAGTTTCAGAGCCCGAGGAGTTGAAATTAGAAGATGTATGATTATTACCAGGCTTTGGTTTGGGATCACTTCTAATCTTTAAGTCCATGAAATCAGAGATCAAGCCCGGTTTTGTTATTGAATCCTCATCAAAATCTTTCTCGCCCTTAAGCATTCGAACAACAGATGACATAGAGGGTCGTAGCTTTGGAGCATCCTGAGTGCAGAGTAAACCAATCTTGAAGAATCTACAAGCTTGTTCGACATCATATTGTCCATCCAGAGCTGTGTCTACCAATGCTACCAGCTCCTTTCTCTCATAAAGGTGCCATGTCTGCATGCAAAAAGGTCGTTATGAACATCGTATGACATATGGTCAACTAACAAGATATAACAGACTCTTAGTGCAAAAGAAGAAAAAGAGAGAGAGAGGATTTTTTTGACCCCAGATTGAGTTTGGATTATTACTCAGCTAAAAATGATGTTGTCCCCGTAAATTAAGTGCACGTATGTCGATCCAGTATTCTATACCTAAAAGTCGCCTTTTATTAGCTGAGAACAACACAGACGTTTATCCTATTTTTACTGCATGTGACCAAACTCAGAATTTTCTTACTGTGCATGTGTAGGGATAGCAAAGGGAGCGGGTCCAACCCCAGACCCGCATTGAACCAGGTTCGTCTGGGATGGGTTTGGACCGGGAACCCGTCTTAGGACCCGCCACATTTAATTATTAATATTATATATATGTATCTATATAAACCTATATTAAAATTAATGTATATATATTTATACGTATATATATTTTGTGTTTTAAAATGAATAATTTAATGTTAAAATTAAGATATTTTGTGTTTTAAAATTAAGTGCTTGGTTTGTCAATAGGAATGGAAATGATAGTGGTGAGGAATAGTAGTGGGTATGGTCAATATTATTAAATTGTTTGGTTAGTACATAGGAATGACTATCATTACCAATTTACCATAGATGGTGTTTGGTCTAAACAATTAAAAAATATTTTATGAACTAATAATGATTAAATATTATTATATGATAATAATAATAACAATAATAATAATTTTATAAGACTATAACACTATATCATTCCTTACTTTTTAGATATCAAGTTACTGTTCTTAAAAGTGTCCAATCAAACACCTAAATTTTATTCCACTCTCATACCCTACCTCAAAACCCCTCAACCAAACACTCCCTAATCAAAACAGTAGTATAAAATTAAACGGGGCGGGTCCTGGAATTGGCCAGACCCACGTCACCCACCCGGTTTCCCTAGGCACATGGTGGTGACCTCCCATTATAATTCAAGGAAAGCTTCCCAAAGAGGTCACTGAAAGCCAAAGTTGAAAAGTGCAGTCGAAGTAAATGCTTACCCTCTCAAGAATATATTGTTCTTCAATGGGTAATCGTGTATTTGTATTGCATCTCCCACTGACTATCTCAATAAGAAGAACCCCAAAACTGTAAATATCTGCTCGCCGTGTTAGTTGGCCTCTTATTGCATATTCTGGGGCCAAATAACCTCTGCAACATCATACATATATTCAAGTTAATATATACTCAGAGTAAGCTATTCTGGGGCCAAATAACCTCTGCAACATCGTGTATTTGTGTTGTTACAACAACCTAAGGGCGGCCTAAGCTAAAAAAATTGAATTACTTGAATTAGAAAGTTGTTACTTTAGAAGGAATGAATGAGTAGATGTGATATCTTGACTAACAGTTTTTTAATCAAGCATCAATTAAATCAAAATCTCTTCAAGCAGCAAAAGATAGGATGAGAAGAAGTGATTCATATTTCAAGCAAGAAGGTAACCGATTCAAGATCTGAAAAATCCTCTTGGTAACTCTTAAACCAAATCCAAGAGAAATTTTGAATTTAATTTAGGATAATTAGAAAAACTAAAAACCCCACAAATCTATCTCCTTCCAAATTTACAAATTGAATCAATTTGGGGAGGGGGTGTGCCGTGTTTTTCTTTTTTAAAGAAAATGCAAACTACACATAATATAACTTACATTGTTCCTGCAACGCGTGTACTAACATGAGTCATGTTTGCAGGGAGGAGCTTGGCAAGACCAAAATCTGAAATTTTGGGGGTCAAATCTCTGTCAAGAAGAATATTGCTTGCTTTGATGTCTCGATGAACAATATGTGGTCTCACTTCCTCGTGAAGATAGGCAAGCCCCTTTGCAACTCCGATGGAAATTTGAACTCGCGTTCTCCAGCTAAATTGGATATTACTGTGACCTCCACCTGGAGAAAAAATAAAGAACATCAGATATCACCAATTTCTCTCAAATTAACAAAGAACTTATAAGTTTTATTAGCCAAATTTAACAACTTATAAGCTATTTAAAAATTACATTGTATAAGCTCTTGAAACAACTTATAAGATGTTTAAAATAAGCTTAGCCAAACGGACTCTTAATACATAATTTACATAAGCTATTCAAAAGGGACACATATCACCAAGTTCAACTCATAATATATTTTATCTCACAGTTATTCAGATAACAAGAAGTAGTGGTATTCTTATCTATCTTAGAAATGGAAAACATATATATCTATGTCCACAATTTCACTGACTCGAGGATGGTACAATATAGATTGAGATAAAATATGTAAAAGGCATACCAAGAAGTGTCTGTGCTAGACTGTTATTCTCTAAGTAGTTGTAGACGAGAATTCTTTGGTTCTGTTCCACACAACAGCCATAGAGCTTCACTAAATTTTCATGCTCTATTTCTGAAATCACTTGAATCTCTGTCAAGAACTCTCTTACTCCCTGTCTTGACTCGGAACTGAGAACCTTAATTGCAGCCATCTGCCCATTCCTAAGTTTTCCCTATTGATACAAGAGCTCTTTTGTCAGAATTATGTAATCAGCTCTACAGTAAAAGTTAGTTTTTTAACAATGTGAAATCAAAGAGGGACTGCATTTACCTTATAGACAGAACCAAAACCTCCCTCCCCGATTTTATTTGCTGGACTAAATTCATTGGTTGCAGCTTTCAGTTCCTTGTACGAGTACATGTTAACATTATCCGTTCCTGAGAGCTCTGTATACAATTTAGCTTCATTAAAAACCAACCAACTGAAATACCAATGATAAAAATATACATAAAGCAAAAAGATATGGAGGAACAAATAAGTCATGGTAGCTTATGAAAATGAATGTGCTCACAATAACTATGATCAAAATTCATTGAAATGGACTAATAATTAGTCCAATCTTTTGTAGATATCATTTACAAGCAAGCAGAATCTTTGAGATTTACCATTGTGAAAATCAGGATGACTACTTGCTGAATGCGGGTTTCTTCCGCATAAGAATGATAAACAGGTCATAACTCTGGGATTAACCAGTAACTTCACCTGCTATAGCTACAGAGAGATTCCTTGAGAAAGAACTGCCATAAAACAAGAAGAACGAAATAGATCAGAATATAAGTCGAGGAATGCTCTATGTTAGGTTGTAGTAGATGATGTACTGCTCGGTAACATGAAATAGTGCACTACAATCACAATAGTTTGATAACATGTCATCAGTTATACCATAAATATCTCTTGATAGATTAAAATTCCAAAATGGTTTTCAGATGTAAGGTCAGGCAACTAGCAAAGTATGATGTAATAAATGTAATTGCTGAGCTTATACACAGGGGATCAGTTTGCCTGCAAAAACTGTTTGTGAAATCAAAATCCACATTTATTTCCTAAATATTTAGCTCAATCACTACTAGTCTAAATAGAATCATACTACCATATATGTAACGAAAATATAACATCTTCTAAAACCAATTGAAAAGAATAACACAGTTTTATTCCTTGTTGACCAGATAATATGTGGCACATGAAAGGCAAAAAATCAAGCAATCAAAATTCTAAAATGGAGTTAATTATAAGATCAACGCCTAAAAGGTAAAATTGGCAAGGGGAAAAAGAAAAACAGTAAACAAAGCGCAGACGACATTCAGAACAAATTAAATTCGTTAAACAAGAATAAAATTAGCGAAGAACCCACGATCTATCAAGTGAAATAGAAATAAAGAGGTGAGAGAAAGCAGCTAAAACCCAGAGAATAGAGATTGAAGAAATTAGCAAAGCTGAGTTGAGAGAGAAAATACCTAAAACCCACACAAGTTAAGGATCTCAGATGAGGATACTTGGGTTCAGAGAAAACTCTCAAAAAGACCCGTGAGAAGTAGTAGGAAGTTTCGCATTCCAAGATTGTTAATCACAAAATGTTCAAGGGAACAGCGTCATGATTATTTCATAATGCGAAAGAAAAAGGGAGAATATGAATTGAAGAGTTGAATGAGTGGGAATGTAATTCGAGAAATTGACAATTCGGAGAGGAGACCATAAAAGTCAACCATGGCGTACCAAGAACTTCCCTTCTATCCTCCTTCTGCTTCATGGCCCACCCGAGTTGTTTCATACCGCTCAAACCCAATTGCTTTTATTTATAAAATCACTAGCAACACTTGTCTGAAATATACATTCATGAAGTCTGATTTGGATCGTCCAAAAAAATTGCATGTCGTAAACAGGTTACATGATCAAAATACTTTTATAATATTTTAGTAACAATACTTAAAAGTGAAAATATATATATTTTAATTAAATTTGACTCGTGTTGATTCACACTGATTTAGATTTGACTACAAATTTTTACTCTAAATTTATCTTATTTGTCTATATTACTATTTGCGCTTTTTTAAAGCAATAAGGACATGGTTGATATGACTGAATGAATTTAGGATGGAATGAAATGAATTTAAAAATGGAATGAACTCTAAATAACCATTCTCATTATTGATATTGACTAGTAATGAAAAAATGATTCTTTGATTGATTCAAATAATATAATGTAAATAGTTTATCTTAAATGACTAAAATACTATTTAATATATATGAAACATATTAAATTAGTGAATATATTATATGCATATATCCTCATATATATGTATATATAATATTCTTCCATAACTAATTAACTCAATAAAACAGTAAAAAGAATACAATAAATTCAAGTCCAGCACAGAGTACGTAGCTTCTGTATATCTCCTTCGCATTGGTTATATACATAATTTGCATTCACATATATATATATATATATAAAATATATATATACACAGGGACGGTGCCACGTTGGGGCCAGGGGGCCACTGGGCCCCCCACCAATTTTTATTTTTATATATATATATATATAAGATAAATATTTTATAATAATTATATACTCCGTATATTATGTGATAATAGTTATTCTCATCATATATATCTTAATCTTATCTTAATTATCATATATTTACAAACATTTTAGGTGCCACATGTCACAAAATGATTGGTAGTAACGTGTCTATTTTTTAATCTTATCTTTTGAATATTAAAATTTAAATGAAACTTTTTGATATATGAAAATATAAATATTATTTTTATTTTTTGACACATATATATTAAGTATAGACGAATAAAAAATAAATGCTTGCATACAAAGTTTGAAAGGAGTAATATATTTTTTCATGTGTTTTTTACTTAAATTTATTTCTTAATACTCCAAAAATAAATTATCTCTTCAATAGAGTCAATAATATAGATTGATGGTGTATTTGAGAATTATTGTCTAAGTTTTTACTAAGAATTGTAAAATATTTTAGCAATTTTTAAATTGTTTAGCTTCATTTTGAATCGAACTATCAAAACTTCAAAATAAAATGAAAGACAGCTTGTTCAATTTAATTTAATGAAACGTATTAACAATTTTATCATGTAAAATTTCAATGAGTATAACAAGTACATATTATTCTATCTTTAAAGTAATGTTAATCGGGCCCCCCTACCGAGATTTCCTGGCTCCGTCACTGTATATACACACTGCATTCATCTCATACTCCCTCCTTCCCACAAAGATAGCTACATTTGACTTTACACACAGATTAAGAAAAATCAATAAATGTAGTCAAATTTAGATAATGTACCAATTTTGCCCTTAAAATCTCATACTCCAAAATCTGTTAAGCATTAATTACTCTTATTAATTAGAAGTAAAATTGACAATAAAACATTTAATACTAAAGTAAAAGAGGAAATGTAGCTCTAATTTGGGACATCCAAAAAAGGAATATGTAGCTATATTATGGGACGGAGGGAGTATTATATATATACACACACATATAAAAACAGAACTTTGGTATTTTTTGCAATACATTACATATGTCAAGTTTTTCTTTGTTTAGAGAATCAACGAACAAATTTAATTACTTTTATCTAGTTCTCCTTTTTATCTTGCGTCCTCTTCTTGCATCTTCTCTCTTGTAAACTGGAGTTGAAGGGGTTGGAGAATCCTAATTATTATTGCGTGAATAGGGTTGAAGATTTTGATTAAAGATATGATTAGTGGATATCTTTTTAATTATTAAAAAGGATAATTTTGTAAAAATAAAATATAATAGATAATTTTATTTTATAAAATTTAAAACACAGAATGGAATGGGGAAAGACGGTGATGGTATTTTTGGGAATCAGGATTCTTTATGAAATCGAGATTCCAAATAAAAAAACATATCAATCATGAGATTAGGAATAGATTCATGAATGCTCATTCCATTCCAAGTATATTACCGCGTACTGTGTTTGGTTTGGGATTGACCCATTCGGATTTGGATGGGCCATCCCCCATCCCATCCCTCTCCATCCAAATACTCATCTATTCTTATAATACACCGTGGAATATATCAAGTATGGCCTTTTAACCCTACCCATGTTTATTTTTGGCCTTCATTACCTTTGACCACTTTTAAATGTAATAAAAATAAATAAAAAAGAAAAAAGAACTTTAAATCTCATATTCTTTCCTTTTTCCCTTCTTTTTCTTTTCAATCTCTTCTTCAAATCTCATATTCTCTCATTCTTCTTTTCAATCTCTATACTTAAATTCTCTCATTTTTTTCTCATAATGTAATTGAAAGTTGGATTAAAGGTAAGAAACATATTTATATTATATTCTTTTGTTTGATTTTGTTAGTATTTGATGTTTTATCATAGTGAATTCAAGTGGAATTTTTTTTAGGTTTACACCAAAAAAATCCGTTCAGGTTGTTTAGGGTTGTGTAGAGTTGTTTAGGGTTGTTTAAGGTTGTTTAGGGTTGTTTTCTGGGTTTGTTTGGGGTTGTTTAGGGTTGTTTATTGGGCTTGTTTGAGGTTCTTTAGGGTTGTTTACTGGGTTTGTTTGATGTTGTTTAGGGTTGTTTAATAGAGTTGTTTTGGGTTGTTTTGGGTTGTTTAGGGTTGTTTAATGTGGTTGTTTATGATTGTTTAATGTGGTTGTTTAGTGTCTTGTTCTTTTTCTTTTTTCTTTTTTTTAATCAATTAAATAAAAGAAAGCCATTTTTGTATATTTTGTATATGTAAGACCATTTTTTATAAGTAGTAGTTTGACTATCATTTCTGAAATTCCCCCATAATACACCTACAAAACCTATTTTTATACAATCACACTAACATTTTTTTCTTTTAAATACTCATTCTCTCTCCTACTTTTCTTCCACACATCTATTCCCTCTTCTACTTTTCTTCCACACATTTATTCTCTCTCCTACTACTTTCTTACACACGTTTATTCCCTCTTCTACTTGATTTGACATAAAGTTCTCCATCCACATCTATTTTTCAATCTGTATTCAAACACAACTATTATTCAATTACTATTCATGGATTACCCCATCCATATTTTTCCAATCCCCATCCCCATCCCCATCCCATCCACCACAATCCATAACCAAACAGCACCTAAAGTATTACTCCCTCCGTCCAATTCCATTATTCTCACTTCCCTTTTTTGGTTGTCCAATTTTATTATGCCCATTTCCTTTTTGGAAATAATATTATTCACACTACTTTATCTCCACCCTCTAACCATAACTTATTTACTCAAATTGCTACTAACTTTATTCATAAACAATCACTTTATATATAAATGGACCCCACAACATCCTATCATACCTCCAACTTATCTACTTTATATATAAACTAATCAATATTCATTAAAACCCGTGTTCGAAGAAGTGGACATAATAAAATGGGACGGAGGGAGTATTATATTAAAGGTCGAGAACAACAAAAGTAAAGATTAATAACTTAACTTTGAAACACCTGTAAATGATAAATTAAGACATTTAGTTGGGGACAGAGGTATTATATACTTGAATTGATCAACTGTATTTTTGAACTACCACGTTAAAATTCAATTACAATTGTGGCTCGATCACAGATTAACATATAATTTTATATAGTTAGATTTGAAGTTTTTACATGTTTAAAGTATTTGTAGAGGTTTGAATTTTGCATAATTTATAAGTATTATATAGGATTTTATTTGATTTATAGAGGATCTAAAATTTAAAATTTAAATTTGCTTATTTATTTGATTTATTGAGTTAATTAATTTTTAAAGTAATTAACTAGGAAAGGTAAAAAAAATTATTTTGTATTTTGAATATTTATTCACAATTTATTTTATATTATTTACTATTTAATTATTATTAATATTTTTTAAAATTAATAAACATAAATAAGCCTTTAATTAATATGAAGAAAATATAATTAAAAAATAAAATGACACATGTTAATAAAAAAATTGACCCGATAAGTAACCTGCAATAGAAAGTTCATGGATAAATTTCAAAATTTAAACAAAATTATTAGATTGAATTAAAAAACAGTGTAAAACATTTGAACTAAAAAAAAAAAACTTTAAACCCTTCAAAGATCTCAGGCGAGATGGATCAAGTTGTATTAAACAATGCCCACGTATGTATGTGTTTATCATGATCATGGCCCATGGGTAGAATTTCAACTTTAAAATTTATTTGAATAAAAAAATTTCAAGAGGTCATTCAAGTTCAATAATTAAAGAGAAATTACCCCCTGACCTTTTTATTTATTGTGGTCCCTACTGTGGAATTTTTTTTTTTTTTTTTCCCTTCTGACTTTTTATGTTGCAGGTTTTAATTTTTCAAAATCTAATTAAATTCATTATTTATTGTGCAAGCAATCAAAGTTGATATTTTGGAGTAGGTGTTTTGATCTTTTCTCATGTATCAAGGTTGTTGTATTTAATTAATTGCACATAAAATATTTTTTTTTTAAAATCTTCTTCTCTTTCCATTATCTAATTCGCTACATAATTTTTATTTTTATTAGAGAATTTGTTAGGAATGATGTGACTTTTTTATCAATATAATTTTTTTCTCTTTTGATTTTTTTTTTCTTTTTTAAATGAAACATCACGTGTGTTACATCATGAGGCAAAACTCCCGAGTTACGACTATCATCTTGATTGGTGGGGGCATAATAATTTAGGGCAATTACTTATGTGTACAAGTTACATGTACGTAACTGGCTATTTACCCTCCTCTTTAACTAAGTCCACATTTCCTTCTTTTAGACACTCCCTTTTTTTAGGCACTTATGTGTACAAGTTACATACATGTAACTAAATCCAATTATTTATATGGGTTATTAGTTATTTACCTTCTTTTTTATTAATTTCACCTCCAATTTTTTTAAAACAAAAATACATGTAAAATACTATATTACCATTATATCAATTAAATTAAAATACAACTCATTAAAATTATAATTATACACCGACTATCGATTCACCAATGAAACACCACGAAGTCAAATATGTATTTTTTTAACTTTTAAAAAATAAATATAAAAAACATAACGAATATTAAAAAAAAATATGAAACTCAAAAATAAAATAATGAAATAAAATTTCCAGTTTTTTTTTTCAAAAAATAACCAAAATTTAGAAAAAATATTCAAAAAAAATCGAAAAAAATAAATAAACTAAAAAATTCAATTTTTTTCTAATTTGGGTATAAATGTATGAATATGACATGCTCACTTTCTAGCTTTAATCTAATTTATAATAACTAAGATTTGTTACAAGTTTTTTAAGGTTGTAGATTATTTTTTAAAACTAATTAATAACATAATCTAATTGAAAAATAAAATTTATATTTAGAAACTTAAATGAATGGAGAATTGTGGAAGAAACCAGCATAATATTGCATCAGCTTTATTATTTTCTTTGAGGTCATCGCCATGTTGATGCATTCATATGTTTATTGAGTGTGATCGTATCTATTAATTGAATTGTTTGTTCAGTGTGATTCATTCTCACTTTTGTTCTTCTTACTAGTTACTCCCTCCGTCCGCCTATAAGTGTTACGTTACTTTTTGGCACAAAGATTAAGAAAAATGATTAAATAATACATATAGTACAAGTGATGTGATTGAGAGAGGAGAGAAATAGAGAGAAAAAGTAAGATATAAAGTGAAGTGTAAGAAAAAATACTTACCAAAAAAGGTATGGGAAGCTTATAGGCGGACGGATCAAAATGGTAAAATGGAAAGCTTATAGGCGGACGGAGGGAGTAGTTAATATCAATTTTTTAATATTGATGTATTAATTTGCATGGTATGCCTGGGATTATAAATGTGTTAAGTTATGTATTTTTTGTTAAATATAAATATTAGTTTAAATACGATATAGTATTAGTACGCCTATGGTATAGTACTAGTTAATATATTGTATAGTACTAGAGATTAATGTGGGTATAAAAATATTATTTAATATATGAACTAATACTATACAATATTTGAATTTATACTATACTATATTTGAACTAGTACCATAGAGTATGTGAACTAATACTATACAATATGTGAACTAATACTATACTATATTTGAACTATTACCATAAAATATGTGAACTCGAAACTCGAAAAAAATAGAACTTATACCAGTATAAACTAATATACAATACTACATATTAACTAATAATATATCATAATACTTATCAACTGTTATCATAACACTTATAAACTAAAAATTATATTCATAAAAAATTAAAATAAAGTGATTAAAAAATGAAAGTTCAAATGAAAAAAATAATTAAACAATGTAAAACGAAGTGAAATTTGTAAGGAATGAAGTAAAATTTTGAAAGGATAAGGTGAAAATTATACACCAATTAATTAAAGTAAAATAGTACCAATAAAATTAAACACTAAGAGAGGTGTGAGTTTTATATTTTAAAACAAATTATTATACTATTTAATACTTAAAACAATTAATATTATTTTTAAAATTTTCTTATTAGATTTTAAAATTTTAGAATAATTATTTATGACATAAAAAGAAAGTACGTTAAAAAAATTATCATTTGAAACACAAATGATAAATAGGAAGAAAAATAAATTAAAAAAATAATATTAAAAAGATAAATATAAATATCAATTGAGTAAAATAAAAAATAAAATTTTAAAAAATTAATGGAGTATTATTTTTTAATGATAAAATTAAAAAAAAATTAATTGAAGTAAAATAAAGGTCCAAGAAAAAATTTATGTGTTAAATTGATATAGTAAATGAGTCATGTATTATTTGTAATGAGTTATTTGATTGGATATAATAAATGAGTCATGTGTTATTTATAATGGATTATTGGATTGGATATAGTAGTTACATATATTGGATTGGATATAGTAGTTACATGTAACTACTGGATTGGATATAGTAGTTACATACATGTAACTAGTACACAGGAGTGCAACTCATAATTTAGTACGGGAAAGTAAGATAAATTAATATTTTACTATGTTGATTATAATAAAATATGCCTTATTATAATACTAGTATAAGTCCCGCGAATTTCGCGGGATTAGAAAAAAAATTAAATTAATATAATAAATAAAATTTTATATAATTTATTATTTAAAAATATATTTGATGATAATTAATGTATTTAAATAAGAGAATGTGTTGTGATTTGTGTGCGTATGGTTGTAATATATTAATTTGTATTAAGAGAATTACATGGAGTGAAGAAATATTATTGACTATACAATTTTTTTTTTAATCTACCAACTCTATAAAAGTAGAATACAATCAAATCGTTGGAATAAATGAATTTAAGCATTCTCAAGAGAACATAAACAAACCCCATTTATAATTATAATTGAACTTTAAAAAATATAGCTCCAAATCTTTAAAATACATTTCCAAATGAAACATATATTTTAACTTGAGTGCTTCTTTTAATCAACTTTTCTCAACCTTGACCTGAATAAGTTGGTTTATTGTAGACGTTTTAGAATGAATGGTGTTATCCTCATCTTTAAGTAGTGCATGAATTTTTCTCTTGTCACCGCAACATTGACTATGAGTCATATATTTGTATATAAATATATTATATACAAATATATTATAAGTAATGTAATATTCAAAAGGTAAAGAAAAAATAACCTCCTTATTTTTCAATGAACTATGTTGAAAATGGGTTACAATAACACTTTCATCATCAATCAACTTATTATTTCCTAAAATTAAGCATATTCAATAAACAAACTTTTATAACTGTTTTGAATTTTTGCATAGTTCAATAATCAATGAGGTGTTCATAAATGCATAGTTCAATAATCAATGAGGTGTTCATAAAATCCCTCTAGGGTGTGCAACTCATCCTCAAACCTAATAAAAGAATACGATGATATCAAATAAATATAAGAACATAATATTTTATATAAATAAATTGTGATTTAAAAAATTAATTACAGAACGGAGTACATACTTTTACATTTTCTTTGTCTGCATGAGAAAAGAGAGAGTAGAGAATTTTTTATTTTTTTTAATTATGAGAAGAGAATAGAGAATTTAAAAAATCCTGTTGTATTTTTGTTCTCTAAATAGAAAATCAACCTCACATAAAATGGAGAATAAAAAAATTAAATGGAAATTGAGAGTAAATCTAAGAAATTAAAAAATACTCACCTTTTCAACAATCACTACCAACTAAAAAAAATCTTCTATAAAAAAATCTTCTATTTATCGTCCAACATGCACAACTTTTACTTTTAATCTCCATGTTTTCTTGTCTGCATAAATATGAGAATAGAGAGGAGATAATTTTTTTTAAAAAAAAATTATGAGAAAATTAGAAAGAGAGAAACTTGGAGATAAAATCGAAAAAAAAAAGGAGAAAGAAAAGAGAGAATTTAAATAATCCTTTAAGAAAACCGTAAAAAGATGAGAAATATGAAAAAAAATCCTTCTGATTCTCTCTGTCCTTGCAGAAATGATAAAATTGAAATGAGATGTTTTGGCCCCTTTTAAAATATACAATGCTCACTATCAAAAGAATCAAAAGAAACACGGTTAATTTTATACACTGATGCGTCGAAAAAGAACGCCTTTAGATATCAGTCGTTCCTCTACGAGCACTGCTAATCACGAATTGAATCACTCGTTTGTTCTTGGCAATCTTCACGTAAATCTCCTTGAGAATCCGAAAATGACCTGCAAAAGTACGCCGGAGGGGGGCTCCGACGCTCAAGTCAGAATCGGTCTTTAGGAGAATCAAAGAGGAATTCCCCTGTATCTTTAGGGAAATTCCGGTGAATAATATGGCGTTTCTTCGTAATTCAGTGTATTTTTTTCGTGAGAGTGTGTATATTGTGTTAAAAACGTACTAAGAATATAGAAATAACCTGCTTATATACCTGGCCCCTTTCTCCGGAGAGGGAAAGACTCGTTCTCCCTATTTTTACTCGCTTGCCCCTATAAACTCGGCTGAAAGCTTGGTCCAAGTTCCTAGATACCTGGCCACTTCCTATATTGTCTCCTTCTTTTGACTAAGTTAGGAAAGGATAAGCCATGATGTGCGTTCCCCCTTTGGGCCCTATCCTTAGGCCCAAAGGATATTATCCTTCGAATGTGGGCCAAAGGCCCAACCAGCCCAGGGGTGTATTAATCTTCCCTTCAAGTTTATCGACCTAATCAAGACCATCGTAATTCATCCCGCTTCCACGTGTTGACTTTTCCAAGAGCGACATATTTATCTACATCAACCACTCCCCCCTACTCTCGTAAAAAGGATAATTTTTAAGAGAGTAGGAAAAAGTAATTAAATGAATTCTAAGAGAAATTATTTGTTCCTTTAATCACCTCTTCTTCATATTTCAAAATACGAAATATCTGGCCCTTAATAATTATCTGAAGTCATCGTGCCTTTTCCACTTCCACACGCCAATTCAATTTCAAAAATCTGCATCCATGTGTTCGCCCGAGGACCAACATTCAGCCGCCCTTCCTCAGTCACGCGCGCTTTAATTGGGAAGTCATTAATTCTTCTCGGTTTTCCCCTTCTCTCTCTCCAGCGTAATTATTTCAAAACTCTTATTCATTCCACCAAAAACCCTCTTCTCCTTCTTTTCAAACTTATCTATTCTTCTCATTCTCGTTTCTATTTCTGCAATTAACTCCTCTACGCACGTTCACCGGCCACTTCGTCATCTTCGAAAACCGACCTCGACTCAGGTATCTCATCTTCTTCCTCATTTTTCTTTTATTGTAGTCCCATGTCATCTTCCGTTCCAACCTCATCAGACTCCACATCCATGGAAAGTTCAACTTCCAACTCACTCTCCATATTTCCCATAACTGATCCCGCTTTGAAAAATACAATCTGCGGTTCTTCCCTGCTCCCTTCCGAGCGCGTTGCCGCCTTCCTCCGCTCGGGTATCTTTCCCACTAATTACCTAGTTAGGGCAGCTCATAAGAAGGAACGCCCTAATTTTCCAGGTCTCAATACTCTGGCCTTCTGGGAGGCTCAACTAAAAGCGGGCCTTCGCTTTCCAATCCATCCCTACTTTTCTGAAATTTCTACCTACCTTCGCATACCCCTCAATCAATTCACCCCCAACGCTATCCGTGCGATGCTAGGTTTCTATATTTTGATGAAGGGGAACGGTGGTGAGCCCTCAGCCCAACTTTTCTTGACCCAATATATGTGTAAGTTTGCCGATGGGTTCTTCTATGCTAGTGGCCGTACTTCCAGAACCGGGAAATTCATGGAAAAGCTCCATGAAGGGGTCCAGGACTGGAAGGACTATTACTTTTTTATCACAAATCCTTCTTCTTGGGAATTTCCTCACGAAAAATGGATTTATGAAAATCCTGGGGTGCCCCGTCCTCCTCTTTCTGTTTGTTCTTCTTTGAACTTGGATGTGATGAACCACTTAAATGATAATGTTTCTGCTCATGGATTTTTCGATGTGATGAGCATTTGTAAGAACCCTAGAGCCCTATCTCATTTTGGCTTCGGTCGCCCCGATTATCCCCTAGGTCCCGATGATGGTAATACTGTTTCTTTTTTCCTTGCCATTGTTCTCAGAATTTAAACTGTTGTGATTGTTAACATCTTTGCATATTTCCTTTTGCAGCTATGAGTTGGTTAACTCAAATTTCTCGTGATGCCACTCCTCTCTCGATGGTTGCTAAGTCTCCGGCCCCTGAAAGTTCCACAAAGGCCCCGATTCCTCTCTCCCCAGTGAAACCTTCCACTGGGTCAGTTGCAAAACGTACTAGGTCTTCCACAGAAAAGGCCATAATTTCCTCATTGCCCCCTGCCTCTGATGCCTCTAAAAAGAAGAAGTCCAAGGTCAAGTCCTCCCTGCCCAATGTCACTCCAGATGCCCCTGGTGACATCAACGTCACCCACCTCATGGCTTTCATAGATCATCACACTCCGACTTCTACTACCGAAGCCCTTAATGCTCTATCCTCAGAAGAGCGAGTTGTTCATTCCGCACACAGTTTCACGCAGGTATGTTTTCAATGTAGATATTGCTTTGAATGATTAATAGGAGAAAGTATAGATGTCTTACTTCTTTATATTGTTTCTTGTGTAGTTTGGCCTCCTGTTTTCTGATGTATCCGAACGAGACCTTCAATCCCTTCAGCTAGTGGACGATCTCCAAAGCCAGGTGGAGTTGGAAAAGGTAAAGAAGGAGATACTTGAAGCAGAGCTACGGGACGCTAACCAGAAGTGTAAGGCACTTCAAGCGGAGAAGACGAAGCTTTCGGAGGAGGTTTCTTCGTTGAAGACTCAGTTTGGTGAGCGGGTTGAACGCTTGGAGGCTACTCTTCCTTTAACTGGGATGAAATTATGTATCGACTCTCTTTTTACCTCGGCCATGGGTCAGAAGTTTTTAGGTACCCTGCATCAGGAATGGTTGGAGGCCTTTCTTAAGAGTACCAGCTTCTTGGGAGCCATGGGCGCATATATCCCTCACTTCATAGATCATGGGTTTTCTAACGCCGTAGCTGAACACTCCGCTCCTGGATTCGATGGTCAGTACACTCGTGCTCTTCGTTTGAATGAGTTAGCCACTCCTCCTAAGTTCCCTGGAAATCCTGATGAAGATATCAACACTCCCTGGTGGTTGCCTAGGATGAAGAAGACAGTCTTGGAGTTGAAGCAAACTGCCCTGAAGTTGGACGACCTGGTACCGGCGAAGGATGTGATCTTTCCTATCCATGTGGCCAACCCAGATCCTGTGGAAACCGTGGCAGCCGACGCTCTAGAGGGGAAGGCAGAGGAAGGCGATTCCAGTGGGCGAGTTGATGAAGCAGGAAAAGGTTTCGAGGGGAAGAATGATATTCCCCTCTCTTCGTAACTCTATTTCTCTGATAACATTTCGGTACTTTTAAAACAACTTTATTTTTGTTAAGGCCTTTAAGGCCCCCTTTTGGTATTTTCAGGAGACTCCACACTCCTGCGTTTTTCTGTGGAGGGCCAAAGCATGATGCCCTTGGTCTGGGATATTTCTGTTTTATTTGCTGCTTAGTATTGTACCTGCACATTATCACTTGGCATGCATATATATAAATATCTCCATCCCCGCTATCATATATATGATGTGATATCTGCTCTGTTTTTCCTTTACTATGAATTTAACATATTTCTAGCATTTTCTTGACACGTAAAGGCTCTAAAGCTCATAGAGAAATCTTAAATGAGAATATAGCATTTTCTTGTTTCTGTACTTACTTGATGTCTTGATAATGCTTCTAGCTTCTTTCTAGAGTTAGAGTTCTTAGGGATTATACTCTCCCAAAAGTTAGAATGTTTAGGGATTATACTCTCCCAAAAGTTAGAGTTCTTAGGGATTATACTCTCCCAAAAGTTAGAATGTTTAGGGATTATACTCTCCCAAAAGTTAGAATGTTTAGGGATTATACTCTCCCAAAAGTTGTTTATACTTGTAAGAGTTCTTAGGGATTATACTCTCCCAAAAGTTGTTTATACTCGTAAGAGTTCTTAGGGATTATACTCTCCCTTAAGTTGTTTATACTCGTAAGAGTTCTTAGGGATTATACTCTCCCAAAAGTTGTTTATACTCGTAAGAGTTCTTAGGGATTATACTCTCCCTTAAGTTGTTTATACTCGTAAGAGTTCTTAGGGATTATTCTCTCCCTTAAGTTGTTTATATTCGTAAGAGTTCTTAGGGATTATACTCTCCCTTAAGTTGTTTATACTCGTAAGAGTTCTTAGGGATTATTGGCAGGTTAATCATATCTTCCGCTACCATACCCCCTACTCCCCCTAGCTTTAGAGGCTGTCGCGTATAGAAACTTTGGGAATTATCCTTAGGTAAAACATTTGTGGATCGGTGTAAGTCTCTCTATCTTGCAATATATCTATCATCTTATGTTTTAGTCTTCCGAACACATTTATTATCTCAACATTCATTATATGAACATTTGGCAGTTATTTCAGCACAATATTTAATGTATGAGAAATACTTTATCATAAAACCGGCATGCATAAGGGTCATCTCATCGTGGAATCAGAATATAAAAATCATCTCATCATCACATTAACATGCATTAAGGGAAATCGCTGAAATTTTCCAAAAACTATGCTCCATTGATTCAAAGTGTTTATCAACATAGGAAAATAAGGGGAACCTATGCCGGCCTCATTAAAAACCTCTCCGTGGTAAAACCCCAAGGGGAAACCCACGTAGAGGGAAAAAGAGTGTCGGTGAAGCAATTATTCGAATGAAAAGTAAACATTTAAAATTGTTCATAAAGGGAAAGATGGTAAGGGAATAACACCTTCCTCAAACATAAAACCTCTTCAAGTGGCACACGTTCCATGGCCTCAATATCTCTTTCCCCGTCATGTCCTGGAGTTTGTATGCTCCGCCTTTTAGTACCTGTACCACCTTGTACGGACCTTCCCAATTAGCTTCCATTTTTCCTGTATTTTTCAAGGCATCTGCTCTTCGAAGTACTAAATCTCCAGCTTTAAAGGAACGAGGAATCACCCTGCGATCATAGGCTGCCTTGATCCTGCTTTTGTATCTTTCTGCTTTCAGTCTTGCCATCTCTCTTTCTTCCTCTACCAGGTCCAGGGCCTCCCTCATCAGCTTTTCGTTCCTCTTCTCCTCAAAATACGTAATTCTGTGTGATCCTAGCCGGGCCTCGGGAGGTATCACCGCCGCTGCTCCATACACCAAATAAAAGGGAGATTCCCCTGTAGCTGTCTTAGGACTAGTCCTGTAGGACCAGAGGACATTATCTAGCTCCTTCACCCATCCTCCTCCTACTTTTTGCAATCGCGTTCGGATGCCATCTACTAGGATTCTATTTGTAACTTCCACTTGTCCATTGGCTTGTGGGTGGGCCACCGAAGTGAATCTCTGTATAATATTCCATCTTTCGCACCACTTTCTCACCTTCTCCCCATTGAATTGTGTTCCGCTGTCAGAAACCAAGATTCTCGACACTCCAAACCTGCAACAAATATGTTTAGCCAGAAATAGAATTACATTATCTTCCTCTATCTTGGCCAAGGGTACGGCCTCTACCCACTTACTAAAGTAATCCACGACCACAATCAAAAATTTTCTTCCCCCAGGTGCTAAGGGGAAGGGTCCGACTAGATCTATCCCCCATTTGGCGAAGGGGCAGGGTGAGTACATGGCCCCCATCTCTTCTGCAGGTACTCGTATCAGAGGTCCATTCTTCTGACACTTCTCGCATTTCTTCACATATTCCCTAGCGTCTCTGATTATATTAGGCCAGTAGAAACCCGCTCTAAATACCTTCTTCACCATAGTCTGATAACCTTCATGGCTGGACGCACAACCTTCATGAATATCCTTGATCACTAGCTCTGCTTCTCTTTTCGAAAGACATTTCAAATAAGGTTGAGCGAAGGACCTCTTGTATAATTGGTCCCCCAAGATACAATATTTCCTTCTCCAAGCTTTGGCTTCTCTGGACATTGGAGTTACCTGTCCTCTGTTCAGCTCTTCCCATATCTCTCTCCTCCAATCATCTCCTGCTGCTATCTCTCCGACCAGGGTTTCAGTGGCTAATTGATCCGCCACTAACAGGGTTACCTTTCCGTGTCCCTCGAATTCAGTGGAACTAGCTAGCTTAGATAGCCCATCTGCTTTTTCATTCTCTTCTCTTGGTACCTGTATCACTTCAAAGGTATGAAATTTATTCTTTAACTTCTTTACCTGTTCTAGATAGGCGATCATCCTTTCATCTTTGGCGAGGTACTCTCCCCTGACCTGTTGTACTATCAATTGTGAGTCGGAATATAGGGTTACTTTATGTGCCCCTAACTCTGCTGCCATATTGGCCCCTCTAATCAGGGCCTCATATTCTGCTCCATTGTTTGAGGTTGAGAACCGGAATTTGACGGCCACTTGTACCTCCTGGCCCTCTGGATCAACTAACACTATCCCGGCTCCACACCCTACTGCGGATACTGAACCATCAACGTACACTTTCCAACTTTGTTCTTCCTCCATTCTGGTAGACTCTTGAATAAAGTCTGCTAAAGCTTGAACCTTGATGGCCCTCCTGAGTTCATAATCAATATCATATTCCTGTAATTCCACTGCCCATCTAACCATTCTTCCCGACAAGTCTGCTCTTCCTAGCGTCTGCTTTAAAGGGAAATTGGTCCGCACCATAACCTTATAAGACAAGAAGTAGGGACGCAACCGCCTGGCTGTCACCACCACTGCCAGGGCTACTTTCTCCACCTCTGAGTATCTGATCTCTGCCCCCTGGATGACTTTGCTCACGTAATATATAGGTTGCTGCGTGGAGCCTTCCTCTTTCATCAGGGCTGTGCTCAAGGAGTGTTCCCCTACTGAGAGGTATAAGAGCAAAACATCTCCCTGAGAGGGCTTCGTCAGCTTCGGAAGATGTTCAAGGTGAAGCTTGAGTTCCTCGAAAGCTTTTTGACACTGGTCGTCCCATTCGAACCTCGACCCCTTCCTTAATGTTCTGAAGAAGTGGTGGCTCTTTTCTGCTGACCTTGATATGAATCTACTGAGAGCTGCGATCCTGCCATTCAGGGTCTGCAATTCCTTCAGATTTCGAGGAGGTTGCATGTCGAGAACCGCCTTCACTTTAGTAGGGTTAACTTCTATCCCTCTTTGAGTCACCATATATCCCAGGAATTTCCCTGACCCTACTCCAAAAGAACATTTAGTTGGATTTAATTTAATACCATTCTTTCGGATTACCTGGAATATCTCCTTCAGGTCGCCAATATGTTCCTCTGCCTTGACACTCTTAGCCAGCATATCGTCCACGTAAACCTCCATGTTCCTGCCTATTTGTCCTCGGAACACAGAGTCTACCATTCTTTGATAGGTGGCTCCTGCATTTATTAGTCCAAAAGGCATACGTACATAACCGAAAGTACCACATGTCGCTATAAAGCATACCTTTGGTATATCAAGGGGGTTCAACTGGATTTGGTGGGATCCTTGGTATGCGTCCATCATGCTGAGTAATTCAAATCCAGACGTGGCATCTACCAATTGGTCGATTCGGGGCAGGGGGTAGTGATCCTTGGGGCATGCTTTGTTCAGATCTCTAAAGTCAATACACATTCTCCATTTGTCAGCTCCTTTAGACACTAGCACTGCATTTGACAACCACTCAGGGAACTGTACCCTCTTCACATGCCCTGCACTTAACAGCTTATCAATCTCCTCTTTCACAATGAGGTTTTTCTCCTTACCAAAGTTCCTTAATTTTTGCTTTATTGGCCTGGCTTTGGGATCCACATTAAGGTAATGCATCACTATTTCTGGAGGGATACCAGTCATATCTGTCGAGGTGAAGGCGAAGATATCCGCATTCTCCTGAAGGGTAAGTACCATCTTTTCTTGAAGTTCAAGGCTCATGTGTGTACCTATCCTGGTTGTGAATCCCTCCTTTCCCGGGTAAAGCTCAATGTTCATTAATTCCTCATCTGCTTTCACTTTGGGTTGCTCCTGCACCAGCTCACCCACTCTCTGTTTTTTCCATTCAGGGTCTTCACCCTTGAATCTCTCCATCCCTCGGACCATGGCCTTGTCCGCTATCTTAACTGATTCGACGTAACACTTCCTTGCCTGGTACTGGTCTCCACATATCTCTCCCACACCCCCCGAGGCAGGGAATTTCATCTTCATGTGGAAGGTGGAAATCACGGCCTGAAAGATATTCAAACTTGGTCTTCCCATCACCACGTTATATGAAGATGGGACATCCACTATCAGAAACTCTATCACTTGCACGCGTCGGTTATGAGCGGTTCCTAACCCTACCTGTAATAACGCTGAACCAAGGGGTTGAATGACACCCCCTGAAAATCCATAGAGGGCTGTCTCCACTGGCCTAAGTTTTATGTTTAATTCCATCTTCTTAAAACACTCTAGGAACATGATATCAGCGGAGCTCCCCGTGTCTACAAAGATCCTGGCCACATCATATCCTGCTATATCCGTGGTAATGACTAAGGCATCATTATGGATTTCTCTGGGTTCTCCAATGTCTTCTGGCCCAAAATGAATACTGGGAGCTGCTGTCATCTTTCCTATCTCACGACATTCCATGTTCCTTCCACTCTTCAATGACCTGACGCTCTGCTTCCTCTGTCTAAAGGAATCCCCGTCAGCGGGGCCACCCATGATCACGTGAATAGTTCCCCTCTTTTGGGGAGGGGGTGGTTGATCCTCCGTGCTCTTCCTCTGTTCTCTTCTATTATCCTCTGGCTTGCCTTCAGGGTCTTTTCTCTTCTGCCCTCTGGGACCTTGTCGATCCCTTAAAATAAATTCCTTTAGATGGCCTGCTTGAATCATTCTTTCTATTTCGTCTTTCAGGTGCCAGCATTGGTTCGTGTCGTGGCCATAGTCATTATGGAATCAACAGAATCTGTCTGACTTGGGATTCTGAGGGCCCCTGTCTCGTGAATAGGGGAACTTCATATCGGGATGGTCCCCTGCCACTTCTAAAACCTCCGCCGGCTCGATCCTCAGAGGGGTATATCTCCTCATCCTTCCCCTAGAGTTCCAAGGCGCAGTTTCCTCTCCTTTTACATTTCCCAGCCCCCTCGCATTCCGGTGTCTTTCTGGACTGGGCCTCCTTGGCACTATCTCCCTTCTTCGTTCTCCATTACCCACTATTGTCTTGGTCTCCGATCGCTTATCTTTCCTCACCTCTTCCAGGGTGAGGTATTTCTCTGCTTTCCTTAGTAATTCATCAAAGGTCCGTACTGGCTTCTTGGCTAGAGACGTAAACAGGTCTCCGTCCCTTAGCCCATTAGTGAGAGCATTGATTTTGACCTCCGAAGAAGCTGTTGGTACCTCTAAGGCCGCTTGGTTGAATCTTTTCAAGAAAGCCCGAAGACTCTCATTCTCCCCTTGTCGCATGTTAAACAAGGTGAGGGTGGCCCTAGGTTGCCTCCTGGTGCTGGCAAATTGGTGCAAGAATAGTTCACTGAACTCCGACCATGAATGGATAGTATCCGGCCCTAGCTGGGTGAACCATTGCTATGCCGCTTTAGATAAGGTAGTCAGAAATACTCTGCACTTGACGCCCTCTCCGTATCGGTGCAATAGGGCGGCATTCTCGAACCTCATCAAATGCTCGTACGGGTCCGTGGTGCCATCATATTCAAAATTTAAAGATTTAAAATTAGGAGGCAGTTCATCTTGTAAAATATTGGATGAAAATTGATAACCAGTAACGTAAGAAGGTTTACTTACGTTGTCAGTCATATGCTTCTGCATGTCTTTCATTTCTCTTCGTAAAGCCTGTATTTGGTCACTAACCGCTCCCTGGTAAGTGTCGTCTGTACTTTCTCCTATCCCCGCATCCAGAGTGGTGTCCCCAGGGATCCTCTCCATATTCCTTCTGGGAGGGCGATCAAGGACGCTTCTCTCGGCTTGAGAAGGCACTCTTTCTTCCTGATTCTGGGGGAAACCTTCATTCTTGGAAGGGACCGGAGCCGAATCGATGACATGTTCCGGGGGATTCTGCTTCGTTCTTTCATTAGCTGGTGGAATAGGTCCAAGAGGGCGAAGTCCACGAGATGTAATTATTCTTTCCACTGCTTGCTCTATCATCACATCCAATTGGTCTTGAGAGATAGTAAAGAGTTCCGGTTGAGCATTGGGTTGTGGAGTGTCCTTATTCGTCCCACTTCCCGAAGCTTCCAAAGTACCCGCCGTGTTCCCCTCCTGGACGGGAGGGATATCTTCCACTATAGGATTTACAGGTTGTTTCCCTAGATTTCTGTTCACGGGAAAACCTGGTGGGGGCGGAGGAAAGGGAAGGGGAGTGAAATCTCCCTTCTCCTTAGTCTGCTTCGTCGGATCCTGCTCTCCACCCATTTAATATGGAATGTTTCTCACGCCTTAGCTAGAAATGTTCCCACAGATGGCGCCAGTTGATGCGTCGAAAAAGAACGCCTTTAGATATCAGTCGTTCCTCTGCGAGCACTGCTAATCACGAATTGAATCACTCGTTTGTCCTTGGCAATCTTCACGTAAATCTCCTTGAGAATCCGAAAATGACCTGCAAAAGTACGCCGGAGGGGGGCTCCGGCGTAGAAGCTCCGACGCTCAAGTCAGAATCGGTCTTTAGGAGAATCAAAGAGGAATTCCCTTGTATCTTTAGGGAAATTCCGGTGAATAATATGGCGTTTCTTCGTAATTCAGTGTATTTTTTTCGTGAGAGTGTGTATATTGTGTTAAAAACGTACTAAGAATATAGAAATAACCTGCTTATATACCTGGCCCCTTTCTCCGGAGAGGGAAAGACTCGTTCTCCCTATTTTTACTCGCCTGCCCCTATAAACTTGGCTGAAAGCTTGGTCCAAGTTCCTAGATACCTGGCCTCTTCCTATATTGACTCCTTCTTTTGACTAAGTTAGGAAATGATAAGCCATGATGTGCGTTCCCCCTTTAGGCCCTATCCTTAGGCCCAAAGGATATTATCCTTCGAATGTGGGCCAAAGGCCCAACTAGCCCAGGGGTGTATTAATCTTCCCTTCAAGTTTATCGACCTAATCAAGACCATCGTAATTCATCCCGCTTCCACGTGTCGACTTTTCCAAGAGCGACATATTTATCTACATCATACACCAAAAAACATAAAAAACAACATGGCACAATTTTTTTTTTAAGAAACACTAACATTTAAAAGGAGAAAGACATATGTATAATCAGATTGAGTAGAGAAAAATGTGAGAACATGTTGTTATGAAAAAATTGAGAAAAACAAAAACAACCCATAATAAAATAAAAAATAATTATATAACTCTAACAAAATAATGAGAATTAATAATTACTAAAAATAGAGTAAACAAAAGAAATTTAGAACACAATGTAAAACAGAAAAGATTTAGAAATGCTCACCTTTTCATTAATAACCACCCATTCAAAATAATTCTACTGAAATGAAATACAGTTGAAGATCACACAACTTTTACTTTTAATCTCTTGTGATGATACATAAATCAATGACTAATTTTATAGAAATCAATTGCTAATTTAACTATGTGCAATGATCCGTTTGTATCTTGACGGTGGAGGAGAAGATGAGAGAACGGAAAAAATAATTTATGAAAATTGTAAAAGAATCGAGAGAAAAAAAAGGAAGAGAAAGAAAGGGGAAAAAAAAAAGAGAAAGAATAAGATTTTTTTAAGCAAGAATTAGTCGGTTTTTAATTATTATCCAAATTCTTAAAATTTTAAAGTAAGAGAGAAAAATAAGAAAAAAATAAAAAATGTAGAATGAGAGAGAAAAAGGGAAAAGAACTGGAAAAAACAATTTAAAAAACTGTAAAAGAAAACAGTAGGAGACCGAGAAAAAAATGAGAGAGCTGAAAAAAAAATTGTAAGATTTAAGAAAATTAGAAAAATAGAAAGAAAGAAAAGTGAGATGACACATAAGAGATTGAGGATTTAGAAATAGTAATTAAGAGTAGATGTTTTTTTTTTTTTTTTTGAGGATAGAGTACAAGGAGTAAAGAAGAAAGTAAAAAATTATAGCTCCTTGATCCATTGAGGAATTGCATCTCCATACCAATCGTAAGGTAATGAAGTGGCGTGCTCACAATGTGCAATAGCATGAGCTTTTCTGTTTTGTTCTCTGGAAATATTTTGGCAATCCCACACTAGGATTTTCCTCATAAGGTGTTTAACAGAGAGAACAATACCATTTTCCAAACCTTCAAGGGTCTTGACATCTTTTAATGCATCAGCTGCCAAGCTAGAATCCGTTCGTATGCCGTCAATTTTTAGACCATAATGAATGCATCTTTCGAGTCCGAACTCAATTGCTTTTAATTCAGCCGCAACAACTGACCCTGGGTAATTAATCTGACAATTCCCAGCAAGAACAGTGGTTTGATTTTGATCAAGAACCACAAATCCTATAACATAGAATTCTTTCCTATTGTCAAAGGCTGCATTAGTAAACAGAACTTGCCTTGGAACATTATTCAAGATGGAGAAGCCCTTCAAATTAGCCAAACGGTGTCCATCAAAGGCCCCGCCATTAAAGTCCTTCCAATATCGAATAGCCCAATCAATCTCAAAAAGATTCGCACCTTTTTTTTTTTTAACAATTGGATCGTCAGTGTGGTTCCATTTGCATCTTTCTTTCCAAATAGCCCAGGTAATGACCAGAAATAGATTTATTTGGTCAGTTTTCAATTTTCCAATCAAGCCATCAAAAAGGTCTCCAACTGATCCTTTTGAGAAATTCTTAACATCACACCAAAAATTATGTTTTTTTCAAACACTCTTCGCAAATGGACATTTAAACAAGGCATGCATAGAATCAGCAAAAGAAGCACCACAACAAGAACAAAAGGGCTCAATCGGAATATGATGGTTAAAAAAATTACCTTCTGTCGCAAGGCAGCCACTTAAGATCTTCCAGCTGAAAATACGTACTTTAGGAGGTACTTTGAGTTTCCAAATGGTTTTATGCATTTTCCTGACAATGTCCCTATTGGATGACCCAGATAAAGGAACATTGGTACCAACACTGTCTTGTTTACAGGCCAATCCATATCCTGAAGCAACAGTATATTTTCCAGACGAATTTTCCGGCCAGAACCTCTGATCCTCACTTTGAAAGCCCAAAAGAGGAGTTTTTATGATTGCCTCAACCTCAATAGGTAGAAAAGCATCTTTCAGTAGGTCTTCATTCCACTTGTACTCTTTTGTGATAAATCTACTAACCTTGGAACCAGTGGCTTTGTTTGAAAGGAGACATCCATTGTTAAAATTTTGTAGCCATCTATCTTTGTATATATGGACCGTCCTTCCATTACCAATTCTCCACCTAATTCCCTCTTCCAAAATCTCCCCACTCCAAATGAGTGACCTCCAAATAAAAGAAGGATTAGAGCCTAATCCAGCTTCCATCACATCCACATGTTTAAAGTAACGGGCCTTAAAAATTATGCTGCAAAGGGAATCAGGATAACAACACATTCGCCATATCTGCTTAGCTAGAAGTGCTTTATTGAAAAGCATCATCTTACGAAAACCCAGCCCACCCTCATCCTTAGGTCTGCACATCTCAACCCATTTCTTCCAATGTAATCCTGGCGCCTCATTAGAACCCCACCAGAAATTTGCAATAAGTTTCTCAATGTCTGAACAAACTGATATTGGAATACGGAAGCACGACATAGCATAAGATGGAATGACTTGCAGAACTGACTTGATAAGCACTTCCTTACCTCCCTCAGAAAAACATTTATGACCCCAAGATTGGATACGTTTTTTAACTCTATCAACAAGATATCCAAACTGCAATTTCTTTGCTTTGACTGAAAACGTAGGAAGTCCCAAGTAAACTTCATGTCCTTCTGCACCCCTTACACCTAAAATATGCTTAACCATCTCACGATTACAAGGCTTAGTCCATGGACTAAAAGTGATCATTGATTTATCAAAATTGATCAACTGACCTGAAGCTTTTTCATAAGTGTTTAAACAAGCCTTCAGATTAGAACATTCTTTATGATCAGCCTTAAGGAAAATAAGGTTATCGTCTGCAAAAAACAAATGAGAAACTGCAGGGGCCGTTCGAGCAATTTTGATACCAGTAATAGCATTTTGTGCACAAGCTTTAAGAATCAACGAAGACATGCCTTGAGCAAAAATAACAAAAAGAAAGGGGGGCAGTGGATCACCTTGACGAAGACCCCTCGTAGGTGTAATGATATCCGATAATTTTCCATTAATATTGATATTGTAAGAAACTGAGGATATGCATTTCTTGATGAGGTTGATCCAACGAATTGAGAAACCTGATCTTTGCATTGCTTTTAAAAGGAAAGGCCACTCAATCCGATCATAGGCTTTACTCATATCCAACTTAAGCGCTGCATAACCCTTTTTACTCTTCGAATGTCGAAGCCAATGCATGCCTTTAAAGGCAACCAAAATATTGTCAGTAATCAACCTGTTCGGGACAAAAGCACTCTGAAAGGGGTCAACAATATCTTGCATGACACTCTTGAGTCTGTTTGTAATCGTTCTTGCCAAGATGCGATAACTCACATTGCATAAACTAATCGGCCTGAAGTGGGAAACCAAAGTAGGGTTTTTTACCTTAGGGATGAGAGTAATTGTGGTACGATTCCAATCTTCTATCGTTCTATCAGCATTTAGGACCTCAAACATTTGTTTAGATATTGCATCCCCAATCTTTGGCCAATTCGTTTGAAAGAACGAAGCTGGAAAACCATCAAGACCAGGCGCCTTCCAAGGATTAAGATCACCAACCGCTCTATTAATTTCATCTTGTGTAAAAGGAGCATCAATGGCCCGAATAAGATCTTCATTCAGACTGAGCATCATGTTATTTGTAACTGATGCAATATCATCATCACCCGGAGCCGTCGAATGAAAGAGATTCTGAAAATAGCTCATGAAGACGTGATTAAGATCATGTTCTTGAACAGCCCAATCACCATTTTCTTTTTTAATTTTGTGAATCAGATTTTTACTTCTGCGCAAATTTGCCCGGGCATGAAAAAATTTCGTATTTCGACCGCCCTCTTTAAGCCAATCAATTCTAGAACGTTGTTTCCAATACCACTCCTCCTGAGTATAAAGTTTTTCCAGCTCTTTTTCCAAAGAAGATACAACATCAAAGTTCGGACCACCATTCTCTTTATTCAATTCATCAGCTAATTTTTCATGAATGGTATCAATTCTAGCCTTTAAAGAGCCCCCTTTGGTACTAGCCCACTTCTTGAATGTTTTTCCACAGTGAGAAAGAGCTTCGTTAAGATTACAAACTGGATGAACGGTATCCCATACATTTCCCACCATTTCTTTGAAATCTGGTTCTTTAATCCATTGGTTTTCAAACCTAAATATAGAATTGTGATGTTGCCCAGTTTGAACATGATTCGACTCACATGAAAGCAAAATGGGTCGATGATCTGAACCAAAAAAACCAAGAGTTTTAGCTGAGTAATTGGGAAACAAAGTAGACCATTCTTCATTAGCAACAAACTGATCCAACTTTTCTTTAATAAGACCTTCCCCTTTTCGTCTATTGAACCAAGTAAATCTAGGCCCTTCTGATCTGATAGGAGAGAGTGCATTACATGTCAAGGCTTCTTGAAAGTTAAGGAGGCTAGATAAAGGTTTTTGAGTTCCACCCCATTTCTCATGATGAAATAAATTTTCATTGAAATCACCTCCAACTAGCCAAGCCTTGGAAGAAAGACAAGAAAAAGTTTTAAACCTCCTAAGAAGGTCCCATGAAAAATGTCTATCTGAAGGTTTAGGGTGTCCATAGAACCCAGTGAATCTATATTTGATCATATTAGAATCAATCAAACAGTCAATATGTCCACACGAGTAGGATAAAATAGAGACATTCAATTCCTTCCAAAACACCACCAACCCTCCAGCCAAACCAGAAGCATTAACATTAAAACAACCATCAAAGCCAAGTTTAAACTTCAAAACCTCAACCCTACTAGCTGTACATTTAGTTTCAGACAAAAACAAGATAAAAGGACGGAATTTAGAAACTATTCTGGCCAACGAACCAAAAGCACGAGAGCCACAGATGCCCCGTGCGTTCCAGCAGATAATACTCATTCAGCCCGGCGATGAGTTCCAACACACTAAACTCATTCCATCCGACGGGGCTAAGTGCATACATAAAAAAGGAAATCCCAACAAATCCAAAGTATATGCCCCATAGTTGTTCCTCTGCAATTAAGAAGTGAAATTTGCCTGGAGGATAATGTTCACCAGAAATTGAAGAGACCCAAAATACATAAACCCCCAAAGGAAAAGAAAAGCTTACGATGATGGCAAAAGGTGGATATATGATATGCTGAAGCACAATAGCACAAAAATCTAGACCAGTTAAAAATCCATCCCTCGGCGCCGCACGACAGCACGCAATTCTCCAATCTCAAGTCGCCTGAGTTTCGAAAACAATATCTCCAAAGAGAAAAGTTCATGTGTTGTTAAAGATGCGCTTGAATCTGGTGGGGGAGGAGTGTGGGGTCGGCGTAGCTATGTGGAGAAGACGCTCAGCGACGTGGTTGTCGAGAAAAAAAAACCCAGAGATGGTGCGGTGGGTGGGAATACATGAGAACAGTAAAAGAGATAAGAAAATCACCCGAAGGTGCGGCGGTGACGACCGACACGCGGCGGTAGTGGCGGCACGCGGTGGCGTAGGATGTACGCACGGAGGCGTTGGAGAATTAAGAGTAGATGTTGATTGATGAAAGGAGATAATATGTAGATTTGGTCATCCTACAACCCACCTTCAAGAATTTACATACGCCCAGGGTTTTTTTTTTTTTTTAGGGTGAAACATTTTGTATTTTGTGTATTATATAGATAAAACAATCTTGATCAAATACACTCAGATTCAACAATATTCCTTCAAAAAAAAATTACTACTACAGATCAATCGTGAGAAAATGAAGAGAATGTCGCTTGCCAAGAGTTGCATAATAAAAAAAATTAATAATTTTATGTCGTCAAAACAATATCAGTTGTGCTTGGTGCTCAACTAATGTAGTGTATTATGTTATTTGATAAAGCATATGAATAACATATACTCCATAAACTGATAAAAGTAATAAATGACACAATGATTTATAATGGTTCGAAAACTCAACTTCTACATCTTCTCCATAAACTCGGGTGTGAGTTAATTCCTTTCAAAGAGTGCTTCAATTTTAAGTGTCAATGAACACTTCCAGCCTTATCACCCTTCATGAGTTTTATCTTCTGAATTTATACGAGGTTTAGCCCTCTTACAACAGTTGTTACGTACTAAACAAACGTAAAATAACATTCGATCTCTCAAGGGGTAGTATGTTTGTGATGAAGTAATTCCACCCAAGAATGAAAATATTGTTGTCGGTGGAAATATCGGTACCTTAAATTTACGAATATATCGATAGAAATATTGATATCGGTAAAATATAGAAAATTGACGGAAAGTTTATTAAAATGATGAAAATTTAAGATGAAACTTTAGATAATATTATAACTAACTTTAATACATTAATTTAGCCTAAAATCACTACAAAATGATTTTTTTATGACAAACATATGAATCACAAAATACAAAATCGGTCTAAAGTGATACAATAACTGTTCATAATTATTTAACACAAGATAATTAGTACCAAAATGATAGAAGGGACATAAGATTCTTGCTTTCCTTGAAAAAAACTGAAGGAAACAATTCAAACAAGTCAATTTCTTTGAAAATCGATATTCCCGATATTATACCGATATTTTTTAATTTTCCTACCAATAGGATGTAAATTGGACTAAAAATTATATAAATTTGACACTTTAGGACGTATTTTTAAAAAGTGAAAATTAAAAAAATTTAAAATGGAATCGATTTAAATTACCAGACGTATTTACAAAATTTCCAAAATTTTCTTGGAGGTCGTAAGATACTGAACGTAAAAATAATATATTTATATGGAATTAATCCTATTCATATTAGCAAAATATATATTAATATGCGCAATGGACACTAATTTGGGCCAAAAATGCCACTGTAGTATAAATGAAGTAGAGTAATTAAGTTTGTTTGAAGCTGAAGTAACAACCTTTTAGAAGTACGTGTTCTAACACAAGACTTGTACGGAAGAGTGACTTCTTCTCCATGCCTGGCTCATCTTTTCCAATGACTCGCCCACTAACTCACTATACTATTTAAACTTAACCAAAAATCAATTAATTGTAGTATATTTATATGATTTAATATCAATATACATATATGTCAGAAATTGTTTTTGGAGTTGAGTATCATGATCGAACTCTCTCTGATAGCTAGCTTATAATACTCCGGTGCTAGGGTAGAAGTTAAGTAATATTCATTAGTTTCTTGTTCTATATATATATATATATTTTTTTTTTATTTTTTTTGACATTTTTCAATGTGGAACAAATCCCAACTCTAATTTTGATTACAACTATTTCTTTAAAATAATATTTTGAATTGAAGATCTTTTAGACGTGCATGACTATGGGGGTTGTTGCATATTTGACACCTATAAATAGCTATAAGCCTATAATGTAATGTAAAAAAAAGTTCTGTGTGGTCTCAAATATAAGATGGATGTCCATTTTAATATTTTAGTTATATTTTAGTTTTAAATAATATTGGGTAGAGGCTCCATTAAATCACATAGAGCATAATTATATAGTAAATGAGAATTGTCTTATACAAGTTTTTGTTATAATGTAAATGTTATAATTTTTAAGTTATTTTTTTCTCTTATTATCTCAGACAATCAGACAGCGCCAATATAAAATTTTCATTTTCAATCTGTGTTGACATAAATTTTTATTGTATCATGTTCATATTACTCTTATCATATCGATATGAATCACAATATAAATTATTTTTTAAAGTAAAGTCCTACTGCAACCAACCTCAAATGCTAAATTAGATTATTTGTAAGTTTTTTTTTTAAGAGGGCGTTTGTTTCTTTTTTAAAAGTGAGGATTCAGTAGGATAATTAACAAATCAATCAAGAATGAGTTTTTCACAAAAAAAAAAAAAAAAAAACAGAAAAGAAAAGATATATCCCCACACCCACATGATAACCCCAAACAAAAAAACTCAGGTTGTATTTGGATGGAGGGATTTGATTTGAGGAGGTATTTCAAATGAAAGTTTTTGAAAATAGATGAATTTTAAATGACACGGTTTTTAGGGAGGATTTAAAATTCTCTCAATTTTAACTAAAAAAATTATGTTTAAGAATTTTATTCATTCATTTATTTTTTAATCCAAACAAGTGGAATGGATTTGAATGATAAATTTGAAATCCATAAATCAAATCCCTGTGATGGAGCCTCAAAGTATCCGTAGGACCGTAGCTCTCCCATCCTATTGTTGTCATCTTCATTAATTTCAACAAAAAACCATATTAAAGATTAGACTTGAGTTTGGGGCATATTGACCATATTAATATAAGAAGAAATTTTAGTATGTAATATTTCACATGCAATATAATTCTATATTAAAAAAGGTGTAAAAAAAATTGTGGGTCGAAACAGGTCAAAGGGAATCACTCACAGAAATCATGCAAAAGCATATATATATATATAAAAATTAATTCGTTTTCAGGTATGTATTTTTATAAGGAAAAATGTATGTTAATGTATGAACAAATATACTTATTCTTAGTAACTCAAACTTGTCATTACAGTAACACATGCTTGGAAGCGAGTTTTTCTAGTTGTATTATTCACAATTTTTGGAGAGATTCGTTTGAACCGTTTTCAATTCAATTTCTACCCACTAATATTTTTCTTGTCTTTTTTTCTAATTTACGCTAATATTGTATATGCAAATATATAAGTGTTTGTGTATTACTCCCTCCGTCCCATAAAGATAGTTACATTTGACTTTACACACAGATTTAAAAAAAATCAATAAATGTGGTCAAGTTTAACTAATATGTTTATTTTACTCTTGATATTTTATAAATATGGTGTACAATCTAAAACAGTTGGGTTTTAAAAGTAATTGTGAAGTGTATTTAATTAAGGATAAAATTATCAATAAAACATTTAATACTTAAGTAAAAGAAGAAATATTGCTATAATTTAGAACATCAAAAAAAGAAAATGTAGCATCTTTGTGGGTCGGATGAAGTACTAAAGTATCAAAGAAACAAGTTTATAAGTTATGGCTACGCGACTAGGACTCAGACTTGAATAATAAATTATAAATGGGTCACAATATGAGACATTTTGCAAAGCAAATTTATTAGAGTAATATATAGGTGGTATAGTTACAACTTACAACTATGCATTTATAACAGTATTCAAAATCCAATAAGACCTATTTAAAGTTCAATCATTATATTTTTAATGGGAAGTTCAACTACATTTTATGTCATATAATAATACTCCATATTATACACATACATAATACTATGATATACGTATAATATATATGAGCATAACATAAGTGTATGTAATTAAATAAAATTGAGTAGTGTATTTTAAAATCAAATATCACACTTAATCATTAATCCCGTTTACATTTAAACTACGTTTTTCTGTCAATAAAATTGAATATATTATAAAATCAAATAATGACGGGCCGCGGGCAGGTTTTTAAAACACTTTCATATCTGGTTTGATTAAGGAAAAAAAAAGGTAAGGTTGAACTTTTGTTTCAAATTCAAGGTTTTTTTTTTAAAATATGAGGGTTAATTAATTTCACCTCTAGATATAGATATTTCTGCTCAGTCAAGTCTTTAATATCTTATAAACTTCATTTTCCACGTTTACATTTAAATATAAGTTTTCACACTTAGAGGTGAATTAAAATTAAAGGGAATGAATTATATACCAATATGGGGAGACTTTTTGTCAGTCAAGATTAGCGACATGTAGTTGTGACCATTAAGCAAATAAAAATTGCAAACAATGTACTAGTACTTTTTTTTTTTGAAATATACATCATAAACCTTCTCTTTTCCCCTCCCTGACTCGAACCCAAATCTAATGTCTAGGTAGTGATACTATAACCACTTAAATTATTCAATTTTATCAACAATGTACTAGTATTAATGTATTATTACAGGGATTGTTGTCTCCTAATACACTCATAAATATTTGTATACTTTGTACATATTAATTCATTCAATACACAATTATATTGTCTATAGTAGAAACACGCCACAACAAAATTTCAACATAAAAACACTGTCAAACTTCATTTCAACAACATAAAAACTTGTATGCAATATTACATGTATGCAATATTAACCAATTAAAGTAAATTTAGGTTAAAATTTATGGATCAAATGTGGGTCAACCTTTGTGAACAACGAGATATGATCACCGTTAATAGGGGTGGGAATGGGCTAGACCTTGATAGACTTTAAGAAAAAAAGTCTGTCCTGTTATATATTTCTTAGGCCCGAGCCTGACCCATGACCTGTCATAGGCTTTTTTTAAAGACTCAAAGTCTGGCCTTTTTAATAAATAGGCCTGGCCTGAAAGTCTTTTAAAGGCCTCTTTAGCGTATTTTTAAAAAAAAATCTACAACAGTATTATCATCAAATTATAAAAATTAACTCTTTAAATCTCAAAATGAAGAAATGGAAGTAATAGAATGTTCCAAAAAAATATTCAACTATTACAAAGAAAAATGTAACTAGTGTTACTAAATTTTCTTATTTATTTATTTGAAAATTACATATTATATAAGTATATATATATATATATATATATATATATATATATATATATATGGAAATCACTTTCTAGTACATTTGATGATTTCTTACTACAATGTAGTATAATCATTTTCTAGTACATTTCACATTTACACCAAATATTTCACATTCACATTTCACATTTACAAACAAACATTTCACATTTAAAAGTGGTTGTATTAAATTGTGGGGAGAAGTTGGATTTTGTATCAAAGAGTGAATAATCACTATATATATATATATATATATATATATATATATATATATATATATATGTGTGTGTGAAGTTATATAGGCCGGTCTGTTGGGCTTAAAAGGCTTACGAAAAAGTTTGAGCCCGGCCTATTTAGCTAAATAGGCTTCTAAAAAAGCTTGAGCCCGGCTTGTTTATTAAACGAGCCGAGTCGAGCCGAACTTTAATAGGCCGAGCCGTAGGCCCCTGTCGGGTAGCCTAGCCCATTCCCACCCCTAACCGTTAACTTTGATGAGTGTGTAATGTCTTGTATATATAGAGGTGATTTATAAGGTAACACAATCACATGATTTTAGGTAAAAGATATATACAATAAATGTGCAATCCCTATATACAAGGAATGGTTGACTCATTCCTTAATATCCCCAGTCAAGCGATGCGTGGGATAAGGAAAAACGCAAAGCTTGGAACGAAGGAACTCAAATACCGGGTGAGGAAGGCTCTTTGTAAAGTTGTCGGCCAGCTGAAGGTGTGTGGGAACAAACTGGGTGGACAGCTTGCCAGCGGTTATGAGCTCGCGAACGAAGTGACAATCGATGTCGATGTGTTTAGCTCATTTGTGAGCCACTGGATTCTGACTAAGAAAAATGGCACTATTGTTGTCCGAGAGAAGAACTGGGCGAGCAGGTAACGGAATACGGTGCTCGCGGAGTAGAGTGGTTAGCCAAACGACCTCGGCAACTGCGTTGGCTAAGGCACGATACTCCGATTCACAACTAGAGCGAGCAACAGTGGGTTGTTTCTTGGCACTCCAAGACACCAGATTTCCACCTAGGAAGATAGAATAACCATAGGTGGAGCGACGAGTTTCCACACAGCGAGCCCAGTCAGCATCAGAGTAGGCGACCACGGAGGAGTCTGGTCGGCGAGAGAAGGAAAATACGTAGTTGAGAGTGTGTTTGACGTAGCGAAGAATCCTCTTCACTGTCGAGAAGTGGTTGATGGTTGGCACTTGGAGAAACTGGCTGACATGATTCACTGAGAAAGAGAGACTAGGGCGAGTAATGGAGAGATACTAGATGGCCCTACCAAAGAGCGATACAGAATAGGGTATGAGAACGGATCACCAGTGTTGAGAAGTGTTTCGCCTGCGGCCAAAGGAGTGGCTATAGGTTTAGAGTCCCGAAGATCTGCTCGGTCAAGGATCTCGCGAGCATATTTGGATTGCCCAACAAATAAGCCCGACGAGGTGTAAGTGATTTAATCCCAAGAAGTAGTTCAGGCGACCAAGGTCCTTGAGGGCGAACTCCTTGTTCGCCTGAGCAATGAAGCGAACAAGTGTGGAGGGATCGTTTCCAGTGACAATGATATCATCCACATACAAGAGGAGATAGACGACAGAGGAACCCTGAAAGAGGTAAAATAGCGAGGAGTCAGACTTGCACTCCTTAAAGCCAATGCCGAGTAGGAAGGAGCTGAACCGCTGGAACCAGACCAAGGGAGCCTGGCGAAGACCAGAACCAGAAAAGGGAAAGCACTCTTCATCAAATATAGCATGACGAGTAATAAAAAAATTGGAGGAGCCAGGATCGAGACACCGAAAACCCTTGTGGAGGCTACTGTATGTCTGTATCCCAAGAAGAGGCATGGTCGACTGCGAGGAGATAGCTTGTTCAAGGCATAGTCTCGTAGGTATGGGAACACTCGACAGCCAAAAGGCTTGAGGTTGCCATAAAGGGGCACAGTGCCGAACATAACCTGAAATGGAGATAGGCAGCCCAAGACCAAGGACGGGAGGCTGTTGATGAGATGGACGACAAGGGAAAAAGCATCGAACCAAAATTCCGATAGGGCACGGGCATGAAAAAGCATAGAGAGGCCAGTCTCAGTGATGTACAATCCTTGTTCACACCGACCCTGAGCCACCACTTCCTTGGTAGCCCGATTCTGAATAATAAACGATTTGTCAAAAAAATAAACATCAACTGGAAAATCAGACGCGAGTTTGCTAATAGATAAGAGGTTCTTGGTGATATGAGGGACAACAAGAACATCCAAAAGACCAATATCCTTAGAGAGTGATTGGAACCCAACACGAGAGATCTGTAAGGAATTACCATCACCGACAATAACTTGACCATTACCGGTATAGGGGGCCGAGGTGTCTAAATGGGAGGCACTGGAGGTTATATGAGCCGAAGTACCGGAGTCCACATAACAATTCGAGGAGGCCGGCGAGAATACGGTGCAGGCCGAATGGAAGACCTGAGCAAGGTTGGCGAACGAGTCCTCAGACGGGCGAGCAGAAAGGCGAACAGACTAGCGAGGATCTAGGCCGCGAACAAATCGCTGAGGACATTTGTTGGCATAGTGCTCGCCACGACAAATATGACAACGAGGGATATAGGGCTTCCGCCCCCTGCGACCACCAGAGAAATCATTTCGGCCACCACGAGGAGAGTTAGAGGGGCGACCACCAGCATGGTCGCGAGACTGTGGGCGAGCAGAAGGCTGACCATGAGCATAAAAGGCAGTCGGGGAAAGTTCAGCCAAATTGGGCTTATTCACAATTTCGAAGGCAACAACCTAATGCAACAAGCTACGGAAGGAAGGAACGGGTGAGAAAGCCATTCCGGTGTCTACAAACCGGCTGAATTTGGGACTGAGGCCCCTCAGAAACCAGTGCGACATGTCAGAACTGTCCACGGGTTTGCCGATCACGGCAAGTTGGTCGCACAAGACCTTAAAGCGACGACCGTAGTCGGCAACAGAGAGAGAGTCAGGTTTGAGGAGAAGGAGTTCCTCACGAAGCTGAGTGGTGCGCGACTAAGAGGAGTGGCTGAAGGCATCCTCTAGGGCAAACCAAGTTTCACGGGCTGTGTCACATTCAATTACCTCGACCAAGGATTCTTCGGTGAGAGAGGCAAGAAGAAGGGCAATGACCTTCTGATCCTTCGATTTTCAGGCAGCAAAGGTTGGATGAGCATCGGGACAACCTGCTTCTTCCAAAGGAGATAGTTGGAAGAAGAGGGTTTCACTGTAACCAAATGAATGAGAACATTCATGGGGATAGAGGAATCTGCCATTGCAAGACAGTGTCGAGGGGGACCAGCTCGACAGGGAGAGGCGGTGGCAGAGAGGGAGAGAGAGAGAGAGAGAGAATTAGGGTTAGGGTTTTTAGGTGTAGTGTTTAGGCTGATACCATGTGAACAACGAGATATGATCACCGTTAACTTTGGTGAGTGTGTAATGTCATGTATATATAGAGGTGGTTTACAAGGTAACATAATTACATGATTTTAGGTAAAAGATATATACAATAAATGTGCAATTCCTATATACAAGGAATGGTTGACTCATTCCTTAATAACCTTAATTAAAATATTTATTTGCGTTCCCAAATATTATCTTACTACAAGACCAAAATTTTGTCACTAGAAGGCCAAAAGTGTATTATTACAAGTCAAAAAATATTCTAGACACTTTTTTTTGGGCGAAATTATTAGAATATTTTTAAGCAAAAATTATTCTGCTACTACATGACTAAAACTATGTTACTACAAGACCAAAATTTTCTCACTATAATTTCAAAAGTGTATTACTACAAGTCCAAAAATATTCTGGACATTTGTGTATTTTGGTGAAATTACTAGAATATTTTTGAAGTAAAAAGTATTCTGCTACTACACGACTAAAACTATGTTACTACAAGACCAAAATTTTATCACTATAAGGTCAAAAATATATTACTACATGTCCAAAAATATTACGGACACTTAGTTTTTTGGGTGAATTTGCCAGAATATTTTTAGATATATAGTAGTAAACTTTTGGACTTGTAGTAGTAATACTTTAGCCTTGTTGTAGTAACAATATTTTTGTCATGTTACTAACCAACCCGTGAATTTTCTGGGCAACCCGAATTCGGAATTATGACCCGCAAATTTTTGTGAAGTTTATTAATAGAACTGATTGAGATCCGAATTGAGATCCACAAGATTTAGCTTAGGGTTTTAACTTTGACCTAATTGTACTAAGATACATACATACAATATTGCACAAAAGATTTCCCCTTTCAACAAACACCATCATCCAAAAAACATGTCCAAAAATATTCCACATGCAAAAAATCTTGATCGTATTAGGTAACACAAATTTCAACCAAAAATCTCCAAAAAAAAAAATTGTCATCACAAGGAATGCAAATTCGATCGAGAAAAAAATTAAATTAGAAAAAAGAACTACTAATTAAAGTACGGGTAGAAAACTCACACATTTCAATATTCTTTGATCTCTAGAATTTTGAAGAAGTTTGATGACAGTATAAAATGAGGGGAGAGGAAGGTGATTTTTTTTTTTTTTAACATAAAGGAAAATTCCATAGATCACGATATGTTAGCCATATGCTACTCTGTTTTCCTTCCTAGTGACAAAATTGCATGAAATGAACTCAGCTTCCACAACTAGACTGCATATATCTTCTGATGGGTCCTTGAGGTGGGGTATCAGACGAGTGTTGTGTGAAATAAAACTAACCCTCTAATAGATGACATCGTCAGCTGACTAAATAGGGGTCTAGAACTAATCGGCCGGCTGATTAGGTCAGCTGATAGAGAAGCGTGTGCGGAATTTGTAGTGTGCCCATTTTAGAAAGATTATACTCGTCTATATACTCATGGAAATTTTAAAAACTTTTATTTCATGCATAAACACATTTTATGATATCAGAAGACTTGGTGTCTTCTAATTATGAACTTTCGAATAACAAAACAAATGAGTATATCAACAGACTTGGTGTCTGCTGATATAAGACATTTTCCTTTTAAACATATGCTATGTAAATATGCATGCTAAAACAGTAAATAACACATATATTTATAGTGGTTCGGATCTCAATATCCTACATCCACTCTCACGATCTCAATCACGATATTAGCCTCCTTGAATACTTTAACGTCCCAAGAGGAGGTCGTCTTGCTACTTTATAGTCCCAAGAGAAGACTTTTAATCAAGATCCTCAACTACTTTTTGAGGATACAGATCTACTTGTTGGTTAGGTAACAAGTAACCTTTACAGTGGTCTTCTTCTTGATTGTACTTAGTGTGTATACCTCAGCCTATCTCCTAAATGAGTGTATAGAAGGGAAGACTCGAGAATGACTAAGTATGAGAAATTCCCTTACAATCTGAGTTAGCCTAAAGTTAAGATTGAGAATTTCTCTTCTAAGCTTGGGATGTGTATAAGACTATGCAGGTTTAGATATCATGAGTTCACTCACTGGGGTGTGGGTATGGATGCTTGCTTGATGTCTTTATATTATGGTGTTCTTGAGCTCTTCTGATTTTCTGGACTTGGAACATTTGCTCAGCCTCTAAGCATCACCCTCACTCTTACATGAGATATGAAATGAACTCAGTATTTATAGTGTGATTTTCTTGAATGTTACCGTTGGAAAGTAACAAGCAAATCCCACTATTTCATGAAAACAATCTTTTGTTTGATATTCTAAATATTACATTTCCATGTAATATTTAAAGTATCTTTGACTTTACAGATTCTGCAGCCTTTGTGTCAAATTCGTATTTCTGTTGTCGCGCTTCCATTGGTCCACATCAGCTTGTATGGATGCTGTCTAACGGATAATCAGCTGATATATCACAGCTGATTTTCCACAGCTGATTTCTGCTGTCTTTACTCTGTTGTAGACCACAACTGACTTTCCACATCAAATTCTACTCTGCTGTCTTTACTCAACTTATCTTCTGGACTTCTTCTCTACTGATCTTGACACTTGACTTCTCTGATTGCTTCCTCAGCCGTGTAGACTAGTCTGTTTAGTTAAGCGGCTTTGTCTCAACTGTGTTTGGCTTTACTCAGCTGATGTTGTTAACTCAACTGATCTTGCCTCAGTTGATCATACTCAGCTGAACATCAGATGAGTTCCACTCATCTGATTTACTCTTCTGATTATCAGATGAGTTCTACTCATCTGATTCTCTCTTCTGTTCTTCTGATCTTCTCTTCTCGTCTTGAGCTTGAGCGCGTTTCTCCTCTATATCAACTAGCTTCCAAAACTACTGATATTGACCAGATCCTATTTATTACAAGTTGAATGATGAAGTTGTCTATACAATACAACTTATCCTATTACAAGTTTATTTGGTTTATCAATACAAAACATAAGGATATAGAATATCCCAACATCTTCAACCATGAGCATTGTGTATGGATCAAGCTCGGCCACTCCGTTATAGGCTCGGACAAGGGAGAGAGTCTGTTTCAAGGACCACCCTTTCCACGCCCATATCGATGGCCCTTTGAACAACAAATCACAGGCCATAGTTTCAAGATACATACTATCCCCAGTTCGCAAGAACTGATCTGAAATTGTGGTTGGCGGACATGAAAGCCGACAAACGCAACATGCTTCTACCCCATGTATGCACAACCCTTGGACAATCAAACAACACATGTGTTGTGGTTTCCTCAACAAGCCCGCAAGATGGGAAGGTGGTGTCGACGGTAATACCTCGTTTAGCGATAGAGCTTAACGTCGCCAACAAATCATTGCAGGCCCTCCACATGAAGTGGCATATTTTTTGGGGAACTTTACAATTCCAAAGCTTCTTCCAAACAATCTGCTTTGAGCTCGGAGATGGGAGATTTAAGCCACATGTGAAGAATTTGTTAATTGCCAGATAATAAGCCGATTTCACTGTAAACTTCCCATTCTTACTGGGCCTCCATATTCTCTTATCCTCCAGCTACTGAGAGCTAAGTGGGATTTTTAGGATTTTGGAGGTTGTGTCCGGATAAAAAAGGTTGTTGATTTGGTCCCTGTTCCAGCTGCAGGTAGTGGCATCAATCAGATTAGAGACTCTAAACTAGTCAACATCCTTCTCCACACTAAATCTACCGATGGTTTTCGTGATTGGGGAATCATCGACCCATATATCCCTGAAGCACCAAATCATGTTTCCATTACCCACTCGCTAGCCTATGCATGCATTGATAAGATTACGAGCATTTAGAGCATCCACAGTGCTAGTGAGGATTTTTGGGTTTTAAGTTTGCCACATGGGTGCCACCTCAAAAGTTTCTTACTTCTATCACAAAAAACTTCTACCTCCTCAATTGCATTCTACCCCAAAAGTACAATTGATGGGTCCTACTATCAATATTCTCTTCATATTCATTCATTAATTATTTATAATTTATCTTTATAATTTAAATATTATAATTAATATTTAATTTAAGAAAATAAATTATTGTTAATATATTTTTTGATAAAATATTATTAAAATTTTATTAGAAAAGAATAATGAGTACAACATAAAAAAATTACAATAATTGAAAACATAAATTAAAATAACAACTAAATGCTTGATAAGTTCAAATAATTTTGCTAATTTTCTCTGTAACGTGCCTATACGTGCTCTATCAAGTCCAATTTGAGTTGTTGATGCTTATGTTGATCACGAAACTCAGATCTTGCTTGGAGGTAGCGGTTGAATGCTTCGACTGATCCTTGGATTATAAATGGATTATTGATGTTGTTCGTGTTAGGATCATCCGACCAATCTATTGTCGTATCCCCTTCATGTTCGACTATCATGTTATGCAAAATAATGCAATCAATCATGATTTCTTTCAAATTATTTTTATACCAGAAACGGCTTGGACCCTTTACCATTGCCCAACGAGCTTGAAGAACTCCAAATGCCCGTTCAACATCCTTCCTTGCAGCTTCCTGCATTTCCTTGAACTTAATTTTCTTAGGATCATAAGGGCATTGAAAGCTCTTAACAAAAGTTGCCTATTCCGGATATATCCCATCTGTTAGGTAATATCCTTGCGTATATTTTCAACCATTTATGATAAAATCCATGTTTGGTGCATGCCCTTGCACAATCTCATTGAACAAAGGGGATTGATTAAGCACATTGATATCATTATTTGACCCCACAACTCCAAAATAAGTGTGCCATATCCACAAGTCTTGAGACGCGACCGCTTCTAGCATAATTGTTGGGATTCCATGATCACCTCGAGTGAATTGACCTTTCCAAGCGATCAGACAATTTTTCCACTCCCAATGCATACAATCAAGGCTCCCCAACATCCCGGGGAAATCATGTTTTTGCTCATGCATCTGATACAAGCGTTGGACGTCAGCAGTGGTAGGCGTCCTCAAGTAGTGCGAACCAAATACATCAATCACTCCACGACAAAATTTAAACAAGCATTCGATGGCCGTTGTTTCTGCAACCCAGAGATATTCATCATAATGGTCGACCGGACCTCCATAAGCCAATTGACAGATTGCTACCGTGCATTTATGTAGTGGTGAAAAACCTTTTCTTCCCACAACATCGACCCTCCACTGAAAATATGGATCATGTTATTCCAATGCTCCAACAATTCAAAGAAATAAATCTTTACCCATTCAAAAACGTCGTCGAAAGATATTACTTCCATATGTTGAATTTTCAGTGAAGTAATCATTCATAAGACGATTGTGTGCACCCTCACGATCGCGGTTGATGTACCTTCTCCTCTTCGAAGTGTTTGAAGAAGCATTCATCATCTCATTAATAATCAGTCGTTGCTCATGTACCTCTTGCTCCAATTGTGTCACTAAAGAATGATTAATCAACTCATTTAACTCATCATCGTCACTTTCACTTGTGCTTGAGTGATTATAAGATGAAGACATGTTTAAGAAGTGAATTACAAACCTATATAGTGATATTGCAGTGATTTTATTGCATGTACCTCCCAAAACAAATTAAAAATAATATGCAGTATATGCATGACAAGATTTAAAGAAAGAGGCGTGGGTTGAAGCATTTTGTTTACACTTTAATTACAATAATAGTAATAATTACAATAGTAGTAACATAGGACTTTATTGTGAGGACTTTATTGTAGGTGGATAAAGCATTTTATTGCAATGACTTTATTGTAGTGGCTTTATTGCAATTTTAACAAAGGACGTCAGTTTCCAAAATGAATTTGGTTTGGAAGGTGGAAGGTGGTAGGTGACTTTATTTACTTAATTACAACAATAGTAATAATTGGGGTGGATAAAAAGTGAATAGCACGAAAATAAACACACGAAAAATTGCATAACATTAAAAAATTATACCACATGCATGACATGATTTAATAAAATTACAAAAGTAAAAGACAATATTAAATAAATTACGAGATAAGTAAAGGTAAATACAAGCAGTCACTGAAATCCCCAATTCTTCCTAATTTCATCACAAAAGAACTTGTGTGCTTGAAGTTGTTCGGGTGTCATGTTGTTGGTATTTTTAGTAAGAACTTTAATCGTTGCAATGCATCTACTTGTTTGCTTGCCAACTCTACTGTCGTTTCTTGAATGTCGCTTAATTTCTTGCTAACCCGTTCGATTAATTCTGGATTAGCTTTTCCCTTACCATTTCTCTTTGCCGCTTTTTGTCCAATTGGACGAGTACACTAAGCACTGATATTCTCATTTTCATTCATACCAGGATTGGAAGAGGTGTACTCGCCAAACTCGTTCGTCTTCATCTTCTTTGATGGACGGATATCTTTATCACACTTTTTGAATTTGGGACACCTCGTCAAATGTTTCCAATAACCACGAAGTTTAAAACCGGTTTTAAGGTGCTCCTTCTTGAAAGTGGCTTGTGCCTTTTCGTAAATATCGGCATCACTACATCCGCTCGGCCAATTGTCCAACAATTCATTGTAGATTTCACACAATTATTTTATTTATTTCTAAATGGTGTAGAATTTTGACTTTAACACCTTCCACGACCTCTCCATTGTATTTGCAGGACGATTTTTGTTATATTCATTAGCTATCCTCCGCCACATTTGCTCCAACTTTTGATCATTTCCGATCACGGAATCCATGCTAATACCGACCCAAAATTTTGCTAGCAATTCACTTTCTGCATCAGTGTATATTGTCGGCTTCTTCTCGTCGCATTTCGACCCCCGCCAATATTAATGTCACCAACATTTGGAGAAGAGAATTGTGCTTGAAATTGAGAAGACGGTGTCCCACATTCTTTGTCGGAGCTCGCTCCGTCGGTGCTAGTTCTTCTTGATGAGTTTGTAGGAGATACTCCGTATGAATAAGGGGGAGCCATAAGATTATAAAACGGAACTCCAATAGAATCCATCGAATTCATTGGAAATTTTTGAAAATTAGAAAAATTTGAAGAGTTAGAAAAAATTGGAGAATTGGGAGTAATGGAAAAATTAGAAGAATTAGGAAAGTTAGGAGAGTTGGAAAAAATATGAGGACGAACGTCGAAATTTTGTGGACGAATATTGGAGGTGTATGAAGACACATTTTTATCCATTTTGATTGAATAATTGAACAAAATATAGTGGAAGATAAAAAAATTGATACAAAAAAAATGGTTCTTATTACTCTATTTACAGATGAACATAAATATAATAATGTTGATAGAATTGTTTTCAAATTTAATGGAGTGATTCATAACATTCTAAATTGAGAATAAAAATGAAAAATAAAAATAACATGCAAAAAATAGGTTGATAGTTAACATGATTTAATGTTAAGCATGCATGCAATTATGCAAGTAATTAAGAAAAATAAAACATTCTAAATTGAGAATAAAAAATTAAATAAAAAATAATGTAAAAAATAGTTTTAAATTGAATCATAATTTAATGTTAAGATGTATAATTAATATGCTGCATCCAAGGAATGCATGATGCTGAAATAAATTGCATGCCAATCAATTTTTTTTATATGTTGCATTGAAGACATTCGAACCACTGTCAATTAAATTGCATGTCTATCAATTAAAGTTGTCAACTAAAAAAAAAAAAGACTCACAATTAAATTGCATATCAGCAACTGTATGGGCCATCAAATTAATTGCATGTCTATCAATTAAAGTTGACAATTAAATAAATAAAAAGACACACAAATAAAAAAGACATGCAAATAAAAAAGAGTTGGGACCACATTAAAACCCACTCTCGCAAGTGAGTTACACTTTCCAAATTGTTCTCTTTTTTTTTCATGTGTTGTTCACTCTCCGTCTATCCCACTCTCTCTTTTTCCCTATTTTTTTACTTCTACCTAATTCCTCTTCTCTCCTCCACATCATCTTTCCCCCAACCCCTTTTACCCTACATTTGAGTTAGGAGTAGAAATCCACATGGGACTTATACCCCCCATTGTGGATGCTCTTAGGGCATCCACAATGCCGGTGAGGAATTTTGAGTTTTAAGTTTGACACATGTGCGCCACCTCAAAAATTTCCTACTCCTATCTCAAAAAACTTCTACCCCCTCCAATGCATTCTACCTCAAAAAAATAATACAAATAAAAAATAGTTGGGACCACATTAAAACTCACTCTCGCAAGTGAGTTACACTCTCCAAATTATTCTCTTATTTTTCTCATGTGTTGTTCACTCTCCCTCTATCTCACTCTCTTTTTTCCTAATTTTTTACTTCTACTTGGGTAGAAGAACTTCTACCCAATTCCTCCCCTCTCTTCCACATAAGCACTCCCACAACCCCTTCTACCCTACATTTGAGATAGGAGTAGAAATCCACATGGGACTTCTACCCTCCATTGGAGATGCCCTTAGAATGCTCCTCCACATAAAGCTAGGTTGAAAATCCATGGTTGCCTACTCGATATTGCCTCTAGGAAA